>LR989927.1:88733970-90100118 GCA_905146935.1 Scaeva pyrastri
TACCTACCTACTAAGTATAATTTTTTTTTCAAAATTTAATGCTCTCATTAATATATAATAAAAAAAACAGAAAACCTGGTGTTGAAATGTTTTTTTAAAAATTAAAAAAAAAAATATTACTTTTTCAAAGAAAAACATTTTTGGTTTCCAGTTGGAAAGGAAAAAGATTGTAGGTATATGCTGCTGAAATGTTTCCTAATGGTAAATGTAACCATTATTGACTTTTTGGGAGACTTCACAGTCGTCTGCGGAAACATGGAGTGCTGGAGATTTGCAGTAATAGTCATCTGTTGGGATCAACATACATATGTACAATGTACATAGAGGAAGGGATTTTGAATTCAAATAATCGCACTAGCAACAATGCTTGGGATGCTCCAGATTAGAGTTTGGGTAGTGATTCATCCCTGTAGCTTTAACCCAAATATCACTTACATACATACATCAGTGACATCAAACGATAAGATATTGACGACTAAATTCTGTGATGATCGAGTTACATGGCTGGGCGCCAGGTTGAATAATTATTGCAACGCTGGGTGGATACGAAGTGGAGGTCCCACAGAATGGCCACCAAGATCACCAAATTGAATTCCTTTGGATACTTTTATTCATAAGAAGTACTATGTGTCTGAAGTTGAAACAGCTTACACTGAAACAACAAATTACAAACAACAAAATTACAATAATATAAGAGTAGGTACTTTAAAATTTTAGGAAAAAGATCCAATAACCTAATGTTTTTTTTATTGAAAAAAATCTGTTACTTTTTTTTTTTTTTGTTTTCATTGAGTTAAATAATTAAATTTAATTTTTTTTTTCAAATGCTTATAATATTTTCGTTGTAATACACATACGAAAAACTGAATGTGATTGTGTATCTGTTCGGACACACTCAAATTCAAGTAGTAATTCACAGTTAAATATTAAATTACATTTTACATAATATGCCTGGGTTCGTTTCTGGGTTTCTGGGTTCAATTCTTTTTTGGTCGTTATAACAAGCGGCGGCGGCGTCGCGGCAGTAGCTAAGAAATTTTCGAATGAAATACGTCGTTATATCCAGCGAGTCGTTATAGGCGGCGACACGTTATATACGACGTTGCACTAGTACAAATTGTATAAACCCCAACCAAATGATGGAAAAGTGGTCGTTAAAAGCGGCTGGTCGTTATAAGCAGCGTCGTTATAGGTGGTGTCGACTGTAATTATATATATAATGTAGGCAAACAAACAACAAAAGTGTTTTCCTGTACTGTACATACATCATAGATACTTTTCCTTTTTTTATTTCCCAAAAACATTTCAGTTTTTTTTCTTTTTTTTATTTAATATTAATAAGAGCATTTAATTTTGAAAAAAAACATACATATGTATATTATGTATATATTTAATATCATAAAATTAAAAAGAAACAAATTTAAAATTTTCATTTTTTTCAATTTTTTCAATTTTTTCTTATTTCGTGTTTGAAAATTAATTTTTCGGGAACTATTTTCAAACTAAACTTGAATTAAAGAAGATAATTCTGGATTTCCAAAACGGTATCACATGGCATTATAAGTCTTACTATTGTTGTTTTATAATGGTTTTTCTGTTAATAGGTACTGTTTCTTTATACACTGCCTCGCGCTTGCTTCTACAGCTACCCTACATGCTTGTCTGGCAATGGGTTAGAACTATCAAAAATGTCTGATTAGCGAAGAAACATCATTTAATGAATATCTAAGTTATATATAATAAAAATCAGCTTTTATATTATGACGAAAGTAGAATTACAATTTTATGAACTTTAAGGGTGCCTGGCAAGGGGTTGCCACCATGTTACGTGTCTGGCCTTAAATTATTGACATGATCTTATATAAAATTTTATACGTAATACTAAAAAATTAGCCTTTATAATTTGAAGAAAGTAGACCTTAATTTTTAACACCTTTAGTACCGTTAATCTGCCAAAGACAGATAACCGTCCAATCGTATTTAACTTTGCTGGGAGAAAGCACTGAAAAACTTTCAGCTTTTATAAAATAACGAATGTCTGGCGTTCACGGGCTCTTACTCTATTATATAAACATCTATTTAACAGTTCAATTGACAGACAAAACATAGAAAAGATTTAAAAAATCAACTCAAATAATTTGTAGAACTGGTAAAAAAAACTTGTAAACAAATATACTTTTTTTATTAGATTAAACAATCATATATTTTATATAAAATCATGCAAGTGTTTGGCTCTTAGATTGATATTAAAAGAAAGTTTTAAAAATTGTTAAATCATTAAAGGTTGTCAACGACATGGAAGATCGAATAGTAGATTTCTGTTGTAAAAAGAGAAAAACAGAATCAGCATATCTTTCAAGTAAGTGAAAGCAGGCAGAAAACTGCATCCAATGTATAGAAAACAACTAAATCCAAATCTTTGCATGAAATTACAAAGTTTCATCATATTGTTTAAAATTAATAAATGTTTAAACAGGCGTAAATATTTGAGGAAAAAAAAAAGCATTTCGTAATTTTGTCCGAGTTTTCTACTGTAAACGTAAATGTCTTTACAATATTTGTTGACTGTTGATAAGACTTCTTGCTTTTTACTTTATACATTCACCCCTATTCCAGAGTTCCTGGTAGAAAAGTTCCGAACGTTTTGTTACGCTACGAATACGAACAAATGTACTTCACAAGCCTCGAACGGAACCAAAACAGTAGTGTGTAATACTTATTTCTACACTTAATTTTTTAATAGAACGTAGATTTCTATTTGAATTTTTATTTTTGCGCTTTAATACTTTTTGCTTGCAATATATTTTTCTTTTTGGTTTCACAGATTACTATGAAAATAACTGTTCGTAGAAAAAACAGTAAAAATTCCTATTCATTCGGGGCAAGTGATGCCAATTTTTCCGAGCTCCGAATTTCGGAGCAAACATTTCAGTACGACGGGACCTGCAATAAGGCTGATTGTGATTTGCATAAGATACATAAAAAAGCTACGAGTAGATTAAGTTAAGAAAGAAAACAATCTTAGGGCAATTTAAGAAAAAAAAATGACCGAAGCAAAATTATTAAAAAAACGGGAAGAATAACAAAGCCATATCATTGATATTTGATCTATCGAGTAGTCATCACGGAAGTAATTCTTCTGATTAAGGTTGTAGTTCAACTTACTGTATGACAATTTGTAAATGGATTCTTCTGCTTCAGCTGCGAACCCCAATCTTAATTGATCATCTAAAATAGAAATCATCTGATATAGAGAGTATTATAAAAACATTCCCTTTTCTGTACTAAACTTCTTATTTAATTCACCTTTTACCACGATACGATGAACTGGAAATCGTTCAAAAATTTAGATTGTAATTGAAAACACAGTTCAGAATAAAATTAAATATTTTTTTTTTTTATTTTCTCTTTGTAAAAAAACACTACCTAAGTAAAGCTAAATTAATGTTAATGGGAATATATTTTCAAACACAAAATTGGACATACTAAGTCTTAACTGTATATATGGAACTGTCGATTTTGAAAAATAATACATCATTTGAGCAAATGGAAATTTGGAAGTGGTCGGACCAGGGCCGGCCCTAGCTAAAATTGCGCTCTGTGCAAGATTTTTAGAAAGACCCCTTTTTATATTTGCGAAAATACATATAATATACATACATACACATACTAATACACATATTAAGTCTTTTCCACATTACCCAAGAGGTAGACTTTCAATGCGTTTTTTTTTATTGAGGTAGGCCTAATCCTCACTAACAAAAAAATACTTGTATGTATGAGTATCTGATATGTATGTAATTAAATGTAATAACGAAAAGTATTAGGGTCACCCAAATCTTCATTTTTTGAAACAATATCAGAAACCTCTTCTTCTGACACCACTGCACTCCCTACCAGCACCTCATCGATACTATTTCCTAAAGTTGCCTCATCGATATTTAGAATACTTACATCTGCATCTTCTTCGCTGCGTTTTAAAAATTTTGTAAAATGTATGCTTTGTTTTCGGCTTCAACAAGCTTTTTTTCTACATTCTGCCCCCGAAGGCTTTTTTTGTCCATATTGAAAAAACCAACACAAAATTTTAATAGTAAATAGGTAAGTAGTTACTAAACACTTTTACAAGCGCGTTACTTCACTTTCAAATCTGAGATTATTTAAATAATCGTAAGTGAACAAAATTTAAAAAAAATCTGCACCAGACCAGAGTATAAAGAATTTCAACTGAAAAAATATTTAATAGAAGAAGAAAAGGAACAAAATGGCGGCTGTAAAACCCACACGCATTTTTTATCGCTTCTATGTTCTATGATGTGTAAACAACACCCGAAAATTGCAATCCTTTAACTATCCGTTCGCCGCTACCGTCTTACAGTGTGACATTTAGCTCGTTTAGTGGAAATAAATTAATAGCGCTTACAAGTTTAACCTTTTTTTAGTTTGTGTCCCATCCATCAACATAATGTATATAATTAACCACATTATAAACTGTAATTTTATTTTATTTTCAATTCTCTGATATCGTATCTATTGAATTTATTTCATTAATACAAAATTAATTATTTTTTAAAAATAATAGGGAAATTGTCACACTGTACGTCGTGGCATATCGGTCGTGGAATTGGAATAGAATGTAAGTTTTGGGACCCAGTTTGCAGGAACAAAACTCGCACTTATGAGTTAGTGTGGATGCGTGTATTAGGATTCCTTTTTTTGTTTCTGTGTTGTGCGAGTATGAGAATGGTGTGAACTGTGGAATACACATTTGTGCGAAGTAAAAACCTCCACCCAATGGTTTTCCTTGTTCCCGAGAATACGCCTCCGGAATTCTGCGCCCTGTGCATTTGCACATCCTGCACATATGGTAGGTCCGGCCCTGGGTCGGACAAGCCTTTGCTCCCTGATTTCGCATGGCCGACCAACTGCTTTAGAATCTAAACTAAAAGGTCTCACTTGTATAGTAGTAACATTTTTCGATGCCCAGACCCGATTGGATAGATAAGTGTCGGAAGTAGCCTGCTCCTGCAGAAAGTTCCCTGAAAAAGTTTGTCTGACCAACGGATTCTTTATAAATGACCTCCAATCTAACGATCCTATATGGTTATTTTCTGTCTTCCGATTGGGTTGGTAATCTTACGGTTGACTCCCTTCAAAATTCAAACAAAATAACTGACAAACGCCTTACGGAATAGAAAATAGATCTACTTTTGCGTTGATATGACATTAACGATATTAATATGTACAATAAACATACTCTGTCCAATTAATTTGTGCAGTACAAGCCTTATGGGAGAGCTTTCCTCTACAAAAGAGTGCTTAATATACAAATTCAATCACTGACCACATGGGCATTTTCTCGTAATATTTTTTATCAAGCTAACGTATATCTCCTATATGACCAATGACCAGCCTTTTGGACGACTCGAGCCGTAGTCGTACTTGACTGGCGTACTGATCGTATAGCTGGCTTACTTTTACTCCTCTCTGTGTGCGCCACATCAAATTAGAATTACCGTGGTAATACAAATTTATATTTTTGTTCCTAATTTTCAAGGGAGCTTTCAAGAATAAAAGCTTTTCATAGAAGCTTTTAAGGATACTAGAAGGCAATAATATTGCCTTTGTTTTTTCTTTATTTCATAAATTTGATTTTTTTTTTTTGGTTTAGAAACAAATTAAAAAGACGTTAAAAATGTATTTAGTTGATTGAAATTAGAAAAAAAGTTAATTTGAGTGAATTTTCGAACGCGTCTGTTTGGTCCACAAAAAATCACATATGTATATGTCAAGTTAGCTCTACACTTTTCGAAATTAAAAAAAAAACTAAGTTACAGTTAATTGTAGTGTTTTTGTTGTGAGTTAGTTGTGGAGAAAAAATTGTAGCTCGACGATTTTAAAAAATACAGGTATGTAGTGCTAAGTGGATCTCAAGTTAGCACTACACTTTCTGAATTTCACAAATTTTGTTGTAAATTAGTTGTGAAGAGAAAAAAATCCCAAAAAGCTACAATTAATTGCGTTTTAAAATTTTGGAATATCGTATATGTTTGGAATTTGTTTCTTTTCACAACTAATTTAGAACAAAATAGCTTAACTGCATACTAAGATTTGTGAAATTCAGAAAGTGTAGTTCTAACTTGATATCAACTTAGCATTTTTTTAAATCGCCTAGCTACAAAAACAAAACAGTACAATTATGTAATTGAATACTTAGTTTTTTTTTTTTTAATTTCGAAAAGTGTAGTGCTAACTGGACATACATAGTAAAAAATCGCTTGCTAGACTGCTTTTACACGTTGACTCATGAGTCGTGACTCATCTTCGAATTCTCTTTTGAAATATCATCCTTTGAGTCGAACACTATTACACCTTGACTCTTAAGTCATGTCTCTAATTTGACAACTTTCTTTAATTCAAATTTCGTTGTTTGAGATATCATACATTCTTTTTCGCCCTTTCAACTATACAGGTATGCATGTGAACTCGATCACAACGAATCGTGGAAAATTTGCCGGCGACTCACAGGACAGTTTATTTTCCGTTTCATCTTTTCGATTCTTGTATCTCTCTTTCACCAACGTAGTTCGAAAAGAGTCACGACTCATGAGTCATCGTGTAATAGCAGTCTTATCAATACGCTTTATCGGTTTGGAATTGAATTTTTTATTAAAATTCTAAAATAGAGATGGCAGCCCTTTTGATTATTATCAGAGCCCTGGAAAATTTTTTGTTTTTCATACATACAACTCAATAGGATTACTTTGCTATTAAAGCATGTCCTCTCTTACTTGTACCTACTGCACAAACTGATTTGTGATTGCAATGAGTATAACAACGCCTACATTATTATTTCTATACAGTCTTCAAAAAATTATAGCTGACTAAGATCGAATGTAAGAATATTCTCTCGGGTATTATATTGGAAATTATTTTTTTTTTCAGAAAAGTTTTTCATAAATTATTTTTTTTCCTTTATACTCTGCTCGTCATCAGGTTAGCACACCCCCTATAAGCTTAACCCTAGATAGCTAACGTTCGACGAAATGACGAGCACCCAACAAATATTCCCCTCCCGCTTGATAATTCTTTAACTTAAAAAATCGTGCTTTTGAGCCAACTTACAACAAAACACATACCGGTATTTTGTTTCGGATAGGGGTAATGTTTGGCTTTAAAATAGTTTTGAATTTGAAATTTGAGCAATATTTGTTGATTTTTTTTTCTTTTGTACTACACAAAGTGAAGAGAATGTTAGTTTCTTACTCCTTGATAACACTTATTTTTTAACAAGACTACAAACCTAAAAGCCAATTAATTACCCTAAAAAATTACTTTTAAATTGATCGTCAAAAAGTCGAATGCTTAGCTTTTCATGGAAGTTTTGGAACGATAGCTTTCTAGGGTTAATAAAACTGAAAATTAATTTTAGTTCTTCTTTAAAAGTTGAACGCGTAGAACAAGCAATTTTTTTCCTGCTCAAGTATTCTATTCCATAAATATGGGTAAATGTAAACTGTTGAAGAGGCATCAAAAATTGAAGATAACGAGAAGTTGATGCTATTAATACACTTGGTCACAAAAATAATTAATAATTTTAAGATAGTAATGGCACGACGCAAGTGGAAAAGAAATCTCCTTGGACTTAAAAGTATAATAGTTAAGTACTCAAGTGAAGGGAAGTCAATTAGAAAAATAGCTGTACTTGTTGCTAGGAACCCAGCAACATCCAAAAAATATTGGAAAACATAAGCTCTGTGGAACAGTTAAGAACATGGCTCGCAGTGGTCGCCCGCGAACGTTCTCTGAACATGAGAACCGGACTTTTTAATCGAAAAGTTAAAAAAAAAAATCTAAAAATAAGCGCACCAAAACTTCCGGCCGAGGTAAAAGAAAGTCGTGTTGTACCCAAACCATATTAGGACAAAAAAAACGCTATTAGGAAAAAGCCGTTCTTTAGCAAGGTGAATCGCCAAAAGCGGATGGAATTTGCAAGATGTCATATACAGACCGAGTTGTCTTTCTGGAATAGTGTAATATTTTCTGACGAGAGCAAATTCAACATCCACGGCTCTGATGGACGAGCAAAAGTGTGGAGAAAACCTAAGACGGCGTTAAATCCTAACCACTTGAGAGGAACTGTTTAACATGGAGGGATGGAGGTGGTTCGGTCATGGTTTGGGGGTGCATGACGGCATCTGGAGTGAGTAATCTGGTCTTTATTGGATCGTTTTGGTTACCTTCGCATTCTTAAAAATAACCTGCACCAAAGTGCACAAAAACTAGGGGTCATTCATCTTTCAACAAGATAATGACCCCATACCTTGACTTGCATACCTCGCAAGTAGTGAGAGAATGGTTGTTCTACAATGTAAGAAGGCAACTTAAAACACCTCCTCAATCCCCTGATTTAAATGTAATCGAACATTTTTGGGGCCATTTGGAACGTCAAATTTGAAAACATGAAATAAGCTCTAAAGTAGAGATTAAAAGGATCCTTCAAGAAGAATGGAACAAAATAACCCCAAGTGTTAAGTAGTAATAAAATCAAAAGATTACCCAACAAATTACTAGTTTTTAATATTGAGTTTAAAATGTTATTATTCCTATTACTGTATACTTATTTTTGTAATCTGAATTCTGAACTTTTTGAAGTAAAACTTCTTTAGGCACGCTTGGCTTGGGGAGTAAACTGGCGAATGCATTACGAGAGCGCACACTGGTAAATGTTCCCAAAAACATGGCCAAAACATCAAAACAAAAAAAAAATAAAAAAAACCAATACGAATTCAATTCATACGTGAGACAACTGCTCACGGTGGCGATGTTTTCTGTTGAACGACCCAGTCGAACACGTGTTGGCACATTTTTTTGTACCGGTCCTGTCGACTCAAATTTCGCTACCAAATTCTTAAAATTGATATCAGAAAGACGACCATTTTTATAGATACATATTTAAAAAAAAAACAATAAAACTTAAAAATTTATTCAGTAATCAGTACATATTTTTGTCTGTGCATAATGTATGTTAAATGCAATTAGTCCGGTCAAATTAGACCCACCAAGCTGAAGATCAGTAAGATTGTTTAAAATATAATTAAAAAAAAAACTTGAAAATTCCCCATCTTTCCCCTGTATGGAAATTTTTTTATTCAAGGTTAAAGGTCCATAAAATGTGTTTTTTCGCGATTTTCAGCAAAACGGTAAATTTTATCATAAAATACCTTATACAAAAATTTAAGATCATAAAATGAGCTAGAAAAAATGTATCAATACTTTTACTAATACTATGAGGTACATGATATTTTGATTTTAAAGCGAGTTTTTCTATCTTTCGAAGAGTGATAAGGAGTGCTCGGCGCGTATGACATAGAATTCTGATTGGCGCTATATTGTCTTTTGAGATAAAAACAATCTTAATAAGGTTCATGCGGCTACAAATACTTTCTCCATGATCTTCGCCAACGAGAAACACCATTTGGATAACCCTTCATAGTTCCCTGAAGGGTATGATAGTGTGAGGAGCCATTTCGTACTATAGTATAGCTGGCTTGGAAGTATTATGGCTTTGAAAAACATAAATTGAAACAAAGACTAATTAATTGAAAGCATCAAGCGCATCTGGTCCATCATTTCCCAGGACTACATTGAAAAACTGTACGATTCTCATCCCAATCAAATCTATAAAATCATTTTTAACTGGGGAAGATCGAGACATTATTTAATGAAATGTAATATGTTAAAAATACTTACAGTTTAAGAAAAGCAATAATTTCATAGCATAAAAATCTAACAAACGTGAAAAAACTTATACATATATGTATGTATGTGCTAACCTGACCTGACCTAATTTAAATTGTGATTTTTTTGTTATTTCCGAAAATAAAATGTACCAACATGAAAAAACAACACATTTTGACTTATTTTACTGAGAATTCAATCATCCACATAAACTTATAATTTGAAAATATTGGCTCATTTAGTTTGGCTAGAATCACTTTCGTGAGCAGGTGTGCTAACCTGATGATGAGCAGTGTAAGGTCAGTTTATTATTATTTGAGTTACTTCACTTTCATTCTAAGGAACCGATGTGATTCAAATGCACTCAGATATGAATGTGTGCAATATAATAATTACATTGTATTGTTATAAAAAACGTGGTCCAATTACCTATCGTCCAATAATTCAAAGCAACACATTGCTTGTTGTTTAACATGTGGATTGTTTTGTGAATCCAGCAAGACAAGTTGTGGAAAATGATAACTCCATCACTGGTAAACTGCTCTTCATCTGTCCAGATTATCCTTCTAAAATAGCTGTCTTCTGTTTCTTCCCTCAGCAATTAATAGCGTTCTACAGAATTCAGTCATCAATATCTTATCATTTGACGCCAATTCTTGTACTGGTATAAGGTAATATGGGTGAAGATTATCGGTATTAAACACATTATGCTTCGTCCAATCAGTGTCTTCAGTTCCTGGAAGATAGGACATGTATATCTCACTCTAACAGCAAAGCAATGCCATTGAGTTGTGTAAAAAAATATTTGTCCAATTATTCCGTACCGAACATTATAAATTTGTAAAAACTGTAAGAAGAGACAAAAGGGTTACCATCTAAACTTTATTATTTCACTTTACAACCAAGACATTTATCGAAAATCCACAAAGCTCCAAGCTACAAATAAAAATTCATATCTGTGAAACAAAAAACGAAGCAAGCAGCAATATTTTTGTCTTCAAGTATCCTTAAAAGCTTATAAAAAGCTCCCATTCTTAAAAGCTCCCTCGAACAAAAATATACATTCGTAAGCATTACCATTGCCACTGTAACTGATTTGACGTGACACAAACAAAGAGGATTGCAAAGGAAGCTCGAGCTGTGCGAATGGCAGGTTATAGGGGGTGTACAAGTAGGTACATACGTTTATTGAGTAAACACTGCTACGAGAAAATGCACATACAGACAGTGGTTAAATTTGTATTTCATGGTGATTCGAGATATTTTGTATAAAGCAGGCACCCTTGTGCGGAGGAAAGCTTACCCATCAGGCCTATTCTGCACAAACTGACTATAGTGGGATTACATACCGAATCCTATATCCGCTTCTCTATATGACCTTTCTCTAGCTCCTTAAAGTCTCTAACACTAGCATGTTCCCGTTGGATATGAAGTCTTGCAAAAAGTGGATAGTGGACTTTCTGGGAACGTCTTTCATTTTTTTTTTTTTAATTTAATAAGAGCAAGTACCCGTGGCGTGATGGTTAGTGCGTTGGACTGTCATGCCAAAGGTCTAGGGTTCGATCCCTGCCTGTGCCACCTGAAAGTTTTTACGGGTGCTACCTCTTGCGAGGAATTGACAAATCCTCCAAGAGTAGTTCTTGTCATGAAAAGTTCTTTCCCAAAAATTTAGCAGTTCGGATTCGGCATAAAACTGTTGGTCCCCTCCATGCCTGCCATTACTCGCACACAGGAATGGTTGAGAGTTGTGAGTCACTCGGCCCTGGCTTTATACGAGCGCCACAAAATGTAAAAATGTAATGAATTTTGAAAGAAAAATTAAAGTACATAAACACAATTTTGAAATAAATAGTTTCACATTTTTCTTCTAAAACTGTTTACAAACCTATTTTAATTTTAAAATGACATTTATGGCTTTCCAAAATGCTATAATAATTGCACTCTAATTCCTTCCATTGTTTTTAATATTTTTTTTTTCGATTTTAATTTATTTTTATTTATAAAAAGGCCTCTCCAGGCTAACCTGTGGGAGATGGACCACACCCCCTTCTTCCTATACGATTTTTTCTTGTCTTAACTCAACCTACTCGTCGTAATTCTTTGTCAAATTTTATGCAAATCATCGTGTATATTTTAATGTGACCTCAAGATTGTTGAATATGGAAATTAGGGTCGAGGGATAGAAACCCATAAAATGATCAGCTTTTGCAGATTTTCAGATAGCCAACATTTAAGCTCGCTTGGATAACGGTATATAATGCCGACACTCGCTCAAAAGTTCAAAAATCTGTTTTTCCATTTTTTTCGAGGAAAATAAGCTATAGCTCCTAAGCAGCTGGCTCAATTCTCACTATTTATACATATATTAAATGAAACGTAGTACTTTCATAAAAACTCTATAAAAATAGGTACTATGAAAATTCATGGGAAATTGATAGATAGTAAGGTACTGTATTCGAATGAAATGAACTTTTCTTCACGAAACCACAGAAGTTTCTGGACCGTCGAGCAGTAAAGGAAGGAGGTATAATCTATATTATAAAACGTCCAGATTTGTCAAAAATTTCTATTTGACAAATCGGACCGATTACAATAACTCCCTATGGGAAGTTAAGAAGACAAAAATCCCTCCGCACTTTCAATCACTCGAAACCAATGTTGGTTTTATCTTGTCTGTGAAAGCAAGACAATTTTGGCTGTTTACCTTACCATAGTTACATAACATACAACAAGCAAGGAGTTTCAAGCATTCAGTTTTTTTCCTTCTCTCTATGGGCAGTGTATTAAGAAAAAAAACATCATCGAAGTTTTTTCTATACTTAGACACACACACAGCTTTGAACAGCAAGAAAATATGTGAAATCAAAAACAGCTTTTTGTGCTTGACTATCAACCGACAAAGAGCTTTTCTATCAACCGACAAAAAGCTTTTTGTATTAAAATTAACTCTTCTTTTCTTACCATTCTAAACATTTTACTAGTGTAATACATGTAGGATTGTAGGTTTATAATATTATATTTTGCTTGAAATAATAAATAAAATGTGAAAAAAATACTAAATTTTGTTATAAATTTCATATTCAATAAAAAAATGCATCAAATATATCGCTTACAGAAAACCAACTGAAATATGGTAACATCACGACCAAAACATGATCACAACCAAAACTGTTTTTCTTTTTCCTTCCTCTATGGGAAGTGAATTGAGAAAAAAAAACATTTTCAAAGTTTTTTTTTATAGTTAGACACACAGAAAGCTTTGAACAGGCTTGCAAATAATTATGTGAAATCAAAAACAGCTTTTTGTGCTTGAGTATCAACCGACAAAGAGCTTTTCTATCAACCGTCAAAAAGCTTTTTGTCGGTTGATAGCCAAGCAGCAGTTGAAAAAATATGGGACATTTGTTTGTATGGCGATGAGACATCTGTATAGTTTCTTATCTGTGCTTATACTCTATCCAAATCGAATGTGCACAGTACAGGCCTTATGGGACAGCTTTTTTTATCAGTTACCCGCCTCACATTCGAACCGTACTGAATTCAAAAGTATCCTACATAAAAAGTTCTTACTCGCCTATGGATTCATGACTGCAATCGCCACAAGCCAGCATGTCCTGCCAGGCGCAATGCGAAAAGTCAAATGCTCGCTGATACATTTTAAGCTTCGTTTCATATTTATAAGATATATGTACATATTATTTGCTTAGATTCTCATACCGTGCGGTTGGTGCATTGTTAATGCGTACACTTTTGAGAAACTCGTTTTGTGGGAAATTTAAAAATATAAAATGTCCTTTTATCTTGACAGTTTCGAAATATTTATACTTAAGATTTCGAATTTCGTAATTTATGTAACTGTATATTCTATATTGAGGGATTCACACATAAAGAATTCAATTGCTTTTTTTTTTAAATAAACATTTTTATTTTAAACAATTCTAACAAAGCATAGACGGTAATTCTTTTTATTTTCTTGAGAGCTTTCGCAATTTTATTATATGCTCTACGGTAACGCTGAGTATATTTTTTTTTCACTTAACTAAAGGGAATTCTTCTGAAGATAGAGTGAGATAAAGACGTCCTATCTTCGTTGTACTGCACATTCGATTTGGATGAAGTACTTTTTATTAACGTAGGTAATAATATTCGTAAATACTTTGATTTTTACAAGTTTTTGAATCGTTATATTACCGAAAATTGGACTCGTAGGAAAAAAAGTATCAATACATTTTTTGTAGATAATTTTATGATCTACAATTTTTGTCTAAGGTATTTTATTATGATAAAACTTAACGTTACGCTGAAAATCGCGAAAAACACATTTTGTTGACCTTTGCCCTTGAATACAAAAATTTCCGTACAGGGAATTATGGGGAACTTTCAAGTTTTATTTTTAATTATATTTTAAACAATCTTACTGATTTTTAGCTTGGTGGGAATTTATGTAGCTTTACCCTTATTTTTCAGTCTAATTTGACTGGACTATAAATTCATAGAAATATTTATACTCAATGATAATCTAGTATGTACATAATGTATGTATGGACGTAATTATGATTTAAAGTCAAAAATTTGTATAACTTCGCTAAATGGTGATATAACCGCAGAAATATCCATGGTTTGGTTTACCATGCAGTTGTGTATATTAAAGTATAACATAGGATAAGTAGACAACGGCAACGTATCACCAACCTAGCCTTAGATAGGGCACTGATGCACAGACACACGCGCCCGAGTACAGGGAGAGAAACGGTACGACGCACGACGACGACGCAGACACAAATATTTAACGAAATCACATCATACTATTAAATGGGATGCACACAAGTATGTACATACATAGGAAACGAACAACATTGATCATCCCCCCAACTGAAACGAGAGTAGGAATTAAGATCATTCAATGTTTCACTAGCTGGGTTAGTCGTTCGCTAGTCGCTTTAAAAGAAATAAATAAGTTGTCACGTATAAATGAATCAAAACGAAAAAAAAAATATTTAGGTACCTATACATAAATTAATTGTTATCCTTAATGAATTCACAAATTTTGAGTTCGTACGGGGGCGGTTTGTGAAAAAAATTAATAAAAATTTACCTATCAATGCCTTGATATTATTATTTGTGAACAAAAATATATTTTTCTGTGCAATATTTACGTGCAGTGAGAAGCAAAAGAAAGTGTTCATTGAAAAATGAAAAAATAGAGAAAAAAAAGTTATGATAAAAAACACAACTTCACGGCGAGAACATTAGAAAAAAGTCAAAAAGGGCTTCAACAATTAAGCGGTGTTAGTGTTCGTATCTGTACAAAGGCATTATACAAAGTAAAACAGAAAGCTTCAAGATCCGCGAAGATTACCGTGCTATTCTTAAAGGCCGTGTCAAGGCATAGAAGAATAGTAGTGCCGCTTGCAGGCGAAAGGAAGAAAAGCTTTGTCCTAAAGCTGTAGAATATTTCTTTGTTTTTGAAAAATAAGGTAAGGAAACGACTGTAACTGTACCTACCTAGTATTGTATTTGCTTTTTTTATTAAAAAATAAACTAGGTAGAATCATTTTCAAGTCAAACTAATATCTTAGTGCTAATGACTTTCGGCGTAAGAAGTAACTTAAAACTAAATATCTATATCTTTTTTATCACCAAGAAGAATTGCAAAAAACTTATTTTCTTTATCGGTTTTTATTTGTTTTTTAAGAAACTAAAAACTAAATTATACTTAAACAAAATAAAGCTTAAGTAAAACTAAATTAATACTAAAATAAACTAACTTAAAACTAATTAGGTAAAACTTACTAAAACTAGATAAGACTTTTTATGACTACAGCCACAGTAAGCTTTTTTTTATTTTTTTTTGTTTTTAATTTTTTTATTATATTTTTTTTGGTGCCACCACGACTGTCCCTACTTAACTAAAAAATACCTAAACCTATGTAAGGCGGCCAAGGTCAAGAGACTCAATCAATTAATTATCAATTTGAATTTGCAACCACCAGAATTGGTTCTCCTGCTTTAACATATCTCTCCGGTCCCGATCGGACACAGTCCTAATGAACCGAAAGCGCTCAGCTCCGTCCTGTGGGAGGACGTCTCGATCATAAAGGAGACGCCTATCTACGGGTCTGCGGCTGACGTGGTAGATTAGCGGTACTGCCTCTCTATCCTGAATCAGCCCTCGACTACCTAAATATATAGAGGAAAGCATCGGGCGGAATATATTCATTTAAATGCACATTATCGTAGTACTGATTTTTTGGGTAATAGGCCCCAAAAATTAAACTGTTACTCGAGGACATCGCTCTAGCAATGTGACCCCGAATCAGATTTAAGAGGAAGTTATCTATTCTGTTTATGTTGGCTCCATTGTATAGAACCTGGTTGGAATAGTAATGTTTGTACTCCGACATTGGTGTTCTGTGCAATCCAAGGCAGCGTCTAAGGCACTGCCTCTCAAACACCCGAATCTTTTCCATTTGAGATGGGGGCTATTCCAGACTGTATTTATGTACATATGTATGAACATAAACACAAATAATGTTTCTAATTTATTGTTGTAAGAAATAATGTAAACCATTAAATCCTTATTTATTAAGATAAAGTAACTCCGACTTTACAACGTCTTTAATTCTGAAAAGCTTATTGATAAAAAATTAAATTAAAATATATTATGAAAATTATTATTAATTATTAAGTTATTTTTATCGGTCTGGAAGATTTAAGGTTCCTAGAATATAAATCCGTTATTTATATTATATTGAGAACCGGTGACATTACAATCATTTTATGAGAAGTGTCATCAGAAGAGTTTTTGTGAATCTGTCGACTATTTGAAAATAGAAAAAGAAAAGATTTTTTTTTTTTAAGATAAATTTTTATTTATTTTCATCAATTAGAGTTTACACAATACTCAAATAGACTAATAAATAACAAAAGTTTTATTTAAAATATTATATTATAGGTATACTAAGTATGGAAAGTTTAAAAGAATAGACTGAGCATATATTTGAATGTATTTCTATTAATAAGGAAATAAAAGTCAATATAATTTGTTAAGTTATTAATTTCTCTAACAGTTAATGGTTCGTTGGAAGCATAGCTCACTCTATAAGCTAAACAAGAAACGATTTCTCAAATCACGTGAAGTAGCGTATAGATCTATAAGATCTAATAAAAAGGAACCGTCTAGCTGATAGTCTCTGGTAGCTAGGCTTTATACAAATATTATTTAATGTAATTTATTTACTTGATAATAAAGAAATAATAATAATAAAAAAAGGACAGTCTACGTGGTAAGATAAGATGTCATGAATAAAAGTTATCGCATACATAGCACGAATTCTCCACACAAAATGCCTAAAATAAAATATACACGATACACACAACTGTTTGTCAACAAAGTTCACTTCCAACGTGTTTCATGTTGCTCACAATCAATCTTTGTTTTCTCGTTCCAAACAGTGTGCATCTACTTACAATGAGTAGGGAAGGGAAGGGACACTCTACGCACACATGCAAGACCAAAAGCTGCAAAAAAGTGAAAGCAGGTAGAGCAGGAGCGATTCGCTGGGGTGTAGTGGGTTCAAATCCAACCCATGCCTAAACATTGTTTTATTTTTAAATACGAGAATTTAATAAATAAATAATTATTTTGACAACAGATCGAACTAAAAAGTAGAAAATAAATATAGTTTAAAAAAAAACTAACAGGACACGCTTAGCACATCAAACTAAAAAATGAAAAATGATTTTTTAACTAAGCTGACAACAATAATGCAGCCGTATAGTAAAGTCGTTATAATATCCAAAAGCCATTTTGACAAATGAAATGTCTTAATAATTTTAAGAAATGAATACTTTATTGGTTTTGTGAATGATTAGAATTCTTTTGACACCGTAACTACGAGATGGATAAATCCAAAGCAATGTAAAACTCGTTTTAATCCCAGACAATAAAAGGTGAGGATTTCCGGTCTTTTGTTTTCAATTATCCAAATCTTTTCTTTAATTCACTTCCGGAGAAGTTTCTATAAACGTAAGCAAATGTAATTATTTTTATCTGTTTTAATCTTCAATCTACCTAATACATACATATGCAAGTATGTAAATAAATTACATAACGTTTTGAGAAGTATTCCAATGTTTTAATCTTTTTCTTTTATTTTCAATTGACATTTTTGTAACGGAAATTCAATAAATCAATTAATATTGTGCGAATAATAACCCGATTTTTGGATTGGTAATTTTTTTAAATAAAAGAACTGACATTCATAAGTAGGGCATAACTAACTAAAACGGGTAAGACAATCTATATTAATACTAACATATATATTACTTATTACTTATTATTACTTTATTACTAATATTATAAATGCGAAAGTGTGTTTATTTGTCTGTCTTTCACGGCGACCAATTGACGTAATTTTTTAAGTCTGGATAATTCAATTAGTGGAGAGTGACATAGGCTACCCCCGCTTCCCTGAAATAGGGAGTGGATGTTTCTATGGAGCATTCCGCAATTTTCAAGGAAGAAAGCTAAAAATTGGTGTGCAAACAAATAACTAACAAAAAAATCGTGCATCACTTGGAAATCTGCCCCAACCCCTTTAAGGGCTCCCCCCATGTATGTGAAATGTTATATGGGACTTTTCGCAATTTTCAAGGTAGGAAGTTAATAAATCGGTACATAGACTCTTTGTTACAAACGAAAAATAGCTGCATTATTTTTTTTGGAAATCTTCCCCCAGCCCCTAAAATGGGGGTTGGAAATTTATGTGAGACTCTTCGCAAAATTAGTATCTACAGGTTCTATGATATAAGCGAATAGTTAAATATAATTTAATTAAAACAATATTAAAATCAATCAGCTTTTGAGATAAAAATCAACATTTGCAACATAAACAAGTGTTACTCATGGATTCCGACAGATAGCGCTATGTTTTTGAAACTCGCTAAAGTTGCGTGCTCTTCATCTGTGCTCAAACGCTGGCATCGGCCCGCTCTTCATATTACAGTGCATTGCATACGGTACCTATACACTGTTATTTGGCGATTGATTTACATGACTGTTAACGATTTTTTGCTATTTGTGTTTAGATTTGTTATTTTATTTGGTATTTTTGTCTTGGTTTGGTTTTCTGAAAACAAACTCGGTTTCGGATTGGGTTTTACCGTTGTTGTTTTTCGGATTGGATTAATTCGTTTAGTTTACATTTATAGTATTCCTGAACTTTTAAGGAATAAAACAAAAGCTTTGGTTTTGAATTAAGTTTTGCTTCGTGAATTGGTTTTGTTGTTTTTGGTTTAAAGTAAATATGAAAACAAGGCATGCTTATGCGAAATTTGAATTCCTTCGTGTTACTCAACTTGGACGCAATATCATTAGCAGCACTATCTTAACCGGCGCGGCGTACGAAAAGGTGAATATGTAATGATCCCACCAATCCATTCATTATTCTGTTCCGAGTTATCTTCTGTGTTCTAAATCAGGAAAAGGGAAACGTGCGGGCGAAGCCGCGGGCAAAAGCTAATATTTTATAAATAAGAATTCGTTTGACGTGTTGTAAAGACGGTGTAAGTGCTTCGACTAGCATTAACTATTACGAGTATTAATAAAATCTAATAAATAAGGCTGTTATATTTTTGTAATGATACTGAAAACAATAAAACACATCATACCTGCAATATTTAGATTTGATGTACTAATTTGAGGGTATTAATGATTGACAGGCATCAAATCAAAATACAAATATTCAAAATTTCCTATAAAAAAAAAAGTTTAGGAATTTTTTAACTTATCGAACAAGATTTATCTTTCATGAATTTGATTTTGACATTTAAGTTACATGGAGTATAAGTGTATCTGAAATATACCGAACGATCTTATACTGAAAACGATTGTATTAACAATAACGCACAATAAAAAACCCTCCGAAAAACAATTAAGACAAAAACTAAAGAAGATATTAAAAAGTTTAACGAAACTGCAATTAAAAATGCAAAAAACCACAAAATCAATAAAAAGGACAAAAATGTTTCTGAATCACACAAGGAATGGATTATTTCGATGAAAAACAAATCGAATGCAATGACAAAAGGAATGGATATAAATGAAGGATTTTTTGAAACTTTATTCAATTCAAATTTCGAACCAGAAACAACATGACCAATATTCTACTTCTTGACAAACAAATTTGAAAATTGAAAATGTTTGAACAACTAATATGTATGTATGTATATCTCGGTCAAGTTAAATAATTCACGAATCAAGACAAAAAAAGAAATAAAACGTAGAGTTGACAACAGCTCGAAGCAGTTTTGGAATGTTTAACAAATACTTGATTCTAATCTAAGCGATGATATGAAAAAATATGTACTAGACTCAACAATACTACCAAAATTGACTTATGGATTAACAACGAATTTACATGAAATGGTAAGGATTTGTAGGATAAAAATTAAAAGAAAATTGCTGAACATAAGACAAGCTTAAAAAGTTAGGAATGAAGAAATAAGAAAAAGAACACAAATAATCGACGTAATTCAAAGAACGAAGCGTTTAAAATGGAGTTGGGCCGGGCACATATCTATATCTAGAATAGATGATCAAAGATGGACGAAGTTGATAACTAAATGCCAACCGTCGAATGAATATCGATGGTCGCAGCTTAGAAACTGTGGTAAGGTTTCTCCATTCATAAAGCTTTTACAGTACAAATCTTTTACAGTAGTTTTAATTTTATTTGAATTAGTTTTTTAAGAAAATAAAAAGATAAGAAAACCAAGTTTTTCAAATTTTCTTGGTTAAAAAAGAATAATATAACATACATTTTAGCTTTTAAATTATTTTGAGGCCGAAAGGCAATACATTTAACTATAGTAACTAAAGTAACTTAGAGTGCCCGTATAGGGCCAGTAAGTAAGATGTAAGGTATTGATAAGTAGGCTTGTTTTATGCATTTTTGTCTAGCTTAAGATAGTTTTTAAGATTTAATGAAAAATAAAAATGAATTACAAAAAAAAAAAAATACTTCGGATCAAACATGCAACATGCCAGTTGACCTTTAGGAATGGATCTCATTGTTATTGTTATAATCCTGCAACATTTTCTACCTCTCGTTCGGTTAATAGTTATTCTGAATACCTAATAAAGTGTCAAAAATGACATATTTTTAGAAATGTTTGCATTATTCTTATCAACCTGAATAAAACTAAGCATGTACACTTTTACAAAAACAAATTCAAGATCGTATTTCCATTACTAATATCGCCAAGTGTCGAAATTTGAAACCTTAGTCTTACTATCAAAAACAATATGATCGATTGATTCTATTTTTTTTTTTTTGAAATTGTACAGTGTTCACTAGTGCAAAAACCAAAATTACAAAAAGTGTGTTAATCCGTGTCAACAATATATTCTGAAAATTTTCCTTAGCCTATTTATATAAAGATAAGTTCAACTAACTTTTTTTTTTTTAAATATTAAATAATAATTATTTTATAAATTTTACAAGTTAAAATAATTATATTAGGTAGTGTGCATAAAATTGCAGTACTTACTTGCTCGTAAAGTAAAAAGTTTAAGCAAATACTAAGATTTAAGTTGAAGCTCCGATTTTCAGTACTTATGTACTTTGTTTCGTATGCATAAAAAAAGTTTTTCCTTGATTGCAAATACTATGAGTAATTACTGAATTAATTTAATTAAATACGTTAAAAATAGTGATCAATTGATCGCTAAACAAAAAACAACTGATTAACTGATCACTTTGTCTTTGTTTGAGTTGAGATGAAAAAAAAAATGCATTCCAACAGAGTTACCATTGTACATAGATTGAGTTTCTTTAAATAGATTTTATCGAAGAACTTTCTGTTTTAAAGCTTTTGAAAACAATATAGTCTGTTATTACATGATTAATCTAGATGCATGACACACTTCGAACAACATAAGTGCAAAAGAGAGAAAACATTAGACACAAGAAAATCGACCTGTGTCACACGGGTAAAATTTTCGGTGCGACAATTTGACGTTTCTCTTTTTTTTTATTGATTTCAAAGAAAACCGAAATGATTTCAATATGAAAAGTCTCATAAGCAAACCTACAAGTCAACAACGAAATAAAAGAGAACTGTCAAAATATATTCATGAATCTGGTTTCAACTTGTAATAGCACTTGAGAAACAGGATAGGATAACAAAGAAGAATTCCAAGATGTCGCATGCATCTATACTTCTTCAAAATCGAATGTGCAGTACAGGCCTTATGGGATAGCTTATTTTTACCAGTTACGTGCCTCACATTCGTACCGTACTGAATTCAAATGTATCCTACATAAAAAGTTCTCACCCGCCTATGGATTCATGACTGCATCCGCCGCAAACCAACATGTCTTGCCAGGCGCAAAGTCAAATGCGCACTGAGACAGTGAGACTGACACATTTTAAACTTCATTTTATATTTATGAGATACAGGGTTACTTTACGGTATTAAGTAACTTTTAACTTGTCTTTTCTTTAAGTTTTTGTAGAGGAGCTTTTGTTTTTAGAGCTTTTTAAAAGTTTCAAATGGTATGGGATTAACATTGTGTTTGTTTTAAGTATTTGCATTTGAATTTACGGGAAATCTTTTAAAATGCAGTTACAATAAAGCATAGACGGGAATTCTTTTCATTTTCTTGAGAGCTTTTGCAATGTTATTATATGCACTACGGTAACGCTGAGTAATTTTTTCTTTCACACAACTAAAGGGAATTCTTCTGATGATAGAGTGAGATATAGACGTCCTGTCTTCTCTGTACTGCAGATTTGGACGAAGTATAGATTCATCGTGCAGACATACAGAATGTTAAAAATTGTCGATTAGATTGCATTTGCCGCTGGTTACATTGACTCAAAAAAGAATTAATTCTCGAAAGATGGACAAAAGATGTCAAGTTTCGCATTTTCCTCAGTTTCTGATATGAGTTTTGCTTTAAAACTCACGTTTAATTCTCAAAGCGTCCCCTCTTTGACAGGAGAATGTTTACTGAAATTTGCCTTATTTTCTATGATTTATACCCTGGTACTGCCATTAAATCCTCATCAATTTTTTTTGAGTTTTATTTTTATTATAACGATAATCCAAATGAAAACTCTAGCAACAAGGAAAATAATTAATAAAAATTAAAAACACAACTTTTAAACAATATTTCATGTGACTTTGTTCAATGAGGGTTTTAATGTTTTAATTTCGGATCATTCCTCTACTGACAATTTTTCTTGCATGCTCACTTATTTTTCTTTGTGTGTGTATCCACGAAAAGGATTCTTTTTTCCACTGCACTCGTGTAACCAGGCTCTTGCTTGTTGCTCTGAAAATTATCTTAAAAAGCTGTAAATTGGTTTTCGCTTTAGAAATACATAATAATAATAATAAATAATCAAATTAAATTATTTTTGCATTCTTTCGACATATGTAATGTGCTTGTATTCGTCGAAAAATTATTTATTAAATGAAATTGTTTTATGTATATTTACAATGAAGTATAACTTAGAAAAACCCAAAAAAACATTCTCTTATTATCCGTTTACACAGATCATAATTATACGGACCTATATTTCACGGATAATTAATACACGAATTCTATGTATGTAGGTTAATAGAATTTTTGATTTTTTATAAAAGTCCTTTTTTTTGGTTCAGTTTGCTAGTTTAAGCAAGCTGCCTGTTTTCCTATTTTATTTAAACAAGATTTAATAAAATAAATAATGGAAACCCGGACACTTATTACTATCCGTGTAGTTGAAATCCACGAAAACCCGTGTATTTGATTAGCCGTGTAATCGTTAGCCCTATAGTATAATTGATCAAGACTACTTTTCATAAAGTTATAATAAACAGATGGTAACTCAACCGATATTTATGATAGAATCAGGGTTGCAAACAATTTGAAATTTGAGCTGTTGGGTTAGCTGAGCTTATGTACATATAAGTGAGCTGAGCTGTTGGTTTCGAGAAATATTATGTAGGCTTATGTAAAGGAATACATATTGATAATTCATGCATAAATATTGTTTTTGCTTTGACCTAAAATTTGCATCTAGGTACTAGCCATCTACATAAAGTCAATGGCTAGTTTTTACGGTTCCATCAACTACAACTGCTCACCAAATAGCTCAGCAACAGCTCAACCAACCGCTCACCCGGCAGCTCAGCTCAAACAACAGCTCAGCTATGTATACGAGTAAGTGAGCTGAGCTATTGGTTGAGCTGAAATGTGAGATTTTGGCAAGCCTGAGAATTGAATTATATCAATTGATAATGCTCAGTACGGCAACCATACTGCTTTTAGAGTCAAATAGCTTATTGAAAACTAAATATTTTTGTTAAGTGAAGTATAGTTAATTTCAATTATCCCTTAAGTTTCCAGGCTTATGGCATTCTCACTCGTTTAAAC
This sequence comes from Scaeva pyrastri, assembly GCA_905146935.1. NCBI lineage: Eukaryota > Metazoa > Arthropoda > Insecta > Diptera > Syrphidae > Scaeva > Scaeva pyrastri. Next base: position 88,758,141 of record LR989927.1, read on the forward strand.
ATGTACATATACATATGCTTATGTACATATATCAATCATACATCATTCGGTTCGCTCTCTGTGTACGAGTGAAAAGACATACTCGTACATTCTTAAGGTAAAAATATTGATTTATTCTTCTTGCTGCCACTTTCAAGGTCGGCCGAGCCACCAAATTTATTGCCAAAGTTGAAAACTCAATTTCGGTTTCGAATCAAGCCATTTCGGGATGTGAATATGTATGTATGTCGCCATGGCAATGCTTTTGAAAAAATTCATACAACGAGGGATGAACACAAAATATACTATCGTAATAGTGAACTACATACGTAGGTACATGAACAATAAAAAGATTCATAAAAGTTATTTTATGTAAGAAAGTATTTAAAGTATTTAAAATACATAAACTTCATGTTTGTTATTGCCATTTGATGATAAAATTTATTTGAATGAATATGCGATGGGTTTTGTACTGTTTCGTAGCAAAATATTCATCAAAACTATACAGGGTGATTTGCATAAAATAAAAACTATAACGAGTAGGTTGGGTGAGGACAAGAAAAAATCTTTTTCCCTCAATTTAGGCCGATTTTCTATAAAAATTAACTTAAAACAAAAAAAGATTATGTATGATTTCTGTGCATATTTAGATGTATTCCTACCCTACTCAACGCCAGCGCTTAACAGGGTAATAAACAGTGACGAATGTAATGAGTTTAGTTTTAGTTTTCTAACTAAAATATTATTAATACCTGGAGATGGAATAAGTACCTATTAATTAATAAAATTAATAAAAAAGTTGATATAATTTGTTTCAAATCAAATAACATAAAATTAAAATATTTAAAATTTGTTTATTTTATCTTCTTATATATAATATACAGAACTTGGGAACCAAAACAGAAATATGATTTACTCTTCAAACTTCAAACTTTTTTTTATATTTTTCGAAAACTGAATTTTTTTCAATTGATTTGAAAACAGGCTGATAGAAAAGAGTGCTTTTAAAACATGTATTATATTTAATTGTAAGTATTACCGTTATCTCTTGACAACTCATTTTGCGTTCAAAGAGGAGAGGGAGATAGACCCTCCCCCTCCCATAGTAAAAAATGTATTTTTGTTTGCGCACATATATAATAATATACATAGGTACATAGAATAGTTGCGTTTCATTCAATGCTGCATAGCTATACTTCGTCCAAATCGAATGTGCAGTACAGGCCTTATGGGAGAACTTTTTTTTACCAGTTACGTGCCTCACATTCGTACCGTACTGAATTCAAATCAAATGTATCGTACATAAAAAATTCTCACCCGCCTATGGATTCATGACTGCATTCGCTGCAAGCCAACATGTCCTACCAGGCGCAAAGTGAAATGCTCACTGACACATTTTAAACTTCATTTTATATTTATGGAGATATAGGGTTACCTTACCGTATTAAGTATCTTTTAACCACGGTTGCCGCTCCCCCAAAAAAAGTTACCAAATATTTTTTAAAAACCTAAAAAAAGGACAATAACTCAAAAAGAATTTAAAAGAAATTCATGTTTATTATTTTTAAAAGAAACAAATACCTATTAGGTTTAATGTAACAAAAGAAAACCATAAAACTCTAATTCACGGCACGTATTTAATAATAATAAATATTATCTACTAAGAAAACTTAAGACTAAAACAAAAAATATTATTTCACATATTGATTAATTTCATAAATAAACAAGCGGGCCCGGCGAACTTCGTCTCGCCCCAATCTATGGCACAAATTCAAACTATGGAAAGATATAATAATTTTTTATAGTTTTTAGATGGCCCGGTCCCGGTGTGGTTCGTATAACTTATCCAAAAGATATTAAAACTCTATCTTCGATAAAATGGTTGATTCTATTACAAACTTTTATGTAAACTCTTATGTGCAGCATTGTTATTTATCGGATCTAAAAATCCGATCTCTAAAATGTTTACTTTAGTCTAATAGTTCATTAGAGTATGGGAACAAACATTGTGACACCAGAATTTTATACATAAGATTATTATTAAAAGAAACCTTACTATTAAAACATAAAATATTATTTCAAATCACACATTTATCACATTTTTATAAATTTAATAAATAAATTATTAAAAAAAAAACTTGAGATAATATAAGGTAGGTATTTCAAATCAAATAGGTTTTTATCAGATTTCGACAAAGTTTACAAATATTATTACTAAAAACTAAACACCTTAGCATAAAATATCAGACTTCAGTGTTCATATTAAATATTATTGTTAAATCTTAAGACCAAAAAATTAAATATTGTTGTACTTCAAATACATTTTCAAATTTATATGAAATGTCCAAATAACACTAAATATTATTGCTTGTACTGAAAATAAAAATCACAAATGATGAATTCAAAATTCATCAACTTCGGCATCGGTTTTTTGTTTTTTCTTTTTTATCACAAATCTTTTAAGAAATTCAATTTAAAAACAAATTCTATCTTCGAAAATAATAATAGAATACTCACCTATTCATGTTTTGAAATCTGTTTAATATTAAAGAGCTTTAAATGTCTACCAATTTCTATAAACTTCCAAACAGAATGTAAACAAATCTGATATGTGAACGTAGATATATCAGTGATGTGCACATATGAATGAAAAGAAAGGTAACATTTCGATATCTTTGAAGCTTTAGATTGTGCGCATCACTAACTCAAACGTCAAATTGATTAATATAAAAGGCCATGTTCACAGGAGATTTATTATGTCTTAAATACAAAGACAGACATTTATGTCGAGAATTAAAAACTTATGCAGGCGACATGTTAAGGAGTGAATCGAGCCAAATAAAGTAAAAATAAATATGCGTTTATACTTAGTTATTGCCGGTTTTTTTATATTGAAAAAACCTACCAAATGGACAAGAATCCTACCAACCTACCAGAGCTAAAATTTCCTACCAAATTTGGTAGGATTCTACCAAAACGGCAACCGTGCTTTTAACTTGTCTTTTCTTTAAGTTTTTGAAGAGGAGCTTTTGTTTTTAGAGCTTTTTAAAAGTTTCAAATGGTATGAGGTTAACATCAAGGTATATAGAATTTAATGGTATGACACTCCGAACTCTCTAGCTCCATCTCCTTCACACATGCTTACGTCATGTGTATCGTGAAATTCTGTTTTGTTTATTTGACGATTTTGATAGAAACCTAATAATGAAATTAAATTATTAAGAATATCAAATGTGTTGAGATACAAATAAATTATTCAAAAAACATCGACAAAAATTCAGCATGCTGTAAAAAAAAAGTAAACAAGAGCGTTTAATTAAGAATTTTATTCAGTTTTCTTTTTTTAGAATTCAAATTTTCCGTCAAATCTTTGTTTAATATCCGAATTTTAAAAAACATTTTGCAACGAAAAAACAACTTTTTTATTTCGAATTCGAGTTCTATTTTTTCAGCCAAACTTAAAAGGTTCTTTATAAAACCAGATCCAACTTTCAATGTTGTTGAATTGTAGCTATTAAATATATCTTCGAGATGCATTAGAGTCCGCACAAATTTTTCGTTTGGTTTTCGCAAGCCCCCTTCTGAAACCTGATCTGTCCATGTGAAAGATGTAGAGAATTTTTGCTCGCAATATCTTTCCAGCAGATTTGGAATTTTGGATTTGAGGCGATTAAGAATGTATCCTGCTAGGTACTCTAAAGCATCGTACTCCAACTCACACATTTCAAGTGCCGGTTCTGCAGTTTCATCTTTGTCCACAAGACATGTAAGTAAACTGGATGTCATGACGGGTTCGGAACTAAACTCGGATTCGGAAGGATTTATTCCATTTTCTTCTTCGACATTTGATTTATTAATCAGCCCATCACTCACATCCATTTGTAGTTGTTCATCATTATCAGCCTCAACATTTGCATATTGTGAAACGATGCTTTCATTTCTACCAAGAATGTACCTTCGGAGACGATATTTAAACTGTAACGCTGTGGGATGATCATAAAGACCGCCCTTCGCTCTCATCACACCAAAAAACATTTCCAAAGGGTCTTGATTTAGACGGTATGTTAACAAGTATGATATCTGGTATTCTTGCTGAAGATCTCTGAACATCATCCTGAGTGCACTGATATTAGTAAGTATTCCTTCTTGAAATGGGATCAGTGACTTGTGGTTTCCAACACGCATAGTTCTCATCGTGGATGCTATTTGGGTTAAAATTTCATCCTGAAGTTCAAGTTCTAGACCAAAAGCTGCCATTCTTGGGCGCGAGTCAATTTTTGGAATTCTTGCGTTGAATATGTCAAACCAATCATTAACCTGCGGAAAAAAGTGATGAAATTACCGACGTTATATATACATATATTAAAATAAAGAATAGAAATTTAACTAACCTCTTTACACAAAACAGACAACTCATTCCAATATTTGGATTTTGCTAAACCTAGAGTTCCCAGCCTAGTAAGAGCGCACGCGTTTGTATGAGAAAACAACTGCGTTGCAAATTTGACTCTTTGCCTCTTTGCAGCTTTCACATTCAGGTGAGTGGCGGTTAACCGACTTGATATTTTTAAATCCGAGTTTGACTGGCTTGCCAGTAACTCTTCAAGGGGCTCCTTTGTTAGATGCTTACCATGGAGAAATACTCCGGTGTCCAAAAAATGGTTTCGAAGCAATTTAATTAAATGTGGTGTGTCACTTAATACGTACACTTTCTTTGACTTGTCACTAGGATTTAAAAAGAAGGGCTGGGTTTCGCTTATACCCATTCTTCTCCAGAGTCCTCGGTTACCTCCACCCAAATCAGAAACTACAGCGACAACATGATAATCCTTGGATTGTAGATTTTTGATAATAGTTTTGAACATTTCTTTTGTTAAGGCACAATCATAATTGTAAAAGATAGGTTGCTTCCAATTCTCAAAGAGTCCTCTCGCCATTACCACTTGAACATAATTAGCCGGAGCCAAAAGTGTATCGCTTTTAGTATCGTACTCATACGACCTCTGTATTTTCATTTCGTCTGCCATGAGAACGCATACTTTTTGGAAGGTGGACAAATTAATATTTCTCATTAAAGCAAATACAGAGCTGAGGTAACCCGGGTTGATGTTAACTTTTGAAGCCCAATTTCTTAGCGTAGTCACAGCTGGTAAAGGATATTTTCTTTTAAGTAATAGCCTGTACGCTTTAGGCCCACTGGAATAAATGGCGATGGCTAAAGAAATATCATTTACTTCCCATTTAATCCTTTTGCCATTCGCTTGAAGCTTTCTTCTTTGCCCAGGCGTAAATATTCCATCCATGAATTTACTTTCCTGTCGGAGCATTTGAACTTCTTGAATTAAACTCTCATTTTGTTGAATAAGTTCATCCATTAGTTCATGTGTGCTGTAATAACAGATAATTTTATGACAAACGAACTTAATTAATTAGGTATTATTCTATTCAACTTCGTAAGAGCCTCATTTAAATCGTCAGTGTTTGTAGATTTGTCGATTCTTGCAACGCAGCCTTCTACTGGTGCTTCTTGAACATCTGTGACATCAGTGATAACTGTTGAAAGTGCCTCGAGATTTGCTGGTCCTTGGCCATCAGCGAAACTTCTTCTCAGACAAAATATAAATTTTTAGTACTTGCATAAAGAAGCTTTAAAATATATCTTACAAAATTTCCTGGACAGCTTGTTTTGCGTCCCGCTTGTTTTTCCTTTCTTGGCGCTTACTTTCAGAATCAACTGATGACAAAGGCAAGTTTATTGTTGGGACAGCATCCAATTTGAGTTTTTTACTATTTTTTGGGGAGTACTTGAGCATTTCGTGCATCAAATTCCGCAAATATTGTTCAGGAGTAAAATGTCTTGAACATATAAATGCATTTTGGACGTTGAATTTGTCTTTCCTTCCGCACTTAAATAGCCAAACTGTTTGCATTCTTTCATCTTTCGGAAAACGAAAAAATTTTATTTTTTCAATATCATTTAGTTGATTTCGCTTAAGTCTTTTATCGTTGCTACTATTGCAACCGAAAACAGCACAAATCACCATATTAAGACACTTTTTAACTAATTATTTATTTCCTAATCAGTAAAAAAAAACAAAGTTCTATCAAATAAGAAATAAACGACTGCAATGTGAAAATCAAAACACGATACAAATGACGTACAATTGTGTGAGGAAGATAGGAATAGAGAATCTCGAATGTCATACCATTATATTCTATATACCTTGGGTTAACATAGTGTTTGTTTTAAGTATTTGCATTGGAATTTACGGGAAATTTTTTAAAATTCAGTTACAATAAAGCATAGACGGCAATTCTACGGCACTACGGTAACGCTGAGTAATTTTTTCTTTCACACAACTAAAGGGAATTCTTCTGAGGTTGAGTGAGAAAAGACGTCCTATCTTCCCTGTACTGCACATTCGATTTGGACGAAGTATAGTGTATGTTTGTATATATTTAATTTTGTTTATATTTGTTGACAAAAAAACTGAGAATTTGTTTATTGATAAGTAAAGGTGATATATGCGTTGCGTATGCCTTATATTTCATAAAGGTAGTGTCATGTTTAAGTCCACCGTTTTATTTTTGATTTAAGTACATATACATAAACACTCACGTAGGTACTTGAATGCAATGTTGTGCCAAAATTTCAGAGCATTCGGTTAAGAAGTTTATAAGAGTTATAAATAAACATACATTTACATTTTTATAAATACAGATGCACTTACATATGTATATATTTTACTGGTTTGTGTAGTTTGAACTAGTTATTATACAACGTATTTTCCAATTCAAAAATCGGTGCATCCTAAAGTGAAGCATTTGAGTAGTTTTAAGACTATGTAACTGAATTGATAAAAGATCTAATTAAGATAATTTAAAAGCTACAATTAGCAATAATTATTTGGCTCAATTCAATGTAAATATATATATACATAATGTATATACATACATATCTACATATATGTTAAGTAATTACATTTGATTTGCAGCATACGGCGAATTTCTTTAAAGAATTTTCGAATGACCTAAAAACTTTATTGACTTACTGTAGTACGTATCAATTAAATTTTGTAATGACCGTTTAGCTTTGAAAGAAAAATAAATAGTTTGAATGTTTTTACATTTTTAATTTGTGTTTTGAGAGTTCTAACGACGAATTCTCTATCCGTGTTGTACCGTTGTACTCGTTTTAAGATAGTCATGACTCATGAGTATTAATTTTCGATATATCGTAATAATTACTCTTCAACTTTCTACATTAAATAGGTACTACCTACTCGTGGAGTAGGAAAGGCACCTTGTTCCTATTTTTTATTTCGTTATGTTTCTATTTTCCTAAAGCTCATTTATGCCACATTTAGTCTCGGTTTGCCTTATTTCCTTTTATTTTTGATTTCAATCTATATTAATAAAAATGTAAATGTATGTTTGTTCCTAATAGCTAATCTCAGAAAGTTCTTAAGTAATTGCTTTAAAATTTTGACAGAACATTGAATTCAAGTCCGTGAGTGTTTATATATACTTTAAACAAAAATAATACCTTATACTTAAACAAAACACTACCTTTACTGCAATATAAGGGTTATAGCACCTTTACTTATCAAAAAATAATTCTTAGTTTTTTTTGTTTTGTCAAAAAATATAAATAAACAAAAATAGAAAAAATAAAATACCTACATATAATTCCTTTCAATTAATCAAATGTAACACATTACGCCCAAATCAAATTCGTGCATTGCTTGCCATTATGGACTTGGCTCATTTGGAGGGTTATGGGCCGATGAAATTGCTATAAGCTCAAATACCAGGAAAATTCTAGCTCATCGTCTACCGATTTTTGGTCCAGAAAAAAGTGAGTAGAATTTCATACAATTTTAAAGAGTGTTAGTCAGATAAAATATGTATGTGTATATGTATATGTAAGTACATACATAGGTAGATAATTCAATGTTCACATTTAAATCTGAACTTACATATGTATACATATGTACAGTAAACCAAAAAAATAAAAACATGCACTTTTGGCTTACCTAAGACGGTCAAAATCGTTATACGATTTGTCAAAATCGTTATACGATAGACCAACATTTTTTCTGGGATCAACGTTAACGAGGAGTCAATGGACAACATAATGCAGGGTGATTTGCAGCTCTTTGATTCATCTTATGCAAATCACCCTTTATAGACCATAAACTTTATTATATTAAAAAAAAAAAAAATAGGGATCCTTACTAAAACAAAATATTTATGTATAGAAAAAAATTTATTCAAACAATTTGAAAAAGTCGGGAAATTATTAAAATCAAAAAATGATTCTGTAAAAACACCAAAAATCGCATGATTTAATGATTTTCAACGACGACGTAAAGGTGAAAAATTCATTGTAAAGTTCTGAAAAATTCGGATAATTGTAAAATTCATTATTAAGCTTTGCATCCATTTTGAGTGCTCTTATTAAAATTTGAACTATCAGGTTTTATAACTACTCTGGAGTTTATGTTAAGGCGAGACGAAGTTCGCCAGGTCAGCTAGTTTATTAATAAATAAGATAAACTTTTAGTTTTAACGTCAGTATCACAGAAACTTTCATTCCAAGTCCTCTTTTAATGTTTTAAATTTTTTTCCATTATTAAGAACCAATTAAGTACTTTATTCGTTACTAAGACCCGTTTGCTAAAATTCTGGGTGTATTAAAATATCGAGAAAAAAAATTAAAAACGAAACCAAACTTTTCAACGATTGAAAAATCTTTGAATATACGATATACATACGTAGCTGGTTGTACCTGAATATGCCAAATTTGAATTTGTATGTTAATTTAAAAATGACTGCTGTACCTTTCAGCCCTATTCTGCTATTAACGTGAATCGTATATCCGATCCACCCATTCGATTCACTTTCAAACTTCCTTTCCATTCTACTATCTGTCGGGTGAACAACATTATCCTGAACCAATTTGACATTTACGTGAACAGATTTTCCATTGAAAATATAGAAAACATTTCTTTTATTTTAATATTTAAGTTTTTATCGCTCTAACGAATGAATGGGTATTGTACTTTTTTCCAATTATGAGCAGAGGATTAAAGAAATCCTCGAAAAGAGAGCTTTTGGTGAAGTTTTAGAAAATAAAAAAAATGTTTTGGACTACAGGATGAAACGTAAGTTGATTTAATTTTAAAATACATGTTTAACAAATTATTTCAAAAACATGTATTTACTATAAACATAGTGCCAAATAAAAGAGCATTTCGGAATGTATTGGGTATTGTTTTTACTTACATTTTACTAAACACAAACAAGAAAGACGAACCATAAATGTAAAATCCGCAACTTTTTATATGAGGATCTGAATTGTATGGAACAAATCCGTTCAAGTGAATAGCAGAATACCGCGCAATATTACCGATATTCGACATTAATACAGATTCACTTCGAGTGAATAGCAGAATAGCGACAATGAAAATTCAAGAAAAATTCCCCCGACGGATAGCAGAATAGGGCCAATTCAGTAACAATGGAGCAGTGGTGGATTGCGCATCGTAAGTTTGTTAAGAACACGTTCATTGAAACAGGTCGTTCGGTCACAGAGACTATTCCGAAATCCGTTAATGGGCATCTGAAAACACACAAGAGCTCCATGAATGATCTCTCCACAGTCCCAAGGTCACTGTTGGGTGTGGTATTAGTCGAAACTTCATTATTGGTCCGTCCTTCTTCGTGAAAATGTTCGGACTGTCACTGTCAAGACAGATCGTTACTTACAGATGCTGCGTGACCTGAGAAGTCGACACGACGGACGCGACGTATCAACTTGAATACTGTATGTTTTCAACAAGCTGGGGCGACTTGCCATACATCAGGAACAAAAATGGTTTTTTAAAAATTTTTTTAATATACTGTGTTGAGAATTGGACTTGACAGCTATACAGAACTTTGCTTTCAGCAACTGCTTCAAAAACCTTTGTTTGCTACTATGCGCAATGTTTCCGTTTATAAAGAATCTTTTCCAATGCCAGTGCTTTTTGAAATCTAGCTGTAAAGTGTTTTTCCATACTCAAATTTCTTGAAAAGATTACACCGAGGAATTTGCATTCTCTGACACATTCTATAGTCTCACCCTAAACTCCACATTTTTAAAAGCCATCACTTTGGACTTTTGTGTGTTAACAACTAAGTTACATAAACTGCAGTAGTAATCTAATCTGTTTATCATGAGTTGCAAAAGCTTTTGATACAGACTCCTGCAAAATCGATGTCACCAGGAAGTTCATTAATGAGGTTATTGATGAAGAGCGACAATTAGCCTCACTTCTGTTGTAGTAGCAAACCAGTCAGAAAGTTCCGCATCATTCCACACTGCTGTCTGAGTTCCTTTGTACAACTTTTCGAGCCCACGACCAAATTTAAGTGATACTCCCAAACCATACAACGTATACAATAAAAAAAAAGCTCTTCTATTAATTGTGTCAAAAGCATGCTTTGAAGTCGAAGAAAAATACATAAAGTTTTTTATTTAACGTGCTAAAGCTCTCAACTAGACTTCTAAGAATGCAGAAATTATCAATGGTGGAGTACCATAACCTGATCTAAAGCCAGCTTGGAATTCTTTCAATTTTCTTCCTGTTTCTACCTAGGTTGTGAGCAGCTTATGTAGCATCGTTATAAAAATCTTATAAGTTGCGTAAAGAAAAGAAATTTCACGGTAGTTCGAAGCTTCCAACACTGATCCTTCCATAACTTTAAGTAAGTAACAAGACCAGGAACCCATCGATACCATTATACGAAGGCGCAAGTGGCAGTGGATTGAACACACGCTTCGAAAAGGTAATGACTGCATTGCGGGCCAAGCAACTACAAAGACTTCAAAATTTTCGTTTCCGATAACATTTTATTGATTAAAAACAATTATGAAAAACACACGAATCAACACTTTGAAGTAAAATTGGAAAGAATTTTTTCTAGGATAATGTCAGATATTATGTGGCTTTATCAAATGCTAAAAGTTAAAGTTGGGTTTTCGAGATTTTAACTTTAGCAATTGGTATGTTAAGAGATAGTAAAATGTTAAAATCGTTTAAAATTATCAAAACCATATTTTAAGATTAGCAAATTCCTAAAAATGGGTTTAACAATTTGCTAAATCGTTTAAAATTTTGAGGCATTGACATATTTTTGTATTATTTTTCGTACAAAAAACTACAATTCAATATTCGTCAAAAACTTACCATATGTTAACAGTTGTTTAATGTATAAAATAAAATAAATTGGAAGTTAAAATTATTGACCACTCTCGACATATTTAAATAAAAAAACAACTTTTGGCATTTTTTGATAAATTTAATAAGTTATTTATTTTTCGTATAAAAACTGTGTAATCGATATGTGTCAAAAATGTACTATTTACTTAAAATTGTATTATGTTTATAATAAAATAAATTTGAAATCATATCGTTGCCAGCTCTCGAGATATACGTATCAAGAAACATTTTTTACAGAATTTTTGTCAAGTGATTTTTTTCCAAAATTTTACCAAATGTCACAAACGTCATTTCACATTACAGAAAATGGTTTTGAGATAATATTATTTTTCCTACATTGTATATTTGTGTACTAAAAACTTTTCTTTTTAATAATGATATGTTCAACTTTTTTCAAGTTTATACTTAATCTGTGTCGTATAACAATGTATACAAGAAAATTTATTTGAAGTCAATAACATTATCCGTTCCTGATATAACTATAGGCGATAAACCAGAATTGTCACTGTTTCTTAAATTGCTATTCTGAAAACACGGCTTGACAAATTTTTATTTATATTTATGAAAGTCCTTTCTGCATCTTTCGAAATTATAACCTGTCGAACAAAATTTTATTCGTTCTTGAGATACCGTGGACGTAAAATGATATCCCAAACGTAAACACACACATACACACACACAGACATCTCCCTACAAATGACGGATCTAGATTCTATAGGACCTTGAAACGTCCAGATTTGTTAAAAATATAAATTTGTGAAATCGGACCGATTACAATAACTCCCTATGGGAAGTTAAAAATATTGTTTGAAATTCGAGTTTTTATTATTACTTATTATTACAAATATTTCATACTCTTGACTTATTTAATATTTTGTTCAGGTGTTAACGATTTGCTTTTGAGTTTTTTAAGTTGAATAATATTGATCCAAGAAATATAAAAAAAAAACAGACAACACAATGACAGCACGAAGTGTCATTGACGGTTTGATTCAGAAGTGTAGTTGTCACGAGACGGTTTCTATGATGCAAGGCTTTTTGTAGATTTGTGACCTAATTGACTAGATTAAGTTTTTGAATACCAGTCTTTATAAATATAATGATGAAAATTGTAATGCAATGACCGAGTGAAAGTCTAAGCTCATCATAATAAAGTATTTACAGCCGTATATTGAATGTGAACATTCAGATCCGGAAATAACAATAGTCAGTTCCCCTCTATGTATCATACTGTGAGAAGTTTTAAATTGATAAACGCTTTTGATTTATGCCCGCCAGCGAGTGTAGTGTTGGTTTATAAAATGATACTTAAACATAGAAAAATACGTGGCTATTTGATTAAAAAAAAAGAAAATATGTTGTTATTTAGTATTATAGATTTCTGTGCACGTAAAATAAAGTACGTTAAATGAAATTCCGTGTAAGTTAATCTCATGTTAGTTTTATGTATTTTACTAGAATCCGTTAATGCACCTTTTTTTGAAGAACCTAAACAAGGGTTTTTCAATTACCGTGTGTAGGCATACTGCGTTTTCAATATATGATTATACTCTTGAATAATTTATTGTAACTTCTACATGGGAAATAGAGATAAGGTTAATGAAATTTAGCATTTGTAAATTCATGAAAATAATTTTGAAGGTCTGATAGTTATTTGTAAGTTGAGAGGTTGCTGAGTTCGTTGTCTTTTTAAAAGAGGGTTTGACATGAGATGAAAGAAGCATTTGCACAAATCCATATCTTTGGACTTTTATCATAAATTATTTTTGGCTTTTGGCAAATCTAGCCATGTTAACCCTAAAGGTCTCAGACCTATTATTCTATCGTCATTCCATCTAAAAACATTTAAACGTTTGATTGATATCTACCTGAGGGCAAACATTAATAGGTAGATAAGTCATTACTATATAATGCTCAACATGCCTTCAGTGAAAGGAAATCTGTAGAAACTGCATTAAAGCAAAATACTTGAGCCTTTTTTTCTATTCTCCTACAAAAAAGCCATAGGTAACAAGTTGGGGCTACAAAACAACATAACACACTGGCTATGCTTATCGGTCATCAGATCGATCCTAACTTACGGTGTAGCGGTATGGTGGACTGCACTAGAAATAGCTACCAAACTCAAAAAGCTAAGTGAAGTGAAAAGAACTCCTAGCCTGTTTAATCTCATACCGCTAGACATCTTTAGTAAACAAACTACCGCGAATACAGCAATCCGGCCCAAAGCTTTCTTACAGTGGAATAATAATAACATTGCCCACTCAAAAATTCTGAACTCATTCAGATCACTAACCTGTAACGTCGGCTACATCACACCTCTTCTTCGTTTTGATAAAAACTTCAATGTGTCCATTCCCTCAAGATCTTCATGGGAGCTAGCTAGAGCCGCTGTGGACTGGAGAAGCCATCGACTTTTACACTGATGGATGCAAAACATATGAGGGAGTTGGTAGCGGCGTATACTCCGACAGACTAAACTTAAGTCTCTCCTTTCCTTTACCCAAACACTGTAAGTGTGTTCCAGGTTCCAGGCACAAATTGTCGATCATCTCGGGTGGAAATGGCTGAACAATTCAACAGTCACCTTATCTGGGTGGCAGGTCATTTAGACATTCCAGGTAATTGTAAAGCTGACGAACTTGCAAAAAGTGTAACAACTTTAGCTTTAGGTATTAGATAACAAATCTAATATCGGTTTACCCCTAGCTACGTGTAAATGTATGCTAAAGCATGATAATATAATTAAGGTGAACCACTGGTGGTCAAGTACTTCCACTTATTTGGCAACAAATCACATTTGCCCTGTTATAGGCACCGCTTCTGGACACACCATATTGATGAACACAATTACCTGAGAAGAAGCTACATTTATGTAATCGTTTCCATATATATAAATAGGCAAAGGAAAATTTCGTGTTACCATTTTCTCAAAAAGTATTTGAGCGATTGCGATAAATTGGATATGGCTGAAAAGTCACAATTGTGGATATGTGCAAAATATTCTTTTGACACAGATTGACACACTATGTGCCATTTTGATTTTTGCACTGACGAACACTGTACCATTTGAAAAAAAAATTATGTATAGAAACAATATTTTGTCCTTCAATATTTTCGATCAAATTAGTTTGTGAAATTAATAGTCGAATTTCGACACTTGGCGATACTAGTATAAACAAAAGATCTTGTTCAATAATAAGGAACGATTTTTCATAAGATTTAAATATAAACAAGAGCGCAGAAAAAAACACTACAGTTGCATTGTACAATTAAAAGCTAAAGAAATAAGAATAAATAAAATATATTTTTGAAAAAGGCACCATGACTTTATGCAGTTGTATGTTGTATTTTATATATGGCTCAAATTCATGGTAAGAAAAATAGCCCAAACCATTATGCTTTTACCTTTAATCATTTTCGTAACAACGAGAACATTTGACCTCTATAAAGCGTTATTACACTTCTTTTTTTCGCCAGTTTAGAAATTGTTATGTAAAGTTGACTTGTGACTTGGACTATAATTACGGTGACCATTTTTCACATCCAAAAAAGAGGACAATCTTTAAATAAAACAAAAAAAAATAATTAAGTAGGTAGGTACTTAATTTAAAAGTTTAACTTTAAAGAACTGTTAGTTTTTGTATTTGTTCTTACAGTGTAAAGATGTCATCCCGACTTCTTAAAAAAAACCTTAAAATCTCCACAGTCATAATTATAATTGCACTTGGTTATCAACATTGCCTTCAACTTTTGTATTGTAGATATTTTTAAGTATTAAAGTAGACGAAAGTGACCAAATATGGAATACCATATTGTTTTAGCGATATAAAAAACAACTTCATAGAATTAAAGACAGTTTAATGTTATAAATTAATCAGTCATACATTTACAAGTAGTAATTAATCAAATATAATAGTTATCAATAAAAATATAACACAAAAACCAAATTCTGAAAAAGTACCCAAATATGGAATAGGTACTCAAATATGGAATACCAGCAAAATTCGCCATATCAATAACAAAAATGGACTTAAAAATGTAGGAGATCAAATAAATTAAAATAACATGTAATTCACTTGCAAAACTCACAGTCTAAACTAGCAAAATCATCGTTTTCCCAGAGTCCACCTATTTAGCATTGAAATCCCTATTTCATATTTGGACACCTAAGACTGTTCCATATTTGGATATTTGCATTAATTCAAACACTTTTAAATATTTTTTTAATTGGCAATATTTTAATGGCAGAAGGTTAGAATATTGAAATAGACATTGTATAATACTTATGTACACACACGTAATAACTGGAAATACTCATTTATGACTTAACCTTAAAAAGTTTTTGGGTGATACTTTATACTTATAAAATTTTTTTTAGTTAAGTTGCAAGCTCAAGATGAAAACAAACGCAGATTTTGAGGGCCTTGAGCTTTACACAATGCATCTGGTATATTGAAAGCCGGTAACAACGAATGCATTACTCTAAATGGCGATTATAAGTCATATTTTAATTCATTGATAGAAAATAGATTTTTTTAGCATACATCAGAATTGATGTTACACAACAACTTTAACCACAATACGGTTTGTGTTTTAACATTATTATTACTACTAAGCTGATTCAACATTGTCGCGAATAGTTGATAATATTATTCTCTTCTTGAAGTCTCAGATCATAGTGGAGTTGAATGGAATGAGCGGACGAGCGGACGAAACGAGGATCGGAACATAATTTCTTAAAGATTAGATTAATCGGGTACCCGGGTATATCAAATTTCGAACATCCAAATTTTGACTTGAAATCTTTTGCATTAAATAAACACAAAAATGAAAATATTGAAATTGAAGATCTTTTTAACTCAAATTTAATTTTGAGTATGAAGTTATTTTTATCAAAAACTAGACCCATTATTGTAACAAATAAAAATGTTTGTCTGTAAAAACACCTACATATATATTTTTGTTTTGTAAGTGTTACAGATGTTTTTTTTTAATTTTTTTTAATACTAAGTCAAATATAAGAAAATTGGGACATACACTTCTCCATTAATATAGTTAAAAATGATTGTATCACACCAGCAATAAAAATCTGTAATTTTTTGGAGGTTTAGCTACTACCTACGAGTCCTAATTTCAAAGTGCAATGCAATTATTAATTGAATTAAAAGACTTTATTCTTTAACAATACTGGTATGCAAACGATTGGTTTTTATTTTATTACTGTGCAGCAAAAAAATAATTAATTATTTTGACATAATGAATACAAGTTATATTAATAAAGCTTTATTCTTTTTTTTTTACAGGAAAATCTTAATTCAACTGACTTGTGTGTCCTTCCAACCAGATAGTAAAAAACTAAACTGACTCAAAAAAGCTTTAAGAATGTTGGAGGTGCTCTACTATTTTTCTCTAACAACTTAAAATTAAGAGCTCCCACGACATTAATACAAAGTAAATATTTTTGCCAAACTTGTTTACCAGAGGATTTTATTGACTTGAAGCAGCAGCGTCTGAATATTTTGCAACTGTGAACGGATGGAAACAGAACAAAAATTTTAGTGGCATTTATATTTGGGTAAAAAGAAAACCAAAGAAATTAGAAAAAAAGTCATTAGTGAGGCTGTACTTTGTCTTAGTTTAGTGGAATAGATTATTTGGGTATTCAAACTAACAATTATTTTGTGATAAGTTTTATTACTATCCAATTAATAATGGCGTTGAAAAGTAAAGCCTTAACGAGCAGTCCCCTAATTCTTCTATTTTTATTAAAAATTTGTTCCGTGAACGGCGTAATTGATCGCCTGGTGGTTCAAACAACCAGTGGGCCCGTGCGTGGTAGGTCTATAACTGTACAAGGACGGGAAGTACACGTTTATACAGGCATACCTTACGCAAAGTCTCCAGTAGAAGATCTTCGTTTTCGGAAGCCCGTGCCGACAGAGCCATGGCATGGAGTGTTAGATGCCACACGATTACCAGCAACCTGTGTTCAGGAACGGTAAGTTTTGAAATTTATAAAACAATGAAAAATAACAAAAAAGTGAATAATAGATTTTTATGTTATACCTATATTATACTCCATCAATGAAAATACACCTATGCATATGGAACGCGAAAACGTATGTGGGTTGCCAACTCAATTCCACTCACATGACCTATTTTTGGTGCATTCCGTTGATGAACTACTATAATCTGTTCAATTTGAATAGGTATGCAGGAACAAGTACAGCTTTCAATAAGCTATTTCACTCATACAGCTCTAGTATAGTTGCCGTACTGAGCACTATCAATTGGCATAATTCCATCACAAATGTCGGCTGATTGTTGATCAATTATGTCATTGCAAATACATCACAATTTCGCTTTTTAAAACCTTTTTCTACTAATACATATAATCACTTAATGTGGAGACCATACGCAAATAACTTTTTCTTCTTAAAAGCACAGATAAGAAACTATACAGATGTCTTTCCCCAGCGACGGATACAGAGGGGGGGTCCTGGGGGTCCGGACCCCAACCCGAAATGAAAATTTTAAATTAACATTTTTGGTTGTCATATTCCAAATAACACTCATAATTTTAATTCCAATCGTCTTTATTGTTCTTTCATATCATTTTTGGTAGTTTTTTAATATTTATCTATTAACGTCCTATGCCTATCGTATCGCTATGGGAACGGTTGTAGGTTGTAGCGCGTGGCTCATCAGAAATTCGGGTCAGAAAAAAAATACTCTCCAAGTTTTACTATTGACATCTGACCTCGATGAAATATGACTGCAGTAAGACGAATATTTGTGTGAACTATTTTTTACCAAAAGAATTAAAACAAAGTTGACCAAATTTAATTGGAAATAGGATCAATGTTTTCTTATGAGATTTTATTTTTTTATCAAGTGATCTGATTGCAAAAACTTTAAAAATAATGACGCAAAATTTTAAACGATTTAGCAAATTGTTAAACCCATTTTTAGCAATTTGCTAAGCTAAAAAGATGGTTTTGCTAATTTAAAACGATTTTAACATTTTACTATCTCTTAACATATTTTTAATGTTAAAATCCGGAAAACCCAACTTTAACTTTTATCAATTTTATAAATCCATATGATTTCTGTCATTATCCTAAAAAAAAACTGTCTTTCCAATTTTACTTCAAAGTGTTGATTCATGTATTTTTCATAATTCGTTATCTTTTTAATCAATAAAATGTTATCGGAAGACAAAGATTTCGAAATATTTAAAGTCTCTGTGCAGAAAAATGTTTTTTTTTTTTTTTTTTTTTTTGAGAAATGTACATCAGGATGATGGAATACTACAATAAACCTGTGTTCATGTTAATTTTAATCTTATTGGATTGCATGGTTTAAGTATGTTTGCTTTGCTAATTCTTACAAACCGTCAATTTTTGTACATGTTCGGATGCCCGTTTTTAATAAAAAGGAGTTAGTAATTTACTAGTTAGCAAAACGAAAAAAAGGGTTTAAAATTTTGGAGTCTTTAGCAAATTGTTAAATATTTAGCAAATTGCTAGTTAGTAAAATGATAAGTCCTTAACAATGGGTTGTTTA
Source organism: Scaeva pyrastri (assembly GCA_905146935.1). Lineage (NCBI taxonomy): Eukaryota > Metazoa > Arthropoda > Insecta > Diptera > Syrphidae > Scaeva > Scaeva pyrastri. The sequence goes on from LR989927.1 coordinate 88,776,956, forward strand.
AAATTTTGAGCCAATCTATGTATTTCGTTGTTCTAATGTGATTTGATTCTTTGTTTTTGACAAATATTTTTTTCTGATGAACAAGTATCAAAAACTTATTAATTGCTATAACCGACAATCAGAATTCAGAAAAATGTTTCCATTATTGCAATTTTTTCTCTACAAACCTATGTTTAATCTTTTGTGGTTTAAATTTGGTGTAAGTAATGCACAGTGGTGTGTTCGGTTAATTATTATTGACTATGGTTTGTAGGTCAAACATTTTGTTTCAAGTGTCATAGTTAGGAATAGTTGAAGTTATTTACGAACGCGTTTTTATTTAGATATGGTTGATCTGTGAAACAAACACACTTTATTTTGATTTAAAGACCCAAGCATAGGTACTTATTTTTAATATTTTTAAAATGGAAATGGAAGGAAAATTTTTTGTTACATTGCACACCCCGAAAAACAAAAATGAATTCCAATGCAAATCAAATTTATTATTTTTGCAAAATATTTCGCCTTTTATATTTTGATTTTATAAATCAAACATTTGACTTTGACAAATCAACATTTTTAACTCACCTCCTAGACATAAGTTGGATAAAGTTAGAAATAGTTACTATTTGCACACCAACCATTCATTTCCGAACGATTTTATGGTTAGGTATACATCGTAGCTATTTGCAATTCCGAACGACAAACCGAACGAACCGAACGCAACTCAGTTCATAGAATACAAACAAGAACAAGGTTCTATCTTCTATATTCATTCATTATTCCTTTTTCTTCTCTGTTCTAATTCTGTGTTTGGTGCAAGTAATGTATGCGACAGTGTTGGGACTTCTACCGTTTAAGTGATAGATCTACCACCTTTTAGCGCCTACGAATATTCACAGAGATATTGATATGTCCAGCGATGAAATCTTGGACATTCTTGCTAAAAGCAAGAGAAAATTAAATATCAGTAAGTTCCTATTTTGTTTCTTCATTCAAAACTATTTGAAAAACTGTTTTCAAAAACAATATAAACGAAAATTTTCAAATTGTTATTTTTGGACCCCACCCGAAATTTTTTTTCTGGATCCGCCCCTGTCTTTCCCCATACAAAAAAATGTCCCAGAAGAAAAAAGGATAACAGTTTTGGTTTTGATGATCTTTTGAGCCCGATGTTACCATATTTGTGTTGTTTTTGTTTCGGATATATTTGAAGCATTTTATTATTGAATATGAAATTTAAAACCAAATTAGTAATTTTTTAATTTTGTATTTGTATTATTTCAAGCAAAATAATATTATACACACGTAATACACAGGTTGAAAGTAAATTTAACACGATAAGAAAAGATGAGTTAATTTTAAGATATTTCAAAAATAATTTCTATGGTAACTCTGATGCACATGTATATTAGTACATATGTATAAATATGCCGCACACTGCTATGTGTGGGCTGCGACCCACACTGATAACTTCCCATTGATTTTAAAGATTTTAAAATTATATTTTTTGTAAAAAGTCATTTTTTTTTATTTAGACAAATTGTAAAAGTAGGTACCTATGCAAAATTCAAGTTTAAGCTGTTTTCTGTCGAGATATACATACATACATCATACATATGTACCTACTTATTTGAGAAGTAAATTAATGCACTTCGATAGGACTTTTATTTCTATTGAGAAAAAAACATTCTCTATACATGTACATAACAAATCAATAAAAATAACATTTCCATGGGATGAAACAATTTTGAAGTCACTGTACGTATTTCTTTATTCTCAAGGTACTTTTAAGTACTTGTTTGCGTATGAGAGTAAAAGTATTTGTACAAAAACATCCACTATCAACACAAATACCAAATTCGTTTAATTTAATATTTAAAAAGAGGCTGGGTGTGACCCACCCACACTGATAACTTTCCATTTTACTTAAAAAAAATTGACTTCTATTGAAGTTTTTGTGTCACAATAAAAAGCTATCAAGAGTTCCCTTGCTCCCTTAGTTTTAGTATTTTATTTTTCGTAAAAAACTGTCAATTCGATATTTTTCAAAACTGTAGCACATATTGATAATTATATTTTGTATAAACTTAAATAAATTTAAAGTCATTATCGTTGTGTATTGTAGAGATATTCAAGTCAAAACACATTTTTTACCAATTTTTGGTGGTATTTTTTGACTTTTTTATTTTTTGCAAAAAAAACTGTCAATTGAAATTTTTTCAAAATTTTAACAGATGGGTAATTCCACGGCAAGGAGGTAAAAAAACTTGAAAAAGAAACTTAACTTTTTCTATTCCTTTTTAATACCAAATCATCAATAATTATAAATAGGATCACCATAGCAAGTGCAAAAATATTTATTTTTGAATACCGCAAAATACAATCATTTTAAATTAAGTACTTCCAGTGTTTAATAATAGACGAAAATTGTTTTACCAAAAATTTATAATTTTTAGTTTTTTCGTTGTGTTAGCCGGTAAATAAAACTCAGTTTAATTTTTTGGGAATATTTAGAACATATTATTTTAAATAAATTAAATAAATCTTTTTCAAATACAATTTTTCAACATTATTTTGCTTAATTAGTTTTGAATCTTTTACTTGTAAAGTGAGTTACCATCATTCATTCTATTTACATGATTTCAGTTATCTATAAACTAAATTTGTTAAATTTTATTTTTCTACGACGTTTTAGTTTCTAAATAAGAACAACTAAATATTTATTTTTTAATTAGTTTTTATAACTCTTTTATTGCATCCACAATATTACAAATTACATGAACAATTCTACTAAAAAGTTTTCAAAAAGTGTTTTTCTGCGACATATGTTGACAATGAGAAAAGATATTGACATCAAAAAGATTTTTTTTTTAAATGCGATCGTTAACAAATGGTATCATTTTGAAATAAATCGAAGTGTTCATATTTTTGAAAAAAAAGAGTTGTTATCAATAGTAAAATCAAAATCGAACCGAATACACAGTTTCTTACGTATAAAACGAAAATTAAAAATATAACAGAAATTTTAAAATGTAATTTATTTAATTTAATTAGGATTTAATACCAGTTACTTTTTCTTGGATAAGTGTGTTTATTATTACACAAAAACTTCAAAAAACGCCAAGTTTTCAAAGATAAAATAAGAATATGGGTCAGTACCACTCTTTTTTACAAAGAAAATGTTTTTTTTTATTTGTTTCATGTTTCATAAGCGGATGTAACATTTTTGTGTAACATGAGTTATCACGAAAATTTTTTCGCTTAAGTAGGTAATCATTTCTTTTAATTTTTTAAATCTAATGTTTGTTTTTGTTTCATCTTTTAAGTGAATAAAACAAATTAAATTTACTTTGCTATTTTCATAAAATTTTAAGTTAAATTGTTGTTCTTGGACTGCGAAATTTTGGACTAATTTTGAGTTCTAATTAATATCAGTTACATTTTCTAAAAATTTTTTTCTCTTCATCTGATAGCTCGACGAATCTTCTTTCAAATTTGTATTTAACTTCCTTAATTTTTATTTATAATTCAATACACAATTGAAATAACTGATTTAAATTTTACATAAATGTATCGTGAGTTACCATGGAATTACCTAGACGTCATTTCACATAGCAAACAATTATTTTGAAGATTAAATTTTTTAATTTAATTTTTCCTTCCAATTTTTTTTTTAGTTTTTTCAATAAAAAAAAAATAAAGGCAGGTATGTTGAACTTTTTCTAAATATATGTATAGACATCTATCTAGAAATGACGGATTTAGATTCTAGGAACCTTAAAACGTCCAGATTTGTCAAAAATTTCAGTTTGACATATCGGACAGTTTTTTTTTCCTTCTCTCTATGGGCAGTGAACTGAGAAAAAAGAAACATCTTCGAAGTTTTTGTATAGTTAGACTCACACAGAGCTTTGAACAGGCAAGCAAATATGTGAAATCAAAAACAGCTTTTTGTGCTTGACTATCAACCGACAAAGAGCTTTTTGTCGGTTGATATCCAAGCACCTGTTGAACAAATATGGGACATTTTTTTGTTTGGGGATGAGACATCTGTATAGTTTCTTATCTGTGCTTAAGCCTTCATCGACGAATGGAATATCCAACACAAAAAGAATTTTTGAATTTGAACATGTAGTTCCTAAAATTAGGACTTAAGAGCATTGAATTAAAAAAAAAAATGGTTTGAAAATTGAAATAAAAAGAACAAAAATTATTCAAAAATTATTAATTGCAATAATACATTAGAACAAATATAAATTCAAAATTACGTGTCGGCAAGTCATTTGCTTTGCTTTAATGAAAATGAAGCACATTTTATTAAATAATTTTGGTGTTTTATTGTCAGGGACAAAAACAAATAAAGTGTAGATACATAAAACTGATCATGTTAAAAACATGCCTTTTATTAATTCAGATCCCAAGCATTCAAGGGTTACAATTGCACCAAAAATATCTCACGCTAGCTAGTTTAAAAAACCTGGTTATTTTCAATGGAATATAAAATTTAAAAAATAGTACTCACATTGTTTTCTTTTAGGTATGAGTACTTTCCTGGATTTTCTGGAGAGGAAATTTGGAATCCAAATACTAATGTATCTGAAGATTGTCTATATATAAATGTGTGGGCGCCAGCAAAAGCTCGATTACGGCATGGACGAGGCGCTAATGGTGGTGAGGTAAATGTATTTCATAACTTATATATACTCGTAGATGTTAAGGTTGGTCCTTTTTTTTGTTAAAATCTTTTTGTAATATTAAAAATATATTTCCTCTTTAGATACAAACTCTAAAAAAACAATTCATGTAAGCTAACGAGCAACCCTATGGAGTTTATAACAAAGAAAAAAAAAAAAAAAACTAGATTTGAATAAACCGCAGTAAATATAAAAAAAAGTCAACTCATTTATAATAAATTTAATTTACGAACATAAACATCTCAATCTGAACAATTAATTCATATAAAGTATAAACCAACTCCAAAGAAAAAAAGAAACAAATTCTCAAACCAATTTAACAAAAAATCACATTCCATTTGGTGCATTTATTAGAGATTATTATTATAAGAGCTAATAGTCTTCGCAGCTAAGCTCATTAATATAAGCATTATCACGTAATTTAAATTACTTGCTAATAAAAGATAATAATAATATTATTATAAAGATAAAAATAATAGATTTGTTTCGCTGCGCAGTAGATTTTTATTTTGGGCTAAACGCAGTAGATCTACTGCTATAGGAGTATGGTAGCAGCACTGGTAACCTGCTCGACGGAGTCTACTGATCTTAATTTGTTCACGATATCTGGTACCTCTTCGCTCATGCGAGCTAGTGATATTTGATATGCTCACTGGAGTCTTCCGTCTTTGTTTAGATATCTGCTTCGTTCCAAGGTATTTGAAGTTACATAATATATCCAAATTCATGCCCCGCTACCTTTATTGTTTTACTAACTGCTCTTCTCGCGGTCGACGCCACCATGTACGAATACACTGCCGGCACACGGCAGTGAACGTGCTAAACCGACTTACATTACATACCACACAGCACATGGTAGAGACACTTGCATCATGAGGGACTAAAACTATATAAGGTGCTACACCACAAGACATTTATACAAGACAGAAGGACAGAGGAGAGAAAGAAAGAACATCATCTTTCAACTAACCGAGCTCACTGATGCTTGATTTCGGTGATCGATGGGAACTGAGCTTTTATCAGTGACTATGCCCCGTTGCCTTAAAACCGGCTGCCTCGACAATGCTTGGTAGCAGTAGCATAACTGCTGTGAACATTTGATTAAAGTAGTTACTGACCTTAAATGGCCAGCAGAACATTTGAGGGTTGACGGGCATTAATGGGGGTGGGCGGACTTCTTACACTATTCTGTTAGTTGCTGAAACTACCGCTGCCGATAATACCCGACAGCTATGCTATACATAAAACCGTTCTGTCTCGAGATATATTCCACAAGGCGCCCAAGGCTTTTTTTCACAATAATAGTATTTTGAGTTCATTATTATTTTCAGCTTAATTTTAAAATTTAATTTTCAGTTTTTTAGTTTGATGTGCTAAGCGCGTTTTATTATTTTTTTTGTCTCTTGTCTCTACTGTGGATGTTGTTGTTGACTTTGACTCTCCTGCTTTTTTTCTGCTGTTAATGTTATTGTGGCTGAATCGGTGGCAGCTGTTGGCTGCATTAATATTTAGGAGTGATAGGGCTGCTTTTTTAATGGTGCTCTTTTTCACTCCGAGTTTTTTAAATAAAAATAAAAATAAATTAATTTTATTGAATTTATTAAATCGTAATTAACCTCTTCTCTGATAAGTGCAAAATATGTGCATCATACACTCTTACAGCCTTATTTATCCTTATTTATAAACGCCAGATAAAGCCTGTATAAAGTAATACACTCCTTATAATGCCTCTAAACGCGAAAATATTATTTATAAAACTTTTGCAACGTTGAATAGAGCAATAATAAGCTAAACGCGTTTTGAGATTGAATAGAACCTGAATAAGGAAATTAAAGTGACGAAATGTCATGGTTTGTGTCCATAATAGAAATTAGAAAAGAATAAAATATCGAGTTATCCCCACTCTCAGAAAGAGAAAGTTTACAAAATATATTTAATCCAATGGAACTAAGCGACGGAGAATTAAAAAAAAATATATAGATTTTCGAACGAAAATATGACAAAAAATAATTGAAATTGTTCGTGCAGACCTGAACAGTGACAATAGAGGAGGCCACATCCCCGTAGATCTCTGCAATATTTCATTGAAAGTTGAAAATACAGTTGATTTAATTATGCCATCTACATACATAAATGGAATAGATTTACTATTTTGGTACTTAGTATAATTTGTAGGAAAATGTTTTATAAATACGAATTTATGCAACGTTGAATAGAGCCTACATAATCCTTGTACACTGCATAACTATTCATCTGTTTAGCGGATTCTATTAAATAAGACTGTTAGAATCTAAATCGGGACTGAACATAATACACGTAGTTAATTACCTACCTAATTGTAAATGCGATTCAACCAAAGTATACAAAATTACACAATACTCCCATACATTAAGCGTAGTATTTACAATAAAGTTTACCAAAATTCACCCTTAAAAGTTTAATAAATCAAAACCTCATCTGGTCAATTTTGGTTCCGAATACAATAACTCATTTGTTTCACACGACTGCATGTGACAATTGATGATCAGAAAGAACAAGAATTTTGAAGTCAGATGTACTGGAATGGTTCTATTCAATAATAAACATTGAAATCGCGTTTGATACTGTGTGGCACAATGACCTTATTAAGATGAAAAATCCATTCCTCTGTTTAAGGAAAATGAAAATGTTTGTTAACAATATATTATCGGAAAAGTTTAATATATAAGCTGGTGTACCGCAATGATGGGTTATTGGTCCGATCCTATACATTTTATTCACTTCCCAGTTACAGATGCCTACTGTGAAAAACGAGATTTTACAAAATCCACCATACTTATACATAGATATGCATCAGATTCACTTGGTTAGGTAATGGAAACCAACCTGCAATTTGATTACAATAAAAGGATATTTCAGTGATTGGAAGATCAAATTAAATAATTCAATTTGTGTAGGTACACGAAAAAGGAAACCATGCCTCTTACCAAGTAACATTTTACAAATTGGTGGTTCTATGGTAAATTGGACTAAATGCTTAATTGCGCTACTTCTTGATGAAAAGTTTACTTTTGGGTTCCATATCGTACAAGCAATTAAAAAAGTTAATGTAGGTATTAATAATAATAATTAAAAATAATCATACATAATACCAAAAATATAACACCAGAAATCAAAAATCAATTTTCTCAAAAACTAGAAGACATAGGTAAAACCATTTTGTAGCATTGAACACAAAAGCAAATTTAGCATTCTATTTCACAAATTGGAAAAATAATTATTCAATTTTTTTAAATATTTTAATGGACATTTTGGGTTTACATGCTATTTTTTCAAAAACGATTGACGATTATAGGTCGCAGTGCACAAACCCCAACTTTCTTTCATTAATTCATAATAATAACCAGTGAAAAAAAAATACCGAAAATTTGTTTAAAATAAAGTAAAACTCACTTGAACAATGCAAAATTTTTAAGACTTCACACCGCACTAAAGCTCCCGATTACACGGATAAAAATTTTTATAAAATATTAGCGGTCCTGGCGAACTTCGTCTCACCATAATTTAACGCCTTAAGTTAAACACCAATACCAATGTTATAACAAACATGTACCTTACCTAGTTAAAATTTCAATATGATTTATTACAAGGGAATCGAAATCAGTATAGAGAGCGATGTGATTAGCAAGGTTTTTCAATTAATTTTTCGCTTCAAAAACAAACAAAAAAGTACAGTTTTCCATACGAAAAACAGGGAAATTCGAGATAAATCCCACAAACGATTACAGTCCGAAAAAGTAAAGGACACTCATTAATTTGCGCATCCGGAATTTTCTACTACTGCGAATTTTGTATTTCGATACAATTGCACACAAATCAATTTTCGACAATAGGTCGAGTAGTTTCGGAGGAGTATGGGAACGATAATTGTGACACAAGAATTTTATATATTAGCAACAATTTTTTGATTTAGAATTCATTGGTTTTATTAATTCTAAATCAAAAACTGGAAACTGTATGAATTATTGTATATTTAACAACGTTAAATATTATCTCATTATTTTACAGCACACTTACAAACCTGATGAGCACAATCAAAGTCATCAAAACTTCAGCGGCTTACCGATGCTCATTTGGATATACGGCGGTGGTTTTATGACTGGTTCTGCTACGCTCGATATTTACAATGCTGATATTATGTCCGCCGTTGGAAATGTTATTGTGGCATCCTTCCAATATAGAGTTGGAGCATTTGGGTTTTTACATTTAGCCCCAGAAATGCCTGGATACGAAGAGGAAGCTCCCGGTAATGTTGGCCTCTGGGACCAAGCATTGGCTATTCGATGGTTAAAAGATAATGCCAAAGCATTTGGAGGAAATCCAGATTGGCTGACACTATTTGGTGAATCGGCCGGATCAAGTTCTGTGAATGCTCAACTTATGTCACCAGTGACAAAGGGCATTGTCAAGCGTGGTATGATGCAATCTGGTACTATGAATGCTCCATGGAGCCATATGACTTCGGAGAAAGCTGTTGAAATAGGAAAAGCTTTAATAAACGATTGTAACTGCAATGCATCTCTGTTGGCGGTAACTTTTACTTACTTTGAGATTAATGTATTGTGTTGTCAAAAAGTCGATTTTCTAGGAATCTCCTTTGACTGTAATGGCTTGTATGAGGGCTGTTGATGCTAAAACTATTTCTGTCCAGCAGTGGAACTCTTACTCGGGAATACTGAGTTTTCCATCAGCACCAACCGTAGATGGAGCATTTTTACCAGCCGATCCAATGACGTTACTAAAAACAGCTAATTTGGAAGGATTTGATATCATGATGGGCAATGTTCGAGATGAAGGTAAGAATTTCAATTTTTACTTATATACATACAATACATATATGTATAACTAATGTTTCGCTTGATATGCTTACGAATACACACATTTTTTTGAGCTTCGCAAAAAACGACTCGGGGATAGCTTTACCTTTTGTATGTCCGAAAAAGATAAAACATAAATCCCAAAATCTATTTTGGAATCTAATTTGAAATAAGCTTAGTGAATTAAAAAAAGAATGAATATAAAACTAACTCTATGTCATTTTCAATTAACCAACTGATTGAGTAATTTCTTTTATTAATGAATGAACATAAAATGGCTGTATGCAAACGAAAATATTTTTGACAACTTGTGCAAAAGATAATTATGTACACACTTTGTGTGCATTAACGTTGGTGGGCAAGCTATTTAAAAAAAACAATCATTACTAAAAGAAGAGTCTAAAAAAAATCATTCCATAAATGCCAAAATCATGGGAACAATTTAAAAAAGTAAAAAAAAATAATGCTTATACATATATGTAAATACATACATATGTATAATGTAAATAATTTAAGCGATTTTTTATTTTTCCTTGCGTTCTTGCTTATTTAAAAAGAGTATATTTATTTATTTAGGAATTAAACTTGCAACAATTTTTATTAAATATATCTAATAAAACAAATATGCACTATTTTTGCTAGGAACATATTTTCTCCTGTATGATTTTATCGATTACTTTGACAAGGATGAAGCCACAAACCTACCACGGGAAAAATATTTAGAGATAATGAACACAATTTTTAGTAAAGTCACAGAACAAGAAAAAGAAGCAATCATTTTTCAGGTTGGTATTCTTATTTTTTATTAAATTTTACGATAACAATTCAAAAAAAAAAATGATAATTTTGTTGGTGGCAAATATCTCACATCCATCACTTTATGACGTCACGAAAATATTTGCATAAACTATGTAAAAAACGAAAAATAATAATTTAGAATAATTATATACTACGCAAAATTACATTTTTGACAACTGGTTCAAAAATAAGAAGCCGAATAACTCAAGAACGAGATATGATATAATATGTATGTAATGTACTTCAACTTCGTTTTATTTTATAGATGATACAATGTACACATTTAAAAACAAGGTAAGACTTGGACAAATATATGATTGACTGAAAACTGGAATTTCAACAAATTGAAACTGCAACACAATCCTCCAAGAATTGGCAAAACTAAACAGATTTATTACCAAGCTAATCTACGATTTCCTGCTCTTTCAATATAAAAACTAATCATTTGATCTCAGTATTAAGTAGTATAGTATTATGTTAAAGGTTTTTTTATTTTTTTTCAAAAATAGATATTGATCTCCTAGCAATAGGTCGCGAGTTATTTGCGAAAAAAAACTGATTTTCGTGACCTTTTGACCCCTATAATTTTTAAGCCGGCACGATATTAATGTAGATTTTTACATCTTTGTTACAACGCTCCGGCCGTAATAAAGGTGTATAAAAAAATTCGGCTACTTAGGAATTTTTCCGCAGATGAAACCAAAAATTACTCTTTCTTTTTATAAATATAGTTTAATTTTAAAGGAAGAATAAGCAATTTACCAAAACGAATTTTTAACTGCTTAATTCCGGATTGGTCTTGTAAAATGGGTCTAGTATTTATTCAGATTTTGAACCTTCAGTTGCTTTTGATCATTTTGTTTTAATGGTGAAAGAATACGTTAATCTTTGTTCAATTGTAGCTGAGCGCAGAAAGGAATTTTAAAAAGCTGCAGCCATGAATGTCTAAGTATTTATTGAAAAGAAAAATTCACTCTAAAAATCGTTTGAGAGTTAAATGTAAGAAACATCCAAATAATATTTTATTTCGTGACAACTTTGAAATATTATGTAAAGAAATCAGTCTTGAGACAAATTAAATTTCTACATGAATAAGTTTCATAAAGCAAAAGGTGATTTAAAAAAGAATGGTCTATAGTCAATGAACTTATCAATAAAAACACAAATGTTGCCTTTCCTTCAAATATTTCTATTGGTAGTTTGAATATTGTTGATTCTTATTAATATTTTTATTATTAAATAGCTGAAACTTTTAATGGCTATTATCTATGTTCAAATAGCTTTGAATACTATTTCTGAAGCTGGAGCAAATCAATCTTCATCTAATTGTAGTCAAAATTGCTTTAATGAAGGCTTTCAATCAAATAGTTTTTTCTTTAAGACAATATCTTCTTTTGAAGTTTATAAGGTTATTAGAGCTTTGGATAATTCGTCTTTATCTATCTATATCATATAGTTTTTCTAATAACTTCATAAAAAAAAGTTAATTTAAACTTAGTTGACATTTTAACATATTTATTTAACAAAGGTAACTTTCCACAAAGTTTGAAACTAGCTGAAGTGTATTAACAATTATAGGCCAATATGATATTAAGAAAACTTTTGGTACTGTAGATCATGCCATTTTATTAAGGAAATTAAAAAAAACAGGCCTTAGGGGTTTATGTTAGATTGGTTTTCATCCTACCTGTTTAACAGACAGCAAAGTCAAAATAAATGGTAAAATCAGTGAAACTGCAAATATTAATATAGGAGTTCCTCAAGGTTTAGTTTTGGGTCCAATTTGTTATGCCTATTTACATTAATAATGCTTTAAGCTTGTTGCCAGTGAAAAAACAAGATAATGTACTTCAATTTGAGCACTTTAAATTTATATTCTCCACCTCTCATACACATCATAGCACTGACTGTAATAAAATCTCTTTAAATAGCTTATCTTGCTGTGTCTCCTATGCAGAAGAAATGGTTTTGAAAAATTTGGTGTCGTCCGAATAGAGAGATATATCGTTAATAGTAAGAATAAAAAGGAGAGGCCCTAAGTGGCTGCCTTGAGGGACTCCAGACGTGGCTATGAAAGGATAAGAGGAAGTGGATCTAAAACGAACACTGTAGTAACGGTTTTCTAGACAGGAAGAAATCCATTTTAAAAGAATGGGTTCGAAGCCGAAGGTGGGTAGTTTGAAAATCAGTGGAAATGACATCGACATCTTTACAATTCTGTAAGGCAGAGAGGGCAAATGTCACAAGCTCAACAAGATTAGTGGTTGTTGATCTACATTTAAGAAAGCCATCTTGTTTGGAAGAAATGAGGGATTTACAGTGAAAGCTCAAAATTTCATGAAGTATGCTTTTAAAGGGTTTGGGGATATATGAGAGTTTAGCGATAGGACGATAAGTGATAACATCGCCTCTTGGACCCTTTTTGTGTATTGGAATTACAAAGAAACTCTACCATATCTCAGGGAATTCACCTTGAGAAAAGGAAAGTTTGAAGATTTTCGATAGAAGAAGAGAAAGTGATGATGGACATTTCTTTAGGAGAATAGCTGGGATCATTTGGTGTTATATTATTGAAGGAGAGAGAAGTTGGGTACCCATCGGAATTTCTTTTATGATCGACGAATTGTTGAAAGGATTTAGGATCATTAATAAGATTGGCTTGCATCGTAATTAAGTTACGCTGATATTATGAGTTGGAAAGGTCATTAAATTTGAGATATACGTATCGAGATAGTTAGAATAATCTGTAGGAGTTCGCGTGCGAAGAAAAGTTGACCATAGTTTGTTTTTTTTCTAAGAGAACGGAGCCTTCTATTATACCAAGGTGGGCTCGACGAAGTTTTGCGTCGCGTCGTGCAATTGGCCCAAATACAGAGATATAATACAAAATTTCTCCATAAAATTTTGCTGGAGCATCTTTTAGATATATTGATTAATTTGACGAAAATTAGGTTTATGAAAATTATAAGACGATATCTCTACCGAGGGGGTGCATACTGGAGGGCAATTGTGAAAGAATGAGAGAAGAAGGAGAGGATGGTATTTATCGATAATAGATAAGGAAAGTTGACTAAGTGAAACAGAAGAGTTTATGGAATCTGTAGTGAAAATGAGGTCAATATGCCTACCCATGAAATTCTAGACTCCATTTATTTGGCAAAGGTCAGAATCTGTCAAGCTCTAGGAAAAGGGCCCTATTCCACAAAACAACTTATCAACTTTTCAGTTTGCACTTTGCAAATTTTTTGTGAATTTGCAAACCATTCTGTTCCACAGAACTATAAAATCTGAATATGATAAGTGTAATTTTCAAAGTCTTTGCAATTTTTATTTTCACTTTGCAATTTCTGTTCCACGTACGTTCTTTTGTGCAAAGTCCAAAGTTAATATTAAAAAGTGTAATTTGCAAAGACTTTGCAAAAATTATTCTGTTTCGTTCCACAAAAATTTACAATTCTATTTTTGCAAAGCGAATTTTGATAAGTTTATCAAAAAACGATCGCTTTGCAAATGCATATTGATGTTACTAGTGAAGCTTTCAAGATGTTAGAATTTGTATGACGTAAGAAAATGTATTCTGATTTTAATATCTCAAGAATAGATAACGACATTGACAAATTTAATTAAGATTTCACAAAATACAACTATTAATATAAATATTAAATCGACGGTTTTTTAAGAAAAAAGCTAAAATTAAAATTTACCGAAAATTATCAAAAATTGTTTTTAAGCTCAAACATCTTCACAACAAGCAGTGACATTGACTTCAATTGTATTTTATTCTCATTATAATGCATTTGTCAATACCTACGTCCTTCATACATAAATGATAAAATGTTGCCTAATATAAATATAAATATAAATATAAATATAAATATAAATATAAATATAAATATAAATATAAATATAAATATAAATATAAATATAAATATAAATATAAATATAAATATAAATATAAATATAAATATAAATATAAATATAAATATAAATATAAATATAAATATAAATATAAATATAAATATAAATATAAATATAAATATAAATATAAATATAAATATAAATATAAATATAAATATAAATATAAATATAAATATAAATATAAATATAAATATAAATATAAATATAAATATAAATATAAATATAAATATAAATATAAATATAAATATAAATATAAATATAAATATAAATATAAATATAAATATAAATATAAATATAAATATAAATATAAATATAAATATAAATATAAATATAAATATAAATATAAAATAATATAAATATAAATATAAATATAAATATAAATATAAATATAAATATAAATATAAATATAAATATAAATATAAATATAAATATAAATATAAATATAAATATAAATATAAATATAAATATAAATATAAATATAAATATAAATATAAATATAAATATAAATATAAATATAAATATAAATATAAATATAAATATAAATATAAATATAAATATAAATATAAATATAAATATAAATATAAATATAAATATAAATATAAATATAAATATAAATATAAATATAAATATAAATATAAATATAAATATAAATATAAATATAAATATAAATATAAATATAAATATAAATATAAATATAAATATAAATATAAATATAAATATAAATATAAATATAAATATAAATATAATATAAATATAAATATAAATATAAATATAAATATAAATATAAATATAAATATAAATATAAATATAAATATAAATATAAATATAAATATAAATATAAATATAAATATAAATATAAATATAAATATAAATATAAATATAAATATAAATATAAATATAAATATAAATATAAATATAAATATAAATATAAATATAAATATAAATATAAATATAAATATAAATATAAATATAAATATAAATATAAATATAAATATAAATATAAATATAAATATAAATATAAATATAAATATAAATATAAATATAAATATAAATATAAATATAAATATAAATATAAATATAAATATAAATATAAATATAAATATAAATATAAATATAAATATAAATATAAATATAAATATAAATATAAATATAAATATAAATATAAATATAAATATAAATATAAATATAAATATAAATATAAATATAAATATAAATATAAATATAAATATAAATATAAATATAAATATAAATATAAATATAAATATAAATATAAATATAAATATAAATATAAATATAAATATAAATATAAATATAAATATAAATATAAATATAAATATAAATATAAATATAAATATAAATATAAATATAAATATAAATATAAATATAAATATAAATATAAATATAAATATAAATATAAATATAAATATAAATATAAATATAAATATAAATATAAATATAAATATAAATATAAATATAAATATAAATATAAATATAAATATAAATATAAATATAAATATAAATATAAATATAAATATAAATATAAATATAAATATAAATATAAATATAAATATAAATATAAATATAAATATAAATATAAATATAAATATAAATATAAATATAAATATAAATATAAATATAAATATAAATATAAATATAAATATAAATATAAATATAAATATAAATATAAATATAAATATAAATATAAATATAAATATAAATATAAATATAAATATAAATATAAATATAAATATAAATATAAATATAAATATAAATATAAATATAAATATAAATATAAATATAAATATAAATATAAATATAAATATAAATATAAATATAAATATAAATATAAATATAAATATAAATATAAATATAAATATAAATATAAATATAAATATAAATATAAATATAAATATAAATATAAATATAAATATAAATATAAATATAAATATAAATATAAATATAAATATAAATATAAATATAAATATAAATATAAATATAAATATAAATATAAATATAAATATAAATATAAATATAAATATAAATATAAATATAAATATAAATATAAATATAAATATAAATATAAATATAAATATAAATATAAATATAAATATAAATATAAATATAAATATAAATATTATGTATATTATATAGTATACTACAACTGAATACAATTCAAATAAATAAGTCTGTTCCAAGTGTTTTGTGCACAGAAATTCACAGTACACAACGAAGTGGAAAGACATTTCACAGACTTTACGAAACGTCAAAAAAATGTCAACAAAAAATCATTTCAAAAAATTTGATTCAAATGCTGGTGAAAAGTTTCTAATTGTTTAAAATTAATTAAAAAATAGATTTGTTAAAATTGTTATAAATAGAGTGCTCAAGAGAGTCTGACTACTCGATTTGGAACTCAATAACGGTGTTTTCTATAATGAAAATTAGAATTTAAAATAAAATTAAAAATATCGTCTCAATTTTTTGTGCACAGAAATTTTTGTGGCTGAAATTCACAGGGTGGGGAAATTTTGTGCTCTCTCAAGGGCACTCTCTTCTGTGAAAAACTACGAAAAATGTGTAACTTGGAACAGCTTTTCACAGTTTTTCGGTGATTTGCGGCGAATTTCACACACTTGGAACAGACCTAATGTTATTATAGATATACTTTTGATGTATGTTCCGAGAATAATGAAAATTTTGATCGGTTGCTGAAATATCGGCCAATTTGAAAGCCAGGCGAGACAAAGCTCGCCGGTTCCTCTAGTTTATTATAAAATGGTAAACCACACTGATCAAGTAACATCTGTTAAAAAAACCAACTCTGAAAAAATAATGCTGTATTTGAAACCACACATATAAAAGAAATACCCTTTACATGGTATTATTTTAAAAATATGTAAGTCATTTATTTTAGTATATGAACTATACATACATACATATGAATATAATATGTATAGGTATTTTTAAAGTTTATAACTTATTATTTTGTGCAACTAATTAAGTAACAAGCAATTATTAATAAAAATCGAATATTTTAAGAGCAATAACATTAAATTCATAAATTGACCTACTAAAACTATTTTGATTTTTTAGTACACCAGTTGGGATGGCGGTAATCAAGGATTTCAAAATCAACATCAGATTGGTCGAGCTGTTGGAGACCATTTTTTTACGTGTCCCACAAACGAGTACGCACAAGCGTTAGCTGAACGAGGTGCTTCTGTTCATTATTACTTCTTTACGCACGTAAGTTTTTTTTTCAAATTTTTAAAGCGCATGAACACCTTTGCTCTTAACATATAATTTATATTTTTGTAAAGACACCAGTGAGATTTATTTTTATGAAGAAAATAATTGAAGAGATTATTGTTTAAGTTTTATGTCGAGAACCTGTTATTAATTAATTAAAATTACTGATCTCTTAAAAATGCTAGATGTCAAACTTAAGTACATGGCAACCTTATCTAATTTAAAAGGTATTCGCATCAATTTCCAAAATTTAATAAAAGCAATGATGACTTGAAGACATGGTTGTATATTTCAGATCCCGATGTTGTGCATTAGAGTGACAAGCTAGTGGTTACACGTTGCGTTTAAGAGCGTACAATTTTTTCAAGAATAATAAGCCAAATACCTTTTTAACGGCATTTTATTTTTTTCTAAACCACAAAGAAAAAAATCTGTGAAACAAAAAAAAAAACAACGGCAATAGTTTTAACTGAAATCTCTCTTGAAGATTAAAAACAAAACTATACATTTGGAAACAGTTGTCCCGTTAACTTTGATTTGATGTGAGCAAGCATAAAGAGGATTGTAAACGAGCTATACAAATAGTACAAACGGCACGGATCAAGCCGAGCCAAAAGGCATTTCACAGAGGGGTGTACGTTTGCTAAATAAAAGAATTACGAGAAAATGCACATACAGAAAGTGTTAAAATTGAAATTTAGTTTTGTAGGCGGGTCCTGCTGCCTTGTGTGGAGGAAAGCTTCAACATAAGGCCTGTACCACTTAAACTGACTAGACCGAATATAGTGTTTTTTAACACCAAAAATAAACTTTTAAGACTGCTTGGAAGAAAAAAGAATTAAATTTTTTTGAATTGTCCTAGCGGTCAATCCTTAAAAATACATATGGAAGGGATAGGCCAAGATTGAGATTCGCCTACTGATGTATGTAGGTACATATGGTGATATTGAAATGGGCTACTGGAACTATCAAATAACTGTTCACAGATGCTTTCCTGTTTATGTGGCCAACACAACTTAAAAATGAAACACCAAGTCGACACAAGCACGATTAGTTCAATTTGAATATGCACAATACAGGGAATATAGGATATTTGCCTTTCACCCTAACAACTAAGGATTTTAATAAGCTACTTCAGTCTAATAGCTTACGTATGCTTGAAGTACTGAGCATTATCAATTGACATAATTCTATCACAAATGTATTATAGTTTCAAGAATATATGTAAAAGTGCTGATCAATTATTTAATTGCAAATATAACATAATTTCAATAATTTCGACAATATTCCTTTCTTGTGCTAAGAACTTAAAGCTTTTTGATAAAATCCTTTTTGGTACCTACCTACAGCTTTAAATGGACAATGATAACTCACACCCTTATTACGGTTGTCAAAGATCAATACAATATTTGATATTTATCAATAAAATTAATGAATCGGTAATATCGTTGTCAAAAATCAAAGTCTTTGATAAACTGTGAACTCTCTTCAGGAATTAGATCTATTGTGAATAATTTAAATTGACAGTCTTGGTATTATGGTTGTCAAAATGTTTGTTGATTATCAAATTTTCTGTCAATCACAAATTCCTTGTTGATAAAATATTTTACGGATCGCGAAAGCCAAAAGCATGTCTACTATAGAACTAGTTTTCGGTGAAAATGAAATTGAAGACGAAAATTCTTTGGAGCAAGCAAAGATTCGAAGAAAATTACGCGATGCTTCAAATCCGGTGGATTTGGCTGAACATATGTATGTAGATAAAAGATCTTTTTTAATTACATTACAAAAACAAATTTGGCTCGTTTCTAGATTCATTCAAATCTTTAGACTTTCGAAAGAAGCCTTCCTTAATGTATTTTTAGATATCAACGACAAGTTAAAGCCAACGAAATGGCAACAATCCAACCCAAACATACTAAAATTTGCAGCTGTCTTAAGTAAATAGGCACTATTCACAATAGATTTTTGATCTTTGTTCACAATCGATCAAAAAATGATCAACTCGGGTTCATAATACCGATGTATCAATTGATTGACAAAATATTTCAATTGTCAATTAATTGATCTTTGACAACCGTAATAAGGCTGTCAGTTAGAATGCATTCCTTTTTCATCTCACACAGTGAGAATAGAAACGAGCAAGGAGTTAGTCGTAGATCTGCTTTATTGCTTTTAGGATACGAACAGACAGATCGTGGGAGATGTACAACATTTTGCAAGGAATAATGCACGAGTTAGAGGCGTGCTTAGTTTTTTTGGGGCAATTTTTCTTAATTCTTTTCATCAATCAGACCGCCACTGCTTACTGTGTGCCACTTTAAAAAGCTTGTAAAAGCTGTTAGAAATGGCTGTGTTAACGAAAATATGCCCATTTTTTTCTTCGACAGCAAAATCGTCATTTATGTATTTAACTCTCAGTGCTACTAAGCTTTCATCTTATACATTTTAAGGTTTGTAAGCCGATATTAAAATCTACACACGATTTGATTATCTAATATAAGTTGTAGGTATATTTGTATTTGCATGTAGGTAACAAAAAAAAAAATTGTTTTGTAAGTCATAAATGCCTGTTTTGTTTTCGTCGAAATGAATCTTTTTCGTTTAAACTTTGGTGCTTTATGACGATACTTTTTTTTTTAATTTCATAGCATTTATTCTTTTTAGAGTAATTTATGATGAATTATAATCTTAATTAAATATTTTAATATAAGAACAGTATTACACTTTAATTTAATTATTAATGCAGCAATCGAAGAACTCATATGTGACGCAATGCAAATGAAAACAATCTATGAAATTTATTATTTAAACATTTTAACTTAAAACTAATAAAAACATGAAAATAATTTCTAAAATCAACTTTTTAAACTACGAACGAAATAATTTTCATTCCAGAGAACCAGCACTTCATTGTGGGGCGAATGGATGGGTGTTTTGCATGGAGATGAAATTGAATATTTTTTCGGTCAGCCATTAAACCAATCACTGCAATACAGACAAGTAGAGAGAGATCTTGGAAAGCGAATGCTAAATTCAGTTATTGAATTTGCTAAGAGTGGGTAGGGTTAAAAAAATACAGACATATATTTCACGTTGTAAAAATTGTATTTAAGGCAATTCTTTATTTATGCTTCTATGAAATCAAATATGTATACCATGTTAACGATAAAAACGATACCTTTTAATTTTCTTTCTTTTTCTTTTTTTTTAATTTTAAGGACTTTATAAATATAAATATTACACAAATGTACCTACATAAGTAGCCCTCCAACGAGAATGTGCATCTTGATATAAATATTTATTAGTTATTTATTTATTTACATTTATTTAGTGCGAATTAGGAACTTTGTTATTATCTTTGATCTCTTAAATCTTGTTTAAATATGGAATTTGTTCCTTTTGCAAATCGATCAGTTACTTTATCGACATTCACTAACACATCCTTATAGACATGAACAAGTGCCAGTCGTGTTTCCAGGCCGCAATCAAGTTTTGTAACTTTGCATTAAAAAAACAACAAATTGGATTATTTTTTTTCAAAGTTTTCATACATGAGAAGTTTTGATAGTTATTTTTTATGGTTTTATAGTTATGTCAAATTATTTTGACATTTCTGTTCAGTTAAGTTTATCAAATCTACATGAATCAAAAATTATTTTGAAAAAAAATGGGTGAAATTCCCATCGACGATTTTACGTTTAATATAATCGCCCTAGTGAGCAAGCAATTCACGCAGTTTCGCACTTTGCTCTAATCGATACAAAACCATCAGCAAGACATAGAAATTTGACTACCAAAGAAATATTGCCACTGTAGCGTGGTTATGACCGTGAAATTTTTTATGAAAATATTTTAGCTACTTGCTTATTAATAACACCTTGAGAAAGACAAACGTGATACTTACTGATCTCCTTGATCCCTTCGTGGTCCACAGAGCTTACAACTACCATTACACGTGATCTTGTTGTCTTAATGGAAATACCTTTGAATTCTTCCTAGCTTTTCCCAATCTTTTGAGATTCCTTTCCGATAGTTCTGCCCAAGTTTTTCTTTGGCTCTCAGGTCTTCTGCCAGCTTGATTATTTCTTCTTAAAATTGTGTCGGATTATCTATAACTTTCGTTTGTTCATTGGCGTGGTTTGCTGTTTTGTATCAGATGATAAACTTTTTTTCAAATAATATATTTGTTTAGGAATTTATATGTTCCTGGTATGTATTCAGGTAATAAATTTAGGAAAAATCATCAATATTCAATTCATAAAATAAAACCGAAAGGCATAAATGACGTCAATATTGCCGAAAACGAAGGGAAGTATTTAGGCTTCATAATTCGGTGTAATAAAGTTAGTAAAAAAAGAATTGGGAGAAAAAAGAAGTGGCAACATTTTTGAAGTATAAATGTATAAAAGAAAGTCATGTTAGTTACACTAATTATAACTCAAGAACGGTTGAACCGATAAAATGTATAGTTCCCGTGGGA
The DNA here is from genome assembly GCA_905146935.1 of Scaeva pyrastri. Taxonomy (NCBI): domain Eukaryota; kingdom Metazoa; phylum Arthropoda; class Insecta; order Diptera; family Syrphidae; genus Scaeva; species Scaeva pyrastri. Next base: position 88,798,936 of record LR989927.1, read on the forward strand.
TAGATTTTTTTTTTTAATTTTTCCAATCACTTCAGAACCACTAAATTGAATTGGATAAAATTTGGCACAGAAATATTTTATAGTCTATAAGATCCATTTTATCCCGGTAAAATGTGTAGTTCGCGTTTAAAGATTTTTTTTAATTTTTTTTTTCCAAAAATTGATCTGGATGAAATTTGGCACAGAGATACTACTAATATACATATTACTCGCATAAAGCTGAAGAATTTGTTTGTTTGAATGCGCTAATCTCAGGAACTGCGTGATCGAATTGAAAAATTCTTTTTGCTTTGGATAGTCCATTTGTCGAGCAAGGTTTTAATTAATTATAAAATTACGCTACGACCAATAGGAGCGAAGAATCAGTGGAAAATGTTGCATAAGAAGAGAAAATTACGAGTATTCATATATGAGGGCTTCCGTCCCGTTGTCAAGATCGGGTTGCGGAGAAAATCAGTATGTTCTTCTGTCACAAGAAAATAAAATTAAAATATTCAATATGCAGAAGTACTTCAAAATATATTAATCTTAATTGCTATCATAATAACTAGTTATAAATAAACAGACTTTTGACTCAATTCAAAAACTAGGTACTGTAAATATGATGTGCTTTTCTATTATTATCTATCTAGGCGCTATTGTATAATATTTTCTAAATCGTGTTAAACAAGACAAAAAAGTCTATTGGATTGGACAGATTTAAATTTTTCAGAACGATTAGATTTAACGAAAGATATCCTTTCATTGGGAAAAAAGTGTGACTTAGTTATCTATATACATACATACATAAATCTTACTTCTTTTCTTTTGTGCTGCTGAGAAAGTTTTTTTAAACCAATAGGCGTTTTTTTAAGCACAGAGCAGAGAACTGAGATGTCAAAAAAGATCTGTTTCTTTTTTAGTTCAGACACATCAGAGCGCTCAGGTTGTGTTTCTTTTTTAATCGGAGCTAGCTCGATGCGCGTTCTATGAGTTCTAAATAAAATGACCGAGCGAATTGAGTAAAAAGATGAGCGCGGCTAACTCACTTTTATTCATATGGTATGACAGAGACAGATTGCTTTTGGCAGTTCAGTGCTCAGGCTCTGCTCAGTGCTCTATTCAGACCTAAAAAAGAAAAACGCCTAATATCTGCTTTTCTTCTTGTTTGTTGTCAACTTATGTTATTTGAATAAAGATTGTTGATTTAAGACAGTTCTCAATTAAAAGAGGTTTTCTTTTCTAAAAATTTTAGCAGCTTAATAATACAATAATGATCATCGTAATTTGACTAACTGTCAACAAAATTCAAAAACTGTATTTATTCATTGCAGGAACCCATCAATAGATGGTGAAGAATGGCCACTTTACACTAAGGAAGATCCAGTGTACTACATTTTCGGAGCAGAAGAGGATAGTAACAAAAAAACTGAAAAATTAGGACGTGGCCCTATGGCATCTAGATGTGCTTTCTGGAATGAATATCTGCCAAAAGTTCGCAGTTGGACAGGTACACGAGTATATAATATATATATATATATATAAAAACATTGTTAGGAATAATGCAATAAGGAATGCTTGATGTTGACAGTTGTCGAATGATCAAAAAAAAACTGCCATAGCAAATAAAAGAATTTATTAAAACGACCAAATTTAATCTCTTAAGAAGAAGTTAATCATTAACATGTTGCACCCATTTTACGATTACGTTCTCCTTAAGCCTTAATATTTATTTTCAAGCTATCGATTTTATTTATTTTTTAAAAAACTTGAAACTAAATGGAATTAAAATAAAACAAAGCTAAAGGAAAACTAAAATAATAATAAATAAAACTAACTAAAAAGTAATAAAAAAAATTAAATCAAATTCAATTAAAACGAATTAAAACTAGATTAGACTAATTATATCTACTTATTTATTTACAATTACTTAAGACTACTTAAGAAGTACTTACAATTTACAAACTAGAACAGCCACAGTAAGCTTTTTTTGTTTTGTTGTGCCATCACGACTGTCCCTACTTAACTAAAAATATCTAAACCTATGTAAGCCGGCCAAGGTTAAGAGATTCGGTCAACTTTAGAATTATCAATTTGAATTTGCAACCACCAGAATTGGTTCTCCTGCTTTACCCTATCTCTCTGGTCCCAATCGGACACAGTCCTACTGAACCGAAGATACATTTTTTTACATTGTGCATTTGGTTGTTTTAAAATCCATAAATTTGTTCTTCAATCCTAAATTTAAATTATATTGTTTACGTCCATAGTTTTTGAAAAATTCTTAATTCAACTTTGACGAAAAAAATATAGTTTAGACCATTTTTTTTAACTGTGCAATGAAGTTGTTTATTCTCGATGTTACTATAAGTCTGTTCAAGGAAGCTGTTCCGAACAGTTTGTAACAGTTAAGAACAGATTAGAACAGCTTTTTGCTATTCATTGACGTTTTTGCTGTTCTAAAGTCTTCTAACTTCGTCCAAATCGAATGTGCAGTACTGGGAAGAAAGGAAGTATTTATTTCACTCTATCTTCAGAAGAATTCACTTTAGTTGTATGAAGGGAAAAATTACTCCAGCGTTACCGTAGTGCATATAATAACATTGCAAAAGCTCTCCAGAAAATGAAAACAATTGCCGTCTATGCTTTATTGTAACTGCATTTTAAAAGATTTCCCGTAAATTCGAATGGAAATACTTAAAACAAACATTATGTTAATCCCATATCATTTGAAAGTTTTAAAAAGCTCTAAAAACAAAAGCTCCCCTTCAAAAACTCAAAAAAAGAGAACTTATCATAAATATAAAATGAAGGTTAAAATGTGTCAGTGCGCATCGCATTTGACTTTGCGCTTGGCAGTACATGCTGGTTTGCGGCGGATGCAGTTAAGAATCCATAGGCGGGTGAGAACTTTTTATGTAGGATGAATTCAGTACGGTACGAATGTGAGGCACGTAACTGGTAAAAAAAAGCTCTCCCATAATGCCTGTACTGCACATTTGATCTGGATGAAGCATAGTTTGCTGTTCAATGAGGCAATCTAGAACAGCACATTTTATACACTTGCTTTTTAGGTAAAACAGAAATGTGAAAAGTTTCAAAATCATCTGTCTGTAATTTGTGATTGGTTCTCATTTCGTCTGTTGTTTTTTATATTCCTTTTGTGTGAGAATAAAGTAAATAACAGTTTTAATTGATTTTTATGTCGAAAACTAAATAATTGGTTTATTTATCAAAAATTGGTAATAAATGTTCATAAAACGGGAGTCAAAGCAAAACTATTTTTTGTTTACAATTTCAGATTCTTAGTTGTATGACGTTTATTGTTCTGTTCTATCCTACGCTGTTATACTCTGTTCTATCCTACTCTAAAACTAGGTGAACAGATTTAATATTAATTTTGAATCGTAGACAAATCGAATGGTTTTGTCTAGTTCTTGAAAAAAATTAAAGCTAATAAAACTACATGTGAATTAGATTTTAGGATTTAAGTATTCACCTTGATTAATGTTAATGTGATTCATCTTTGTAAGTAAGTAAATTAGTAAAATACACAAATTCATTTGGCGTTACGAAGGATGTTCCAAGGGGAGGAAGAATTATTGCACAATGACGTGGGGCGTTAAATAAAAAAAGGATTGCCATAATAGCCTTACACTACTACTTTTTCCAAGAAAAACACCTTTCTTTGGTTTTTCCACGGTTTAGCAGATGTTTTAAATGTGGAAACATAGACAAAGTGTTTTTCTTTGGAAAATTAGTTTTCTTAAGAATTAATAGAAGCATTGAATTTGCATTTGAATTGTTTGACAATATTGTAGTTTTTTATTCAAAATTCTGAGTTTTAAATGAGAATTAGAGAAGAGATTTTTAGCTTTTGAAAAAGGTATAACATGGTGTGTAAGCTCTACCTTTATTTTTAAATAATTTGTTTTCTGTCTTAAGTCAATATTTATTTTATTACTAAACGGAGTTAGATGGACACCCTCTAAAATATATTTTTTTTCTTGTCTTAACTAAACCTACTCGTTGAAGCCCCTTAATGCATCTTATCCAAATCAGCCTGTATGAGATATATTCAAAGTTTTTTTAAAATCCAGATTCTGTAAATGCAAAAGAAACTTGCATACAAACAAACCCCAAATCCTATAGAGTGCCCAAGAAGAGGGTTTATACTTGCATGCCCCAAACCCACTCCACTGTTTATAAACTGCTCCGCCAAAACAACAAATTTATGTAAGTATGATAATTTGGTGAAACATATTAGATCCAATCTTTTTTTTTTTTTTGCGAATGCATTCACTACATCTTCAGGTTTAATTTCGTTTTCTTTGTGAATCTTCAACAAAGCTAGTCCGTTAAGCCTGTTCTCAGTTGTTGTGGCCCTCAGGCACGTTTTTTTTTTAACCATCTCAATGTTGAAAATTAACGTTCTAGCTCAGCAGACGTCACTGGTAGCATATGTATGTATGTACATATATCAAATAATTATGTACAAAACATTATAATGTAATATGCTTAATTTAAAAAAGGTAAGGTTTCAAAAACTGAATAACCAAGGGCCAGGTTTTCAGTTCGAGATCATTCTCGAGTAAGAGTTAACCCTGGTTTAACTCTTCATTTCAGTTTTTCAGTTCAATTTAGTCCCGAAGTTAACTCAGAGTTAACCCTGGATATTATGTTAGTTAACTCTGGGACTAAAAAAAATATTTCGACAGCTTGACAAACAGACTGGTTAGATTTCGACCAAATCATTTTCATTTGTTTAATGAGAGTGAAATTTATGACCCTTTCCGCCTCTCAAAGACATCAGCGTGCAGTATCTTGGAACTCATTCGCCCACACATACAAAATGTAATTCTCTTTTAGACATTTTTTTAATTTTTAATTTTTAATATTTTTTAACGAACACAAAATCACAACAAATAACTATTGAAACAACAAATACAGAAAAAGATCCGGCATATATACATTTATGACAACTGACAAATGAAATTTCAGTGATGCCAAATGAACTTATACATTGTGATGATAGAATTAACTCTTTACTGAAAAACTGATTCAAGAGTTAACTCCGCGATCAGAATTAACTAACCTCAGAGTTAATTCACCAGTCAAAAACTAGCCCTAAGTAGTACATGGAAAAGTTCAAAAGTTCTTCTTAAAAAAAAATAACTGATTTCATTACCTCAAATAGTAATATTTTTAATGATGTTTACACTAAAACATTTTATTTCTCGACAGGTTGCGATGATACTGAAAAATTCAACAGGATATCATCACCATCAGGCATTATTCTAGGAAACAACGGGATCATAATAACTACGCTTATATTAACAAGTATTATTAGCTTTACAAATTAGAAACAAAATAATTTAAAATTAGATTTATTAATTAAAATAGAACCACAAAAATAAATAAAAACACACATCTTCACAATATAAAACTAAGTAAAACAATAATTATATGCTTTAAATTAAACTAAAATGTTGTTTATTTGAATAAGTTGCAACAAATTATTTTGTAGAGTAAACAAGTTGTGAACATTATATAAAATACAGTTGAAACAATTTGACATCGGATCACATATCCCAAGGACACAATATAAAATGAAAGAAAAACCCTGAACAAACATTTCTTTTAATAAGAAAACATGTTAATAACAAAATTAAACGAAATGACATTAGTAATTTAAAGAAAGATACCAGTATATTAAAAGTAGAGATAAAAATAGAAAGTAAAACGAATTAGAGTTTTAAAACCGTGAATTGGAATTTTTACAGCCATTAAATAATTAAAAACAAAAATAAATCTAAAATATCATATATGGTATTGGTACAAGGAATGATTTTATTTTCTATTGAAAAAATTCAAAATATTTTGTTTTATAGACGTACATACATATGTTTAAGGTATTTGTAATTTGAATTAAATATTTCTAGTGACAATAGTGTTTAAATAAATTAATTTACAATTATTTATCAATTTTTTGCCACATCATTTTAAGTGACCTAACACGAAGATACTTTGAATTTTAACAAAAATAACTTGAAGAAACCCAACAACAAATAATAATTTTAATAAAAACTGACTTTCATGTAGAATGTACAGAGGTGAACCATCAACTTTCAAAATGGTAATTGCAATAGTTTCAGCAACTAATAAACGTTTGCACAATGTCTTCTAAAAATATTTGCATTTTAAAGAGTCAATTAAGAATAGGTATATGTATTTATTGTAACTAAAAATATGTTCATACGTATATAGTTTGTTAATTTTCTTGAGTATTTTTTGTGCTGCTACTTTTTTTATTTAATTATCCTTTAAACAATCCTTTTTATTTTTTAATTTGGTGCATGAAGTTGGCCTACCAACGAAACGTACGAGTTTGTTTAGGAAAATAATCTTTAAATGATTTTTCATGATGTAAGTTCTTAAAACTTCATGTTCTATCTGTTTATCTCGATTTGGTAATTTGGATAATCCACCAATTAACTTGAAAATGCAGTTCAATTTTATTATCGTTTAAGCAAATCGGTCTAAAAATATTTTCATTTGGACAAGCCCCAATATTTTGAACAGACAATTTCAAATTTTGTTTACATGTTTGAAAAACAATTAAATGGCTTATCTTGATTTAATAAGGATAGACTATTTTTCTCTCACCCTTTTTTAAATGTGGTGAGACAAAATGTAAATGGGAGGATTTTGGGAGACTTTGTTAACGATGGTTAGGGTAAAACTTTGGGGTGATTCTAATCATAAAATTTCATTGGTTTTAAACAAATCTGTTTTTTTTTTGTTTTGTCCAATATTTATACATATTTTTTTCTCCATTTTGCTTGCATATGCAAAACCAATGGAGTAATTACTTTGTAAGTTACTTATATTTTAAAAAATGAATATCCAAAGTTAGAAAAAATACAAACACATACATACTCGTTAATAGAGAATAAAAACTGTTGAATACCAAATAAATTCCACAAAAAATGAGTTCTCAATAGACCAACTGATCAACTGAAAGTTGTTCTGAGTGTGTATAGAAGTAAAATTGAAAAAATGGTATTTGTGTACATGAAATTAATTTGAGATACTTGTTAAACAATATAATTCTAGATTATTAGTTCAAATGTTGGGAAAACTAATGACATGTCTTAAAATATTAAAAAGTTGATTAATAAGTAGAATTCAATACTAAGGCCTTGAAAAACATATACACGATTAAATTTTTTCTAAAATTTTCTTAAAAAAATAGTTATTTGTACTTACAAAAAAATTTTGTTCAAATTTGTATTACAGATTATTATTATTAGTCGAACAACATTTCCATGTTTTTCTTCCTATATAGAGTTCTTTTAGCATGATTGTAACGACAACAAAATTTGTACGTTTATAAATTGAAGAACGTATTTTTGTATTTTTTTTTTAATTTTTAAAAGTAAAAAATCCCATATACAAACAATTGCAATTATCAATTTTGCTCACCTTAAAAAAAAATTGCCCAAATACCCAAAAACAATTGTCACAAATGTGCTTTCATTTTTGTTTCATACTTACATATATAATTACCTAGTCTTGCCATAAGTTCTGTTACAAATATAAAACTTTATATACATAATAAGAATAGTGTAGTATTTTGTATTAGATAACTTGTTTGGTTTATTTAACATTGTTGAAGTGTACATTCCCTCAAAATATTTAGCTATTAGTTTTAATGCAGTCCCTTAAACGTTGCGGCGGGTTTAAATCTAGGATATTTATTTTAAGCCATTCCTGTGTTGATGACTTTAATTGCATGTGTAAAGTGCTGTTGACTAATCCATTTACTTCATTGAAAATGGTATTTGTTAAATATTTTCCGAATTATAAAACTCGTTTTTATGGTACAATCATCTTGCCATCCATATTTTTAATTTTTTTACAAAAATTAATAGGTGTGATTCTGAGAACATTTATAACCATTATTGAGAGGTGGTGGCCACGTTCAACCCTTGGTTTGAACATTATCGTTCTGTTTGTGTTAACTTCTTCGACGCGACGACGACGACGCGACGGTTAAAAACTCATCCTAAAAATGAATCCTGGTGAATATATCCAAGTCTCTAGATATTTTCTAACGAAGAAGATTCAGCAGGACGCTTTTATAAAAATGTTTGTCACGACCGCATAACAACTTGCTGGCCTATAATCTACTCTTTAAGATTAAGCAAACGAACGGGGCCCGATAGCAAAACAATCTTGCGGTTCCTATGTTAAGAAATTATTCCGTTCATATTTTTTTAACGCCTCAATTAATGGTAACAGAACTCAAATTCACATTCATTCATAAAACTCATAAATGTTAAGAAAATGAAGGATACATTTCTGTATCAAATAGGTATTGTTATATATATTTTGAGCAACAATGTCTTCAAAATTTGTAAATTATATTCAGTTTTAACATCAAATCATTACACTTTTTGTGTAAATGTTCAAATCTCAAAAATTAACTAGTTTAGCTCACTCATATTCTTAAAATCAGTAATTATTTTTATGGCAGAGTTTATGGTTTTGATTAACACTTGATATGATATTGAAAATATTTTAAAATATCTAAAAATTGGTTCTCATTCCACTAATCGATACACAATTTTTTCTATTTTGGAGATTTTTCGAAATCATAAACTTTTTTTGTCTTCAACACGAGAAAAAATGTCGATGTACTCGTATTACCAGGTAGGCTTTCTCATGTCGCTTGTTTTTTTTTTTTTTATAAATTAATGGAAACGGGAAGAATTATTATGTATTTTTTTAATCTGGAGTAGAGCTTGAATGGAACTTTCTATAATCTGCATTCTTTATCCAAAGAAATACATACATACATCCTAGTAAATATTTTAGTCCTTCTTTGTTTTGCAGAAATGAAATGAGGTTGCATGAAAATTTAAAGTTTAAGGTATCAAGATATAATGTACTTTGAGATAAAATTAAACAAAATACAATAAAACTGTTGCACTTTCTATTTCTAACAAATCATATGAACGTACGATCATGAACTATGATAACGAATCTTAGTGATCTGATAAGCTTATAACGACCAGCCGCTTTTAACGGCAACTTTTTCATAACTTGTTTGGTTTTCATACAATTTGAACTAGTGCAAAGTTTCGTCGGATATAACGACGGCCGCCGGCTATAGCGATCAGTTTTGCCTGGTCCCTGACGGTCTTATAAGTGACGTCGACTGTATTACTATTATTATTAATAATAATAATAATAATAATTATGATAATAATAATAATAATGATAATAATAATAATAACCTAATACAATCAAGTTATCATCGTTCATTCTCAGCTTGCAATTAACCTTAAGCAGTAAAGAAAGAAACCACTAAACAAAACGAAACACATTTTTTAAGCTCCTAAGCTCCTACAATAACATATGTATGTATGTATAATTATTAGTTAGTTATTAATTGTACATAACACCACAAAAAAAGAGAAATTTTGTTCGTCTTTTCATTAAGTAATTTAACAAGATTATGATGAGCATAAATACATTTATCTACATTTCGAGTCTGCAAAATATTATAAAGGGGCATATTATAGGATGTTCCATAACGTTGATGTTGCACTTTTTCTATTTTTTTCCCCAAACTTTAAATTAATCATCAGGATTGAGGGTGGTGTATTATCCACACTGATAAATAATTTCTCATTTGTGCATTTGAAAACTTGGCAACATGTTTGGTATTTTTGTGAATTTGTTTTTGTAATTAAATAAATTTAAAGTAAATGTCATTGCTAGTCCTCAAGAATATTTGGAAAAAGACAAGTTTTACAAGTTTTGATAGCTTTAAAAAAAAAATTTTAAAGCTGCGAATTCTATATTTTTAAAATCCTTCCGTTTGTAACAAATATGAAGATAATAAAATAAATTCGAAATCAATATCACTGTCAAAAGTCTTTTATGGAATGTCTCATGTAGATTAAAAAAAATGTGTTTTCAACTGGAATACCTACCTCTGGCTATCAGAACTAGTTGATTCATGATTAAGACGCAAGGCTGAGGTTTGGTAGTTACTAGACGTTATGAAAGTAGGGAAAATAAGATCATTTTGCACTTACTGCCACATTAATTCAATAATTGAGCAATTATTGCTCTAAAACAAGTTTTACAGCTTAACTCTAACTTAAGCGTTGGTAACTAATTATTTTTCAAATTTTGTTAAAATTTTATTTTCAAGACATTCAGCGGATCATTCATTTAAAAGGATGAAAGGATAAATGGATGACTCTTTAGTTAAATAATTTGAAAGAGATCTTGATTTTTAAGATTTCATACAAACTTAAACGTCAACAAGATCTATATTATTGAAATGATTTAAAAATAAAACACGCGGGTGGAAGGTTTTTTTAACTGAAAATGCCTGTATTTATAAAATTAGTAATGAATGTGTATGAATTATATAACATATAATGCATAATATGTGGTACACATTTTGATGAATGTTTTATATAATAATGGTTTGATTTAGAAAAATATTTAGAATATTTAGAAAATGTATACAACATTTTCTGTAGCATATTATTAAAATCATCATCGGCTCAACAACTGGGATCCGATATAGTGCTGGTCTAACAAGTTTCTTGCTCTTGATAGGCTTTATGAGGTTCAATGTGCTCTAGATGGATTTAAATTGTTTACCTTATGTCGTTCAGATAGACAACGTTGCCCTTTAAGTAGTAAGTACTTGAATTACTATCGGATTTTCACGAATATTCTACCTTCAAAATATACCTAATCATTAAAAGTAAGGAATTTATAAAATGAGTAATTTTTCTTAAAATCAAACTTTAGAACATTTTAGAACCTACCCTTAATAGTTTTGGCAAGCCTACTGCTGGCGAATACTCCTTTAAAAGAAATTGTCTAAATTAATGCTAATGAGTAATGACGAAAAGTCCCCAAAAATCCTACGTGAGCATAAAAAGTTATTAAAGTCTTGTGTCGAAAATTCCTGTTCTTGGTTTTCGTGTGTCTAAATAAAAAAAAAATTTGATCAAAATATGTATTCTGCGTTTAAAGCTGAAACAAATCCCTTTTTCTCATTTTTATTTCATATCATCAACAAATTACGAAATATGATTTTTGTAAGAAAATAGTTTTTCTCATTTTTATATACTACTAGAGGACCCGGCGAACTTTGTTCCGCCCCAGTTGAGCTCTAACAGCACACTTGGCTGTTAGATTGGTCGATATGTCACCAACTGTTCAAAATTTTCATTACTCTCGGAACTTACAAAAAGAGTTTCTCTATAATAAAATTATTTGAATTGTATTGAGTTGAAGTTCGTCTTTTCCTTGGCATTTTAAGACTCGTAAATTTCAGGCACTGACAATGACAAACTTAATATCATACATCCAAATATATTGCAATCTCAAATATCGTATAATGTATTGCAGCATTGAAGTAAATAAAGAATGGAATGAATCGCAGTCTAGAATGAAAATTTAAAAACTAATTTTAATAAAAAAAATAAATAACTAGACCATCTTCTTGAATCGTTTTATCTATTAAAAAAAAAAAACGCATCAAAATCCGTTGCGTGGTGTTAAAGATTTAAGGATACATAAAGGCATACAGACAGCGGGAAGCGACTTTATTTTATACTGTGTAGTGATATTTGAACTTGTACTATTTTTTTATTCCATTGTTTTATTCCATTCAACATATTCTAGGACTCACATTTATTGTATGTAGCACAACTTAAAAAAACACACATTTAGCGATCTTGAACAAAAATTAAGTGCGTCAACTATGAAATAGTATTTACTATGTATTATAAAGTTATCAATAAACATGTTGTAGTACCTATGTAATGTTATATAATGTTTTGTATTATATACATTTCATAACTAATACAAATTAATATTAACGTCTGCACGTGGTATTGGACTGTGAGGAATTAGCTATTGTCCAAAACTTGTTTTGATTGTAATACCGTTGTTAATGAATATATACTATAACTCTACTTTTCCAAGAATAAAAAGAATAAGACTTTTTATTGTATGTTTTGGCTCTTTAACCTCTCGTAATAGTTGTTGTAATCGGTCTGATTGATCTTATTAAAATGTTTGACAAATCTAGTCGTTCTTAGAGATATGCCTGCGCGTACACACGAACGTTCGTTTGTTCAAAATACCTCAAGACCAACTTTAGATAATAACTTTAGTTGATGCAGAAAGGACTTTCTAAAACAATAAAAAAAATGTGTACAGTTATGGCTTTTTTTCAAATATCTTAGCAACAATTAATACAATTAATTCCATTATTCTTTTACTTCAGAAAAACTGCAAACAAATAATTATATGGGTTGAAAATTTAACACCATCATTTTATGACATTTGGTTATATTTAAAAAAAATCTATCGATATATTTGTATTTGAAATAAAAAAACACAAAAATCTACGAAAAACTGGTACAAATTTCTTTTCTACACGAATGTTTTGGGCACCTATCTTGTTAGCAAAGCGTATAGACTATATATATACATATAGACTTCAAATATATATTATAATTCAACTTAAAAAAAAAACTACAAAATATTTGCCAAAGATTGTAGAAATATTTTTTCGAATACACAAAATTTACTTTAATTTATGCATGGTAGAATTTTAAAGAGAAGATTAGTAGATATGAAAAAATATCTAATATAATTTTAAAAATTAAAAAAAAAACCAATGAAAAATTCACAAAAATTGCTTCACTTAGTTAAGTTTGAATATTGAAATTCAACACCTGGCATTCAATAAATGCCAAGTTTTCAAAGGCAACAATGGAAAGTTATCTGGGTAAGTCGCACTCAGTCCCTTTTCAAATATTTTTTTTTTTTTTTCAAGACAAGACACATTCTTTTGAAGACGGGCTGAGTTGTAGGTAACATATTTTTTTTTTTTTGGAATCGACAAGATATAAATAAATTTAAAATGATGCAACAATGAAGTACAAGTTATTACTTTTTGATCTAACTTATTTTTTAATTTATTTCCTGTAATTTGAAAAATTAAATGCCATGGGTTCGGAATGATTTTTATTTTTAGTTAACCCCGTAATATCACTGTTCAACCACAAAATGTCTAGTGTAGAGTAGCAGCGCAGATTCATGAAAACTGTCAGAGCAAGTGCAAGCAAAAATGTCATAAGCAATTAAAATGGTAGGGATAGTTATAATCTACTCAAAAAAAAAAAAATACTGTCCAACCAAAATATTCACAAAATATATTTTTTGGATGTAATTTGAATTAAAACAATCCGTATTATACTCAATTTCTTATTATTACTAATCTAAATTAAAATACCTAACAATTAAAGAACTGTATCACATTTTTTTATTTTATTAAAGCCAAAAAACTTTGTTTTGAGTAGTATAGAAAAATGACATTAGCTGATTTTGAAAGTTTTCACCAACCTTGCACTAGCCCGCACTAGATCAAAAGGTAGTGCAGAATATTCTAAGTAGTGCAGTGCAACTGGTTGAACACACCTAATGTTATCACTAGACAATTTGTCTTAGATAGATTCGCTCGTATATTATGAATTTAGGTTAAGTATCCGCTTTTTTCCTTTATTTTTCAATCCAGGGTTTCCCGTTTTATTAGATGATTTGACAAATGAAAAAATAAATATGCACCATATTTTGTGGAGAATATTAATTAATTGATGTATTATACCAATTGCTGTACCGTTCAAAATGTTAACTCATAATATGACCGATATAGGAAAACATAATAATTGAATAAAAAATTATTTTGAAGTAAATATGTAGATTATACTCTGGTCGTATACCTGCATAAAACGAAATTGTATCATTGCATTGTATTGACTATTGTAACTTATCTTATGGTAAAGTAAAAATATAAAAATAAAAATATATATACATATATACATATATAGAAAATAAACGAAGCTGTAGAATTTCAAAACTACGAAATTTAAATTATTAATTAAATTAATATTGTACTATATACAAAGATATGTATGAAAATATAAAAATAACTGATAATTTGATATTAAAAAAAATATATAACTATAATAAAAAAGATCAAACGCAAAAAATTTACTATTTATTAAAGTGCAAAATACATAATATGTATGTATTAATAGGCTATAGCTATTGCACACAAAATTATATGTGTAGATAAGTATAAAAATACATATCAATTTTACTACCTAAAAGTATGAAAGAAGAGATTAAAACATTGAAACCTTTAAATATTTATAATGTAAAATTAAGAAAAAAATCTATTTATTAATAAAAAATGAGCGATGTTCGCTTTTACAAATGTTTTTCACAAAAGGCTAAATTAAACATATAATCTATTTTAAACAAGTATAAAGTTATTAGGTACATATAATACGTCATATCAATGTAGTCAATAGTAGTTATAAAAATATAGATCACTGATTTAGAGACTTGCAAAAAGTTAAAACGTAATTATAAAACAAAAATAAAACGGCCTTCCCTTTTTGCATCTTTTTAAAAATAAAATATGTATGCATCTATGTACATACAACAGTTTTCACTCATGCAAATTGTTCTTAGAAAGAATAGAACTATAAATCACTCGTAATAACAAATTAGAAGGCTATCTTTGCCACATAAATTGACAAATATATATATACACATAAAATATATATAAATATGATTTATTGATATTAAATATACATAAATACATATATACAAATGTACATACATCAATTTATATTTTTATACAATGAAAAAAAAAACATACATATCTTTAAAGACATGATGATTTTTGATTTTAATTTAGAATTCAAATTTATTATTTGTTTCTGCATTCCAACGAATTTCATTTATTTTTTCTGTTTGCATATTAGGGATAAACACAGCAATATAGCTTTTTTCTTTTATCAAATATCTATTTTTCATCAGTTTAAGAACCTCGAACAGTGGTTTAAGAATTATTCCAAAAGCTTAACATTTGTACGCGTAAGGACCAGTATGTAGATAATTTATATAAATATCATGTATGCGTCTACGATTCCAAAAACACTAAGGAATGAGTTTTATTAAGAAATGCCTCACTCCATTTCGGTTCAAGTAAAGGCTTAAAATAAGTGTAATATTGAGTAAACTTAAAAAAGATCACAATGCATTATAATGTACCTATTTTAAAACTAACAAGTTTAACTTTCATATTGATCTTGAAAATTGTTTGTTATTATTTGTAGTGATAATGATGGAAAAAATTATAATTACGTCTAAGTCTGCAAGTTATGATAAAATTAAAGCCCAATTTATACTTTAATAAGAAATACAAAAATTATCTAAAAAGAAAAACTCTTTATTTAAAAGCATAAATATTATGAATAAAAATATGTATACAGGTATTATGTCACGAGCAAAACGCTTATTTAAAAATAAATTTCTTAAGACTTACACCTCCCGAATATCATTTAGAAAGAATACACTTATTTAAAATAAGGTTACAAAAATTGATCTTCTTTGTATTTTATTCTAAAAGTTTATAGGTTTATACCATAAATATCAAGATCTAGGGACACAGCACAGCTGTGTTCAAAATAATAGTGGTGCCTTACGCCAATATGAATAACATTTTTATATTAACAGTCCTTGGGAAAATTGCAATCGGTTACACCACAAAATGTTGAAGTAAATTCAGTTTTAGCCCTGCTTTATATTAGTAATCCTTCTCTAGCGCAGTAATATGAAGTTATAAAAAAAACTCTTTTAATATTATGACTTATTCTTAATTTTAATCTTTAAAGTTGATATCCTTGCATTATTTGCCAAATTATTTATGTCCAAATTTCAAAATCTCTCATTATTTATTGTTGGCACCACTTAACTGCCTCATACATTTCACAATCAAAACTTTGTCTTCATTTGAATACTTTTACTGATTACTTACTTACTTTTGTTCACTAATCCGTTGTTACAAAAAAAAAACACTGCTTTTAACATACATACGTTCATTAAGTCCTTAAAATACTTCTATTTTTTGATAATCAAATTTTTTGTTTTTATTTAGACTTCAGTTTTTTTTAATAATTAAAGTCAACAACAAAAATATAGGCTTCTTTTTGAATGAAGTTTTTTTTAAAAAACAGGTCTACAATAAAATTTTACTACATTAAATGAAGTGCACCACTATTTTTTGGAAAACAGATGTAAGTCGTATGCAGAAGCAAAGTTACTATATAAATTATACTTAAGGGTATTTTATGAACAATAAAATAAAAGTCAGCCACTATTTCGACAACTTGTGCTTTAAAACTAATAGCCCTATTGTGGCATACCTCTTAAGTCACAAAATTCTCACAAGGTGAGGTTTTGAGTGTGACCTCTTTTGATTGATGCAGGTCAGAACTCTAATCTTCAAGATTTTAAAAATAATTTTTGGAAACTACAATTTACATATTTGAGATAGAATTCTAAAAATATTAAAAATGGAATTGAATTTAATTTTTGATTGAAAATTATAATCAATTTTTGATAAACCTACATACTTACCATATATTAATAAATAAAAAGTAGTAACAGGAAATTTGTATACGCTTTTTGTTTCAAGATCACAGTACACATTTGAATATTTTTAAAAATCAATTAAATAACAAGGATCTATTTCCAATTATGATATTCTTACAATACATACAAGTGTGTATATACAATTATACATGCATATTTGTCAAGCAAATGCATTTTTCTTTCTTCTTCTTTTCTACTGGCATCTTGGTTCAGTATTTCGGTTAACATAATAACATAATAATAAAGTTAGCATTCCAAAGAAGGAGAAAATCAGTTCTAAAATTGTCTTCTCTGGGAAATATTTCTATCAGAAAAAATTTCATTTTGTTTCAACTTTTTCTGATGTTTTTTTTTTTTTTTTGTCACTGTTTTATCTTACAAAAAGTCAAAAAGATGGACCTGACCTATTATTGGACTCATAGATTTAAATAATTATAAATTGAAAGGTATGTATAAGGGAAAAACGCCTTAAGTCCAAATTTTCTGAAAATTAAACTTATGATAACAACTTGAACCACATATTGAAAAAATATGATTCTATCGAAATTTTAATAAGCTAATAGTATTTATGTTAATATATCATTTTAAGAGAGTTGCTCTGTATGTGCTGTGCGCATGTACTATCTCGTACGTTTCATATATCTTTTTTCTTCGGCGATATCTAAAGAATAATAAGAGATATCGACTGATATAAATTTCATAATAATTCTATAGTTCGTCAAATGGCATTTTTTAAAAATATGACTAAAAACTTTAGTTTGACTCGAATATCCCAAAAGAGCGAGCAAGAAAATTGAGTTTCATTTTTGTTTGTGTAATACAATTATAAATATACATACATAAGTGGTAAAATTGTAAATTGATAGTTTTAACAAAAATTAGAAAGTCTACCAAAAACTGTTTTTTTTGGTGAAGGTACATTCAATTTTTAAAATTGGTAAAATTAAAATATACGGCTAAGAATCTTTTTCTTCCAAGGCCACACACAATGGATTACAACTTAATAGAACATATTATCGTGAAGTGATAATTAAGTTAAATAGAAACAGAGCTAATTTTCCCAAGAATAATAGACCTTTTCTTGTATTTTTTTTTTCTCTTTTTTAAAGCACTTTTTGCCGTTTTTTTTTTGTCGAATTCATGTCTTTTCACGGTTTTAGAATGTTCTAATAACGTTTTGGAAAAAATGAAAACAAAGTGAATACAATAACGCATTTTGATTATAAATGCTTTTGCTACTCAGAAAAAAACACCCAATTGGGACAGCTGGCTAAAATGCTAAAATGGTTCGGAATCATTCAATTTTCAGTTACAGTAATAACTAGATAATTTGTTTAAGATAGATTCGCTCTTCTATTATAAGGTTAAGTTTTATATTATTAATATTTTTATATCCAGCGTATCCCGATTTTAAGATGATTTGATAAATGAAAAAAGATATACGCACCATATTCTTTGGAGTATACCGTTAAAAATATTTACCCAGAACAAGACCAAGATACGAAAAAAATAATTGAATACAAAAATTATTTTGAAGCTAATAGCTAATTTCTAGTTGTATTTATATTTGCATTAAATAAAATTGCGTTAATGCATATCTACCATTGTAACTTATCTTATGGTAAAGTGAAAATAATAATTTAAAACATAAAAACGATTAAGAAAATAGAAATAAACGAAGCTGCTGTAGGATTTTAAATCTACGACATTTTAATTATTTATAGAGAATATTGTATCAATTAAAAATATTGTATTATATACATAATTATGTATTTTATTATATAGTTTTTTATATATATACATACATAAATATTATAAAATTAATACAAATAAATAATAATAATTAAAAATTTGATATGAGAAAAAAATATTTGACTAAAATAAAAAGGGCGAACGCAAAAAAAAAATACTATTTATTTAAAGTGCAAAATACATAATACATATATGTACATTATACATAATGAATAGGCTGTAGCAATTGCACACAAAATTAAATGTGTAGATAAATATATAAATGCATATCAGTTTTACTACCTACTATAATGAAAAGAAACGAGATAAAAATATGAATACCTTCAAATATTTAGAATGTAGAATTTAGTAAAAATATAATTATAAATAAAAATGTATGTAGACAAGAATATAATGAGCGATGTTAGCTTTTGCAAATGTTTAAAGTTATTAATTACATATTTTACGTCATATCAATGTAGTAATTAGAAGCTATAGAATAAAAGATCACTGATTTAGAGACTTGCAAAAAGTTAAAACATTATTATAAAACAAAAATAGAACGCGCACTCATGCAATTAATAATACGGCCTTTCCTTTTTGCGTCTTAAAAAATATAGATACATATGTACATATTTATATATAGAATAGTTTTTATTCATGCAAATTGTTCTTAAAATTGATTAAAAAAATGAACTATAAATCAATCGTAATAAAAAATTAGGAGGCTATCTTTGCCACATAAAGTAACAAATATACATCTATAATATAATGTATAATGTATATACATACATATGATTTCTTGGGTAGATTGATATTACATATACATAAATATATACAAATGTACATATATCAATTTATATTTTTATACAATGAAAACAAAAACAAACATTCTATGATTTCGAGTTTTAATTTAAGTCTCCAATTTATTTATTATTATTTTTACTTTCCAACGAATTTGTTTTGTTTTCTCTCTGTTTGCGTGTATTTTATGGACCAACACAGAAATATTGTTTTCTTTTTTATAAACTTTCTTTTTTCGTCAGTTAAAGAACCTCGAACAGTATTTTTAGAATTATTCTAATAGCTTAACATTTGTACGCATAAATACTAGTATGTACATATGTATGTGTCTATAATTCCAAAAATACTTAGGAATGAGTTTTATTAAGAAATGCCTCACTCCATTTCGGTTTAAGTGAAGACTTAAAATAAGTGTAATATTCAGTATTTTACAAAAAAGTGTAAACTTAAAAAAAGATCACAATGCATTCTAATGTACCTATTTTTAAAATAACAAGTTTAACTGTCATACTGATCTTGAAAATTGTTTGTTATTATTTGTAGTGATAATGATGGAAAATATTATAATTATGTGTAAGTCTTTGCAAATTATGATAAAATTGAAGCCCAATTTATACTTCAATAAGAAATACAAAAATTATCTGCAAAGAAAACTCTTTATTTAAAACCATAAATAAAATGAATAAAAATATGTATACAGGTATTATGTCACAAGCAAAACGCTTATTTAAAAATAAATTTCTTAAGACTAACACCTCCCGAATATCATTTAGAAAGAATACACTTAATTTGAAATAAGATTCCAAGAAATGTTTTTTTTTTTTTTTTTGTATTTTGTTTTTTATTCTAAAAGTTAATAGGTAAGACACACCTAACATATGTAAATCGTCAAGATCTAATGACTGATATCTTTTGAAGTAGGCCAGAACTCAAAAGTTTAACATTTGAAAAACGATTTTTGGAAATTAAAATTAACATATTTGCGGTTGAATTATTTTAAAAATTATGGTCAATTTTTGATAAACATTTTTTAATAAATGAAAAGTAAGTAACAGGATCTTTTTACGCCCTTTTTGTTTCTAAATTACATGTATGTTTGTATATGTATTAATATTTTTAGAAATCAATTTTATCTATTTCCAACTTAGATATTCCCACAATACAATTGTGAAAACTGAAAAATTAGTTTTGTATGCGAAGCAAATGGCTTTAAATTACCTTTCAACAAGCTAAAATTGCAAATTAGTTTTATTAGTCGATAAATAATATTTTTTTTATAAAAGAAAAAAAACATTCACATAGAACAATTCCAACGCAAGTGCGCATTCTCCTCAAACAAAACGTGGATTTTGCTCTCTTAGATAAGCTTCACGTAAGCATAAAAACACCTATCGTCCAAACGATATCGAGTAGACTATTTCGCTTTTACTACATGTAAATCACATAGCTGTCGTCTTGTAGATAGCGCCCAAATGATACCGATGCATCTATCGTTTTTGTTAGTTACAAGCTTACATAATGTACTTTTCCGCTGATAACTTTATCCGTTGAGACATCTTTTTTTACACAAATAATTAAAACATGCATACATATGTATGTATGTATGTATGTATATTCAAGAACTACAAAAGGTCAAAATAGGTTGTCGGAACAGTCAACGAAAAAATGAAAGAAAAAAAACTTGTGTGAGAAAAACAGTCGGAAGATTATTTTTATGAAAAAGTTGAAATAAGTATTTTTAGAAACATCAAAAAGTGTTGAACTAAAAATCAGCGTAATTATGTGCAATGTAAAAATATGAAATGAAAATAAATAAAGTGAACGACTGCATGTTTTATTCACACATCGCCACTCAGGGTAAGAACGACTGTAAAATAAAAACCTTACAGATTTAAACACTTTCTAGTCCCTGACAATAACCGCTTGGATTTTCTTAAAAGCCATATTTTCGGTAAGACTTTATTCGTATCTAAAATGCTATGAAATATTTATAACGTTCTCCTCTGTGTACATTTAAACTGAGTGTTCAGACCCTTCGCACGGGAAAGATATACACATATATATATATATATATATACTAGCTGCCCCCCAGACTTTGTTTTGCTCTGTTTTTCAAATTGTGTGAAAGAAATTGCTTTTAATCTTCATATCTAGGTTCTTATAAAGTTTTGGCATTGATAACTTAACCAATGAGCGCAATTTTTAATCTCAATTCGATTAATGACTTTTGAAATTCTGGAAAAGCCATTAATTTTTTGTTTGCAAAATAAAAGCGTCACCTAGATCTTTTCTCTTCACATACAGGACCACATCATAGGACCATGAACAATAGCAACTTATATGATTAGATTTTTTTTTTTCAAAAAGCCTTTACAGAATAGATGGCAGGAAAATACCAGCTCCAATCCAGCATAAAAACCTATAAATGGACCTTATATTTTGTTCACTATGTTTCCCTTGTACTTCTCTTAAACACAATCTTGAGGCACTATTTTCTGCTTCTTTCCATATCCAATTTATGACAAATATATATGTACAAAGCTAGCTTTCTATTGGTCAAAGAATTTTAAAAATCGGTTCAGTAGATCTAGAGATTACCTAATACAGTCTTTAAAATGTTACCAACTCTTTCGAGAAACGATGGATTTAGGTACTGTGGCCGTTTTGTCAAAAATTCAATTCGATCATTCTAAACTTCAATCTTCAATGTTATGACTGTTTTTTAAACAGTGCTATTTGGCAAGTCTAAATTATTTCAATAAAGAAATTCAGATTTGAAAAGTGGCAACCGTTTGTCTTGATCATTCTTCCAGGAGAGGACACTTTTCGTATTTTCTTATCGATAATAACAAATATTGATGTTTAATGTCAACTGTGACTATTAACTGTCAGTTAATTAGTTCAAAAACACGGCGGTGGTTTAAAATATACGTCGAAATAAGACTTGTAAGACTTTTAATTTCGTAAGCAATTTAATTTAAAATATTGAAGGAAAAAACATTTTTTAATATATTATTTGCCATAGTACAGTGTTCAATAGTGCAGAGACAAAAATGAGCCATAGTGTGTTAATTTCTTGTTATTTTTATATTACACAAACCTTGTCCTAACAATAACGAATACATAAAACCAAGAATCATCCAATTTGGCGCATTCGTTCAAGAGTTATGGGCGTAAATACATTTCGGAAAACTTCGTGTCTATACCGCGGAAACCATACATACTGGGATAAAGAGTAGCCTATAGCCTATTCCAGAGTATAAACTGTCTCTGTGACAAATTTCAGCCAAATTGGTTCAGCCATTCTTGAGTTATAAATAGTGTAACTAGCACGACTTTCTTTTATATATATAGATATATAGATATAGATATAGATATAGATATAGATATAGATATAGATATAGATATAGATATAGATATAGATATAGATATAGATATAGATATAGATATAGATATAGATATAGATATAGATATAGATATAGATATAGATATAGATATAGATATAGATATAGATATAGATATAGATATAGATATAGATATAGATATAGATATAGATATAGATATAGATATAGATATAGATATAGATATAGATATAGATACATATAGATATAGATATAGATATAGATATGAACGTGACTGTTTTTTTACATACATATGTATGTACCTACCTAACCTATATACATATGTATATTATTTTAATTTGAAAAACTAAAGTGACCCACTGCATAATGTAATTTATGTAGCAGACGTAGTAAATGTATCTCCTCAAAAAACATGTGCATATGTATTTCTACCATCTCAGTAAAGGTATCAAGAAGAAAACATAAAATAATAAAACCATTTCTATATCTAAATAAGTATGTACTTCAAAACTTATGCCGGCGCCAATAATAGGGATTTGCACAGATTTTTTGTTTTGTGAATAGGGTTATTTGTGCGGTAATTTTGATATTTGCTCAGGTTTGTGCAGTTATTTTGTATCGTGAATGGCCGGCCTTAGCTTCAATAAAGCTTCCTTGTTCAGAATTATTATCCAAAGTATAGATTAATAAGAAGATTTCAATTTTAGAGAGTTGCGTATGGTAATAACAATTTTTATATTTTGTTTTGTTTCCTTTTCCCAAGATTTCAAAAATTTGCAGGCCCGTTTTACTTTCTTAATCGGACTTATAGCACAAATAATATATCGTCACTGTAGATCGAATACCTTTTAACCCAGAAAATTTAATTTTTCAGGAGAAACAAAAAACTTAATATAAAAGTATTGAGGACGAATATACGATGTATTGCTATTTAAGCGTTTAACTTTGAAACTACCGTTATTATGCTAACATAGTTTTTTTCATTGTATTCCCATACACACCCCTCAAATCAACAGACAAAAAAATCTGCAAACCATATTATCTTGTCTTGAATATGAATATTATTATGATACTTACTTGATTAAAAAATAATAAGAATAGTCTTTCTTTGTCTTACTTTGTTTGAATTCTCATCAGTTGTAAGTCTCCCATCTGAAAAAAAATTCTCCACCCAACGTTCAATGAAATTTGTCTAGATGTCGCCACATTCGATTTTCACCATGACATAACTACGGGTTTCAATCTTTCAATATAAATACCTATATTACGGTCAACATGAAGCCATGACTCACATTTTTAATTTTGTTTCCATTAAATATCAACGTCCGACGGAACAATCTGGTTCATCTTTTTTCATTACTACGTTCTGATATTTTATAAAAGCGACATTTAAAGCAAGTGTTCTGAATGGTTGGTTTTTAGTTAAACGGTCAAAGAGCAGTAACTATAATATGTACAAAATTCTATTTATTTGCAAAACCCTTTTTTAAACTCTCACAGTATTTCGAAGATCGAAAAAATCTACATCTCTTCCGAAGTTGTCATAATTGTAGAAGTTGATAAATCACAAACATTGATCACTTTTTCGATGTTACCACTTAAAAAAAAATCTCATACATTTAAGACAAAACTAAAAAAAATGGTGTAAGCTTAAGAATAAAATTTGTTGATCAAACTATTTATTTTGTTTTTCTTTAAACATATTATTATAATATACATACATATTATAAACTTCAAGCTTTTATTGAAAGCTGATTGATTAAAAATAACATATAAAAATTCGATTCATTGTGTGTTTCAAATTTGACTTAATTAAAATAGGTAGGTACTGTTTATTTAATTATTTCAATAAAACATAGTTTTTGTTTTAGGAAAGCGAATTTATTTGATTGGGCAAAAAGTGTCAATGCATTTTGTTGATAAAACAAATAATAGAGGTTCCTGCTATTTATTTTTATAAAAGTTAAAAAGTAATTTTACAAAAACAACGTATTTAATACTATTTAACATATTTAATGTTATGATTATAAACAGCAAAGTCTTCATATTGAACATATCTAGAATTTCGTTAAAATCTAAAAGCACGCACACTATCCAAATTTATTATTTACAAAATGTTGAAAGAGACAACCGTGGCTCAAACATTGGTACTCCACAAGAGAATCTTAACTGGAAAACTGGCTTTTAAAAGCTTTAGCTTTGGTTGTATAGAGACAGTAAGATTCGCAATTCTGTTTTACTTCCTTTTTAAAATGTTAATCGTGTAGACAAGATAGTCATGGTTTTTTTTACTCCGAGATAACTTTCTGATGATAATTTATTATTGTTTCACCTTAAAAAAGTTACTTATATGGTAAGTATTGTATTCACAAGAAAAATACTAAAGTTCTTATCACAAAAATGTTTATAATGTTATTTATATAACATATTAGAAAATTTGAAATTTAAAATATTTAAAAATAAACAAAATTCTTGGTGGTGACCGAAAGAGGATCTTTATTTTATTAAAAGCTATCATACGTACATATGTATTTTTAAATGATTATTATTGTTTAAAGACAACAGAAAACCAATCAATTAAAAACCCATACACATCAATAAAGTCTTCCAATATAATCTACGTTGCTACTACGACAGAAAAGTGAAAAAAATAGACAATAGATTTTTTATATATACATAAGTAGGTTGTTGGAAAATAGCCTTTTTTAAGTTGTTTTTGTAAAATAATTCAAAATACTATTTTAACAGTCATAAGATATGTTATATCTTACTCCGTGTAAGGTTTTTTATATACAAAATTTGGTTTTTACTTAAATTAGTATTGCATAACATTCCGGCATTATTTTTTTTAGTTTCACGACTATCCTAACAAATGTTGAACTAATTGGCAAGGCAAACAATGTTCAACGTTTTGAGCTTCCACATTAATAATTGCAAATCAAAAATGTTCAGTTGTGTTTTATACTTAAATTCGAACTACTACCTAGGACATTTTTTATATTTACTTATTTACAAAATATTTTAGTGTTTTATTTCTTTATGCAAGCAAAAAAATTTGCTTCTTATAATTCGAATAGATCGAAACTGATTAAAATAAACACAATGTTAACATTACACAAACTAAAGGCGTACAAATGTGGCTCATGGAATCCGGTTTTTTATAATATTTTCCAACTTCTCTTACCCCCAAATAGTGGTTTCAATCTCAAACTAAGCAGCTTCATTACACTTACATAAGTATATACACATTTCTTAATAATATTATACCAGGTATTACATTTTCAGAGTTAAACCTTTACTTAAGTTAGTCATTGGTTTATGGAACTAATTCTTTTCTCAATAATGTTAAACCATTTAAAAATATAAATCTCTACGAACAAGTCAAAGCAACCAAGTCATGCATGTTATTTCACTTAACCATCAGCAATCAGTTAAACCTTTACTTAAGTTAGTCATTGGTTTATGGAACTAATTCTTTTCTCAATAATGTTAAACCATTTAAAAATATAAATCTCTACGAACAAGTCAAAGCAACCAAGTCATGCATGTTATTTCACTTAACCATCAGCAACACGCAGGATTATACCGCCTGTCGATACAACTGAAGACACGAGTTGGGGACAAAATAGAGACTAATTGTTTTTTTTTCTACATCAACACGTCAGACACGTGACGCAAAAGCTATCGGAACAGTTGGTTTGTTTTTTCTTTTAAATTAGTAATATATAAGCGGCTTTCAAAATGCTGTTCATTACCATAAGAGACCTTCAAGTCTAGCTGATTGGGCTTAAACGGAGTAGCTTAGTAAAGTATCTACATAGGCATTACTCTAAAGACATCGGTAGAGTAAAGAAATTTGTAGTCTTGTGTTAGTGAAAATTAAAGAAAAAATAAAAATATATGAGATTTGCATTCTTAATGTAAATAATAAATTGAATCAAAAAGCAATATATTGTTAAGCACACAAGAAATTCATTGAAAGTGCTCGTTGGTTATAGGTATCTTATCAAAGCGATTTATAAAGCTTATTTTGAATTGAAAGAGTGTTTCAAAGTAAAAAAAAGGCATGTGTTTGTGTGTATAAGCAAAGCAAATTTAACAAAAGAAGCAACACCGCATCAAAGAGGATAACTTGAACTAAAATATAATATACACAAAAACCTCATTATAAAATGGCAAAATCAGTTAAATCAAAATACTTTCAAGTACTCATTTTTCTTATTTTAAGCAGAACAGCAATATCATGTCATGGTACAATAAAAGGTAAGTATTGTTCTTATTTCTTTATTTAAAACGTGATATATATATTAAAGATGCACAGAAAATGAAAGAAAAAAGAACACAATGTAATTTAAACTAAGGATAATGTTCATATGTACATAATGTATGTGAGACAATTATTACTGACTTTAAACACTTAGGAATAAATAGCGAAAAGTCACAATCGGTCCGATATTAAAAATGATCACAAGTTGTATGCTGATTTCTATTAGAAGAGAAATGTTATTTAAAAGCTTTACAAGTGAACTTTATGGACCATACGGTTTTCTATAAAAAACGCATGATACCTACTACGAACAAGAGTTGATAGCATAAAGCTTATTCTAAAGATTCAAGGTGTAGAAAATATCGAGTTCGACCAAAATCTTCCTAAAACAGGGTGACCATATGGTGATAACAAAAAAATAAGTATTCCATTCGTACACTGGTTATCTGAACGGGTTTAACTTTATTTTTTTTTTTTTTAACTAACTTTTGGTCTCTCTTCATACATACATAATGTAATGTCACTTATTTAGAATGAAAGCACATGATTATAATGTTGAGTTTGGGACAAAAATTTGTGTGTTAAGGATTAACGTTATTTCCACAAATTGGCGCTAAGCCCGCGCGTCGCCGCTGTGCTGGCTGGCTAGAAAAAATTAGGTAGCAAATATGAATGTTCGTTTTCATGAATGCATTTGGTCTAGCTATAGGTACTTCTTTCAACAATGTGCAATTTGCAGTACGTATACAGGGAAGATAGGATATTTACTAAGCCACTTCAATCTTAAAGCTCTCGTATGATTGCTGTACTATCGATTTTCATAATTCACTTACAAATTTCGGCTGGGTTGCCAACTGTTTAATAAAATTTCATGAATATAAAAGTTGTGATCAATTATGTCATTGCAAATATGACACAATTTCACTTTATAAACCTTTTTTAAACAAATATAAGCACATAATGTGGAGAACATGCGAAATAACTTATTCTTTCTAAAAGATCAAAAGCGAACAAAATTTAACTGCACGACAACAAACAAACACTACATAATCTACAATACTTAACATTCCTTGTTGGTCTCAAAAGCTTAAGAACAGAAAGCTCTTTCATTAAATCCTCTGTTGGAAATGGAATGCATTTTTATTTGTTCATATCAAACAGCAAGAATAGAAACGAGCAAGCAGTTAATCAGTATGCTTTGAGCATGCGAACTGAAATGTAGAGATGGGTGTTCGACATTTTGCAATTTTTCTTAATTCCATCCACCAGACGCAACTGCTCCGTAAAAGCTTCTCCCATAAGGCCTGCACATATTCAAATTGAACAGAGTATAATCTATAATATTTAACATTCCTTTATACTTCTCAAAAGCTTTAAAACAGAAAGCTTTTTGATAAAATCCTTTGAAAAAAGCTTTTTGGTACTGCTTAAAATGGGCAATTGTAACTCAGTTGGAATACAATGTTTTCATCTCACACTCGCGTCACACAACAAAATAGGATAGAGCATGCGTAAAGAGAGGTCGTTGAGGGTATACGACACTTTTTAAGGTATAAAGCAATTTAAAAAAAAATGCCTTCAACAGAATAAAAAAAATTAAAAAATAACGGCAAGACTATACAATGCCACGTTGTACCTGTTTGGAAATCATTTTAAATTAAGTTAAGTAACGCTCAAAATTTTTAAGACATTTTTTTTTTTTTTTTAATATTCCAACCTAAGTTTTGTTTTAAATTGTATGTACTATTTTTTTTTAATTCAATGTTCAAACCAGGTGCTAAAATTTATCTTATTTTTTGGGAAATAAAAAAAAATGTTAAGTACTTTCAGTCGGGAAGCAAAGAGATTTTATGCTGAAAGGTTCCCCAAAGGGATATGTCCTCATTATACACTATTTGCAAGACTTCACAATCGTCTTTGAGAACAGAGAGTGCTGGAGACGCCAAGGAGAGAAAAGTCATCTGGTCCTGGTGGTGGATCAACACACAAACACAAAGCAACAGATGTTGGATTTGGTATCAAATAATAGGTCTGTTCCAAGTGTTTTGTGCACAGAAATTCACAGGACACATTTTTTTAAGGAGTGGGGGTAAATTCTCTCAGCGTGATTCAACACATTTGAATCGAAAGCGCGTGACAAGTTTCTTATTGTTTAAAATTAAATAAAAAATGGATTTGTCAAAATTGTTACTAATAGAGTGCTCAAGAGAGTCTGTCGACTCGATTTGGAACTCAATACTGGTGTTTTCCATAATAAAAATTAGAATTTAAAATTCAATTTAAAAAAATTCGTTTATTTTAACGGCAAAACTGAAATATCAAATGTTTTTTTTTTAGTTTGACAGTCTTCAATTTTCTGTGCACAGAAATTTTTGTATATGAAATTCACAGGATGGGGAAATTTTTTGCTTGTAACTTGGAACAGCTTTTCATAGTTTTTCGGCGAATTTCACACACTTGGAACAGACCTAATTCCAACAGCAACTAATCTATGCTTGGATTGCCCCAGAGTATAGTTTGGGCAGTGATTTATACCGATAGCCTTTACTTACACACATATATATATCACTTTACCCCAGTGCAAAAATTGACTTCAAATGATAAGATATTGAGGACTGAATTATGTAGAACGTTTCCTTCTTTTAAGTACCTTAATCAACACATTTCAGTCTCTGAAATCAAATTGCAGGTGATTTTGTCGGACTTAAATTTACTGCAACCATAAGAATAAGATACAAACTTTACCTTTATAAAATCATACCGAAAAAATCTTATGATGTCATTAATTTTTACTAGAATAGACTTTAATGTAACAGATATTAAAAATAAGTTATTTAATAATTAAATTTTTTTATAAAACTATTCACAAACCCAGCTTAATTTTGTTGCGTTTATTTATTTCTGTATCTTTTACAATAGACTTAAATCCTTTAAAAAATAAAAGTTAAATTTAATTACAACAATCTAGTTATTATTTTCAACAATTTTCAAATAATCCAATTACATACAATTTAAAATGAAAATTAAAGAAAATGTCTACCTTTGAAAAAAGGTATAACATGGCATTTGTTCTGTTTTTAGTCCCATACGAATTTTTTCTTGTCCGGATATCGTCTATATCCTATATGAGAACTTTGATGAAACACCAAATGCACTAACAATGCAGAATCAATATTTATAAATTGGTTAGCCGAGTTCATCCACTTATCTGAACATCTGCTGTTCGTTAAGTTGATAGTTTTATTTGATTAAAAGCGAATTTTTCCTTAAGATTGCATAATTTTACAATGCACAAAACAATATTTTTCAATTTGGGATTTGATTTTGTGATTTTATTCAACAACCATCAGAAGCAGGTGTAGGTACTGTGGCAGTATATGCTATTAACATAATATACTATTTCTAATATATTAAGCTTATGCTGTTCGTGGGATTTACAGTTTCAAATTGGCGTAATTATAGACAAGTGAGTCCAAAATTGTGTGCAAGAAACATATTTGTCAGAAAGGTCAGTTCATAACGCAAAATGAATGTACGAATTGCAATTGCAATTTTGGGAAGCCGGGTTGTTTTGGTGTGATCAACAAACAGTGAAATGAAACAAAATATTAATAACAACAAAAAAATGTCTGTTTTCATTCGCATCAAATAACGCCGGCCAGGGCCGGATCCCGGTTGTCCAGCCGCTGATGATAATGAAGAAGATGATGGAGAACGAGTGAGATTGCTTTTGAAGGCTTGTTTCCCGTTAACAAAAAAAAATGAGACCTATATAATATATATATATGTACATTAGGGTGTCCCGTCGTTGTATGGAGACATTTTTTTAATCGAATTTTGTATCGAAAGGAGTTGCGTATTAATGAGTAGATTCCGAATATGTACTTACTTTTTGATTTGGACATAACTTTTGGGGCTCTACCGTGGCTTAAAGATCTTAAAATAAAGTAAAAACTATATTTTTGTATATATTTTTTTAGTATATTAACTTGGTTAATATTAAAATACAAATTTTAGTGATAAAAATAGTTCATGAAAGGACTTTAAAACAAATATTATGTATACATATAACAAATTAAAAAAAGAAATTACCCACATTGTAAATTGACCCTTGAAATTTAAAGAGGGCATTTTTCTTCTGGATTCTAATTTTTTTATTTATCCTTCTCCCGACTTTGCTCCAATAACGCATTGGCTGGCTTCGGTCACATTTTTGATGCTGCATCTTTCGAGACTTTGAGTGTGACAAGGAAATTCCGGTATTTAACAATGTCCATAAAGTCCACAGCGTTAAATTAAATTTTTGGTAGCTTAAATATTCGGCTTGATGTTTGGGTTTTCCTTGTTTTTAGCATTCGTTTTAGAGCAAGCTCTCTGACATGCACCCTTTCGTCGAAGAGTATTTCCTCTAATACATTTTCAAAATGTGCAAAGAAAGCATTTCTTTCAATGACAGGATCAACTATTGACTTAAGGTTATCTGGCAGTCATCAAGAGAAAGAGAAGAGTTCGAAAACGTGTTGCGGGCCATCTATCAATAAGGGTTTGTGTTTTATAGAAAACCAGACTAGTTCATAGACTTTCATTATGTATTCCACAACAAATTTAAGGTTTTCAATGGGATTACGGGAATTGACGTAAAGTCTAAGGATTCTGCTTGCAGTTGTGACTTATCTTGAATGTGCAATTTGTCCAGGCTGTCGATTTAATAATGCAGGAGAACAGTAACCTATTTGTATTGCTTGACACATTTCAAAAAGATAATTACGCTCAGTACTTAATTGGTCTACTATTTCTTTCTCTATATCTGGTACATTTCCGGTAACAGCTAAAAATTCAGCAACATCATTAAGTTGGAGATCGGTTAATGACTTACCGATAAAGCCAGAATATTCACGAGTCGAAGTAGATCCATCTAATTTAGAGAAGAGATGTCGAAGTGGCAGTTCATTTGCATGAAGAAGACATATTGCCCACTATAATGGTCGACCTACCTCCATTTCAACAAAACGAATTACACCAAATTTCCAGCCAGTATAAGTTTCAGTTCCATCACATCCAATGCAAAGTATATTTTTTAAATTGAATCCTTTTTCTTTGAAAAAATTGAGAATTATTTCTTTTCCTGTGCCAGATTTAGGTGTTCTATGGCCCAAGAACAGTGATTTTGGTTCAGCAAGAATTGATATATGTTCTTTAAGAACCTCCTTCCGGTAATTGCGACCATCCTTTGTTTCGGTAACAAGGATCTTATCTTTTCGTCCATCAAAATATATACTGTGGACTAAGACACCATCGCATTGGTTTAAAAGGCTGTGTCTTGACTTTGACAAAGCTCGATGAATTTTATTCTTGTCAATAACAAGAGTAGTATTATTAATGGCGTTTACAAAACCAGCGTCCTGAATCACTGCAGAAGTAGAACGAACAGAAAGTCCATACCTGTCACAAACTCTTGCTACAGATGGAAGAGCAAGTAAATTTCGCTTGCCTCTTGACGTAGAGGGTTCCGTGAACTGTGGCTCAACCGTTTCAGCTGGTTGAAGTAAATCTGTACTTTCGACTAATTCCGATGTATCGACTGTCTCAACTGAAATTGGTAACACATTAGGGGCTCGACATTTATCACGATCTTTCCAATCGAGACGTTTTTTAATTATTACAGTTTCAAGTTTATCAACATTCCCGATCACCATTTTTCTTTCACTCCTTTGGTCCAATAAAAATAACCTTTCTTTCACAGGCGCTTTACTTTCCTTATCACAATGACAGTTTTCAAAAGAATTGCACTTGCATGATGCAATATCAAATAATTACGTGCTTGAAAGTGTAATAAAATCGTTTAATTTCTTCTTATAGCTTGAATTTTTTTTTCGAATTTGGATGTCTCTAAAGGGTCAATTATTTTTCATAGTAATTTTTTATTATTTGAATGAATCGGTTTCGAGAAACAACTGGAATAGAAGCACTTTTCCAAATCTTTTGTACTTTTGTACTCACAATAAGAAAAACTTCGGAGTTGGACGGATTTTTGCCATTAAATTTTGTTTTCAGATCATTTTGTGTCCAAAGGACATATTTTATTAAATCTTTTACTAGTGGTAACTGATGTTCTTTCTTTTCATTAAAAGGGCCGAAAAAATGCGGCTAAGATTAATTTAATAAATAGACTAACTTAAAATGCAATATTCGAGTCATTATGCTAGCAGTTATGATAAAGGTCCTTTTTTTGTATCTCTGTGAGAACCTAAGTTACATATTAAAATAATATAAATTTTAAAATTAAGATGAATTAACAAAAAAAAAATACAAAATAAACTTATTTGTAAAAATCGGGAAAGCAAAATTTTTTTTTGAAAAATCACTTATTTTTCAAAATTTCAACCTCTGGTAGAGGCCCATAAGTACCCTAGAATACCCCAACTTTTGAAGGGTCTTTCGTGAGGATACTCCACAAAAAAATTTGACGGGACACGTTAATGTACATATATAACATATGTATATGTAGTTGACTTTTCATTCAACTCATTAAGGAATAGAGGAGTTTTGGAGCAAAATAAGACTATTTTATCGATTTTATTTATTTTTGTTCAATAATGTTTACTTTAAAAAAAAAAATATATGTATTTATTAAACAAAATCTATAGAATTTCCCTTAAAAAAATATCTATGAAGAAATTATGAGTTTTTATACAGATTTAATTTCAAAAATTTAATTTATTTAAGCCATCAATCAAATGCAACTTAAAACCTTCGTTACCAAACTAAGATGGTTCTATGATCTATTAATGTAAAATAATGTTTTTTATTAATTAATTAAAAAGAATATAAAACATTATTTTATCTGCAAAAAGACCTGTTTTATTACCTTCACAAGAATTATTGCAAACTTAAAAAAATTAACTCATGAACATTCTCAAAATAACTAGATTTCCACCTCTTGTATGTATGTTGTTTTAATACGCGAAACTTTAATGCTACTAATTTTATTTGTAAAAGAAAAGAATAGTTTTGGTGCAAAATTAAAAAAAAAGAAAAAATTAAACCTAGATAGGGCTATAACATACTTAACTTATTTTGAAAACAAAGTATAAAGGAATAAGAGTTTTGAAATCATACCCCTCTATTAACTGCTCAAATTAAAAAAAAATATATGATTAAACTTTATCTGAAGTCCTTTCGTATACAAAATAAAGTTTAAGCTTAATTTACAAAACTATATTTTCACATTTTAATCTGCTAGAAGAAAAATAGTACCTCAAGCTATTTTTTTTTGACAATCACATTACTCAAATCACAAAGTTATGATGTAAAATCCATTAATAACCTCTCATTCTCAATATGGTTTTTTGAGGACCTCTTATATGATTTGTTCATAATAAGCCTCTGTACCAATTTTTATAAGCAAGTGTTAAGACTAGAAACTAACTGCTGAAGTTATGTGCGCGTTACTTTGATTTAAATTAAATGAATTTCAAACAATGGTTTTTTCATTATCAGAAATGAAGAACGTATGAACGAGGTGTGTCAGCTGTTTGATGTGTTTTGAGTTAAGCTCAAAATGACTGCTGCATAAAGAAATCAAAGTTTCAGAGTTCGATGCCCGTAGAAACTCGGTGGAAACTTTTTAACAGAAAAAATCTAAAAAGTAAATTAGAATCGTTCATCTAAGAGACTTTTGATTTGTCCAATCCCAATATGCTATTCCAGGCACAAAGAAGGAGCCACTTAACAGGCTCTTCTCAGAAGTCAGAAGTAGAAGTAAAAAGCTTGTTCATGGTCAGATCACAAAGCAAGCTTTAACGTCGGTACCTGTCTTTACGACTTAAAACTCCGGCAGACCTTTTTTCAGGTTTCACCGGCTTTCCGAGCGTTTTCTTTGCATAGGGCCTTGATCTCTTTCTTGTTATGGAATGAGATAGTAGATCATTATATGATAGCTCAAAATCATGTAACAGTTCAGATTCTGCATGAATTGCAACAACAATTCTTACCTCAGAAGAGTCCGGGTTTCATAAATTAGAATGCCCATAACTGAAATACACATATTCGTTCGATGCCGATTCCAAATTACTACTAGCGGTGATACACATCAATGATTTTTCGAGAGTGTTTGATGCCCACGGAATGCTTGGCTCCTGAGCATTATGACTCCCGGCTTAACAAAATAATAGGTAAACATTGGTAAGAGGCAAATAGTTGAAGCTAAGTTTGTTAGGTAAATTATAATAATAAATAAACAAATTTGCAATTTTTTATAAATAATTATGTAAAATTATATAAAAAATAACTCACTGTTCTGCCATTTGGAGCTTCGTTACCTAACTACGTCCTACATATGTAGGTACGTTGAACTCTATGAAACCACGTTTTTAATGAATCACCACATTTAAATTAACAGTTATATTATTTTGACAAGCCATTTTAAGTGTTGCCGTTTGATAGCTTTAATCAAGGTAGGAAATTGGTACTTTCTAATTAAATTAGATTACCTAATAAATGTACTTAAAAAATATTTTAAAGCAATAATTTAATGATTTTATTAATTTTAACATTTTCATCAATGATGATTATCGAAACATATCACGGTGGTTTCAGTTGGCAAATATATTAAAACTGAAAAACTTCAATAACAAATGCCAAATTTTCTGAGGAATTAATGGAAAGTTGTCAGTGTGGTTGCACCCATAATTTTACATATATGAGAGGCATGTAGATTGAAGGATTTCTCGAAATCATTTTCAATTGATACCTACGAGTAATAATAAACATCACAAGAATTTACTGTATGAAAATATTATTTTTTTTTTATTAATATGACATCTCCTTTTGTAACACCTACTAAAAATTTGGCAAGCTTAACAAATCTTGCAATATTTTCGTCATACGAATTTCGGAAACCCGACATTGGCTTGTCAATGTCTTGTCTTTTCCCTATTTAACATCAATCTTTTTATGCTCCTCTTGTCAAGCTTTACACTGTCTAATCTAACTTGTATGAAAAATGGAATTCATATAACACCTCTGCTTCAAACCTCTATACCTATCATTATGAATAATAAATTGTGTTTCACGTTGAATTTCTTTTTTCACAAACATTAACGTCACTATTTGTAAGTTTTTGTTTTGATTTTCCTTCCCGTGTTTTCATGCCCAGATACGGATGCAGACTTCTTCAGCAACTCAATTTTATGGCTTCAATATCTCGTTGAACTTAGGAGGAAGAGGAACAACGAATGGTTCATCTGCGCTAAGTCTGTAGTGTGGCCTGACTTCATATTAAACCCCAGTTCAAGTATAAGCTTATAGTTTTGAGTTCTTGAGGCCTAAGAGTATGGATTGTATCTTTTTACAAAATGAGCAACTGTGAGGTTTAGAAAGTATTGTAAACTTGTATACACATTCCTGATATACCTACTCATATTTTCAGGCTCTAGATAGAAACTTTTTTTGCACTGTTGATCTACTCGTACTAGTACTTTGCATGGACGCGTGAATCGCATAGTGGTAGCGTTGTCGGAGAGAACGAGCCAATTTTAGCATTATTCTGTCCGAACCCTGGTTATTACAGAAATGCCCTTAAAAGTGGATACCTACGTCTAGACACATTCTTATTTTTGGAGGCATATGGCTATTTATCAGAATCAACTAAATAACTACCGAAAATGTACGAACTATAATTCAGTACCTAAACATTTTTTCTTTTTCAAAATGTATAAGGTATACTCGTATTTTAAAACTCGAAGCATACCTGATAGAAATAATAATAAAAACAACTTTAACTAGTTAAATCGGGAAAAATATTGTTGGCTAGACTATGATAAAGCCAAGGGGATCAGCGATCACAATCGTAACCTATAAGTCAGTTACTTAAATATTGTGTATATTTCAAGTTAATACATTATATTGTAAAGGGTCCTGCTATGAAAAATATTATTGTTGCTTTTTCGATTTTCAATGCAATTTTGTCATAGTTTCTAGATTGCCCGCGCACGCCCATCCTTCTTATTTTCTTTTTTTTCAGTTCCCCTCATTCTAACAGGTGCCAGTGTTACAAGAATGTATGGCCTCACGGCCTCGTCCATAAACGTAGGCTGGTATAACCTAAAGGTGCAGGAATATTTCCCGAACCCATGAGGTGCAAACGTTGTCAACTTCTATGCCATACAATAAAAAAGTGTACAAGAGATCAAACATGCGTTACATGTAACCTCCCTCCCCATGATATTGAAAATTGCACTATTATTCAATGCGCTAATTGTAAAGAATATCACCCATCCTCTTCGCCTCTGTGCACACGCTTCTCCCAAACAAAAGAGATTGTTAAAATAAAAAATATAAATAAATGTAGCATGGCTGAGGCTGAAAGACTTTATAGCGAACAAAATCGTACTGCAACACATTTTGCCGTCCCTTTCACTTCTGTGTTGAAAAATACTTTACAACTTTCCCCTCCTTCCATTTAATCTAGTAACACCATCTAATTTTCATATAGTAGAGTACCACAAGTTACCTCTGACAATTCCTTACATAGAAGTGATCACTTCCCCATCATAAGAAGTATCTTACTTGGTCATACAAAAATGTACCCAACACCTACCCCAAAATTTCAATTAAACCGCGCAAATTGGAACCTTTTTCGAAAGTCTACTCTAGTTTACCTTAACAACCACCCCGCGTCAATCAATATCAACAAGGAAGCAGCTACCATTACCAAAAGTCTACGATCTGTGGGCCGATTCCAGAAAGCGCGGCGTATCGCTTTGAAAGCGAAAATTCAATTTCGACCGTCTTCGCTTTAAGTTAATTCCAAAAGCGAACATGGAAGAAGGCGATTCTTCCATTTTTCCAGCTTATATGTCAAATATTTCCCATCTCCTTCCATGATTTTTCCAATTTTCCATTTATTTGTCAGCTGTTTCTAAAAATATGAAATTTCCTTCCACTAAAAAAAATGTGTTCTCTGACAAAAGTATTTCAATAAATGTATGTTGGTATATTTCTATAATATTTTTGGTTTCAAGTAAAAAAAAAACTAGTTTTAGATGGATTCCATGTTTTATTAAATGCAGAAAGAGAAGAAAGAAGTAAAGATGCAAAACTATTTAGAAGTGGGTCTTACCCTCTTGATATTCCCCACAAAGAGTGTGTAGATATTTAATTATTTTTATCAGAATTGTACTTTTTTAATGATTTCTGTTCAATAAGGTTTATAAAATTGTTTCGATTGTCACGAGAAGCGTTTGTGTACGTTTTTGAAGAAATCAAAGATGATTTCAAACGCGAAAACCCTACCTCTTTGCCTTCAATCGCTACATTGCGATTTTTAGCAGAAGGTTCATACCAAAAGAGCGTTGGACAGTGGGCCGATTAATCAAAGAAAAAAATAAATCAGAAATATTGAACAGCAAAAGGTAATTGAAAACTTTAAATTCATTTTTTTTTAAACAAAAAAACACAAATAAAACTTATTTTTCTTTACATTTTGTTGGAATCCGCCAATATCACACTTGTCGTTTTCAAAACACCAACTATCACCAAACACACTAAAAGAATGAAATTCTGTTGGAAAGAACTTTTGCTTTCCAATTGGAAAGCGATTCGCTTTTGAGAATAAAAAAACACAAATCCGCCATTAAAAGCGATGCGCCGCGCTTTCTGGAATCGACCCACTGTAACGAACATAGCAATACCCCAAACAAAACAAAAACCTGTTAAGTCCACCGTCCCTTGGTAGAACGCCGAACTTGCAACCTTACGCAAAAATAAACAAAGTTTATGGAGATTTTATTGTAAACATCACAATAATACAATTTTAATTTAATTTATTTATTTATTTAATTAAAGAAAGCTTTGAAAAATTTACATCGAATCTGAACCCAAGCACCCCAAACAAAAAAAAAAAAATGGGCAGGCATAAAATCATTAACGGGAAACTATGTTCCTACCTCGATTAAAATTATTAACTCTGCTCCGAACCCCATAACTGATCCATTTGAAATTGCTGATCTTTTTGCCAATACCTGGTCGAACTATTCTCAAGACAGTAATTTTTTTTATTAATTCCCAGAATTAAAAAAATGACTTTTCCAGAAGTATCTTCGATGACGAACCATCTCCATTTCTCAAAGTTGAAAATTGTTGAAATTAAACAAAGGATAATTTATCATTTCAATCTAATCCTTGACAAAGGTGTTATACCTCAATCATAGAAAACATCTGTTACAATTCCCATTCCTAAGCCAAATAAAAATGCAAACGACACAAGCGG
This sequence comes from Scaeva pyrastri, assembly GCA_905146935.1. Lineage (NCBI taxonomy): Eukaryota > Metazoa > Arthropoda > Insecta > Diptera > Syrphidae > Scaeva > Scaeva pyrastri. The sequence continues at coordinate 88,837,907 of LR989927.1, forward strand.
TTATAGATCAATTTCACTTTTACCGTAAGCAAAATATTGGAAAAAATTGTATCCTAAAGATTGTTTTGGTTTGCCGAAAGGCATAACCTTATCTGTACGAACCAAGTTGTCCTTCTCTAAAAGGACGTAGTTCCATCGACGCTCTCCTTTACATTGATGAAGTTATTTCAACCGCGCTTTCGTGTAAAAATCATGTTTCTCTAATCTCAATCGACTTTGAGAAGGCTTTTGATCGTGTCGGCATTCACATCATTCTAGACAATTTATATAAATGGAAAATCGGTCCAAGACTTTATAGATACATAAAAAGCTTTTTAACAAACAGAAAATTCAAGTCAAAAATAAATAATACTTTCTCGGGAATGTATAAGATAAGTAACGGTATCCCTCAAGGATCACCTCTATCTGTTATCCTTTTTATCATAGCATTTCATGAACTGAGCGATATAATAAATACACTCGTCTTATCACGAACATCTCTCAAAGCATTCAGGACTACTCCAATTAAAAATTTATTAGTCGAAGGTGGTTTCTTGAGCATTGAGGAACGAATTGACGTCTTAACATCTAGTCTCATCCCCAAACTGAACGATTCATGTTCTACGTCGATCGTGTCGGATGCAATGCAACTAAAATCTTGAAAAGAAAGAAAATAGCAAAAATCCCATCAACACTACATAAATCCGTTATGATAGCCCGCGAACTAGACATAACACCAAATTTAAAAAATACACCTATTCCAAAAAATCCGCCCTGGCTTTTACCAAAAGAAGTAATCAACATTAGTTTATCTCATCTCAACAAAGATTCAACACCAAGAGAAACATTTATCCAATTTTTCCAAGAACTAAAGAATTTTTCTACCTGGAACAAACTATACTTCGTCCAAATCGAATGTGCAGTACAGGCCTTATGGGAGAGCTTTTTTTTTCGACAGGTTAAAACTTGGAAAGATGCAGAAAGGACTTTCATAAAAATTTAGTGAGCGATTTCTTCACTATAGCATTTTAAAAAAAGATGCTTGGTGCGACCCACACTGATAACTTCCCATTATTCATAATTTGAAAACTTGGCGTTCCTGATAATAATTGATTCACTTTTGATGTTAGTTGATAACAATTTTATTAACATATAAAATCTCTGATATATTGAATCTGAAAACAATATTTACCAATTTTTTTTTTAATATTTGTAGTTTTGTATTTACTGTGAGAAATTCAATTTGATATTCGTCAATATTTTACCATTTTTTAGGTATTGACAAATGCATTACAAGTAGGTTGAAAATAAAATGAATTTGAAGTCAATATCATTGTTTGTAGTGATGATATTTAAGCCCAAAAACAATTTATGACACTTTTCTGTAAATTTCAGTTTAAGTTTTTTATATTAGTAAAAAAAACTGTCATTTCGACATTTGTCAAAAATACACCATAAGTTGACAATTTTATTATGCAAGTAATAAAATAAATTCGAAGTTAAAATGATTTACCACTCTGGACATATTCAAGTAAAGAAACTACTTTTGACACTTTTCGGCTAATTTTTGTTAGTTTTTTTATTTTTTATAAGAAAACTGTCAGTTCTATATTTTTCAAAATTGTGGCGTATATATTAATAATTGTATTTTGTTAAAGCTTAAATAAATTTTAAGTCAATATCGTTGCCCATTTTCGTGATATTGAAGTCAAAAAACATTTTTTACCAACTTTTGGTTTAAATTTTTTTACTTTTTTATTTTTTGTACGAAAACTGTCAATTCAATGTATGTACATGCATACATATGTACATATCTACATATATATTGGTTTTTGAAAATTTTGTTTGCCTTGATGTAATAGGATTCGAATCCTTCTCTAGAACCTTTTCAAAATTGTTTGAGCAATACAAAAGTTCGTTTTCAATCTTTCACATATTCTTTATCAAATGATGGTCGTATAAAATTTCTCAACTATTCACTGGAAAGGCTGCTTTTTTAGTTGGATCTATCCGGCGGAATACTATGATTTTTTGAGTTCTTAAATCAATAAAATCAATTTTTGTGAGAAGATATCATCGTGGATTGATTCCAATTTGTCTTTGGCAAGAGTTTTATCTCTAAAGATTCTTCCGTTTCATCTATCTTCAATTTTTCTAAATAAGACTTGACCAAACCCTAAATCAGTATTCAGTTATATAAAAGCTCCAATCTTCATTTGCAAATCATAAATCGATTATATCAACGAACTTTTAAGCCTAGTACGCAGATCGGGAAAATCTTTGTCTCCCATACAATTTTTGTCCCAGGACAAATTTTGTCTCAGGTTTTTTTCCAGGCAGTACGCTGTTCGGGCGCTTAACTGTGACGTTTGACTGGAAAGGTTTGTTTAGCAAAGTGCAATTTTCACATTTTGCTGCTAAAAACCAGATCAAAAACACCCAAAGTTAACGATACTCTTCATTTGTCCGCGAAAATAATGTTCTAATCATTATTTTGCGGGACAAATTTTGACAGCTGTCACAAACACAAATCCATTGCAACTGGGATGGAGTTATTTTTGATGGCAACTTACTAGGGCGAAATAATTGTTTTTTATAAAAGTTTATTTAGAAAATAAGTATAGATAAAGTAATGAATCGGAGACTCAATTCAAGGAAAAAAATGTAGAAACTTATACAAGATTTAAATACAATAAGAAAGTAAATCTTATGTGAAAACAAAATATGAAAAAAATGTGTATTTGCAATAAACATAATATGTAACAAAAAACATGAAAGGAAACGTGAAACGTCAGACAAAAGCATTATCATTCTGAAATTAGTTTAACTATATTTCTCTTTTAGAAAGTGATTTGTTCATACTTATTGTTTAGTTAATGAATCAAGTAACACGTTTCAAAATGATTTCAACCAAATATTTACGGGACATTTTACCGAAAATAAAAGTGAACTAAAAAAAACAATTCTAAATGGACTCATTCGCAAAAATAATATTCTTAATAAATAATATAAATTGTTATACATTTGCGTACATCCCTGATAGGTGTTTTTATTTCTCCAAATTCAAACTTTTGCGCGGGCATGTTGTAGAGATTAAGATTGTAGAGATAAATTTTGTCTTGTCCGATCTGCGTACTAGGCTTTAACTTTGAAGGTGAAATGTCCATCTCTAACACCACAGGTATACTTCTATATCTATATCTATATCTATATCTATATCTATATCTATATCTATATCTATATCTATATCTATATCTATATCTATATCTATATCTATATCTATATCTATATCTATATCTATATCTATATCTATATCTATATCTATATCTATATCTATATCTATATCTATATCTATATCTATATCTATATCTATATCTATATCTATATCTATATCTATATCTATATCTATATCTATATCTATATCTATATCTATATCTATATCTATATCTATATCTATATCTATATCTATATCTATATCTATATCTATATCTATATCTATATCTATATCTATATCTATATCTATATCTATATCTATATATGTCTACCTTTTAAAATTGACACACTTTAACCTTTTTTAAGGTAATTAAAAGAGTTTTTTCAACATAAAATAATTATATTCCTCTTCCAAACATCATCCAGATCTGTTGTCATTCTGGTAAGATTAATAAAATTAAAAAAAAAATCTATCCAACGGGAACCATACATTTTACCGGGAGGATAAAAAGTAGCCTATTTGCTATAAATTTTCCTTTAAAGTTACTTTTAATAGGAAACGGGAAACTACCTCATGTTGAAAATAAAATTGAAATTAATCGCGATTTAGGAGAAAAAGTGACATTGCAGCATTGAGGATTTAATATCGAAAGTTTAGATATCGTCGAAATAGAAAATAAAGATATTATCAATGGATGTGTCAAAGGGCAATATTAGCGTGAAGAAACAGTAGCGTTGATCAAATTAACGACCTTATTTTAACTAAACTTCCAGGAAATTCATTTACCTAAACATCTATTGATAAATGTAATGGATCAAGAAAATGCTGTCATTACCAACAGGAGTTTCTTAATTCACATTCCCTCAAGTTAAAGATAGGTGCCCTAATAACCTGAATTAGAAATCTTAAACCACGAAATTAATGTAACGCAAGAAGGACTTTTATAAAAAGCGGTAGTGAAAACACTATAGCAGTTTTAAAAAAAAAAGTTAAAAAATTAAATTGACAGTTTTTTTACAAAAATAAAAATACTTAAACAAAAATTAACCAAAAAATGTCAAAAGTTTTTTCTTGACTTGAATATGTGTTGCATAATACGACTGTCAACATATGGTACGTTTTTGTCAAATATCGAAGGGACTTTTTTTTCACGAAAAATAAAAATCTATTTGTCAATACCTAAATACGAAAATGTTGACGAATGAAAGTTGACATTTTGTACAACAAATAAAAACTATAAAAAGCTCTAACAAAAATGTTGTTGTTAATAAAATTGTTATCAATCAACATCAAAAGTAAATCGAAAGGAACACCAAGATTTCAAATTATGAATAGTGGGAAGTTATCAGTGTGGGTCGTACCCAGCCTCTTTTTAAAAACGAAATCTTAATTGCGATCATAATAACCGAAATTGAAGCGGACGAAGTTGCGGCCAAAAGTTAGTTCATAATATACATAATGTATTTAATTTAAAATATTTTTGTATGGTACTGTTATGTTCGGATTCCAAAGAAATTATTATATTCAAACAAAATTTTACTGTCCGGGAAATAGAAATAAGGGAAAGAAAATTTAAAATTTTTATATTATTGAATATTACATTGACAAAATTATTAAAAACTTTGCTTGCTATATCAACAATTCAACACTGTCGTCAAATGTTTTCGACGTTTTCCATTTACGTATTGGCTCACAGTAAATGGTTAAAACTGAATAGGGTCAGGTCAACTCATGATGAACTCAAATTTAGTGGGTATAATCCGAAAAAAAATATATAAAAGAAAACTACTAACAATGGGATCGAAAATAAGTACTTAGAGAATGATTTCTCCTCTCTCTAGGTATTGATTTAATCAGCCCTATCGGCAATTCCATGTGAAAAACTTCTCTGGGAGTAGATTCTCTTTCCCGGAAATCTTTCTCCTTATCTTTAATCTCCATCGGAATCTCGTTTCCGGGAAAGAAATATAACCAACTTTACAAAAAAAAAAAAACTTCGAATATATTTCTTCGAAAATTTTGACAACTTCAATTTTGATTTTATATCAAAGTAAAACAGTAACTAAAATCCTTAAATGTCAATAATGTAATGTTTATGATATAAACTAATGAGGAAAATCGTGTCAAAAGGCAAAATAATTCTTTAAACACTAAGCGAAGACTCTAATTTGGCGGATGCAGTCCATTTGATTTACCCAAAGCAATGTATGTAAGTTTGGAGTTTATATTGTTAACGTTAATCTCAATAATGGTGTCTTTTTTAAGATTCAAAAAATACAATCTTACAAATATGTATGCATGTAAGTCGACGTTTGTTTTCAAAAAGGAGTTGGAAACCACCATGACGTGGTGGGTGAAAGTCCCTGCAGTCGTTTTGGAAAGTTGAGCCAAACTAAGCTTTCCTACTGCAAGAATTTTGGTTTGAAATTTAATTTCGCTTCAATTTCACATAACCCATTTCAAAGTTGTAACGCTTTTGTTCTTCAAGAATAAGTTTTTAAGGCCAAAATGGTCTGTTCCCTATGTAAGCAAAGACAGAAATATTTCGGGGGAGAAACTTCATTGCCGATAGGGATTTTAATAGGAGAAATCTTTCCTTGGAAATTTTTCCATTCAAAAAGTATTGCCGATACAAATTATTCGAACTGGAGAAATTTTTCCATGGAAACTGTATTGCCGATAGGGCAGAATTTAAATACTTACCATTTAATTTAATTCAAGAACACAGACAGCTCTAAATAAACAGTTTTAATACTAAAATAATCCATTCTTAGTTTAAAGTTTTGTACTTTTAATGAGTCTAAAAGTCTGATTTTAACCATTAATATTGAAGTTATCTTGATAGATATCAACAGTGATCTTTCTCATCATACATTAAACTACATACATTTTTATGAAGAGTTCTAAAAAATTCTAAATTCTGACTTTTTTGTTAGTATCAGATACCAAAAGCTTCCATAAATTAATATTTTATATATTGATTCAATCGTCCGTTATTTCATTTCTTGAATTGTCACTTTTACTTTGGCATAAAACCTACCTTAGAACCGGATAGATATGTATGTTTTATTTTTACTGTGTTTCTTTGAGTAGCCTTACATTTGTATGTCCACATTTGTAAAGTTTACCGCTTTTATTTATATTGTTCTTTTTTGATAATGCGAACTAAAAACATTTGCCTTAGTAAAATGAAGATAAAAACTTAGTAAATCGTTTAAAGAAGTTTGAAAAACATTCATATTTTAATGAGTAGAGAGACAAACCCCATAGTTTTCTGATTTAATTATTTAAAAGCTAGCAGACTAGACAGTATACAAAAAGATTTATTTTATGAAAGCTTTACATTTATTTTTACTTTTTTTTATAAATTAACTTGTTTAGTCTTATTGATATTTGAACTAAGCTTAAATGAGACTCAAATCTTAAGTCTTTGACTTTTTAAATGAAGTTCTATTGTTTTGTATTTTCCTTCTAAAAACATATGTATTATTCACAAGAAAACTTAATACTTTAAATACACATTAGAAGATGAACTAAAGAATCAATGTGTATTTTTTTTTATTTCCCAAAATATAATAATAATTACAATTCCGGCTTGCTGCGCAGAGCAGTACCAGTAATAATTAAAATTTGTTGATGTTTGTTAGCTAAGGAAGTTCATATGAGATTTGTATGGAAGCTTATCAGATTATAAATATTCAAATTAATTTGTAAACAGGTACACAAATTTTGTATATCTATCCGGTCTAAATGGATTTGTTTGAATAAATTGCGTGCATAGATTTAAATTAATTATACATTTTTTTTATTTGCTTAACCTGAAATAAACTTGTTCATTTGGTAAAAGTTTATTCAACTGGTCATTAGAGGATTGGGGTTTTGTAGAAAACATTTAGAATTTTTAATTATTTTCAATTTCATTAATTATACTATATCTTATTCTTTTTTACGTATATACTTTTCTATTGTATACAATTGCTTTCTTGATAGCATTATTTTCTGCATTTAAAATAGTTCAAAACACTGTGATACAGCACGAGAAGTATACCTAGTTAAAGTTGAGTTTTTATTTTACTTTTATCAGTTGTCCCAAAATTAAAAGGCGGTTGTGTTGACGTAGTTAAATTTATTATAATATAATATAATAAAACTGATAATCAAGCATTTCTTTGTTAAAAAAGTAGGGTACAGCCTTCTTCACAAAGCCAAATATTTACAGTTGCAATGACCAGAACTAAAATTTTATTAAAAAGTAAACTTTATTTAAAGATGTATAATGAAATATTTAGAACATGGAAGATTAGTTTTTACAATAATTTTTGTTTTCATTTGTTAAAAGTATTTTGTCTTTGTGTTTTTAACCATCTACTACTACTAATGCTTTCGATTGTATTCTTCTTTCTTCGAATAGATTATTATCATATGAAGAAACGTATGATCAATAAGAATGTGTTGTTGGTTGGTTTATGGTGTGTAAACCATTAACAGGTACAAAACATACAAAATTAATTTATTCCTTTTGTAGTAAAACGGAAATAACATTAGCAATTCAATTTAAAATACATCTTCTCCCTCTGACTTATCAAACTAAAAATGTTGCCAAATCTTGACGTTTCAAATCCACAATTTTAAGAGAGACATCTATGTATGCGTGTGGCATAATTTCCAAAATTCGTACGTACGAGATACCTTCTTTAATAATGTTTCAAAAAAGAGCATAAGAAGGCAAAGAATTTAAATCTAAAAAGTTATTTAAATTTTGCCATCATTCATGCAAATTAATCAAGGCTTTTTTAACTACAGACATTTCAAACAAAAAGTAGAAAATTCTGGTTGTTCGCAAATATGTCAGGAACAGATAATGTTATTATTGAATTCAAATAAATTTTCTTCTGTACATTATGATAAAATACAGATTTGGTATAAATTTGGAAAAAATCAACTTATCTTTATTTTTTGTTCGGAAAAACTAAATTGACATTTCTTTAAATAAAAAAAAAAACATGTGTGCCTTAGACCACACAACTGAAGTAAAACTTCTTTATCTCCATCCATATGTATGTATATGACGGGTCCAGAGGAAAAACGGCACAAGTCACATGAAAACAATTCCGAGAAAATCAATCTTAAGGTTTACTAACTCACACAGGCTAATATAGAAGAAAAAATAAAAATTCAAAAGCACAGTTTTTTAGCCCCTCATTTTCTTAGATCCAGGGAAAATTTTAATGTTCATTCCATGGATAAATAGATTTAATAAATATAATTTAATGAATAAGGTACGTGACTTGTGCCATTTTTCCCTTATAATCAAGCAGAAAACGAAATTATAAGTTTACTTACTTATAGACTAGCTAAATTAAAAAGAAAATCAAAATTCTAAAAATACATATTTTTACATATAACAGATTTTGTTTTTAGTAGCAGAAAAAAAAATTGTATTTAATGAATAAATACGATTAAATATACATAAATTTATGGAATAAATACTACGGGAAAAAAACATACTTGTACATATGTTTATAACAAAAGCAACAATATAATACGATAATTTAGTCCATTTAACATGGAGTTGTGCCGTTCTTCCTCTGTATGGCTTTTTTTAAAGACACTCTTTTTTGTAGAATATCACTTTTTTAGAAAAAGAGAATAGAACATCAGAAAGTACTTGCAAAAACCTACAAGATGGCATCATAAGGTTAATTTTAAAAAAAATGGACTTGTGCCGTTTTTTCCCTGTACCCTTCATATGTTTAAATAATGTATTTATGTACATTCATATGTATATGTATATATACATATTTTCTACAAATTTCTAAAAAAAATTTACAAATTTTTAAATTTATTATCGGTTTTTATTGATAAATTAATATTCTTGTATAATTTTTGTATTCATTTTTTATTTTCATATGCCCATGCACTGTTCTCTCTTGCTCCTACAGTGTAATAATAGGCTTGTATAGGCCTAACTCCAATAATTTGTCTTAATTTTTGTACATGATCTCTAGTTAGATTTTCATCATCAACTTCCATTTGATTATTGTCATGTTCAATCATATTGCCACCAATTATTTGTAATAATGAACCTCTTCAATTAATTAGTATTTTTATTTATTTACGTATTAGTAAAATAGAAAATCAACAAGAATAAATATAGTTTGAAAAAAACTAAAAAACACGCTTTTAAAATCCATCATACTAAAAAAGCGGAAAATAATTTTTACTATAAGCTGAAAACAATAATGAACTAAAAATACAAGTGTTATTGTGAAAAAGCGTTGGGCGCATTGGCTATATTTTTTTTTCATATATCGAGCGCCCCACGCTTATTCACAATAACACTTGTATTTTTAGTTCATTATTGTTTTCAGCTTATAGTACAAATTATTTTCCGCTTTTTTAGTATGATGGATTTTAAAAGCGTGTTTTTTAGTTTTTTTCAAACTATATTTATTTTTAACTTTTTAGTTTAACGTGCTTTAAAAGCGTGTTTTTTAGTTTTTTCAAACTATATTTATTTTTAACTTTTTAGTTTAACGTGCTTTAAAAGCGTGTTTTTTAGTTTTTTTTTAAACTGTATTTATTTTCACAGATTTGATGTTTTTTGTAATTTAAGAAAACATTGAAACATTTCATTGACCCATTTAGTTGATTGAAATTGTAAATGAAATTGGAATTATTTATTTATTATTTAAAATCTCGTAATTTTAATAAAAAAAAAAAAGTCACCCATGCTAGAATTTGATCCCACGACCCTTGACGCTCAAACTGAAACGTGACCGCGCTTTAACCAACTGAGCCACCGCGGCACTTAAAATGAGGGAGTCTTGTAATATTTATAAGCGCATAATAAAATCAGGAAAAAGCAGGAGCTGTGGGATTAAAATATTTAATCCTGGTAATCCTGATAAGGATATTGAGATAAACTTATGAAATTATTGTTTTGCCACCGGTTCTTGATATGTGTACAAAATTTTATTAAAATCGGTTCGTGTAAAGTGGGTCAAAATCGAGTGTAAAGGTGTCGTTTACATACATACATACATACATACATACATACATACATACATACATACATACAAGTGAAGCTAATATAAGCGTGTTAAAAAAGGAACGCTGTATATGACGCTACGGCACTAGCAACTATACTTTGTCTCATAAAAATTGTCAGTACAGGGAAGATAGGATGTTTGCCTTTCATCCGCACTCTTTTCTTTTTCAATAAGTGTTTCTCATTTGAAAGCTCTTTGAAGCTCTTTCAGAGTTGATTACTCCAAACAATGAAATGGCAAACATTTAAAGAAAATGTGTTCAGGGTTACCCTCGTTTAATATTGAAATTCTTTTTTTAATTTATTAAAATGAAACAATATTTATCTTTTTCCACACCAATAAGAGGTAAGATAAAAGGCGTGTTTTTGAAGGGTATCCCCAGTAGGCCTAATCCCTTTTAAATAAATAACAAGTGGAAAATAAACATGTATTCTTAAATATTAATGTAACAAAAAATAAAATTAACAATCATAACATAAAACAATATCACAAGAATATAAGAAGTATCAATAAACCGACCGCACGGAAAATCAACGCAAATAATCATTTTTCCTACAGAAAAAAGCTTATACTTTTTTAACTGCAATTTAACGGATTTCCCGCACATTGCAATGCAAAACGTTCAAACAAACACAAAGTAGACACCGTCTGCTTAAGAACTTTTTTAAAAGCCCTAAAAAGAAAAGCTCGTGAACAGAAACCATAGGAAGAGCGACAAGTTACCCACATTGGTAAGGGCTAAGGCAACACTGCATATCATAAATATAACATCAGGGTTGAAATGCCATAGACTATACTCAGTCCACAGTCCACACTGAGTGTGCTTAACAGTTCCGAAAGAGGAACGGATATGGAACGATTCTTTTTCTCTTTGGAACCAGTTCCGCGGAACGATTAAGGTTTTAAGTGCATAACAGAACGAATAAATCTGTTTTACACACACAGCTGCGTGTCTTTCACGTCTTTTATTTTAATGGTTCCTTTGTCGTTTAAGTAATGTCCAATTCTCATGCCTTGTAGATCCTCTGCTGTTTTTGTTCTATTTTTCATTTCAAGTTCCAATGTTTTAATTTCGAAACAAAAAGTACTACTTTCGTTTCATTTGTAGTTTTTTTATGAATCAGAATAGGGAATTTCGCTAATTAATATTTTATTATATAACTCAAGCTGAATATTTGTTTTGCTCTTTTAATGTTGGGAAGCAGAAAAAATCAGAAAAGTCAGGATTAAAATTGTTACAGATGCAGGTGGCAGCCAGCGTAGCGTAGGTCAAGGTAGAATTTAAATTTAAAAACGCAATGACATCATGACAATGACCATTTCCTTTTCCACTCCAATTCTACATTGAAGATTGAAATACCTACGATACGGATAAGGAATGAAACAACTATACCAATATACTAATGCTATACCCAGCTTTCAAAAGAACTAGGTAGAGTCAATTTAAAAAAAATGTGCACTTAATATTAGACCAATCTTTAAAATGTACCTTAAATTCATGTGCTTTATTATATGAAACACGAATATTTGGTATATTTAATTATGTACACAAAAATCAACAATCTGCAAACTATTTTACTACCTATTCACAAAAATTTAATAAACATTTTAATAAATCATCCAACAAGGAAAATTGTGCAGATAATTTCGCAATTGACTGTATATCTCTTGCACATTTCATATCATTGTCTATGCCATGCTCATGCCAATGAACAAACACACACACACAAACCGTTCTATGCAGTATAGTTGGTTTAGCCATTATTACTAAAGAAAAAGTGAGTAAGAACTATGGAACTATTGAGTCGACGTGTTTTGTTTTATTATTTCTTTTTCGTTTACTTATGAATATGAATTATGATGTGTGATGTCGGAACTGTGAACCTGTTAAATTATAGTTTGCAGAATGAACTGGAACGATTCCGACAGAAGATATGGTTCCTGGAACAATAAAGTTCCGGAACTACCCATCTCTACCATACTCAGATGTGTGGCAGAAAGGTCGTGTGGGATCCGCGTCAGATTAAATGAGAAATTCAGTGGCGGGTAGTAAACATTTTGTTTCGACTTTTTTGAAGTCAGTATAGAGAGAAATTAGGGCGAACTACTGCTTCAGAAAAAGCTCTCCCATAAGGCCTGTACTGACAATTTTTAGGAGACAGATTATAGTGTGAGATACGCGTACGCTACGCATACGCACTCGCCTTTGTGATTTAATATCAGTTGATTGGGTCTCACTAGGTAATAGAGTCAGAGAGAAAGAAAATGGCAAAATGGCAACAAGGGTGGAGAGAGAAGCAGCAATCGTGGGACTGAAAATCAATACGGGAAGAACAAAGACGTTCAGCCTCGGGAGCTCGCAATCATCCGCTTCGATGAACATTGGTCAACAAGCAGTAGAGAAAGTAGATAGCTTTCAATACCTTGGAAGTATCGTCTCTCCTGAAGGAGGAACCGAATAAGACATCGCCAGCCGCATCGGAAAAGCAAAGACTGCGTTCGGGATGTTGTCCAATGTTTGGAGGAACAAATCTCTCAGCTTGAACACAAAGCTACGACTGTTCAACTCTAACGTCGAATCAGTTCTGCTATATGGCTGCAGAACCTGGAAAATCTTTATTCGGTATAACGTAGCTTATTAAATAATCTACAATGTTTAAATTTTACCACTTGTGTTGTTCTGTATGTGTTTATTTTTTAGTTAGCATTTTCAATTTTCAATAGTAATCAAACATGTGATTATTAAAATTCTATTTTATATATGTAACTAAAGTTAATTAATTTAAATTAATGACTTCATAATTTATTTACTATTCTACAAAAAACATGCCAAACATTTTTTCTTTAAAAATACATTCATAAGGCTAGGATAATATTAAAAACCTTCCTATGTTACAAATTGTCAACCGTTTTTTGACAATATCTGTTTAATGTTATTTGTTGAAAAGCATTTTAGAGAATACTTTTATCTATAACAAAATAGTAACACTCTATTGCTCATAATAGCTTAGATAATTGAATGACCCAATTTATCCTAAGTTACATACATTTTTTAATTATAAGCAAAGTTTTATTTTTAATTCACAGCTCTAGGAATAACAGCAGATGAAAAGAAAATTATCCTCCAAGAACACAATAGACTGAGACAACTGATTGCAACTGGTGGTTTTCCCGGTCAACCAGCTGCAGAAAATATGCAAGAAATTATTTGGGACGACGAGTTGGCAGCTCGTGCTCAGGAATGGGCAAATAATTGCGAATTCAGGCATGACCCAAATAGAAATATAAGTAAGTAAATTTTAATTTTTTTCTAGAAATATAAGTAAGTAAATTTAAATATAATTATAATCATTATCAGAAAGATAATAAAATAATAACAAAGGTAAACATCTAAATGTCTGAAACAGTCACAATAGATTTACTATTTTCGTAACTTCTGTTACGGACAAATTTAGCGCGAGAATGAATACCTCTTCTCCTTGACTTTCACACTCTACTTGCATAGGTGAGTTTGGTAATCATAGTACTTTACAAATACAAAAAAATCTACAGGTGTTCGAGCGATATAGAAAATCGAATGAAACGGGTGCGCGGGCGGTTACAAAGAAGAAGACTTGCTTCGACCAGCATGTTTTTAATGTTCCTTGTTGGGAATGCGTTGAGTCTTCTTCGAGCACTTTGATGGTAGATTGGTATGATAATGTTGAGCGTCGATTTCGGTTTAATTCTTGATTGTAGGTCTGGAAAGATTAATTATAGATAAAATCTGAACCACAACCCGAAAACAATGAAAACACTGAACCACAACAAAACAATGCAGAAGGTAACCCGCCGCGCCGTGTAGAGAACAGAAACACTAGGTCTGCTCCAAGTGTGCGAAATTTGCAAACTGTGAAAAGCCGTTCTAAGTTACACATTTTTCGTAGTTTTTCACAGAAGAGAGAGCTCTTGAGAGAGCAAAAAATTTCCCCACCCTGCGAATTTCAGCCACAAAAATTTCGGTGCACAGAAACTTGAAGACTGTCAAACCAAAAAAAAAGCATCATTTGATATTTCAATTTTGCCGTTAAAATAAACGAATTTTTTTAAATTGAATTTTAAATTCTAATTTTCATTATGGAAAACACCAGTATTGAATTTCAATCAAGTCGTCAGACTCTCTTAAGCACTCTATTAGTAACAATTTTAACAAATCCATTTTTTAATTAATTTAAAACAATTAGAAACTTTTCACGTGATTTCAATCAAATTTGTTGAAATAATTTTTTGTTGACTATTTTGGACGTTTCTTAGAGTCTGTGATTTTCTGTGAAATGTCGTTCCACTTCGTTGTGCACAGTTTCTCTCTCGCTGAGTGAATTTTACCCCCACTCCTTAAAAAAATGTGTGCTGTGAATTTCTGTGCACAAAACACTTGGAGGATAAAGCCATCAAAATTCTCAACGAAAAGCTTAATTCCATCGAGGACACGCAGAAGGGAATTTTAGAAGAGCTGAAAATATTACTTTTATTAAAGTGTTCTTCTCGTTCTTCTTTTTCATAGAAATGTTTTTGTACTAACAAGGAAGTCATGGGATGGAATCGCGTAAGGCGATAGGTGATTGTCACTGTTTTGATAGTCAATTTAAATTATCAACTTCTCTTTGCTCTGTTTAAAGCAATCGTTAAAAACTTACCCAAGTTTGGGAAACTTAGTTTGAATTTTAAATTATCAAACAGGAACAAATGTCATTTCGATCAGCTGTTGTATTTTATTATGAAAATTGTTCCCAATATACATATACAATACATCTCTTCTATATATATAAAAGAAAGTCTGTTTTTTTGTGTTCGTTGACTAACCAGCCAAACCGGTTGACCGAATTTCTTTATTTTTTTTTAATTAAAGAGGAATAAGAGTAGAAGGTTTAGGGCGCAAAAAAAAAGTTATAAAAAAATATGGAAAATATGTTAATCAAAGAAATTAAATTTTGGTTGCTTATTTTAACAATATTTATGAATCTGCGCACGCCTATATCATTAGAGTTCGTGGTGTCCTGGTAAGATCTCCGCTCTGGACGTGGGGGGTCTTAAGTTCGATTACTGTTGCTGGCAACATTTTTTTTGTAATAAAAATGCATGGCCTGACCCAAAGTTTTGGTAAGGAAACGACAAACAATGAATTATATTTGTTTATACTTTTTTATATTTTGTATCCAATTATAGCAACATTCTTTTTTTGTAACCGCATCCGTCGAGTATGGGTCATTTCTTATAAGATTAATAATGATGAAACCAAAAGATATTTTTGTTAATAAAAAGGCATTGGTATGAAAAAATAGAAAACAAATAAAAAAGAGGCTCATTGCGACCCTCACTGATAACTTTCCATTTACTTTGAAAATTTGGCAGTTTTTGAAGATTTTGTATTACACATCGCCTTTTAACAAAATAATTTTTTTGTTAAATTTAACTTCTCATAGGAGATATTGTTATCGGTCCGATTTGTCAAATTGAAACTTTGGACAAATATCTCTAGAAAGGGGAATGATATTGTATTCAACTGTATTTTATTTTCAACATAATGCATTTTTTAATACCTTAAAAATGATCAAATATTGACGAATATCAAAATTTTTTGTAAAAAAACTATCTATTCCATTTATTTCTGATTTTTCTAAATAATAACAATTTTCGTTAAAAGACTTTATCACCTTTAAGAAATTTTATTATTTTTGAAACATAAAATTAATTCAAAATCTAAAAAAAATTTTGTTGGTTTTTTTATTTTGTTTTTCAAAAATGTTAGCAAATATCAAAAACGTTATTTTACTGCGTAATAAAATATGTTGATCATTTATCGGTCATTGTATATTTGCGCAATACGTTTTTATTTTTTCTATTTAGTATTTCAGAAGTTATAACCTGTCGAAAATATTTACATAGTTGGAGTCGATATCTCTACCCGCCGAAGAAAAATATTTCTCGAACGTACGAACGTAGGAAAACGTACGTACACTCAAACACACACATCTCTCTAAAAATGACAGATATATAGTGTAAGACCTTAAAACGTCCAGATATGTCAAAAATGTCAGTTTGATCAATCGGACAGATAACAATAACCTCCTATGGGAAGTTAAAAAACTATTTTTTTTTAACGCCCTGCAAAGCAGGCGGGGGTTTCGCTAGTATAATATAATACTAATACGCCAATCCTCAAGTCGCCAGTGGGGAGAATTGTCGACTTCTACAAGGGTCAGGATGATATCATTCGTGTGGTCAACAAAACCAGTCAGGAATACTGAAAGGACGGAATCATCGCTTATCTCCACTCATCGAAAGCAGTGAAGATGTCATACATACACCAAAATGCCGGAAAAGTCGTCTTTCATAAGTTTTGGAAACTTATCAACGAAAGCGGAATCAAGTGAGCAGATCAAGATCAAATTCCAAGATTTGACTACTTACTCATTGAATCGCTTACGAAACTCCAAACTTAACTATCAATCATATTTGTGTTTCAACATTAAAACATCAGAATCTGGCAAACCTCAACGAAAAAATCAAAAAATCAGCTTAATCTAGCACTGTCTGTCTGGGAGTCATATTTCTGCTGAAAAAGCGAAAGCAAATGACATCAAACGAAATCTAAATTCATTTACCGCCCAAAACTCAATACAATGTTTCAGAGGTTTTTATTGAATGATTTCCCATTCAACGCAAGGAAGAATTTTCATTAAACTCATGACCCAAACAACATCAATTAATTATTATTGATAAAATCACCTCGAGAGAACAACCTGTCCAACATAATTTGTCTCACTTTTGTGCACTGTTTTTATGTATGTTCTATTTGTCATTGCATTTATTTAATTTATATTCTTTTATTAATGTGTCATCAATTTTTATTGTTTAGTTTTAAGTATAAAAGAGAAGCATTGTAAACAATAAAATTATTCGTTTATTATCTGTGTTAAATAATTCATAATGTTTCTTTAATTATTCATCAAGAAGTATGTATATTGCACAGTATGAATCTACAATTTCGTCAATATCTCGAACTGTATTGAACAGTGAGAAAGAAAACAGATTTAATAATTACCCACGGTTACCTTAACTGTTACACAAAATTATTTTTTAATATGAGAACTCATGTGTTTTTGTGCATTGTGTATTTTGTGTGACTCAATTGAAGCATGTTTCAAACACTAAAATAGTTGATTACATTCGTTTTTACTTATTAGTTCTTACATTTTTATTTTTCTAGAACGATTTACAATGGGCCAAAATCTAGCCATTATATGGAGTACAGCACCACTAGAACCTGATGATGGTGACTTTCCTTCGCGCATTAATAATTGGTTCAACGAAGTGCAGAAATATTCGTTTGGTGCTTCTTGGTCGCCTAAAACTGGTCATTACTCACAGGTTAATTTGAATAATACAGTACTTTTTATTTTTAATAATTTTATTTTTATTGTTTATTTTTGCCATACTATCTATGTACATATGTATAAGGAGTTAATGTGAAAAGTGTTTTTTTTTCGGTTTAATTATATGCTTCAGTAAAAAAGTATTTAAGAAAAAAATAATAATGAAATATACATATGTACGTAAATCCGTATACAATATGGTAAGATGTCTAATCACAAAAATTAAACGCTGACCTCAGAGAAATTAAATTTTTGAGGGGAACTCTTGTTCTATTTTAGATTCCAGGCGTTGGTCTGTAGATAAGTTAGACGACGCGATGTGGACAACAAATGTCCACCCCAAATCAGTAAAAAGGTGCTGGACAAAGAGTGTTTGAAGTAAATCCCTTCTTTCAATTTTTACTAAAGTTACTACATATTAGGCGATCAACGGGTTCAGAATTTTCCATGTCCAAAATGAGTTGGCGCGTATGTGAGCCAACGTGACATTCGATTAATTATCACTGTCAATACTTTGACTCGCAAAAACTTTGACGATCGCACGATTTGGTAAAAAGATTTGAATATAAGTCAAACGTGAGACATGATATTAATTTTTCCGAATCCTGAAAAATAAGGAAGGCGAAACAAACAAAAAAATGTATTTTCAATCCATTTTATTTTTAATGAATGATTTCACTTTTTGTAATATTAATTTCTGGCCTTAATATTCGGCATTACCAAAATGTGTTGAGAGGTGGCTGGAGGATTGCTCATTAATTCGTGAAGCTCAAGGATATTTGAATGTTTTTCCTTCTGATTTTTTCGTTTTCTTTTGGTCTGCCGCTGCCAGTCGGTCTTTGTTTACTTCTGTGCTGATAACATAATTTGGAAAGATAGTTTAACTTAAAAAAGGATAAACAAAAACAAAATAACTTAATTGAATCTACGTATGTAGATGTAAATGCATACATAGTATTCATGTATAAAGTTCAATTATTTGTCATTTATTAAAAATTATCTGTTAACTAAATTAAAATTTTCCATTATGCGTTGAACCGGTATGAAATTTTGCCCTTTCAATGTTAGAAGACAGTCAATGCCTTGACGGACCGACAATTCCAAAAAAGAGTCAACGTGTCCTAATAGCATTAACTGAGACGTTCCACGATCACAAAAAATTGTCAAAGCGTTGACTCAAAAATGTGAGTCATAGCCGTAAATCAAATTATTGGATATTTCAATATTAATTAAACCCTTGAAAATGGATTGATATTAAAAAATTGACTACTCGACTGTTTTCAATATTATTCAATATTTTGTACCATAATGAAAAACTAGCATCAGATTTAAGCAATTGTAATTATGCAAAATCAAATAAAAGTGTTGCAATTTTCCACCCTTTCCGTAGCGATCGAGTGCAATCAACAATAAAATTGTGTATGTACTTATATTATAGTGGTATGTAGTGTTTACCAAACATTTAACTGCAGTATATATGTATGTATGTAAGTACTGTGAAATATTTGCGTATTAAAATTTGAGAACAATTTATATGCCGCTATCGTTTTGGGAAGACTAATTTTTGTTAGAAGTAGGTACATTATGGTAATTTAAGTAAGAAATGAAAATGTTTGATTAAAATTTATCTAAGTATCGCGTAAAAACGGCATCGATCGTCGTTTTATATTTTGTAGTACCTAATGAGTTTTTGATCATGGACATATTTAAATTAAGTGTTTTATTTAGAAATTCAACTAATGGTTAATTTGTTTCTATGATAAAACGGTGTTTCCTATAATATTTTAATCCCATTGAGATGCCTACCTAACAAAAAAATGAAATCCAAAATATACACGTACTTCCTTATTGTAAGGTCCATAATATAATGTAATAAATTATGATTTTACATTATAACCATCTTTTAAACTTAAACAAAGTATCAATCTTAGATTTATTAGTATTAATTAGATTTTATAAAATTTTTGATTTCAAAAACCACGATAAAAATATGATTGAACAATAAGAAATCTTTTTTACCATCACAGTAGTAAGACAATGTCCAAACGCCAAAATAAATACGAAGAATGCCAATAAAATTTTAGTGCAGATTCTACTTAAAAAATTCGCAAAAGTTATGACATTGTCTATTTAATTTTACGTACAAAACGAACTTGCATGTACGCATTTTATTTTTTAACAATAAGCGGTTTTCTGTTTTGATTTTGAGGAAATCACTCACACAGTTTAGTTTTTGATAGTTCCGTGATCTGCAGTTCACCATTAAATAGTTGTTTTTATAATTTTCAGTTGGTCTGGGGTGAAACAAATTTAATTGGATGTGGGTACACTGAATATAAGGACAAAGCCAAGTACAACAAGTTATATGTGTGCAACTATGGCCCTGGGTATGCTATATATTTAATAAATTATAAAAATATTCTTATCTTAATAATAAAGTACACATTTATTATTTAACTTCTTATTGAAACTTGCTTACTTAATCAACAGGGGAAATGTTGTCGGATCTAACCCTTATGAAATTGGAAAACCATCTTGTAAGAATTACGGAATGGATCCATCACCACGGTACAGAGGTCTCTGCATGAACCCAACTCTTATTACATCTGGCGGTGCTTTTTATAACAAAATTGAAACGTATGAATATAAACAAAACACATTTAACAAGGAAACATCGTTCACAAGTTCAAGATTTAATAACCCACAACCCCAACAGGCGAAAATCCAACAGCAGCTTCCATTCATCACAAATGCAAAGCAACCAACTGTTGTCCCAGCAATCATTTCGTCTTTCTTCCGGCAAGAACCAATTAAGACGAAAATTTTATCTTCCGCATCCCAGCAAGGAACTCAGAATCAAATATCCTTCATCAAAAATCACATTAGCAAACAGTCAATATCGACAGAAATTATTACTCACAGCACTAAATTAAGTGAAGAAAAGTCTTTTCTATTTCGCTTTCACGAAAAGCAACAGCAACAGTCACAGCAACAACCACAGCAACAGCAACAGCAACAGCAACAGCAACAGCAACAGCAACAGCAACAGCAACAGCAACAGCAACAGCAGCAGCAACAGCAACAGCAAGAACAACAGCAACAGCAAGAACAACAGCAACAGCAACAGCAACAGCAACAACAACAACAGCAACAGCCACAGCACCACTTTAATGCTGAAATCTTAAACACAAAGCCAAGTGAAATTATAACAGAGCCAACAAAGACGGCCTGGAATTTGCTAACGTGGCATGGTTAAATTTATTTTTGTTTGTCTATATTATTAGAAAGAGTATTATCAAAGTCATTGAAACCTAGGATTAAGAATCGTTCTCGAATTCATAACAGCTAGAGAATACTGCAGGTGCTACACTAAACACAAAGAAAAACTATGAAATTCATTCATTTCTCAGAGCAACCACACTACAAAATGAACTATTTCAAGAAACATAATATTTAAATTAATAAAACATTCAATTATACCTACACATTATATACATACAAATATTACAAAAAGTTCTAGTGTTTCCCATAAAATATGTACATATTCAAAAAAATGATTCATCGCACAGTTTGCACAGACTTATTTTTTTGACAACTATAAAATCTATAGAAGAAATACTCGAAAGAAAATACCAGTAAATCAGAATTTCTTAATTATTGTTTAGTAAGACCAAATGTTTTAAACCTCTTTTATACTTTTCTATGTAGGTGGGTTAAGTTATAAATGTGGTCAATTTTTAAAAGCAAATTTAACCAAGATTTTACATATGCAAATGCTGTAGCTATTTTTTATGAGAAATTAAAATGAACCGATTAAAAAAATTGACAATCTAGATGATTTTCTGTCTACTTCCTCAAACTGTCAAAATCTATAAGTCTTAGGTGTGTGAATAAAACCATTAATCAAGTATTGTTATATTTACTAAAAAATTTTTTTGTTTGAGTTGGAACTATTATGATACCTGTGTTATCCTTTTTTGCATTTATTTTCGCCCTTTTTGGCAACTGCCACCACACCGCGCCTCGCCCGCCGCCCGGCCGCACCGTTCGTTGGGAAGAACATGCTACATATTATTTCTATAATGTCCGAACTTTTTGATATAGGTAAAGCCTAAGTTCAAAAATACAAAAAAATGAGCAGGATGACAGTTTTCGATTTAGAAGTAATATGTTAATTTTAAAAAGGTTTTAATAAATTTTATGAACGTTTTAATTTCTTTAATTTTGGTCATTAAGGTTTTGAGAAAAAGGGAGAGAAAAGTAGGGAAGATATAAACTTCAGAATCATCCCGGAAAGGCCGCATTTCGAGCGTTTAAATATGTGGTTTTTGACAACATCTGTCATACTTGACTTTTCATTATTTTTTGATAGCTATTGAATCATCATTAAAAGTAATTTGTTTTGTAGCGTTATTTTTGATATGTTTTCAATCAATTCATTTACTTATACTGTCAATTAGGAATTGAATGCCAGTTATGGCGCGGTTTTAACTAGGTCCAAGTGATTTCCTTATAGATAAGTACTTAAGATCTCATTCTTTCCGAAAAACGTTCTTTTGATAGCTATTGAATCATCATTAAAAGTAATTTGTTTTGTAGCGTTATTTTTGATATGTTTTCAATCAATTCATTTACTTATACTGTCAATTAGGAATTGAATGCCAGTTATGGCGCGGTTTTAACTATGTCCAAGTGATTTCCTTATAGATAATTACTTAAGATCTCATTCTTTCCGAAAAACGTTCTTTCAGCAAATATCAAAATTATTTAGATTTTTACGCAGTTTAACTGCACAAACCGCACAAAAAAAACCGATTCACGACACAAAAAACCTGTGAATGGCCGGCCTAACGCAATCATCTAGGTAACTATCATCGCTCATGTTAACATTCCACAACTTGCACCTCAACTTATAACGTTTTCGGAGAGTAAGAAAAAAGAATAACATCATCTGCAAAAAAACTAAACACTATTGCAGAGGCAGCCACGTTTTTACGTTTTTTGCTTTTTACTTTTCGCGTTTGTGTATGCAATCTCATAAGCTTAGATCAATTTTGTCGTTGCACATAAACGGGTCTATAATAATAAAAATTAAAATTTATGTTTGTTCCTAATCGCTAATCTCAGAAATTTCTTAACCGATTTCTAGTCATAATGGACTTTTGGCTCATTTTTGTAGGTTAGGCCCATGAAATGGCTTTAAGCTCAAAAAAAAATCACAGACAAATTCTGGCCCATCGTCTACCGATTTTTGTTGCAGAAAAAAGTGATTAGAATTTCAAACAATTTTAAAGAGTGTTAGTCAGATAAATAAGTACTTCAACGTTCACATTTAAATCTGAACTTATGTACAGTAAACCCAAAAAATAAAAACTTGGCTTACCTAAGACGGTCAAAATCGTTAGAAAATGCCGATGGGCCAAAATTTTTCTGGGATCAACGTAAACGGGGAGTCAATGGACAACATATGGAGGGCTATTTGCAGCTCTTTGATGCATCTAATGCACATACCCTGTATACACAATAAGCTTTATTATATTTAAAAAAAATAATGTTCCTTACTAAAACAACATTTTTATAAAATTTGTATGTTAAGACTTTATTGGGGAGAGACAATGTTCGGCAGGTCAGCTAGTTCATAATATAAATTGCTGAAAGTTAAAGTAGCGTTTTCGGGATTTTAACTTTAACAATATGTTAAGAGATTAAAAATGTTAAAATCCTATAAAATTAGCTAAACCATCTTCTTATCTCAGGAAATTGCCAAAAATAGGTTTACTAAATCGTTTAAAATTTTGCGACAATGTGGTTTAAAACCACTA
This sequence comes from Scaeva pyrastri, assembly GCA_905146935.1. Taxonomy (NCBI): domain Eukaryota; kingdom Metazoa; phylum Arthropoda; class Insecta; order Diptera; family Syrphidae; genus Scaeva; species Scaeva pyrastri. The sequence goes on from LR989927.1 coordinate 88,861,389, forward strand.
AAGCATTACATTCAAGGTTTTTCAAGACATCGTTATGGGGTCAAATAAAATCTTAGAACACAAAAGATTTTCCAGAAACTGTACTTCGTTCAACAAAACTGTGCTGTACAGGAAAGATAGGACATTTGCCTTTCACCTCAACAAGTATAGCTTTCAATAAGCTATTTCACGCTTACAGCTCTCGTATAGTTGCCGTATTGAATGTTATAAATTGCCATAATGTCGGCCAGGTTACCATCTGTTTATTATAATTTAATGAATTGAAAAAACTTGATCAATTCTTTAATTGGAAATATAAAACAATTTCACTAAATAACTTCTTCTTAGACGAATATAACGACATGATGCTGAAACAATGCGAAAATTATTTAATTTAATTTCTTAGTTATAAAGTGAAATCATAAGAATTGGTTTGACAAGTTGGTTATAGCTTTTATTGAATAATATCTGACATTGAAAATATCTATCATTGAAATGAAAATACAGCTTTGCTGCTACTACAGTCTGTCAAAGTTATTTAAATCCAGAAACCTTACCATAACTTCTTCTGTCGTACAGGAACATGGACTTGGCCGTTCTCCCATATGTATATGTAAGCAAAAAGCATCCGATCTATTAGGTGCGATGAAGAGGAAAGTTGTAAGGAAAATTGTTGGCCCCGTATGTGAGGAAGTAAGATTCAGGAGTAGCTACAATCATAAACTTTATGCTTCGGAGCAGATATCGAGAAAAAAAATAAGCTTGGTAGACTCCGGTGGACTGGTCGTCACCTAGCTCGCATGAGCGAAAAGGAACCAGCTCGGGAAGTTCCTTGTAGTACATTTTATATTAGAAGACAGAGTGGCAGACTATGCTTAGGCTGCAGAGATGGCGTAGACCAGGACGCCCTAAGCCTTGAGGTACGCAACTGGATGACGTGTCGCTGTCAGCTCGTGATCGGGATAAATGAAGAGACTTGTTAAATAAGGCCAGGACCAGATCTTGAATTGTTTTTTTGTCAAGTTATTAATTCACTTTTGTTTTCAGCAATCGCCCGAAAATATTTGGTTATCACATCACTCTCTTAAGAGAAATTTAATAAAACTCACTTGTGACTGAAAATGCTTTTCTCTGTCGTTTCACGTTTCCCTCCATGTTTTTCTTACGTTAAATGTATGTATCTAAACCTTGTATAACATTTTTACAGTTTTTTTTTTTTTGGATTCAGTACATTTATTTTCTAAATATACTTTTAGTCTAAGAGCCCGCAGCAAATTTTGGTTTGTGAAAGTTAACCAAAAAAGAAGGACATGAGTGGAAAGCTGTTGCAAACGTTACTACAAAAATCCATGTCTTGCAGTTCTTAGTCACGGCCTTTGTGGCGAAATTGTAACGTACCTCGATCTGACATCGAGTAAGGGATGAAATATACAAATCTCAACCTCTCAAGTAAGCCTTAAAGCTTACAGGGATTGGAGTCCTGTCCTGGCAGCAAAGTGTATGGGTGCCCAATTTCCTTACCGCGCAGCAAGCTTGTATGGCCAAAGGTTAGCTCGTCGGTTTTGTGGGGGTTCTTGTGGTTTGGTGTTGGACGGCCGTTACGTTTTCATGCCGTTTAAAAAATTCGTACTAAATATTCACGGAACTGACTTGTCCTTGTCGTTGAGTAAATGTTTTTGTTCCTGTGTGTGTGAGGAGAGCTAGATGTTCTGCCCTCAGAGGAATATCCCACCCTTTTATCACACCAACCTGGTTACCAAGACCTCAACTATTTTGGTAACCCCAAACGATTATTAGAACATAATTTTATATTTTCATTTTATCTTACGCCTTCGTTATCGCTTAGCCCTTTTTGCCAGAGCCACACCCACCTAAAAGTCAAAAAAAAACTAAAATATAATCATGGTTTCCAAATCTATGTAAATTAAAAATTCGAACAAAAAGATGTAGAAACAAATCATCAGATCGGTTTCAATCTAAAGTAAAGGAGCGAAAGAACTCATTCGTCTCAAAAAAAAAAATCTCAAATTTAATTACGAAAAAAAAAAATTCAATTTCGGAATAAAATGACAAAATTACTTTTATCTAAATATATTAATTAAAAAAAAAAATACTTAGATTATAATTGAATATAACATTAAAAAAAAAAACAAAACTATAAATTAAAATATTAAATATATTCGTCTCTTTTTTTTATGTTTCTCTTTGTTTTGTTTTTGTTCTCTTTTTTGTATGTTTGCAACTATGTATGTACATATGTATGTATATTGTTTTTGTAGGTAACTATTTTTAAAAAAACTTATCTTTCTTTCTTCTTCTTCTTCCTACTTTCCTTAATATATATACAATATGTATATATGTATACATATTTGTGTTTTTCGTAGTTAAATTTATTTATAAAGATTTTCAAATATTTATATCAATGTTTAATAAAATTTAATTTGTTCTCTAAATTCTTCTTTATTCTTTTTCGTTCAAATAAAGTTTTAAGTTAAAGATCACTTACCGCATTATATTGCATACTTTTTTGTGATACACAATTTGGTGTACATTTACTTTCTCTTTTATGGTATATACATATGTAGTTAATGTTGGTCCATTCCTTCTGATGTTGTGCACAGCATCGCAGGATGATTTTTTGTTGTTGCAGCACTTTTTTTTATAGCTAGACTTTAAGGGTTTAGAGAAAGAAACTTAATTTGAACGTATTTGATTTTTTTTTTTGTATATGAATGTTATGAAAAAAGTCTTTTTTTTTCTGTCAGGTATACTAATGTATACTGATCTTTTTTTTTTTTTTTTTGATTTTGAGATCTTTTTTTTCACAAGAAGGATTAAAAGAAAGTCAGTACTTAGCTTTTAATTAAAATAAATATGTTGACTATTGTAGATAAGTTAAAAGTTCGTCTGATTGGATGTATGTATGTATGTGGAATTGAGGATGCCGATGGGTGTATGGTTGTTGTTTGTAGGAATTCTGGATGATTGTATGCATGTATTTGATGATGTATGTATGTTGGTTTCTGCTATATGGATGTTCTATATGGTGTGTTTGCACGTAGATGCGAATGTATGAATGATTTGAAAGGATTGGGTATGGAGAGAAGTTCTGAAGGTTCGGAAAAAGGGGTCAAGGTGGATTTTTTTTTTTTTTGCTAGGTGTTTTTTTCTCTGTGAGCCAATTTTTGTTTCCTTTTTTTTATCGCGCTTAGAAGTGTGGTTGAGCCTTTTGTCTCGCAGCACGGTGTCGTGTAGCGTGGAGTTGCAAAGGTTAAAAAAAAAACACCTTGACCAAGTGATTTAACTTATTTTTATTAACCAGTTAGCTTCTAAGTTGATCGTATTCAATCGATTTGTGGTTTCCCACTGGACCACCTTTTTGTTTTATGCTTTATTTTATTTTGCACATAAAATGTATATATTTCTTCTTTGATAGAAAACTGTTTCAAAAAAACTTGTACAACTTGTATGTTGAGGAAATCTAATTTGTTTATTATAGAATCACAATACTTTTTCATTTAACAATTCTTATAATTTTAGAAAAAACACCAAAATGATCGATTTTCGGGTTAAGCACTGGTACTTATACCCTCGACCCTACGCCAATTCCCCGATTTACTTTTTTCTTTATGAATTTTAACCAGAAAAATCCACATTTTATATCAAAATTCATAATTTTTTTTTTTTAAATAGGTGTTAGGTTTCAAAAATATTTTTGTTAAAATCCGTTGATTAAAAAAAAAAATACATACTTTATTTTGAATGTAGATGTAAGTTTTTCTTCGTCATCCAATTTCGGATTTCGAAACTTGGCTAATTTGGCCTTGAAATTGTTTTGATGTTTTTGATATTTTTCAACTTTTTTAGTTTTCGCTTTTCGACTTGCTTTCAATACCAACAACCGTGCCGATCGTACCCGGTTCAATCCCCAGTGCGCGAATTATATTTATCCGTCGGAAATAAAAAAAGTTACTTCAAAAAAATATATTTTTAAATGTTAACTTTATTTTCTTTTCAACAAATAAAATATTTCAATAGTTTTTACATACATAGTTCTTACATATGGTACTACTCTGCAACTACTCGCAAACTCCTTCCGTGTTGAATCTATTTATACCGTTATCCTGATGAGTTGGTTTTCTTGTCCTCAGGATTTATGGTATTGTTAATTAATTACTTTTTGTAGCTTTATCTTATTTTGTTATTTAGTTGGTCATGAAATATCTGTTATGTATTTTATTTTATCTTGTTTTGTTATTATTATCTTGATTGGTTGATCATAAAATATCTGTTATGTATTTTATCTTGTTACCTGTGGTGATCTTTATTAGGATGTTTGTAGATCATTAGCGATCTTATTTATTTTATTATTTCCTGCTTGAGGTACAGTTGTGTGTTTATAACTCGCGCACCAATAATTTTAGTTTAATTTAAAAAAACTTTTTTATATTATTTTTTTTTATTTTTTTAACTTTTGCTTATTATTATTATTATATTTTTTATAAATCAAATTAAAAAAATCAATAGTATTGAAGTATTAGATTTATAAATTTAGCATTCGAAACAAATACCTATTAATAGTATAATTTACTCTCATCGCACCGCCTACGAGTATGCAATTATTTCAATATTAAAAATATTTATGTTACACAAATCTAATCTCCCACAGCTTCTCAAACTTTTTTTTTTATTTTTATTTTATTTATTTATTTAAAAAAAACGCTTACAAAGTAAGATTTATATCTTGTTAAGTATTATAAGCCTTGAAATGATGTGAGATTAGATTTAATGAATGCTTGATTTTAGATAAAATAAAAAAAAACTCGTTTGTTTAACAATAATAATAAAAATATTAAAGTTATAGAAAAAAAGAAAAAAATAATAATAATAATAATAATAATAATAATAATAATAGTAATAATAATAATAATAAGAATAATAATTCAACGATTTGCCAAATACTTAAAAAGAGTGGATGAGAATTTCCTTGTGCTTCCTATTCCTCTTATGGTGATTGGCAGAGAGTTCCAAAGGTTAATGACATGAATATAAAACTGCCGTTGAGTATTTAGATATTTAAATCTTGGCGTTATGAGGATGAGAGACCTATTTGAATGAGGGAAATTCAGTCTATTGTGCAGATAATCAGGTTGTTTTGTTTGTATTAATAGTTGAAGGTATTTAAGTGACCGAAATTTTAAAAAATTATTTAGACTACAACCACATAGTTAATTAGAAAAAAAGAGAAACATGATCAAATCGGCGGATATTATATACAAACCGAACAATGTTATTATAGACTACATTAAGCTTTCTAGATAATGCATAGTCCAAATCGGCAAAAACTTCACAACAGTAAAGCAAAGAGTGATTCGAAGAGCTCTAAGACTTCCATAAACCTTCCCTATAGAGCTGTTAAGATGGTCATTCAAGGTAAGAGTTCGATTAAAAGCCCTACCTAGATTACGGGCAGAGTCAACATAAGAGATGTTTTGATTCTCTATCATCAGGGGGCTTACTAAGATTTTGTCAAAAATCTTCCGATAGATAGGCAATGTTTTTGATTTAGAAGGGTTTAAGTGAAAATTATTTAGTAAGGACCAACTTGTGATGTTTCGCAAATCCGTGTTCATCAGAGAGACTGCCTCGTCCTTCGCTGTCAAGGGCCGGCTGATCAAGAGCTGCACGCCGCGTCGGTCGTCGGCATACTAATATCATACACATTTACACATACAGAAAATCAGTAAAGATCTAGTAGCCAGCGATTTTATAAAACCTAAAAACGATAGCGAAAACAGAACTCTAATGTTTTAAAAAACTCAAAAATTTCAAATTTTATTTTTTGAAGATAAACTTACTCTCAATGTTGTTAAAAATTCAAATTTTATTTTCATAAAATCAATAAATCATAAAATGTTTTACCGTTAGAGACACTTGATACCTTATTTCCTTTCATTGGCGATTATTTTAACACAAACATTTCAATAAATGCTTAGTTTTCAAAGTATAATGGGATGTTATCAGTGTGGGTGGCACACAACCTTTTTTACTAGTATTTGCATCGATAATTTCCCAATCATTAAGAATGTGAGCGACCTTTATGCACGAAAATCCCATTGTATAGCTATGTACATATGTTTATTTAACCTTTGATGACTAGTTCGCAGCTGTAACGTATTAAATAAAAGTATGCAAACAATCAATTCAGTTAGGGTTTTTTTTACGTTTAAAATAACCTGCGTTTTAGATTGGTCATTTTTCTAATACCAGATTTCACATAACCAAGGCGTAACTAAAACGGGTAGAAAAATATTTTTTAATATTTGACTCGGCGTAAAGACGGTGAAAGTAATTCAACTAGTTTTCACTATTATTAGGTTGAAACGAGTATTAATGAAATCTAATAAATAATGCTGTAACATTTTTAGCATATTATATTTTAGCAATGTGAATCTTCGAGTTCTTTCAGATGATGTGAGTGCTGAGCATTGATAAATTAATTTTTATGCATATGACCTACATTAGCAAAAGAAAACAAAAATTACTAAGCCTTATCGCGGAAAAAAATTATTTTGTCGGCTTTTCCAACAAATTGCCCGCATTTGAACGAAAACAAACAGTCCCAAAAAACTCTAATATACTCACAATAACATAGAGAATAATTTAAATAATGGAAACTTAAAACAAAAAGAAGAAACATATTACAGTTATTTTGTGGAAACGATATTAGATAAATAAATAACGTACGATATTGTTATTTGAAGGAAATGTCCTGTTTCGCGCATGTCAATAACTCAAACAAAACTTTTTCTCTCTGCTTTGATAACATAATTGAGAACAAAGTACTTTTCACAAAACACAATGCTTCAAACATTTTCAAGTAGACCGTTCAATCTTTAATATTTCGGTCGCTTCATAAGAAATACTAAGTTTTGCTCTCCCGGCGCTGATGCACTTTGAAGGTAGCCAAAAAATTCAATACAGAATTTATCTCAGTCTTCGATTGATGGAAGTTACGCCCGTTTTAAAATTTTCTTGGTGGCAGTTTTTCTTATTCAATTCAGTATAAAATTAACTTGATTAAATATAGTTGATGAAAGATAATGTTATTATAGTGGTCAAATATTAAATAGAAGTTATGTCTCTTTAATGTGAACTTAAATTTACTATAATATTTCTACTGTCGAGATTTGCATGTGAATGTGAGCTATATCTGCAGAAAAATTATTCATAGATTAAAGTTTATGTTATTGAATAATAAATTTTACCTTAGTTTCCCGTCTGTAAATAATAAACAGATGCAACCTGCAGGAAAAAAAGATTTTCACAAAAAAGGAAAACACGACGACGACGTTCCCATTTTTTTACAAACATATGTACACATGTATGTTGTATAGATACATAATTATTTCAAAACAAGCTTCTTTAACTCTTAACACCTAAGCTACTGATGTCGATAGTATTTTTGTGATCGTTAAATGTGAAATATGTGTATAATGGACATAAACTAAGTCAAGTTTAAAAAAGGCAATGTATTGAAATCTTATGTTTTCCCAGTATCAGGTTATAACTACAGTTTGTAAAAAAATATGATAGAATCCGTAAACTATGATATTGAAAATTCCAAGGATATTTTTTAGATGTTCATAAACTCATCGAAGTGCGATGACATTATGGATAACTGATTTGCCATCAACAGGAACATAATGAATGTGGATCATACAAATAAGGTATACCTACTTGCAAAACACATAATAATTGTTATGTTATACGAAAAAAATTTACTATTTATTGCAATCATTTATTGTAAAGTTTTTTTTTTGTTAATATACTTGTATAGGACGAAGAAAGGTTAGTAGTATGATTTCCGTACGTTATGTAGGTACGCACTATATAACAAGGATTTTTGTATCATAGTCATTGGTCATAAACACTTTACTAACTTAAATGAAAGTGAAAAATGTAATTGCTGTTGAAGATTGAAATTTATTTATTAAGGAGGTACGTAGGTTATGTACATATGCATATGTGTATGTACATACATCGAATTAAATATTATTTTAGTGCAAGATTTGTAACATCTCTTACTATCAGTGCCGACCTTGGGGAGGGGAGTAGGTTAGTTGGTGGACTCACGATGGGTAAACAACCCAGGGCGCCACGTTTCAGGGGGCTATCCGATCGGTGGGTCTGGTACGCGCGGTGAATGGTGGGGATAACTTAATGTACGACCGTAGTGCGAGATCGCCCATTTGTGAATTTGAACTTTCTTTCCAAACCTCACTCTATCGCACAATGAGAAAAGTCTCTATAGGCAGAATTATTTGTGTTATTTGATTCCTCACATGCTGATGTGAATTCTAAATGCTTAACAAAGAAATCACAATCAAAAAACTTAATCTCCTCCTGTTGTTGTTTTTGTTTTTTTTTCTACTGCTTAAATATAATCTGCTTAAAATAATACAGCCTTATTAATTAGATTTCACTAATACTCGTTTCAACCTAATAATAGTGGAAACTAGTTGAATCGCTTACACCTTCCTTACGCCACGTCAAACGAATCCTTATTGGTTATGTGACATCTTGTATCTATTAAATAAATGACCAATCTAAATCTCAGGTTATTTTAAGAAAACAAACCCTTACATCGTTGGCTTCGATGCTCGCCCTGTAGGGCCATGTTAAAATCACTTCACATACGAGCTAATAGTGATAACTGTTCTTATCAGTGCCTCCATAATCTTCTAGCAGCATATTATCTATCTATGTTTTAGAATTTTAACAATTATAATTTATTTTTTGTTTATTAATTAATAGTTCTTATAATTTTTCGTTTCAGTAAACTTAAATCGTTTAAAGGAACATTTAAACAATTAAAAATCTTTTTTATAGCACATTTAAGATTAATTAATAGTTCATATAATTTTTCGTTTCAGTAAATCCAAATCGTTTAAAGGAACATTTAAACAATTAGTTTTGGGAAATTAATTACACAAATAAAAATCGGGAGTAATAATCTTTAAGAAACCTGACTCGATAAATGCGATTTACTGCCATTTACTTTTGTACTTACATATATTTTAATAATACTTGAATATTGATTGAATTAAAAATGGCAAAATAGAAACAACAAAAATTAAAGCCTTACGAAGACAAGATTATCCTTCAATTGATTTTGGAAACAAAACAGCAGTTCGAACAATCACAAATTAACAATAAATTTTTGATGTCACAACACTATATCCTCTCCTACTAATCTAATTAAATTCTAAAAAAGGGTGACCTAAAACATGCAATGTCCAAAAGTTTTTACAATCTTAAATAAAAGTTAGTAAAAAAGAAGTTTTTCCTGACACAAAATGCTTCCTAATAGACAGAAAGTTAGCTTGAAAGGGACGCCGAACAATTTGAATGTTGAATTCTGTAATATTTTCCTCTCAAGTGCACTCTTGATAGGAATACTTTTGGTAGATACAGGATATTGTGCCAAAATAGAAAACCAAATAAATTTCTTGAATGATGACTATTCCATGCAACTAAAAAATAATGATGCTTCATTCTCTTTGTCATTGGATTCTCAACAAACAACAATGCCACACAACAATGTATACAAAAATGATTTAAAACGAATATCCTCTGAAACTATACATCGAATTCTGAGAGATGAGAATGAACCGATGAGTTATAGTAGATCAAATGATTTAAAGTTTTTCCGTAAGAGATCCAGCAGCACAACAGAACATGGAATATCAAAGCGTTCGTTAAACTTGATGCCTGGGGAGTTACCTTCATTAAAGACTGTTCTTAATTTAACGGATAAAAACCTCCACGTATTTTCTCAGGGGGTTGTAAACATCAGTCGGTCTTTGGAGGAGATGACTTCGATTATTCTGCGCAAAAATAACTTAAGTGAATTTCCAATCAGATCTTTGCCCAATTTAACCTTACTGGATTTGTCAGAAAATAACTTTAGCCGTTTTATTCTGTCAATGGAATATAACAATCTACGATTTATTAATTTAAATAGAAATAAGATTGAAAATTTCACAATTGAAGCACCTAATACTACCCAAAGGGGCAATACCATTCGCGAGCTTCATCTCAAGGACAATGCAATACAATGGTTTGGTCTGACAAATTTAGGATTACTTAGTGAATTAGAAGTTTTAGATTTGTCATGCAATCAATTAGAGAATTTACAGACCGTTTTATTTCCGGAGCGCATGAAAAATTTAAAGTATCTTAATTTGGCTAACAATCGAATACAATACATTTATGGAGAGGCATTTTACAATTTACTCAGTATGAATACATTGATTCTGTCATACAATGAGATCAGCAAAATTGACTATGAAACATTTTTGGCATTGCCCAATTTACAATACCTAGATTTATCAAATAATCACTTGAATGGTGATTCTATAAGAGCTCTTCAAGGAATTCCAGATTTGGTTGGATTGTCAATAGCCAATAACAGGGAATTGGGTGATTCGATGAAGGAATTTGTAGCATCGTGGAGTCTAAAAGAGCTAGATGCCAGTGGAACGGGACTTTGTAAAATTCCTGAGGTTTTAGCGCAGTCAGTAAGGACACTTAAACTAGCGAATAATTGGTTAGCGGTAAGTTGATTCTGAATTTCCATTTCATTTATAATATTATACTTTTAAAAGGATTAGCTTATAGGGCCCATAGACTACGCAAACACGTTTGCTCAAACGTGTGTTTGAATAAAAATGCTTTAGCCGCACACTAGAGTTACAGACTACACAAACATGTTTGAGAGAAATTATGTTTGCTCAACACTCGTTTGAACAAACGTGTTTGCGTAGTGTATGGCCCCTATTTAGTTTTGTAAATATGACATATAAATCATAAATCAAGAGGAATTCTGAGAGAATTAATTATTTTAAACATAAAGGGTAATATTTGCTAAAAAAAAATGTTACTCATATTAAAATTAAGATCGACATTTTTTGTTGCAAAGAAAATTATATGGTAAATTTTAAATTCAATTATTTTGTTTTGCAAACTCCGAGGAAAACAACTGAAATATGTAATTTCATATAGAAGCTCCTATTTGACAAGTTCACTATTAGATAGATTTATTATTTCAGTTCAAACTTTTTGATTATAAATCATAGAATTATTCATTTCAGAAGAAAGAAATAAAATATTAGATTTCTAATTTATGTACATCTTTTATTTTAGATAATTAACTGTGGTGACCTTGACAGTTATCCGCTTCTACAATACCTTGATCTATCTTACAATCACATTGATGAAATTGAAGAAGATGCTATGGGCCGATTAGAAATTCTGGAAACATTATTTTTAGATCACAATAATCTTAAAAAAATACCTGTTAGTCTACCAACAACTATTGAACACCTGTTTTTGCAGAATAATCAAATAATGGATGTACCTCTTCAATCCTTTCAAGGCCTAATAAATCTTAAAACACTAGACTTGTCTTCAAATAAACTATTTTACCTTCCTGATTTACCGCTTCCAAAGCTGCTTACCCTAAACCTACAATCTTCCGGAATAAATAGTCTCCATCATAGCATCGTTAAGACATCGCCCCATCTTCGTGATCTCTTTCTTGAAGACAATCCAATTAAATGCGCTGATTTGTTAGGAATTACCGAATGGGCAAGTCCATGCCGAAATGAACAACAGGTTGCTAAAAGAACTAATATCAAATTGTTTTATGTCCACACACATAATTACTTTGAGAGGTTCCATTGTATTGGAGTTGATGTTCACAAATGTGCTAGTTGCTTTGATCGTGTAGACACTTTCAAGCAAAAAAATTACACGCAAAACTACTGTATTGAATTCAATAGAGCAGTGAAGCAAAAATCTGCAAAACTATCAACAACCGAATCTATAAACTTTTTTACAAATGAAAAAATCAATCCTTATAAAACACAACATGATTTATCCACAACACCCATTCCTGTTAATTTTAGCAATGAATCTAAAAAAATACAAACTAATCAAAATGATCTGGGTGGTACAACACATACTATTCCACAGAACATGGAAGGCCCTGCATCGAAAGTGATTAAAAGTAATACAAATACTAATAAGAAAGAACGCACATTCTCAACGCACAAAATCTCACTATCAACCAATAAAGCGGAAAAAAAACTTCTGGAACATGAAAATTCAACATTTAACCTAACTTTTTTAAAGTCAGACAATATATATATCGAAAAAAGAAATAACAGTTTATCTAACCACAAAAACATCGATGTCTTTCGAGAAGGATTATCAACACAATCAATAAGCGCAAAACTAAATGAGAGCACCATTGACAAGAAAAATTCTACTGTAAATATATCCTCGGCTAATAAACCAAATCATCCAAAACTCACAACAATACAACACAAAATTCCATTGACTACGATGAAAACTATAATTATACCGTTAGACAAAGGATCAACTGAATTACAGCAACTACAAATACAGCATTCTAAAGATAGACACCTAATAGGAACGCCATTGCTTATGCATAAGGGACATGTTGTACTTGTTCCACAGACACTTTTAGCTTCTGAAACAATGTCAAACTCGAAGGATATACACTTATCGCATTTGCCGGAAAGCGAAACCACAAAGGTCTCGTCTAAGGAAAATAACTTAAAATCAATAGCTGGCTTACGGCATCCCGAAGACTACCAAGAATCAACATCAACCGAAAATATCATTACTAAAAGATTCTCAATGAACACAACCCGAAATAGAAGTCTATTAGGTCAAAACATTCCAAGTGTAGAATACGATGTGTCTCAATTTATGATCATACAACCATATAATAAAAAATATCAGAGCACAACGACAACCGATAATAGCAACAGGAACATGGATCAGAAATTCAAAGAAATATCAAACTTTTTGATCCCAAGAACGCAAAAAACTAAAGAATTTTCAAGTAAATTAGAAGTCGAAAACAATTCAAAACCAAACCCCACCTCTCACAGCCTTAATACACCATCAGGATCAGACATGAAAATAGAATCCCGTAGATATAACCAACTCGTAGAAGACTTCGACGACAACAATATAGCAAGTAGTACCGAATCAGGAATGTACAAACACAGCCGAATAAACAAGCCCTTGGTAGAAGATCAAAATAATTTGCAAACCAAAAGGGAAAGCCAAGAAATTTTTGGAAAAAGTAAAAAAGAAAAAGTTTCTATTGCATCTGAAAACAAGTTTCAAGACGGATCAAAGTCAGTAGCAACATTGAACCACGAACAGGAAAACACTATCATTTCACAAAAATGGTTGGATATTCGAAGTGCAAAGAGACACCCAGGATTGGTTGTAGTGGTTTCGGTCACATTTGCAATAATATTTGTTGTAGGGTTATTTCAAGTGATTCGCTATCGCAAAAAACCTATTCACCACATCAATCAGCAGAATTACGTCTTCAAACATCATGAAAACTATCAAAGCCAATACCAATATGAAAAAGAACCGTATTTTCATAACCACATGCGCCGTCACCATCAGCATTATCAACATCATAAACTCAAAATAAAAACAAAGTCTTCTAAAAATAGCTATTGGAGATGCGAATATAATCCTAATACATTTTCAAATGATAATTGCAATGAGAATTTAACATTGTCTCAAAGTTTGCGTACAAACTCAGATGTATCTAACGGATCACAACCGCCAAAATCTTATGTTAACTATAAATCTCAGGAAGATGAATATGCACTAAGAATGTCGGCGAATGCCAACGTCACCAGCCAAAACGCCAGGTGTACAACTCACAACTATAGACTATTTCAGAATAATAAGCAGGAAATCAAAAATGAAAATATTCTGCCAGACGATAAAAATTATCCATACACTGAGATGAGCCACGTGCAACATACCTTCTTGGCTAACTTTTTTCCAATGGAACTTCTTGCTCCATCACCATTATGTTCATCAACATACTCATCGTCAACAGCACCTATAAAAATTCAATTGCCGAGATCCATCTCGGAACACAAACAGCAGCAACAAAAACAACAACAAAATAACAAAGATGTTGAATTTCAAGAGTTTAATAATGAAAAATCAACTGAAAAAGATAAAATAACATTTAACATTTGGTGATAAGCTGCCTCTTATAAAAAATATATTTAAATTAGGCAGAGGAATAATGTAAGTAATGAGAAATACATGATCAAAACATACAATCTCCACAGTATCAGAAATTTATTTGTTTCGAGATGCATCTCTTACGCAACCCATATTTCCAAAATAAAATTAATTTTTAGAACCTCAAACCTTCAAACAGTGTTAAACTGAGCTTAAGTAATTGTTCTTTTTAAGGGCACTGGGTCAGAAATAACAAACACAACTAAAACAAATTTAAGTTATTAACGTAATAATTTGCTCTCAAATAATAATAATTATTTGTAGTTGTATCATCCCAATCCAAAAAAAAAAAATCACAAGGAATGGCTATAACTGACAAAATTATATTATAAAAACTGGAGTACCAAAATTCACAACTAACAAAGTTACAAGGAATAAAAACCTAGGTCGAGAACTGACAAAATGCATTTCTTTTTAAATGAATTCCTCTTTCACATTTTAATAAAATAGGTACCTGTATCATATAAACTATTACATCTCTTTTTGTATCATTTTATATCCTTAATTTAGTTATTTTTGACTTCATTTTATTTCCTACATATTCAAGGGTTGTTCAACGTGAGGTTTGATTTATTATGTAAACCAAAACACATACATTTGAAAGTGAACTTGAAATATTTATTATTATATTATTGGTTCAAAGCACAATATTCATGGCATTTACTTTTTAAAAATGATATCATGTACATTTCTGAGGTGGTCGATTCGAAAGGTCAATTTTTGTTGAAATAAGTGCTCACCGAGATCATAAGCTTCAATTTCAGAAAGAACATAATCCCTTAACATTGCGCGATAAAGATAAATATAGACCAATGATTCCTACAGCCAATAAGCGGGAGAAAATAAAAAAAATCTTTCAATATATATTGACAATAAATGAAAAATGTTTATTTTCGTATTGTTAAAATGATTCAATTATTTATTATTATTACTATTACATTGCACAAAATGTAAAAGTTTTAATATTTCTAATTCAATTAATATAAAATATGTTTGTTCAGATTCCATTGCCTTTTTGATAAACAATGTATGTAGCTCCATTTTAACAACAAAAAAAATAAAACTCAGGTCACTGTTTTCACTTTTTTTTCACTAAAAAGCTTGGACTCTCAAAAAGTACCGACTTTGAAATAACGTGCGTTGTAGTGTTCACTGAAAAACGACGCAAATTCACGTCGCCTGTCTTTTATTCTTTCACAAGTTGAATCCTCACGTAAAGTACGCTAAGTTGGTCAGTACGAGAATACGACAAGCCAAGCTGCTAAGAACAACGACGAATCGATTCGTCACAGTCTTCGCCTGAAGGCGACATTTCATGTTAATCAACACAAGAAAATGAAAATGTGAGAACCCGTTTTTTATTTCATCAATTTCTTTTCATGTAAACAATGGAAGAGGGTCTAATTAAGTTTGTTAAAACAAATCATTTTTTGTACGATAAAAGACGTACATAAATCGTACAAAAATATAGACGCCAAACAAAATAAAAGGGATAAGAACGTCATCATCACTAAATACAGTTTCTCCATATAATTTTATGGCAAAATCATTTTTATGTTGTAATCTGTTTAACATGACTTTTGCTGTCGATGTTGCTGTAGTTTCTCGCATAACAATTATTATATATAATTATTTCGAGGTATTTACAATAAGAACTGAAAATCTGAAACTGAAAAATTTCTGTGCATGGCTTAAAATAATAAACTTTTGGAAGTTTCACAAATTTTAACGTTTTTGAAAGTGAAGAAACGAACATTTTATGAGTACATAAAAAAATAGACAGATCAATTTAAAGAGTTTAAATGTTTTCAATGGAAGAGTTTAGACAAAAAAATTGGTTTGGGAATATGTAGAACAATGTTGCGAATATTTGATATCTAAAAATGTTACTATATGATGCAAAACTTTTCGACCAGTTTTGTAATCTACAAAGTTTTTTAAATTCATCAATAAAGACTTTCGAAAAGAAATTTCAGTTAAAAAATGGGTTCAGTTTTTTTGTTCTTCAAATAATTCTGAATTTTATTGCAAGTTATTAAAAATGTATCAATTTTTTTTTTTTGTATTCCGGGACAAAACGTAAAAGTTGAGCGTATGAATTTGTAAACGAGCTGTTATTTTATTCGCTTTTGATTGCATTGAAGTTTTTTTGGCTTTATGGGTAGGTGGGTGGTGGGTGTTATTATTTGACTTTTGGAAATGTTTTTTATAGATACCCTATCATAAGCTTATAATACAGATGAACAATTTGAAAACGCTGTACTGATGTAAATACTGATACTGAACAAAATTGAAAATGTCAAGCCTCACGATGATATTAAAAAAAATATAACCTGTTGCACACTTCTATTAGTTTCAATAATGATCGAGTTTTAAAAATTTAATTTTTTTGGAGAGAAATTAAAGTGCTGTTTAAAAAGTTTAATTTTCAAACGAATTTATTTCCGTTTTATTTTTAATGACCTATGAAACGACAAACAGTTCGTTATATTATTATAGGCATTTGTTCACTACTTTTAGTGATTTTCTTGTACTTGATTTTTTTTAAATTATTTAAATTATTCCAGCCATAAGATAGTTTCTTACAGTTTTTTGATTTAAAATATTAATGGTATGTTGATTGTTTTTGTATATTAACACAAACAGTAGCATTCGAAGGATACAATAATTTGAAGGCAATTGCATTATTTCTTCGTGAGATATTCCCGATCAACTAAAATTCTCTTTTTTTTTAAATTTAAGTAATAATGTACGTAGAAACACATATCGCTAAATTATATTATTTAGATTATATATGATATTTTCAATTCGACAAAACAGACCGATTGCAATAACTAGATATGGGAAGTTAATAATAAATTCTTTTTTTTCTTTTTTTTTTTAATTTTTTTTTCTCTGTGTACTCCGTAGATTTACATTATAATGGAGGCGGCGTAAACGTAGGGTGATATTTGTTGTTGTAGGTCAAAACAAATGGTAATAAATAATTAAATTCTTATAAGAAAAAAAGCCTTAGTTTATTTATATTTTAATCAATTTTCATAACTTTAAGCTTTTAACAACACATCTAAGTCTTTCAAAAGTAAGGGTCTGCTTGCCCAGAATTGAACATGAACTCATTTATAATAATGTAGCTCTTTGGACCAATTAAAGCTATCAATGGTTTTCATCATGAATAGTTACTGGACTTGTCGTCTGGTTAACTTAAAATAGAAATGAATGAATAGTGCATGTATGTAGGACGTAGGTACATGAAAAGTATCATACCCCGCCTTGAACCGAACTGAACTCGGCACTAATAATGACTTTTTTCAAATACCTTTCTGATACTTGAGAAATTTGACAGGAGATTTCCTGCAGCCATTTTTCAACTAATTAGTATTATATGTACATAATTCAGTCCGTTGTTAAACACATTGTTTATAAATACATTTATGTAGGTCAATTTATTGCTTCCTGAAGTAAATGTTGGTAGACTGCACATTAGCTCCGTTATAGGTGTCCTCACTGGTCACTTTTGAATAGGCAGACATGCCCTGCGACTTGGAGCTCCGGCAAACGATTTCTGTAGAAGCTGTATGGACGAGAAAGGAGAAGAGTCAGTTCCTCATATTCTTTGCACAAAAACGCAAAATACACCTCAGAGACTTCTATTACAATGATCCCGGCGATCTAATTAACGTAGACATTAACATTCTTAAATGCTTTATTATTAGCTCCAAATGGTTCAACGAGTAGTAGGATCTTATGATCTATGTGGCATCAATATGGACTATTGATGGTCTAAGTGTGCTTCTTTGCAGCAGCCACCTTCACCTAACCTAAATGTTTAGTATAACAATTTTGAATAAATCATTGACGTGTTTGTTATTAATTCATAGATAACTGTAACCTTCGTGACTAATAGAAAACTAAGCCCATTTTAGTGGGCGATGATGGAGTTAGCAGGAATCTTCACTTAAACGATGAAATCGATGTTCCCTATACGTACAGCTCTGTTCTCCAGGTCATTTGTTCAGACAAATGCTAGCCTCTGACTTCTCCTTAGCAGAAGTCAAGAATTTGGAATAAATTTTCTAATATTTCTTGTTTGTGCCTTGCTTTGTTCAAAGTACAATCGAGAGTACGAGCAGAGTGGCGTAAAGAATGTAAGCACTAACACAAAAGTAGTTTTGTGTTTTAAACTTAAGAATAATTGATAGTCAAATTTTATGGGCCCATTATAAATTAACAGATGTCTTATAGTTCTCCTACCGATATTTGATGTTTTTATGTGACGACTTCGGTGTACATATATACGTATCTGAAGATAAGTTTGTCAAAAGTGCACTTTTTGTCATTTAGTTTATCTATGGTCATGTTACGGTTTGGTTTTGTCCTTTCCATAGTTCATTAGATCAATTTTGTTGTCAGATATATATCGTTTGATTAGGAAAATGAATTCAAACAAACTATGGTCTTTTAATTATGGCTTACTGATCTTTGACTAACGTCAGTAATTGCCAGTCTAAAATTCAAAAGCAATACATGTAGATAAATATCACTTCTCCTTTTTGAAAGAGATTGCAAGAGTTCGGGCATGTATTAATCATTGTATTGATTGTCCCACCTGAGTAAACAAATTATTTGTTCTAGGTTTTTGGATTTTAAATTTGATTTCTCCACAAATATTAAGCTTTGTTTCGCTGGCTTATGGCTTTTTAAACCAGAAATTGTCCTTTAATAAGATTGGTATGAGAAATTTTAAACTGTATCTCTTACAAATACATACTTTTTTAGTATGGTACAATATGCTAAGTTTAATGAAAAATATTTAAAATGAAGTAAAAGTTGTAAAAAGACCTAAGCCAAGTTCAAAGTTCAAAGGCATCTTTTGCTTTTTTTAAAACGCCGCCCGTCGCGCAAAATGAAGTTACAAAGTGCAGAAATATTAGTCGCAAGAGAATGTCGTCATTAAAAATTACTATTCGAAAACTTTTTTTGAATTCACTTAAATTCATAGAATGCAAATGTGATACAATATAAATTATAATGAAATTATTATTTTCCAGTCACCATAATAACAAGAGCTCATTTCAGAAATTATTTATATAATAAAAACTACTTATTAATACTAAAATGAAAATTTCATTGTAAATATCTTAAATTAAAGAAAACAAACTTTTTCAATGTACTACAGTCAAATATTTTTCAAATTAGTAATACCTATAAAATAGTACCAGAAAAATATTTTAAAATTGTCAAACTAAATTTAAACGCAATTAGAAATATAAAACTACATTAATAAATGTATCTATATATTTACGAGTAAGAATACAAATTTGAAGAAAACAAATAAAGTGGTAGAAATAGACTATAATATCAAATCAGTGCAATACATATATATATACACAGAAATAATAATATAATCTTTTTTCTTAAATTAAATGTAAATATGTACTTTTCCAATAATTATGCAATAGTTTAATTCACATTCTTGTTTACAGTAAGATCTTTTTTCTTTTGTCATAATAATACAAGAAAAAATAAAAGTGAACTAAATAAAGACTTAAAATAAATTCGAAATTGCAAGCCTTGTTTATTTATTTTTAATAAGAACAGTAATAACAACACGTAAGTATATGTATCTTGATAAAAAACATATGTAGTGCAAATTACTAGTATCATTTTTTCGACATCTTCTGATACTACCAAACATAGTAAATATTTTCCGACTCTTCCGAAGGAACAACGACAAAATTGCAAAAATTAAATTTTCTGATTAAGTATGTTAAATTTTTCCTAGAGCCATTTCTTCAAAATAAAGTTATTTATTTTACAGTAAATTTAAACCATTTGATGATTTCTTTTATATCAAAGTTTTTAACAATTATTTCTTGCAAGTTGTTATCAATTTTAATTTTTGCGCTAACGCACCAGAAGTGCCTTAAAATATCTTATACTTTATTCGTAAATATAATTAACTACTTTCTGAAATTTTAAACATTTCCAGTAACTCGTTCATATTGAAATTTTGTAAAACCTCCAAAAGTTTTGGAATTTTATCTCTTACAAATACCCCATTAAACTTAAATCTGTCAATGTAAAAGTCAGTAACAATTCCAACATATTTATCCC
This sequence comes from Scaeva pyrastri, assembly GCA_905146935.1. Classification (NCBI taxonomy): domain Eukaryota; kingdom Metazoa; phylum Arthropoda; class Insecta; order Diptera; family Syrphidae; genus Scaeva; species Scaeva pyrastri. The sequence continues at coordinate 88,881,648 of LR989927.1, forward strand.
AAATAACTGGCGACTTTTTAAAATCTGCTTCAATCTGAGTTTTTCTTTTTAAAATCGATTGGTATTCCTCCATAAGGCAGTTAAAATCCGTATCATTACGTATGTCAACTTGCAACAATGCTTGCAAAAAATTGTACTCTTTTTTGATTTTAATATAATCCACTATTGATTCATTTATTAATTTCAAAAAATGAAGAATAGAGAGTTCAGAAATGTCTGCACAGAAAAAAATAAAAAAGTACATCAATGTTTGTTCTGAAAAATATGCATCATAGATCTGAACTCACCTGTTATAATTTCTAATTTTATGCGTTTTTTTGTTGCTTCCTTAGTTAAGAAGTCCTTGAGAATCGAGATCGTTGATAAATTGTCACTTCGAAATTCAGCTTTCCCCTTTCTTTAAAAAATTGCAAATGATTAATTTTTGGAATTTCACAGGAAACCAAGTATCATCAAATCAACAAATAATATTTATGAGATGGTAAGATTTTACAGTAATTTTCTTATAACATACATATTATATTCATAAAAATAATAGCCTTTTCATTATTTATTATAGCTAACAACACTTTCCCAACGAGGGCGCTCTTAAATAAATTATAAAGAGTGATTTGCATAAGGTGCACCTTGCTGCACAAAATCTCATAGGAGGGGGATCTATTTCCCTTCGTTTAGGCGGGAGATACAATTTTTTAAAAACTTGATTTTTAACAGAACATAATTAAGAAAAAAATTAAGGCTTACAATGCCATGCCATACCAGAGCTTTTTGGAAAGCCAGAAATATCTTCTTTAATTTTCATTTTGCATTAAACTGTGTTTGTAAATATTTTTTTCAATTAATTAATTTTCAATCTCTCTCTTCTCACAAAACACTGACTTTCGTAAAACTGCTGAAAACAATAATTTGAAGACGCGAACCAAATCCTAGTATCTTAAAAAAAAATTAGTATTGAGATTCCTACACATATTAAAAAGATAACGAAACAAAAATAAGATTTGAACTTTAAAGGATATTTTTCTTGGAAAGTTTTCTTAGGCCAACATATCTAAATTTATAACAAAATCTGAAACTTTTTTTGTTTACGTGTCTTTAAACTCAGATCACAAGGTTTGTTTATCATTTGTATAACAAATTAAATTTGTGTTTATATACAAATTGTCTAAATAAGTAAACAAATAAAGCTTACGATACATTTAAAAGCCTGTTTTGGCTGTCGATTTGAACCTAGATCTTATATCGTTACAAAAAACTTTCTGACATTGAGTATGCCATTATAGATACATACATAGACAATGGGCACATTCACAAATGTAGTCACTACGAAGTCCAAATTTCAACTAGCTTTGTGAATGCAAAATGCACTACAAAGTTAGTCATTCGTAAACTGTCATTTTAAAATAATGTGATTTTAATTTTATTGTAATTTTAAAATAAATCAAATCGAATATAAGATATAAAAACAAACGACAAAGTTAGTTGACAGTGATTTTGATGTTTCACTTTATTATATTTATATTTGTATGGTATTGTATTATAACCTTGAACAATTGTTCACCTTATGTATGTACATTGTACACACGTACAGCTGTGTTACAATTTATTCGGATTTATGGCCGGTGAAAACGTAGTATAACATTATCACGGCATGAAGACGTAACACCGTCCAATGCAGGTAGCAAGAACCCCCCTCCGGCGAGCTAGTTCGTGCCTATGCAAGCATGCCAAGTTGCCGTTGCCTGAAAACCCTCAACTTCCTGCTGCCAGTATCAGCCTCTAGATCCTGTTGCTAGGGTTTGTAATTGTAAGGTTAGGTATAACAAGAGGGTTATTTCGTTACAGAGTATTTAAATAACACAAAATAATTTAAATATTATAAAAATGATTTTGCCGTAAAATTACACACATATATGTATATAATAGAAAAACTGTATGTAGTGATGATGACATTCGTTTCTTTTTTAACAACTTCCCACAGGGAGTTATTGTAATCGGTCCGATTTGTCAAATTGAAATTTTTGACAAATGTGGACTTTTATGGTTACTAGAATCTAAATTCGTCATTTGAGAGATGTATGTGTGTGTGTGTGTGTATGTATGTATGTGTGTGTGTGTGTGTGTGTGTGTGTGTGTGTGTGTGTGTGTGTGTGTGTGTGTGTGTGTGTGTGTATGTACGTTCGTACGTATGTACGGTTTAGTATAAATTTGAAAATCGTTTAAAATACCGTTATTTTTTAAAAAAGTAAAATCTAAAAAAAACATTTGGCGCGGAAATATACAATGAAGGAAAAATGATATCATCTTCAAAACAATTTTTTACTATGTGAAATGAAATGAAAAAAAATAAATTGACAGTTTTTTTACAAAAAATAAAACAGTACAAAAAATTCTACCAAAATTTGGTAAAAAATGTTTTTTGACTTGAATGTCACGAGAATGGGCAACAATAATGACTTCATTTATTTTATCTTAAATAAAGTACAAATATTAATATACGCTTACAAATTTTGGTATATTTTTGACAAATGTCGAAATGACAGTTTTTTTTTACTAAAAGTGTCATAAATTGTTTTTCGGCTAAAATATCATCACTACAAATAATGATATTGCATTCAAATGTTTTTTATTTTCAACCTACTCGTAATATCAAATTGAAATTCTCACAATAAATACAAAAGTACAAATATTTCGAGAAAAAAAAATGGTAAATATTGTTTTCAGATTCAATATCTCTGATATTTTTTATGTTAATAAAATTGTTATCAACTAACATTAAAAGTTAATCAATTACTATCGGGAATGCCAAGTTTTCAAATTATGAATAATGGGAAATTATCAGTGTGAGTGGAACGCGCACCCAGCCTGTTTTTTTGTTTGGCGTCGATTTTTTTGTATGGTTTACGTCTTTTATCGTATAAAAAGGAATTTTTTTTACAAACTTAATTAGCCACGAAAATAAATTGATGAAAAAAAAAGTCGGCTGTCATATTTTCATTTTCTTGTGTTGATAAACCTGAAAAATGTCGCCTTAAGGTTGGTAGCATTTGCATATAGCATCTGTCATTATCCTAGATAAAATTTCTTGAGAATTTGACTTGAAAGATTAATTTGTGTGTTTTCTTAAATTCAGGAGCCGAAGATTTCGAAATTTGAAGACTTTGTGCAGAATGATGAAATACGAGAATAAACCTGTGTTCATGTTTATATATTATTCTTATTGGATTGCATGGGATTGTCCAGTTTACAGTTGGGACATTTCCAACTTATAGGTCCGTTTAAGTTTGTTTACTTTGTTTACTTTGTTTATTCTCACGAACTGTCACTATTTGTACCCGTTTTTTAATAAAAGGGAGTTAGCAATTTACTAGTTAGCTAAACGAAAAAAAGGATTTAAAATTTTAGAGTCGTTGGTAAATTGCTAAATATTTAGCATATTGTTAGTTAGTAAAATGTTAAGCCCCTAACAGTAGGTTGTTTAAAATTTTGCACCAATATTTTTCTCTTAAAAAAAAAATAGGTTGGTTTCTTGTTGGTTGCTAACGTCACCTTGCATCAAGAATAGAAAATACAATAGAAAAACCGAGGAGAGTAGAGGAGTTCAAATAAGCATTTTTTACTATTGGAGTCTATCTCCCACCGTTTAGGCGGTAGGGGAAATTTAAAATAAAAATACTTTGAACGAAAAACGAGTTGTCAAAAAATAACGGTAAAACTTACAATTAAGTATGACATATTTTTTAAAGAGTATCCTCTATTCTATTAGCCAGTTTTTAAATCAAGTGAAAAAATTAATAGTTTCAAAATAACAAAATTTGACAAAAAAAATTAAAATTATTTTGAAGAGTATTTTTTCACATTTTTCGTGAAATATAAACATTTTTTAATTTTCAACCCGTTGCTCTATTTAATTTTTAATCAAAAACCGAAAAATAATATAGTATATGAATTTATTTGTAATCATTTTCGAGAAAATTGAAAATTACTAAAATTACTTTTTACTTTTATTTTGTCTTACTAAAGTACATGAATAATTGAAATTTGAAAATAGATCAGTGTTACCTTCCAGTATTAAGGTGTATAAACAGTTAGGTATGTAAGGGGGGCATACTGCCCTCCTGCAAGCCCCCTACTTGCACACTATAGGATTAGGGGTAGGTGCGTGGTGGGTGTATGCAAAGTTACTTTATCATTTAAAGAATCTGGATTAAAAGAAACTTAGAATTAATATCTATTCATATATGTTGGTAATGGTAATAGATATCTTCCTATTTCGGAGAATTCTCCAATTTCTTCCAATTCGAAAAAAAAAAAATTGAATAGAACAGCACTTTCGCAAGAATACCTCAGAGCAATATAGGAGAACATTCCGATACTTGGCTGGGGCCAGTAATTTTAAATCTAAAATCGAGTATGATTTCTATGTACACTTGGGTGTTATTTTTGTCTTACAATAAACGCTAGTCGACGACGCCAGCACAATTTGTGTACTGGAGCATAGCATAATTCCATAAAAGTGACTTATTACCCAGCATTACAGGTTAATAAACAGTGCGGTAAGAAGGGTTGGCATGCAGGGGGCGATTCCTCATAGTTAGCGCGTTTAGCGGCGCTAAACCAAGAATTTTAGAACAAAATGTTGTTATTATATTACTTAATAATTGAATTACTAACCAAAACTTAACTCAAACTTGCAATCAAACTGACTTTTCTAAAAATCTTTTTCATTTCATGCAATAAAACTCTCATGCAATAATCTATCTTGAAACATTGATCATCGCAAAATTTTGCGCTACCAAATTTCATACAGTCTACTCAAACATAACAGTACTTTGTCTTTGAAAAGAGTATATAATCAGTGCTGTTTTCTGGATTGTCTTCAGTTCTTATTAGAACTCCGTCAGGTAATGACCTATTAGAGATTGAAATTGGATTTTCTTCAGTTCTTTTTAGAACTCCGTAAGGTAATCACCTATTAGAGATTGAAATTGGATTTTTTTTCAGTTCTTGTTAGAGCTCCGTGAGATAATGAGAGATTGAATTTTGTGGTAGACGCTCTATTGGCAGTAACAGGCGGCGCCGCGCGTTAATGCCGCCTTCTTTTGCGGGTGGTTCTTTTCAATTATCTTTAACGCTTAAAAAGCATTTTAAGCGTTGAGTCTAGGGGGCATTTCTTTGCAAACGTTTTTGGACGTTCCTGTGAGAATGTTCGATAACGCTTGCCGAACTATTTTTAACCTAACTCGCTATTTTAGCGAATTAAAAAGTTCTTCTCAGAGCTAATAACAAATAATTCAAGAGATAAACAAAATTTCAACTTAACTAACTCTTTAAGCGTAATTTTTTCAAAAACAATTTTTTTAACAAGCTTAAAAACGAGTTTAAGCTTCATTAATTTTCCCTCTTAAATGCCATCAGAAACTAGATCAAGTCCAAGTAAATATTTTATCGAAAGTGGCTACGGCCGGCGCGATAACGTCCTTATGGCAAAATCTAATATTTTGTCAAAATATATTTTTCCAAAAGTACTAATTCGCTACATATTTTTTAACAAGTACTTTCTCATAACGTACGAATCCCGCCAATGAGTAGCAGAAAAAATCCCGCGATTACGACGGGATTTCGTTACTCGAACATTTTTCTGTCCAGGATTCTGTCGCAAAATGGCAGTTAAAATCGGCGGGATTACGTTATGCGGGATTCTGTTTTGCGGGATATCGTAACGTTCCCATAACCAGCGACAGCGAAGTATACAGGTACACATTAAAGACACACAAGACACAACAGAGAGAAAGAACAGGCGCGACCACGAGTTTGATGTCTCGTCTCCTTAAACTTTGTATGGACTTAGTCTATTGAAGGAAGAACAGTCCAATGAAACGAACATGATCGTCGAACTTGCTTGTATGAGTTATATTCATTTCATATTCGTTTTTAAAAGCAGAAAATTGTGCGATTAAGAAGAGCAATTTTTTCGGTTGTGCTGTACAATGTGTGTACAATGTTATGTGGTATACAGATTTGAAAAATGCTTCTTGACTTGAATATGTCAAGTGTGTTCAATCATTTTAACTTAAAATTTATTTTATTTTGCATATATATGGTACATTTTTGGCAAATACCAAAGGGACTTTTTTCACAAAAAATAAAAATCTAAAACTAAAATTTACTGAAAAAAACAAGCAATGTTATTTACATACTTCTAATGTATTTAGTTTTCATTATAATGCATTTGTCAGTACCTAAATAATTAAATGTTGACGAATGAAAATTTACATTTTTTACAATAAATAAAATTTACAAAAGGCTCTAACAAAAATGTTGTTGTTATTAAAATTGTTATCAATCAACATCACAAGTAAATCGACAGAAACGCCAAGTTTTCAAATTATGAACAGTGGGAAGTTATCAGTGTGGGTCGCACCCAGCCTCTTTTTTTTAAAACATAATCTTAAATGAGATCATAATAACCGAAATTGAAGCGAACGAAGTGGTGGGCAACAGCTAGTAATAAATAAATAGAACTTTTTGCTATGAAAAAAAATGATTTTTATTATTATTATAAGTATTATTTTGAACTTCTAGAAAAAAGTAGCTAACTCTAAGATTATGACCAGGAATCGCCACTGGGCATGCAGCCCCCCTGCTTCAGAATTTGGGGTAGGGTGTAAGCAAATTTTTTTTTTCAATCTAAGCAAGATGTATTAAAAGAATTAATTTATCCTATATTGTATTTGCATCTAATAAAATTAATTAAATTAAAATATTTATTTTGTTAGTTTCCCATTTTCGTGTCGAAAAACCGGTTATTTGAATAGGAGGAATAATGAAAAACCAGTTTTTTTCAACAGGTTGACTAGAGCAAGTAAGTGTACGTCCAAGCCCAATTCAAGTGGTAGGAAGAATGCAAAACATTTATTTATTTATTTTATAATTTTACTTACATATACTTTGAAGAAAAGAAAGGAAAACGATAACGATAACGATAACGATAACGATAACGATAACGATAACGAAAACGAACCTATCTTTATCTTAATTTACTTCTTTTATAAATTACCCATATTTGCATTCAAGAATTGTTCCAGTCAGAGAATTTTCAAAATATAAATCGGAAACATCCATGGTTGACAAACGCTCTGGCACTTCAGGAACACATTGTCCAATCCAATTATGTATCTCCGAGTAGGAAAATAATCCTTTAAGTGAAAGGACGTTTAAGGGTCTAAAAGAAATTTTTAATATGTATATTAATTGACGCTCCTAAGGAAGAGTGTAAGGAGTGCAAATCATTAGGTATTTTATTTTTGCTCTTAAGAACAGATAGATAGATTATGTACATAGATGGATAGACAGATAGAAAGCAAAATGACCGTACCTTGAAAAATCAAATATATGAATTCTAAAGTGTAGCGACAATGGTTTTACTGCATATGATCTAATTTGGACATCATGAGGTTTTTGATATGGTATTATTAAAGTCTTCAGTGTTCCGTATTGGCCTTCTATTGGTTGAAATTTCATCTCGAACCAGTTACAATTCTGGTGCAATATTATTTTTCGTTTGAAATCATACTCTGACTCAGAGAACTTTTCAACAGTAGAATGTTCTTCCTGTTCTATTTTTAAAATATTTATCATTATGTCACTTTCAAGTATAATTTCCGAAATAGACATTGGTATTTCAATAAAAAGATTGTAGGTCTTATCATCTTTGTCAAGTGTGAGCTGAAAAAATAAAAGAAATAAAAAAGTAAAAGTTACTTTCCTTCGTATTTATTCAAGTTTTTTTTTTACATGTCCCAAAAATTAATGATTTTAATTTATTAAAGGCGTCTTTTAAAGTACCAATTTTAAAAATTATATATTCAATATTAATTTGTTTTTATCGAATGATGAAGTTATTAAATTTAAAAAAAAATCTATGATATTTACACAATAAATTAAATTAGATAAAAAAATGTTGTTCTTAAGATAAATATCGTAAAGCATTTGACGTGCTTGGCGATGCTAGACCTATGCTATTCGGCTTATTGATCAGGTGACAGACAGCTACAATCAAACAATTTTCGGAAGAGAGCATTCATATGTTAAGATATGAAAACAAATATAATAGCGATAGTAAATAATCTAGATTGTCTGATATCTTACGACGTACTTAATATCGCACCAACATTTAATTAGTATCGTACTTAAATTAATTTAATCTATAACCGTTTGTTTGGAGAAATTTCCTTAAAAAATAAAAAGAAAGTTACAAATACATAGTAGGTACTCACCGAATCATTAACTTGTATGATTGATGCAGATGTACATTTATTTTGAATTGACGTAGACAACTGATAGGTGTCCAATGACTCAAGTTGTCTGGTTTGAGTTTTTTCATCAATTTCAACTTTTATATCATTTGGTATTTTTGAAACTCTTTCTATATTTTCCCACAAAAGAGATTTTTTTATAATTTCTTTATTGGTTAGACTTGATCCGATAATTTTTGTGGTTAAACCAAATATATTTCCAGAATACAACAAAACAACTATTTCAGTGCAACCTTGTGAAAAAACACATCCACCTTGTACTGCTGAAATGCTTTCGGGAAATATCTGTAAAGATTTAAACAAGAATTGAAGAATACTAGAATATCGAATTTAACTTATGAACTCTATGTTGCAGGCACTAATAAGGGATTATGAAGTTACCTATGTAGAACGATAAAAATCATGAATGGAAAAAATCAAAGAAAAAAAATCAAATTGAACAAAAGTCTTGAAATGCAAAATCCTCCTTGCATGTGCTTGTTGTCATATGCCTGCATTTAAACGAGCATGGTTCATATTTTGACTCATAGACAGTGATGATTATAAGTATAAAAATGTAACTTATTTGAGCACGAATAGTGCTGACAAATAACAAAAATATATATACAATACTAGGCGTACCCAGCCCGCTTCGCTGGGCGTTGTTTTTTAAATGAATGCAAAATTGCAAAAGGTTCATAACTTCTAGCAATAACATTTTATACAAAATAAAATTTATTTGAAGTCAATAGCTTCCGTTCCAGAAATATTTGCGACCAAACAAAATTTTACTTGGAGTCGATATCTTTACCCGTTCTTGAGATATCGTTAACAAAAAGGATATGTCGAACATACGAACGTACATTATGTATGGATGTACATATGTACGTACGAAACGAACGTATGTATGTATGTAGGTACGTACATATGTACAAACGCACACACAGACGTCTGGTTAAAGATGAGAGATCTAAATTCTAGGCACCTTGAAACGTCCACATTTGTCCAAAAATTTAATTTAAGGGAAGTTAAAAATATTATGGACTAACTTATAAAATTTAAATTTATTCAACTTTTGAAGCTGTTGAAATTTTTTTAAAAACCTTTGAAAAGCAAATGGTATTAAAGAAAAACTAAATGGTAATTTTTTAACAAAAAAGAATTATGGACTCACTTACCTTTTGAATTCTATCACACCAGTTTTCTTTTCAAATCATTGTATATTATACATACATACATATGTATGTGTGCAAATGTTATTTTTGTTTATTTATTTATTTTTGACAAAAAAAAACTAAGAATTAGTTTTTTATAAGTATCGGTGCTATATTCCTTATATTTTATTAACTTTAATGTTGTGTTTAAAACCATAGTTTTATTTTTGTTTAAAGTACCTATATATAAACACTCACGTACTTGAGTGCAATGAAGTGAGATTAGCGATTAGGAACAAACATGTACCTACATTTACATTTTTTTAAATATACATATGTATGTAGATTTAAAAGCTTACTTCTCTGTATAATTGTCTACATTCAACGTTAATGTCGTCATCAGTAGCCATGGTAAAAACTTGAATTGTCCCATCACGTCTTCCAATTATAAGTTCATCATACCCGTCTCCGGACAAATCAAAGGTGTCAATGCATGTGACGGCGCTTGAACTTGAAGAAGAATCTACTAAAGTTCTTTGCTTTACTGTAAAAAAAACGACGTATTTTATGTATTGCACCTTGCTACATAACTTTAATTACAAAATATAATTAAAATTTACCGTCTCCAGTAAAGTGTTCCATATGATAAAGTATTATCTTCCCATCTGCAAATCCACACAGAATTCTGTCACCAAGTACGTTTTTTGGAACATGTAGAACTGTTGGAACGCTATCGACTTCTACTGTCTGACGAACTCGACAATGCTCTAATATGCGTAGGACTCGGCCAGAACAAGCCAAAACTGTTAGTATTCGATTTGTCTATGAGGAAATTTGAAGTAAAATAGAACTCTATATCAGCATATGTACTATAAATTTTCTTCGTTGTCAAGTTAAAACTAGCATAATTAAAAATAACTTACAACTAACTTACTGACCCTACGCGGACACTAAATTAAACTAATAACTAAAATGCTAATTCCTTTCGGTCTAAGAACTAACATAAAACTAAATATCTATATCTTTTTTATCACCAAACAGTACTCCAAAAAACTTGGTTTATTATACAAATATGAAGGTATAGTGTATATACAGTGTTCTAGGAAACGTCAGCAATCCAATTTCGGATGCTAAGTGCAAACTACTAAAATGTGTAATGCTTTACCCGGCGCGATATTTTCCGCTCATTGCGATATCCAAATATGTCACTTTCTTAACCGCTTACTTACTTAGGTCCTCAGACCTACGAAGTTGGTTGGTATTCCCTAGTTGGACATAGGGCCTCAACTATTCCTAAACGCCATCGTTTGTGGTTTCCAGGGATGTATTTAAGCTCTTTCCCAGTCTCGCAGATTCCTCCTCGACTGTTTCCCTTCACGTACTTCAATGTCTACCAACTCTTCTTCCTTCTTGTGTGTCTGACCCGCAATGCAGTCGTTACCTTTTCGAAGTGTATGTCCGTCCAATCCACTGCCACTCGACGCCTACGTATAATGTTGTTGATGGGTTCCTGACCTGTTCGCCTATATAAGTCCTAGTTAGAGATATGATTAGGCCAGAAAACCCGTAAGATGGTTCGAAAACACCTTGTTGTATACTTCTCCTCTGCAAATGCATACCAGGTAATCGATGTTGTTGGCTCTGCTTGTAGCAGTTCTGTGGGAATGCCCACCGCTTTGTTGTTGTTCTTCAGTGCCTTAATGGGGGTTCATATGTCTTCTTTAGGGGGGGTGGAGAAAGAGAAAAACCAGAACTCCATACTGGTTTTCTATGGATTCGGATCAGGTGCTGCTGATTGTTCTCATATGTTGCGAAAGGTGATCCCTGAGTTGTTGACAAGTGTAAGGGTCCTTTAGTCTGTCCGTGTTAAACTTGGGTATTCTGATTTTCGAACTCGATCTCCAAACTACAGCTGTACTTAATCTTATCATTATGATGTCTCCGCGCGGGGTGTTGTTGTAAGTGGCACTTATCCGACTGTAGAAGCCCTCTTTCATTTCGTCTGGGACGAGTTACATTTGAGCGTAACACTGTACGATGGTGATGTTGCGTACTTTACTCCCAAATCTGGCCTTTATAATCCCTTCACCTAGTGGCTGCCAATGACGGCAAACAAAACTGAAACCACTTAGCCGTGGAAGTGAGTATACCATCACCGCGACAGGTAAATGTGCGAGAAAATGCACTAGAAAATTGTTTAGAAAACAATAGTAAAATTATGAAGTTGCAGCAGAACTAGAAAAAAAAACTTCAGAGGTAAGAGTGGCTATATTGAACGCTTGTATAGGTGACCATTGATTGCTTCAAAATTTTGGATAACTTAAAATTAACAAGAAATATCCGTTATGAACCATACATGTTCAATACAGCTAAGCAGCTTGACTCTGAGAAAGTGGAATAATAAATACTATTTGCCGATTGAGGGATTTAATCCCAATAAGAAGAAATCCTCTTTATAGAAGAAAACCTTACTTTGGAGAGGGCACACAAGACATTGGGTCTAGCAGAACAACAATTTTTCGGCACGGATAATGAAAAACTAAATTTACCTACAATATTAAAGTGCATCATAGACACGGGTGCTGCATGCAAAATAATGAACACAGAGGATTATAAAAAAATACCAAATAAAAAGTGTGATTTAGAAAAAAGGAAAAAATAATTGAAATGTTTTGGTGGAAGTCTTATTAAACTACTTGGTGTTGCTGATCTACTCGGTCAACATGACTGCATACAAAAGCAACTCCAATTTTAAATAGTTAACGAAAAATGTCTTATACGCTCAAACTTCTAAAATATTTAAAACAATAATTCTGTCCATTTTGTAGAAAATATCAAAAATATTTATGCCAGAGAAATAATAGAAAAATATAATGATGTCTTTTAAGGTGATGGTAAGCTGGAAGGAAATTTGTCATTATAGAAATTGATCCCTACATAGCACCGACATAAGAGGTTCCAAACGTATTCCAGTTGGACTTAAAAATTATCTCAAATTAAAATTATATGAACTCGTGAAGAAAAATATTATAAAAAAAAGTTACTCAACATGGATAAGTAATTTAATATTGGTCAAGCGCAAAAATAAATTGAAAATTTGTGTGGACTCAACGTATTTAAATAAAGCACTAAAGCGCCCTAAATATCAAATACCGACTATTGAAGAAGTTTTGCCAGGCTTGACAAACGTCAAAGTATTTTCAGCATTAGATGCCTAGAACGGATCCGGCAAATCGTTTTTGATAAGTAAAGCAGCGAGCGTACAACGTTTTGGACACCCTTCGAAAGGTATTGTTGGAATAGGCTGGCTTTTGGACTTGCGTCAGCTCCGGAGATCTAGATGAAACAGCACGAAGTCTCACTTGGCAGATGTGAGACTACGGATGATGCTATCCTCGGTCATAATAAAAATTTTGAAAAATGAATACAAAGATTACGTGAAAAGAATTTAAAACTAAATCCACATAAGGCTATCCGATGGACTTCTGGTAATTTTTTCTGATTAGCTTTGACATCGGACGCATTTAAAGTAGATGAAGGAAAGGTAAAAGATATTTTGAAAATGGAAGCACCAACAAATGTAAAAGACACGCAGCGGTTTATTTGAATGTGTTCTTAACTTACCAGATTTTTGATTTTCTGAGGTAACCGAACCGTTAAGAAAAACTTTGTATCATGTTGAATGGCATTGGGGATCTAACGAACAAGAAGCATTTACCATACTAAAAAAAATTATAGCGGATACTCCAATATACGAAAAAACAGACCGTTACGCAAGCAGCATAGGACTAGGGGCAGTATTAAAACAGGATGGTCATCCAATTGCTTGTGCATAAAAAAAAAATTACAGTGGAAACCGATCATCTTCCTTTACAATCGATTTTTAAGAAATCATTATCTCTTCAGCGTTATATTTTAGAGGTAACATATAAGATAGGTAAATTGATGACTTCGTCCGCAATTTCAGTTATTACGATTACAATTAAGTTAAATAATAAAATAAAAAGAATTTTTCAATTCAATAACGCAGTCCCTGAGACCAGTGTGTTAAAACAAACAACGGAAGCCCTCAAAGATGAATAATATTCCCTGTTTTTGCAACATTTTTCACTAATGCTTCTTTCCTATTGGTCACAGAGTAGTGTTATGAAGCTTTAAACCTTCCTCGATAAATGTACTGTCAAACACACAACAAAATTCAATTCGAACCATTCGTTCCTGAGATTAGCGCGTTCAAACAAACAAACTCTTCAGCTTTATATATTTAAAGTAGTAAAGATGGTTATAATCTAAGTTAAAGATTTTTACAACTTTTTGAATCGTTATATCTCAAAAACTACAATTTCTTCCCAAGGTATTTTATGATAAAACTTGCCGTTTTGCTAAAAATCGCGAAAAACTCATTTCGTTGACCTTTGACCTTAACACAATTTTTTACACACAGGGGAGGGGTGGGGAACAATCAAATTTTATTTTTAACTATATTTTAAACAATCTTACCAATTTTCCGCTTGGTGGGAATTTATGTAACTTCGAATGTCTATTTTGACCGGACTATAAAATAGTTATAAGTGGTTAAAACTGTTTTTCGACTCAAATATTCTAAGAACAAACAATTACAGTGACAATGACTTGACTTGTAAGATTTTTATTAAAACATTCATAATAAATTTCTTGTAGTTCTCAACTATAGTATCGTCCTGTGTCGAAATTCACAAACAATTTTATGAAAAATATTTAATGAAAAAACACTTTTTTATTTTTTGGAAAGAGTACAGTATTCGGCTGTGCAAAAACATAAATAACCGACATTCCTACTCGTATCGTAGCTTATGCTGCATCTTAGGAAAAATTAATCCTTATAGACAAATAAATAAATAATAATAATTAAAAAACTTACATTATTTGGTAAGAGTGCAACAACATCCACAATTGTGTCCCCACATAAATAGGTTCCAATTTCTTTGCAATCTCGATAGTGACTGTAGACATGATTTCCACAAATAAACAAGTCAGCTCCGGAAACAAACCTTAACATTAAGTTTTAATGCAGGACATTAAATTATATTCTATAAACAACCTTTGTGTAACTCCTTAACTTACATGCATTTAAGGGGTTCAGTTAAGTTTGTTTCAAATGACATAAACATCTTGCCTTTTTTGGTAAAGGCTTTGATTAACTTGTCGGAACCAACAAATATTTTATCCAAAAATGTGCCTTTAAACCGAAAGGATAAGATATGGTTTGAATATGTTGGCCTTAATTTTACCTGCTACACCACTTATTTGAACGCTTAACACTTTTGATCCCACATAATTTTGGAAAGCTAATTGTACCTCGGAATTTTTAACACCAAACATTTTAAAATTCCCATCTAAGTCACCAACAGCAATCTGTGTATATGATATAAAAAAATTGCGAAAGACATACGATATGGTATAATTACTTAATGTAAACCTTTTGTTGTTTTTTTAAATTCCCTGTTGATACTAGTTTTAAGCAATTTGGCAAAGTTGTATTAACACTTGTGTAATTTAATCTTGTTAATTCTAATTCCATTTTGTAGTTCTTTTAAAAAAGTATAAGAAATTTGATTTGTTTGAAATAAAATTATGTGTTGTGTAATTTTTTGAGTGCCATGGAAACATTTATTATAAAAGAGGTTTGTTTAACATCGCCGCTGGGTAGTGTTTTTAGGCCCTGAACTTGTCCGTAAATTAAAAAGACGTGTTTTGTGTTGCGCTTTTCTTTGTTACATACACAAACTTTTAGGTAGTCTCCACACAAAATTTGTAATCAATAGGTGTGTTTTTTGGCAATTCTATCCGTAGTGAAGTGGGATTTCCCAAAAAAACGTTTATCCGCAGTGGTGTGGTTTTTCAATTTAAAATCTAATACTACTGACTAGTTGTCAAATATTTAATTGAAATAAGAAACAAACAAAAACTTTTTCTCAGGCTGAGAACACAGAATAAGGAGATTATTAAGTTAAAATGGAAGATTTACAAGATGATATGGTAATAAACATCAAAAATGTTTATTTATCTTAGTAAATTCATGTCACAATTCCTATGGTTTTAGAATCAAAAGTTGATTTGTATATTTTACGTGACAAATAACAAAACAAAAGTCAAGGGGTCTGTTGGCAGACTTTGGTTGGGTTTGATTTACATTAAGTTATTTTTTCTTGAAGACAAGCGAAAGGTATACTTGGCACAATTAATTCGCAAACGATAGATGAGAGTATCAACATTAAAAGGATCCAAGGCGCTATATTATGAATGTAAGAAACCCACCACTTTGTGTAGCAACGACAAAAGTGATCTAAGCTTATGAAATTTCATACACAAAATCAAAAACGTAAAAACGTCGCCGCCTCTACAATAGTATTTAGTAAAAAAAAGTTTTACAAGTTCATTCCCCTGATGTTTATAAGATTTTAAACACAAATTCAAGGAAAAAGTGCATCAATTTCCTTAGGTTTTTAGTAGTGCCTTTAAGTGTTCAATATGAAAAACACTGTAGCGTTAGTTTACGAACACTCGATCGACAGCGTTTTAAATTTCTCGAGTTTCTTTTTCACTTTAGTTTGATTGCATATAAAACATGAAAACTCAAAAAGTGCAGAAAATAATTAAAGTGTAAACACTCAGTGACAAATGTTAATTGTAAAACAAAAACCACTTATTGTACTCTACGAACATGCCTTCGAGATACACAATATTTATCAATTGTACCAAACTAAACTGCCAATATTTATATTCGAGACTCGAGCAAACGTAAAAATTCTATCCGTAGTGAGATCCTACTTCTACTTTTATTGACAGTGAGGTTGGTGTATTCGTAATGTGAGTAAAATCTTACTTCACTATGAATACTAGCCAAAAAAACACACCTAATGTTTTCTTCACGAAGACAGGAACTTTGGAGGATTGGCTTTACGATTTATTGATTATCATAGCGAAATCCACTCGAATGGGGAACTGAATCTTATTTAATTGAACAGGGAATAATCGGAATTCGTGGAATATGGACTTCTTATCCTTTGAATTTGCCATTGATGATCGTCACTGAAATCACATTGTTCATCACATCATCAGTTACTTTATGGACAAACGCGAGTCGTTGCACAATTTTGGATGATTAAGATTCCACAATATATATATGATCGACCGCTTACAGCGGTAAAATTTGTAAATTCAATATTACTCGTCGACCAGCATATAACTTTATTCAAGCTTTCGACGTCCCTAGTTTTACTGCTAGTGTTGCCCGTTTGCTAATCAAATTAATAATTTCTAATAATTTTGGGGAATAATCGCAATACTTGTACCGTTTGCGGATGTGATGTAAGATAATGGACTATGCGTAATCAGCGTTTTATACACAAAATTGATATCAATTGTAGCAAAAAAAAGAGCACATTTGCTCAACAAAAAATGAAATTATCCTGTCAGTACAATGTCATCTATTATTATTTATTTATGTATCTATATACACATGTATGTACAGTGTCTCCCAGCTTAAATAAAACACTTGTAAATTGAATTGAAAACAAAATGTTATCCTATTAACAGGGTTTATTTAAAAGGGTTAATCAAGAAAAAAGAATATAATTCACATGTTTCCCATTTGAACAAGAATTTTTTCTTAAAAAAACAATCTCACAGCTTAAATGATGTAGGGTAAAGGTGTCAACAGTGAATCAGGGTACACAGTGAATCATTTGCTCTCACGGTGTAATTTTTTATTTTATAATAAATCTGAAAAAGAGAAAAGATCGTCCTTGTACATTTCATCCCTTCAAACCATAAGTCTGCGTAATCCCTTGATCGGAGTCGGACATTTTCGTGTGTTTGTGTTTTCTGCATTGATAAGTAATTTTTTGTTTTCTATTTGTTTTTCTTCTCATTTAATAACTATGCATCGTAACTCCATTTGAGTGATATATTCGTGTTTTTGGTTACATTGACTTAATAATTTGTGTCAACTTGTTTAGTTATGTGAAATATTTAATATAATTTTAATGTGTTTTTGTTAAAATGGCAACATGGTACACAGTGAATCAATTGAAAAAGGTACACAGTGAATCACTGATTTTTCATTTAATTTCAATTATTCAAACATGGATGTTCGCTAGAAAGCTTACATTTTAATCAAATTGATTACTTTTCTTTCCTTATTTTTTTTTTTTTGTATTATTTTTCTTTATTTTAAGCTTTGTGATTTTTTTTCAAGTTTTGTGATTTTTTTATACATGAAGGGTTTTATTTAAATTTTTTTTTTTGTTATAAATAAAGAGTATATATTTTTGTTCAGTTTTTTATCATTATATAAGATATGACTGTTAAATATAAAAATAAGTATAAAACAAAAAACATAGTTTTTTTTTCTTAAAATACTGTTTTTACATCCCTGATTCACTGTGTACCAGTCACTGATTCACTGTGTACACCCAAAGTACACAGTGAATCATGTGGTAAGGTAAATTAAAAACATTTTTTTTTATTTTTTCCAAAGTATAAAGTTTTGAAATTTTGTGCTTAAATTGAAGAAAATATATTGAAAATGCTGTGACAAAAAAATTTCATGGCTACTATTATAAATGCGAGCTTAACAGCCCAAGATGTAAAAATTGATCCACTGTTGACACCTTTACCCTACTCAGTTTTAACCGTAAATATATATCCTACTAATTTTGTAATATGAAGAATGAAAACGATATTTTCTCAGTTCGCTTCTTCTTTACATCACGAAAATAAATTGCCTGAATTAGAATCTTCGATATGGGACGTCATACTAGTTTTGAAACTCGCGAGCTTATAATTAGTCACTTTAAAGATGGGAAAAGCCAAAGAAAAATATCGGAAATGCTAAAATAGTTCTTCAACTGTTCAACACATTATTGAGCGTTATGTCCATGTTATGGGAAGAAAAGCCCCCAATAAAATATTTTCCGACAGCGACTGTCGTTGGATTGTGAGAAAGGTAAAAGAAAACCCAAATTTAAGTGCACCAAAATTGGCTGAAGAAGTGGAGAAGTATTTGGACAAAAAGTGTAGTGCTGAAACCATACGACGAGTATTAAGAGATGCTAATTTTTAGCGGAAGGAGTGCCCGAAAAAAGCCATTTATTAGTAGCAAAAATAAAACCACAAGAATTAAATTTGCTCGTGAGCGCATTACATAGGATTCATTATTTTGGGATACGGTTATATTCACAGATGAGAGCAATATTAATCTTTACGGGTCGGATGGTAAAGCATACGTTTGGAGGCAGCCAAATACTGAGCTCCAGCCTAAGAATTTGCGTGGCACGATCAAACACGGTGGAGGTGACGTTATGGTTTGGGGCTGTATGTCCTCTGCTGGTGTGGGAAACCTGGTTTTCATAGAAGGCAATATGGACAAAAATATGTACTTGGATATTTTAAAACTAAGTTTAAAGCAAAGTGCCCATAAACTCAATATTAAAGACACCTTTCGAGTATACCAAGACAACGATCCTAAACATCAGTCAGGAATAGTACAATCTTGGCTGATTTGGAACTGCCCTCATATTATGCAACCACCTGCACAAGGAATAAGATCGAGGGCAGACCTAAAAAAAGCTGTTTTGGAAGAATTGGGACTGATTTCTTTGGAGAAATGGTTTCTTTGTTTCATTAAAAAATTTCGCATCATTTAAGCTGACCTATTTTTTAACAATAAAAAAATAATATCCTCTTGTTCAATGGTAAAAACTTGAATTCCTTCTTTTTTCGTTATAACCAATAAACCCAGCAAATTAGATGACATTTGTTTTTTATTCAATTAACCACTGTTTCTCGAGTTTCTTTAGTTTTCCAGAAGATAAAAGGAGTACACCATTTAAGCTGGGAGACACTGTATATACCTACTTAGTAGTTAAGTTTTATTAAATGTTCTAATTTTCTACGAAACTTTATTCTTTTTTCCCCGTAAGAACATTGTACAAAGTATTAGAAAACTTGTAAAAAAAAGATGGATGAAATCGGTTAAGCTAGCTGACCCGACAGACGTTGTCCTGTCTTAACTATAAATATTCAATTCGAACTGGAATAAATATAAAAAACTAGCTGACCCGGCGAACTTCGTACCGCCCTATAATCAAGAAATATCTGTTACCTTTTTATCTGAATAAAGTTAATTTCATTATTAAGTACCTATAGCTGACCCGACAGACAATGTTCTTAATTGTGATTGTATATTGGTATATATATTGGCATACAATTTTCTTGAATAATTTTTGTAGCGCCAAATGATGTCATTTGAAAGCAATTATTGTATTGCTGAATATGAGTTAAAAAATGTCTACAATCTGGCCCATTTCCGGAAACCAATGAATGTAATGGCTCTGGTGGCGGTACCAACGGCGTCAGTTTGACTTGACCGTTCGAGCAACACAATCCAGGGGCTTCATTTTTAAACTTAAATGCCTTGCAATATTGACAAACAACGTTCATTGGTCCAATAGCAACGATATGCAGTGTACTGTAGTCAATTTCTTTGTTATAAATAAATGCAGCTCTATGGGGTTTTAAAGCAACACTTCTACTTTGTTGGTGTCGGTTCCATCGATTCCGTTCAACTTCATTCCGCTTTTCACGTTGCTCATCAGTTTGATTTGCTCTTGTATTTCTTTGACTTGCAGCATTACGGGTTCTGCGACTTAAGTTTGCTTTCCAACACTATACTAATTTGACTAACCTTGTTGAACAAACACTAAGAAATGGTAAATGAATATTGTAGGTATTTTGTTATTATAACTCCGACCACAGACCAACTCCGACCGTTGTATTTGCAAACAGCATGTAAATTCATTTCTTTGTTTTTAATGGCAACTACGTGAATATTACTGCCAGTGACACATTATTTTATTAAAAAAGTAAAATCTTCTTGTTTCCTGTGCAACTTTCGTAATTTTTTCTTACATAAGAACCATCTCCTAATAATAACAAATACAACAAAAAAAAGAATTAGTGAAATCGGTCCAGCAATTCACGCGTGATGCCGTGACCAAGGGAAAACGGGATTCATTTTTATATATATATGTAGATTAATTATTCAAAAAATAGTGTTCATTGTTATGCTTTTTGATAGACAACATTTTTAGTTTTATTTTCTGGTGCGTAGATCAATAATTTTTTCGACACGGGAACAGGCGATATACAGTTGGCCTGTGAAAAACATGGAATTTTAAAAACACAACGCACTGCCTTGTGATTTATTTATATAGATTGCATGCAAGCCACTGAAAATTATAACCGTTTAAAGTCGAATGCCAGGTCACTACCCTTGTTCAAGTACTACCAAATGTATTTAATAGATTTGACGGAATGGCAAAATTCGACATTAACATTTGTTTGATTTAAATATCTTGGAGTAACGGCGAAAATGGAAAAACACAACGGTTCTCAATTTCAATTTTCTGTTGATTAATTTTGACTATTATTGACCTTCCATTGTCATCAGTAGATCAGCGGCGATAAAGAAGAAAACCACGGCAACATTTTTGTCTGCAAGTATCCTTAAAAGCTTGTAAAAAGATTTCATTCTTAAAAGTTTGCTATACATTTATAAGCAATTCCCACGGTAATTCTGATTTGATGCGACAAGACACACACAAAGAGGATTGACATTGTAAACGAGCTATACGATCAGTACGAAAGGATCGAGGTGTGCGAAATGCAGGTTGTGGGAGGATGTACATTCGCTAGATAAATTGTAAATTTCCCCCTCTGAAAGATTTCTGAATAGAGTATAAAAAAAAAACAATATTTAAAAATTATCAAAATCGGAACTGTTTCTGAGGACTTTCGGCCAAAAAGCTTTTAGTATAAGAGTCCACACCAAATTTTTGGTTGTGAAAATTTATCGAAAATGAAGAGTATGAGTGGAAAGCTGTTGCAAAAGTAACTACAAAATTCCATGTCTTGCAGTTCCTATTCGCGGCCTTAACCAAACATTTTCTTCACCACACCATTGGCATCGACCCCCTGATCACAAAAAGGTGAGTCCAAGACAAATTCATCGCGGCCATACCTCTGCCAGACAATTCTTTCGAAAATAACTATTTAAATTAGAGCATCATTCATTAGTAGCAATTTTATCATTATTTATTTTGTTTAATAATGTCCCGATCTTCCCTTGTTGAGAATTACTATTAATGTACAGAACAAAAAAAAAATCGTTAATATTAAATACATACATATGTATGTATTTTATTATTATAGAGAAGGCAAACCATCAGCTTTATATTTTATACACTACAAATGGACATGCATATTTAATGGATGTAGTATGTATATAACTAGTGTTTTCTTCTTTTTCTTTGTGAAAAAATAAAACAAATTACGTATGTATGTATTTTTGAAATAATTCTAAATTATGACAGAAAGTTTTTATACATTATGTACATTTTGTATCTGACTTAAATTTCATTGAATTGAATTAAAAAGGCTCATTTGAATACATGAGGATTTTCAAAATTACGAGAAAATGTAGGTACCAACATTTTAAAGCCGTCGTGCTTGCTATAAAGCTTCGTCGTCGATTAGCCCAGGAAATATTGTAAATTTATGCTACCACTTTAATAAATTTAAAGGAGGTCATAAATAGGGTAGTTAAAAATTGACTTTATTGAAATGTCTGACACAAGAAAATATTATTTTCAAAATGATTTTTATCTTTATATAAATGATAAAGCCGAAGCCATACACACCAGTTTGGGAGAAGATTCAATGTAACTCTTCATTTCGGCCACTTCAAAACTTCATTAATTAAAGTGTAATTGAAGAAATATTATAAACAAAAAACCAAAATTTGTCAAGCAACAATTTAAACAAAATCGGAGATCTAAGTAATTATGATTAAGGATTTTTTATTAACAATAAATAAATTTCTCATATTATCAATTATTAGCTATACTCTTTAAAAATTGTTGTTTGTCGGCTTCACTAGTACACCCAACAACTCCTAACATCAACATGTCCATGACATTTTTGTCTGGATTGTAGGAAAGGTAAAGAACAGCATATCGAACAAGTACTTGAAACCACAAAATGTGATCTTTTCGACAGAGTTTTACCATTGTGAGAATCTTGGCGAGATTCTTCCAATCTCTTTGCATAACACACAATCGTGCTTCCTCTAACATCTTCAGTAGTGGTGCTTTAAAGCTATTTCGATTAATTGACGATATACTATGAACTGGAATTGAACATCTTGGTTTATAATACGTCTCGCATTCCCCTTCGTCATCGTTAAGTAGTTCCATTACTTCATCAAATTTTGTTTTTGGTATACTCAGATTTATTGGCTTTTTAGAATTAGATTTGTACTTTTTGTTTACTTTTGATTTTTCTTGTGCCATAACTTTTTCAATTTGCAACTGTAATTTCTTTTTACATATGCACACACATGTATTTGAAATGTTTTTCTAGTATCTACTCTCTATTAAACATCAATTATTTCTTGAACGGATGCCCCAATTTAATGTATGTTACCTATTTATTAACCAAAATAGATTATCAATTAAATGAAAAACAAACATAGACTATTGAAATGTGGTATTGCAATTGCATACATTTATATCAAAGATAAAATAAATATATGAATCAAAAATACTTCTTTTATTTAGATTTGAATCTGAATTTACCCCGTTTACATGAAGAAAGAATCTGAATTGAATCAGGATTTAGTCGATATATATCTGGTTCAGACGAGCTGGATCGAATCGAATATATTGGTGTAAACCTGGAATCGGGGCATCGAGAAATCGAGTTTTTGCTGTGTGTAGCAACCATTGAATAAGAAATAGAGGAAGAGGCATATGTCACACATACAATGTACGTGAGTGAAGCATTAAAATAAATTAAAAAAAAACAATTCTGATGATCATCTGTCATTTTGAATAGCCGTACGAGAATGTGGAAATAAAAGAATAAAAAAGTAAAATAAAAGTGATTCTGTTAAATATATACAATATTTCATTTAAAATAATACAAAACAATATGTGGTGCTGTTTTAAATCGTACAAAAACACCTATAATAAGGATAGAAAAAAGTTTTCGTTTCACAAGAAAGTTTTTGGCTCATATTCAACACAAACTAATTTGAAGGGATGTTTTTTAAGTAATTACACTATTGTAAAATACTTTTTAATTGATATTTTATGGTATTTTTCCTTAATAAAGCAATTCTGTTGAGAATTAAAATACACTTCTATCTTGTCTTCTCTGGAGACGATCTGTCAAATTATAAATTCTCGGAAAGCGTCGGTTTATTTTTGTTGGTGATGGCAAGGCGCCCAAAATCGTTGAGCGCCCTTAGAGAAGAATTATTTTTCTACTTAATTGACAAAAATTGTTCAAAGTAACCATAAGTATAATTTCAAATTATTTGACTAAGAAAAATATCTGTGAAAGGGTTTTTTTTTTTTCATTAAAATAAAACTTAAAACTAAAAACTATATGTATTTTCATTTCTAAATTCCCAATTTTATAGTTTCTGTAATAGGTAAGTTTTATTTTATTACTTCAAGCTTGATTTCTTCGTTATTATAAAGTAGCTAAGCAAATAAATTGAAAAAGACTTTCATTTCATCATTTATTAGATCGAATAAAATTAAACTAAATTAAAAAAAAAAATTCTTTCAAGGCTGCAAACAATTTATTTGGGCTCCCCAGAAAGTAGCCGTTAACTTTCATGTCGACCCTGTATCAAAGCATTTGTGTGTGTGTAACTCACACAAGTATGAAAAATGCTTCATTTTTTCTCGATATGCCTCTTCCTGTAGTTCTTATTCAATGGTAGCAACCAACAAGCTGATAGCTGACATTTTGATTCCATTTAAATTCAATCCACCGACGCCTTATACCTTACGATCGAAATTCTGGTTTGATTCGATTCCTCGATCTCTTCTTGTAACGTTGTATTACTACGTTTTCACTTGCCATAAATCCCATTTGGTTTTGGATACATTTCTTACAAATCTCCTTGAAATCTTAAAAATGTATACTACGTTTTCAATGGAAACTAAACGAAGATTTAGTTAGATTTGTCATAAGGGGCCGGTTATAGCTATCAGTAAAATCGATCAGTAAAATTTTTGTTTTTAGTTTTTGAACGTGTTACAGATTTATTTCTAGCAAAAATTCTTTCAAAAAGAAACAACGCATTTAAAGTTTTATTTCATTCATAAATCCATTTTAATTTTTTTAATGATGAAATTTCATTTTACTGAACAGCTGACTGCCAAAAGCCAAAAAAAAATCAATTTCGTTTTACTGTGGGTGTTCCAATTTTTTACTGTACTGATAGCTATAACCGGCCCCTAAATCTCATGGATATCTCAAAAATTTACCATACAAATATAAATCACCTTAAGGGGCCAGTTATAGCTATCATTGGTTTTCATCATTAAAAATTTTATTTCGCTATTAAAAGCGATAGAGAAAGTCAAATTTGTCATTAGAGATATCAAAATGAAGCTAATGACTTGGAGAATTTTTTTAGTGAAAACACATTTATTTTAACCCAGAACTTTTCTGTTAGTTAATTTTTAATTTTTCAATGATGAAACCTTATTCAATGAACAGCTGTTTCGATTTGGAACAAAATTGTTCCAATGTAAGCATTCCATTCCCGTTGTATTCCCACCTGTCAGTTTTTCTTTCAATGATCATTTTTTCTTTCAATGATCAACTCTAACCTCAAATGCTTCGAAAATGTTTGTTTATTTTTTGTTTTCTTTTAAATTGTGCAGTTGTACGTAGTGTTTAAAAGAAATTTAAATAAATCCATCATTTACACGGTTGTTAGGATTTTAATTTGTTCTTTTTTCCAAACAGTAGGTGGTTTAAAAAACAGAGTTTTTTTATTTCAATGATAGATAGGTATTTTCAATGACATATTTTTCAATGATAGCTATAACAAACTTGTCAAAAAAAATTCAATGATTGGTTTCAATGATGAAAACCAATGATAACTATAACTGGCCCCTTAAGGTGATTTATATTTGTATGCTAAATTTTTGAGATATCTATGTCCCCTAAGGGACGTATTATAACTCGCGAGTCGCCTAAAAAAATAAGCGGATGTGAATTTTTCACATTTGTAATATTTGCGATTAAGTTGACGTTCGCCTTAAACTTAAAAAATTTGGATAAGTGAAATGTCGTTCTATTACCATTTGGCGAATGCTAGCCTTTGTCTGTCAGAATCGGTCGAACTGTAATTCTTTGTGACTTTGAAATACCACCAAACTCTTCATTCGCCAAAACAATCGACCTCAGGCAAATGTTTCTGCATTTGAATTGCGCAAAAATATAAAGGGATTAAAAATACTGACTTTAACAGGTATTCTTCGAACCAATTTGAAAATGAAGGTGATACACCGTCTCCGTCCATGGAGCTTGCATCTTCTTCGCGTGCTTCTACATCGATAACATTAACCAAATTGAAGAATTCATCAAAGACTGCAAAAAGCATTTCGATCTGGAATAACAAAAAGTTAACATTCTAAAAGATTTCGTTGAAGATAGTAAATTGTTTAATGAAAACATTTAAAAAATATGCGAGGATAAAAAGATTTAAAATAAAGATATAAAAAATTAAACAGTGTTTCTCTTACTTAATTGCATTTTGATAACATTCCGGATAATATAATTTGTGGCAACCAAAAAAGCATTCTCAAGTCAGTTTTATTATATTCTCTTAAAGAAAGTGATGTGATTTGTTCAACTTATTGTTTAGTTATGAATCAAGTACCTTTACTTTACTTTACTTTATCAGACTCCCGATCCATGTAGGATCTCTGTCCGAGACACGATGGCCTTCAATCTTCTTCCATCCCGAGCATGTTGCTTCCAGTCATCCAGACCAAGCGTTCTGGCATCCGCGATGGCTTGGTCTTTAAACCGGAGGTTCGGTCTTCCTTGTCGTTTCGAATCAGGTGGCTGGGTTTCAAAGATTTTCTTAGCTGGAGCGTTGCTGTCCATCATTTTCTCGAGCCAATAAAGTCGACGTGTTTTAATTTTTTTTGACAACGTTTTTTGTACAACTCATTCTCCTCCATTCGCCTCCTTCGCAGACAGGACCAAATATCCGAAAAAGAATTTTTCTCTTGAAAAAGCCCAATAGCAGCTTTTCCTTTCTGCTTATCGTCCAACACTCAGCGACTCAGCACCGTATAGCAGGACTGGCAGTATAAAAGTTTGTAGAGCACATCATCACATCTCCGCCGTGTTTAAACAGTTCCACAGGTAGTTGATCGGAAACGGCGGTCTTGTTGTTTTGTAGCTTTTTGATAGCAAGATCTATCTCTTCTATACTGGGTGGAGGGACTGGTTCGGTGTTGTTTATGTTCATGCCCAGTATCTTGCTCTTGGAGATGTCCGTTCAGCAGTTTCTGGAAATGCTGCTTGAAGACATCTGCCATTCCTTGTGCTTCAGTGTCTAGATTACCATAGCTATTTCGAATAGCCTGTGTTCCGGGTTTAAAGCCCGTTCAATCATTTAAACCGTCTTTACGCCAGGTCAAAAAAATCCTCATTTATAAAATATTTTCCTACCCGTTTTAGTTACTGCTTGCTTATGTCAAATCTTGTGTTAAAAAAGTGACCAATCTAAGACTCAGGTTATTATAAACGTAAACAAACACCAGTTGATTTGCACAACTATTCATTTTAATTGATTTAATGAATTCTTTGGTAACAAGTGCCGATTGAAATGAATAAACATAATAAAAGAAAAAGATCACACAAAATACTTCTCCATTTCTCAAAATTGTAAAAAAAAATCTCTTACACTCTTTTTGTAAATGTGAAAATATTTTTCAGATACTAAAACGGCCTTATTATAAATAAGTTTTTCAGTATTAAAGGCGTTGTAAAGTCGGAGTAAATTTACTTCACCGATAATACGAGTTAATAAATAAGGATGCACCTGTTGGTTCGATCACATGACTCTTCGATCCAATTCAGCTGGGAGGTTGCGTCGTTGCGTGTGCTCTTTTTTTCTTCACAGGATTTTTTTTTCCTCCCTCACCCTGAGTCGGTACTCTTCCCTTGCTGCTCTTGTTTTGCGCTGCAGCATTTTAATATGTGCATCTTCTGCTACTTTTTCCAGTAAACGCATTCATCATCATACCACGGGTTTGTTCTCTGAGGTGGTTGGTAGCCTATGATGTTCTCGGCTACCTCTTTGATGGTATCACGATACTGGGACCACTGGTTGTTGACGTCTGTGGTGAGTGAATGCACATCGGAGAGTTTTCAAACAGCTGATCTCTGTAGGCTCTGGTAACCTCCGGTATACCAAGGCGGGCTGCATCGAATTTCTTTCTCTTCGCTTATCTTCCCGTTTGACAGTCAAGCTCTGAACTTCGCCGCAACCAGGAAATGGTCAGAGTCGACGTTCGCCCCCCCAAAAGTGCGCCCGTCCAAGATATCGGACACGTGCCTTGCATCGTTCAGCACATGGTCAATTTGGTAGTTGGTTCGACCTTCTAGGGAGCTCCAGGTTAATTTGTGGATGTTAAGCTTTGGTGCTACTTATCACCGTATTACGAGCTGCTTGGAAATCTATTAGTCGGAAGCCGTTATCTAATGTTGTTTTGTGGAGGCCAACTTACCAACTAATCCGCCGAAATTGTTCTCCTTACCAATTTTAGCATTAAAGTCCCCGAGTAAAACTTTGACATCGTACTCCGGACAGGCTCCGTTCAGGAGATCATAAAATTTCTCCTTGCTCAGCTTCATCGGTAAGGGCGTGTGCACATATTAAGCTTATGTTTTGGAATTTAGCTTTGATGCGGATCACAGCCTGGCGATCACTTATCGGCTTAAAATCGATCACCTTGCTCCTTAACCGATGTAACATGTGCAACTTCCTATCGCATCTGTAATATATGTCGCAATCTGCTCTCTTGATCATACCAGATCCTATCCATCGTATCTCCTGGATGACGATAATATCTGCTTTAAACCTCTTGAGGATATACTCCAGTTTTTGAGTAGCACTTAGGGTGCAGAGTGTTCTTATATTCCAGGTACATAGCTACTTTCAAATCGTTGGCCGTTGACGTTCCGGGTCTTGAGCGAGTTTTTTTAGGGGACCCCATGCCACTAGTTTCACAGAAGGGAGAGTTCTATTTGTCCTTGAGTCAATGACTGAGAGATGAATATTATTACTATTCCATAAGCAACTAGTGGAGTAAGTGAGATAAATAGTTTACCTGTCAAAATAATAAAAAAAAAACTCTCCCATCGTCTTTGGTGCCATACGAAATTCAAGCAGGGACGTTTTTTTGTAATTTTTATGCGAACAGATAAAAATCTGGAAATATACTACCGTAGTCGTCAGCGTTTTAGCTTCTTCGTCCGATTTTTTGTTTTAGTTTTTTCTTGATAGGTAGTTTGTGCGAGGAAGAAAAATGTGTGTTCATTTTTTCATTTCAACTGCTGTAACGCCAAATTCAAATAAATTATCGTCGACATTAAAATTACATATTACTACTTAACGAGTATTCTTCAACTTTGCCGCTTTTGATCCACTTTTAACAAAAAGAAAGAACAATTTCAAAATTGGCATTTATTTTCCAACAAATTTAACAAATTAATAGCCCTTGTTATCTATCATTGCTTTGAGCCTTTTCGTCATCGATTCCAGTTATTTTTATGATATCATATGCTGTGTTTGTGCTCACGGTTTCATTAAATGAGAACAGTTCCATATGACTCATATGAGATAGGACTGCTCAACAACCATTAGTGCTTCGGATCGTTGTCTTAATAGTATCGAAAACTCCCAACTTCTCCGTGCTTTGGATCAAATTTTTATTTAAAATGGTGAAGTAAAAAGGTTTTGTCCATGATCCCATCGATAAATTCTACATTACCAACTCCTACACCAGACATATAGTTCCAAACCAATTTTACCCGCTCTTAATATTTTCTTTTTAGAGCTTTGTATTAGACTTACGACACAAGTAAGACAAAAATACTAAATTTGAACTCGTCTGACGAAATAAAAAAGTTCCAGAAATAAGGGTCCTTAGAAAGATGTTCGTTGACGAAACTAAGACGACTTTGTTAATTTTTCCTTTTTACAATTTTTCGATCCAGTTTCTCAAGCACCCGGGAAGATATCTTTGGAGCTAATAACATTGGGTTTTGCTAATCTGTTTAAATGATTTTGTTTTCATCTGCTGGAGTAAATATTTGTAACGATAACAATGATTAGAAATAATCAAATGAAAAAAAAGGGAAACGAACAAAAAAAAAATATGTTTTGATTGTAGCCGCCCACGGTGATCTGTCAAACATGATGGAAAGCTAATGGAAGGTCTTAAATACTCAAAAGATGGTAGAACGCAATTATACCATTAATGGTCCTAAAAACATGGTTGCATTCATTGAGTAGAGTATACGATATCGGAGAGTAGAGCTAAGAGAAAACTCGTTCAATTTATGAGTTGTGTTCGATTGTAATTGAAAAGGTATTGGTGTATGTAAAACTTGAATAAGCTTGCTGGATTCTCCCTAAATACATAAAGAACAAGCAGACCCGCCCACGCGTTGCTGTGGCTAAGATTTTTGTTAAATTGTATTGTAGTAAACTATTTAAGGGGAACAGTACCCTGTTTAAAAATATTTATTGAAAAAAATTGACAGACGTTCCTCGCTCAATGCAAATTGTGTACCAGCACCAAAAATTGAAAAAGTACGAACAATTGAACTTCACTGTATTTACTTAGATACTATTTAGGTCCTCAGACCTACGAAGTCCGTTGGTGTTCCCTAGCGGGACATAGGGCCCAACTACTCATACTTTCCATCGTGTGCGGTTTCCAGCGTTGTATTTCAGCTACCTCCAGCTATTTCCCAATCTCGCAGATTCCTCCTCAACTGTTCTCCTCCATGTGCTTCTTGGTCTACCATCAACCCTTCTTCCTTCTTGTGTGAGTGGGTATTTAGCTTACTTCAAAATAAATTTAACTTGTACTTTAGCTGTGTTATTATATTGTAGCTTACATGAAACGTACCATAGCGCCATCTATTGAATATTACTTACTCAATCCATTACATATCGCCATCTTTTAAAATCATTTGGAACTAACAGATAATTGTGACTGTCAAATAATAAATTGAGATGTAAGCTACTCTGTAAAGAAATTAGCTTAAGGCGCCATCTGTTCTAGACTTATGGAAACTACGATCAATAACAACAATCAACGTTGTTGATCAGTTTATTATTAAGAATAACTATCCTATCATCTAAGTTGGACCAAATTATACAGTTATAGGGTTTGAATTCAAATTATAGTTCTTTTCGATTCAAGAGCTGCCTAAGAAGACATCTTCATAGACATCGTCTTCTTAGAATTTCAATTCTAATTAGTTTGAAGTTTAAAATAAAATTTTAATTTTAAACAAGCAAACTAATAAAAAAAAGTAAAATTCAGAAGAAAAGGAAGAAACAGGAAACTAACCCTTTGCTAAGGTATATAAAAAAAAAAAATTGTATTTTTCCTAGATAAAGAAATATCTATATATGTATACATATATACTAGCTGTTCCCCGCGACTTCATCCGCAACGCGCCAATCTCATAAACCACTGGTTCGAATTGAAAAATTCTTTCTGCGTTGGATAGCCAATTTGTCGAGGAAGGTTTTAAGCTAATTAAATTATTAATTAATTAAATAATTAAGCTAAAATTACGCTACTATCAATAGGAGCGAAGAATCAGTGGAAAATGTTGCAAAAGGAAAGAAAAATATTCATCTTAACGGGCTTCCGTTCCATTGTCAAAATCGGGTTGCAGAGAAAATCCGCAAGTTCTTCAGCCATAATAAAATAAAACCTAAATATCCCTTACGAAGTGACACGCATTGATTACGAATAAATTTATTTAATAAAACGTACGAACTACAATCAAAATTTATCGTTTCTATGACTAAAATAATTTTTTTAATTAAATTTTTAAAACTTTAAAGTATTTACTTTTTAATGCAAATTCAAGGAAAATAGGTAAAATTAAATTAAATGTCTGTGATAAATGGTGAAAATTAAGTTTCGCATGCAATTTTTAAAGCCACACATAAAAAAAAAAAAAATTGTCGAAAAAAAATGTTGGTGGTGGACAAACCACACCACATACGGGTATGAAAAATAGATAAAAACCTATTCGCAGACCTAACGAATATGTATACCAAATTTCATTAAAATCGGTCCAGCCGTTTTGAAAGAGTTCGAGGACAAACACTGTGACAGAAGAATTTTATACATATAGATAGATATATATGTACATACAGTGTATGTAAGGAAGGATAAAAAAGGGAAGTTATTTCTTTGTTCCAAGAAAGTATATACATATTACATATTTATATATATATACATACACATTTTAAAAATCAAAGTTATAGTTATTTAGAAAAATTGAACAACTTGAGTTTTTTTAGCAGGGTTTTAATCCAGAAGATTTTTAGCAAAAAAACTTGCACCCCTTTTAAGGGCAAAACAAAAATTTGGCCCAAGGCTGCCGCAACGCTGTAAAGCAAAAACCAAACAAAAAAAAAAGACAAAACTTCAAAATTTCTTATTTCATTTCATTTAATTTAAAATAATTTAAAAGTTATAAATTTCATACAACAAATTTGAATTTTTATTTGTACATTGGATAGATATTCATATATATATATAATTATTAAAAAGCAGTTACTAAAGAAAATAAAAAGTGCAAATCGGAGCAAATATTCGGGAAACGTAAAAAAAAATAGATATATATATTTTTCGCGTAGTGCATACTAAAATTAGTGCTTTAAATTTGATTTTAAATTTCAAACGCTACGCGATTAAATGTTTTACATGGAAAAAAATAAAATATTACACAAAAGAGGAAGTATAATTCCCAAAACTTGTGAATAAAGTCGATGACGTATGGTTATCGAGATTTGTAAGTTTTATTTCTAATAAATTCCGCAATTAAAATTAAATATAAATACAAAAAAAAAATATTTAATTAAATGAATTTATATTAAAACTGGTACTAATCATTTATATAAAAACTTTTAATTTTTTTATTTATAATTTTTTTTTTTTTAATAATAAAACAGAATTGTGATATTTTTGTCAATATAAAAGATGTTATATTTTTTTTGAAAAACCCATTTGAAATAGACCCAACATAAAAAGAAAAATGGAGTAAAACTTTAAAATAAAAGGAGGGTGAGAAGGAGAGTAAAAAGATAATGAGGTAAGGATAAGGATGAAGGAGCGGAGTAAGGGATTGCCCTGGCGAGTGAGGCAATCATGGTAGGGTGGGTGGAGGAAATTTTGCTCACGCGTCTTATTTAAATCTTTGGACTCATAAACGGCTGGATTTTTTTTGTTAACGGTCTAGTTTCAAGAACCCGCGAAGAGAGCTAGTCCGGTGGGAATTACGAGCCATTTGAACCGATGGCAAAATCAGGTCGTTACATATTCTACTCGGCGCAATTCTCGTTTGATTTCCACAAGGTTTTCATGCACAAAATTTAAATATGATAAGCTGCACTGTTGAAGGACTCATATTGACAGCGTTAGAAATTTTCAACCGAAAAAATCCTTTTTATGGTTTATGATGAGTTTTTCTGCTCAATTGCAGTTATTGCACCCATTTGAAAATGTTAAAATGCAAGGGATTTTTTTTCTCATCTCGAAAACAATAAGGAATATTTTTTTAAAAACGGTTACTTACTTAGCTTATACAATTATCTGGATCAAATAAGCTGTAATATTAAATTTGGCTGGTGAACAGCTTTATATACTTTAGTTTTATTTGCTTTTCACTGGTTACATTCTAAAGTAGCATACGTGTTCAATATATTATAGCTTATGAGAGCAGTTTTTGCTCAGTAGATAACTTATTTAGGTTCGAAGATACTGAGCTTTAAATTTTCAAAATTGAACTGGAACATTTAAGCTGTTACCCACTGTATGTAGGTACATATTTCGTTTACTCGTATTATCAAGAGTAGCTAAGCTAGTTATTTGGATTTTTTCTATAGGACTTGAAATTTTGTTCTAAGATTCGGGGTAGTTTTCTTTTTGCTTTGAAATTTTTTTTTATTAATGCGTGAATGTAATGTTTAAGATTTCGGAATTTTTTATGAATGTTTTACTTAAAATTATAGTTTATTAAAGTTGGTTTGCTAGGTAACTAGAAGTTAATGAATTTTCTGTAAGTAAATGAAAATCGCTATGAAATATTAAAAATATTTTGTTTACCTTGTTAATCGTGGGTTTCTGTTGCTAGCAAATTTAAAAAAAAATTAAAGCTAGGTATGTAGGTAGAAAAGAAACCTAATTACCTACCTATTAAGAATTAACAAAAATTATAGGTAAGCTTATATGCATACATATGTAAACATTTTTTTATTGTTTTTTAAAAGTTTTTTGAAAACAATTATATATTTTTTTTTAAGATTCACTATACACTATATACCATACATTCTCTATAACAAAAAGATTTGGTATTAATTAGAAAAAAAATATCCTTAATTTTTGTATTGTAGCTCAAATATACATATATACCATACTAGCTGTTCCCCTCGACTTAGTCTGCCTTAATTTATTATTATAGGAATTAAGATTAAGTTTAAAAAAAATATATTTTGAAGTAGGTACTTCGTAAAGGACTTCAAAGTTTTATTTTCTTATGGCAGAAGAACATACGGATTTTCTCTGCAATCCGATTTTGACAATGTTACGGAAGCCCTCTAAAATAAATAATTTTCTTGACTTTTGCAACATTTTCCACTGATTCTTCGCTCCTGTTGGTCGTAGCGTAATTTTATACAACTTAAAACCTTCCTCGACAAATTGGCTATCCAACGCAGAAAGAATTTTTCAATTCGATCACGCAGTTCCTGAGATTATGCGTTGAAACAAACAACGGAAGCCCTCAAGATGAATAATTTTGCCCGTTGTTGTATAACGTGTAAGTTCACAAACGTCAAATTTTGCTGTAGTGATTCGGCATCACTGCTTTTTTGCTGATGCAGCTGTTGCTGATGCAATGCCGACTAATCACGCTGTCGTAGTGATGCTTTTTTGTTTAGTTTTTGCGCATCAGTTTATGCAAGTTTGCAATAATGACTAATGAACAGTTGACGAGAAAAATGATGCCAGAATCTGCGTTTGTGAACGTTTGACTTTGAACATTTGGGCATCATTACTGCAGTGATGCGTTTGTGAACTTACACAACATTTTCCACTTATTCTTCTCTAATATTGTTCTCAGCGTGATGTTATATAGCTTATAGCCTTCCTCGACAAATGGACTATTCAACACAAAAAAAAATTTCAAATTATAACCAGGAGTTCCTGAGATTAGCGCGTTCAAACAAACAAACTCTTCAGCTTTATATATTGGTGCTTATTATGACATTCGCATGAATAGTCTATTCGTTAGAATGATTCTATTCGTTCGAATGAACTTTCTTAATTTTGAGATTCGATCGAATAACATTCATTTGCGAAAGATAGCATAAAATGAACTTGAAAAGAGATTCATTTTCAGTATCAGCTGTTTGACATTTCCTATGTTTATATTTGAATAAGTATGACCGTTTTACATTTTTTTGTTTCTAAACATTTTATAGATGTGGGATAAAGAATCAAGAAAAAAAATAAATAATACATTTTTTTATTATAAAGTAAAGTTTAACCATAAATAAATACATATTCATTACATTTTTTGTGTCAACTCGGCTGATTTGAAACTATTCTTAAAAAAAATAAGTTGTTCATGACGCGTTCTAATTTCTAATTTTTTTCGTATACACTTGGTCACACTAAAATATCAAAAACAAAAGAGAAGTGTTTGTGAAATGTCAAAACCAAAAAGTGAAATCTTTGTTTACTTGTAATTGTTTTGTTTGTTGTTTAATAATTTAAATTTGTTTGATAAAAACATAAAATAATTAAATAACAATGAAAATATGGCATTTGTGTTGTTTATAAAAATGAAGATGGTGCTGAAGAAGTTCAGAGTAGAAGGATAGTGGATGCTTCAAACCCATTGCTACCTCCGAGTTTTTCTTCCATTATTTTAATTAATTTTCCCTTTTGTTCGCGGTTTATGCAGTTGGAATGCGACCTTTAAACATAAAACAACATCAAAATTAATAAAAGTAATTTATTTTCTATGAAATAATTCAAAACTTACATGTTTTGTTTCTTACTCGACAGAAAAATTCAAACGAAACAAAAATGACATTTAATTCTATTCTTTCGAATGTCAAAATTGCGCAAATGAATGAACTTTCTATGGATTGGGTGAACTTTCGATTTGTTCGATTAACATTCTAATCGCCGAGTCTCAAAATTAAGTTTCAACGAATTCGAATCACTTTCGAACGAAAGAGAATGTCATAATAAGCACCATTAAGTACTAGCTGTTGCCGCGACTTCGTCCGCTTCACACTAATAACTTCCCACTGTTCATAATTTGAAAACTTGGCGTTTCTGTCGATTTGCTTTTGATTGATAACAATTTTATTAACAACATTTTTGTAGATTTTATTTGTTCTAAAAAATGTCAATGTTCATTCGTCAACATTTAAGTATTTAGGTATTAACAAATAGATTTTTATTTTTCGTGAAAAAAAAGTCCCTTCGATATTTGTCAAAAATGTACCATATGTTGACAGTCGTATTATGCAAAAAATAAAATAAATTTCAAGTTCAAATGATTGACCACACTCGTCATATTCAAGTCAAGAAACAACTTTTGACATTTTTTGGTTTATTTTTGTTTAAGTTTTTTATTTTTTGTAAAATAAACTGTCAATTAAATTTTCGTCCAAAATTTAACCAGTGGTCAAAAACGTTGTTTCACATCGTAGACAAATGTTATGAACATAATATCGTTCTTCCTTCATTGTATACCTACCGTCAAAAAATTTTTGTTTAGTTTTTCAATTTAAAATAAATATGCTGAACTTTTTTCAAATTCATACCAAATCTGTACCACATAACATTGTACACAATAAAATTTATTTGAAGTCAAAGGCATTATCGGTTCCTGTGATATATGCTACCAACCAAAATATTAATTTTTTTTACTGCTCGACCAATTTTTATAAAATTCCTTCCTCCGTTACATTAATTTAGTGTTTTAAGATTTCTAATCCAAGTTATTATGTCACCTATCTTTAACTTGAGGGAATGTGAATTAAGAAACTCCTGTTGATAATGGCCCGCATTTTCTTGATCCATTACATTTATCAATAGATGTGAAGTGTAACTGTAGTAACTGAATTTCCTGGAAGTTTAGTTAAAATAAGGTCGTTAATTTTATCAACGCTACTGTTTCTTCACGCCAATATTGCCCTTTAGCACATAGGCTACTTTTTATCCCGGTAAAATGTATGGTTCCCTTTAAATACATTTTTTTAAAATTTTTCCAATCCCTTCAGAATGACGGAACGGATCTGGATGAAGTTTGGAATAGGGATGGATTAATATTCTTTTATGTTAAAAAAAAACTCTTACGAATAAGTGGCAATAATGCGTTACCTTAAAAAAGGTTAAGGTGGGTCCATTTTAAAAGATATACATATACTATGGAAAACATTTTTTACACAATTTAAAGAGAAATAAATGCTTTCATGCATATTTTTTTGATTACTTGAACCGTTTAAGCATCGCACGCAACGGTAGTCCTCAAATATGAATAATTTTTCCCGCTTTTGCAACATTTTTCACTGATTTTTCGCTATTATTATAGCCTATAGTCTTCCTCGACAAATGGACTATCCAACACAAAAAGAATTTCTCAATTCGAACCAGTAGTTCATGAGATTAGGTTTATTATTTTTTCATTTTCTGACTTTTTATATGGTATTTCAAGTTTTAACGTTATTTTTAAATATTTTTTTTTCTGTTTTGATTATTTTTTAGAACATTGCTTCTTCCATCTCAATACGGAGGGACATAGACCTTGTCTTTACCCAACCTACTTGTTTTAGATTGTTGGTGCACTTTGTAAAATGAAATCACTATGTATCTATGTATAGTAAACGCTTTTAATTTTACTCTAAAAAATTTAGTTTAATTTTTCACTTTTATTTGTTTAATATTGAATAAGTACAATTATATTGAACAAGTACCTACAATAACATAACTTATTAAATATACATACATACAAGAAATGTTGACAACATGCATAAAGCCGAACAATTTTTGTTTTATTCACTGCTGCATAGCTGGCGAAGAAAAATTTCCCTCGGCAAACAACAACACACAAAAATAATGATCACTGAGAGACAAACATTTAGACAATAGCCTTTGTTGTGTTTTATTCACTGCTGTTTAGTTAGTGCAGCATTCAAGTGAATAAAACGATCAGCTGCCATTGTTTTTGCTGTCTTCTATCACGCCAGCAATCGAATCGTTGTTGTTGGCCTAGGGAAATTTTGCTGCGCTAGCTACCCAGCAGTGAATAAAACTCAACTAATATCTCGATAACAGTAACATATTACACACATGCTTTCACTTATTAATGTCAGAGGTGTTTGCAAGAGTGATTCTTGACAATCGTACTGTAGGAACACTATAAGAATGGTTTTGTAGAAATATGAATGCATATAAATACACTACGCGTCCTCAAGTGAGCACACCTGCTCGCGTAATATATTCTAGCCAAACTAAATCAGCAAACATTTTCAAACTATGTACGATTCAATTTTCAATAAAAGAAGACAAAATGTGTTGTTTTACCTTGTTATTATTTTTCTTCAAAAATAACAATTTAAATTAGATCATCAGGTTAGCATATTATGTTTTTTAGGTATGTCAGGCTTTTAAGCCATGAAATTATTACTTAACTTAAACAATAATGCCTTCATTAGATTCGATTGGGAAGATAACCGTAGTTTTTCAATGTAGTGCAAAGAAAAATGGTTGACCAGGTGCGCTTAATGTCATCATTTAATTAATCTTTGTTCCAAACTTATAAACCTTCGGAGCCACCCATTCCCACACGTTTTCTGTTATATTTGTTTTGGTTGAGTAAGACTTTACCACCCGGGTAGTATGGATAGCATACCGGTTTCCGGTAGCATTGTCATGTTGAGAATACCACTACAGACGGCCTACTTATTTATTTATTTGATTATATTTCTTGTTATTATTATTTATTTATTTTAAATTGTTAACTCATAGATACAAATAACGAAACAAATTTTCAAAACCGGCCACTTCGTATTTCTGTAAATTTTGAGAAACCGTTAAGTTAAGAATATATTTGGTGAAAGTAACGTTAAAAACAACATTTGAGTAAAAAGAATAACGAAAAATTCTGAGAAAAAAACCATGGTTGGTAACGAACTACCACAAAAACAAGTTTTTTAAAAGAAAAAAATTAAATATGCGTTATTTCTTGTCGATAAAAGAATGGGTTAGTTATTAAAAGACACAATTTTTAATATTGGGCGCGGATACTAATTGCTTCGCTGAGCCGGTTTGACATTCAATCAATTATGTCCTTTATATCTTACAGGGATACATTGTGCGACTCCTCTACTGCAGCTCTCTTAGGCCCTCCAAAAGTGGTAGAGACTTTTTTCTAGCTCAGAAACGTGTGTTGAGGTTGTTCCAAATGTGTTTGATAGGGTTGAGATATGGACTAAGTAATGGCTATTGCAAAATTGGAATCCTAACCTTTTTAAGGTAGTTCGTTATACAATTTGCGGTATGGCAATGTGCGTCCACACTGCATTAACCATTAACCTACGAAAGGCATAACAAGCATGATCTTCCAAACGTTTTCCATGTATAATTGACTCTCCTTGGTAACCCACTGTTCGTTAGTACAAGGTGCAAACCTTTCGTTTTTCGGCCTGTAAACTCGGTGACGCCTATCCGGACTTCGTAGGCCGTTCCTCCACTTCTCTGCAGTCCAGCTGACATACCGTCGCGCAAAATGAAGTCTTGCTGTACTGTGCTCTGGGGCAATTCGAGGACACGGGTCTGAAACCTGTGATGTTGATGTTTGCTAACCTTCTTCTGATAGTGCGTTCAATCTCACTGACATTTCTCACACAAAAAGATGTGTCCGACCGTCAGTAGCGGTAAAAATTTCTGAGTATGCTGCTGACGAAAAAGTAATCTTACCTTGCTGAAGTGCATCGATAACGACGTTGAACTGGTCTCCTCGTATATGAACCAGTCTGCCCAAATAGTCTAATGGCATCCCCAATCGTGCTTTTAGGTACACCAAGCATACAAGCAGTGCAACTTTGACTATACCCTGGCTAAAACCACTGCTCTAGCTACACTATGTATATCGAATAGAATTTTTCTAGAGTCACAAAAAATTAAGAGTATACACCAAAACCTATTGATATTTACTAATTTGGTTTAAAAGAATAAGAAATGTAGTAAAGTTAAAAAACTGAAACAATATTAAAAAACGCTTTAATTGCAAATAACGCTACAATAACAAATGTTTCGATAAATATAATAAGGATGTTTGTGTTTTGTTTCTCGCAAAAATATCTATCAAACAAAAAACTAATATAGTACATAAATATAAAATAAATAATAGTCAACTTAAAGGGTCAGGGAAACGAAAACTGTAGGTGACCGGTAAATTGTGCCTGAGAGTTTAGTTGAATGAGGAATGTATAAGCAGTATATTTTTCTTAAGGGCTCAAAAAAAGTCGATGTTAAAACGTTTAAAAAAAAAAGTTTCATACAAACAGTTTTCTGAAATTAATTAAAAAAAAAAAAATATTTTTGATAACCAATTTGAACACGAGTTTCACATTGGAAGTTAAAGTTCCACTTTCACTTTAATTAAATTTTAAACCCAGTTTATTCCGCAGTTCAAGTTTATTGAGAATATTCAACGTTTAAACTACAGTTCAGCAAACTAAACTAAAATTGAAATTTCAACTGAATAGGGTCTGTGGAAAAAACGTTTTACAAAGACGCGAAATATTAGTTTTCAGGAAACTAATTTTATTTATTTAAAATTAATTATGCTTTAAAAATTTTATTGCGTTGTGAAAATAATTTTAAATAAAATAAAATAAGTCTTTTAAGATTGTCCACAAAAAAAAAATATTTTTTAATTTTTCTTGATTTCCTTACTTCAGACAAGAAAAGAAAGAAAGAAATGACAAGCATATATGTACATATATAGTTGAAAAACTTCATAAGTGATAAGTTTAATTAAACTGAAGTTCACATTTTACTGTGAAATGGGACGAGTTAAACTAAAAAACTGAACTGCTTGGGGAATAGGTTTATGAGGATATTAAGTTATTGGCTTTTGATGAACACCCTAAATATTTTATATGTCATTTAGATGTGTACAGTATATAGCATTTAAGATAAAGCTCAAGCTTTGTATTATATTATACTAATTTATGGTTGTCAATTGTTTATTCAAAGAGCAATAAGCTTTGTATGACATTTATTTTCGGACCACATCTCTTCTAAACTTTGTCTATATGCCATAGACCGTGTCAACTCGGGCGGTGAATTCTCAGCTGAAGAAGCTTGAGTTGGCGAAAGTACTCCACTCTAAGATAATAATATAATTATTGAAAATAACTAAAGTAATAAAAATAAATAAAAAATAATATAAACATAATATCCTTACCATGCCAATCTTACGTGGATCTAAGCTCATTCCAAAGTTTTGAACACCTTTAGCTATTTTAGATAGGGGACTGGTTAGTGTTTTAAATTGTCTAAGAGTTCCATCTGTTTCAGATATTGGTTCTATTGGTAGAAAAAGATCTCCTGGAGATGTTAAACTGTTTCATTTTTAGTGAATACATGAATTAAAGAAGAAGCGAAAGTATTTTTTAGTGTATTTTTACAGCAAAATTTTGTTTTTAAAATTATTTAATTTAAACGTATAAAAAGGGTAAAATAAAACATAAATAGAAAAAAGCATTTAATTGAAATTAAATAAGTTACTTAACACGTAAATAAGTTAAAGAGTACACTCTTACCTTGACTTTTCCTCAGAAGTATGAGCTTCTTTAGAACTCCAGTTGTCTGTGCTTCTTTGAATACGTATCTCTGGGGTCGGCATTCGCTCTAAGAGTCCTGCTGGTAGGGTTACGTGGTCTGTTACTGATGTAATTGAAACTGTAAGAACATCTTCGGACAGTTTTGCAATATTGTCCTTCACTTCTAGTTGATTGACGTTAGTTATTGTTTGATCAACACTGGGACACATTACTATGCCGACGCTTGGTAGAAAATCGCTTTCTTTGAAACCAACCTTTTCACAAGTTGGATCTGTTTTTATATTTAGTCTTTCATCAATTTCAGAATCGGGTTCATAAATACTATTATCGTTGTCTTCGGAATCAGAACTTATAGAACCCTTTGGCTTCTCAAAGGAGCCTAAAGAAAATATTGCTTTTTCACCTACCTCACATGAATCTTTAGGCTGATTTTGTCGCATTACTAGGGGATTTAATTGAGTCGTGTTATTATTTTGTTGTCCCGATATAGATGACTTGCTTTTATTTTGATTAAAGCTATGACCTAGTTTTGAAAATTGGCCAGCTACATTGCTAATAGCTTTAGAACTCATTTGAACTAGCTGCGACTCGGAGAGATTTCGTTGCATACCCTAGAGTTA
Source organism: Scaeva pyrastri (assembly GCA_905146935.1). NCBI lineage: Eukaryota > Metazoa > Arthropoda > Insecta > Diptera > Syrphidae > Scaeva > Scaeva pyrastri. Next base: position 88,923,775 of record LR989927.1, read on the forward strand.
ATTTTAAAACGTTATTAAAAGAGAAATTATAAAAAAATATGTACATATATCAAATTTTATTTTATTTTAAATTTAAAAACATATTTATAGTGCCTAGTTATTAATATTATCTCTTTTTACGAGTGATAATTATTTTTTAAATAATGAATTTTGTATTTGTTAAAACCACGATATCTTGCGAATGGTGAGTCGTACGAGAAAAACTGTTGAAAATTGTATGATCTACAACTTTTGTTAACTTATTTTTACGATAAAATTTACCGTTTTCGAGAAAAATGGAAAAAACCATAATTTTGACTCTTTGACCTTGAATAACATTTTTTGCACAGGTCGGATCGTCGGGGACTTTTGAAATTCTATTTATAATGAGTTATATAACGTCTGTACCAATTTTCAGCTCTATTTCGACTGGACTATTATCCGATTCCAACTTTCAAAACTTTTGAATGGTTTAGCTGGAATGTATTCCATATAGTCCTTAGTCTAATCCTTATTTCCAACTCAGATTTTCGATTGGTTTTATTTTTAAGCTTGTTATGAACAAGCACAATTCGATCCCTTATTTGTTTATGGGATTTGTACAGCTTATCGTTTTTGTCCATTTTAATTGATTTTTGGACTGCACGCTATTGAAAATAATAGTTTTTAAAGGTGTTTAACTACATGTTTGTATGTGGAACTATGAAAACTGACATGCAAACATATTTTCTTTGACTTTAATATGATCGCAATTGATCGCATGTAAACAAAGCATGCATTTATGAAAACACCCAAATTAATATGAATATGGTATTCAGTAGAATATGTAAGTTGTTAAATACGACTCTACAGGCAACTTAAAGTAACTTCTCGAAATTTGTATCTAGTATTATAGTATTTCATGTTGACTTTTGTCTTCTAATATGTATCTTATTTATTGAATAAAAGAATTTTTACTATCCAAATAAATGGTCTGTATAATAAATACTATAACAATTTAAAGAAAATAGTGAACCACGATTATTCAACTGATTTTAAAGTTGCCGAAAACTTAGTTCCATAGTTTCGCTCTTCCCTATAAGCCATGAAATTGAACAGGGAGTTGCTAAGGTCGTCAACTTTAAGCTGTTGGCAGCAAATCTAACAACAAAATCAATAAAATTTCAAAGTTTTACTGCAAATATAAGTAACAAACATTCTACACCAACTCGGTGCGCATTTCCATACAAACCTCAACTAGCATTTCATGCTTTGTCTAACTCGACCCAACACAATCTTCTAACACACCAAATGTAGAACAGTTGTTTTTTTTTTCAAACTCAATTTGAATAATTAACTAAAATTTTAAAAAAGTTATCCAGAAATTTTTTTAAGAAGTGAGTTTGTATATTTACAACTTTTGTTTGCAATATGCACATTTATTTTGTACGTGACAGAAGATTTACAAATTTTGACATTAATAATTTGACAAATAATGTAGGGACACCAACTTTAAAAAGACAAATTAAAAGTGAATATAAAAGTGAATATAGCGTTTTATTGGTACTCGAAAACTATGTTAGGGATAGATTAACAATAAAACACGGCTATTATAAAAAAAACTGACCTAGTCATTAACTCGTGCCATTAAGTTCATATTTTTCTCAAACAAATTTGTATGGGAGGTTCATTTTTGTACGTTAGTTATTAAAAGCATTTGCGTTTATTTCCTTCATGAATTCAAGAAATAGAATATTTATATATTAAAGCGATAATGATAAAAAATGAGCAAAAATACTCCGAATCGTACAAAATCGTAGAATTTTTTTCTCCGACCGGATACCTCCCTAGGTCCGATTAAAAACATTTTCAATTTGATTTTACCGTACAATATAAAAATTGTTATCCCTAAAATAAAGTTCAGATACTTAAACTTAAATTATTGACAATGGGTAAATAATACAAAAGAAAAAAACAACAAATAAAGAAATTATGAATATTTAAAAACTAATAAATTAAGAAGTAAATAATACATACATACATACATAAGTATGTAATTATCGATTTACTTTTGATGTTGATTGATAACAATTTTCTCTAGAAATTGTAGTGAAAAAACAACATTTACCAATTCTTGGTACAACTTTTTGTAGTTTTTTATTTATTGTTAAAAAAATTTATTTGATATTTGTCAACATTTTATCATTTATTGACAAATGCATTATTTTAAAAATAAATTACATTTGAAGTCAAAATAATTGCTTGTTGTAAAGATATTTGAATCGAAAAACAATTTTTGATACTTTTTGATGTATTTTAATTTTTTATTTAAAAAAAAAAACTGTCAAAAATGAACCAGATATTAACAGTTGTATTGTGCAAAAGATAATATAAATTTGAAGTTAAAATGATTGACCACTCCCGAAATATTAAATAGAAAAAACAACTTTTTAGATTTGTTGGTTAATTTTTGATCAAGTTTTCTATTTTTTTGTATTAAAAAAATTGTCAATTTGATATTTGTCAAACTTTTACCTAACGTGAATAATTGTATTATGTATAAACTTAAATAAATTTGAAGACAATTTCGTTCTCCGCTCTGGAGATATTCGAGTCAAAAAACAATTTTAACTAATTTTTGATAGAATTTTTGAATTGAATTTGATCCAAAATTTCACCAGATATCAAAAATATATGTAATTTAACATAGTAGAAATTTGATTTGAAGATAATATAATTTTTCCTACATTGTATATTTGAGCGCGAACATTTTTTTTTAGTTTTTTTTATCTTAAAAAATAACGGTACGTTGAACCTTTTTTAAATGTATACCAAATCTGTATTACATAACAATGTACATATACTAACAACAAATCTTATTTTAAATTAATAGCGTTATCCGTTCGTGAGATATTTGCGACCAACTGCTATAGTGAAAAAATAGCTCACTAAATTTTTATGAAAGTCCTTTCTGCATCTTTTGAAGTTATAACCTGTCGAACAAGATTTATTTGGAGTCGATATCTTTATCCGTTCTTGAGAAACGGTTAACGAAAAAAGATATCTCGAACGTACGAACGTACATTTGAGTACGTACCACGCACACACAGACATCACTCTATAATTGAAGGATTTAGATTCTAGGGACCTTAAAACGTCCTAATTTTTCAAAAATTTCAATTTGTCAAACCGGCCGATAACAAAAACTCCCTATGGAAAGTTAATAAATACAATACATTATTAATATTATTATTATTAATAAAGCTAGGATTAGCTAGAAATTAAAACATTTGCTATCTAGATGAATAAAAGGTATTTTGTGGAAAACACTTTTTTTTCGAATGAAAAAGTGAGTTTTTAAACAATAACCTTGATCTCCAGTTATCGTCAAAAAAGTTTTGAAGTGTATTTTCAGCAGATTGCAAATTAGTTACAACGTTAATAAAGGTGTCATAGCTCTATAACACTTATGAAGTTTGGTAAATTTGAGGTAAGAACTATATATAGTATTGGGCCAAAAATGTATCCTTGGGGCACTAAGTCAGTGCAAACAAAGGTATTTAAATAGAAGTTGTTGACACAAACTATACAACTTTTAGACGACAACAATGACTTCATTATTTGAATAACATGCATTGGAAAATTTAATAAGAAAAGCTTATACATTCGTGCCAGAAAGTACCAAAAGCCTTTTCTACATCTAAAAGTATCATTCCTGTACTTTTATCGTTGATAAAATTTGTTATTATGTGTTTTGTTATACGATGTATTTGATGAACTATGGGAAGTACGGAAACCGAACTGCCCTGAATCTTTTAAAAACTATAACTCTTTAATTGTTTAATATATAAGGAATATATGAAATTTAGGACAGTAAATATTGTGTTCTGATTTAATACATATAAATATGCATATGAAGAAAAAATATTATGGAACTTTAGGATTGATCGAGATACTATTTTTGTGCTCAAAAATACAAAAAGAAAATACAAAAGCGTTCAAGTTTATATAAATTTATCAACTAATTAAAAAAAATCAGAATCATTTTACTTTCTCAATAGGCATAACTAGATTTTTAGGTGTGAGTTTTGTTATTGTCTTTTAATTAAATGGTTATGACTTGAGCGTTATGCATTCATATTATAAAGTTTTTGGATTAGGCATTTTATTTGTATTGTTGTTTATTTTTTACAAATACCTTATTAACATCCAGTAACGGAACTTTATTCTTTCTTCGCTGCAGCATTCCTCCTGTGATAAAACGAACATCGGTATTTCCAATATTATCCAACGTTATTTTAAAAAGTTCTATTATCGCCATAAGAGATTCTGTAAAATCCAAATAAACTATTAAAATTTTAGAAAAAAGTAAAATAAACATTTAATACTCTCACCTAACACTTCTTCTTGTGTCTTTATTACTACTGCAACATTGTTAAAAAATCGAATATTTGCTGATCGAAACATGTGAAAGTATCCATCTGCTTCATCTACCATATAATTTAATCGCAAACAAAGCAAAGGTGGAGTTGTACCTTGAAACATTTTTGTCTGTTGATACGTGCCTAGTTCAATCATTGTCATATTCTCCAAAAGAACCTTCTCAAATCGTACAATTTTATCCAAATGCGAGTCATAATCAGCTACTATGTAACAATTGTCAGTTAAAAGCAAAATCGCATCCACTTCAGTCTCATTTGTATCTCCCGAACTGAATAAAAATAATAAATCGAATCACATACAAAATTGTAATGATCTTTTTGTATAACAAAATTTAACGATTGACTGTTCGAATTTTGGCCAAAAATATTTTTTTAAAACCAACATAGAATGGTATATTTCCATTGATGCCATAGAAATGCTTTTTCCAAGTTATAATTTTGGTATATTTTATTTTATTATTATTTATTAATTTTGTTTTTTTTTTACCGAAAATCTTTCAGATTATAATAATATAATATAATAATAATAATATTTTGCTTATATGATGGTTGAAACATTGAATCATTTTTATTTAAAGTTGATATGTACATTGTACATACATAGTTCTAAGACAATTTGTTGTCAAGAGCTAGGCCTCCATTTTAATTTTTAAAAATTTAAACTATTGAGATTCGAAAAAATTGTGAAAGTGAGAGAATAGGGGAAAGATCAGATTTTAATTATACGGATAAATAAAGACTTTGAAAAAACCTATTGACAATAAAAATAGTAACATATACAAATACTTTACTATTGAAAATCTGATTTTGACTTTCGAAGTTTGTTCTGAAAAAACATGAACTGAAAATAAAATATTTAACAATAACTATGTTTTTCTAGAAGGAAGAAGAGTTGGTAGACCGAGAAGCACGTGGAGAAGAACAGTCGAGGAGGAATCTGCGAGATTGGGAAAGAGCTGGAGGAAGCTAAAATACATCGCTGGAAACCGCACACGATGGCGCGTAGGAGTAGTTGAGGCCCTATGTCCCGCTAGGGAACACCAACGGACTTCGTAGGTCTGAGAACCTAAGGAAGTAAGTAGGTATGTTTTTCTAGTAATAATAAAAATTAATTTGTTGAATTTACTTACATTTTTAATTGGAAATGAAAATAGTCTCAAATAACTGTTTTTGATATATTTAAAACCATAATATCCCATTTTCGCAGAATTTTCTAACTTAAATTATCCAATTAAAAGATTTCACGAGTCAAGCACCATACATATACAATTAAACATACATATTGCTCATTTGCTGCAATATCGTCATAACTCAAAAATCACATATTTTGAATTATTTATTTAGAATTTATTGAAATAAAGTAATTTTTTATTCGAAAAAATATTTAATTTAGCTAACGACATTATCAATATGTCATAAAGTTATAATTCCTTGTTTTTAGTGATTCACGCACAAAAATGTCTACGCTACAAAATTTTGAAATTCATTTCCTGAAAAATCAAGTTTTTTTAGTTATGACGACATTGCAGCAAATGAACGATATAATAAAATGCTATATGATCTTAGACTAGATAGGTAATTCTTTAGAGCCCATAGGAATACACTTTCCAAAAAGGATTTTTTATACTTTTTTAGAAAAGAATATTTTTTTTCTGCAGTTTTGTATATTAATCTTTATAACGAAAAATTATTAATAATTAAAAAATAATAATCTTATATATAAAATTCTCATGTCACAATACTCCTCCCTAACGACTTGACCGATTTGAATTTAATTTTATATGCATGAGAATCGGCTACTATCTATTTTTCATACCCCTATGTGCTGAGGGTTGTCCACCACTAACATTTTTTTTGACAATTTTTTTTTTTTTATTTTTTATAAAGCCGCATTAAAAAATGTATGCAACCCTTAACTCTTCTATCACCGACCTTTAATTTAATTTTAATTTATTTTCTTGATCTTTTGTTAAAAAATAAATGCTAACTTCAGTTCTAAGAATTTAAACAAAATAATTGACTCGGTAGTTTACGATATACATTATATTCTAAGTAAATTTATTATTTATTTATTCTTCGGGGGTTGTAATTAAACCTGGAAAAATTTCTCCATCATTTGATGACATTATTGAACTCACGAATTTTTGGTGTGATGTTAATTTGTGTTTCAATTTTTTTTCTGTTTAGCACTATAAATGATTTTTATTTGGACCAACATGAACCAAAAAAAATTGAAGCAATCTTCGGTTATTGTTTTGCGTTCAGAATAACGGAACATAATGTTACAACAACTAGGACTAGAACTTCGGTTGTCCGGCCGCTCGATCCACTTTTTTTTCAAACAGGCAATTCACAGCTATTTAAAGGCAAGACCATGTACTTGATTTTTTTTTCAAATAACTATTAGACTAAAGTAAACTTTTTAAAGATCAGATTCTTAAATCTGAAAAATAGCAATGTTGGGCATAAGAGTTTGTAATAGAATCAGCCATTTTAGCGAAGGGAGAGTTTTAATATCTTTTGGATAAGTGTTACGAACCACACCGGGCCATCTAGAAACTATAAAAATATTGCACGGAAAATAGAAAAATCAACAAAGTATTTTTCCATAGCTTGAATTTGTGCCATAAATCGGGCCGAGATGAAGTTCGTCGGGCCCGCTAGTTTTAATATAGAAATAAAGTTTAAAATAAATTCAATTGTTTTAAGCTACAATAGTATAAGGATTTACCTTGGATCAGCATCGATCAAACCCCAAGATCCTATCGGATACTGAGCAGCACCTAGTAACAATCTACGACAGTCTTCTACAAGTAACTTTGCGTGTTCTGCGCCTTCCAAAGCATCGGTGTCATCTGGGGTCTGCTGCCCCCCTAAGGCGTTTAAAGATTCTGCCGATACTTGGTTCCCGAGCATCAAGTCAATCGTGGCTTGTCTGTAAGCATCCTTAAACCGTGCAAGATAATAACTGTTGATGAAATAATACACAGTGAACATTTAAAATCGTTGTTTAATAAAATTTACTAATTAATATTATTGTTTTAAAGAGCTTCCATTATAGAATGCCTTTATAAAATATTTACAAATGACAGGGAAACCCGAAATTCAAAAATCCAGACATTTTCACAAATATTTCATTTTATACAAATAATTTTTTAGGATTATTTCAACGCACATTTTGGGATCAGATAATTTTTGGAAACATTTTTTTTTTTTTGTCTGAGGAAATGAATAAAGTTGATATATAATCGCAATAGCACTTCTAAAGTGGAAAATACTTTAATTTCAGTTTAATAAAATGGAATTGAATTTTTATAATTTTTTATCTTCTAAGAGAAACATTTTTTTACTGTACCAATAGAACAGATAACTTAATTATCTTTAATCAACACGTGTTAAAATTCTATTTCAGACATTGCTATTTTTTTCAGACAAATAATAAAACATTTCTTTTTTATTCATTTACTTCTTTAGAAAAAAATTATAAAATAACTTACCGATTAGCAGAATTCATTCCATCTTTAACCATTCCCGTCAACTTACGTTCTCCGGTACGCGTATAGTCGCCCTAAAGAAATAAAACGCGTTTGTTGTTTTAAAATAAACTTTTATATTTTTGTTTTTAACACTATTGTTTATATTTCATCTTGTTCTTTAGACTATAACAGTGTGCATATCGTTTTGTGAAATGTTATATGCATTTTGTTCAATATATTTAGTTTTTTTTTTTAATAAGCTCTAAACAGGCTGTTTCATTCTTGTGCTCTAATTCCACTGATTTGAAAATAGATTATAAAGCATAGACAAATATATGAAGGAGTAATTTAAAAAAATTGAAGAATAGTTATTTTTATTGTGATAGTTGTGCTATGAGTGGCAGCTCACATACATCCATGTATTTAGTATTTTGTTATTAACTATTGGTTCACATAGCATAAATTTATATATGTATAAATACATACTGGTTAGAAAACTTTATGAATCATTAAAAACAGACAAATAAATATAAGCGAGAAAAATATAAATACAAAAAAACTAAAAGGGCTGTTATCCCTACAAAATGTTTTTCCTTATATTATTATAAAAAAATACACCAGAACTGGGTTTCCATCAAATTTTTTAATTATTGCTATGAACTCAATATGAAGAATCCATTGCCTTTTAATATATTGTGTTTTATTGTTTAATACTTTTTTTATAATTATGAAATAACATAACTTTGAGCTAAATAAATTATGAATGATGAATGAATTATTTTGTATCGGTTTTTATAAACAGTGAAAACAAAGGTTATGTACATATGTATGTGTCAAGGCATACCATGGTGGCCAAAATAATGAGAACGAATCAATCAATTTTCATCACTTTATAATTCTATCGTAATAACCTTTGAATATTTTTTTTAATGTAAGAATTATTTTTGCATTTACTGTAAAAAAAATCAGGTTTATTGGAAATCCTCCATATTTACCGTTACTTTTATTCACAAAACGGTGCTGTGTGTTTTTCTTTTTTAAGAAAAATTCATATCACCATTTGAAGATTTTATTTAATTATAATATTTGTGGGCATTTTAAGACTTGTTAAAAAAAAACTTTGATAAGAATGTTGTAAACGAAATTCACCCTTATTATTTTGGCCAACACTGCATGCATAACAATCATTATATATCTACCTTTAATGCATTAGTTCCAGCGTACTGTCGACTAATTATATCGCCATTATTAGCCCATAGGACCATAAAAGGTGCTTTTAATTGTTCCGGTATTGAGGTATATGGCGGCGATAACCCCAATTTCACCAATTGCGATTCAAGTATAGCTTTTCCAACAGCTGTCTGAACTACGTTCGTACGATCAAGACAATCCATGCAGTTGATACGAAACACAGATTTTTGGTTACAAATAACACCGCGAGAATCTCGCCAATGAAAACCCATTGCTCCTATTTCAGGTGCAAGCGCCTCGACCAGAGCTGAAACATTTTCAAAACGCATTCCTCGACTAAAAAAAACAATTTAAAAGATTTTTTTAAGACATTCCAACTATAATATTTCATCTTACCAATAATCATGAAAGTCAAAGGTAACATAAATAAGATGATTGTTGTTGAAACGCATTACATGTTTGGCATAAGCATCCCCAATCATTTTTTCTTTTCCACTTTGTTCAACTAAATTAACTATACATACATTTTCGTAAATGGATAGGTCTTTTAGGAAGTGTTTTTCAAAAGCCTCTTGTGTTTCTTCTTCAGCTAATGGAATAAATATACATTAATTATGATTTTGTTGTGACTTTTTAAAATCTAGTTACATCTATCTAGAACTAATTAAAAGGAAGCATAAGTGTATTTTTAAGTGGTATGTATTAAATAGTACAGAACAATTGAAAACAAATTAATAAGGCCCGTTTTATACAGGGTGATTTGAATAAGATCCCCTCTGTTTAGGCAAGAGGGGCTGATTTACAACAAAAAAATGACACAACTGAAATATTTCAAAACAACGCAGGGTAAAACCTACAATGTTGTTATTTCTTTTTGGAAAGTCAGAAGTCACTTATTTAACTTTCATTTTAAATTAGGTTGGCTTTGCGAATAGTTTTTGAAAAAAACTAATTATGTTAGTTTTTGAGATATTAAAAAATCATTTTTCAAAGAGAAATATTTTGTATACATTTTCCAACAGGAAAATGATCCCAAGCACACTTCACGCCTTGTGAAGCAAAAAGTCCGGATATCAATCCGATAGGGAACGTTTGAGCAGATGTAAACAGGGCTTTGGAAAACAAAAATCAAAAACTGCACATGATTTGTTTAAAAACATTGAGGTTGCATGCAAGAATATTCCATTGAAGAGATGTCAGGAGCTCAAAAATAAAGGTTATCCAACCAAATTTTTAATAAATAGTAAAAGAAAAAGCTCCTAAATGTATATATAGTAACGCAACACTATAAAAATCTATTTGCTTTTAATTATATTTCCAGTACAAAAACCTACTTTTTTGAAGGAACATTAAATTATAGTTTCGTTTATGAAATATATATACATATTTATTTTTTGTTTGATTTAAATATGAAGTTTACATAACAATTAATGAAATTAAAATAAACAAAACTAATTTCGATTTATAAAAATAAAATTAAAAGCCTAATTTTATAAAAAATAGTTCGTTTCTATTTATTTTTCAACCACTATATATAAAAGAAAGTTGTGCTAGTCAGACTTATTCCAGGCCCCGTCGTCGTAATGCATTCGTATTAGGAATCCCGAAGAAATGTAGTATAAGTCCCGTCGTACTTAAATGTTCTCTCCGAAATTCGAAGTTCGGGAAAATTGGCATCACTAGCCCCGAATGAATAGGAAGTTTTACTGTTTTTTCTACGAACAGATATTTTAATAGTAATCTGTGGTACCAAAAAGAAAAATATCTTGCAGGAGAAAAGTATTAGAGCGAAAAAATATAAATTCAAATAGATATTTACGTTTTATTACAAATTGTGGAAATAAGTATTACACAAGTATTACACTTTTTATTTTTTAAAGGGCAAACAAAGGTGAGATTGAAAAGGAAAATGGATTAAACGTATCTCTCAATGTCCTGAGTTGTAATTTTAGTTTTCTACTTCTTTCCCTATTTTCCAAATTAATTTCAAATATTACAATTCCAATTGAATCCATTCTGATTAACAAAATAACAACAATAATTCAAATTCTTTTTTTCTTCTTATATTTTGACGTCCATCAGGGATTTCAGTGAGGCAATACTGTTTACGTTTCGTTAGGGGCTTGTGAAGTGAATTTGTTCGTATTCGTGGCGTAACAAAACGTTCGGAACTTTTCTACGAGGGACTCTGGAATAGGGGTGAGTTACACAATTCTATAACTCAAGAAAGGCTGAACCGATTTGGCTGAAATTTGGAACAGAGATAAATTATAGTCTGGAATAGCACATCTGCTACTTTTTATTCCGGTAGAATGTATTTTATTTGGATTAAACATTGACCACGTTTAACACACAAATTGAAGCAATATGCCGTTATTATTGTACGTTCAGCACAACGAAACAGATGGTTAAAACCACTAGGACATGAACTTCAGTTGTCCTGCCGCCAGATCCACTTTTCAATAAGCTTACAAAGTACACCGGGCCATCTAGAATCTATAAACAAAATTGCATGGAAAATCGAATAAGCAACAAATATATTTTTCCGTAGCTTGAGTTTCTGTATTAAATTAAAGCGAGACGAAGTTCGCCGGGCCTCTAGTACATATTAATAGTCTTTAACCGAAATGGTCGTTATAGCCGAAGTCGTTAAAACCGGAAGATATTATTATTATTTTTTTCGTCGTTATAACCGAAGTCACTACACTTAAATTTAATTGTAGTTGTACTCTTCCCTTAGCAATAGCGTTCCAAGAAATCAGGTCTCAATATCTTTCATTTAATGTACATTCTTGCACTGGGTAAAGTGTTAGGGGTGAAGACGGTATAAATCACTACACAAACTGTACTCTGGGACAATCCTAGGCTAGTTGCTATTGAGATTATTTGATACCAAATCCAACATACGTTCCTCTTTGTGTGTTGATCCACCTACATATTTCTCCTTCGAGTCTCCAGCACTCAGTGTTTTCGAAGACAATAGGTGTGTTTTTTTGACAATGCTATGTGCAGTGATAAAAAAAAAAACGTTTACCCGCAGTAGTTTGATTTTTCAATTTAAAATTTGGTACTACTGACTTGCTTTTATTATTTAAGAGGAAGACCAAATAGAAATGGATGGATGATCTAAGACAATTCAACTACAACTGGTATAACGACGCAAAAAACAGAGATATATGGGCAGCAATACTTATACATATTAAAGAAACACAGACTTTAAAACAAGTTTTTTTTTTAAATTAAAACCGGACTACAAATTTTTGAATTAAATATGTATGCATAAAACTAATTTAAAATTAAAATAATAATGTATTAATGTATTTAAAACCATGTAAAACATTTGTTGGTTGTCAAATATTTTATTGAAAAAAACTAAAACTTCTTGCCAGGCTAAGAAATCAAAATAATTAAATTAAAATGGAAGATTTACAATATGATATGGTTATAAACATCAAAAAAGTTTATTTATATTAGTTAATTCAAGTCATTATTCCTATGGTCTTAGAATCAAAAGTTGTTTTGTGTATTTTTGTGAAAAATATCAGAACAAAATAAATGGGGTCTGTTCGCAGACTTTATTTGGTTTTGGATTTACACTAAGTGATTTTTTCCAAAAATTCGATTCTACAGCGAAACATACGCCTAGCAAAATTAATTTACAAACGATAGGTGAGAGAACCCACATTAAAGGGACCAGTGCGCTATATTATGAATATTAGAAACCAACCTGTTTTGTTTATGTAGCAAAGACAAAAGCGATCTTAGCTTATAAGATTAAATACACGAAAGCGAAAAGTAAAAAGCAAAAAATGTAAAAAAATTTCGCTGCCCCTTCAATAGTGTTTAATTAAAAAAGTTTAGTTAAATAAATACATTTTTTTTTATTTCTCAAAAACTGAGGCAAATCTTAGTTTTCTGTTTTTATTAAAGATTTATAATATCAATGAATTTTGAAAACAAAAATCGTACTTAATTTCATACAATTAAAAAAAAATTGTTTGAAGTTTAAAAAAAAATCGAGTTTGAAAACTGATTTTTCAAAAATTATTCAATATATTTAAAATGATAAATATTAAAGAAGAGACTTCTGGCTTTATATAAAAAGCAAACATTGCATTGCAGGACTTACCGTTGTTTTTAAATAATTTTTTGTTTTTACTGTAGACCATTTTTTTAAAAATGCCCATCCGCCTAAATGGAGGGAGATTATACAATTTTTTCTTGCCTTAACCCAATCTAGGAACTCGTTGTAGCTCTTTGCATCTTATAGAAATTAACCTGTATAGTCAACATTCAACAAAAGTGGAAAACAATATTTTCATAAATCACTTTGAGTATCAATACTTGCACCATTAAGGTAAAAAATATCAATCCTCAATTAGAATTTGGAGAACGTTGAATCTGTTAGGAAAAAAATATTATCCGTTTTACTTCTTCAACGGTTTTTACCTCAGCAGGCGATGGTTTAAGTAAAATTAAGTATGCGTAATTCAGTGAATGAGTGAAGTTATTAATTATTATTTTTTTTTTTTTGGTGAAACAAAAACTGTGTGCTCTCAAAAGTTGTGTGTCAATCAAGTTTAAAAATTCTTTGCAAAAATAAATGAATTATCTACGAAAAATATTTGTAAGTTTTGTTTAAAACTGTTTTAATTGTAATTTATACATATGTAATTCATTAATTTCTTTTTTTGTAAAAAAGCCGGTTTCGGCTTAAGTTCATTATCCATCATAAGATTTTATTCATTTCTTTGTGGTTTATACAAAGATTCATTCGTTAAAATGCCTAAAAAGGGTGAAATAAGAAAATGGGATTCCAAGATATGGAAAAGGCAATTCATAAATATGTATACCAAAATGCCCTTAATTTCTCTACATAAAATAGATTTTTCCAGTCAGTCTTTTACTTACATACGAGTATGTATGTATGTACCTATAATCGACTGGACGATGAAAAGTTAAAAGAATATAAAATATGTGTGTTTCTTACACATTTCAAAATGAGTTTACACTTATAAATGACTCAACAAATTTATATTATTAAAAGCTTTGACACAGGCACTCGAACTTTATTTGTATTTAATAGGTTTACGATATGAACATTAAGCCACGTACAGTACATAATATGCATGTATGTGTTATTGGGTCATATGCAAAAAGATGAGATCAAGCTCGTTACTCACTTTTCTGAGAACTTTCTTAGAGTGGTATGCAAAAAATGATACAGAGACTGAGATAGATCTCAAGCTGTGAGTTTGAACTCATAGTGTTGAGATCGATCTCTTGAAAAAAGCTCGATGTGAGATAGTTCCAAATTGTTCAAAGAGACTAAAAGAAAGTTCAAAATTGTTCAATATCCATTGATTTTATGTCATATTCTCCAGTTTATACAGCTTTTACTCTGAGAACTTTCTCATCTTTTAGCATATGACCCATTGTATAAAGTTACTTCACATTGATGGAACACTATGAGATGTATAAAATAAATATTTTTTGTATAGACAGTATTTCCAATCTTGTGTAGGGAAAAAGTTGCAGTAGTTTATTTTAACGATTTAATGCATGTTAATTTAAAAAAGAATCTTGAAAATATCAAGTTACATCATGAGAAGTAAACGTTCGTTTATTTATTTAGCTTTTATATAGGTAAGAAAATCGATTAAGAGATGGTAGACTCAAATAAAGTTATGGATTTTTTTTCCACTAAATTGATAGATTAGTCTAGAATTAAGTATAAGAAAAACAGAGAAATATTATTAAGCTAAGTTAAAGAATTAAATCAGGCTTTGTCAAATACTTTGGAGCAATTATTTTTATTATAATTTTATTTAAAAACAAAATTACGTCAAAAATTTGAATTATCTTTTCTCATGTACATTGACGACAGTGTAAAATTAGGTGATTAAGTTTTTGGGTTGGATTTATATTTATTACAGTAATAAGACTTTAAATAACACAACAAAAGCTCAGAAAATAACGGCTCTGATTGCGTTGTTGTGTTTACATTTTCTTTTATGTTTTTTGGTAATGAGAGACGCACGGAATGAACAAAGAATTGACGTTCAAATCAGATGTTAGTAATGAAAAGCGGCGAACAATTAACTGACGAGATCTATGATGCGAGGATGTAGTTATTATTAGCGTGTACGAATTATATCAGCAAGTCAAATTCAACTTCTAAATTCTAGATAATACTTGTGTATAGTAATACCAGATACCCTATCGTATCTACGTAACCCATACACATACCTAACGGTACGATTAAATGCAACATTGAGCTTTCGCTTGCTTATATAAATTACACCCCCAGTACAAGGGTTACGTGTAAAACAAACAAAAATGAATTACTATCTTTGGGCAGAGTACAGAATAAGGTGACATGATTTTATAATGGATTTCTCTAAAACATTTCTAAAGAAAAATTTTTTACTATGGAAGGGGCGCTACCTCCCACCGTTTCGTCGGGAGGGCCATTTGAAATTTAAAATACTTGAAAATCAATCCATATCTACAATTCGATTTTTTTTTAATCATTTCAATTTTTGCTAAAATTGCAAAAAGTAATTTACTTATTATTATTACTAATGATATTCTTTGTCATACTAAAAAAATTTATTGAAATCGGTTGAGTGGTTCAGAAATTATTGAATTATTTCCACTTCCCCATACAAAGGGCGGGGAACTGAAATATTTTGTCTGCATTTTTAATTACAATGTATTTCTACGTGTTCTTTCTGTTGGATGATTTCCAACGTGTCTTCTTTCCACAAAATGTATAATTTTACTAATTAGAACGGAAATAAGTCATACATACATATGTATGTATTTTATGAGATCGTGCAAAAAGTATTCAAACAATTCTATTAAAACTCAAATATTTTTCGATTCTATTGCAATTACTTTTGAAAAAAATAAACTGTTTTATATTACCTCTGTCAAGCCTTGGTGGAGGCCGATATTTATAACCAGGTTGACTCCAATATATTGGAATCGAACCACGTACTTGTGTAAAAGACAGCTGATGATGACGAAATGAGAGTATTTGCTCCGTTTCAACATAGTTCGCACAGTTACCATTATCATCTACTCCACGACGCTTGTATCTGAATAACATGCTTTAAATAAAACAATTCAGTTTGTACAATTAATTCTAACATTACCTGGTACCAGCGCGGTGACGCGATCTTCGTGACACTAAAGCTAGTGTGAAACATTCGTTTCCAATCACACATTGTTCAACTTGTACAAATCCTTGAATAACTGGCAGAATCCATGTTTTATCCTCAAACAAGAAAAAATATTGTATTTATAAAAAAAAATCATAATTCTAATCACTACATAGTATAAAACAAAGTCGCTTTCTCTGTCCCTATGTCCCTATGTATGCTCAAATCTTTAAAACTACGCAACGAACTTTGATGCGACTATTTTTAATAGAAAGAGTGAAGAGGAAGGTTTTATGTATAACTAGATAACGTTTTTTTCAATCAAAAAATTTATTTTTATAATTTCACTAGCTAATTCCCACCGCTTCGCTGTTTGCATTTATGATGAAAAAAATGTTACCTGTGTAATTCAAATTTCAATGTTATTTTTCACTTTAATTGGAAAATCAGTTGAAATAATTGTAGACTGTGGGATAAGGTCCTTTTCTCCTTTGAATTTTCCATTGATAATCGTCTTCATAATCACATTGTTTTCATCAGTCACGTCCTTCAATCATGAACCGTTGCACAATTTCGTATAATTCAGATTTCAGATATTTTTTGCTTATGTTGTAAGCGATACATGACTATTCCGAATCGGTGTAATAATACACAAAAATCAACACATTTGATCAATATAAAATGATACCTGTATAATTGAACACAGCCTTAGTCAGCGTATAACAACATCCATCAGATTTTGGCATATTATTTTTATTTTTCTAATTTCTCCACCCAAAATGGCATGCAAAACACTTCAATTTTCCATACAAACATCAATTTTAATAATTTCCCGACTTTTTGGAAATGTTTTCTTTCATAAAAACCTTCTCCTAGCTTACAGATAGGAAACAGTTTGAACTGAAAAAAATAATTGTTGCTATTTCGATTTTCCATTCAATTTTTCCATAATTTGTCACCGTTTAAATTCTTACAGACTTATTTATAAACGCAACATAAAGCCAACATAAAGTTATATACTCCTTAATGCCTCTAAAACTTATATACAACACTGCATAGAGCCATGAAAAGCTAAAAGCGTTTAGAGGTTAAATAGAGCCTATTTATGGAAATTATGTATAGTGACGAAATGTCATTCAGATTATTGTCTATAATTGAAATTAAGAAATTAAAAGAATAAAAACGCCTTTCCAATTTTCCTCCAATTAAAGATTTTACAAAAAAAAAGTTTTAATCCAATGGGACTAAGCGATGGAGAATTTAAAATTAATGTAAATTTTCGAAAGATATGAAAAAAAAAATGAAATTGTCCGTTTGGACCTCATCAGCGACAATAGAGGAGGCCACATTACCGTAGATCTCCAAGTTATCGTCAAGGGACCAAGCAAAACTGGTCGCTATAGCCGGCGGTCGTTATATCCGACGCAACGTTGCACTAGTACAAACCGTATGAAAACCAAACAAGTGATCGTTAAAGGCGACTATTCGTTATATGCGGCGTCGGCATAGGCGGCGTCAACTGTATATGGATTTTCATTTTGTAAAGAATTGTTTTCGAATATCATTTTTTATATGCATGCCTACAATTCTCTATAAAATGCCAAGAACAAAATTGAATTTGGTACATAAATACGCGCGTAAGGCGTCCACACACATATCTTTAAACAACAAAATCTAAAATAATTTATGTTTAAAAAAAAACTAAGTTTAAAGCTAAATTAATGATAATGGCATTATATATTCTAACACACAAAATTGGACATCTTAACTGTATATATGGAACTGTCGATTCCGAAAATACTTGCACATCCTCGAAAACGCCTTTATACTATAATTCGAGCAAGTACGATAAAAAATTGAAATTTGGAAAATCGCGCGCCTAAGTATCAAAATGTTAAAATATGTACCTATGTTCTTGATGTTGCAAAATTGCGTTTTTATGAATCGATTTAAATTTTTGTTATTTGTGAAGAATGGTTTGCTCGAATATAACTTTTTTTTCATATAGAAACCATCTACAGATAAATCTCTACAAAAGGCAAACAAAATTGAAATCGGTACATAAATGCGCGAGTTAGGCGGCCACACACACATTTTTGAAACTCATTTTTATATATATAGATTCTAGACTGCGTTTCATTCCATACTTCATTTACTCCTAAAAGCTGCAACATTATACGATAGTTGAAGTTTGGAATATCTATGTACTTATATAGTATACTTTAAGGTAGCGCGTCTATTATATACATTGATTTTTAAATATGTATAGTATTCTTTAAGGAAAAGACCAACTTCAACTCAATACAATTCAAATGAGCGGGCGCTGTATGGACTTGAGTGTGCAAAATGTGAGGACCGCATTCTATAAATAGTTTTGAACTCAGAAAATCTTGGAGATTATGATTCTGGATGTTGCCGGGAGTTTTATTGGTCAATTTTATTTTTTACCCACCCCCTTAGATATCAAGTAAATGGACTGAACAAGTGCTATGAAACCATTTCAATGATTGTTTTGGGGATAAAATTTAATTATTTCTTATGATTAAAGATACTTATAGTTAGTTAATTAAAAAAAGGTTAAAAATAAAAACACACATTTTATAAAAAAAATAATTTATAGAATAAAGAACATAAGTCATACAAAAAAAATACAAATAATAAAATTTTTTTGGCAGTCATTATTAATACATTTGCACAACGATATACAATTTAGTTGTAACTTTTTGGAGTAACAAGCCTTTGTTTGACAATTAGATGCACATTTGCACGGCTGAATCAACAATTCCGGTAATGGTCGCTTTGTCAGTTGTCGTGGTTACGATGTACCTTTTTTTTCATATCCTAATAGGTGTTATCAATAGGCTGTAGTAATGTTTGGTCAGCATTTATCCATATATATGTTTGTGCTGAAGCTCTTAACAGATGTAAATGCAGAGCACCTGATGTGCAAATTACTTTTAATAAATTTAAGCCGAAGCCGATATTTTGATTAATTAATTTATATCGAAGTTCATCAGCAGTTAATTTTTACATTGAGAAAAGAAAATCTAAATGCCTTGGACCATTTTGCACAAAATCCAACGATGCAGCTTTTAAACAATTCTTTTTCGAGCCAAATCTGCTAGTGGAATCGCAACCACAGAGTTTGTAATGGTGGCAAAATACGATAAATGTTTTCGCCAAGGGGTTGAGCAGCCAAATGACATCCTGAAATGTGTTTCTTCTTATAGGAACCTTCAAACCATAGACCTAAACAACCTAGACGTGCTAGATTATTCCAAAAATAAATTCCAAGAATAAAAACATCTGTATCAGCGCTAAGAATAATGATATGAGCAGAATGTTTTTTTACTGCGTGAAATATATGACAGCACATCCTTGAATCCGCTTCTAAATGATTCGAATTTAAATCTGGTACTTCAGATTAATAGAAGTTGTTGGCTCATTAAATCCCCCACCGACATATAATTCACAATTTGTTATTACTCCTGCGTATTTAGGAGCTGCAGTACAGAGAAATCGAACGAGCTGTAACTTATTTTCAGTATTTGAAAAGATATTACATATTACAATTAGTTGGAATTTAGTGTGATCGTTTGAAATTATAAAATTTTTAATATTTTGACCTTTGCTCCGTAAAGTTGATTCCAAATATTTAATAGAAATATTATCATATCTGTCAAATATAATATCTACTTATTTTACATTTGGTTGCAAGATAGGATGGATTTTATTGTAGAATGCCTCAGCAAAATCACCAAAGGTGTTGAATTTTTTTAATTGGATTCGATGAACAAGTGCCATACCATCATAAATATAAACTTTTGGAGTTTGTAAATTTAAAACGTCCTGCCGCGTGTTTGTACCACATTTATGATTATTTTCAATTTCATGAACAAGTTCCGATTTTGGAGATTTTCTGTAAAATCCTTCTGCCTCAAAAAGGTACTTGCAATACTTTAATTCGTAACATGCTAAAATTTTTGTATCAAATCCTCGTTGATTAGTCAACATAAATGTTTTTTGAAAGATACTTATATCTGTTGCATCTTGCAACTTTTTATTAGAAGTATTTTGACTTTTTTTCTCAGAAGGAGTTACAACGTTGTCAAATTTACTTTTTCTTATAAGATCGGATAACTTTTTATTTTTCGTTCATTTTCATAGGTACTTAACATAGCCTCGCCATTTTCTACAATATTTAATAAACATTGCGAAGATGATTCATCAGCAAGCTGACCAGTGTAGACATTTCGAAGCTCGCTGTTCTCGGTGTCATTGTAAGGATTACAAGAGATTACAAAGAGCCTCCTGGAACTGTTTTTAAAAGGATAAATGAGCACCCATCTTTGCATCGCATCTTCATTTTTAGTAATACCAATTAAGACTTCAGTGACTGCTGAAGATTGGTTCTGAGTCTGCTCTAATGCTAATCGTCAAAATGACTCGAAAGTTTTTGTGTGAATGTATACGCTGCTATGCGGCACCACGGCATCAAAAAATCGCATGTGTGCACCGGGCCTTACGAACCCTATGACGCATCGACGGACGCTCGGAAAAAGAGAATAACAAGTTTTCTTTTTTTTGTGTGTGATCTCAGGTAAAGAATTTGAGGATTGTTGTGACATTTTTCAAAAAATCTCTGATTCATTGTCATGGCAGTTTTTTTATGATCCGAAATCTTGGAAACTGTCGCAAATTCAGCGAGAATTCTACAAAATTGACAATTTTTTTATGAGACAGAATTTAGGCAATTGTCAAGTTTGTCATTTAAAAATTGTCACCTATCAATGTTTATGAAATAGGACCCAAGACCCCCGATGTCTTGGGGTGCGCAACTGGATGGTTCGCGATCGGATCGGCATAAAGGTAATTGTTAAATGAGGTCAAGACCGGATCCCGGAGGCCGATGATGATAGCGTTATTAAGGCTTAATATGAATTTCGAAGAAATAAAATACGTTTATTTTTTAAATCAGGAAAACTGCTGTTTTCTGACTCGAATATATTATACTCTAGTAGTAAGTAAGTAAGAACTGGTAAAATTATTGTGTTAAAACTTTTATTTTCGAGCAAATAGTTTTTTCTTTATGGTATGGACACTATACATATGTATTTTCGCCCTAAGTTATCGTTTTCCCAGTTTTATTTAACCTCGATATACTTTAGAAACTCTTTAAAAATATAATCAAAATGAGTCAAGTCTAGACTTCATGCGCCTCAAGATCATCAATGAGAAAATAGGGAACCAATTTTAGAAATAAGTTCATCGACTTATTCATTTGAAGAATGTGAGGGGAAAATAATAGCTATTTTTTAAGGATAACCGAAAATTGCAGACATTGAATTGATAAAGAAAAGAAATAATATAATTAATGTGATCTTTGTTTTTTATACTTACATTTAACTTTATTATATTCGTTATCATGTGCATATTCCAGAAAAACCTTTCATCATGATCATCAGCATCAGTATGTCGTTGTAAGTTATTTGTAATATCACTTTCGAAACAAAAATAAAAACTGTCCGAATCGTTAAACACCTTGTGCAGTTCTTCAGTGATGCGCTTTTCAATCCGACTTGGATCTCGAATACCAACCGAACTTTTTACCTGATTTGAAGCCTTAACCGCGGCTTGTTGCGTTGTATTTTTAATTGACGTTCCAGCACTTTTGACAGCACCCCAAGTTTTATTCATAAGCTGACTACCCTCAAATATATTTGGCTTATGATTGGGTGTAGTTTGGTTTCTATTATTTACAAAATTATAAATATAAAATAATTATGTATATATTAGGGCGATTAAAAACAACTTTTATCACATATTCAAATGAATAATTTTATCCTTAAAGCTAAGAATACACAAGTGTTCTCAGGTTGTTGAGGGTAGCAAACGACTCTTCTTTTCAATCAGGCTACCGCGGAAGAATTCAAAATATTATTTACATTTTTTTTGTTCATAATTTGTTTTGCTCATCTTTCTAATTGCAAATCTAGTTAGCTGGCACTTGATTTAAAAAAATTCTCATAATTTTCAAAATAAAATTAAAAACTCTCATTTTCAAAATTATTCAATAATGTGTCATTAGTATTAGTAATTAAATTCTAATACTATCGACAATATCGTGTTTATCTCATAATACGATTGATTGGTCGCGAATTTTTACATAAAATTGTTATAGCAGTGGGAGCAATTATTGTGGCTGAGATTTTATGTTTCTTCTATCTTGTTTCATCGATAATGCTGTGAGAAATTTTGATGTACAACGGTTACAATCGCAGAAGATTGGAAAGTTCTTTTCCAATTAAGTCAGTACTAAGCTCTTAAAAAGACATGCCACCAGTCATCAACCGTTGAGAACTAAGTAGCAATCAGAGATCCCTCTTCTTAATTGCTGATCTAACACGTCCTCGAATGAATGAATGAATGAAATTTGGGGTCTGTGCTCTGCGACCTAAAATATCTATTAAGTCTCCTTCTAGAATTGGGTGAGGTTCTCACTTTACAATTATTCCTCTAATTTAACTTCTTTTAGGAAATTTAGTATTTGAGGTACCGTCAGAGAGGGAAAGTTTATCTTTTCTCCTTGATAGTGTTCCAAGTGTTTCCTCTTTGGTGCATGAGGACTTCCCAATGCCCCAAAATATGGTCAGGTGATTCTTCATGATTGTTAACAAATCTGCAGTAACTAACATATAGGAAACCAAATCGATCGAGAAAAGCAGAGCAAATCACCAGCTTCGCAAGAGAATATTGTAATAGAGATATAGAAAGTATTCGTGCCATATTTAGGTTTTTCTTTGTAACATAAGAACTGATTAAAGAGTAAAACTGAAATGACCCGACTGGGGGTCGATTCAATTCCCTTTGGGTGAAAACTCAGCGTTGTTTCTCCGATCCTCAAAAATGGAGATGCTCTTAATTGCGCACATGGAATTAGTTTCTTTAACATTGTGAACATGTGAACGTTTGAAATTAATCGACAACTTTATAGCATTGTATATTAACAGCCTTATTTTCCACTAAACAGATGAATAGTTATGTGTATAAGGATTTATGTAGGCTGTATTCAACGTTGCATAAATTCGTATTTATAAAACATTTTCCTTCAAATTATAGTTATGCAGTTCTTATATCAAAAAAAGTACCAAAATGAGAAATCTATTCCATTTAGATGTCATAATTAAATCAACAATTGTTTTTTCTTTCAATGAAATAGGAGAATTTCCATCATTTGTTTCATATTTTCTATCGAAAATCTTTATTTATTTTTTAATTCTTCATCGCTTAGTCATGGTAACACGATTTTAATTATATAAATCATTTCAAAAGGAAGAAAATTGAAAAGGCTTTTTTATTTTTTTTTATTTCTATTATGGACACCATGGAAACCATGTCATTTTGTTAATATAATTTCCTTATTCAGGCTCTATTCAACCTCAAAACGCGTTTAGCTTATTATGGCTCTATTCAACGTTGCATAAGTTTTATAAATAATATTTTCGCGTTTAGAGGCATTATAAAGAATGTACAACTTTATGCAGGCTTTATGTGGCGTTTATAAATAAAGCTGTAAATCTATACTTATCTCACAGAACAGGATTTGGTATTACGATATTGGACCCCAATTGGGCTTTGAATATTTTTTATGTCTGGGAGGATGTTTGGCCCATAGGATTTGTCGGGCTCATCAAATATAGTTTTAAAATGGTCTTCTAAATAACATATGTAAAAATCAAACTTCAGAAAATAAGATAAGTTCAATTATTTTTTTAATAGCTTTAAAGCGTCTGGCAGAAGTTATGGCCGACGGCAAGTGTCTGGCAGTGCGGACATTATTTTCTAATAATGCTTTTTATAAAGTTTACATAAAAATCAGCCATCTGAATTTAACATAGGTTAGCATTATTTTTACTCACCGTTGTCACCTGATACCTGTAGATTGGCCGTCTACCCAAATTAGCAGGTATGCATGCCTTCAAAGTACATATGAAAGCTAGTCAGTACCACAAGTTTTGCCTTTCAGAAAATAACATATGTCTGGCGGCCCTGGGCTCTTACTCTATAGAGTACGATAAGTTGTTTTTATTTACCATTTATCATTTCACTGAACATTGGTCAACCAGCAGTAGAGAAAGTAGATAGCTTCCAATACCTTGGAAGTATCGCCTCTCCTGAAGGAGGTACCGAATTAGACATCGCCAGTCGCATCGGGAAAGCAAAGGCTGCGTTCGGGATGTTGTCCAATGTTTGGAGGAACAAATCTCTCAGCTTGAACACAAAACTATGACTGTTCAACTCTAACGTCGAATCAGTTCTGCTATATGGCTGCAGCACCTGGAAAATAACAACTACAATAACCAGGAAACTGCAAACCTTCGTTAAACATCTTACGGGTTTTCTGGCCTAATCGTATCTCCAACGAAGACCTATACAGACGAACAGGTCAGGAACCCATAGATACCATTATACGAAGGCGCAAGTGGCAGTGGATTGGACACACGCTTCGAAAAGGTAATGACTGCATTACTTGGCCTGCAGTGGAACCCACTCACACAAGAAGGAAGAAGAGTAGGTAAACCGAGAAGCACGTAGAGAAGAACAGTTGAGGAGGAATCTGCGAGACTGGGAAAGAGGTGGAGGGAGCTAAAATACATCGCTAGAAACCGCACACGATGGCGCGTAGGAGTAGTTGAGGCCCTATGTCCCGCTAGGAAACACCAACGGACTTCGTAGGTCTGAGGACCTAAGTAAGTAAGTAAGTACCATTGGTTCGTAAAAAAAAAAGTTTTTTTAATCACCCTAAAAAAATAATAATTAGCTCTACTCACTTAATTTGGTTATGCCGGGTGCAAGTAGAAAGTGTACTATCTGGAGGATCTGCGCTTAAAATGCAGATACTTTTAATTTTATAAACCAAGTTTGGCGAATAAAGTACTCCCACAGGAGTAGCTTCTTTTACTATTACAAGATGCGGCTCATACACGCCAGGTAATGAAATAACACCAACAATTCCGTAAGTAATTCCAATGCATTCAATGTCATCCACGGATGATAGGTCCCATCCTATAAAATATTATTTATTAATTATAAAACAAAATAACTAGTTGAGTGTTTTTTTTCCTATTCTATAAATTTGTTGGAAAGATCAAAAAATTTAACATTTTGGTATCAAATATTTCATGAAAAAATAATAATAATTATTACTATTATCATACATATGTTGCTTTTTTAAAGAACTTAAATATAATTACAATACAAAAGAAAAAATAAGCCAGACATTGATGTGTTTATGTAGTGATAAACAAAAAAGTAAGATCATGAATAATAATTCAAAATCTATTGCTAACTTTTGAAAACTAAAAAAAAAATATAATAAAAACAATTGCGATGCTTATAAGTTTGAATGTAATTCAAGGAAAGAATCTTCCAATCAAGTAAACCATTGAAAACATCTAAAATTTCTTAAAATATGAGAAATCTCCTGGAGAAATATAATAATACATATGTACATACATAATTCTACGAGAAATGCCGTGAGCGAATTAAGTTAAAATCTTGTTAAATTTGTCCCCTTTGTTAAATTTTGACACTATTCTTTGTCCAATCAGTTTGTGCAGTACAGGCCTTATGGGAGAGCTTTCCATACAAAAATATCTTAAATCCCTTTAAAATAAAAAATCCATTTCCTCATAGGATTTTTTATCTAGCGAACATACATCCCCCTATAACCTGCCTTTCATACAGCTCAAGCTCTCGAGCTGGACTATCGTATTCGTTTCGTGCTGCATCAAATCAGAGTAACAGTGAGAATAGTGCTGCTCAGAAATGTATATCTTTGTTCGTAATTTCAAAAATGGAAGTTTTTAATAAGCTTTAAAATGGAAGTTTTTAATAAGCTTTTAAAGATACTTGGAGTTGTTTTTTTCACAGATTTATTTTGTGGTTTGGAATAAATAAATAAATACTTAAAAACGTATTAAGCTGATGAAACTAGAAAAAATTAATTTGAGTGGATGCGTCTGGTCCATAAAAAAATCGACTATTATCTTTCGCCTTAGTGGTGTGAAAATGAATTTTCTTGATTTAAATTAAAATTCTACAATAGAGATGGCAGCCTTTTTGAGCAGTACGGAAGTCCTAGAATTTTTTTTCTTTCAACAACTCAATTTGATGTTACAGCAAGACATAAATGTCCTATCTTCCCTGTACTGCACAAACTGATTGGACAGAGAATAGCATGGTGAATTAAAAAGATAACCAACGAACAAAACCACAAAGACCTACTAAGAAACCATACAATATATAATTGTGTAAGTTTTAGCATTGCATTTAAAAATATGTAATAATAATTATAATAAATTTATCATCAGTCTTTAGATCAGAAAACCTCGAATACTCACATTCAGTGGCGGCTGTACCTTAAGTGCGCTCGTGCGCTGAACCACCAACCCAAAAGATTTAAAAATTACTAAAAATTACTTTATCTTAATTTGTTAAATTAAATACATATTAGTTTATTTTTCAATCATACAATAGCAACACATAAAATTTCTAATACCTAGTACTTTGCTATACTACAAAGACAAGACAAAAACAACATTGTATGTATTTTCCCTGTAAATTCAATTCTCGTGCGCTTTGGCGAGCGCACAAGGGCTGCTAATATAACTTGTATGGGTTACAGCCTTCCATGCCTGACGCGTGAAACAAAAGATATCTTATTGAAATGTATCGAGAAATGAATGTACTTCCGTGCGCCGCACGAGAGAACCGAAGTTTACCGAAGGGAGCAACTGATCCCGATGTTTGACGAAGTTCACCGGTCAATGTGAGTGACGCAGGCGATAGCTTCGGAAAGCGTTGCAGCCGCTGCCGCCTCCGCGCCGGCGACTATGATTGATGAATTTGAATTCGTATTATGGATTTAATTTTGCTGTATCTGTTTAGTGTTTTTTAAATTTAACTTAAGATTGCAAAAAGTCTTTATATTTATATATGAACAGAAATTGTCTTTTTATTTATTATATTTTCAAATTTAATACTTAGTGAGTGCACTCCCTATTCGATGACCCAGCAGCCGCCACTGCTCACATTGCTAAAAATGTTTAAAAAAACACAATTTTAACTTCTATGTTTGTAATAATTTGTTGATATTTTATCAAATATATAACAATTAATACAAAACAATTCATGGGTTTGTCGTTTCTTTCGCAGAAATAAAGTTTGAAATGATTGTTTACCTACTTTCATCGAAATAGGTAACATCCATAGATGTGAACTAATGTTCGAAGGCTGAATAAACAAGTTATCCACATTCTTAATGATTGGAGAAATTGTCGATACAAAACCAAGGATATTAAATACAATTGAGTATTTTTTTCAATTTTTGGGATCAAATTTTTAACGTAGTATTATTTGAGCTATTTTTTGTATGAATAAATTTCTTATTTAATTTGTTATCCTGAGGGATTTAAGGCAAATCGCACACAAAAAAGCTAAATTTTATGCCATTATTAACCAAATGTCAGAATTTAATTGTGATTGAAAATTTAATTAACATTTTGACTCACCCGCGTACCTTCCAGTACATTGAGATTACTACAAGTCACTATTAAATTCTGCTATGAAGTAGGCAATTAAAGTTTATTTTAAATACATAATAGTGCCTACTTAAAATTGTGAAGCGTTACAGAAATAATTCTTAATACTCAAAATGATACATATAATGTTCTAGGTATATAAACTTTACGATTCAAACGCGTTCGGCTTAGATAACTAACTAAAAAGTTGATCCATCTGCAAACATTAAACTAGGGTAGGCTAACTTTTTTAGCTACAAATACATTTAAACTAAAATTATAAGTTGTTTAGGAATATTTTTACAAAATATTATGCAAATCGATGAATTCATTGATGTCTTGAGTCCATTTTATTGATTTTACCAACCTGCTTTAATTGAAAATTCAGATGTTGACCGATTCCACCAAAGACTCTTTTCACGTTTAACAAATATATAGAAGTTATCAGTTTGAAAAACCTCCATATTTCAAATAATTAAGTAGAAGCAAACAAAATTTAGTTTTGTATCGAAAAATTAAATGAAATTATTTCTAATACCCATTAGCACAACCCACTGCAACTGACAACAAAGGAAAAATACAAAACAAAACAAAAATTATTACTCTTTGGTTAGTTTAGTGTTGTTTATAAGTCGCGTTACGTTACGTTACCTCCAACAAAATACACACTGGATTCAATTCTGCAAGGAAACGTAGATATCGAAAACGATATCGACATCCTTACGTGATGAGGGCCCTGGCTTATGACAGCAAAATGTGAAATTTGCACTTTGCTAAACACACCTTTCCAGCCAAATGTCATAGTTTTGCGCGTGAACAGCGTACTGCCTGGAAAAAAACCTGAGACAAAAATTATATGGGAGACAAAATTTGTCCCGATCTGCGTACTAGGCTTATCGTTTTACATTTTCAAAGCGATTTAACCAAATTTTACAAAAAATTCAAATTTCATACAAAATAAAAATTATCTTTGAAGAAAAACATATGATTCAAAGCTGTCAACAAGTTATGGCAATTTATAGGAGGTAAGAAAGAGTTCCCACCTGTGTATTCATTCCCACTTACGGATTGCGACATATATCTGCCTCTCTTTACTTTACTTTATTTTGCAGTAAGAGGAACATGTGAATCCACGATATAATTCATAGAAATTTAGGCAAATTCGTGTGAACATTCTCCATCGCCGGCAAAAATAATATGAATATTGCTGTCAAAGAAAGAGAAAAAACATGGTTTTTAAACCAAAAATGACTGGTTAAATTAACGCAAAAATTAATTAACTCTAGAAAGAGAAAGCATTATTTTTACAGGGAAGGAAAGGGATGGATGGCAAGTTTCACATTTTCCTCATTTTCTGAAGGTGATATGATATGTGCGATGTCGTGAGATTCTCATATTAAGTATCTATTACCCTGGTTACAAGAGGAGATCGAGGAATCGAATCGAAATTGAATTGAGATTTCGATCTAGGTATACGATGTCATTGGATCGAGGAATCGAATTGAAATAGAATCGAAATAACATTTTGGTTATATTTGTGTTGTGACTTTGTGAGCATATTTTCTCAAATAATTCAAACAAAATAATGCTTACAACAACAACAAAATACAGAGCACCAAAATAAACGCATCTCAAAACAAACAAGAGAGAAAAAATAAAACACGCACACAAGCAAAACCTCACACACCAATAACTCGATTCCCCGATTCGGGTTTACAAACAAATTTTCGATTCGATTCACCTCGTTTTGTGGGATCGGATTTAGTAATCCTATTTCGATCCGATCCGGGTATACGCGGCGCTAAATCCTGATTCAATTCGGATTCAATTCTCCTTGTAAACTGGGTATATGTTAATATTTTTTTTTAAAGATAATTTTTTCGCCCATACGAATCAAAATTCAAAATCAATCAAAATAAACAAAACGATGCGAAATGGAGTTCCAAAACTTGAACCGTATTGCTTTCGCTTTTCGCTACTCAAGAAAACTTTTTTATCCTCGATTCCTACATTCAATTAAATACAATACAAATTCAAAGCAGCACAAATCATGTGCTACTCAACATACAAAAAAGGTTCATCTTCAGCAACTTGTTTCTTCGTGTGGATATTCCTTTAACGATTATCGAATCACCTGGGTATACTGGCTTACACCCAGTATAACTATTCTTGCGGCGTTTTTTGGTTATCAAATCTATAAAACGAATGATGTTTCTTTCAAATTAGTACCCACCGTGCAAGCCAAGACACTGACTAAACTAGATAGTCGCAGAGTAAAAAATAATTTTATTGCTGATGTAGTAGACGAGTGTGCAAACAGTGTAGTGTACATTGAAATCAAAGATAAACGCCTTTTAGATTATTATACTAAAACACCAGTAACTGCTTCAAATGGGTCTGGTTTCATAATTGAGTCAGATGGGTTGATCCTAACAAATGCTCATGTTGTTATCAACAAACCACATACTAGTGTTCAAGTGCGGCTCGCTGATGGGCGCACATTCCCTGGAGAAGTTGAAAGTGTTGATCAATCCTCTGATCTAGCCACAGTTCGTATTCAATGTAATAATCTACCGGTAATGAAATTAGGACAATCATCCTCTTTACGAACGGGCGAATGGGTTGTAGCATTAGGGAGCCCATTGTCTCTAAGCAACACCGTAACGGCAGGTGTGGTCAGCAATACACAAAGGGCGTCGCAAGATCTGGGATTACATGGTTTAAATATTAATTACATCCAAACGGACGCTGCAATTACATTTGGTAATTCGGGAGGCCCTCTTGTAAATCTTGACGGAGAAGCTATAGGTGTTAACAGTATGAAAGTTACATCTGGTATTAGCTTTGCTATTCCAATTGACTATGTCAAACAATTTCTTATTCAGAGCATAGACCGCAAGAATAAAAGTGGTCGAGGATATACAGCCCGGCGTTATATGGGAATCACAATGTTAACACTTACGGAAGATTTAATGCATGAACTTAAAACTCGTAGTCACACTGTTCCCAGTGAGGTTCAACATGGAGTACTTGTTTGGAAAGTGATTATAAATTCCCCTGCTCACGCGTACGAAATACATTTGCTTTTTATTGACTTATAATTATTACAATTTTATGTTCTTATAGTGGCGGCTTGTCCCCAGGTGATATCATTACTCACATTAATGGTAAAGAAGTAAGGAATTCAAATGATATTTACAAAGCTTTAGCTGAGAACACAAAAGTTCTTGAGATGAGATTGTACAGAGGATTAGAGATATTGAAGATAATTGTGACACCAGAAGATCCTTGAGAGATACTTTTTCACCGATGTTTAAAAATGTCATTAAATTTAGGTAATTCTTATTTTGTAAATGCATCGTTTAATTAAAATGCCAAGAAAGAAAGAACAATAAACGTGACACCTTTATACTCAAAGTAGACTTTGCGGAAATAACAGGAGCACAAAATATGAAGTAGTATCAATATTTTGTTTAATTAAAAGTTCTATTATTTTTAACCTGGATTTATTTTACCTTCATCTGTATTTAACCAATTTAATAATTAAAATTTTGTGAGAGCGAAAACATTTTATTTCATATTTGCACTTGTCATTAAAAATTTAACAAAATCCTGGATTTGTAATGTGTTTAAGGTGAGATTTGAGAAAAGGAAGAAAATAAAAAGAAATGGTAATCGAATTTGAGTAGAAAAAAGGAAGGAGGCTTAAATGATTCGATTTTTCATATCTTTTAAAATAAATCGTTATTATTGCTTTCCAAGAATATCTTCTCCTTTCTCCAGTCTTATAGTCGCATGTTTCGCAAATAGAAAAAACAACAAATAAATACACTATGCATAAAGACGAAGAAATACGAAAGAATTCACAAAAAAAAAAAAATTAATTGAATAGTTTTAAGAAAACTTAACACCTTCAATGTTCCGATACAATTCGATTCAAAATCACTCACAAGTCCACAATTTTTTCAAAACAATAAGTCCCATGTATCATATTTGATAGACAAAGTACTTTTGTTTCATACCTCATAAGTAGATGTATGTATCATATCGAGCCATAATTAAAAATGTACATTTTCAATCGGATCAAGGTCGCGAGCTTGCACAGTCAACTTTTAAACATCAATTTTATTGACTTGCACTTTTTTACGACTTTGGAAGTATGGTATACTGTATACATGAATACATATTAATCAATTTTTACTATTGGCCTGGAAATAGCAGCTCACATCATTAAATTTCACTGTTTTAATATTGTATCTTGGACTGTGTCGTAAGGTTTGGTGACGTCATACATATTTTCCGTGAGATCCAAACCGACAAAACTTGGTTTCATCGCTACAAAACGAATTTTCCAAAAATAAAGTTGTTTTCTGAGATGAGAATTGGGGAACCCTAATCTAGCCTTAAATTTATTTTTCAAGACAATTGGCTTTCACTTAGTTACAAAACGAATTTTTCCAAAAATTAAGTTGTTTGCTGAGATGAGAATTGTGGAACCCTACCCTAGCCCTAAATATTTGCTCACATCCACGCAGATTTATTTTACTCAACTTCGTCTTACTGCCCTGCAGGAAATAAGGAAGTCTCAGACCCTGGTCTTCCCCATAATTTGAACGATACTTTTTTATCTTCTGAGCACCATTGTAATTTATGTATTTACATGTCTAATGATTAAAAACATGTACATACAAATTTCAAGTTTTTTGACTTAAAATGTAGAAAGAAAATTTAAGCTATATTTTTGTATATTTAGAAAGATTAAAGTAAATTTTCTTCTCAAAAAGTATTTCACCGATTTTGAAAAATTGTATATGGTTGGAAAAACACGATTGCAGAGATGTGCGGAATATATATGGGACACGCATTTACAAACTGTGGGTGATGATAGCTTATATAATATATATATAAATATAATTAAATTTTCTTCTACAGATAATAACTTCAAAAGATGCAGAAACAACTTTCATACAATTTAGCTGGCGATTTTTTTCACCATAGCAATTTAAAAAAAAAAATTGGTTGTCGCTAATATCTCAGGAACAAATGGCGCTATTGACTTCATACAAACTTTATACTATACAATGTTTTTCTATGATGTATTACAGATTCAAAATTAATTAAAAAAAAAACAACATACCGTTATTTTTTTTAAATAGAAAAACTGTTAACAAAATGTTTGCGACTCAAATATACCACGAATGAAAATGAAATAAACTTAAATGTAATTATTTACATCTTTTATCACAATGAATATCCGAATTTTTTTAAATCATACAATTAAACAAAAAATTTCCTCAAAAAAAAAAAAGAAATCGGAACAATTGTATTAAAACAAAAATCAAATTTTGGTTTTAAGTATCGACTCTTTCGGAATGTTTTCTTCTTTTTCTGGATATTACTTACAATTAAAAAATAACTAATTGAGTCAAATCGGCGCAACCTCTCAGTTAAGGAATTTCTATACATTTTTACCCCAACGCAACGCACTCATAAGACGCATTACAGGTGGGAAATATTTTGCACTGGGAAATATCATTGTTGCTATTTGGGTTTTCAATGCAATTTTTCCAATTTTCACACCGTTTTAACCTTTCCTGAACTGCCACAAATATTTAAAAACCTAAATTAGAGAAATCGTTCCATTAAGCGACACAAACGTATAAGGATTTCATTTTTTTTTTTAAAGTTGTTAAGAATAGTTTTTTGGTATATTCTTTTTTTATATAGAAACCATGTACAGACAATTTTCTGCAAAAGTTAATTTTATCCCGCAAAGTAAATATTTTGTTTGATTCTACTGTAATTTTTCGCTCTAATATTTTAAAACTGTTCATTTGAGATGTCTAATTGAAACTTCGTAAAATTGGTATTTTAATGGGTCTGCACTTGCACTATAAGTTTATATGAGTATACAAACATTTCACTAAAATGCACGAATCTCTTAAAAAAAGTATTATAATGTTTTAGGACCGAGGATTGGTACATTTCAAATGTGTGGATTCAGGTAACTTTAAAACTCTTTAAGAACAACTTTACCTTATTATAAAATAACATGAAAACTCCAAATTTAGTTTTTTCCTTAAACTTTATTCAAATTTATAATATAAACTGTCGGGTCTTTTTTTAAGGCTTCCATAGCTTAAGTAGACCATCCTCGCCATATGTTGCTAACAAATTTTGATGCGGATGGTGACAAAGTCCAATAACATCTTTTTCATGAACCTTAAATTAATAAAAAAAAAAAATATTAAAGTTTGTTTAAATAACCAATAATTTTTGAAAACTTACATTAAGTGTCCTCTCAAGTTTACCGGAGGAAACTGAGAAGCAGTAGAGAACTTTATCTTCCCCAGCACAGTAAATAAATTCTCCTCTAGGGGATAGCGTTGCCGAGATGAATGCACCACCCTCGCGCTTACCTGAAGAAAATGATCTAACAATTTGTCCCTGCATGTTCATAATAACCACAGTATTTGATCTATTGCAAACAATAAAATGTTCCGGGTTTTTAGGAAGTAAGAGGACAGTGTTAACGGCCAACTCATTACCAAGAGGTTTGTGCGTTGACAAACATTCGGTAGTTTTGAGTGACCATATTTTGACAGTACCATCGGACGACGCACTCAACAAATTATGGCCATCCGGAGTGAATGTCAAATCATTAACAAAAGAGTGGTGTCCTTTAAATTCTTTGAGAAGCTTGCCCGATTTGAGGCCATGTAATCGGATAGCATTATCAAATGATGCACTCAGCACTTGACTGTTGTCACGTGAAAACTGCAGACAGGTTATGCCCTTAACGTGAGCCTTTTCAAATTTACGCAGACATTGTCCTGTTGTTATTCGCCACACCTTAATTTGGCCTTCTTGGGAGCCAGATGCTACCATCTCAGAATCTCTCGAAAACGAAAGTGCTAAAATAGGATGTTCCATCATCATGAATTGATCTTGAGCTTGATACTTTAAATCTTTTCTTATTTTTCCAGTAGTAAAGTTCCATACCTCTATGAAACCATCAACGCTGCCTGTTATCAAATACTGACCATCGACCGAAAATTGCGCGCACTCCACATGTGATTTTTGACCAAATTTAATTTGTCTGGCCATTTGGGTTGGATACATTTCTTCTTCCTGGTCCTTTATAGCGGCTTTGCCACGGAACAAGTCTATTGTAGTTCCTGGAGGGAGTAGCCCTTGATGTTGTTGCCATTTAAGTGCTTGTCCCAGTAAGGCGAGTAAACGTGATGAAGGAACAACATGTACTTCCCCACTTAGTTCTTGCGCAATTACTGCTCGTCGCTTTTCTTTGCTGCTTCCTTCGGTGTAAGCCTCTCTTGGATCAAAATATGCTCTTTGCAACATATTTTCTAAAAAAAAACATGTAGTCATTACTCATTATGTTTCGCATTAAATTATTATAGTTATTTTGAATAAATAGTTCTTTCGACAAAAGGTTACCACCGTCACTTAAGACGCGTTAAAGGTACAAAATTCTGATGTTTATTTATGAAACAGTCAATGAAGAACTACTGACGATTTTTCGCGAGTAATAGGAATGAAATTAGCTCTGAAACACATTCCAAACAAAGGGGAATACAAACCGTTTTCCCTCTCTACAGTCGCCTACGATAAATATATAATACTAACAAAGTGAAGAAATCTGACCTGTAAGTTATGAAGATTGATTTAATGGTACAATGTAAACATGGTCATGTACCGACATTAATCTAACAAAAGGTAGAAGATGATATGCATTTTGTTTTCACTTATTTTTAGTTTTGTTCAAGTTAATGAATAACAGTATTCCACACAATGATTTTCTAAGAACTTTGAAATTTCCCTATAGTACCTCATAAATTGATTCACGTTTTTTAACGTAAGGCTGTCTTCAAACTTCATAAGCTCCATCTTCTTTCATATTCTTTTTCTTATAATTCTTACTCTGACACTGTGGTCTTAAACATCATTTAGAGTAAATCTCATAACCCATAGAGTGATTGACATTGTTTGATGACAGGATGGCAATGAAATGAAAGAGCAGAACTTTTTTAGTTTATCAGTTAATGGGAATATGAAAAATATCGTCACACTATAGCTGATTTTTTGATGTCTAAACATAATATTGCACCAGATGGCTAATAAAAACATAGTTCGAACTTCCAACAAAATACAATAATTTAAAAAAATATATACATACATATATACCTACTATAAAAGTAGAAAGGTGTTCCATTTCGACATTTGGCGATACTAGTTTAAATAAAGCCACTTACCTAAATGAATATAACGCTCAGGTTCTTGTTGCTTTAGCATTACCATTGGGTCTGTTTGACGAAGTAATGAACGAGCTGCTCCCAATTCGCGCAATTCAATTAATTCCAGAATTATCTGTTCGTATAGATTCAAAAGCTTTTTGTCAGGCAACTTAAGGGATTGTATTACTTTCAATACAGTGTCCCAATGACCATTCTGAATGTCCTGTATGAATCCATCAACACTATCGACAGTGTTTAAAGATACTCCAGTCTCTTCCTACAAGTTTATAAAGTTAGTATTTAAAAAATATTGAGTAATTGATAAAGTAAAGCCTATTAACCTGAAGAATTTGTAACGTCTTATTAAGATTCGATTCCTTCAAGTATTGTTGAATCAAACGAATAACGCTATTATAATAAGAGATATTAACTTAGATATGAACTAAAGCAATATAATAATATAATTACTCAGATGATTCAATTTCAATTGACATTGTTAGGTATTCACGGATATGATTTGAATAACTTATTAAAGTATAAAATAATTTAATTCTAATACCAACAAACAACAATCAATTAAACATTGGATTCTAAAATCTGACATCTGAATCTGAATGATTACTAAATATCAACATTCAGTTCAGATGAAACATGAAAACAAAAACACTCTATGTGAAGATGCTACACAAACGTACTTCATTCTAAAGATAGTAAGCTTAAGGCCGCGTGCGAATTGCATTATCTTGGTTTAATTTTCTTCCGACATTTGGTTAGCAAATGCAATACAATTTAGCTTTCTGCTGTACAAATTGAGTTAAATCTGACTTTTTCTAAAATTTTCTCAATAAAAAATGCCTCTGAAATGCTTTGGTTGGTTGGTTAAAAATCAATCTGATCTAAACACTGATAAGATAATTTTTAATTATGCGAACCTGCACAAACAAATATTTACTATATTTTTAAATTAAATACATAAATTCAAATTAACATAATTAAATTGTATGGTTTCTTAGTAGGACATTGTTGTTTTGATCGTTAGTTTTTTTTAGCTTTCATAAAATAATTTCGATCACACTCTTCTTTCATGGAAGATTTTAACCCATTTTATTCACCACGCTAGTGTCAAAATTTAAACAAGAAATAATAATAAGACCGTGTCCGAACTGGATTAAAATAGGATGGGTTACACGCGACTTTTAGTTACAATTCCTGCAAGATTTAAACCATTTCCCTAACAACAAATATGTTTTAATATTCCAGAAAATAAATATTTTATACAAAATCTAGCTTGAAATGTGTCAAATGTGTGTATTAAATGGTGACGATTTGAAATGTTGGCAACATTTGCGTTTAAAAACTGCCACATTTGAGAGAATTGTGCGACTCAAGCCAGATATGAGGAGTTAATGGTCGAATGAGTACGAGCTCATCGTGTTCCTCTATTGGATGTCATCCGGTTGCAGCTATAGACTTGCCGGGATGAGCAGATACACTGTAACGCATATTGTTCATAAAACATTGATCTCTTGCGAATCAATGCGACATCTCATGATGATGGAGCTCAATCCTAATAATTTAAACCATCATGTAAAAACAAAGATGTTCAGCCTCGGGAGCTCGCAATCATCCGCTCCGATGAACAATGGTCTACCAGCAGTAGAGAAAGAAGAGAGCTTCCAATACCTTGGAAGTATCGTCTCTACGGAAGGATTTACCGAACTAGACATCATCAGCCGCTTCGAAAAAGCTAAGGCTGCTTTCGGCATGTTGTCCAATTTTTGGAGGAACAAATATCTCAGCTTGAACACAAAGCTACGACTGTTTAACTCCAACGTCTCCAATGTCTTCGAAACATCTTACGGGTTTTCTGGCCTAATCGATTTTAAAATCACTTTGTATGTTTTATACCTAAGCTACTACTTGACTACTTGTCAAATATGTTTCTATATTTTTCCTAAATTATTTTTGCTATCGTTCAATAAATATACTGTTGTTCATGTAAGGTTTGAAAGTATTTCTTCTGGAAACTTCGCTACAAATAGTAATTAAAAATGTTTAAAAATATACATAAGAGTTCGGTCTCGACGATGTTAAGTTCTTTACGCATGGAGTTGCTATCCAACTGTGCGTGGAGTATGCAAAGTATTTTTGGTACCTTCGGGCCAATGGGGAATTCTCTTGGAAGAAAGAAAGAGGTGCTACGAACATATAAAAATAGCTAACTTTGCAAATGTTTGTGCTGCTCTGCATAATATTTGCATATATGTATTATAATGTTGACTTTTTAATAGAGGATAAAAACTTCCGTACCTATAGCCTAGTACGCAGATTGGGACAAATTTTGTCTCCCATACAATTTTTGTCCCAGGACAAATTTGTCTCAGGTTTTTTTCCAGGCAGTATGCTGTTCGTGCGCAAAATTATGACATTTGGCTGGAAAGGTGTAGAAGTGCAATTTTCACATTTTGCTGCCAAAAACCAGATGCAAAAAAAACCCAAGTTAGGTAAACTATACTTTTCAAATTACCAAACAGGCATAAAAAGTCTCCAACTCGTTTGTCCACGAAAATAATGTTCTAATCATTATTTTGCGAGACAAATTTTGACAGCTCTCACAAACACAAATCCATTCCAACTGGGATGAAGTTATTTTTGATGGCAACTTACTAGGGCGCCATAACAGCCATTACTTATTTTTCGAAATCGTTGCTTTTTTATAAAAGTTTATTTAGAAAATAAGTATTATCAAATGAATCGGAGACTGAATTCGAGAAAAAAAAATGTAAAATAGAATTTATTTGAATTGACCAAAAATATAATTTAATAATATTGGGTCCAAAACAAGTGCTATCATAGTCATCAATAAAGAGTCCCTCGCTCCTCTATCACCATCAAATTTAAGGTGTATAAAAAAGATGAGACGGAGGCAAATAATGCTCCTCCTCCCTTACAAGAGGTCGAACTGCTGCAAAAGACCCTGGTGCATCTATCACTGGAAGAGGATAATTTACCCAGGTCTTCCTCGACAGTAGTCGAGACCTCGGATAACGTCGACGGTCTTTCGGATATGGAGACTGAAGACTTAATAATTGGAGATCTTCTGAGCGAGGACGTTCCAAATTCAAATGATTCCAATATCACCGTGGTGGAGGCTACTCGGAGAGCTGTAGCAAAGATGCTGCACGTTCTTTAGATTAACCTAAAACACTCCAAAAAGGCTTCGACCTCGCTACTCCTTCACCTATCCAGCAGCGAAGAAGATATCGTTCTGATCCAAGAACCCTGGATCGTGAAATATATAGTTCGAGGATTAAGAACTCCAAACTACTTGCAGTATGCAAAAGAGGAAGGTGAACTCAGATCTTGCATACTAGTTAAAAGTAGCCTAAATGTATTTTTACTTCCTAATTTCAGCGATCGAGATATCACCAGCGCGAGACTGGAAACAGCCAAACGAACCCTCTGGTTGGCGTCGGCATATCTGGGCCACGTATACCTTGGCCCTCTCCCAGGAATACCCTAGAGAGCAGAAGCAGATAGGCAGAAAATCAGCCTAACAATTGGTAGTGACGTCAACACACACCATGCTGTGTGGGGAAGTACAGATATAAACAACAGAGGTGAGTCCCTTTTCTTTTATATATTAAGTACTAACCTTATATAGTAACCAACGTAGGAAATTACCAACGTTTGTCACGAGAACTAGACAAGAGGTGCTAGACATAACTCTTGTCACCGACAAAATTCATCACACCATTTCAAATTGGAAAGTATCAAAAGATGGAATAATTCAAGCGGAATTACAAAATAATTCCGATACACTAATTCCTATTCTGAGCAACATCATGAATAGTTGTATCGCTCTGGCTCATATTCCTCTGTCTTGGAGGGAAGTAAAAGCTGTCTTTATTCCCAAGGCTGGCAAACCTAGTCATGTTAATCATAAAGCTTTCAGACCTATAAGTCTATCATCATTTTTTCTTTAAACTTTTGAACTCCCAAGGCTGTCACGTCGTGTAATTGTCAACGAAAAATACAGTCAACGCGTTGACGAGTACATTGACTCTCGCTTTGACACACATTTTTGAGTCAACGCGTTGACTCTTTTTTGTGACCGTGTAATATCTCAGTCAATGCTATTAGGACGCATTGACCCATTTTTGAGAGGGAGGGTCATCGCAATGACTGTGTCCTAAAGTTCACAGGGCAGATCTTCATACAGGGTCAATGCGTCATTGCAAATTTCAATTTATGTAGTGACAGATACATGTGTACATACATATGTACATTTTTAAAGAAATCTTCAATAATTTAATATTATATATTCAGGTAAGCTTAATTTGTTTTATTTTATGCTTTTTTAAACTTAAACTACATTATTACCAAAGTTTCTTTATCAGCCCACCATGAGTGAAGAAACAGGAATTGGCAGCGAAAAACAAGAAGCAGAGGAAGAAAAAAGGAAGAAAACTCTACCAAAAATTGGGGACCCTTGGGCCAAAACTAATTTTACAAAATTCTGCACACTAAAAATGAGTGTTTGCGGCAAGTTGCGCAAGAGGTAAGCATTCCAGATGTTGATGGGCTGGAAGCCCGAAACAAATGGAATGCGCTGCGTAGTCTATTTAAGGCAAATTTGGGCAAAATATGGGCAATAAAATCGGGTCAAGGCACTTCCGAAATGCACAAAATCTCATGGGCACATTTTTCTGAAATGATGTTCATTGTGTCATCGGAAGTGTCTCAAGCTTCGCAGTCGATTTCAACATTGCCCTTGGTATGTTTGTATATATATTTTAAATAATTTATATGATGTATGTTTTTTTAGGAAGGAGCTTACATGGATGAAGCAATGGTCGAAGAGTTGATTCAGCAAATTGAGTTAAAGCCTGTCCACGAAAAACGTCAAAAATGCATCGAAAAAAAATCGCCGTCATCGTCGCAATCAAAACACTCGAGCATGAAAGATCTGGCGGCAAAGGTTTTGACTGATTTGCACACTCTAGTGCAAGGCGACAGGTACTCGGCGTTTGGTGAGTTAGTGGAGCGAAATCTCAGCTCTCTCCCAGTTACCGAGTCTTTGGAGCTCGAAACACGCATGATGAGAACGATGTAAGAGTTCCTCACCTCAAGAGCCGAATTAAATGCTGGTAGTGCCGAGCGTTGAGGATGAAGATTCAGAAATCAATTAACAACAGATAAGTGTATTTACTTCACTAGACTTTTTTAAAATAAAATGAGTTCAAAATTAGTTGTTGTTTCTATTTCCTTCCCGGCCGAGGCTCACAGATATGTATTTACCTCTCTCTTATTTTTCAGGAACCGTTTATCTACATCTTTAAAAAAAGTAAGTTTTTGCTAAAACTTCGAAGTAAAAATTCATCCTCTCAGAGGAGCTCATATAGACAAAAACAAATTTCAAACCGGTTTTTCTTGGAAGCCACTAGGTCTGAAGATATAATGAATATGTACATTGTACATAAATATACATACTTTAAATTTTTTCTAAGAATTTTCCTAACATACATGCATAATTAAAATGCAAATAATTTCGTTTGAAAAAGGAAACAAAACAATTATGTATTTATTATTATTATGAAAAAACGTACATATATGCATACGTACATATGTACATATATAAGACAAAACAAACTAAATGTAATCATATTGCCAAGGTAGTTCACCTTCACAAGTAAAATAATACATAAACTCCTTTTGTATGTCCTTTGCTTCTTCACATCGATCTCGAGAGCTCTCGAGTGAATGCATAGTTGAAGTTGTTATTTCGGAACGCCACTCTCCTGGAATCGTTACATTACCTCTTTCGTCAACTTGGTCGAACGCATTAGGTGGTGCGTAATGCGCTCTATTTGTTGTTAAAAGAAAGCTGTACAGCACGCAGCATGCCAGCACAACTTTCCTAAACAAACGCATCATCAGCCACAAGCACATATGAAACGGTTTTTTCTCTATGAGGCAGTGGTTTCGGTGCAGGTAAGTGCAAGCGATTGCTGTCTAGTGCTTGTTCGAATGTGCATCGATTGAAAACACCACCGTCAGAGAATTTTCCATTTCGACCAACGTCAAAGTACATTAATTTGTATTCGGCATCAGAGATTCCCATTAAAACAATGCTATGCGTTCCTATCGAAGAAAAGCAATGAAATACTTTTTGTATTAAGTAATGTATTCAAATACCTTTATAATTATAATAAATGCTACCAGCATTAGGTGGTGCGACCATTACGACGTGTTTTCCGTCTTCTGCACCTAAGCAATTATGAAACTGTCACGCTTCGTCGAAGCGTTTAGCTACCGCTTCCCATTCAACTTCATTTTTTGGAATCTTCACAAAAATGTACTTGGCTTCAACATTGCTTGTTGACAATTTAATTTACTTACCTTGATAAAATCAAAAACAAGTGTCCCAAAAATCGCGTCGAGAACTTCCGGAATAATAAAAGAGATTGCAGGTTGAGAAATTCGAAAAAGGTATTGCAAGGAGTTGAAGTTCGTACCGTACCTCAGCAGAAATGCTCTTTCGCATATTCGTTTCCTGTTTTTGAATTTTGGGTCTAACCAGGGTCAGCAAATAATCAAATTGCTGGGCCGACATGCGAATAAAGTTTCTGGTTCCTGAGCTCGCAATTCGAGTAATAATTTCGGACCAAATCCTTCTTTTTCTTGACGCTTCAGCCAATTTTTTGTCCAGACAGAACGATTTCGCAAGGGTCTTCTACTTCTTTCTTCATCTTCTTCATCGTCTGTGCTGCTTTCTAATATGTA
Organism: Scaeva pyrastri; assembly: GCA_905146935.1. Lineage (NCBI taxonomy): Eukaryota > Metazoa > Arthropoda > Insecta > Diptera > Syrphidae > Scaeva > Scaeva pyrastri. Next base: position 88,966,631 of record LR989927.1, read on the forward strand.
AGCAGCTAAAACAGCCATCTCAATATTTTTCGTGGTCATTTGTTTAATGCTATTTTTATTTAATTGTGTAACTAAAAAATTAATGTTATATGAATGTCACGTTGACGCATATAAACATTTATTTTTTTTAATAGTGTGATAGTCAAAGTGTTTTTCAGTCAATGCATTGACTGTGATAATCAAATATAACGTTGACTCACATGTGCGTCAACGTATTTTGTTACAGCATTGACCGAAGGGTGTCATTCGTATGATAGTCAACGTTTAATACAATGACACTGTGAACGTTGACGGTGCGTTGACAGACAAAATTTTGATTTTTCGGTGACGTCAGAGAGTCAAAGCGTTGACCCATTACGTTGACCGTGTAATACCAACTTTACTATCTAATGCTCAACATGTTTACGATAAAGGAAAATCTGTAGAGACCGTCTACTCACACTAGTTCGTAAAATTGAATACTCTCTTCACAAAGAGTTTAACTTGTTAGTTTTTCTAGATATAGAAGGAGTGTTCAACAATGTAGACACATCCGCAATCACATCGGCACTGTCTTCACTTAAGGAAGATACATCGATCAGAGTTGATAAATAATATGCTGATATGCAGAATTATCAACTCTAAACTGGGGGTATTTACTGTCAGTAGATGTACACCCCAAGGCGGTGTCTTTTCTCCTCCTCTCTGGAACTTAGTAGTAAATTATCTACTAAGTACATTAGAACGGGAGGGGAACAGAGTCATTGCCTATGCAGACGATGTTGCCATAGCTGTATCTGGAAAACATCACAACATACTAAAGGAACTAATTCAAAACGCTTTGAACAAGCTCACTATATGGGCAGATCTTTGTGGACTTAGTTTAAACCCTCAGAAAACAGAACTTGTTCTCTTTACAAGGAAATACAAAGTCCCACACATAGACACTCCCTGCATAAGCAGAATACCGCTTAAATTTTCAGATAAAGCTAAATACCTAGGCCTTATTCAAGACAAAAAATTAGGCTGGAAACCTAACATACAAGAGAGAATAAATAAAGCTATGGTAGCCATACTCTCCTGGAAAAAAGCTATAGATTACAAATGGGGATTACACACCTACATAACACACTGGCTATACTTATCGGTAATCAGACCGATCCTTATTTATGGTGTAGCAGTATGGTGGACTGCACTAGAAATAGCTACCAAAGTCTTAGCAAAAGCTAAGTAAAGTCCAAAGAACTGCTAATCTAATTGTGGGTGGTGCGATTCGTTCAACCTCCACCCCAGCGCTTGAGGTTCTATTCCATCTAATATCGCTAGACATTTTCAGCAAACAAACTGCCGCTAATACGGTAATGCGGCTTTATGCCTCCTCATAGTGGATTAATAACGACATTAACCACTTAAAACTTCTGAACTCATTCAGATTACTAACTTGCAACGTCGGTCGATTACATCAACTGTAGTGTATTCCAGGCAGAACTTCTAGCTATCAAAGAAGTCCTCGCATCTTCTCGCATAGTCGAGGTGCCATAAAATCACCACTTATTAAATAGTAGCCCAAAATTGTAGATCATCTTTGGTGGAGATGGCCGATCAATTTAACATTCACCTAATCTGGGTGCCGGGCCATAGAGACATTCTAGGTAATTGCAAAGCAGACGAACTTGCAAAAAATGGAACAACATTGCCTCTATTAGGTAACAAATCTAATATCGGTATACCCCTAGCTATACATGTAAATTATGAAAATTCAGATTTATGGAATTGACAATATGTGGTCGCCTTACTGCAGAAGAACACCTCTACCTCTTAAGCTGCCAACGTCATGACGGTCACGACGAAACAATGAGAACTTTGATGTAGGTATTTAATACTTCTTCATTCCGTATTTCGTATAAGCTTCCTCTATTCGATTGCGATTCGTTTCCTCCAGACTCAAATCCGATACAACTTTGTTGGAAGTTATGTTCTTTGCTACCTCAATGCTTGAGGCAATATATTTTATTCTGCTATTCTGTTAATCTGTTATGAATTCCCATACAAAAGTTTGAGTCTTCAAAAAGTCTTTTATGAATTTTAATTTTGGTATTCAGTATACTAAATCTGCTATGAACTCTGCTATAAAATCTGTTATGAACTGTATAGAATTTCGAGCATGTCAAAAAATCTTTAAATATTGGGAGCTATTCTGCTAAATCTGTTATTCAGTTATGAATTTTCTGTTATGAATCGTAAAAGATTCTCATCATAAAAGATCTCTTATACACTGACAATCACTAGGATGAGGCCACATATTTTTTAATCGATTTTCGTTCTTTATACCTGCTGGAAATTTCGTACCCATACAAATTTACTACATTTGAGTAGGTAGATATTTTCTTTAAAAAAAGTAATAAAATTAAGGGGTTAAATAGAAAAAACTGTTGGAATTTCCCTACATTAATTAAAGAGCTACTTAAAAACAGTATAAAAAAGTGCGTCACTTGGATGAGGCCACATGAAAAATCTTATAAAATATCAAAAAAATGAAAGAAATGTTAACAGTTTTTGGTTTTCAAACATTTATTTATTAAGTTTTTCTCAATTAATAATGAGTATGCCCCCCATTTTTCGATATGACCTCTATTAGAAGGTTTGAAATGGAATCATAAAGTTTTTTTAAATAGTCAAGTGAAATCTCGTCAAAGGCATCACGGATAGCTTCAATTAAGGAGTCCTTGTCTTCAAATTGTCTACCGCCTTCATAAACTTTTCGAGATAGCCATGCCCATACGTTTTCGATTATGTTCAAGTCCGGTGAATAGGGTGGCCATGGCAAAAGCTCTACGTTTTCTGATAAAATCCAGCTTTTGACAACCCTGGAAGTGTGGATGGGGGCATTGTCTTGTTGGAAAATCCAAGGCAGAGGTCCAAAAATATTTTTCATCTTCGGAAATGACCGTTCCAACAAGCATTTGTAGCTGTTTCCTTTCATTGTTGTAGAAAGAAACTCCAACTCGATTTTGCCATAGTAGGTGATAGCTCCCCACACCATAACACCTGATGTACCGCTGTGATGTCGTCCTAAAATTAGTTCCTCTTTTCTTTACTCCGCTTTTGGACCTTATTTTAGTAGCTGATTGAGTAGAATTTGAAGCAATACGTAAAATTAACCGCTTTTCTCGGGATGTTGTTGCTTGGGCTGTGCGTCCTTTTTGGTTTTTTCCATAGTTTTGAGGATCAGCAAGATAGTTGTTTACAACTGTCTTACTTCTGTTCAGCTTCCTTGCTTATTCTCGGCTTGAGAGTCCCATTTCCTTGAAAGCATCGATTTGTCCTCTTTCTGCCACTGTCAACGTCTTTCCGGAACCCATTTGTAATTGAAATTTAATAAAAGAGTTATTTGTAAAACGTTCTTAAATATTGCAACCAAAATTTTGAAAAAAAATTGCTGATGTGAACTTCTACAACGAAATATTCGCAATGGCCTCATCCTAGTGACGCACTTTTTTATATCCTTTTTAGGTAGCTCATTCATTAATGTAGGGAAATTCCAACGGTCTTTTCTAATTAACCCTTTAATTGTATCACTTTGTTTTAAGAAAATATGTACCTACTCTCATGTAGTAAAATTTTCCGGGTTAAACAAATTCCAACAGGTATCTGACCGAAAATCGGTTGAAAAATATGTGGCCTCATCTTAGTGATTGTCAGTGTAATTTGTATTCAGGAGTTCGAACTTTTATAAAAGTCTGTTATGAACATTCGAAAACGAAATTAATAAGCAAACAGAAATAAAATCTGTTATAAAAATTAAACGTAAATGAAGTTAATTGTGTTAAGCAAAATGGAATGTACTCTCATGGTATTTCCTGTAGCATATAAACATAGGTACATGGAAGGTAATTTAGTATACCTATCTTGATATGTACACACACCACCAGTTAAGAACTATTTTCATGATAAATAAAGTTAAACTAAAACCTCGACAATTTCAGAAAGAAGACAAATCGGCGACCAACAAACGTCGTCGTCGAGAAGAGCAAAACAAATTTACTATTAGCACTTGAAATTGAAAATAAAATGCAATGGTCGTGTTTGAAGACTGGGTTGTTCCAATTTGTCCACTAAAATGCTTTCATTAAAATTATCTAATCAGAATAGCTGCATAAAAGTTTCCTATTCTTTTTCTAAGAAATATTTATAAAATATGCTTGTAGTTTTGTTATTTTTCTCCTCCCAATTACATTTATTTGGCTAAAATATAAACTTTTCCTACATATTGAATGAAATATTTTATAATAAAAATCAGAAAAATTTCTCTTTTATGATTCATAACAGATTTCATAAAAGATATTGCCTCCCCGAATACGAAAAATAATATTTATAAAAGATTTTTTGACATGTTCGAAATCTAGACATTTTATAAAAGATTTTATAGCAGATTTAGTATGCTGAATACCTAAATTAAAATTATAAAAGACTTTTTGACAACTCAAATTTTTGTAAGGGAATTTATAAAAGACTAACAGCCTTATTTAATAGAATCCGCTAAGCAGATGAATAGTTATGCAGTGTATAAGGATTTATGTAGGCTCTATTCAACGTTCTATAAATTCGTATTTATAAAACATTTTCCTACAAATCATAGTTACGTAGTTCTTATATCAAAAAAGTACCAAAATGAGAAAGCTATTCCATTTAGATGTCATAATTAAATCAACAATTGTTTTTTCTTTCAATGAAATAGGTAAATAAATAATAACAATAATACAAAATGGAATCGAAAGGGAAGAGTATGCGTTCGTCAAATTGGGATTCGTCCGATAAGGTACATATATGTAGCTATAACTTGGATATCTACGGGCTCCTCAATTGTCTCTGCTGAGGTCAGAACGGACAATTTCCATCATTTGTTTCATATTTTCTATCGAAAATCTTTATTTATTTTTAAATTCTTCATCGTCATGGTAACACGATTTTAATTATATAAATCATTTTAAAAGGAAGAAAATTGAAAAGGCTTTCTTATTTTTTTTCTAATTTCTATTATGGACAGAAACCATGACAATTTGTCACTATAATTTCCTTATTCAGGCTCTATTCAACCTCAAAACTCGTTTAGCTTATTATGGCTCTATTCAACGTTGCATAAGTTAATAATAAGTTCGAGTTAAAAGGTATTATAAAGAGTGTATAAATTTATGCAGGTATTATGTGGGGATTATAAATAAGGCTGTAACAGAATAGCAGAATAAAAGATCTCGCGAATAGGTCTAATTATTTTTTGTATTCGGAGAGGCAAAATCTTTTAGGAAATCTGTTATGAATCATAAAAGAATAAAGGACAAATATTTCTAACTTTTATTATAAAAGACTAGCTAATTCCGACCCGCTTCGCTGTGTGCATTTATGAAAAAAAATTGAACCTGGGTAAAAATAATTTAAAATTGAATTTCGTCTCACCCCCCAATTTAAAGCCATGTGATACACTCCAGAGTGATAATAAAACTCAGAACATTCAAATTTAATGGAAAGCTAAATTTTTCAATAAGTTTTCCGGTTCAAAAACAAAAAAAGACGGTTTGCGGAAAACAGGGAAATTCGATATTAATTTCACTTACTTCCAACGATTGGTCATGGCAAAAGAGAAAAGGAAAGTGAATCCGCTTTAATTGGAAGATCAGTTGTAATAATTGGAACCCGTGGGATAAGGTGCTTTTCTCTTTTGAATATTCCATTGATTATCGTCTCCTGTCCTGAATCACATTGTTTCTTGAATGACATTTTCAATTTCGTATGATTAAGATTTCAGATAATTTTTGCTCATATCATATTGCGTATGTTGTGTGCGATGTACGACTATTCCGAATAGGTGTAATAATACACAAAAATCGAACATTTGCAGAAAAATCAACACATTTGATCAATAGAAAATGACAATGCGGAAAGAACACCCACAAATTGAACACAACCTATATCTACCAAATTTTGTCATTGATCGTACTCCAACGCAATCTATTATTTATCTTTCTGATTTCTTCACGCATAATGCATACAAAACTATTTTATTTTTCATACAAAAATCAATTTTAATAATTTCCTGACTTATACTGAAAAATATTATTGTTGCTTTTTCGATTTTTCGCAAATTATAGTAATGAAATGCCATTCAGGTGTTTGTCCATAATTGAAATTAAGAAATTAAAAAGAATAAAAATGCTTTTTTTAATTTTGTTCCATTTAAGATTTTAATGATATAAATCTACTCTGAGAAGAAGGAGAGTATACAAAAACTGACCAAATTTTTGCTTAAAAATAAGTAGAACCAAGCCAAAAAGATAATAAAAATATATCGAAATTCGTCCTTTTCGTTAAAAAATCCGAAAAGATTCAAATGTACGAATACGAATGAGAGTTTCAATTTTGATGCATCTTGTTAAATTATGCATTTTAAAATTTATTTGTTTCCTTCTCGGAAGGAAATAAATGCAAGTAGAACAAGGTGTACGAATATGACTAAAAGTGACTGTATGGACTTTTAAACAACAAAATCCTTAAGTGTTCCTAAATACATTTGAAACCAAAAAAATTACACAAGTTGAGTACTTCAAGTTCAATCTATTGTTTATCTCCGTTTTTGGATGAAGATGGCACACTGCGAATGAGGTCGAGGGCGCAAAAAGCCAACTGATCGATTCTCCCTAAGACCAATTCGTTGGTCAACCTTTTCATAGAACATCATTATGAGAGAAACTTCCACATGGGAACTGCAAGTCACATCCGACATTCGAGAAAGTGCTTGGATCATCAGTAATCGAGGAGCAGTGGAACGAGTCAGAAGCCGGTGCTTAATGTGCAAACGTCTTAAGGCCAAAGCCGTCTTGAATTAGATGGGTCAGCTTCCAGAAGCTCGCTTAGCCTTTGATTCCAGGCCATTCACACAGGTGGGGGTGGACTGCTTTGGTCCCTTATTTGTAAGGGTTGGTCGAAGCACCGTAAAACGTTACGGAATAAAAAAGAGCGTCAACTTGAAAGGTCACGTTCCCAGAGAGGATGTCTTGAAGAACACTCTCATGGAGGCTCAAAGTCAGATAAATCGTCCTAAACCACTTACTCCAAACTTAATGCTGTTTGGCGAACATGATCGAGATGTCACGGCCCCGGTATTTTTACGAAAATGATTTTTGCAGCAAACTTTACAGCCGGAATTCCATTCATTTAATGTCCGAGCTTACGAAAGGATGGTGTATAGAATATTTGCCCGTAATCACCAGGAAATTAGAATGGTCATCGTTATTATACCAAACGAAATACGTTCGAGCTGGCATTTGGGTCGTGTAGTTAAGATCTTTCCAGGACCTGATGGAGTCATACGAATGGCGGATGTAAAGTTAGCAAATGGAGCAGTTAAAGCAATAAGCAAAGCGATCAGTCGGTAGACTCGCTGTTCTCAATTTAAAGTCTTCAAACTAGGATATTGTTTTCAGACGGCCCCCGGAATGTCATAGTCACGGAGAGATGATGTCTTCGTGCAACTGAACACATTTATCATAATTTTCAAAATGTAACTATTTTAGTCTCTTTCTTATGAAAGAGAACGCTGAGTATCGGTTTCATTTTGTTGCTGGCTGTATTCAAACCAAATTTTAAGTAACTAATTATGTACATATGTATATTTTCATTATTAATCAATTTTTTCCCTAGAAATAAAACCATATTATACCTACACATATCTGTTGTAGAATTTTTGTATTTGGATTTTTAGTGCAGCAACACTTACCGTTTTGCTAAAAATCGCGAAAAACTCATTTTGTTGACCTTTGACCTTGAATACAAATTTTAGCACACTATGTTAATTTTAAAAAATCTTATCAATTTTCAGCTTGGTGGGAATTTATGTAACTTTACCCTTATTTTTAGTCTAATTTGACCGGAATATAAGGTAAGAAACCATCAAATTATCATCAAGCTAATTTGTCATACATATTTGATTCTGACTCAGTGGGTTAGGAGGTGAGACATTTAAAGTGAGTAAATATATGTATACATAACATGATTGCGTAAACCCCCTTATAAATACATGTCTGAGAAAAAGTTCTGATCAGCTGTTCCGCAGACACCTCCAAGCGAAATTCGTTCGAATCGAACACAATGACAAAATCTTCCGCTCCGAACGGATTTATCGTAAGGGCCGTATATTTTAAAAAACACAGAAATTCTTCTTAACCAAGCTTTTAAGCATTCTAAAATTGCTAGGCAACGATAAAGCATAGGTTCCCATCGATCACCGAAATCAAGCATCAGTAACCGCTGTTAGTGGAAACATAGAGGATCAGAAGTTCTCAGGAACCATAGAAATATTTAGACATATTTACATACATATGTAGCTACATTAAAGTGTTTTTTTTTTTTTAATACTATTCGAATTTCTTAAACAAAAATTTAGATCTTTTTGTAAGATAATATATAAAACACGCCTTTTTTTATAAATATTTATTACTTGTATGAAATTAAGAATATACCTAATATAGATGCTAGAAATTATGTGAATGAACAATTGGCAGAGCTACATGGAGAACTCGTTCGAGATTATCAAAATATTTATGATCCATTGCCTGCTTCGCTGAAATTCGTAGATTTGGATCATATGCCATCATTGCCTGAAAAGAAAACATATTTTACAATTAATTTTTTTCTTATAACCAAAGCTCAACGGCGGATATCAAAACAAACTTCTATTTATTGGTATATTCACGAAGTCACATAAAATTAAATTGACGCATAAAACTGTGTATACTACATTCGATAGTATAACACCTAATCGTATATACGTAATTATTTTACATCGGTAAAATAAAGCTTTTCCATAACCTTTTAAAGAAGGAACATACATTTAAGTGATAGGTATCAAAGGAATCAAAGAATATAAAGTTTCTAAGAAGACGTATCTCATACAAATGTTTGTACTGAATTCATCATCATTCATGAAAAACGCCAATAGTCGAAATTTAACTAGCTTTGTGAATGCAAAATGGACTACAAAGCTAGTCCGTATTTTCCGTACAAAAAGGGATTTGTTTTAACAAACTCAATTATCCGCTCTTCCATTGTTTACAAGAAAATAAATTGATGAAATAAAAAAAATCGGGTCATATTTTCATTTTCTTGCGTTGATAAACCTGAAAATTGTCGCCTTAAGGTTGGCAGCATTTGGACAGCAACATATAATTTAAGGTTTAGGTCTAACGTTGATGTCGATGTTGCTGTGTTAATGTATTCAAAGCCATTTAAAACCACTGGCTCTAAAATGAGTAAAGTGGTTCCCAAAGTTGCTGTGTCAATCTGTTTCTCGCATAAAAGTAGTTTTTGACGCAAAAAAGAATTAATTATCGAAAGAGTAAGGACGATTTTTAGAACGAAGGAAAGGGATAGAAAAAAATCCATCCTTTTCCTTCTTTCTAAAAAGCATCCTCTCTTTCGAGAATTAATTCTTTTTTACGGCAATGTAATCAGCCACATAGTGTGTATCCACTCAAAATGAGAAACGTATAGTAGAACAAATGGAAAAGTTTTCTCAGTGATTTTGTCAGAGTTGAAGTGTAACTTTTATTTTTTCAATTTTTTAGTTTGATGTTGTAAGCCAACCTTTGAGAGTGTACGGACCCCTAGCAACGAATTTAATGGACTGCGGGCCCCCCCTAAAAAATTAAATTGAATGTATTATTGTATATAACACAGGTTAACAAAAAAATATTTTTTGTATGTTTCTGTGTTCAAATTGCGATATTCTCAATCTTTGTATTGAAAAATACATAATTGTTTTTTTTTTTAACTTTGTTTTTTCAACCGTTCAATGATAAATAAATATTTGGAGAAAAACGCGTTTAAAGTTTTTTTTATTAGATTGTATTTATATGGAAACACGAAAACATATTTAGTTTTTTATGGTGTTAGAATTCGAATATCTTTAAATTAGTGTAGGAGGTAATTTTTAAAGGTCTAAAGAAGTGAAAAATGCAAAAAAAAAATTTTGATTTCTTGAAAATTATATCATGTAGTAGTACCATACAAATTTGGTACTACTTTTAAATTCATAATAACAATCTTGTAGCTATAAAAACAAACATTTTCAGGTAAAAGTTTTTTATAATTAATTAGTAATGTAGGAGGAACAAGAAAATCATACCAAGAACCCAGAAAAAAAAAGTGTGTTGACCTGTGTAATCTTTAAATTACACTGGTCGGCAAGGTTTTGTAGCTGACTATAAAATTATATTTTCTCGGAGGTTTTTTGTTGCCTTGGATTTGAATCCGACTTCAAAATCACTCTATTACGTTAGGTTTCTTGAAATACCACCTTTTAAAACATGAAAAACACCTTAAATTAGGCTTTCTGAAGCTATGTAAATTCGTGAAGTACTTTTTTTAATAAAATTTGTGATGATTTCTAAAAATCTATAATCCCATCTTCAATATTCAGTTTAAATATTTTCAGTACCTCATTTACTTTTAGAAAAATTCTCATTATTTGATATTGGTAGTCTTCACCTGTCCCACATCGACTTTCAAGAAACGTTGAACCATATGCTAAAACGGTTTTTAACAGAAAAAGGCAAAAATGGTTTAGTGATTTTTTTTTGTCCTAAATTGAAATTTCAACTTGAATATTTTTCATAAAATCAAACTTTTGAATATAAAAATAATTTTGAAAACGGGTATTTTTTAAATTTGAGCTCATAGTTAAGATCAAAGTTCGGATTCAAAATCATAGTCAAAAAATAACTTTAAAACGTGTTTTTCAAACCCATGAAAGCATAAGATTCAGGGTTTCTCAAAACTTCATATAGAATCAAATGAACACCCATAAGCCATTCAAAACTAATGATATTGTTCAAAAACTGAATGAGATACCCAAAAGATTTAAATTGTACCTCGAAGACAAAGATTTGCAAATCATCATAAAATTTATTGTTAGGAACTGTGTTGTATTTTACCTTAGACTTAAAAATATCGTATTTTGGATTTTTTTAACATTTGTAAAGAGGTATACAAAAAAAACTGACTTGATGGAAAAAATATAAACTGAGATTCGAATTCAGAACAAAAAAAAAAACGTTTTAAACCATTTTTGCCTTTTTCTGTATTGTTTGAACAAAATGTTAAGTTGATATGAAAATGGGATAAGATGGAGTAAGGAAATTATTAAAAAATAATATAATAGGTACTCGGTTTGGAACCAAGTTCGTTCCAATAATATTTAATACTTACATATGTATTCCTGGTGCTTTATAGAAAAACTTTCGCGGACTCACAGGTTGAGAATCGATGTTGTAAGCGTGTAGTTTTTTTAAGCTATACATATTTATTTTTATATTTGCACATCCACAGAAAATCGCAAAAAAACATTACGGAAAACTACGGAAATTGAAGATCAAACCTCTCGAGAAGACACAAATTTATAGGAATAAAATGACAAAGCAGATAAAGTTAACAAAAACAATATCAGAAATCTATATCACGACACAACCACTGACATAGATCGCTGACGTCTTGTCATAAGAGGAAATATAACGACTCCATTGGAGATTTCATGTCATGATCGAGCATCATGAGATTAATTATGCCCTGTAGAGTAGGGGTGTTATGAGCAATACTATTTGGGCCTCCGAACTAATGTAATTATTTCAGTATTTTAGTACTCTTACACGAATGCGAAAGAAGTACAAAAGGAGTCTGAACTCTATGGCACCGAACTTAGAACAAACTGCGATGCAAGCTTACATGATGTGACCGATTGTGGACATTCTATTATTTGGAAAACCAGTATCTAAAAAAACTATTTGTACATATGTATGTACATATATGTATATATAGCTGTGGAAGAAACTTTAAATAATTTTAATAAGTTCTTTTATTTAATCATTTTATATAAAATAGAATAGTACAATCAACGAAAGGAACGCATGACGCGATCTCTGGCCAACATACTCGGAATGAATATTTATGCATATTTAAGAGATGTAACGAGAAGAAAATAAAAGAAAACTAAAAAAAAACAAACAATTAATTTGAGAGTAATGTCAACGCAAAATATTTTAAACGAATATATAGAGTACAAAGTGAAAGTAAACTTTAAAAAACTTTATTCTAATTCAGTAGTAGTAGTAAATTATTTTTATTTCCATTATTCGTGTTATTATATAAGAACAGTTTTGCTGGTTTTAAAATTAATTTGACATTAACTAATATAAGTTGCCCGTCAGGTTAAGGCATACTAAATTAAGACATATTTGAAAAAAATTCATTCATTATTTAATGTCGATATTAAGAGGCATATTTAAAAAATTGATATTAATTACAATGGTTTTTGACCATTTAAACAATCTAGGAACTGAGTTCTGGTTAAATGGTGGCTTCCGAGAAATTGCTTCCTGTATCCCCTGAATATCTGACAAAGTTCAACAACTTACTTACTTACTTAGGTCCTCAGAACTACGAAGTCCGTTGGTGTTCCCAGCGGGACATAGGGCCTCAACTACTCCTACGCGGCATCGTGTTCGGTTTCCAGCGATGTATTTTAGCTCCCTCCAGCTCTTTCCCAGTCTCGCAGATTCCCCCTCAACTGTTCTTCTCTACGTGCTCCTCGGTCTACCTACTCTTCTTCCTTCTTGTGTGAGTGGGTTCCACTGCATTGCCTGGCCTGCAATGCAGTCGTATAATGGTATCTTTGGGTTTCTGACCTGTACGACACGTCTATGTAGGCCCTCGTTGGCGGTACGATTAGGCAGGAAAACCCGTAAGATGTTTCGAAGGTTTGCAGTTTCCTGGTTATTGTAGTTGTTATTTTTCAGCTGCAACCATATAGCAGAACTGATTCGACATTAGAGTTAAACAGTCATAGCTTTGTGTTCAAACTGAGAGATTTGTTCCTCCAAACATTGGACAACATCCCGAACGCAGCCTTTGCTTTTCCGATGCGGCTGGCGATGTCTAATTCGGTACCTTCTTCAGGAGAGACGATACTTCCAAGGTATTGGAAGCTATCTACTTTCTCTACTGCTTGTTGACCAATGTCATGGGAGCTGATGATTGCGAGCTCCCGAGGCTGAACATCTTTGTTTTTCCCGTATTGATTTTCAGCCCCACGATTGCTGCTTCTCTCTCCACCCTTGTTGCCATTTGATGGAGATCCATGATCTTATGGGAAAGCAAGCAAACATCGTCAGCGTAGTCAAGATGTTTAAGGTAAGTTGTCAGAGTCCATCTTATTCCTCCGCTTCCTGTCAAAGCCATCCGCAGTACATCACTTATCACCAATAAAAACAGGATTGGTGACAGTATGCAGCCCTGTCTGACCCCGCTTTGGACTTCAAATTCTTCGGACAACCTACCTCCGTGTAAGACGTGACATTTGGATCCATAATAAGTCGCTTTTTAATAATAGCAATGAGTTTCTCCAGTATACCCCTTCTCCGCAAAGCAAACCAGATAAACTCCCTGTTGACGCTGTCGAAAGCCTTCTCGAAATCAATGAACAGCAGATGGAGTGATGATCTATATTCGACGCACTGTTCGATGATGATCCTCAAGGTGTTGATATGATCAATGCAGGAGGACCCAGTGCGGAAGCCTCTAATGCGATCTAAAACAATCTTTGCTATTATTTTGACGACTGCAGGCAAAACGCAGATACCCCTCCAGTTTTCGCACTTCATCAAGTCTCCTTTTTTTTTGAGTTTGACAATCATTCCCCTTTTCCAATCTTCGGGAATTCGGAGACCCACGCTATCTCTATGAGCGGTTGTCTGCTCCCAACCAAGACAAAAAACATGCACGCTTGAGAAACTTGAATCAATTTTACATTAAGTTTAAGTTTTTACAAAAACTGAAAAATCTATTCAAAACGAATTTATTAAAGCAAAATACCTACAACGTTAAAGCATACAGAGCTATAGCAAAATAAATGGCATATAGAACTCCGTCGCTAGGTAGCCACAAAAAAAACTGGAAACAATCGTTGTATACAAGTATGAATACATGGTATATTTAATCCTATGCGAATAATGCTCAGACAAGAAGGAACGTCAATTTTTTGTTTATGTTTACGTTTTTTTTTTGCCTTATTTTTATGGCGGGAAACAACAAATCCTGTCACACTCCCTATTTCTTACGCATTAGTTTTTTATATGAACTTTGGATCTTCTCGTTCTCTTATGACGTTTTCAATTGGCAATCTGGAAGCAGAAAATGCATTCTGAAAGTTCAATTGGGCAAAAGTGACAGTTCTGATTGTTCAATTGGTATTCTGCTTCTAATTCCGGATTGCCAATTAAAAACGACAAGTAAGACATTTTTGTACAACCTCCTCAGTAACACAAAATTCTGTTCCATTAGATTACTATTCATTTATATATACAAAGATACATATAATATAAAACTTACTTTAAAAAGTCCATATGCTTCGTGCTTAAGAATTATTTCTGGAACGTTTTTGCCCCACTTTGGAAATGTTGACTTATAATCCGGCAATTGTGATACTCCTGGCCATATTTTCTCATCTGGAGTACCAAAAGTCCTAAATATTCTATACAATTGATCAATTTCACTATCTCCAGGAAACAATGATCGTTTCATAATCTTTAACAAATTAATAAAATAAAGTAATTAGTGTTACATTTTAGATTTAGCAAAAATCTCTTACCATTTCTGCAAAAATGCAACCCAAACTCCAGATATCAACACCAGTTGCATACATTTTAGTGCCAAGAAGAATTTCTGGAGCTCTATACCAAAGCGTTACAACTTCGTGGGTATAAACTCTCATTGGGACATTAAAAGCTCTTGCAAGACCAAAATCCGCCAACTGAATTTAAAAAAATGGACAGTAATGTGTTTATTTGTTTCATTCTCAGATAAGTTTTATTTTATGCTGTTTTATTAGTTTATTCATTCAATAAAATAACAATATTTCCATTGTGTTGTATATTGTATTGAAAAAAGAATTTTAACGTATGTACCTAATATAGAAAATATACATATGTATATAATAAAAGATTCAATAAAATTTATCATTTTTTTTGAAAATATATTTTTTTAAATCAATCAAAATCGTTTATGCAAATGCTATTTTAATTATTAGGAAAAATGAGCTCTAAATAGAAGGCCTTGATATTTGTTTTGGTCAAAATTTAGCAAACTTAAAAGTACATCGTAAGATGTAAAATATAGAAACAATGTTTTCTCCTTCAATATTTTCGATCAAATTGTATTTGAAATTAAAAGTAATGCGTATATTAGAAATCCATAAGGTTTTATCTTAATTGAGAGCCCTATCAATGACATTATGTGTGAAATATAACATGGTTCAAATGGTCGCCGCGGCTTCGATGGGTGGAGCGCATTCGAAAGCTCCAGTTTTCGATGAATTTGGCGCATAAAACCTTAACTTGACCGATAGCATCAATTATGTTGCCTTTGAGGGCTCTGGTGCACAATGGCGCCCATTGTATGGGAAAGTGGAAATAATTCAATAATTCCTGAACCACCCAACCGATATCAATGACATTTTCACGTATGACAAAGAATATCATTAGTAATCGACTCAATCAACTTCCGCCCACTGTTACTCTCAACAGTGGTAAAAATTGGATTCTATTTTATGGGGAAATTAATTGGCGCAAAATTTTAAACAACCTATTGTTAGGGGCTTAACATTTTACTAACTAACAATTTGCTAAATATTTAGCAATTTACTAACGACTTCTAAATTATAAACCCTATTTTCGTTTTTTGTTAACTAATAAATTGCTAATTCCCTTTTATTAAAAAACGAGCATCCGAACTTGTCCAAATAGTGACAATCTAGTTACTTTTTCGGAAAGAAAATGGAACGTTTTATTTTCGGGTCGGAACTAGTTCTTGGAACTAGACAGTTCGTGAAAATAAACAGAGCAAACATACTTAAACGGACCTATTAGTTGGAAATGTCCCAACTGTAAACTTGACAATCCCTTGCAATCCAATAAGATAAATTGTAATACACATAAACACAGGTTTATTCACGTATACCATCATCCTTATGTATGTATATTTCCGCTAAAAAAAAGCATTTTTCTGCATAAAGTCTTCAAATATTAAAAAACATTCTGTTAATTAAATTAGAATTTGTAGCTCACGAATTAAAGAAAACACACAAATCAATCTTTCAAGTCAAATTCTCAAGAAATTTTATCTAGGATAATGACAGACATTGTATAGATTTAACAAATTGTTAAAAGTTTAAGTAGGGTTTTCGGGATTTTAACTTTAGCAATATGTTAAGAGATAGTAAAATGTTAAAATCGTTTAAAATTGGCTTAATAATCTTTTTAGCTTAGCAAATTGCTAAAAATGGCCTTAACAATTTACTAAATTCTTTAAAGTTTTGCGCCATTGAATTTAATATAATTTTAACAAAAATTTAAATGATTTTAAAAAATACGATTGTAGATATGGCTTGATTTCCAAACTACATTTACTCCAGCAACAGAGACAAATCTTCAGCATGATAAGAATGACATCATTTTCAACAAACCAAAATAAGATAACGCAGCTGCAGCAAAGTAACAAGATGGCCAATCCTCACAAATATTGTAATAAAAGATAACATAGCACATGCAGCTGTAACAATAAAGATAGCAAAACTGTAGATATAAATAGCACCTAAATCAAATGTTGTCTTTTACAATTAAGAAAGTCTTCAGGGTTGGAGGTACTCTCGTCCTTGGTTACAAAACTAAATAAATAATTTTTTATAAGAAAAAACTCTTAGTTTTATGTATGTACAATGTACATACATACAAACATAAACTTACATATGTGTGTAAATATTATTTAAAAAAATATTTTATCTGTTCAAACTCAGATCTAAACACAATGCAATGACCATTTTGACGTTCAGGAGAATTATTGTTAAAAGATCGGGCAAGAGTACGATACTTTTTTATTTTCGCAAAAACTATAACGCTAAGTAATAACGTTTTCAGTGTTCAATTAAGAATTAATAAAACCAACGAATTCTTAATCCAAAAATTTGTATAGTTCATTAAAATTTTGAAAAATCACACTTCAGACTAATTTTTAACCTTTTTTAAGCATTAAAATGATCGATAAACCAATTTATAATAAAAAAAATAACAATGATACAATATTTAGAAAAATAAATAAGAAATTACCAAATTTTAATTACAACAACTAGACAAAGTTTAACTTTATATTTATTTTTTTCGAAAACTACTTTATTTTACTTGATTCAAAAACAAGCTGATAGAACGGACTGTTAGCTTATTTCAATTGTAAATATTACCGTTATTTAAGACAAATATTCTTTAATTTAAAGTATTGTTAATTTAAATTACCCATCCCGCCTAAACGGGGAGGGGGGCGGAGATAGAGCCCCCTTCCATTATTAAAAATGCTTCTTTAGAACTGTTTTATAGTAACCCATTATAAAATCTTATCGCATGATTTATCGTACTCTGCCTAAAGACCGTACATAATTAATTTTTGTTTGTTTTAAACGTAACACTTTTTCACTTAAAATTGGACTGGAAATTGCATCCGGACGGTTCCGGATACTATTTTGGATGGAAATAAATAGAGGCTGTGCTATATGTCTATTTCAAAAACACTACAGCATCAAATGTTGATAGTACTTAAAACGCAATGAGACAAAAAAATAAGAAACAAATTGATTTGTTTTTGAACAACTGGTATTGTTATTCAGAAACAATTTATTTTTTTAATCTTTTATACAAATAACTTAATTCATTAAAAAAAGAATCATGCAAATAGAATCACATTTAAGTGAGAACAGATCATTTAAAAACGACTCAATTTTAATATTCTTATTTATTTTCAACTTTAAGCTATAAACTCTCGGTAAACATGTTTTTTTTTTAAAAAAAAAGGTGATTACATATCGATCTTAAAACTAATTAACTATAAGAATCCATTAACAGATCTTAGAAAACGCCACTTTCAGAAAATTAATTATTTCCATGTTTGCCGCACTGTGTGGCGTTTTGCGGCTTATTCGCATAGACCTGCGACTTATGAAAGCAACAAGAATTTTACTTATTCACGTACCCATTCATCCAAAAATAGGCCTCATCGCTAAAGATGAAAAGCGAACAGACGACGTGAAGCTGTAACTTGCCATGTTAGTGACAGATTAAAAAACGATATTTTAACAGAAAGTAACAACAACATGGACGCCACAAGCTGTCAAAATCAAATCTATTCTATTGGAAAATCCTTTACTAAGATTAGATTATAGCTGACATAAAATTCGAAGACATCTTAGAAGTTTATTTATTTAAAAGGAAATTAGAAGGTGAGGAAAAACCTATAAGACATTCGACTTTTCAGTCTACCAAAAACTTTAGAAAATACATATATGTATGTATGTTTATATGTAAATTTTGTTGGAATTATAATTATATTTAATTTTGTTAAGATCAATAAATACTGTAACTAATAGGTACATTTCATTTGTATAAGAATTAGTAAGCATAAGAAATGATAATGCATTTCCAATTATACTAAGATGTATCGTTCCGTTTAATTTAAAAGCTCCTATTTCGAATGTTTAATATTGAAAAAGTCCAATTTTTTCTACCAATAATAGGCCGCTACAAATATACAGATACCCTTAAATGGAATGACAATTAAATGGAAGCGAAAGCTTAATATAAATCATATGATTTAATAGGCCGTTAGGGTGTACAATACTTTGTTTTGCATGTGCAAAGTCAAGAAAAATGCCGATTTTATCTTCTAACATTTTATGGATTAACTCGAGCGTCACAGAAACCTATTAGAAATAGTAGATTAGATAACAAGAAGAAAAAATGTTCACTACGTTTGCACTTTTAGCGGTGGGGGAAGCGTGTACAGATTTTGTAAAAACAAAAAAACAAAACAGTGAAATGTGCATACTCGTCAGATTTGTTTATTGAATTAATTTAAATAAATATAGCAACTTACATTACTTTCTTTGATAAAAAACGAAAGAAAGGAGATATTTTTTCATCGACGTTCCAGGGTTCGGGTTGTTTTTACATAACTTCGCACTGCACCTAATAAGTTTTTAATTCTTATTATTAAATACACACAATTTATTTGTATGTCACTTAAAACCGATTAATATTTTTCAATAAATAATGTTTTATGAATGGATATTAATTTTTTGTTTAATTTTTTTTCGATTTGACACTAATGTAACCCAACTTGCATTTCCTTATATTATTTCTTCTTCTAAGAACTAAACTGAAGTTCAGATTTCACTGTGAAACCGGAACTTAAGAACTCAAACGTCGTCTACGTTCTTAGCGGCCATAAATCCAAGATTTAGAAAATGAGACTTAGAATAAATCTCGAAGCAGATTTTTCCTCTATCATTCGCCACGATTTGTTTGTCATCATCTACAATTCAGGATATTTGAATCTTTTAATCTGCTATGGTTTTTCTTTTCATTATTTTCCCATAAATAAATTTTAAAAAGTATTTGCAATTGTAACCTTGACAAATTTGTTAAAAAAAGACAAATAAAGAATATTTTTGAATAAATTATTAAGCGCGAAACTTAGTTGTTTATAATAGAAGAGTTGTACAGAAACTAAAAACTTAATAATACTAAAAATCGTCGTTGGTGCGTGCATACACAGACGTGGATAGAGTTGAATTAGATTGATAATGAAAATTGTGTTGATGTGCGCTGTTTACAGAGCTTTTTTATTATTGAATTAAATAAATTGAGTTGAAATAAAACTGCGGAAAAAATTACGCATTGCATTTACAAAAATAAATAAAAATAATTTACCTTAATGTTGCCTACAGTATCTACAAGAAGATTCTGAGGTTTAAGGTCTCGGTGCAATATTCGATTAGTGTGACAAAATGCAATAGCATCAAGCATTTGATGCATATAGCTCTGAAATGTGAAAATAAAATTAAAAAACATCAAATCATAAATAAATTGCATACATTTTTACTTTAACTAAGCTTGGAACAAAAATTTCTTTTTTGTTGTCTAATAATTTCTTTAAATCCATATTAAGATATTCAAAAACCATGTAAATACTCTCGTTAGATATCACAACATCATATAACTTAACAATGGACGGGTGCTTGAGATCTTTAAGAAGCGATATTTCGCGTATTGCTGTAGAAGGCACTCCTTCGGTTTCACTAAAATAAGAAAAAACTTTAAATTAAACAAAATTAGAAAAATAATTTTAATTGACCTAAAAAACAAACAGTTTTTTTTGACAGTTCAGTTCCCTGCTTAAAATAATCATAGCTTCCGATATTTCTTTCAAATTTTGATAAATGGTAACTCAATTTATTCAGCATAAAAAGAACATCTAATTTCATTGTTCCTACATATTAAGAAAATAAAAATTCGATGCATTGTCAAAAACGACCATCAAAGTAAAAAAAAAAATAAGCAAATTGTATTCAATCCAAAAAATATACTCTTATTTTTAATATTTGATTCAAAAATTTCGTATTTTTAACAAGTACAGAAATTCTTCTTTTAAACATTGTATCAAAATTGGGAACAAAATATTTATTTTTTTTCGATCCTAAATGGTTATTTTCTGTCTCCCGATTGGATAGTTAATCCTGAGGTCGGTGCCCGGACTGTAAATGTTTGTATGAACTTAAAAACACACTTCATTATGAAAGTGGACTAGGCATATTGCGTTTTTATAAAGATTCTAAAAACAGTACCAAAGATGAGCCTTGCTAAAATAAGGTAAATGGGCACTCTTTTTTATAACTTCAAGCCTTTAACTTAAGGTCTCATGGCGGGTACCGGAGTGTGCATTTCTGTAACTGACGGGCCTCAATCATTCTATAATCAAAGTTTTTAGTTTACACCTTAATACAAAAGAAAATAATTTTGGTTATTTGTTTTTACCTTAATGTAGTTTTTACAGCTAAGTAGGCGGTTTTTGAATTCGTAAAAGGGGAATTCCCTACTAATATGATTTCTTATTCTATATTACCATATTTTATTATTCGCTGTGAAACTCTGATTGAAAGAAGTAACTTTTGTAAAATAAAAAAGTGAGGCTCCTTACTTTTAAATTTAAAGGAGACATAACTTTAATTGAACATTTCATTAAGTTCGACGAAATGATGATAGAACTTCAAACTGCCGGTGCTCAAGTTAACGAAATGAACAAGGTGGCACAATTTTTGTTGACGTTGCCTTCTTCCTACGATGGTGTAGTGATGGCTATTCAAACTCTTGCAGAAAAGGATTTGACGTTGGCGTTTGCGTTTACGAAGACCAGGCTGCTCGATTATGAAATAAAATTGAATCAAGAATATCGTGATAATGTTGGTTATTTGTTTTTACCTTAATGTAGTTTTTCAAACTAAGAAGGCTATGTTTTTGAATTCGTAAAAGGGGAATTCCCTACTAATATGATTTCTTATTCTATATTACCATATTTTATTATTCGCTTTCCTACATTACACACCAACACCTGTTCAATAAAGAAGCAGCTCCTAAATTAAATCTATGTGGAGATACATAATTCTACCCTCACAATGTCTCAACTTCTTTCCTGCCTAAAAATATCCTCAACATGTGCCAGATTATCAACCCACAATATTCATCATCTCTTAACAATCATCAACATCGAATCTAGTTTACAATATAATGACGGCTTTAAAAATTGCCAACTCTATTTAAAAAAAAGAGTAATAAAAAAATAATAAAATCAACCTACTACATTATCATCTATTACTAGTTACTTTTACTTATTTACCTAGTAGATAGGCCTGGCAGCTAAGACTAGTTTAATTCCTTATTAAATTTAATAATGTAATTTATTTGCTATTTAATAAAATAAATAATAATACGTTAAATACATCATTATAAATAAAATGTCAAAAGTCCCCCACGATCCGACATCAAAGTGTCAAAATTATGGTTTTTCCATTTTTCTCGAAAAAGGTAATTTTTATAGTAAAAATATGTTCACAAAAGTTGTAGATCATACAATTCTCTACAAAAATGGTTCCGATATTTTTCTCGTACGACTTACCTTTCGTGAGACATCGGTTTTAACAATTACAAAATTCATATTTTACATAATATGCACACATTCCGCGTCGTTTTTTGAAATGTTTCTATTTTTGAAAGAAATAAACGAAGTAGCTTAGTGTATACTGTTAGTTTAAAAATTATTTTGCAGACGTGCTTACTGGAAAAGGAAAAGTGTCATAAAAGTACATGATGAAAAGTTACCAATAGACCCTGTATTATTATTTCAACGCATGAGCATTACTAAGACATTTGAAGATGATCTTGAAAAATTCTCCGAATATGAATTAGCTCCTTACCCATTAGCACTCTTTGATGCGGTGGAGAGGGAATGCGTAAAACTATGAAGTCAGGCCTTTATAATTGCTTTGAATTTTTAAACTTCGAAATTGATAACACAAACGCTATCTACATCATCGATGGGGGATATCTTTTACACCATGTTGTATGGTATCGAGATGAAACATTTCATATTATTTTTGAAAAAAATGTTCATTATGCTCAAAGACATTTTGGTCATAACAGTATGATTGTATTTGATGGTTATACTAATCATACGAAAAATATTAAAGCTGCGGAACAACGTCGTCGGACTACAAAAATACCTTCATCTGTTGATATCGTTTTTGATCGATCTATGAAAGTTCCAACAAACCAACAACAATTTCTTTCAAATACTTACAATAAGGCTCGCTTTATTTCAATGTCAACAACGAATACTCAACTACTTGGAAACTCGATAACGGTATCCCACAGGGATCTCAGTTGTCGGTAATATTGTTCATAATTTCATTTAACGCTGTAAGTACGATTATCAACCGTGAGAAAGTTATAGATCACAGCATCTATGCTGATGATCTCATCATCATTGCTTAAATCACCAACGCAAATCTAGTTCAAGAAGCGATTTAAAGAGTTCTGGAAAATATCAGTGAATGGGCCCAATATTCTGGGGTAAAAATCTCAAGAGAAAAAAGCCAACAAATTCACATGTGTCGTAAAACCAGCTGTAAAGACTTCTCATTAAGCCTTGGAAACTACACTCTAGTCAGTGAAAATACAATACGAATTCTAGGCCTTCTTATAAACAAAACATATATGATTCGCTCTATAATTTTGGCTAAAATAGACTATGGTCTCCCAATTTTCGGTAACTGTGCAAAAAGTTATCTTAATAAACTAAAAACTCCATTAAATTCAGCAGTTAGAATGGCCCTTGGTGCATTCCGTACCACACCCATTCCTAACCTTTTAGCGGAAGCTGGTTTCTTGCCTCTGGAAGAACGTAGAGACCTCCTTACTGCAAAGCTATTTCCTGAGTTATTTACATCATATGGTTCACCCATTCAAAAAGACATTTCACTTACACTGAAAAGAAAAACCAAACCCAAATATGAACATACCATCTACAAAGTAAGCCAATTTGCAAACGAGCTGGAAATTCCACTCAAAATCATCAACACAAAACCAGGACGCTTCCCCCTTGGACTCTGAATACAAACAACGTAGACACTCAACTCTCATCATTTAAAAAATCAAAACTTGACCCTATTCACTTTAGGCAAATGTTTAACGAAATACATGATCACCTATCGAAACTCAATTACAAATTTCTATACACGGATGGATCTAAAATCAATAACAGAGTTACCTATGCGATAGTTGACCAAGACTTTAACACGGTGCAAGCTTGCAGCCTTTTTGAACACAACAACACTTTCACCGCAGAATCAGCCGCCATAATAGGAGCTATTGATTACGCAGAACAAAGAAGAGGAAAATTTTGCATTTTTACCGATAGTCTATCAACTTTAAACGCCGTACTTAATCTTAACTGCAACCTGATCCCAATCTCAATGATTCGTAACAAGATTTGCCAATACAACTCCAAAATTAAACTTGTCTGGATACCTGGACACATTAACATTCAAGGGAATTAAGCAGCAGACGCCGCTGCAAAATTAGCCACCAACTCGCCCACAATTTCTTCAAATGTACCCAACCCGCATGACTACTTAAAGAAAATAAAACACTCACAGCTGGAAAAATCGCTTAATAATTTCAAAAATATGAACAATTATTACACTAACATTATTAACCCATTATGCCTTCCAGTACACCTGCCTTCCACACTTACCAGACCTGAAACAAGAGCAATCATTAGACTAAGACTCGGCCATACACGCCAACGCATACCCATCTAATTGACCACAACTCAACCAACAATTCTTGTCTATTTTGCAACAACCCACAACCACTGACCATTGAGCACCTATTAAATAAGTGTCCCAACTTTCAACCAGATGACCACAGGATAAACTACACAGAGTTATTGTAAAGTCCCAATCTGGAGAACGTGTCCAAAACACTGGAATTTTTGAAAAAAAAAACGATCTTATAAATAAAATATAAAAAAAAAACTAGTAACTAAAATCAAAAATATTAGTATATCTATGTATCAAAGTTAATATTTATGTTAAATTTAGTATGTAGGCTGATGGCTTTTATTGCTAACGCTTCACTATCCTTATCTTTACAATTTCACATTGTAACTATATATAAATAAATAAATAAATTATTTCAATGTTATGTGAAAAATTAAAAGCTGCTGGTATTCCAATAAAACAACCTGATAATGACGTTGATACCCTTATAATTGAAACAGCTATAGAACAATGGACAAGATCAAATACTACTGACGTTGTTGGGGAAGATGTTGATTTGTTGATATTATTGACTGCACGAACTCCAAATTACAAAATTATTTACTTTTTGGAACCTGGGAAAGATCAAGTACAATCAACAATATATTCATCACAAAGTCTGACTGTTTATCCGAATTGCAAAGCTCATATTTTATTTTTACATGCAATAACAGTTTGCGATACTACATCAGCAACTTTTAAAAGAGGTAAAACAGCTGTATTTAAGATTGACTCTTCACCACACGAAATCGTTACAAATGGAATTCGTTTTCTTCTTGCAATCTATGATACTCCAAAAAAAATTGATTCCATAGACAAAAATAGATATTTGAGGTTTATAAAATCTGCATGGAACAATAAAACAGTACAGTTGTCTTGTCTGCCTCCAACATCTGCTGCTGCCTTTCAACACTTGTATCGTGTGTATTATCAAGTTCAAGTTTGGATAAGCAATGAGCTAGAACCAAAAGAATGGGGTTGGAAATTAAGAGATAATTTATTATTTAGAGCCAATTCAAACTCCACTCCCGCCTTCTCCAAAAAAACTGCTAAATCCTATTCTTTGTAACTGCAAGAAGAATTGTAGTAAGAATTGTGGCTGTCAAAAAGTGGGTAAACAACAAAGAACGAAAATTTATTTTGGAATTAATTGAAGTTAACGAAACTCGTCCGGTGGAGGAATGTAAAATGCAAGGAATACAACAAAAATTCAAATCATCACTTAGCATGTTGAAGCCCAAATAATAATCTGTCAACTGATTTACTGTGCAAAATATTGTTTAGTATAGAGTTTCACCCAATAATATTGCTCAATATTTTGTACAATAATATTAACAATCTATGGGCCGCTTTAAAGCATATCATATCAATTTACTAAAATTCCTATATGTATGCATTGGAAGTATAGAAGCTACTTAAGGCTAACGAACAAATAATAAATGAAATGAAACTTGGTTTGGAAAATGTAACAAAACAACTTAATTTTTTTTTTATTTTTATTATTTCTATAGTATTATATTGCTGTTGTTACGTCTGGAAGATCAAGCCGAATCATGTGGTGCTACGGACAAAACAAAAGCGCAGCACTCACATCCTTCAGGCTCGATTTATCAGGATATTGCGTATATATACACATTATATTAGTTTCAAACACTTAATGTACATTCATATGTATACATATGAATATTTTATGTACACAAACATTAAAATAATTTAATAAAATTATTTACCTTTCTAAGCGTATCTTCTTTAGGGCAACATCTTTAAACGTTTTTGTATCTCTAGCCTTGTAAACAATTCCGTACGTTCCCTCTCCAATTTTTTCAAAGTTATTAAATTTCCCATCGTCATACGCTTTTTTATTCATTGTTTGTATATTTTTTTTTTATGAAAAAAATCCTTTAAATTTGTTTTCAGTTTTCACAATTATAAAAATCACTTTGGTTTACGCTATCACATTCAAAAATAGTAAATTAAAACTATAAATGTATGTAACTGTTGATAGTTGATAATGGTATTGAGTTTGATTTAATGAGTTGAGATGTACTTGAGTACTTGTAGTCTTGTCTTGTATTACCAAGTCCCAAAAACCAAACAATGTGTTCTGTCATAAACACAGATTAATATTAGCTTCACAATTCACAAAAAGAAAAAATGTCGAATGGGCATTAGTTTGGTGTGTATTACAAAGATCTAAAAGATTAGGATACCCAACCTCAACTGTCAAGCAAACTGAAAATGATTTTCCATGTACAAATCGGAACCTGGAATAAATCACACTCCACACATGCAGCAATTGAAAGCTGATATCAATACACCGCGATTTTTTTTAAATTTGACGAATGGTGTCGGTGCGCTGACGCTTTTACGGTACTAACACAGTGGCACCACTTGAAATAAATGATTGCATGAATGCGTCATGTAGCCAATATTTTCTTGTAGAGTCCAATATATGTTTTATTTTTTTTTTAGAACATCATTTTTTTTGTTTATTTCTTATCACAAAATTGATAAGACTTTTAGGATCAATTCATATAAGATAAAATAATTTTCGTTAGGATTAGTGTATTTAACCATAACATATTATGGAAAAATTATTGAAATATGCTTGTTCTCATTACAAAGCTGACAAAGGGTGCCTTCTATAAATGCATGGTTGCGAAATGCAAATGTTAAATGTCCAATTGTCATAAAAGCGAAGCTCAAATATTTGTAACGCAAATGTGAAACTTTAAAAACTGACATGCAAACATATTTTCTTTGACTTTAATATGATCGCAATTAATCGCATGTAAACAAAGCATGCATTTATGAAAACATCCAAAGTGATATGGATATGGGATTGAGTAGAATAAATTGGTATTTATGACTCTGCAGACAACTTAAAGTTACTTCTCGAAATTGTTGCTTAGTATTTCTTCATAATTTCGTGTTGACTTTTGTCTTCTATTATCTTTTTTATTGAATAAAAAGAATGTTTACTATCCAAATAAATGGGCTGTACAATAAATTCTATAATAATTTAAAGAAAATAGTGAACCACGATTATTCAACTGGTCTTTAAAGTTGCCGGAAACTTAGTTCCATAGTTTCCGCTCTTCCATATAAGCCAATGAAATTGAACAGGGAGTTGCTAAGGTGGTCAACTTTAAGCTGTTGGCGGTAAATCTAACAACAAAAATCAATATATTTTCAAAGTTTTACTGCAAATATTAGCAACAAACATTATTATAAATTAACTCGATTTCTATGCAAACTTCAACTCAACTAGCATTTTCATGCTTTTTCCAACTCGACCCAACATAAACATAATTGCACATTCTTCGAACAAATCCCATGTTGTTTTTTTGTTTTCAAACTCAAATTGAATAATTAACTAAAATGTAAAGAAGTTAGCCAGAAATTTCTTTAACAAGTGAGTTTGTATATTTACAACGTTTGTTTGATCATTTAGCTCAGGTGGAATTAAGTTTATGGGTGTTGTACTATTAGGTTTATTATTTTCAATTGTGTTAATTATTGGTTGGTTGAATTGAATTGGTTGTTTATGGGTAACATTATTTATTTGAGAAATGTCATTTCTTAGACTGATAAGTGCTAACCAATTTAGTTAATTCAGTAAAACGTTGAATATAATCTGAGAAAGATGAAACAGAACACTTGTTACATTTCCATGATATATTCAGATTTGATAAAGTGTTGTATTCTATATCACTTATGTTTGCACATTGTGTTGAATGAACTACACGTGACCCGAAAATGCGAACGTCGAATAGGTTCGTGGCATTTAACACAATTAAGAGACATGTTTTTATTGAAATTATTAAAGCGAGAACGAAAGTAAAAAGCGACTGTGAGCAATCGATATCGAATGACTGAAATAACACAAACAGGAACAGCATTTAGAAACGCTTTTATGAATCAGCACATTTAAAATAAAATAAATAAAAGGTATAAGTTATTTCTGAACGTATTTATTTGTCTAGAGTCGAAAGCAGATTTTGGGAGTGGTGTGATAGTCAAAATTCGTTCACATTGATGTGTGCAACTTTTAACTTAAAACCACAATAACTTTTTCATACGTCTGGGACCCACTTTTTTGAAATCATCCACCCGCCAAAAAAATTATAGAAAAATGGGAAAGCGTCACAAATTTACAAAATGCAGACGAATGTGCTATAATAAAGATGAACATGTTCTTCTTTACTATAATTTTGACTCTTGCATTTCTCGAATTTCCTATAATGCAAAAATGAAGTTCTTTTGCATTTTCATCTTTTCTTCCTTATTCCTTATTTTTTTGCAGAAATCAAAAGCAGATCATGTAAATCCACCACAAAGCTGAAAGTAAAATATATTGCACACACTTTTTTTGTCATCAGTGCATCTCCCTCTACTGTTTTTATTTGAAATTAAGTGGTTATCATTTCGACCTCAAAATCGGATAAATAACCAGAACGTTGCATATATGTAGCTACACATCCATGTGAACAAATTTTGATTATTAAAGGAGAATACCTTTGTATATGAAAACTATAGCACTCTCATGGTCGAGTTTTTTTAGGGGAACCACTAAAACTTGTTTTTTCTTTTTAACCATGAATAGATACATAGGTGCATTCATGTTTTTCGAGATTTCATAGAGTCAAAAAAAAAAAAAGAATTATTTGAATTTAGGACAATAAATACAAAAATTATAAATTGTTTGCTATGTTTCATTAAAATAACCAATATTGAACGTTCCAAATAAGAAAAATAAAAGAATATTACAGTTTTCACACTAGGCACAGGATAACATATCATTTTTAAAATTATTTAGATACCATCCTAGCTTTAGAATTATGAAATTTCAGGCACCGGTACTGGTGTTGGTTTTGGAAAACTTTCTCCTCTAGGAAGAATTGGAGGTGCTTGCTGAAATATTTTTCTGCTAGAATGAATATTTATGAATGAATAATTATATAATTAAAATCGTGTTACCATGACTAAGCGATGAAGAATTTAAAAATAAATAAAGATTTTCGATAGAAAATATGAAACAAATGATGGAAATTGTCCGTTCTGACCTCAGCAGCGACAATTGAGGAGCCCGTAGACATCCAAGTTATAGCTGCAATACGATGTATGTATGTACCTTATCGTAGGAATCCCAATTTGACGAACGCATTCTCTCCCCTTTCGATTCCATTTTGTATTATTGTTATTATTTATTTACCTACCTATTTCATTGAAAGAAAAAACAGGTGTTGATTTAACTATGACATCTAAATGGAATATATTTCCCATTTTGGTACTTTTTTTGATATAAGAACAGCATAACTATAATTTGTAGGAAAATGTTTTATAAATACGAATTTATGCAACGTTGAATAGAGCCTACATAAATCCTTATACACTGCATAACTATTCATCTGTTTAAAGGATTCTATTAAATAAGGCTGTTATTGTGTTAAATCTTGTATAAGTTTCTTAAATTTTTTTTCTTGAATTCAGTCTCCGAATCATTTTATAAATAAACTTTTATAAAAAAACAATTATTTAAAAAAATAAGAAATAGGTATTATGCTGCTTTAGTAAGTTGCTGTCAAAAATAACTCCATCCCAGTTGCAATGGATTTGTGTTTGTGAGAGCTGTCAAAATTTGTCTCGCAAAATAATGATTAGAACATTATTTTCGCGGACAAATGAGGTGAAGACTTTTTATGCCTGTTTGGTAATTTGAAAAGTATCGCTTACCTTGAGTTTTTTTTCATCTGGTTTTTGGCAGCAAAATGTGAAAATTGCACTTTGCTAAACACACCTTACCACCCAAACGTCATAGTTTTGCGAACAGCGTATTGCCTGGAAAAAACCTGAGACAAAATTTGTCCTCGGACAAAAATTATATGGGAGAAAAAATTTTTCCCGGTCTGCGTACTAGGGTTAAGAATTGTTAAGAATGGGCGTTGAAGTTTTTTTCGGATTCCTATGGTTGGTAATGGCCTCACTGCACTAACATCCGCGGACAATAGTCCGTCCGCGTCCCTAATCCCCCTTTACCTATCCTTTGGCCTGATCTGTGTTTTTTGCTTGTAGGTGTAGTTGAGTTCAGGAGGCAAGATCCCCTCCGTCCGACAAGCTAATGCAGCGCATGGCAAGCAGGTCAAGTCCACCGAAACTCCACTATCCTATCCTTGTCCATAAAAAAACATGCAACAAATGTCAACTTTTAGTGCTTTGTAACAGGGACGTAATCTTTTGTTGTTGATTTTAAAGCGCAACTTTTTGTTAAGCGCCTTATATAGGTATGTATATATGAGAAAATTATTTTTGTTAAGTCAAATTTTCCATTGTTTTGTAAATGTCTTGTAAACATTTCGTTACAATAATTTAAAACGTGTTGCATGTTTGATGGTTCGTTTCACGTTGCGCTCCATTTTTATTTTTATGTTACGAGTATTACTAAAAACATATACTGTGAGCTTCAAAAGAAAGTGTGGACCTATTAATTTTTTTTAATGAAATGTTGAAGGGGATTGCGGCTATTGATTAAAAGACAAATGTTATTTTTTCAGAAAATTAAAAAAAAATATTCAAATAAAAACACCATAATAACAATAACTTACCAAAAAAAATTCACTTTTTAATAATAATAATCCACATGGCACCTGTAACTAAATTTAAACAATTAATGACTTAGAAACAATAAAAACTTAAAAACCTGTAACAGTTGTTACAAGTTGTACACTTTCTTTTGACGTATATATATATATATATATATATATATATATATATATATATATATATATATATATATTTATATATATATATATATATATATATATATATTTATATGTTTAAATATTTTCAGATAACTTATTCTTTATTAATGTTTTTAAATTTTGTTGATTTAAAATCTTGATTAAATGTTAAATGAATAAAATGGGATAAAGTTTGTGGAAGATAAAAAAAGAACCTACTAACAAAACAACAAAGACCTTCTTAGAAACCATTTAATATGATTATGGAATTTTGAAAATACTTAGGGAATTTAAAAATTATAATAATAATAATAACATTATAAATAATAATGACATTGTAAATTTGCTTTTGCAGGGTCACATAAATAAAAATTATCTCACCAGTGTTAAGATCAACACTCAAACCATCTGGAAAACCTAGAATACCTATGTACATAGCTTAAATGTAAAGGAAAAATAAATTTAACTTTTGTATAAAATTCTTGTCATAATGCTTTGATATTTTAAAAATATTAAAGAATTAATACAAAAAATAGAAATAAAATACGATTTGATTTTACCTACTTTCATCGAATTCTTGAACAACCGCAGCTGTGAACTAGTGTTCGAAGGCTTGGTTCGACAAATATATAGCTTCGTCCTCTTTGAAAAATATCAAACTAAAACTGCATGTACTTTTGATTTTGGTGAGACCATCAGCGTAAGAGTAAGTGTGTTTCATCAATATATCGGAGAGCTCTGATCAAACTCTGCTCAGAGCATACTCGGCGTGCTCAGGCTCTGTTCAGATCTAAAAAAGAAAAACGCCTATTGACTGCTTAGATCGCAACATCATGATACGTTTCTTTGTTCAAGAGAATTCCAATAACTGTGACTATAAAAATGTTCCAGTTTTTATTTTTGTATGAATATTGTTTTCTAAAATGAAACTATTGTTTTCTCTTGTTTACGGCTGAAAACAAATTAAATTTTTAATCAAAAATAGTCATCATCTTTTATCTTAAATACTGGAACTATTAAAAAGGAAATATCGATAATTTTAAAACACAATGGTAAAATAATGGAAAATATCAAAAGGTAACCTCTCACAATTTTTGGTGTATGCAGTACCACAAGGCAATACCTTTGAATCATTTTAATTTAAGTTAAGCTAGTTGAATTACCTATATTGAGATTTTGAAAAGAGTGTTACTTACGTTGGGGCAGACTTTGGGTTTCAAGAATCCAACTTTTAGAAACAAGTATGCCACTATTCGTCGCTGAATAAAGTTTATTGTGAGATTAAGAGCTTTAAGAATCGATATTTATAAGTTAAAAGTATACATTATGTAGATATCAAAGAAATAAATTCTACTAACTAGGTATAAACATCAGACCTTGCGTCAGATCCAGTAGTTTTGTTTTATACTGAAGGTACACTCTTTCAAACAAGAAACTTATAATGAAACAAAAACTATAAGCAACATCAATCTACTTTACGTACTTTATAACTCATTTCTCTGCTCTGAGCTTAAACAGAAAAACGCCTTATGTGAATTAGAACAGAGCCCAAAGCAAAGTCCACACAGGTCAAGGAAGTTCTACCAGTCTATCAAAAAAATGACGCAGTACACATCACGCTCCCTTAAAAAGACAAATTACAAGGAATTTTAAATTCTCACACATATGTATGTATACAATGTATGTGAGTAAGGTACTAAGTTAAAGGCATCAAGTCACTTTAATTTGATCAAAAAAAAAAAAAACACAATGAAAGTAATTTCTTAATTAAATAGTGTTTATAAATCGATATCTATACTAATATTATAAAGAGGAAAGATTTGTCACCATTAGAAAGCTGCATTATTCAGAAGTAACATAGGCTATATAATATCACGCTAGGTCCTATAGTTGTGGAGCAGTAACCGAAAATGTTTCAAAAACGGGGGAAAAGTATCATTTCTGAGGCCTTCCGTGGCGTGCGCTGAGCATATAGTTAAAGTTATACAAAAATTCTCTATGGATGAATTGTTCATCTTAACATTATCTTTAAAAAAGTCCGCGAGAGCATATGTCTACCTTTTATAGTTAACCCATAACAATCGTTTTAATGATTTAGATGTTTGCTCCAAAGTAATGTCATTTTGGCGACGGGATTTCGAAGTAAATGGTTTAATCCTTATAAAAGTTTGCTCTAGATAACTTTTGAATTGTTCAATCGGTTACCTTTAGACTATTAATTCATCCAAAAGATACCTATTAGGTAAGTAGGTACTTACCTACTATTTCAAAAATACATAAAAAAGGCGTGGGGCGGCGCACAGTGGGGCAAACAGGGAAAAAATTACAAATTTTGTAATTCGTTTTTTGCGGTTTTTGATATGCTATTGTTTTATTAAAAAGTCAAGGAAAACAGTTCTAATTCAGTTTTTTCATTTAATATTTGTTTGTGGCTCTGAGCGACCTTGAAAGTTCGACAAATTTATATTATCAAAAAATCGTCTATTTTTACTTATGCACATTTTGGCTTGCTGTGGCCTTATTTGTAAAGATACAATTATGAAACTTTACAGGTTTGTAGTTCAAACAACAAAGAAAAATAAAAAAAATTAAAATAAAAACATTTTTTAAAATATGACC
The DNA here is from genome assembly GCA_905146935.1 of Scaeva pyrastri. Classification (NCBI taxonomy): domain Eukaryota; kingdom Metazoa; phylum Arthropoda; class Insecta; order Diptera; family Syrphidae; genus Scaeva; species Scaeva pyrastri. Next base: position 89,000,267 of record LR989927.1, read on the forward strand.
TTGAAAAAAATTATAAAGTGAGTAAAGAAAAGTAACTAGATAATGCAAGTTTTGCTAAACCTACAAAAAAAGCTCCGCTGAGCTCCGGTCTAAAATTGTCATTTTATGAAAGCTTATACTATTGTCTAACATGTCTATAAATTTCATTGACAACTGTAGACAACCGCCGAACAAAGTCTTAAAAATAGGAGTTTGAGACCGATTTTTCAAAAGGCTATAAAATCATTTTTACCTTTTTTAAACTAAGTATGAAGTTTGCTCTCCACATTCTTATGCGCAATTAAGGTAATTGAAGTTAGTTTACGATTTTTCTTTGTCATGATTAAGAATTAATTTATAATTTATTGATTTATTTTTTCATATATGGAATAACGATTTAGTTAAATTGAATATCTAAAATTAATTTAAATTGACCTAAATTAATTTAAAAGTAAATTAAAACTTAATTTAAAAGAAGTAATTAATATGTACATATGTACTTTAATTGTATGTAATAGTATAGAATAAATTAAAAAACATAGATTACATATGCAGGCAATAATCGTAAAAATAAAATGAAAACGAGTTGTTCCATTTTTGTGCAGGTTTTTCCCCCATTTATATTTCGAAAAGAAGTAACTTTGATTGCATAAACGGTTTTTATAAGTAGATTGCAAAATGTTCACTAGTTGTTTCTTATACTCCTCTACATACTTGAAAACTTCATAAATTTTTTTAAAAATTCTAATTTTATCGAACTAAAGGAATATTCATATGAGAACTGAGAACGACCAATGACCGATGAGTGACGAACATTAGTCCATTTTGACATTTCGTTTACATGTGCTTTTTTATTCGTCGCGAATGTCGTTTACTTAGTCTAAGAAAATGCTTTTAGAATGATTTTTAGGTTAGTCACGTGCTAACAATTTATTCGTTGAAGTGTGGATGGTATGTTACGACCAAATTCTCCCAAATTTCTCTTATTTCAGCAATTACAACCCAAATTTTAATATATTAACATTAAATAAACTAGATTTCTACCTTTTTGTTAAGTTTTTGTGAAGAATTAAGGCTTATATATGTATGTAAGTTTTAAATCCTATTTGTTTTCTTATTCGTTGGTTGCTCTCATGTGTATAGTCCTAAACACCACGTCGATCAAAAAATTTTAAAAATGGTTTATATTAACAAGAGAAAAAACTGGGCGTGGCAGTGGGCGGAAATTAATAGAGTAATTTTGTTTTCCTTGACTATCAGCCCTCAAAATTTTATTAAAATCGATTTAAAGATTTAGTTTTTATTAAAAGAGCAATAAGTAGGCGTGTCAGTGGGCGGAAATTGATAGGGAAAATTTCTCTTGAAGCTGAAAATCATTCCTGAAAATTTCAACAAAATCGGTTCAATGGTTTAGATTTTATGGAGTTTTTTCCGCTCTCCCATACAAGTCGCCCCACTGTGCGGCGGCGCGTGGCTTGAAGTGACTAACCAGTCGGGCAAGGCAGCGGTGCGGGGAATTATAAATAAACAGACCTTTGATTCAACTGGAAAACTACTACGTATATTATCTATCTATCCCGTGTGAAGCCGGGACGAGCCGCTAGTAATGAATATGTTAAGTTGTATCTATAAAAAAATTGTCCATATATGATAGACACAATAAAAAATATGAAGCGCAATGTAAAATTAGTGAAAATAAGACAAAAAAGGTGGTAGGAATAACTGCAATGCATTACATGTCATATTTTGTTGCTTCTTTATTAATGTTTTCAGTTTTGTATAGCTTTCTTACAATATTTTCCTTGAATTCATCCACCGATATGACATGTTATTGTATTATGTTTATTTTTTTGACTGCTATGGCGCCCTAGTAAGTTGTTCTCAATACTCATTGCATCCCTGTTGGAATGCGTTTACGTTAGTGAGAACTAACACCATTACAGACTGACTCCACTAGATATCTGTATCTCCAACTCAATGTCTGTCATCTCATCCCTTCATTTTCTCATTTCTTTGCTGGACAAATTATGTTAAGATATTTCATATCTTATATTACTTCACGTCTTCACCCCGGGAGGTTGACAGCATAAAGTATTCGGTTGTGCTGTAAATTATTTGCAAATCCACAAAAAATGCACATAGCTTACAAATTGAAACGGAAAAAAAAATTGCCTACTGAAATTAAAGGTCAAACCTCTCGAGAAGACACAAAAATATGGGAATAAAATGTCTTATGTAGAAAAAAGCAACAAAAAAAACATCTGTCAAATTTTATGTCAGACATCTATATCAAGACAAAATCGCTGACATCATGTCATAAGATGAAGAATCGCAACTCCATTGGAGATTTTATGTCATGATCGAGCCTCATGAGATAAATTATTTCCTGTAACAGGCCGACTCCACTAGATATCTGTATCGCCAACTAAATCTCTGACATCTATATCTGTGAAATGTCTTCTTTCTTTGCTGGGCACTTTATGTCTTGACATTTCATTCATGCATAAGACTCTGACTTGGAAGTATCTCTGGCAAACGTCAAATAGTAGATACTTCTTCGTCAAGCTTTTTTGAGAATATCGTATTTTGCATTGTTTGTTTATGTTATGAAAAATTAGAAATTCATTTTATGAACAAATTTTGTTTTTTTACCTTTATCTCCTCTGGGTTATTAAAAAAGTTGAAATTTTTTTTTATTTCGTACTCGAAAAAAATTGTTTTGGCTACAAACAAAACCTGCCGGCATGAGAATCAAAAAATAATGAGACTAAATGTCAGCTGCACACAAAAAAGCAACAAAATCAAAACATCTGTCAAATTCATGTCAGGCATCTATATCAAGACAAAACCGCTGACATAGATCGCTGACATCATGTCATAAGATGAGATATCGCGACTCCATTGGAGATTTCATGTCATGATCGGACCACATGAGATAAATTATGTCCTGTGGAGTCGGCCTGTAAAGTCGGTCTGTTATTTGTTCATTGTATTCTTTTTCTAAGCACGCTGCACGGCATACACGCAATCAATTATCAATTATCGCCTTACGCGATTCCACCCCTGATCACCAATTTTCCAGGCATACTGAAGTGAAGGCAGTGATGTGGTCGAGATAATTTTAAACGGAAAGCCGGAAAAAAAAATACAAATATAATAAATTACTATCACCTTTACTCTGTCTCTGTCCAATCAGTGTTTGCCATGATACAACTAAAACAGATAGCGCATTCGCGTTTCTATTTTTGTTTCGTTCTGCGCATCTACGTCACGAACCCTCAACGAGTTTGACGTTTATTATTCAGTATGTGAAATCAAAACAAAACAATGGCACTAATTTGTTTAGATATTTTGTTATTATAATAAAATGTTAATATTTCTAATGTTTTTCATTTAGGTAAATGGTTTTAAATAGTAAATATTTTTTTTTATAAGTAAGTTAAAGAAAATTTGTGTGTTTGAGTGAAAGAAATTAATAAATAATAGAAGTGAATGAAGAATATGGTGTAATTTTTTTCATTTTCATTCAGATGCATTTTTCTACATAGAATTACCTGGAAGATTGTTTAATAAGCTATAAATGGTTAAATAAAAGATATGATGGTCTTTTTGAATTAAGTGTTGTGTCAGAAGGTCTATCATAGCAGTATGCTTCTTTGATCTTCATCTCATCGAAGCTGAGAACACAAAGCTTTTGATTTTCTGTAAGCTCTTGCGCTACTTTCATAATTTGAATAATAATTCCATAGGTACCATGATTCCTGGTGTTATGTCGATTTTCTGGGTCCATGTTTGAAGAGTTCTGATTGCAGGGAGAGGAAAATTTTTCTTTTTAAGCAATTTGTAAGCTCTGGAACTAGCAGAATAAAGCGTTATTGATCTGGCTATATCTTCCTCAGACCAAGTTGATCTTTTTACGCCCATTCGAATTTTTTTTATTTGACCAGGAGTGAAAATTGTTAGAAGCTTTTCTTCTAAGTTGGACTGGTCTAAGTCTCCAACTGATTTATTCTCCTGGTCTTAGTCCTTAACTCTGTTTTGAAGTGCTCATTTTCTTCATAAGGTTTTTCTAATAAGTTTATAAAAACAAATTATTTTATACATTTTCAGACTGCATGGATAGTACGATTAAGACTTTTTTCCTATCATAAATGCCTACAAATATTATTAGATATGTAGGTACTTACAATTATTCAGTTAACTCATCAAATTGAGCTTGTTCTAATAGTGGACAGTTGCTTTGGATAAACCATAGGAACTGCATCTGGTTTCAAAATCCGATACCGTGTGAATCCTATTGACATAAATCTATTTCAGATTCTAATTCTGAACTTCTTTTTCGTATTAACTTATCCATTTTATACTCAATATTGTTTATAAAATCTTCTCGCAAAAAGTGGAGACTACAAATTCTTGCAATTAAACATTAATTTTATCCTTGCGTTTGGTGTCCCTACAAGGTCCATTGCTTCGAGACATTTGAATTTCCTTTCGGAAATTTATGAAAGCTGAAATCTCTCGTTATCTTCTTTCTTTCGTTGTTATTGTAGTCAAAAACCGAACAAACACCCATGTTTATTAATAAATATTTTTTTATTTAGTATACTTAAATTATAAACAATACCACTTTAAATAACTATTGATTTTAAACTTTGAAAATTCACTTCCTTTAACATTCACGACAGGAAATAGAGTGAAATTGCGCCAAAAATACGAACTCTCTTCAGTTCGATGAGTGTTCGTGACGTCACGATAGTTTGACAACCAAAACCTCACATGCGCAATGCGCTATCTTTATTAGTTGTATCATGAGTGTTTGCAGTACAATTTTTTTGCAAGAGCTTTCCTCTGCACAAGGGTGCCTGCTGTATATAAAAATATCTCAAATCCACTTAAAATACAAATTCAACCAATGTCTTTATTTTTTCGTAGTATTTTTTATCTAGCAAATTCATCCCCCTATAACCTGGGATGGAATCGCGTAAGGTGATTGCCACTGTTTTGATAGTCAATTTTGATTATATACTTCTCTTTGCTCTGTGTAAAGTGATCGCTAAAAATTTAAGATTGCTTGGTAGCACTTTCCCAAGTTTGGGAAACTTAGTTCGAATTTTAAATTAGCAAAATTTCTAGTGTAGAGTAGTGTAGTGCAGTGCACATTTATGAAAACTGTCAGATCAAGTCCAAGCAAAAACGTCATAAGTCAGATGTTAAATTCAGCACACTTAAAATGGAAGGGATAATAATAATTTACTCGAAAAAAAAATAGTGGCCAACCAAAATGTTCACGAAATATTTGTTCTGTGTGTAATTTGAATTAAAATAAATCCGTATTAATAATGTATACTTCAATTCTTATTACTTATCTTAATTATAATAACAATTAAAAAACTGGATGACATTTTTTTTATTTTATTAAATCCAAAAAACTTCGTGGGTACTATTTTGTTTTGAGTAGTATAGAATAATTATATTAGCTGATTTTTACAGTTTTCACCAACCTTGCACTAGTGTACTCTAGTTCATCTCATTGAACGTTAAATCAGTGCAGAAATTTCTTCATGGAACACTAAAATGCTGCACTTTTCTGCTCGAAGTAGTCCAGTGCAAATGGTTGAACACACTTATTATTATCAAACAGGAACGAAGGTCATTTCGATCAGGTGATGTGTTTTATTATGGAAATTGTTCTCATTATTCAATACGTACAGTACCTACTTCGATTTATTCCCGGTGGTAAATCGAGCAATCGCAAAACATACACAAACGTTTCTTTATTCAGTAGAAAGTTTTTTTAAGAATCTGAAATGTGTAATTTGTGTTGGAAATAACATACCAATAAATTTCCATAGAAATTCTCATAAGTACAAACATACAACTCTCTAGGAAGTTCCAAAATATAAGCTTTATTCCTTAAATTGACTCTGAGCAATTGAACTTTTTTGTGGCAATTTCTTGCTGAGTTCCTCTCATAAAATATATGCATCGATGTCATTATGGATTATTCACATTCTTTTATTAAAAATTTGATATTTTTCAATTTGAAGTAAAACAAAACTTATCATTCTCAGAAAACTATGAAAGCTACACCTAAATAGCTGTCATCAAAAAACTATACTAGAAAAGTGTATCCCCACATCAAATCAGAGTTACCGTGGTAATAGCAATGATACATAATGTATATTTTAGTTCATAATTTTCAATAGAGCTTTCAAGAATAAAAGCTTTTTATAAGCTTTTAAGGATACTTGAAGACTAAAATCACAAATAATCATATACAGACGTCTCATCCCCATACCAAAAATTTAAGCTGACAAAACTACAAAAATCAAAAAAATCAAAATATAAAGCTTTTAAATGAATTTCTCCTTCTCATAAAAATATGGCACAAAAATGTTCACACATCTCTTTTTCTCTTAGGGTTATTTTTGTTGGTTCACTACTTTTCCGCGATATGTTTATTTCTATTCTTTGTCCTCCTTTTGTGGTGTGAATATTGTATTCATGTATACATTCTTTGGAAGGCGCCTGCTTGGCTGGATTATTCTATTTGCATTGCATTATTACGTACGAGTATCTATATACGTCAATGCGAAGAAGGTTTTGGAATTTGCTGGTCCTGATTGCTGAAAGCAAAGTTACCTTAGGTCAAGTTCAGGAAGGAAAATAAGTGCTTTTAGTAAAAAACAAAATATAAAGAGGTTTTATTAAACTTTACAATTTGACGCATAAGAAAATGTCTACATTGTATTTATTTATCCAAATTTTGTATCTTAAAAATAAAAATGAAGCAGAAATCAAATAATTTCGCAATGAAAAATAATTGCAGTTTTAGAAAATCTTACGTAGTGTGTTCATCTTCGCTACTTTTTTTTCAAGGAAATAATTATTTTAGGTTGAAACAACTATAAAACAATGTGTCAATTAAAATATGTCCCAAAATCATATTACATATATGATTATACATATTTATTTTTTGATGTCCATATTATGTATCTGCATATTGAAAACAGAATTGGAATCTTTTGGTTCTGATCTTGTAAGATTTTTTTTTCATTTTTAAGCAAAACGTCCTAACTTATAATATTAAATATCACGTAGACATGTACATTGTATATAAATATGCACACAAGAAGACAAAATTTAATTTAAAGTTATTTGGTATGTGGGTGGGACGTGGGTAATATACATGTTGAGGTTGTGATTTGAAAAAAATGCATTAAGTTAACCTACCCATAAGTTCTACCAACCAATAACTTATGAAATACCTACATTATGTATGTACATATGTTTGCATGTATGCATTTACATAATGTATGTAGGTAGGTACATAGGTACCTACTCGTAACAATTTTTTTGTATTGTTTTTAAGGCTTACTTAAGATATCTGTGTAGGTAGATACCTACATATTTAAAAAAAATTGTGGATAAGCTAAAAAAAATCAAAATTAATAAATTAAAAAAATTGCATGCAGGTAACTGATTATATTCCTATTTAAAAAAATACATACCATAATAAAAAAAAACCATTACTTCTCTTGCCTTGGTCATTCGGCGTTCGTAGCACAAAGAAAAATATACCTGGGATGGAAGAGTCTACAAAAATGCAAGCAAGGAATTCACAAACAAAAACAAATAATCTCGGAAGCGGTAAAAAGGATAGAAAAGAGTGGCAGGTAGTAAAATTGAGTATTTATATAAAATAAATTTCAGTTTTAAATTAAAATTCTACAACAGAGATGGCAGCCCTTTTGATTATTATCAGAGCTGCTTACTGATAAGGTCTGTTTCTTTACTTTTCGGGTAAATTTTGGGAAAAAGCTCGGGAAAAAGTTCGGGCTCTAGCTTTTTGATGTTGTTTTTGTAATTTGGTGCCCGAACTTAAAAGTAAAGAAAAGCATTTGGGATGTTTCTGGGTAAACTTCAAATTTGACAGATATGTATGTATACATACGTAGCGAAACAGTTGTCTTTCTGTTTAAAATGAGCCATTTAGAGGAATTTAAACAATTGTTCTTATTAATGGATGGTGAGGAAGATAACAGTACTTCCGTATTTGTTTACTTTTATTAAATTTTAATTTGCAATCTCTTCACAACAAATTCACAAATCACAAACTTCAAATTTTTCGATCAGCTGATTTAATTTTGACAAGCAAGAAAGTGCCCGAGATAAAATGATCGGGTAAATTCTTGCTGGAGGGTAAACGAAAAAAAAATGAAAAGCTCTGGCATTTTCGTGCCAGAAAAAAGTAAAGAAACACGTTTTGGGTAGTTTTGGGATCCCGCGGGCGAGTAAAGAAACAGACCTATAATGACCTATAATGAGCAGTACGGAAAAGTTTTTCTTTCACACAACTCAAAGTGATTGCTTTGCCGTTTGAGCACATACACATGTCTTCATCTTCCCTTTACTGCACAAACTGATTGGACAGAGTATAAACTGAAATTTATATCTTGTTTTGCAGTTCAGCCATATGCGCTGGGTTAAACCACTGATAAATGAAGAAAAGAAAAATTGTAGTTTTGTCTAATTATCGGCCACTTGGATTTATCGGAAAAACATCCTTATTTACTCAGCAGAAAATCTGAACTACCGAATTTAACGCAAGGCCTTCTCCTATTTTAATGGCTAATAAATTGTAGTTATAAGTAAAATTTTAATTAAATATATGTACATATCTTATAAGTTATAACCAATATTTCAAATGTAAAAATATATACAAATTTTAATTCCAATAAGTTCTGGTCATTGTATTATGTATGTAATAAGTTCATTAAATTCTTAATCTGTGGCGGCATAATAAATTGTTGATTTTCGTCGAAAGCCCAAGTTGAAAAACGAAGTCTCGGACTTTTTGCGCTCGCATTCATTATCATTGCCAAAATATGAGAAAAGCCTTCCAGTGCCATTGCCTATGGGTGGGATTCTACCACTGGGACTATAAATATTAACATTATGATGTCCAGAAGCAGCTGGAAAGTTGTAATGCCTTTGTTGTTGATAGAGATGTTGCTGGTGGTGGTACTGTTGTTGGTTGTTATTAACGAAAGATGGTGACAAATCGGTCATCTCACACGGCCAGAGGGTGATCGCAGATGGGACCTGATGTATCCCGTCCGATAATCTATAGTTGTTGGATGCTGACCGGTTAGTGAACCGTTGCGGGGACCTCGGCCCCATCTGTATTATAGACATTATATATATATGAAAAAAGTATTTTTTTGATTGTCTAAAGGGAACAAAAAAAAATATAATGAACCCATTGTCATAAGTTCAATGAGCTTTTAATTTAAAGAATAATTAATTTAAGCTATGTATTTAAACAAAAAAATCCTGTTTAAGTTACAAAAATAAAAGTGTACCTATGTTTAGAAATACTCTTTTAATATTAGGAACTTATTTAAATTATAAGTGAATTCCATTAAACAATAATACAATTGTCTTATAAACAAAAAATTTAATGAACTGTTTGGCCCTCAGCAAGAATTTATTGAATTTTCTATAAGTGTTTCTGCAAGCAAATTAACTTGTTTTAAAACTATGTTTTACCGATAAAAGTGTGTTAAAAAAGAAAACATAAAAACGACGGGGCTTAACTTAAAATATTATCAATTACGAAGCATTTCTTATTGTAACATCGTGTGTTGTTTTCAATAGAAGCAAGTTTAATATAAAAACAGATTTTTATTTTAACCCACATCAAACATGCATAACGTGATCTTGAACATATTCACAACAATTATAAACAACATTTAAGATATTTCTAAGTTCTATGACTACAATTTATGTGCGAAAAAATAAAATTTCTGATTTTTTTAAATTTGAGTACCAATAAAACCGTGTTTATCATTTTTGACAGGAAAATAATGTTTTGAGATACCTTTAACGTTTTTTGCTTCCTTTAAATTCTTTTGCATGCGTATGAAATAAATTTACATAAAGAAGGAAATTCATTTTTAATGGTGTAAAGCGGAGAAAAAATAATTGCAAACTTCTTAAAAATTAATCGACCTCAAATTTAATACTCGTACGATTTATATATTTAATGTTATTCTTTAAGATCAATTAGTCATATTTGATTGCATCTGCATCACTTCCGAACTGTGTTTCATTTTTAACTCGGGCACATCAAATCGGAGCTCAGAATTAAATTATCGAGCGGTGAAAGAAAGTTTCATCGCATCTTCTCTATTTCAATTTTTCTTATTCCATATATGTATGGGCTTACTTTAAATATCGTTTTAAATAAACCTTCTGATATAATGTTATGCAAACGTCGGAGCACGTCAATTTTGACTATATCCTTTCACGCTTTGTTAAACCTTTGAAAAGCTATGGTGGTTATGTTTGTTTTTATTTGTTTCTCTTTTTTAACTTGTGCATTGTTACTTGTAATTTCTTATAAATTTACTAATCTTTTAATTTTTTTTTTTCAATTTTCGAAATTTGTATTATGTATATAAATTCATTCAGTGAAACATATTCCTAGTGAATAAATGTTCTCTTTATGAATAAACTGTATAAACATTTTGTGGTTGTTTTTGTACATTTTCTATTTCAAAATATAAAGTGTTTTACTAGTTAAAAAGTACTTCAGGGATTGATTTGGGCCAGTTCCTAGAAGAAGAGTTGATAGTATACCTATAAAAATGAAGACCAAACAAATATTTGAAAGAAAAATACAACTAAAATAAAGATCAAAACACATTTACCTATTTAAATAAATATTTTTATTATTTTTCATGGAGATACTGAGTTATAAATACATATAAGGTAACTAACTCTCTTCAGTCTTTTTTGTCTAAAGAAAAATGTACAAACTTTAATTTATAGTATGATCGATCCCATCCTCAGCTGATTTAACATTGAATTGACTTTAAACAATGAAATTCAAGCTTTTGCTGCACTTAGTTTTTGCTTTTAGGTAATTTAATTCAAAACTTTATACAAAAATCTTGTAAATCTTAATGCAAAAACCTTCTCCTGGCAATTACTAACAACTCAAAACCAAAATTGAGACAAACCGATTAGCCGTTCTCAGTAAATAAAGTTATATACATTTTCACGCCATTTTTATATGTATGTACATATGTACATATATATGTATATACATACGTACGTATAATTTTTAACTTCCCATAGGGAGTTATTTTTATCGGTCCGATTTGTCAAATTGAAGCTATTGACAAATCTGGACGTTTTAAGGTCCCTAGAATCTTAGTCCGTCATTTGCAGAAAGACGTCTGTGTGTGCGTGCATAGGTACTTTTCTACGTTTCTTCCACGGTATCTGAAGAACGAATAGAGATATCGACTTATTATTCGAAATTTTATAAGAAAGATTCAGAAAGGATTGTCATAAGAATTAAGAGAACTTTTTTTCACTACATAGCAATTTATAAAAGAAATAAATTTTGGTAGGTCGCAAATATCAGGAACGGATAATGCTATTGACTTTAAATTAATTTGGTACAAATTTGGAGAAAGTTAAAATTACAGTTAGAGAGATTTCATTTTCATCCATTGAGTCATGAGCATGTCGGTGATGCGATGTTTTTTCAAAGGAGAATTGTATGGGTTCTCATTACCGACATGCTCATGACTATATGGATGAAATCTCTTTTGCTACTCGATCAAAAATTGTTGAAAAATCAATGAATTCATCTAGTCCATTCATTAGGTTAACACACCGGTTCTCAACCTGTGGTCCGCGAACCCCTGCCCTGGGGGTGTACGGAGAATGTCATGGGGTCCGCGACAGTTTTTCTACAAAGCACCAGGAATACATATGTATACGTTTTAAATATTATTTCAACGAACTTGGTTCCAAAACGAGTATTATATTATTATCTTCCCATAGGGAGTTATTTTTTAATAATTTCCTCATTCCATCTTATACCATTTTCATTTCAAATTCAAATTAACTTTTTTTTTCAAAAGTTAAAATCAAACAATAGAGAAAAAGGCAAAAAGGGTTTAAAATGATTTTTTTTGTTCTGAATTCGAATCTCAGTTTATATTTTTTCCATCACGTCAGTTTTTTTTTTTTCTTTAAAAATGTAAAAAAAAATCCAAAATACGATATTTTTAAGTCTAAGGTAAAATACAACACAGTTCCTAACAATAAATTTTATGATGATTTTGCAAATCTTTGTCTTCGAGGTTTAAATCTTTTGAGTATCTCATTTTGTTTTTGAACAATATCATTAGTTTTGAATGGCTTGTGTTCATTTGATTCTATATGAAGTTTTGAGAAACCCTGAATCTTATGCTTTGAAAAACACGTTTTTAAGTTTTTTTTGACTATGATTTTGAATCCGAAGTTTGATCTTAGCTATCAGCTCAAATTTAAAAAATACCCATTTTCAAAATTATTTTTATATTCAAAAACTTGATTTGATGGAAAATATTCAAGTTGAAAGTCAATGTGGGACAGGTGAAGACTACCAATTAATGAGAATTTTTCTAAAAGTTAATGAGATACTGAAAATATTTAAACTGAATGTTGAAGATGGTATTATAGATTTTAAGAAATCATCACAAATGTTATTAAAAAAAAAGTACTTCACGAATTTACGTAGCCTCAGAAAGCCTAATCTAAGGTATTTTTCAAGTTTTAAAAGGTGACATTTCAAAAACCTGACGTAATAGAGTGGTTTTGAAGTCGGATTCAAATCCAGGCCAACAAAAAGCCTTCGGGAAAATATAATTTTATTGTAAGACTTTTCTATACATTCAATTATAATAAATAGATGGTAAACAAGTTAAAATTTGTGACAGAATTGATATTGCTCAGTACGGCAACCATACGAGGGCTGTTAGAGTGAAACAGTTTATTGAAAGCTATACTTGTAAGTGTGAGAGACAAATATCCTATCTTCCCTGTAATACCCATTTTTGTTGAACGAAGTAGGTATAGTGCTGTGTTGTGTATATTGTTTAAGTGAAATTAAATGGTTTTATTGAAAAGGTCAATCCAATGTGCGTTGAATAAATCTAGATAACACAGTTCATCCTAAATATGCAGAAGATTAGAAACAAAAATAATCTATACTAATACTAATCTATTCTATATTCTATATCTATATCTATACTAATATATAAAGCTGAAGAGTTTGTTTGTTGGAACGCGCTAATCTCAGGAACTACTGATTCGAATCGAAAAATTCTTTTTGTGTTTTATAGTCCATTTGTGGAGAAAGGCTATAGGCTATATAACATCACTCTGCTACCAATAATAGCCAATAATAGAACCAGTGGAAAATGTTGCAAAAACGGCGTTTCAAGGCGCTGAGCCCTAAAACTACGTGATCGAATTGAAATAATTCTTTTTGCGTTGGAAGGTTCATTTTTCCAGCTATATAAAATTACGCCACCACCAATAATAGCGAAAAATGAGTGAAAAATGTTGCAAAAACTAGGAAAATTATTCATATTTGAGCACTACCGTTGCCCTAATAACTTAAATTGGTAGTCTTAAACCACTAAATTAATGTAACGGAGGAAGGACTTTTATAAAAATTGGCCGAGCGGTTTTTTCACTATAGCAGTCAAAAAAAATTAATATTTTGGTTGGTAGCATATATCTCAGAAACGGATAATGCCTTTGACTTCAAATACATTTTATTGTGTACAATGTTATGCGGTACAGATTTGGTATGAATTTGATAAAAGTTCAGCATACCGCTATTTATTTTAAATTGAAAAACTAAACAAACATTTTTGACGGTAGGTATACAATGAAGGAAGAACGATATTATGTTCAAAACATTTTTCTACGATGTGAAATATCGTTTTTGACCACTGGTTAAATTTTGGACGAAAATTTAATTGACAGTTTTTTTTTACAAAAAAAAAAAAACTTAAACAAAAATAAACCAAAAAATGTCAAAAGTTGTTTCTTGACTTGAATATGACGAGTGTGGTCAATCATTTTAACTTCAAATTTATTTTATTTTTTGCATAGTACGACTGTCAACATATGGTAAGTTTTTGACAAAAATCGAAGGGACTTTATACAATACAAATACAAATCTATTTGTCAATACCTAAATACTAAAATGTTGACGAATGAAAATTGACATTTTTTTAGAACAAATAAAATAATAATAATAAAATTGTTATCAATCAACATCAAAAGTAAATCGACAGAAACGCCAAGTTTTCAAATTAGGAACAGTGGGAAGTTATTAGTGTTAGGGATCAGCTAGTTTAAAATAAGATAATAACAAATATCTCAAGCATAGAGAGATAAAAAATGTACATACATGCATAGATAAGAATTGTAGGATAGTATTTAAGAAATGTTTGTTGTGAAATAATATAAGTGTAAAAATATCTAAAATAAAAATTCAACCACTGTCTGCATGTGCATTTTGTCGTAGTATTTTTTATCTACCGAACGTACATCCCACTATAACCTACCTTTCGCACGGTTCGAACCGGTACCGGACTGATCGTATAGCTCGCTTACAATCCTCTTTGTGTGTGTGGCATCAAATCAGAGTTAACGTGGTAATAGCAATACTTAGAAGTTTATATTTTTGTTCGTAATTTTCAAGAGAGGTTTCAAGAATAGAAACTTTTTATAAACTTTTAAGGATAATTAAAGAAAAAATGTTGCAGTTGGCTTTTTTCTTTATTTCACAAATGCGTGCGGTTGGGTGCATAAAAAAGTCGCCTTTTATCTTTGCGTTTAATGGTGTGAAAATTAATGTCTGTGTTTTAAATTAAAATTCTACAATAGAGAAGGCAGCCCTTCCTGTATTGGACAAACTGATTGGGCAAGGTATAGTAAATTTTGAAGATTTACCATACAAATATAAATTTCCTCAAATGAATATTTAGAATAAATCTTCTCGAAATCTAGTTGAAAACCATACGCTGAATGCAACTATTGCAACGAACACCTAATTGTACGCAACGAACTCATGAAAATTTAAATTTTGTTTGTCTGTTTTGAAACACAGCTGTACGTACAGTGGCTTCCACGAGTAATCGGACATAGAAAAGAAGAATTTTTCCATACATTTTAAAACTAAATATTTTAACGTATAGAATCTCATATCCATTTTAAATAAAGAAAAAGAAGATTTTTAAAAACCATTTATTAATAATTAACAGAAAACTACAAAAAATCCATAATTGCATGTCTCACAAATAATCGGACATATTTTAATAAGTACTTTTTGGCATATCCTTTTGAAAACTTTGAAAATTTGGCATTTATTAAATTTTTTGTGTTACAATAAATCGCCAAAAAAAACTGTCAATTGATTTTTTTCTAAAATTTTACCAGATGTTAAAAACCTTTTCACATAGTAAAAATAGAATTTGAGTTGATATCATTTTTTAATTCATGGTATATTTGAGCAACAATCATTTTTTTTTAAGTTTTTTTTTTTATTTTAGAAAAATAATTGTAGATTAAATTTTTCCAACTTATACCAAATATAAGGTAGGTATATTCATTATGCTTTCCTGAGATATTTGCGACCAACTAAAATTTAAACTTTTTTCAAATTACTATAATGAAAAACCGCTCGCTAAGTTTTTATGAGTCTTTTTTTTATCTTTTGAAATTATAACCCATCTAATTGGAGTCGATATATGTTTTCGTTCTTGAGAATAGGGTATGTCGCACATACAGACATCTTTCTAAAAATTACGGATATACATTATGTATGTACATAGATTCCAGGAACCTTGAAAAGTTGAGATTTCACAAAAATTACAATTTGACACATCAGACCGATAGCAACAATTTCCTATGGGAAGTGAAAAAAAAATATATACCAACATTTTCTTTTGCTTCAATATTTTCGATTAAATTGTTTGCATAATTGAACGTTTTGAAAGGTTTTCTCGAAGGAATTTTAGTGTTGCCATTTTTTTAATTGATTTGCATTACAAACCTCAAAACCTCAAGCCAACCACCGTTATGCACAACCGATTTGTGTGAACAGTCAGAAAGAGCGGTCAAAAATGCTACAGCCAAAAAAGGCGAGCCACCCAAAGAAACCAACAGTTATTGAATAGGAATAACAGTTGAAGTGAAGTATATATAAGTACTTTTTGATTTCTATTGATAAATGGCCTTAACGAAATTTTGTCTTATATACCATTTTCAAAAAAAGCTGTGAAAATCAAAACAAAAACGCACATAACCGGTGCTGCGCGAACGGATCGAAATACATCCATATCCATACTATTCATACTAATATTAGGGGTATTCCCGATTTGGTGCATCGAGCCTATTAAAAATGCGAAATTTTATTATTTCTTAGTGTGAACGCACTTTTTCTCAACACTTTTTGCAACACTGAATTAAATGTCACAATGAGTGGCATTTGTTTTTTGTATTGAAAATTTAATTTTTAAAGATATGTACATACTTAGATGCATGTATATTTTATTTTCAGAAAATACAGAAAGTGAAGAAAAAGATGCTGATAAAATCCTTAACGAATCGTCCTAGCATCTCGTGTTTGGATGAACAAAGTACCTAAATTCATTGATTGGTGTCAAAATATTCATTAGACAACGATAGCTTTCGACAAATTCTCAGAATGGAAAGAAGTCAATTTTCAAATTTCCTTTTTTTTTATTAATGAAATCTAGAATCATTATTATTTCCATGTCGCTACACTTCTTAACACGGTTTTTCCTCCGGCGATGCGCGGCGGAGCTGCGCTTCTTTTTAACAAGCTTATATTAGTTTTCTTTGAGGTCCATTTAATTTAATAAAATAAAAAGAACAATAAGATATTTCTTTCGGCTTCCAAAGACATTTTAAATGCCATTTCAAATTTTACACCGTTGTATTTTTCTGTTGCAATATGTTTCGGGTATAGCTAAAGTGCGACACTATTGTAAAATTGCATTCCGTATATTTTGTTCTTGTATAGTGTTGTTAAATTTTACACTTTTTACAATGACACTAGACCTGTTGCATTAGATCGTGAATACCCCTATTATAAATGCGAGTTACGAACGAAAAATACCTGCCTTATTTTTTTGGAAAACTTCCTCCAGACCCTAAAATTTAGATTGAAAATTTAAGTCAGACTCTCCGCAAAATTAGTACGGGTTCTATGATACAAACCAATAATAAGATAATTTAATTAAAACAAATTAAAATCAATCAGCTTTTGATATAAAATCAAAATTCCGACAGATGGCGCTAATAGGTATGTTTTTGAAACTCGCTAAAGTTGTGTGGTCTCTATCTGTACTTAAATGCGGGCATAGGCATTAGGCAAGCTCTTCACACTACAGTTTATATAGTACATATACTCTGATATTTGACGATTGATTCACATTGATTTACCTATATTCGATTTTTGACTATTCGTGTTTAACTTTCCGATTTGGTATTGTTGCCTTGATTTCGTTTTCTCAAAACAAACTAAGTTTCGGATTGGGTTTTACCGATGTTATTTTTCGGATTGGATAAATTCGTTTAGTTTAGGGAATAGGACAATCACTTTGATTTTGGATTTAGTTTTGCTTCGTGAATTGGGTTTGTTGTTTTTGGTTTAAAGTAAATATATAACTATAAAAACAAGGCGTCCCAGTCATGCTTATGCGAAATTTGGATGCCCCGAGATTATGTAATAGGAAGAGACTTCGTGTCACACAACTTGACCGCAATATCATAAGCAACATTCTCTTAACCGGCGCGGAGTAGTAAAGGGTGAAAATGTAATGATCTCACGAATCCCAATGATTCCCACAGAATTCCCGTTCCAGTTTGAGGCTACAATTTCCATTAACAAAGCGCAAGGACAAACATTAAAGGTGGATGGGGTGCAATTAGAAATGGACAATTAATGTGTGTAGCATGCCCAGAATCATTACGTTCTATCCTCAAATGGAAGGACATATAATATCGTCTACAGTAACTTATTAAAATAATATTCTGTTCCGAGTTCTCTTCTGTGTTATAAATCAGGAAAGGGGAACCGTGTTACCGCGTTTAACTCGTTCAATTAGAACTCTTGATCTCATACCACCTCATACCCATTAGCCATACATTTTTGGTTTCAGAACGACACTTTCTTCTATGCGATTCGGCTGTGGAATTCCCTACCCCACCCTATAAGAGGTTGATTAGCGGCAGAAAATTGAGGCTAAGACTTTTCCTTATGGAACACTCTCGATGATGATGATTAGCTGTTTAAGCATGTTTTTCTTTTTCTCTTTTGCTTTTTTTTAATAATTTCTATTTTGAATAATAAAATAAAATTTTAATGTTTAAATTTTTCATCTTCTAATGAGTTTTTAAATAATTTTCATAAATATTATTGAAACTGTAAAATTTGGTAATAACATTTATTACATAAAATATTGTTAATAATAATTGAAGCTTGCACTTTATAATAAGAAATTGTATCTTATAGTGTGTAAGTTAATATTATAAATAAAGATTTGATTTGATAGTACTACTCTTCAATAGTACTGGCGGTGCCCTATAGAAATTTAAAAGAATGGAAGAATGTAAGGAACAACTGTATGAAACTCACATAGGGAAAATCAAAGGGACTACTTTTTGTATTTTTTTCTGGGAGAGTAATTTTATAAATTTTGTTTGTAATTTTGCGTATAATGTACATACATTTTTAAACAATAACAAACCCGGACTATGAGGAAGCACATCATATAACTTAGATATGCATACACAGGCACTAGTTACAACTATTATTGGTATTCCTCATTGAAAATGAAAAATCAACCCACCTGTCAGTTTTCTTTTCAATGTTAAGATCGAATTTCAAAATCTTATTGAGCTAGTAAAAATATGTTGATTTTCATTTCATTGACAAATATTTTCAATTGGGGTATTCATGCACTAGATAAGTTTACCATTTACGTAAGTTTACTATTTGGTAAATAAACTGTCAAAATTTGTATGGAAAATGATTCACACAAATTGGGTAAAACTCAACGGATTTGGTTGGGAAAATGATTTGGTAAAATTATCCAAACGTTATTGTGACTTGTATCGGTACTTGGGCGTAGTAAAAATATGTACATATTAATCAAAACTAAATTAATAGTACTTTGTATTTAATTATTAAAAAAGTTTCAGTACAAATGTTGGTTGGACGCACACCATCTCCTAGGCCAGAACAACACAATGAAAAGACCAAACGAATCATTGACTTCTTCAAATGTTCTTAAATCAAATCAACAACTGTTTGAATTAACTTCTTATGATGAATTAATTAATGATTTTTCTCAAAAATCATATTTGACGTTCATTCAATGACATTCAACGAACAACTGATTCAATTACATAGCATCAAACCAAATGAATAAACGTAAAAAGTTCGTTCATGCAAACCTACCATTTTACACAATTTGCAAACTTACGACAATGTTAAGAAATTGTATTGATTTGTTTCAATGATTAAAATTAATGATACCTAAACCTGCCTCCTTAGCGAAAATACAATACAAAGATAGTAGTTATTTTCTGTTTTTTGTTTAGTTTCAAACTGGAATTAAAAAAAAAAAACTTATTACATTCCGAATTGTATTTGTTAAATTATGCTCTTACTTTCTTACAAATTGAATTATGAAACTCCAGCTTTTCGGATTTTAAATTGGTGAAACGAAATAGTCTCGACAATTCGTTGAATTGTCTATATGCAATTACATATTATGTAAATACAAATTCAATCAATTAAAAGTAAAAGAATTAACTTTTCTTGATGACTGTATTGAATGACAAATATTGAAAATCACGCCCGACCCTGAAGACATCGCTTCGTTTGTAAGTGGAATTTTGTAGTAGTAGGATATTTACAAGTTTGAATACGATTTATTTAATTAAGCATTGACAAAACACATAAATCGTCAGCCTCTTCGGTGAAATATTGTGTTAAACTAAAAAAAATGTATCAATATTATTGTATGCGATTTAGATTAAATACCCTTTCTCTTAATTACATATGCATTTAAATTACTATTCACAATAAACATGCACTTTACAGAAAATTATTTTCTGTTTTCACTTTATAATTTACCTCCTATACAAACATTCAAAGTTCTTCTAAAACGAATCAAAAAAAATAATAACTGTACGTAGTAGAATGTTGTTAACTAAATAAAAAAAGAATAGTTATAGAGAATGAAATAAATAGATTACAGCTTAGGTAGTAACGAATAAGATAAATTTATATTCTAAGTGTACTTACCTGAAGTTATTATTTGTGAATTCATTTCGGATATGGGTTTTAATATTTGTACATTTTTTAAATAGACATAACAAAAGTATGTGTAAATTAAGAACGCGTCCTTTACGCCTACCTCGTCGTTGGCGATGCTAACACTATATCGCGTCTATAAAATGCCGGACGGCTGGTTATTATTTTGTTTCATTTCCAATAATAATTTTAAAAAAATTGTTTAGAATTGTAAATGTGATATGAAAACAAAATTCAAGTTATCACATGGGATCAGATTTTGCGATTATTATTATTATTTTTTTTTTTTTTTAAGTACAATGCAGAATACAGTTAAGCCAATCAGAGTTTGATGAGTAAAATATTGGAAGATATATGGATTTTGTTAGAAAATATTAAATACAAATATGAAAAGAACGGAAATGCACAGCAATTATTGTAAAATTGAAATAATTAAATTAATTATACACCATAAATTAAAGTTTAGGAAATAATGGGAAAAGCAAAGTGAAGAACAGAAGATTTCTTAAAACGAAAAAAAAAGAAGAAAATAGTTAGCATAGAGTGTCATTTGAAGTTTTAAAATATAATGTTACAACTCGTTCCTTACTAACCATTAAACTTTGGTTACTATCTCAGTTCTAAGGTAGGACTAAATTTCCAATTATATTTTTGCGGTGATATAATTTTGTATGCACTACAGTTATTTGTTCTTTTAATTGATTGAATTGTTAACATAATGTACTAAAGATAAAAATCACAATGTATAATTGTTAAGAAAGTTAACTATATTTCAACCCGGTTTCCAGA
Source organism: Scaeva pyrastri (assembly GCA_905146935.1). Classification (NCBI taxonomy): domain Eukaryota; kingdom Metazoa; phylum Arthropoda; class Insecta; order Diptera; family Syrphidae; genus Scaeva; species Scaeva pyrastri. The sequence continues at coordinate 89,021,247 of LR989927.1, forward strand.
AATCTTTTTAAATTAATTGAAAACTCCAAACTTATCAGTCAAAATTACAAAAGAAACATTAACTAAACCGAATAACAATAAACAAATGAGATTATAATACCGAACATACAAATATTCACAAAAAATTATTATAAAACCGAAATCGGCCAAGAATCGGTTAGTTATAAATTATAACCAAAAATTAAGAACAATTTAAGGCTACAAAGAAAATACTATTTATTTATTATTTTTGTTTAATCAATAAAATGTTTAAAACATACTATTAATAAATGGAAAATAACAGCACTAGCACCATAAGACTATCGGCTCTATTGCAGATTTATTTCTGTGGCCTCAAGGAAAAACAACAAACATACATACATATGTATATACGTACATATGAACATATATGTATGTATGTATGTTAAGTCACATTTTGTACTTTTTCTGTAGAGCAGCTTAAAATGTTAGTGTTGTGTATCCTTATGCATTGTGTAAATGTTTCGTGATTAAGTTGACAAGGTAAGTTGATTTAAGGTATTGCAAAATATTATTACGAACAAAATAACACAAATCACAAAAAAAGACAAAAAACAATATATTTTTTTGTATATTCTACAGTTCAAAAAGAAATCACAAAATTGTGTGCAACTGTACCCACAGATAATACAATATATTTATATTAATATTAAATGGATTTTTATATTTTACAATATATTGCAAAACCCCGCAATATAATCTATGGATGATTAATATTATTTTGCAATACCAAAGATTGTACAATAATATTTATCGTCTAGGGACCGCTTTACTAAAAAACATCTCCAACATACTAAACAATAACATTATTTGAAGGATTGAATAAAACTTTAAGATTTTAATACCGAAATGTGAAGTAGTCCTCATTATTAAAAAAAAAAGAATTCGGGAAGCCCTAGATTCTGTAGTCCAGAAAACTAATAAAATTATCTATTAAAGTTTTCGTTAAAGTATTAAGTTTTGAATAATTGATAAGTGATAATTTATTATTATAATGATGAAAAATTGTTTTTTTTTATCTTAATGGCCAAAACAACATTTTTCTTTGAAAACTACCATGTACATTTGTCATGTGTTCTTTCATCCTCTGTCAATCAGTCTTGTATTATATTATTACTTAAAAAAAAAATTATTATAAATTACCAATAAAATGTTTAAACTTACTATAAAATCAATTATTTCAGGGTAAAAAGGACATGTGTATTGTGTATGACTGTATGTTGCTTTAACAGAAAAGCAAGCACATTGAGTTGTGTGAAAGAAAAATTTTTCCAGGGCTTCCGTACTGCCCATTATTAGTTACAAAAAGCTCTCTAATAATCAAAAGGATTGTAGAATCTTAATTTTAAGCACAAAAATCATTTTCACACCCCTAAGCGGAAAGATAATAGGCGATTTTTTTTTAAATTTCAATAAGTTAAATTCCTTTTTAACGTTTTAATAAAAGTAAGCTTTTAAAATTGAATCTTTTTTCTGTCGTTTGATAATTTTCTACTTTTGTAAAGAAAATATACACACCATTATTAAAAAATAATAAGTTAATCATTCAAAGCAATTTTCTCCCATAATTGAACAAATTTCTTTTAGTTGCTAATCTTTGTCATCAACTTCTTCAATTTTTTTTAAATAAAATCGAATGTTTGGACTAACTTCTTATGATGTCAATTTGAAAACGATTTTACTCAAAAATTATAATGTTTCGTTTATGACTAAATTTCATCAATTTTTAACAAAAATGTTAAAGCTTCGAAAGATGAAAGTCATTTCTTGATCAAATTTCTTAATTAAAAAAGAATGAAAACCTTGAAACAATCACAGAGTTAAATGAAAATAAGAATCCAATTGGTCTTAGCTCGGTTGAAATCTTTAATAACATAATACATTATGAAAATACTTTGTATCAAACGAATTTAATTAAATGAGCATTATTGCAAACATATTCCTGTGCAGAAATGAATGGACTGTTAAATTGCATTTATCTTAATTTGATCGTAAATATAAAATATTCTCTAATATTGTAACAAGGAATAAACCTAAATTTGAACTTCATAACGTTATGTTCCTACATATCATACATATTAGATCTGTTTCTTTACTAGGCCGCGGGATCCCAAAAACTTCTTTACTTTTTTCGGGCACGAAAATGCCAGAGCTTTTCATTTTTTTCGTTTCCCCTCCATCAAGAATTTACCCGAACATTTTTGTTTGTCAAAATTAAATCAGCTAATCGAAACATTTTAAGTTTGTGATTTGTGAATTGTTGTGAGGAGATTGCAAATTAAAATTTAATAATAGTAAACAAATATGGAAGTACTGTTATCTTCCTCATCTTCCATTAATAAGAATAATTGTTTAAATTTTGTTTTAAATTTTTCTAAATGGCTCATTTTAAACAGAAAGAAAACTGTTTAGTTACGTATACATAAATTACATATCTTTCTTCAAATTTGAAGTTTACCCAGAAACATCCCAAATGCGTTTTTTTACTTTTAAGTTCGGGCACCAAATTACAAAAACAACATCAAAAAGCTAGAGCTCGAACTTTTCCCGAGCTTTTTCCCAAACTTTACCCGAAAAGTAAGGAAACAGACCAATTATGTACATATACCTACTTACATTTTTTTTTCGCGTTGATTTAAAGTTATCTGGCCACTATGTAAATATATCGTACATTTGTGCGGAGTAATATGAAATGTAATGTAATGTACAATAAACTGGCAACAAGGAATTAATTAATTAATATTTCAAAGTCTTTACTACGAGACAAAAAACTCGTAGGTATGAAGAATCTATGTACATATTTACATAAACGCTATAAATAATTTTGTGGTACCATTTTCTCAAAAAGTATTTGGCCGATTTTGATAAATTTGATATGGCTGAAAAGCCACAATTGTAGAGATGTGCAGAATATAATTTTGACACGGATTAACACACTGTAAAATTTCAAAAAAATGAATAAATATATATACATATACATTTTCTATCAAATTGTTTTTGAAATTAAAAGTCGAAAAAATATGGAATACCTGGTAAATTCGAAAAATTTTAGTTAGAGCCGTCCGTCGTGGTTGACAATTTATAGTGACAAACTGTCAGAAAGTTTCGTTGACAATATATTACGGGAAATTATTATACTCGTAGTTTTTCCTAAACCAAGCAAAAGTTGTATTTTATTCACTACTGTATAGCATAAAAAATTAATCAAAGGTTTTTGGATATGAATCTTATAAAAAAATAATATGTTTTGTTTTAACTGTTCTCTACCGAAAAATTTCGATTGTCTGATGATAATAGTGCATCCTGCAAGAATTGTTTACAACCCGCAGTTTTATAATGTCTTAACTAGATCACGATTTTCTAGTTGATTGTTTGTGAACTTTTTGTTAATCGGTGCAACAAGCAAGGATCCCATTGTATGTCTGCCACTTCTTAATTTTCAAGATGTTTCACATTTATTTGACTCTTATTCATGTTAAAAGGGTGACATTGTTGTATGATTTGTTTAAACATCTATGATGTATGTATTTTGTATTTTTCTTTTACCGGTAAGGGACACAAGAAATGAATACCTCGCTGGAATTCCTCCATAAGCTTGATGTTACTGTTACAAACTAATTCATTATACTCCTTTTGATCACCTCTACTACGTTCTGAGATTCAGTTTTCCACTAAGTTCTTTGTTGAAAGATATTTTAGTATTCACTAGGCCATCTCTCCCAGAATAATTGAACATACTGAATACTGATATTTACTTAGGACATTTATTTTTGTATCAATGCCTTTTAAAGTGCTATCTGAGTTTCTGCTTGGATTTAAGCTGCCCTATTTGCTAAAAACTTATCAAAAGCATTAAAAGATGAGTTAATCCAAGCAAGTACAGTCTTCTTAAATTTGGCTTCTCAAAGGCACGTTATATCAAGCTGTTTTCTGGCCTCTGAAACTGTGTTCGCTCCAGAAAGAAAATCATCAACCTAAATATTTTCACGTATTATCTGGGATGCTGTTCTTGCTGTTCCTTGCTGTTGTTGATAAATGTTGACATTGATATAAAGTTTTTATTTATAAGGTACGCGAAAATTACTCTTTTTTTCTTATAAACCTCCATTGGTGCAAGCAAAACGTCAACTGCCTTTTGCGAGAACAAACCGCCTGTGGGTACTAAAACGATTGCGTCAACGTGACGCTGCGTTGACGTAATCGCACTTTAAAATTACGCTTGTGTTACGGCGCGCGCTTAAGTATTTTTTAAGGATTTATTGGGTATCAGGTAAACAACTATGGGATGTCAGCCATGAGCTTTGTATCCTGGATTAATAAGCGCCTGGATCCATTAATTCGAACTGCCGTGAAGTTTTTTTTTTTTTTAACTAGAAACAGTTTTAGATGCTTTATGGTTGAATAATATTTTTTTTTTTTAATGTGGTGAGAAAAAAGTCGTTTGCTGTCCAGTGTCCAGTGGGGACGCGGATATCTTTCTACAACCTTTTCGTGGATGTCAGTGGATTGTTTTAACCATGATGGTGTAGGTTAGGTATTACTTAACACTGAACGGCTTTTGAGTGAATTCTTATAAGGGGCCTATCATGGTCGCCAAATGATTAGAAGATTAAATTCATAAACGAATTATGTCGGACTATCGGTGGTTAATAAAATCTGTTTATTTTCCTAGAAATTTTCCTTTGAAATTGAAATAGATGAAAATTCGATTATTGCTATGGTAGCATCTTAATCTAAAGTACTCTACCGGTAATACGTAATATGTATATGTATAAGTATATCATTAAGTTTTGTATGATTGCGAGAAGCACATTATTTGTTTATTGTGTTAAACAACTTATTTTGCCTATAGATGGGTGAAGAAGTTATAACTCACTCAAAGGAAGGTATAGTTTTTGGATTTTCCCTTGTTGGGAAAATAAAAATTTATGAGTTTAATGCATCACAGAACCATTATTCAAAAAGTTCAAGATTACATAGTCTACTTATGAATGTATGTAGGTACACGAACATGTATTGCTTGGTGCCAGGTTACACGAGCGCAAAAAAGAATTAATTCACGAAAGAGAAAGGACGATTTTTGGAAAGAAGAAAAGGGATAGAAAAAAATCTATCCTTTTTCTTCTTTCGAAAAATAATCCTCTCTCTTTCGAGAATTAATTCTTTTTTGCGCTCGTGTAACCAGGCACTTGGTAATACAATACTTGATTAAGGAAATAAAACATTAATGCGTTAGTCCATAAAAGTATGTTAATAGCCGTATTTTATTTGTAATTGAAAATACTACCTAGTAATGTTTTACAAACAACAACACCTCTTTAGTGAACAAAAATAATCTAGTATTTATCCAAAGTATTTGAGTGAAAATACAGTTTCATCTAGTTAAATGTAAGAGGCAGTCAAGAAGTGCAGGGTGTGTTCGGTAATAAATACACTTCTTTTACACTTCGCCAGCATTTTAAAGTGCAAGCGTTCCACATATACAAACCAAAAATTTTTTTGGGTTGAAATTATCAAAACAAAACTATTTCGTAAGTAAACTTACTTACTCAATTCTTCACAAAATTGATAAGACTTTTAGGATCAATTCATATAAGATAAAATAATTTTCTTTAGGATTAGTGTATTTAACCATAACATATTATGGAAAAATTATTGAAATATGTTTATTCTCATTACAAAGCTGACAAAGGGTGCCTTCCATAAATGCATGTTTGCGAAAGTCTGACGAATGCATACCTTTCATAAATGCAAATGTTAAATGTCTGATTGACATAAAAGCAAAACTCAAATATTTGTAGCGCAAATGTGAAACTTTAAAAACTGACATGCAAACATATTTTCTCTGACTTTAATATGATCGCAATTAATGGCATGTAAAAAAAGCATGCATTTATGAAAACATCCAAAGTAATATGGATATGGTATTGAGTAGAATAAGTTGGTATTTATGACTCTGCAGACAACTTAAAGTTACTTCTCGAAATTGTTACTTAGTATTTCTTCATAATTTCGTGTTGACTTTTGTCTTCTAATATCTAATTAATTGAATAAAAAGAATAAAAGAATGTTTACTATCCAAATAAATGGGATGTACATTAAATTCTATAATAATTTAGAGAAAATAGTGAACCACGATTATTCAACTGCTCTTTAAAGTTGTCGGAAACTAACTTCCATAGTTTTCGCTCTTCCATAAAAGCAAATGAAATTGAACATGCGTTGGCGGTAAATCTAACAACAAAAATCAATATATTTTCAAAGTTTTACTGCAAATATTAGCAACAAACATTATAAACTAACTCGGTGCGCATTTCCATGTAAACTTCAACTCATCTAGCAGTTTCATGCTTTTTCCAACTCGACCCAACAATTCATATAATTACACATCCTTCGAACACATCTCATGTAGAACAGTTGTTGTTTTTTTTTTTTGTTTTCAAACTCAAATTGAATAATTAACTTAAATGTAAAAAAGTTAGCCAGAAATTTCTTTAACAAGTGAGTTTGTATATTTACAACGTTGGTTTGAAGTTTTTCTATTTTCAATTGCACATTTGCCTTTTATATTTTGTCCGTGACAGAAGATTTAGAAATTTTGACATCAATAATTTGACAAATAATGTAGAGACACCAACTTTAAGAAGACAAATTAAAAGTGAATATAGCGATTTATTGGTACTCGAATACTATGCTAGGGATAGATTACCAATAAAACACGGCTAATATTTGATCAGTAAGAGCAGAAGATGCAACTATACTTGGAATGCATTGGTTTACCAGATTAAAATTTTTGATAAACTGATGCACATACCAAATGAACCGACATCTTTAAAAAAGATAAGGCCAAGCAGCATCAGTTGAAAAAATATGGGACATTTTTTTGTATGGCGATGAAATGTATAGTTTCTTATCTGTGATACATAGTAGGGAACGTTTATTCAAAATTTCCTGATGTATTTTATACAGGATCGAGTTTTCCGCTGTTCAACTGGCCATTTTTGACTTTTGAGTGACTTTTATTTGTGCAGATTTCCCCAGACAATTTCGATATATAGTCGAAAGAGCTCAACAATATCCAAGGTTACATTAAAATCCTTACAAAATATTTTAGCGATTGACAAGATTTTACATATCTCTGATACCGGTTGACAAGGTTATTTCTCCGCATTATCATTATTTTGTATTGAATTGGGTATAGTTAACATCACAACCACTCCATTGCATCTAGTTTCAAATAGTAAAACTGAGAGAATCGTGCGTACATTTTTTGAGACTATGTACCTGGACCTTTTGCAATACAAAACAAGGTGAATCAATGAGTTCCTTATTCCAACTGAAGCTGATACCGAAGTTTCAGTCTGAGCAACGAGTGATCTTTTGAAGTAGTGATGAAGTGTATGTAGGTATTGTTAAAAATAAGATCAGGAAAAAATGTACCTAAAATTGCTTTAGAAATAGAAAGGCGACATAAAAATCAAATGCGTGGTGTACCTGTACAATTTTCAAAAGAATTTGATGTCGACGGATTTCTTAATGACAACATTTCAGTAGTTATAACTTAGAAATAAAAGAAGATTTTGAAACCTCAAAGGGAGGCATGTAGTGTTTACCTTTGCATTTAAGTTACTTAATACTAATTAATATTTATGTATGCATGTTAACATATTTGCATTATATGCAACTATATAAAATCATCATTAAATCGTTCTGTAGAGTAACAATGTTGTAACACCAGACCAATGCATTACTTGTTTAAATTTAATTTTAAATTAAAAAAGGTTAAATAATGACATTGCTGTTGTATTCACATAAATACATACAATTTTCAATGTAACGTTTTTTTGGCTCTTTTAAAAATAAGAGTTACAAAAAATAATAAAATAACGTTTACTTAATTGTAACACATAACATACTACTGCTAAGTTTACGGACACTGAATCTGAACTATAAGATGATAAAGCACAAGACAAGTGCAGAGAGTAGAAAGAACAAACAACAGAATGAAAGCATGACAAAATACAAAGGTAGGATTCAGATGATCCATCAAATTATACTAAAATCTAATTTCTGTCATCGATGGAAACCGATACTTCACTATAATAATAATCCTTGCCATAACTAATAGACATGTTAAAAGAATAGAACTTTAGCTTCTTAAAATTTATATTTGAATATTAATATTACTATTCGAACTGGAAAATAATTAAAAAAAAAGTAATTAAAGGGTTTTCCAATAGCGACAGGTTGTTTTTGAAAGCTTTACTTTCAGTTAAAATATCGTATTTTAATCAGTCACTAAAGAAAAATCATCATGGGAAGTTACGCAGCGTCGCGTCGTGTGTTCGCTAATTGGGTTTTGGAGAAGTAGGAAGTTGATTCCAATTTCGGTCGAAAAATCATCTTTATCTCCTTTTTGGATGAATAGGCATGTGAATAAGCCAAATTGCCGGTTTTGCGACGACACCAATCGATGTTTAATGTGGATTTTGGACTGCAGGCGTCATCGGTCCGTACGAAAATGAAGCTGGCCAGGCCTTCACCGTCAATGGCCATCGCCTTAGGTCGATGAGAAAGACTAACTTGTTGCGCCAAATGACGTTATTTGAAAGCAATTATTGTATTGCTGGATATGAGTCAAAAAATGTATTGAATCTGGTCCATTTCTGGAAACCAATGAATGTAGTGGCTATGGCGGCGGTACCAATGGCTTCAATTTGACTTGGTCGCTCCCGCAACAAAATCCAGGGATTTTGTTTTGAATAATAGTAAAGATTTGCAATGAACTGTAGTCGATTGAAAAATATAATTGAACGCAGCTCGATTTGGATTAAATGCAACATTTGTATGTTGTTGACTAGGATTCGATCTACATATTTCGTTCAGCTGCATTTCAGGCTTCGCGTTGCTCGTTAGTTTGACGTGCTCGAATTAATCTTTGACTTGCAGCATTGTGAGTTCTGCGACCTAAGTTTATACGCCTAGTTGGTGGCATTTTTGAAATTCAACTTCAAATAAAAATATTAAATTTATTTGACTTACAATTACTTTTTGTACTTTTTTCTCTAAAAAAACATAACTCTTAAATGTTCTATTTTTAAGTGCACCTTTTTTTTTGTAAGAATCTTCTACAATGTACGTATTAGGAAAGTAATATAAAAAAATAGATGGATTAAATCGTTAGTCGTTCCCAAGTTATGGTGTGACCAGGAAAAAAATATATAGACATGCATACATGTATATAGATACCAATTGGTTAAATTATTTTATTTTATTTTAAATATTAAATTACGTCCTCTTATTCATGAAAAATCCGGGAAAATTATAAATTACTAGTGTATTGCAGAATAACCACTTGTATAGTCTGCACTGTAGGTACCTACCTAAAAGAACTTTCAATATTTGTATGAGAACAAACAAGATTTTTTTTTATCTGTAGGGTAGATCTAGATATTTACATATATCTTATTAAATTGATGCGGATAGTGGAGTCATTTATGATTGAATTGCGATGTATTAAAATCAAATGAATGAATGAATGAAGCTTAGATCTTAATATGGAAAACAATAAAAAACTTAAAATAAATCAATGGATTGTGGATGGATTCTTACTAATTTTTTGATATAATTTTAATAGACATTTTAAAACGGTGATGTACTCATCAGATGTAGTAATCGGTGTTATTATTCACAAATGTTTGTTATTACTATTTAAAAAAAAAAAATTCAAATTTGTCTTCTCTCCTGAATACCCTTACTTTATGATTACATAGCTATGTTTTCTAAATTTTTAATATTGAAATTTTGGTAATAGAGAAGGAACAAATTCAGTAGGTTTTTTGTACACTTTGTATATTTATCATTACAGAACTTATAAAATAACTATTAATTAGTCTCTCGCGGTCGCTGTGATAATAAATGAGTGTATATTTAAGAATTTTAAAAATAAATCATTACTTAGGAGTAACTTATTACATATACATAATATAACGTGTTATTTGTATGTATTTAAAAGCATTGCATGTATAGTTAGTTAAAAGTTTTTCGGAATTTTGAAAGGAAGTGAACAGTTTTCTACTCACAAGCTTTTTTATAAAAAAGAAAACTATACAAGACTTTGAATATGCTTGTTAAAAAATTAATGAATAAATAAAATAATTACAAAAACAAAAAATAATACAACATAAGTTTTAAATGAGTTATACCAGAGGAATAGTCGGTATATCTGCGATTCCGGACAATTGTTATATGTATATAAAAGAAGAAAACACATATTCAAGAATATATAACTCCATTACATAAATATATATGTTAAAGTAAATATTTTGGTTTAAATAACGTTACAAGTTCAACAAGGTGTGACAACAATGACACTCTCTCAAGGGATAAAATCATTTTAAAAAACGATTTTTGTATAAAAATACAACACAAAAAATTTTATTTGTTTCAAATATCTTTAAAAAAAATATTAAAATAGAATTGTAAAAAAAAACACAAAAATATTTCACTTTTCATTGTGTTTGTTGTTTGAGTATAACATTCTTTTTTTATTGTTTTGAATAAAAAATATAAGAAATTAAAATATAAATTCATAAACAGATAAGAGAGCCCCAAATCGAAAAAGAACTCACCTCGCGTTGTGACCCAACAAGATGATATTTCTGTAAATATAATGAAATATCGAAAAGTTTACGAATAAAGTAACTATGTTTTACCACTATGAAAAAGTCTTCTAAGAAATAAAGTTTAAAAACTAGGTGACAATTTCAAAGGCAAAGCACATACATATGTTTACAAAAATATGCGTGTTTTGCACATATGAAATTAAAATTTCAATTTATAAGGATAAAAAATTACATGCCGGAAGTTGATGGGAAAAAGCTGGCTTAAGATAAAGAAAAAAATATATAGAAAATTAAACAAAAATTTAATTTGGAGTTTTAACTTATTTATGTTTGTATGTTATTTTTATATATTTTGTTTAAAAATCAAATTAACAATAGAAAAAAACCTCAGATTAAGTCGAATATTTTCAATTATTGTAATTGCGCAAGAACAACGAAACAATGCACGTTTCAATAATGTTTTTGAGTTAGTTTCAAGAAAGTGTATGTTGTATCATATAATAAGAATATAAGTAGAAATTGCATTGAAGAAAAAGGATTTTAAATATAAGTAATATGTAGTTACATATGAATATATTTGATCTCTTATATAACATACTTGAAAAATTTTTGTTAAACTACTATAAGTTTGTATACAGAAATATAATATGTATGATACTGATAACTTTAAACAAGTACTGGTATACTATTGACATGTTAAATAAAATTTAGGTACAAAATTTTTACCTACTCTATTATAATTAGGAGTAAGTGTATAAGTGTATTATCCAAGACATATGATGTTAATAACATTTATCCTCAGACAAACTAAACTCATCTGCGGTGTTTTTTTTTTTTTTCTTATTTAATCTCAAAGAAAAAATAGATTTCATCTACCAGACAATCGAAAAAACCCAACAAGTACTATAAGAAAAGAAAATTTGAATTTTTTAAAAACATATAGAGTTCTTAAGTTTTTCTTCAAAAAAAAATCTTTACTTATATCCTCACATTTTGCGCGACGCGACGTTCTCACACGTCGATATGCGATCACATCACTCATTTGGGATCATATGCAGGTTTACGTTAGCTTAAAATTTGTGTTTTGTTTATAGTTTGTGAAGATGAAGTAAATAAAAGTCGCGAAGAATTTGGTGTAGACCAATTCCGGATGCACATCGTGCCGACAAAGCACTGATTTTTGCATCCCATTGTTATTGGAACTGCGTTGGAGTGAACCAGAATATAAGCCGTGTATAATTTGATCAGCACGGCTATGCGACCAAGCTTACTAACTTCCGACGCTAATACTGACTTTTCGTTTAGTCGACCACCTAACGCCAAAAATCAAGCTTTCCGAGCTTGTATTCTATGAAACCTGCATCATTACGGCACTTCTAAACTACAGTAGTTAAAACTTTAACTTAACCGGGACTGGAGGTCTAGCTGTGGTAAACTATTTGAATACCGAAATCAGATTTCCTTGTACAAGGGGAGTTACTTTGCCTCAGTACTTGTTTTGTGCTGTGTTGATTCGCTAATTTTATTTAAATTAAACTATTAGTACTTCACGACCACTAGCGATTTGCGTTAAATATTTGTGTCGACCTGTTTTCGTGTCAAATGAATGGGACGATCACTGTCAAAAAGTGCAATGTCTGAGCTTAAGACAAAAAACTGGATAATAGATGTATATGTATATGTTATGTAGGTAATTAGTTTTACTTGAAATAGATTGTCGAGCAGGTCTAGAGGAACAGTATTCGTTGAAAATGCTATCAGAAAATCTAAACGTTTTCCTCGTATGTATCAGGTTGGAAGTAAAAGCGGTTCTCAGATTTGGTCATTTTTCATGTGTCATTTATTTCAGTGGGATTTCGACATATTTTCATGGGTTTTCCTTAGACAGTTTACGCACTACGCAATTAGAATCTCTGTTTCGCATTCTCGAATTCCTAAATAAATTTCAATAGGTTTTCATGAAGCCATTCATTGTTTTCTTGCAGTCGAGGGTCTTTTTTTTTAATGCAGACTATTGTTGTCGTAAAGGTGCATTCTTTCCACTCCAGAGGATTTATATTTTTGGTAGATAATTAGGGAACCAAGAATTGATAACTAGTTTTTGTTAGGAGGATCCAAAAAAACATTTTTTATTATCACTGCTAAATTAGTTTTAGTAACTTTCAATTTTCTCAGAAACCAGAAGACATAAAGCCATATCTACGGTTTTTGTGTTTGATTTAGAATTGATAATAACATTGACTACAAATGTCAATTTAGAATTGTATTTCACAATTTTGAATTTTTTTTTTGAATTTTTTAAAAAGCTTTTGCAATTCTTAATTTTGCAGTTGTTTTTAAATATTTTTTTAAAGATATATACATACATATGTATTTTTTTTTTAAGTAGTACTCGCATGTTAGACACGCACGTTGCTTTTGAACACATATGCGATAAAATCTCAGTAATTATGGCTCTCGAGGTCGAGACCCGTCATCTTCGCCCAGGATTACATCATGCTCCCTGCTCAGTAATTTTATGTTTACCCGGTTTAAAATATATACATATTTTATTTTAGTTGTAATAAACTACATGTTTAGGCAAAGGACATAATTTTTTTCTTGCAAAGAACAGCAGGTTAAGTATTGATCGATATTTTAAGCACTTATCGATCACTACTTCCCCTGCTGTTCATTGATTTCGAGTCAACAGGGAGTTTATCTGGCTTGCTATGCGGAGGAGGGGTATACGGAAGAAACTTGCTATTATTGCTATTATAAAAGCGATTTATAATGGGTCCAAATTACATGGAGGTAGCTTGTCAGAAGAATTTGAAGTCCAAAGTGTGGTAAAACTGAGCTGCTTATTGTCACCAATCCTATTAAATTGGTGATAATGATAAGTTACATTATGTACTGCGATTAGCTTTGACATTAAGGACAGAAATATTTAAAATTTTACAACTTACTTAACTTAAATTTCAGACAACTTACCTCAACAATCTTGACTACTCAGACCATGTATGCTTTCTCATAGGATCATGTATCTCCATCATATGGCAACATAGGTGGAGAGAGAAGCAACAGTTGTAGGGCTGAAAATCAGTATACGGGAAAAACAAAGATATTCAGCCTCGTGAGCTCGCAGTCATCTGCTCCTATGAACATTGCTCAACAACCAGTAGAGAAAGTCGAGAGCTTTCCATACCCAGCCGTATAGGGAAAGCAAAGGCTGCATTGATGGGAACACAAAGATACGACTGTTTAATTTTAACGTCGAATTTGTTCTGCTATATGGATGAGGCACTTGGAAAACAACAACAACAATAAAAATGAAACTGCAAACCTTCGTTAATAGGTGTCTTCGAATCATCTTACTAGTTTTCTAGCCTAATCGTATATCTAACGAGGACTTATATCGGTGAAGAGGTGATGAACCCATCGATGCCATTATACGAAGGAGCAAAGGGATAGAGGATTGTACACAAGCTTCGAAAAGGTAATGTAGAATCCACTCACACAAGAAAGAAGAAGAGTTGGAAGACCGAAAAGTACGTGGAGGAGAACTGTCGAGGAGGAATCTGCGATATTGGGAGAGAGCTGGAGGGAGCTTAAATACATCGCTGGAAACTGCACACGAAGGCGCGTAGGAGTAGCTGAGGCCCTATGTCCCGCTAGGAAATACCAAACCAACACACTTCTTGGGTCTGAGGACCATGTTCGTAGAGTACGATTAGTAGTTTGTGTTTCTTTTTTATTCTTTTCTGAGAGAGATTTCATGTTTTATATTCAACCAAACTACGGTAAAACAAAACCACGACAAAATTTAAAACGCTGTGGATCGAGCGTTCGTACACCATAACCACAAAAAAAAACAATGTTTTTCACTACTAAAAAACGCCATCATCATATTACTTAGTGTAAATCAAAAACCAACCAAAGTCTGCAAACAGGCTCCTTATGTTTTGATATTTATCAAAAAAAAAACTCAAATGAACGCCTGATTCTGAGACCTTAGGAATTATTACATGAATTAACTGAGATAAATACAATTTTTTGATTTTTCTTAACTATCTTTTTGTAAATCTTCCATTTTAATTTAATTAGCTTCTTATTCTATATTCTAAGCTTGGCAAAATGTTTTTTTTTTTTTTTAAATCTAATATTCGTCAACTAGTCAGTAGTACCAAATTTTAAATTGTACTACTGAAATCTTTTAAAAATCTATGAAATCGAAATGTAGAACACAAAAATTTCACTTTGTTGCGATTTCGACAAATTTGGAATTACAATCGATTAAATGAATTTGTGGAACACAGAATTTCATTTTCGATCGATTTGGATTGAATAATATACGTATGCTTTTTGGTGGTCATTTTTGTAATTCATTGATTCGAACTATGATACTATTAACAGACACAACTATTAACAAAATTGATGGTTGAAGAGAGTATTGCTAAAGGTTTAATATCTTTAGTGTAATCTATCAAATACCATTGAGGTCGAAGATGACGAGCTAATGGGTTAGAGCCACTCCAAAGTTTACGTTTCATTATTTTCTTGAGTATAATACGTTAGTCAAAAGAACTGAGGGATTTTAAATTGATTGGTTTTTGTAATAAGTTAAGAAAAGTAGAATTAAAATTAAATATTTACTTTTTATTATAATACTATTTTTATAAGTCAAACTTTGCATACTGACTAACATAATGAATATCGAAGCAATAATAATTAAAAAGGAAAACGTAAAGGTGATGCCGTTTTAATTACCGGTTGATGTAGATTTCTCAACAAAAAAAAAAAAAAAAAACATTTTTCTGCACAAAGACTTCAAATATTTATATTATTGATTGATTAAAAACAATTTTTAGTTCCCGAATTATGAAAAACACATGAATCAACACTTTGAAGTAAAATTGGAAAGAATTTTACTTTTTTTTAGGATAATGACAGATATCATATGGATTTAGCAAATTGCTAAAAGTTAAAGTAGGGTTTTCTGGATTTCAACTTTAGCAACATGTTAAGAGATAGTAAATTTTAAAATAGTTTAAAATTAGCAAAACCATCTTTTTAGCTTAGCAAATTGCTAAAAATGGGTTTAACAATTTGCAAAATCGTTACAAATTTTGCGCCATTATTTTTACCGAAATATAAATCTTCATTTTGGCGTTAAATAAAACTAAATATCATAAAAGGAACGTAAAAGTCTAAAAAATGTGTGCCGTTAATGAAATCCGAAAAACTGTATTCACATGCCAATGAATTCCTTCTTATTTGCCCATTTATCGTAAAGTATGCAGCAACATTGCAAATCACTGGGGATTTCATAATCGATATGACTAATAAATATAAAACTAAAATAGCCGTGTTTTGGTGAGTGTGAATAGCCAGATCAGTCTACCAAAACAATACAAAATTATAAATATCTATAAATATTCACTTTTTCTTTTGCTTAGTACATTTTTCTTTTTGTTAGTTTGAGAACATTAGAACATTGATATTAAAAACGCGTCAATAAAACACGGTTAATAATTGATTAAAAAACATATGCACAAACACTTAACAATATATAGATTAAGGTGAGGTCGAATGAAATAAATATCAAACTTAAGAATAGTAATTCAATCAGATTGCGTAGCATTGAATTTCTGGCAATGGGTGTCAAATAAAATTTTGAACACAAACAAAATATATTATATATAACTACAAGGTGATCAAAAAGCCATTTAAAAGAATGTGTGAAAAAATCTTTTCCAGTAGGTAGGTTTTATTGAAAAGAGTTTGAAATATTATGATACTACAAGAAACGTCAGCAAATTTGAATGTATGTTTAACATCGATATCTTTAGAGTTTTAAGAGAGAAAGACGCTGTAGTAATAGAAATCCCATCCATTAAAGTCTTAATGGATTTTGAAAACAAATTGTATACGAATACATACATATATCCATCAAAAAATTAAAATCTGTTTCAATACAACATATTACTTTCACTAATGTTCGCATTGCTTCAATCAAAGACCTTTAAAAACTGAAAACGTATAGCCCTTTACTGTCAAAATTAATAATCCATGTGAAGGCCCTTGCTTTGCTTAAACTTTTTATTTTTTAAAATTAAAGTGTAATTCCTACCGAATGTACGCAATGAATTTCAGCTATTTCACAACAACATTGGTAACGTAGGATAGCTCGACCACTTTTTCTGAAATTTTTTATATAAAACACAATATTTTTATTATTTAACATTTATTAAAAGGATCTTGAACTTTAATATCTAAAATACAAAAAAAAAAAATAATAATAATAATAATAATAATAAATGTACAAAATGTAAGGGATAAAATAAGTAAGGTAATTTTATGGCATTATACTCAATTATACTCAAAACCTAAACAAAAAAATTAGCAAGATTATAAATGTAAATTTAGTTTTAATTCATTTTAGTTTTTAAATGAAAATATAGTTAAAATAATTTTTGAACTTAAATATTCAGTCAAACTACTTTATAATAATATAAAAATTTCAAACAAATAGAATTTCTACTTTAAGAACAAAATATGAACAAGAATATTACTCACAGTTTATTTAAGATTACCAAGTAACGATTTTTTAAGAGAGGCCTTACCTTAAAAGTCTTGTTATATAGTCTGGCCAATTTTCTGGGAACATGACTAAGAAGAAACCAACTGCAATAAGAATAACACCGGCTAGTTTCATGCCAGCAAATGTAGCGCCATATAGAACAACATCAAGAGCTTAAATAAAAAAGTCTTTATAGGGTTTAATATAAAAAGGGATTTTAAACCTCACCTCCAGATACTGGGACTGCTGTTATGAGACCGAGTGTGACAAACATATTATAGGTAACCGCGGCACTGAATTGCGTCAGCATATGAAAGACTAAAAAGCAAATAGATAATTATTTTGTACATATATTGCGAATGTTAAGATTGTGCATCTATTTTACATGCATTACCTAACAATAGTATACTAGCAATAAGCAGTATGACCCATGACATTTGCTCCGAGGGCATACTCTCGGTTCCCGTCAAATAAAGTGCAACACAAACAGGCCAAAGCAACGCTGCATTCAAAAATCCGAGAGTTGTGAACGCAAATGCTATCTGCCCCACGGGTGGATCGCCCATAAGCTTTCTAAACATCACCTACAACCGATATTCAAATTTTATTAAATGATTTAAAAAACGTCAAACATACGCCCAGTGCGGCAAAACATTTGAATTTTTTGAGATATGTATATTTTGTGAAGGTATTGCAGTTATTAAAAAAAAATAAAAATAGTTGGGACATCACCCCGATTTATTCAGCTTTTTTCAAGCTATAAGTATAAACTTACCTAAAAACTAACTTAAATCTAAACTTATAACTACGAGTACGAGAGAGGGTGAGACAAAAGGAGTTTGAGGTGATGGGTTATTGAAATCAAAAGGAACATCCAACCTTACGGATCAGAGGTTCATGGTGTGTTGGCAAATGAAATATGCGAGGTTTTATTAGGTTACAAGGGTTAGTGTTGAAAGAAATGGAATTGAGGGGCAGTCAACTAAACCAGAAAGAAGCCGATATATAAAAAGTATGTCGGGAATTTGTCAACGTTCCTGTAAAGAGTTGATTTTTAACAGTTGGATTCGGTCACGAATCACGATAAGGGGGTGAAATCAAAGGATTATTCCGAGAAAGGGATTGAAATGCAAAGCGAAAGAATCGTCGTTCGATGATTTACATATATTCTTGATATTATGTACATACATCTTGATATGGAGACCAAGCTTGAGACGCATACCCATGAAGCATCAGTGTGCGCGGTTAGTTTTCTTTCTGTTGTTGCTTTCTCTACAATGTCCTTCTGTCTTGTATTAATGGTGCTTATTTTGACATTCTCTTTCGTTCGAAAGTGAGTCGAATTCGTTGAATCTTAATTTTGAGAATCGGAGATTAGAATGTTAATCGCACAAATCGAAAGTTCACCTAATGCATAGAAAGTTCATTCATTTGCGAAAGCTAATTCAATTTTGACATTCGAAAGAATAGAATTAAATGTCAATTTTGTATCGTTTGAATTTTTCTGTTGAGTAAAAAACAAAACATGTAAGTTTTTAATTATTTCATGGAAAATAAATTACTTTTATTATTTTTTTGTTGTTGTTTTATGTTTAAGGGTCGCGTTCCAACTGGTCAAACCGCGAACAAAAGGAAAAATTAATTAAAATAATGGAATAAAAACTCGGAGGTAGCAATGGTTTTGAAGCATCCACTATCCTTCTACTTTGAACTTCTTCAGCACCGTCTTCATTTATAAATAACACAAATTCCATATTTTCATTTTTTATCTAATTAAATTGTTAAAATTAAACAAAACAATTACAAGTAAAAAAGATTTCACTTTTTGGTTTTGACATTTCACAAACACTTCTATTTTGTATTTGATATTTTAGTGTGACCAAGTGTATACGAAAAAAATAAATACAAATTTAGAATGAGTTATGAACAACTTTTTTTTTAAGAATAGTTTCAAAACAGCTGAGTTGATAGAAAAAATGTAATGAATATGTATTTATTTATGGTTAAACTTTACTGTATAATGAAAAAATGTATTATTTATTTTGTTTCTTGATTCTTTATACAACATGTATAAAATGTTTAGAAACAAACAAAATGTAAGACGGTCATACTAGTTCAAATAGAAACATGGTAAATGTCAAAAACCTGATACTGAAAATGAATCTTTTTTCAACTTCATTTTATACTATCTTTCGCAAATGAATGTTATTCGATCAAATCTAAAAATTACGAAAGTTCATTCGAACGAATAGACTATTCATGAGAATGTCAAAATAAGCACCATTATGTTCCATTTCGGTAGTGTAAGACGTTTTCAATATTAATATATGAATTGACCCGGATCATAAATAGCCCTTATGATAGGTATATAACTGTGCAAATACCAACAAACTAAAAAATAAACGCCTTGCAAGCTTCAGTCTAAACCTATCAAAAAATATATCCTTACCCTGAATGCAGCATATCCCGCTGCTGCCAATGCAGCCAATACAACACCACTCAATGTTGGACTTTCTGTAATGCCATCCATGTAAGCAAGTAATGCAATTCCAGTATCACACAGTATAACAGCGACAATCTAATACCGGAAGTTTATGGAAATCTGTTCAAATGCTAATACGGAAGCGTTGTTTAATTTTAATCTTATTGGTGCTTACTTACCCTTACGCCAACGAATTGCTCATGCAGAATAACCCATGATAGAAGATAAACGCATGTAACATTAGTTGCAAAAAGAGCCATAGCATCCGTTGCAAAAAGAACTCGTAATGATAACGTATAAAGATACGTCGTCACTATCCAAAGAATGCAGAAGGA
Source organism: Scaeva pyrastri (assembly GCA_905146935.1). Classification (NCBI taxonomy): domain Eukaryota; kingdom Metazoa; phylum Arthropoda; class Insecta; order Diptera; family Syrphidae; genus Scaeva; species Scaeva pyrastri. Next base: position 89,041,269 of record LR989927.1, read on the forward strand.
TAAACAACGGTTGAGAAAACGGCCTATGGGTATGATAAATATTTTACTTTGTCTGAACCTGGCAAAATCACAAGGCATGTAATACTAACCGATTGTAAAACCCCGATCTCGAAAACCTCTGAGGACATCACCAAGAATTTCTCCAGGCTTATCACACTTCCTCACTGCAATCCTTCCAAGTACATAAATGGGAAAAAATAAAAAAGCAAAGTTCGTAAAAAACCACGAAGCAAAAAAAGGTGCATTGAATATGGTTGACGCAAATGTGGTTTGCGGAACATGAAACATCTTTGTGGCATCTTCAACTTCAGTGACGCCGGATCCAAATCCCATAACCTCATCCGCGTCTCCGTCGTCGTTTAAAACGTCCATATCGATATCATCGGTGTTAATGTATATACTTCGGTTAAGGTATAAGAATTTTATACAATGTGTAGCACCGACCCATGAAGCAGTAACCAAAATGGTAACACATACTCCAAAGTACATCTGAAAAGTACAAACAATATTGGCATATAAAGCGGTGGGATTAATTAAACAAGCTTACAAACCTTTTGTGCCAGTTCGGAGCAGCATCTTTCTTTACAGGCTCTCAATCTTTTAAAATGCACAACTGTTGTTTCTGGTATATCGGTGATAGGGGTTTCAGCATCAATGCCTCCACTGCTGCCGTATCCCCTGCAGTGCTCTCGAATATCATGAGAAATTTGATGGTGTTGTATTGTAATTGATTCACTAGCATCTTGTTGACTTGACGACACCGAATCCTGATGAGCGAATTGAGGGTTGCTGGTGTTAAGAATATTAGTGAAACCACCATAGGGTCCATTTGGTGAGTCACCAGTAACAACTACAGATGGAGCTCGTACCCGTTTTGGGTTAAATATAGCGGGTATTTCTCCGTCTCGTGTCATGACTATCGCTTTGTTGTTTTTAACATTTTTTTTTCATAAGCTTTTTTTCTATTTAGTAGGTAATCCTCTTTCAATAATTTTTTTATCTTAAAGAACACTACAAACAAATGTTTCATATATAATATTGCTTTGTAAAAATTAACACTTTAAAAAATAAAAGTGAAAAAGAAGAACTGTTCATGTAGCTACAAAATTGATATAATTTATTTTTTGTTTGTTGTTAAAACTTGAAGATTGAAGGCACTCTTGCACATACTATGTGTTTACTTTTCTTGTTAAATACATATATGTACATATGTAGGTATTTAAAAACCAGTAGGAGAGTTTTACGTTTTTCTGGACTTCATTCTAATAACAAGTTTTGCCATTATCTTATTATCATTATATTAATTTCAAATTTCTAATCGTATGGGAGTTCAATTTTTATTAAACCAGCCAAAAAACGGCTCGAATGTTACAAATAATGAAATAAAGCGATAACTTTTTACATTTCGAATGAAAATTGATTGAAATAAAAATTAATGCATACTAAATAAACAAGGTTCACTGCACCATTTATTTTTGGTATGACTAAGGGTTTTATTTAATTTTTTTTCAAGGCAGATTAAGTTAATTAAGGAAGTGACGGATAGACTTTAATTTTTTAAATTTTTTTATGGGAAACAAATTAGTCCAATCATATGTAATTTTCATTGGTTTTGGCTTGTTTGAACAGGTATAACTTCTTTAATCTACAATACCTATACATATTTCATCGAAACAAAAAGTATTGTAAAGCCAGTCTCAAATGTTTTTTATTTCAGTATTTTTTTTATTGTTTTCTAATACAAAAATTCTAATTGCGATAATGGTTTTTTTTAAATTAATTTTTGAAAAAGTGTCTAAATTGGGGTTTTCCCTTTGAAATTTCCTTTTCACACATAGAAATTTTCAATTCTCAGAAATTCCACTGCGAAATTAGCGCTTCGAGAGAATGTTTTCTCTTGGAAAAGAAATATGCCCACGACCAGCTCAAATAACTTTTGTTGTTGTATGTATATGTAAAGACAAACCAATTTTTTGACTAGGGAAGTGCACGTTCAATTCGCATGGTAGGAAGTATGCAGAACAATACATATTATGTTGTGTGGTTTATCTACCTACTTCTTGCACCCTTTAGTTTGATGACGTATAAGAAGTAAGAATTCATAATCGTTTTTTTTTATATGTTCTTAAATTTTTGTTTGTGGTAATAGAGAGGGGATTTATTGTTCTTTGGCAAAAACAAAAACAATTTCACGGCAAATGAGATCAGGACCTATTTTCGAAAAAATAAGGAAATGGAAAGGAAACGTACACCTAGCACAGGTTGTCCTTTTCTTTGGTTATCATTTTTGTTTTTTCTTTACTTTCCCACTTTAGCGTGTTATTGATATAAGAATACTCTTTTTTTTTTAGCGCGCCGCGTAGTGGGGCCAATAAGTTATTTTAAGATAATAATGAATTCTAAATGTATTTGCTAGTATTAAGTTAGATATAAGGTAAGTGAATTAATAAAAATATAAAAAAAAAATAATTAAAAAAAAAAAATACTCATTTTTTCTCCGATTCTATTCTTGTTCAAAAAGAGCATAGAGAGCGTTGTCACTTTACTGCGATTGCAGTAGATCTACTGCATTTTTTTCCAAAAATGAAAATATTTTAAAAATTTAGATTTTTCCAAGTTTTCATTTCGATCGATTTGAAGTAAAAAATGTATCTAGGTACCTACTATGTATTCCAGTTGATTACTATGTAGCTGCATATGTACGTACATACATATACATATTCAAAAATCGTTCCAACACTTGGTTTTCCATTTTTGTCACATAAAATTGGATTTTCATACTAATAACAAAAATAAAGAAATCATAGTAAGATTTTTTGAATTGAGTTATCAAATTATTTCGAAAAGAATCTGAACTGTAGGTAAATTGTACAAAATGGAAAATAGAATTAGAAAAAAAAAAAACACAATTTCCTCTTTAGGTGTATTTGCATTAAGGTTTATAAATGGCAAATAAGTTATACTTTTCTGAAGATAACATTTTTGATAACTCTAACCTGAATCCAACTTCAAAGTCACTCTATGTACGTCGTAGTCAGGTTTTTAAACATAAAAAAGGATGGATGCGACCCAAACTAATAACTTCCTTTTACATGTAGGTACCTACCTTGAAAACTTGGCATCTGTAAAAGTTTTTGTGTTACAATAAATAGCCAATCAAAGACTTAAGAAATTTTTTGAGATATTGTACTTGTATATTTTGGGTACATTTTTTATTCATTATTATTTTTCGTGAAAAACTATCTATTCGATATTCGTCAAAAATGTACCATATGTTAACAGTTGTATTATGCAAACAATAAAATAAGGTCGAAGTTAAAATGATAGACCCCTCCCGACATCTTCAAGTAAAGAAACAACATTTTTTGGTAAGTTTTTTATTTTTTGTAAAAAAGCTTTCAATTCAATAAGTGTCAAAATTCTAGCATATGTTAATAGTTGTCTTATGTAGTACATACATACATATAAAATAGAATAGATATGAGAACAATATCGTTGTCCGCTCTAGAGTTAATCAATTTTTTTGCACTTTTTGAGCTACCAATTTTTTTTACGTTTTTTTTTCAATTTCAAAAAAAAAAAATAACGATATGTTGAAATCTATATTTCATCACAGTGTACGGAATAATATTTATTTTGAAGTCAATAGCATTATTTGTTCCTAAGATAGTCTGTTTGCTCCAAAATGTTTTTTTTATCAGGAAAGCATACATTCAAGTTTTTCATGATTTCATAGAGTCAAATAAAAAATCTCAGACATACCTAAATTTGTATAACTAAAAAGATTTTGCAAACTAGGTACATAAGTGAGAAATTATTTTAATTCAGGACAACAAATAAGAAACTCCTTAAATGTAGTAGAAATGTAGGTATGGTTTGGTATGTGCCTTTAAAATAACCTATAGTGAACGTTCCAAATTAAGTTCCAATGTTGCAATGTTATTATGTATATGCACTACGGTTACGCTGACTAATTTTTTCTTTCACACAACTAAAGGTAATTCTTCTGAAGATAGAGTGAGATAAAGACAGGGCCGGACCCACCATATGTGCAGGATGTGCAAGTGCACAGGGCGCAGCATTCCGGAGGCGCATTCTCGGGAACAAAGAAAACCATAAGGTGCAGGTTTTTACTTTGCACAAATGTGTATTCCACAGTTCACACCATTCTCATACTCGCACAACACAAAAAAAAAAAGAAGAATCCTAAATACACGCATCCACACCAACTCATCAGTGCGAGTATTTTTCCTGCACACTGGGTCCCAAGACTTACATTCTATTCCAATTACCACGGCGTACAGTGTGACAATTTCCGTATTATTTTTGAATAATTATTTTTTTATTAATGAAATAAATTCATTAGATACAATATCAGAGAATTGAAAATAAAATAAAATAAAATTAGTGGTTAATTATATACATTATGTTGATGGATGGGATGTTATAAACTTAAAGAAAAGGTTAAACTTGTAAGCGCTATTAATTTAATTCCCCTAAACGAGCTAAATGTCACACTGTAAGACGGTAGCGGCGAACGGATAGTTAAAGGATTGCAATGTTCGGGTGTTTTTACACATCATAGAACATAGAAGCGATAAAAAATGCGTGTGGGTTTTACAGTCGCCTTTTTGTTCCTTTTCTTCTTCTATTGAATATTTTTTCAGTTAAAATTCTTTGTACTCTGGTCTGGTGCAGATTTTTTAAAACTTTTTTTCGCTTACGATTATTTAAATAAAATCAGATTTGAAAGTCAAGTGACGGCTTGTGAAAGTGTTTAGTAACTACCTATTTACTATTAAATTTTTGTGTTGTTTTTTTTCCAATATGGACAAAGAAAAGCCTTCGGGGGCAGAATTCAGAAAAAAGCTTGTTGAAGCCGAAAACAAAGCATACATTTTACTAAATTTCGTATCGATGAGGTTCTGGTAGGGAGTGCAGTGGTGTCAGAAGAAGAGGTTTCTGATATTGTTTCAAATGAAGATTTGGGTTACCCTAAATTTTCGTTATTACGTTAAATTACATAGTACATATCAGATACTCATACATACAAGTATTTTTTTGTTAGTGAGGATTAGGCCTACCTCAATAAAAAAAAACGCATTGAAAGTCTACCTCCGGGGTAATGTGGAAAGGACTTAATATGTGTATTAGTATGTGTATGCATGTATATTATATGTATTTTCGCAAACATAAAAAGGGCGCTTTCTAAAAATCTTGCACAGAGCGCAATTTTAGCTAGGGCCGGCCCTGGATAAAGACGTCCTATCTTCCCTGTCGACGACGACAACGGCGCGGCGGCGACGGCCGGCGGCGCGGCAACGACTCAAATAGTCAAATATCTAGTATAACTTTCAGTTTTTTTTCTATTCGCATAAAAAATTTCAAATAAACATCACAAAAACGTCCTTGGCTTGAATTTCGTACGGCACCAAAGACGATTTTTTTTTTTTTTTGTACTAAGAAATCTATTACCATTCTCCACTCAAAAAAAAAAACAATTTCGCAGAGCAGCAGCGTACGTAATTTAATAGTTGCTTTTGATAAAAAACGTCCTTTTTGAGAGTGTATTTTGTAAATCACTTATTTTTGGTTTAGTAAAGATGACTTAAAAAAATTGTCAATTGATTTTTTTCGAAAATTTTACCAACTGTCAAAAACGTCATCACATAGTATAAAATATTTTGAAGACATATCATTTTTTCTTCCTTGTATATTTGAGCGACAATTTTTTTTTAGTTTTTCTATTTTAAAAAAAAATTATGCTGAACTTTACCAAATATTTACCAAATCTGTATCAAATTACAATGTATACAACAAAATTTATTTGAAGTTAATAGCACTACCTGTTTCTGAGATATTTGCGACAAACCAAAATGTTCACATTTTTTGAAAACTGCTATTTTGAAAAAACAGCTTGACAACTTTTATAAACGTAATTTCTGCATTTTTCGAAGTTATTACCTGTCGAACAAAATCTAATTGGAGTCGATATCTCTACTCGTTCTTTAGATATCGAGGACAAAAAAAAGTATTTCTAACATACGAAAATACAAACGCATGATATGATATCATATTTTATCCAGATCCATTCAGCCAATGTGGCGTGATTAAAAATTAAAAGATTTGTATATGTACTTCACAATTGGTGGTCTTATGAAAAAGCTTGATATATGCCACGATCCATGTGATTGGCACCTTTTTATCGACTCATCAATATACAGTTTTAAAACAGTCATTAACCAAATATAGCCTGTGCCATTGAGCTTCAAATAATGTATTATAGTGGACAATTTAAAATTAATGCTATTATATAAAATTTTGTAATGCTTTTAATTTATATCAATTGCTTAAACGATGTTTTATGTGATTTTCTCATTTTTTTAAATCGCTATATCGTAAAATTTAGACCTGTTACAATAAATTCACATTCAGTTAAAAGTTTGAAATTTGTTATCTTTCTTATCTCTGTGCCAAAATGCAGAAATTAAAAGAAATCCATCCCACCCCACGGGAACAATAGTTTTTGCCGGGATAAAAAGTAAAATGTGTCCTATTTCATACTATAATCTATCTCTGTGGCAAATTTCATATAAATTCGTTCAGCCGTTGTGGTGCCATTTGGTAACAAACATCCATACATCGAAACTTTCACGTTTATAATAATACACGGATTCTATTTTGAAGGTGTGCTGCGGTGAGAGGTAAGACGCTGTTGGAAGAATAGTTTTGAATTTTGTTTTATTGTTGTATATTGGTAGTTCTAGCAAACTGATTCCAGATTTTATTTAATCACGTGTAAAAAAAAGAAATTCAAACACGGGTATTTTAATTACACGGATTAAAATCCGGATATTCTAAATACGCGGATATCCGTGTATTTGACTATCCGCGTAATCGGGAGCTCAAATTCAAATGTCGTAGGATCAGATTTAAATCTATTCAAAAGAATGCAAGTTTTTTAAACAAATACGTACATATGTAGATGCAGTACAATTTCAAAGCTCCGGTACGAGACATCTAAAGCCTCGATATAATATGCATGAAAAATATGCCACAAGGCATCCAACGCCTTTTCACAATAATATTACATAGCATTTTACGTTATTTATTGTTTTCCGTTTAATTTTAAAATTATTTTTCATATTTTTTAGTTTGTTTTGCTAATCGACTTTTTTTTATTTTATTTTATATGTACATAATATGTATTACATGTATATAATATAACTATGAACAAATTTTAGTTTTTGTTTTAAATTGCTATTTTTTTTACTTATGTACATCTGTACATAATGTATGTATGCATACATACACACAATTAGCTTGAATGTCGATAAAGTCGTCATCAGATGAGAAAATTGCTCAGGAGTAGGCGAAAATTGGTGTGATACAGGTCTCACTTTAAGTAGTTTTAAGATTGAATAAAAATTAAAATGAATTTAAAAAATTAGTCCAAAAAGACTCCGTATATTTTTTTATGTATGCATTACAAATAGTAAAGTACAATAATACACAATGTAAGTGGCAGCACTGATGATAGCTTGTATTATTCTCTTTATATTGACCGAATTACAAAAAATGTGTGTCAACAAAGGATACCATTATGAATTGTATAAAAAAAAAAATAGGGACAAATAAGTTTCCGTACAGGTCTCATTGCCATGTTATAGTTAGCCAAGAAAGTTTCATGGTCACATTTTTTTGGTGGAAAGTTTTTTTTAATTCTTAATAATATTTAATCTAAAATATGTACATCATCTTTTTCACTCAAGAAAACTAAAACAAATTACATATAATTGACGTGAGAAATGAGGGAAAAGACCTCGATCGTCTGTCTATTCAACATGTTTTGAATAATTATAAAAAAAAAATCCCTTGCAAACAAACCAAGATATAGCTGTCCATTGTCCAATAAAGATATATCGTCGAACGGAAAAAAAAGTTATTGAGCAGTATAGCAGAGGATCCCAAGCAAAGTGCTACAGTTCTCGCAGATGAATTCGAAATTAGGGACGGGATTGGTGTTAACAGCTCAGTTCTCTGTACTGAGCTTGAAGAGAAAAACGCCTAATTACGCATTTTGGGAACACACCCCATGTAGAACAGTTTTTGTTTTCAAACTCGAATTGAAAGAAAAACCAGAAATTTCGTAAACAAATAATAATATGAATTTGTATATACAATACAATATATACATTATGTATACAACTTTTGTTTTCATTATGCATTTAATTTTTTCTATTTACAAGTGGACATTTTGCTTTTGTATTTTGTCCGTTACGATAAGATTTTGAAATTTTGACATCAATAATTTGACAAGTAATGCAGGGATACCAACAATGGGAAGTCAAATTAAGAGTGAGTTAAAAAGTAAATAAAGCGTTTTATGGATAGGTACTCGTATAACTATGTAAGAGATAAATTACCAATACAACACGACTATTTGCTTCTTTTGATTACTTAATTTAATTTCTATTTTTTTATTTTGACTTTTGAATTGTTTTCATACAACTTTGTAATAAAAGATCAATGAATATAGTTTCTGCAGTTTCATAATTTTTCAGCTGGAAATTCATTTTCCTGAGCATAATATGTGGATTTAAATCAATGATTGCTATATAACTGACATGTCCAAAAAGACCAATTTAGTGGTCATTAGTATTACCTTCTAAAGCTTATAATTTAAGAGTGTCCGCATAGGGGCTGGAAAGTTAATGAAAAAATAAAATTAATGCAAACAAAAGTCAATTCAATTTTAATACGCGTACTTTTAGGACTGCACGAATTTGAGTGATTTACCAGGGTCAATGTTTCTCTACAAACTACGATAGTCAGAAAGAGCAAAATAGAAATTCCCTTCATTGCGAGCCTAAATTAAAAAGGAGAATGCAGTTCAATGTCGAAATAAGATTTTTTATAATAAATCTATGTATATTAAAAAAAAAAAACAGTTTTCATTTAAATTCTCTCACGAAATCTCGCGATTCAATAGTTAGTTAGCTAGAAACGACACAATGGTGTCGCGCTTCTATTGTTTTGCGTTTGACGAAAACAAATTTTTCTTTTGTTTTTCTGATCAAATTTGAAACACGCACGAAACTGCCATACACTTTTATATTTATTAAGTTCTTAAAGCCTTGAAGTGCTCTATTAGCCATATTTTTTTCTCATATACATAATCTACATGTATACCTTAATATTTAAGTATTCTTGGACTTCCGTATTTTACTTTCTTTCTCTTCCTTTGAATTACAATATCCGAATAATACCATATACCTATTGTGTGTATACCTCTGTAGATATGTATTTTTTTTTCTTGCATGAGATATATTTAAAAAAAATAATTGGGCTTACCAGATTATCTTCTTCGACCAACATTATTATGTACTTCGGAAACATATCTTTCATAACTGATATACAATACTTTATCCTTTTTTGTTAGTCAAGAACCTAGATGTCGTTAATTAATATTAAATTACTCAATTTATATATAAAGGAATCACGTTATCTTTTTTGTTTAGTTTTCTTTTTCATTATTTTATCGAATACACACAATCTAAAAAATAAGTAAATTTTTTTGAATTATCTAATGATTCTTAGCACTTTAGCACAAAACTATAACAAATGAGTTGATTTTAAGTTACCAAGTTAAATTTCATTAAAAGGAGGTGTGTAAAAGATTAAATAAATAATTATTATTGATTGCTTGATAAAATACGCATAACTACTGATACTGAGTCTTCTGACTATGTATTTAGAACTTCTGTTGAAAACTGTTTCGTGAATAAACTAAAGGACAAATTAAGCTACATGCAATCGGTTAACAAACATAGAGAAGCTTTTTGAACTTTTTTAAGTGCGCTTGTGTCAGAAATTGTTGTTGGATGGAGTGGTGAAGAAGCTATAAACTTTTATTTATTTCAGGTTTGGTTTTGAATCACATGTTTAAGGATAATTCCATCAACTTACTCAAAATTTCTTTTCGAAGTATGTACTCGTATTAACTGTTCGTTATAACGTTTTTCAAAAGTTTAACTTTAAAGTGTACCTCAAAGTTTTATTATACCACTACGCATTACTAAGCACTAAACTCAGATTTATACTACGTTTTCACCGGGCACTAAACCGAGATTTAAGTAGATTTATCATAATACTACGTTTCCGACGGGCACTTAACCCAGATTTAGATAGATTTGCCATAAATCTCCTCTAAGCTCTAAAACTTGAAGATTTACCATATACAAATATTAAATAAATCTCCTTAAATAAAGATTTAGAATAATTCTCCTTCGAAATCTAGTTGGAAACCACTAGCTGAATGCTTTCAGTGAACTAAAACACCATTCGTATGCAACAAACACCTAATTGTATGCAACGAAAAAAAAAGGCAAACATGGCATTTAAATGAGATGCCATGTTTTTTGTTTTTTTTTCAGTGTACGTACATGCATTTGTAGATAAAAAAATTATTCAAGATTAAAAGATTTATTTTATTAGTTCGTTTGCGAATGATAGAAGACAACTTTACCCTAAAAAAATATAGAGAGATAAGAAATACTCGAAAATAAATGGAGACTTTTTTTCCTGGTATAACAGTCAGGGAAGTAAAGTGTTATACGAGTGGGCTGAGTAGCCGATCGATGGGGAATTGTTTGTTCGTGTGCTTGTTGTGTCACCCGTCACGTATTCGTTTTTTATTGCTATTTTTGTTAATTAAAGAGCGTCATTGCTCGTTTATTCATAGTTGCTACTAAATTGTCGTATTTATTTCGAAGTAATTGTTTTTTTCTATGTTTTAAATTTCTCGCTAGTTGTTTTAACGTAGCCCCATCTATCGGCTACTGGCCCGTTAATTTCGGCGCCTCAGGGATGTACGCATGCAGCTGAGTTCAGCCGAGCGATTGTGTTAAAAGCGAACCACACAGATGAATCTGTTATTATGGAGATGTATGCGCTTTGTTGAATGGTTTTTCGGTCAGTTAGGGGAGATCGTACGATGCGAACACCTATAAGGGCGAATAGGTGAATAGATGAAAGAAAAGGATAGACGAATGCTAGTTAAGAAAATAAAGGTTGAGAGATTGGGCGAATTCATTGAATAAGAACTACAGGAAGAGGCATATCGAGAAAAAAGTGAAGCATTTTTCATACTTGTGTGAGTTACACACACACAAATGCTTTGATACAGAGTCGACATGAAAGTTAACGGCTACTTACTGGGGCACCCAAATAAATTGCTTGCAGCCTTGAAAGATTTTGTTTTTTAATTTAGTTTAATTTTATTCGATCTAATAAATGATAAAATGAAAGTCTTTTTCAATTTATTTGCTTAGCTATGTTATAATAACGAAGAAATCAAGCTTGAAGTAATAAAATAAAACTTACCTATTACAGAAACTTTAAAATTGGGAATTTAGAAATGAAAATACATATAGTTTTTAGTTTTAAGTTTTATTTTAATGAAAAAAAAAAAACGCTTGCACAGATATTTTTCTTAGTCAAATAATTTGGAATTATACTGATGGTTACTTTGAAAATTTTTTGTCAATTAAGAAGGAAAATAATTCTCCTCTACGGGCTCAACGATTTTAGGCGCCTTGCCATCACCAACAAAAACTAATTCGACGCTGTCCGAGAATTTATAATTTGACAGGTCGTCTCCAGAGAAGTCACAAGATAGAAGTACATATATTTTAATTCTCAACAGAATTGCTTTATTAAGGAAAAATACCATAAAATATCAATTAAAAAGTATTTTACGATAGTGTAATTACCTAAAAAACATCACTTCAAACTACTTTGTGCTGAATATGAGCCAAAAACTTACTTGTGAAACAAAAACTTTTTTCTAACCTTATTATAGGTGTTTTTGCACGATTTAACACAGCACCACATATTGTTTTGTATTATTTTAAATGAAATATAGTATAAATTTAACAGAATCACTTTTATTTTACTTTTTTATATGGTTTCAACGCTTAAATATGGCTATTCTTTTATTTCCACACTCTCGTAGAATTGTTTTTTTAACTTCCCATACTGAGTTATTGTAATCTGTCCGATTTGTCAAATTGAAATTTTTGACAAATCTGGACGTTTTATGGTTCCTAGAATCTAAATTCGTCATTTGTGGAGAGATGTCTGTGTGTGTGTGTGTACGTACGTTCGTACGTATGTACGTATGTACGTCCGTACGTTCGAGACCCCATTTTTTGTTAGCGGTATCTCGAGAATGAATAAAGATATCAACACGAATTAAATTTTGTTATAACTTCATGAAATGCAGAAAGGACTTTTACAAAAATATGTCGAACGGTTTTTTCACAATAGCAGTTTTTAAAAAAAAGTCAAAATTTTAGTTTGTCGTAAATATCTCAGGAACGAATAGAGCTATTGACTTCAAATAAATTTTATTGTGTAGATTGTAATGTGACACAAGTTTGGTATAAATTTTAAAATAATTTAACATACCGTTATTTTTTTAAAAAGTAAAAACTAAAAAAAAAATTTTTGGGGCGGAAATATACAATGAAGGAAAAATGATATCATCTTCAAAACAATTTTTTACTATGTGAAATGTGATCTTTGACATCTGGTAAAATTTTTGAAAAAATTGAATTGACAGTTTTTTTACAAAAAATAAAAAAGTACAAAAAAATCTACCTAAAGTTGGTAAAAAATGTTTTTTGACTTGAATATCTCGAGAATGGGCAACGATATTGAGTTCAAAATAATTTTAGCTTAAACAAAATACAATTATTAATATACGCTACAATTTTGACAAATATAGAATTGACAGTTTTTTTTACAAAAAATAAGAAACTTTAACACAAATTTGCCGAAAAATGTCAAAAGTAGTTTCTTGATTGCAATAAGTCCAGAGTGGTAAATCATTTTAACTTTAAATTTATTTTATGTTTTGCGTAATAGAATTGTCAACTTATGGTACATTTTTGACAAATGTCGAAATGATAGTTTTTTTTACTAAAATAAAAAACTAAAACTGAAATTTACAGAAAAGTGTCATACATTGTTTTTTGGCTTAAAGATTATCACAACAAGCAATGGTGTTGACTTCAAACCTAAAAAATGGTAAAATATTGACGAATATCAAATTGAAATTCTCAAATTAAATACAAAACTACAAATATTTCTAAGAAATTGGTAAATATTGTTTTCAGATTCAAAATCTCTGATATTTTAAATGTTAATAAAATTGTAATCAACTAACATAAAAAGTTAATCAATTATTATCAGGAACGCCAAGTTTTCAAATTATGCATAATGGGAAGTTATCAGTGTGGGTCGCACCCAGCCTCTTTTTTTTATTTATTTTAATGCTTCACTTATGTACACTGTATGTGTGACATATGCCTCTTCCTCTATTTCTTATTCAATGGGCGCATTCACTAATATAGTCAACTCATTGGCCCATTTGACCAGCGTGAGGTGCAGACATAAAATAATGTGGTGAACCGAGAAAAAAAACTGTTTAAATTTAAATATGTTAAAAAGAAAAGTTTTTAAAGAAACCTATTAGAAAACCAAAAATTAAAATAATACAAAGAAAAATAACGAAAAGGACTGTGTTTGGAGTGAAAAAAATGTAAACCAAAAGGAAATAAAAATTTAAACAGTGCCCTTAATAAACTTACTTAAAATTTGTCCCAAAGTTATTCAGAATTGTTATAACAGGCGTTTTGCCTGAACGACAAATGTCACTTACTTCAATTTGTATTACGAGAGTCGTTTTACTCAACGTTACACTCGGGGACAAGTGGCGTTTTGTGGAATGTAAGTTCTTTGTTCGACAAATGTCACTTATTGGTATTATAACGGTCGTTCAAGTGCAGTTAAACGACAAGTTAATCGACAATTTTAGGCGAGTGGAAATTTTAAAACGACTCTGTGTTAAATTCAACAAAAATGTAAGTTTTAATTGTTTTCTATAATTCTAAATCGTTAAATTGTTTTTTTTTTTTTTATAAGAGTAAAAATTACTAATCCGGAGTAAATGAAAAAGCTGTTAGAATTTATGGAAGGCAACCATGAACTCGCTAACAATTTGCGTTTTTCAAAAACGCAGGACAAGAAAAAAAAATCGAAGATATTTCGAACACCCTCAATTCTATGGGGCCACCCCTTAGATCTGAAAAAGAGTGAGTGCAATAATAAAGTCATTGAATGTACATATTGATTGTATGTACGTACATTTTTATATTTTATTAACAGGTTTGATGCTAAATTTAAAGTCAAGCAGAAACTTATTTACAACAAGTAACAAAGAATAGCAACCGTTGGGGGTTCTTTCAAAAAAAAGTTTTTGAACGAGACAGACAAAGTAATTACTGATCTCCTCGGTAGGAAATGCTTTTGGAAAGTCATCAGTTTCAACCATGTTGAGGAAGCACCTACTGACAATACATTCGAACCTATGGTTAGTTCATTCGAACAACTAAATGATTCAATTGTCCAACCGAACTAAGGCAGAGATGGGATTCAACCCAACACAACTGGACAGAGTTTTTTGGAAATGTTGGAGCATCAAACTAAAGTCCAAGACAATCTGTACCATGAAATTAAGGAAACTTTAAATAGGATTGAAAACAATCTTAAAGAGAGTGCCAGGTACCAAAGAAAGAGGTTTAATTTAGAATATTAAAGATTAAAATTATACAAAGAAAAGAAAAAACGAGAAGAAGAACAACAAATGAAAGAAAATGAAATGAGCTCTCAGAATTAGAAATAAAACGAAGGAAGGTCCAACTTTTGGAAAAACACCTGGAACGTACTGAATCTTAACTGTAAGTGCAAGATTTTACTTTTTTTTTGAATTTTGAAAAGACTATATTTAACTAACTTTTAATAAAAATAATAATAATAATAATAATAATAATAATAATAATAATAATAATAATAATAATAATAATAATAATAATAATAATAATAATAATAATAATAATAATAATAATAATAATAATAATAATAATAATAATAATAATAATAATAATAATAATAATAATAATAATAATAATAATAATAATAATAATAATAATAATAATAATAATAATAATAATAATAATAATAATAATAATAATAATAATAATAATAATAATAATAATAATAATAATAATAATAATAATAATAATAATAATAATAATAATAATAATAATAATAATAATAATAATAATAATAATAATAATAATAATAATAATAATAATAATAATAATAATAATAATAATAATAATAATAATAATAATAATAATAATAATAATAATAATAATAATAATAATAATAATAATAATAATAATAATAATAATAATAATAATAATAATAATAATAATAATAATAATAATAATAATAATAATAATAATAATAATAATAATAATAATAATAATAATAATAATAATAATAATAATAATAATAATAATAATAATAATAATAATAATAATAATAATAATAATAATAATAATAATAATAATAATAATAATAATAATAATAATAATAATAATAATAATAATAATAATAATAATAATAATAATAATAATAATAATAATAATAATAATAATAATAATGATAATAATAATAATAATAATAATATTAATAATAATAATAATAATAATAATAATAATAATAATAATAATAATAATAATAATAATAATAATAATAATAATAATAATAATAATAACAATAATAATAATAATAATAATAACAATAATAATAATAATAATAATAATAATAATAATAATAATAATAATAATAATAATAATAATAATAATAATAATAATAATAATAATAATAATAATAATAATAATAATAATAATAATAATAATAATAATAATAATAATAATAATAATAATAATTATAATAATAATAATAATAATAATAATAACAATAATAATAATAATAATAATAATAATAATAATAATAATAATAATAATAATAATAATAATAATAATAATAATAATAATAATAATAATAATAATAATAATAATAATAATAATAATAATAATAATAATAATAATAATAATAATAATAATAATAATAATAATAATAATAATAATAATAATAATAATAATAATAATAATAATAATAATAATAATAATAATAATAATAATAATAATAATAATAATAATAATAATAATAATAATAATAATAATAATAATAATAATAATAATAATAATAATAATAATAATAATAATAATAATAATAATAATAATAATAATAATAATAATAATAATAATAATAATAATAATAATAATAATAATAATAATAATAATAATAATAATAATAATAATAATAATAATAATAATAATAATAATAATAATAATAATAATAATAATAATAATAATAATAATAATAATAATAATAATAATAATAATAATAATAATAATAATAATAATAATAATGATAATGATAATAGTAATAATAATAATAATAATAATAATAATAATAATAATAATAATAATAATAATAATAATAATAATAATAATAAAGGGATGCCAAATAGAAAATTCATACTTGTTATATAGAGAGAAAAGAAAAAAAAATGCAGAAGAACTCCATTTCTGCATTATAGGAAATTCGAAAAATGCAGAAGTCAAAATTATAGTGAAGACAAACATGTTCATCTTTATTATACTTAGTATCATTTTGTGAATGTTTGAAATTTCCACATTTCCTTTTATGGTGCATGAAAGAAAAAAAAAGAAAAAAAAACATATTAAAATGGAAATGGCAGAGAACGGAGGTAAGTTAAATTCTCATTTGTTTCTTATATGTAATTGATTTTGTATTTTGTCTTTCAGATTATCGTGATTAGCAATATTTGGAAGAGAATATAGGGCTATAGGTGTAGGGGTCGATGCAAGTAAATTGAGTTTGTTGGCGAGAAAATTGTGCTGTAGAATGAGAGTAGTGATGGTTGGGTGGAGATGGAGACACACCAGCTCAAACAGGATGGAGTTACCGAGTTGGAAGAGAAGGTGTACGAGATGACACTGAGCGGCAGGGATGATGACGACGAGGATATCCAGGATATGGACGAGCACATTTATCAACACAACGACGATGATGATTTTATTATTATTATTATTATTTGCGAACAAAATAAAATATATTTTGATGAACGCAGAACCTTTTTTCGTTTTGGGTTTTGTTGTTCTTCGTCCCCAAATAGGAAGGATGCCAAAAGAAGGCCAAATTTCACAAAAATTTCAAATTTCTCAAAAAATTTCAAAATTTCGCACAAAATACAAATTAACTTTGAAGGAAATCATATGATTTACAGATGTTAAAAAGTTATAGCAATTTATAGAAAGTAAAAAAAAGTTACCACCTGTGTATTCTTTGCCACTTTTGGTTTTGAACGTATATCTGACTCTTTCTACTTTTCTGCATTTTGTAGATGCAGAAACACGTAAA
The DNA here is from genome assembly GCA_905146935.1 of Scaeva pyrastri. NCBI lineage: Eukaryota > Metazoa > Arthropoda > Insecta > Diptera > Syrphidae > Scaeva > Scaeva pyrastri. The sequence continues at coordinate 89,058,693 of LR989927.1, forward strand.
TCCACTATAAAGCGGAATATAAAGATATTTTTGTTTTAGCGTTGATTGACGTCTAAAGTTGTGTAAATTAAAAGGGTATAATTTGATCCGACAGGTTTCATAGATAATTCTTGCAACAGTTGAATACTACAAACTATTAATCGTTTTGGAATTCCATGAGACAAATACCTGAGAAATATTTTTATTAATTAAAACACAAAAAACACTCGGGCACAGTGTTCGTTCGGTTTTCTCTATCATCTCTTGTCTAGTCTTTTCTTCAGCGCTAGCTTTGTGTTTTCCGCTTAATGTGTGGGGAAATTCTTAGCCATCTGAAGTTGATATCCTTATAATAAGTAATCTTTGGTGATGTTGATTTGTTTATGTTTGATTTTTGTTTGTGGTTGTGTTGTAGAATGTAGATTACTGTTACTAATTCTATCTACTTGTAGCTTGTAGCTTGCAGGGCGTAGCTCAAAATAAAGTTGGTCATCGCATCGCACTTATCTAAAAATTTATATTATAATAATATACCAATTTATTTCATTACATTAGTTTATCTGTGAAATAAAATACCTGTTCTTTTCAGTAGAAATTTAAGTTTTCATTTAATGGATAAGTTTTTATTTTGAAATAAAAAAACTATGCATTTAACTATTATTGGGCGTAGCTGTATCTTGTTTTTAGTGTTGTTGATTGCGGGTGTGCTTTCACAATATGAGTGGCAGTCCAGAGATGCTTTCGATGAAATTAAAATCAAATTTGACAAAGTTTCTGCTGAAAATTGTCCTATTCAACATGTGAGTGATATGTATCTGCCAGAAGACACCGTTTCGCACCATCCAGATATCAAGGATATAAATGTTAATCCTATTTTTCCCAATCGTACTGCTATGTTACATCTACACAACATGGCCATGAGTCGGAGTTTTTTTTGGAGCTATATACTTCAAAGCCGATTTATACGTCCGGCAATAAATGACACATACGATCCGGGAATGATGTACTACTTCCTTTCAACCGTAGCTGATGTTTCGGCAAATCCGTTTATCAACGCCTCAGCAATATATTTTTCACCCAATAGCTCGTACACATCGTCCTATCGTGGTTTCTTCAATAAGACCTTTCCGCGATTTGCTCCGCGTGCTTTTAGATTGGATGATTTTAATGACCCCATTCATCTACAAAAAATTTCAACAATGAACACATTTGACGTTCGTGATCTGGGAGCATCTCCACCAGACGCCATATCCAAGGATTATACTTCTGAGTTATACAAAATCAACGAATGGTATAAGACGTGGTTACCCGACGATGTCGACAAGCGGCACGATACTAAGACTACCTACAAAGTGCAAATTCGCTATGCCAACAATACAAACGAGACGTATACATTTCATGGACCACCTGCAGCCGACGAGACCCCTGGGCCTGTGAAATGGACGCGGCCTTATTTTGATTGTGGACGTTCTAATAAGTGGCTTGTAGCAGCAGTTGTTCCTATTGCAGATATCTATCCTCGACACACACAGTTTCGACATATCGAGTATCCGAAGTGAGTTACTGGAATGCTTTAATTTTATAATTTTTGAACATTTTCTTTTTGTGAAGATACACCGCCATTGCCGTTTTGGAAATGGACTTTGAAAGGATCGATATTAATCAGTGTCCGAAAGGTGGTGGAAATGACAAACCTAATCATTTTGCAGACACGGCGCGTTGTAAGAAAGCAACCACAGAGTGTGAACCTTTGCATGGTTGGGGTTTCAGACGGGGTGGCTATCAATGTCGATGCACACCAGGTAATCGACTGCCAAATAACGTACGACGCCCTTATCTGGGCGAAGTAATTGAACGAGCTTCGGCGGAACAGTACTACAATGGTTATGATTGCATGGCAATTGGCTGTAAGTATAAAAAATATGCATAGCTAACGATTTGATTAATTTAATTTTTTACGGGCACTTACAAATTACAGTTTTAAAAGATGATAATAATAATTTGTGTGTTCAGTTAAAAAAAAGAAGTTTGCCAAAAAGTACGATAGTAGTTTTAAGTTGCATAAAATCTTTCTATATGAATTAAGCCTGTTCGGAATGTATAAAGCGATCTTCATTATGACCTTTATATGTGTGTTCTGTAAGTCTAATTATAAAACGCTTAATTTTAATGGCTTGAATTGGGTTCAACGTTTAAATGAAGTAGAAGTTTAACGGAGCATCATCATCTTGACAACCGGGATCCGGTCCTGGCCTCATTTAATAAGTCTCCATTTATCCGACTCCATCGCCATCTTTTTAGCGTAAGCATGTCTTACCACGCTGTCTCTGCCACGATATCTGCTTCGAGGTGAATTGCATAGCTCATGATTGTAGCGATTGTAGCAATTCACTTTCCTTTCGAAAGCGCCTAATAGGTCGGAGTGCCTTTTACGAAGCACCCAGGCCTCGGAGTACTGGCAGGACCATATTTGTACATCAGCAGTTTTGAGTTTATTGTAAGATTTCTGAATTTAAATAGCAGAGACGATGGTCCCTCTTTTTGACTTCTCAAACGCCAAGTTTGAGGAGAAGCCAAGCCAGGCCATCCACTTGTCGGAGTCCATTGTAGATGTTGATTGTCCTTGATAGCGATCCGGCTATTTTAATTTGGCTTGTTATATTTGTGTTTATCTGTACTTGATTTGGCTGGGGTAAAGCCACACTGGTATTATCCGATGATAGTTTTAGTGTATAGGGCTATACGTTCTTGTAGGACATATGAGAATATCTTATAGGCGGTTCTCACCAACATTATCATGGCAACAGATCGGTAAATTCTACGATCAGAGAATATATTGTGCTCATGGTAACATAATTGACATATACCAAAGCATGACATACAGTCATTGTATATATAATTATATAGTATTTTCATGGAACAGAATTTTGTGTTACCGAGGAGGCTCCCCTGGGGGCGCTAGTTGTACGAAAATTGCTCACTTAAGAGAACGAGAAGAGCCAAAGTTCATATAAAAAAAACTAATGTGCGAATGAAAGGAGTATTTTATTTTCTGTCATAAGAAATAGGGAGTTCGACAGGTTGGCAAAAGTAGCTTTGCAGGTAAGGTGTTGCTACTTGATATTTAAATTATGAGAAATCAAAGGAATATTCATTAATGTTTTATTTGGTTGAAAAAATCTTTATAGGTAGATTTTTACTTAATTTAATGAAAAAATAACATTACAACTGAAATTATAATTTTCACGTACCTATATTTATCACGTGTATAGTGAAGTTGTTAGGTTCAAGTGAATTAAAAAAAAGTTCACATTGTTTTCACGTGTAATGAAATAAAATTTTAGTATTGACGTGAAAAACATTAAAAACTGTTCAAATTTAGTTTAATGGCATTTTGACGTTTATGTATGTGAATTGCAGTAATGTTTTAATATCTTTTTTTCATGTAAAATAAACTTTTTGTTTTCAGGAATTGTTTAAATATTTGAATTTAAATTGAATTTTGTTTTAAAATTAAAAATGAACATCTAATATCCCTTGTTTGATTGACCAAAATGTATTACAACACTAATAGTAGGGGAGCCCATGATGCTAATTGGGGATTTACTCGAGCGTCGCGTCGTGGAGACCTATTGAAATTGGTATATAAGTTAATAAGAAGAAATAATTGTCACTACCGTTTTCACTTTTAGCGGTGGGGGGAGCGTCTACACACCTTTCAAATTGTAAAAAAAAACAACAGTAAAATGTACATACACGAGCACGTCAGATATTGATATTTTTCATGTGCCAACATGTCACTGAAATATAATATACAATAATCTGAAGATTTACATGGTGGGTGTGGCTATGCGGGACGGTTTAAAAATTAAAAAAAATGCATTTACTCGAGCGCGTCAGATTTTCAGAGCGGGTGCTAAGTGAGCCCTACAGATACTCCCATTTCTTATTCTGACGATTTGGAAGTGACGCACTATGTTATATCAGTTAAAGTTTTAGCAATTTTCAATTTTCTCGAAAACGATAAGGCATAAAGTCATAATGTTTTCAATTTTTGATTAAGAAGTAATGAGAGTAACGAATTATAAGTTAAAAAAAAATTTTATGTGATATTAAAATTTTAAAAAATTGAACTTTAAACTTAAAAAAAAGTGTTTGGCTAAATTTTGAATTTAAGATGAGTTTTTTCGAAAACTATTAACTTGATTTAAAAAGAGGCTAATAGAACAGAGTGTTGGCTTTAAAAAATGTATGATGCTTAAGTGTAATTGTTACCGGTATTTTTTAAGAATTTGTTTTTTATTTAGAACAGTTGTGTTTTAAATTGCGATTTTAAATACCTTCGGCTTGAGGAAATGGTTAGATTATATATTTTTTGTTATTCTGATATTTAAAATAAAAAAAAAATTATCGCCCTCGAGTAAGTCCACGCATCAGTTTTTTTCTGCAACTTTGTTACCCTCACACACTCTTGGGTTAGGCTCAAATTGTCTGATTAGCGAAATGTGTACTTCTTTTTTATTAATTAATCTATGTTATCTTAATCTGACGCGCACGAGTAAGTCAGGTGATCGATTTTTTTTTACTAATCTGACGGGCTCCCCAGATCAAACCCCCCAATATTTTGAGCTCATATTCGCTGGAGATGCTTATCAATAGGTAAGCTACCTCCCTTACCTTAATCTGACGCGCGAGTAAATCCCCAATATCCTTCATGGGCTCCCATACTACAAAGTTTCAATTAATAACATTCAAATGCTCTACAAATTTGACTAAAACTTAATTTTTTTTTCAAAAGCAAATACCTATTTTGAATTTCTAATGAAGTTCTCAAAACTATTCTATCTATCAAAAATATTTTTCATTAAAAAAGTTGAAATACCACCTACCTAATTTAACTTACTTTTTGAAAATTATTTACATTATTTGAAAATATTTTTCTCTTTGACGTTTTTTTTGCCTTATTGTTATTTTTTTTAATCTTCCCTCCCTATTAACTCTATATATTCGTTTCAGATTTGTTTGCGTTGACATATCTCTCAAATTATTTTTTTCTTTTTTTAGTTCTCTCTTATTTTCTTCTCGTCACCTCTCTTAAATATGCATAAATATTGATTAGGGGTCGCGTCGAGCCTTCCTTTCCATGATTGTACTATTCCATTTTATATACAATGCTTAAAGCAAGAAATTTCTTTCCCTTGGTGGTGGGATCATTCTCGGTTCACGAAAATTGAACCAGAAAAATATCAAGATCTTACAGTGTTGTTGTAATACATGAAAAGTGCTGCTCCAATTGTAATGTATAATAAAACGCTGCTAATGACGAGCGGTTTTCGAGAGGTACAATTGTTTTATTAGAGAAATGTTAAGGGCTGTTTTACGAATAAAAGACAAAAACAAACTATTTTATGTGATTCAATATGCAATCAAAATAAACTCTTAATTTTGCCATTCATAATACATATTATTTATATTACTGGTATTTATTTGTTTTTAGGGATTCAAAAATTACCCATTCGCTTGGATCGTTCACCCTACCACGTAAGGGAGAAATTAATGGACCAACATGAGGAGTACAGAAACTACTCGACTATGGCTCAAGCAATGCACGCAGAAAATCTTAACATTCATCAAGTCTTGAAGTTTATTGGTAGTGTGAACCACGCAACATGTAAAAAGTAAGTGAAAGCATATCAATCCTTTTGTTTATGCCTAAAAGACGTAACATACATATTTCCGCATTAACTTTTTACAATAATAATATATAATACTATATAATTATATATACAATGCTAGGACACACGCTTATAAACACCAAATAACCATCATGGCTTATTTCATGAAACAGCATTCCGATTTGTCCATGTCATTTGCTTCAGGGGGAAACACCATCTAACGAATTTAATTTTGATCAAATTGTGCAAATAGGTGTCACTTAAAAAAGTCAAATAAAATTTGACAGTCAAATTGACTATCACTTTACACAGATCAATTTTTCTTAAATTTGACTATCAACTATCAAAAATCACCTTACAATTCCACACCAGACTTATGAAAATGGTCGTTTAAATCAAAACGCATATCGTGCACTTCGTGATTTTTTCGATCAATTTAATCGCCCATAGCTATGGGCGTACAATCGGAAAAATCATGCAAAAAATTTGAGCAAACCGGGTCTGTAGGATATGTGAAAACACCAGTGCATTCTCGTACAGCTCGTACTGCAGAAAATATTGCTGCTGTTCGCGATAGTGTGGCTGAAGAGCCGTCCACCTCAACTCGTTGTTGTGCCCTACAACAACGCCTCTCACGCTCATCATTGATTAACATTAAGTACTAAGACTTGCATTTAAACGCTTGACCATTTCAAGCGTCGTCAATGGTCAGAATGGGATGATCAATTTTCGGAGAAAATCATCTACATCTACAGTAATGTAGAAGTGGATTCGTCAATAAGCAGAATTGCCACATTTGGGCGAAATCAATGCATACACAAAGAGTGACTGTTTGGTGCGGTTTATGGGCTGGCGGCGGCATCATAGGGCCGTATTTTTTCCAAAATGAGGCCGGTCAGGCAGTTACTGTGAATGGTGTTCGCTATCGTGAGATGATAACGAACTTTTTATGGCCCGAATTGGAAGATATGGATGTAGACGATATGTGGTTTCAACAGGACGGTGCCACTTGCCACACAGCTAACGAAACAATGGCTATTTTGCGCGACACCGCGACTTGACACCGTTGGATTTCTTTCTTTGGGGTTATTTGAAAGAAGAGGTGTACGTCGATAAGCCTGCAACAATTCAAGAGCTAAAGGATGAGATAATTCGGCACATTAACGGCATTGAACCTCAGTTATAAATGGAAATGTGCCGATATTTTGTTCCATACATAATAGAACCATGCCAATATTTTCATAATAAAAATAATTTGTGTTTTATTCAAAATCAACATCAGCACATAAAATTTAAACACCCTTTAGAACAGATATCATTTTGTGTTTGTATCTCATTTGGTGGACAATTTATTTACTTTAACTTTAATGTACAACCAATTTGATTATATTTATTTGATTTTAAAACCATCGGCAATTATAAAAAGTATGAAAATGGAGAAATAAAAGTTATGTAATAATACAATCCTCTTAAATATAAGTACTGAATTTGTATAAGCATGCCACGATGACTTTAATTTTTTTTTGTATTAGGTCATTTAACTTTATTTTTAATTATTGTTCTTTTCTTCTCTTGCATACAGTTTCCATCCTCAGGATCTAATACTGCGTGGTGATGTAAGCTTTGGAGCTAAACAGCAATTTGAAAACGAGGCTAAAATGGCCGTTCGTTTGGCCAATTTTATCAGTGCATTTCTTCAGGTGAATACAAAATAAATAAAAGAGGTCTAACTTCTTTATAAATGTATCTACTTTTAGGTATCTGACCCAAATGAAGTTTATTCAGGAAAACGGGTTGCAGATAAACCTCTCACAGAAGATCAAATGTTTGGTGAAACCCTAGCTATTGTTTTAGGAGACACAAAAGTTTGGTCAGCTGGCACCTACTGGGAACGCAATAAATTTACAAATCGTACTTATTTTGCACCATTCGCTTTCAAAAGTCAATTGAATACACGCGATTTTATGGTGGAAGATGTTGCCCGTTTAAATAAGACAAACGAACTTTACACAGAAAAAAAATTCTTTAAATACTTAAAACAACGTTGGTCTACAAATTTTGATGATTTAGAAACGTTTTACATGAAAATGAAGATTCGTCATAACGAAACTGGTGAATATTTGCAACAATACGAACACTATCCAAATTTCTATCGTGCTGCTAATCTGAACCATGGCTTCTGGACTCAACCGTATTTTGACTGTGATGGTCATGTTAAATTGTGGTTAATAACTTATGCGGTACCTTTTTTCGGATGGGATAGCTTAAAAGTTAAATTAGAATTCAAGTGAGTACTCATATTTTTATGGTATATTAGGGAGGCATCTCAAATTACGGGTTTAATTATTTATCTTTGAATACGGTCACAATTCTGTGTACTTCTAAAAATGTAAAACAAATTATTTACCGCTTTTTTGGGGAGCTTTCACTAATATTTTTCTTTGTATTTTTAACAAAAGAATGTGTTCAAGAAGAAAAGGACTTAAAATATTCGCTTATTGATTATCAAATTTCACCATTAAAAATGTGAAAATCATTTCCGTTGCTAAACGCTACACTCGAATAAGGTTGATTGGAATTTCCTCATATTTATAAATATTTTTTAATGCTTGCATTATAGTTTATAACTTTAATTTTGAAAAAGTGTTTAAATTGAGGTTTACCCTTTGAAATTTCCTACAAGCACACAAAAAAGTTTCAGTTCCCGAAAATTCAAAAATCAGGAATATCTACAGTAGAATGATTACTGTAGACAGTCCCACGGTAATTTAAATTCAGATTTTTTACAACTTCTTGGAACAAATTTAGAACAACCTTCATGGACTTTAAGAAGTTCGCATTAATAAGTTCAATTTGTGTTCCAGAAAGAATTATTGACCAATTTAAGAATATAAAATAATTATTTAATTCTATGTATATGCCTTTTGCAAAATTAAATTCATTTTTAAAAGTATAAATTGTATTGCACATAGAATGTTTGTAATAATAATATATAATATATTAAATATATGTAAATAGCATTGTGATAAACAGTATTTTCCACAAACGGAAAAATACGTACTTCATTAGCTAGGTTGTTTAAAGTAAAAATTAAGTCAAGAAATCTTTGCATAGAACTATAAATAGAATTTATTTGAATAATATTATGAGATAACAAGGAATCTACAAACAATATTTCATGTTCTTTTTTAACATTATATAGAATCATAGATTTTTCATCTTCTGAGTAATGTCAATGAACATCACATAAATTATAATTACCTAAAATACATGGTATTTGATAATGAAACATATCTTCAATTAAAACTTCAATATTATTTGCTGCATTTCATAAATTAGTAAAGGACTTTTAGGTGGTATATAGCTTACAATAAAAACAATTTCATCATGCAATCCTAAGACCTTCAATAAACACACAGCTGTTCAATGTTGTCATCATTTATACGAAGTTCAACCCGTCGACTTGCAAACAGCAATAAGCACACATCCTCCACGCTTTTATAAATATTCTCATTTTTTCTCCGATTCTATTCTTGTTCTAAAAGAGCGTAGAGATAGAAAAAGTAAAAAAAAAACACAATTCCTTACTATGGCGAGGCGATGCGAAGAAGTTCATGACAAAAAGGTCACTAACCCCCACAACCCCATTCAATTAAATTGAAATGTCAGTTTTGTTTGCTGAACTGGAATTTAAATGGCAGAATACCCTCGGTTAACTTGAACTGCGAAATAAACTGAGTTTACAGTTTAAACAAAACTGTAAAACCGAATAAATTCTTAAACTGAAGTTTAAACTAAAACTGGAGTTTAAACTACCACTGTGAAACTGGGAGTAACACAAATAATTTTATTTACATGAAGTTAGAGTTTGCCGATCTGGGACACCCAGTCTTAACAGTCAATAATAAATAATAACTTGAAACATTGAACAACTTCCACGTCTAATGAAAAAATTTCGTCCTTTGAAGTCCAATTCTGTACACTCTGTAACCTGACCTCCAACGACGACTGCTTTTGTTTCATTACTATATTAAGAATGCAAAGAACTACACTTCTTTTAAGACAAACTTTAAAAATGCTCCATACATTACAAATTTAAGTAGGCGTAACTGGAAAAATCTAAGTAATTTTTCAATGTTAATTTACAAATATAATATATGCTATTAAGGTCAGAATACGCTTAAAATTTACTATTGAAAATAAATATACATGCATATGTATATGTATACACATTAAATAATTTAATAATCGCTAACCAGGCTGACGGCTTATCCTCCGCTCTAAAATTAAAACAAAAACAAAAAAATAAAAACAAAATTTAAGAAATCCTATTAATATTATATTATGTGAAAGTTTGGATGTATTGATGATGATGATGAACGGATCGATGGATAGCAGAATAGGGCTGATTATAAATAAACATACTTTTGACTCAACTCAAAAACTACTATTAACATGATGTGTTTTTTTTTTATTATTATCTATCTATCTCCGGGACGAGCCGCTTATATACATTCTAATAAAAAAAAAAATATAATAAAAATAAAACTACTCGAAAATTATTCATAACATATAATTTATTTTGTTTACAGGGGTGTGGTTGCAGTCTCTATGGACATGCTTCAATTGGATATTAATCAATGCCCTGATTGGTATTATGAACCAAATGCTTTTAAAAATACAGATAAATGTGATCGCCAGTCATCTTACGTAAGTAATAATGTAATTGATTGTACATCATACAATTCTTTTTCTTGATTTGCTTGTAGTGTGTTCCAATTCTTGGTCGGGGCTATACTCCTGGGGGTTACAAATGTGAATGTCTTCAAGGGTATGAATATCCTTTTGAAGATTTAGTCACATATTACGATGGTCAACTTGTTGAAGGTGAATTTGAAAACATTGTTGCCGATATTCCAAATCGATACGATATGTTTAAGTGCCGTCTTGCTGGTGCGTCTACTATTCATGCAGCGGCAACTTTAATAACAGGTCTACTTGGTCCCCTGTTCATTATGCTTTATTTTTTGGTCTAAGATAGTATAGTATTAAGTAGAATTAAGTCAATACAACAGTACTCTCCAAAGTTAAAATATTCCGACCAAAATGATCAGAGATGGTTAAATACAAGTATCCTTACTTGAATTATCCAAACACTAGTATAATGCTTAAAAAGGTTAAGTAGAAATATCAATACTTTCAATTTCTTTATTTACTAACTTCTTTTTTAAGTAAATACTTTCAATTAAAAAGTATACTACCATACGCAATATACAAGGTGTCCTAGGACATTTTTCTAAATATTCTAATTGTTTTACAGTAAAAGCCTATTTCCAGTAGACATTCACGTTACTAATCGGGGGTTTCTAGGAGAGGTTTACTTTGGTGAACACTGACCCATATTAAGAATCCTATGTAGCACTACTACTCGAAACTCACATGAGGCTTTTATTTTTAAGCCTCCCTATATACTTGATTTCTACTGTACAATGATTTTTTTATTAGAATATACACAAAAATCATGCTTTAAAATGTGATTGATGAGGTAAAAACACTGTATATTAACATTTGATCTAAAGGACGAGTATTTTAATATTTGTAAATATTTGTGTTTATTGACTCTTGAAAAACAGAACCGTCCATAGAATTAAGCCGTCCAACCTCATATTCAAAGAAACTTATTTTTTATCAACGTATTTTTATCATGTCGTGCCTTTTTAAAATAAAAACGAAAAACTCAATAAACAATTTAAAACTTTTTAATTTTAATTCATAAAAACATATCAAGTCTGAAAGTTTAACATTTTTTAAATAAAAATTTTGTATCAAAAGAAATGTGTATGTAATTTGTAATCATTTCAACCTGATGGACTTGATTTTTTTAAAATTCCTTTCCAGTTTTATTTTCACCTTTATTAATAGCTAGCAATCAGAAATTAAAAACTTGACTTGTCAAGTCTATTATGTCGTCGGAACCTGACTTGATCGATCACACATAACTCAAAGCTAAATAACCACCCTGACAGTATTGTAGACAAAACTGCTTTCAAAGTAAATAGTTGAACTTAAAATAGGTTTTTAAAGGGTTTTTGAATTTAATTTTTTTTAACTTAAGAATAATATATAAATACATATGTATGTATGTACATATATCTTTTACCTGTACAACAATAGTTAAATTATAGTTTACGGTTAATTAAGAATTAAATTCAGATATTTTAAAACCACTCACTGCTTCACGTGTCTGACAAAAAAATTGTCAAATTAAAAATGTGAAATCCAAATTATTGCATCAAAAATCTGCTAATTTCCTTTATTTTAAAGGGTGTCCGAAAATTAACGCAAAATTTAAAATTGCGGCCATTATATGCAGTTAAGTGTTGACGAGTGCGTATGTGTTTGCACCTTTTAGAAAATATGGATTGCTAAGTCGGAAATACTTTTTGAATGAATGTTTGAAAAAAAATTCAATTCACACTTTTTTACAAAAAATAAGAAACTAAAACCAAAATTTACCAAAAAGTATTAAAAATTGTTTTTCGACTCAAATATCTTCACAACAAGCAATGATATTGACTTCAAATGTACTTTATTTTCAACATACATTGTACAATTTTCAATAAATTATAAAATGTTAAGAAAAATCAACTTGACATTTTTTTCACAAAAAATAAAAATCTACCTACAAGAAGTTATAAGAAAAATTGGTATAAATGTCTCGAGAAATGACTTAAGTCTGATAGCAATTAAAAAATTAAAATTTCTATCTAACAACATCAAAAGTAAATTCATTAACACCAAGAATAAATCATTTACTTAGTTTGTGTTTTGTTTGAAGACTGCAAGGGAACATCGGATTATTTTTCTTTGATTGGCGATTTATTGTAACACAAAAACTGCAATAAAGCCAAGTTTTCAAGTTATAATGGGAAGTTACCAGTGTGCGTAGCACCCAGCCTCTTTTTTTATTTTTTAGAACCTGACGATTTTGAAGTTTTATTCAGGCTAGAGTTATAAAAAATCTTGTAACTTATTTGCCATTTAAAAACCTTATTTGCAGTATGTATACCTAAAGAGAAAGTGGGAATTAACTCTATTTTCCATTTTTATGTATCCTATGTTTAGATCTTTTTAAAAATAGCTTGATAATGCAAATCAAAAACTTTTACTAGGTATGATTTCTTTATTCTAATCAGTAAGGAAATGGGAAACAAATGTTTTAAAACTGGCTGTTAGAAAAAAAAATGCCTCAAATGAAATAAATTTATGAGTTTTGCAGAATATGTAAAACGAAAACTAAATGTTACCTATAACAATGAAAATTTTGGAATGACTTGGAATACATAGTAGCTACATTTTTGACTTCAAGTCGATTGAAATGCAAACTTGTAAATATCTAAATTAGTAAAATACTTTTATAAAAATTAGTGGATGCATAGTCTAGCTACAATTGATGTCATAAAGACTACATGCCATGAAATGTAGGTACCTACCTACAACCTATGTACCTATAACTACATACATACATACATATGTAATATGTACATATCTATCTATTATTTGAAAAAAGAATTGAAACGATGTACTAAAATTAATGAAAAATGACCTTAAGACTTTTTTAATTGGCAAACTTATCTACCTAGGTAAGTCACGGTGTCTGACTTTTTTCCCATCATTTTTTAGGACATAAAAGTTTTGATCAAGGTATTTAACTAGTTAAAGAAAAGACACTAACATACCTACAGGTACACACATACATAAGTAGGTACGTAAATGTTGTTAAAAAATAAATGCTTTACTTGCCTACCTACATACGTACCTACCTACCAAGTTTCTTTTCGAAGCTGAAAATGCAAAATAAGATGATAAGTAAGAAAACTAGTCTAAAAAGGAACATTTAAAGTTCTTATTTTAATAAGAAAAAATATACATACCGACCTATGGAGATACATTTAAAACAACATTTTTTCATGGCAAGTATTAAAAAGAGAACACATAATATTTTAACCATTTCTATTTCTAGGTACCTAAATATGAACATAATTTCCTTATACTTATCTACCTAGTTCATTATTTTCAGTAAGATAGTCTTTTGAAGATGAATAAGAACCTACCTACATTGTTTTTGGATATTATAACCATTCACATATTTAGCTTTATTTTGGATTTTCCCAAAAATTTAAACTCTTGCAAACCTTTTTCATATTCCTAAACGCTCGGACTTAAAACATTATAATAATTATTATTTCCATACCTACCTATCTACATTACATCCATCTGATCATCAACAACACAAAATCATCAAAGAAATAACCATACAGGAATATCTACGAATACCTACCCAAAATTGTTTCTTTCACCCTGCTTTTGTGTGTCGTCTGGTAGAGACGACTACCGTAAAGCATACTCGATTACTGGAAAATGTAAACAAACCGAAGTCTCCTAAAACAGCAAAATGTTCGTTTTTTTAGTCTTTCTAACTCTCACAAAAATTGTATAGTTTTTCCTTGTCTCACTTCCATTTGAATTCTCGTCAGTTGCAAGTCTCCCATCTATAAATAATTTCTCCACGAGAGGTTCAACGAAAAAAAACTAGATGCCGCACCATTCGACCTCAGCCATGAGAGTACTATAGTTTTCATATACAAAGGTTAACTTAATACATACAAAATTCAATAACTACAAACTGAATGCATGCCGTTCGTAAGAAGGGTTCGATAGATACTTCTGACAACAGTTGTGTTTTATATACTGCCGAAAAAATGTTCCTTTTCACACAACTACTAGCTATTGATTATAAATATATAGCTGGGCATGAATGGACAAAGGTTCGAACAAAATATGGTAGAATACTTGGCTCTAATTTTGAATTTTCCGATATGCTGGCTTAGAGGAAGTGATGGATGGTTTGGACTTAGAAGAAAAAATACATGAAAAATTCTTATTGGACAAAAATGCACCATTTCTTATAATGGTGTTAGTTCGCCCTAGAAGGAGGCTCCCTGGCGACGCATAACAGTCATTTCTTATATTTCGAAACAATTTTTTTTTTCTCAACAGTAATATTTAAAAAATAAATATAAAGAAACGTCTTATCGGTGACTGAATATGACAAAAAAAAAATTATAAGATAGTATGCAAGTTTCAAAAACATTAATAAAGCATGTGTAACAGTGAATAACATGAAGTGCAAGTTAAGTGACAGACAAAAGAATTTTCTTTCACAAGTTAACGAGTTTTATTCAATTTATTTTTATAATACCTGGCAAACGTCAAATAGTAGATATTTCTTATAATTCCACAGGCATTCCTTTTCCCTGTAGAGGTTTATTAAATGTTTGGTTTCAGTTTGTGTAAGTCTCCAATCCATTTCTGATAAACCTATTTAAAAACATAAAATATGTTTTTTTTTAATTCGCTCCAAACAAAACCTGCCTGCATGAGAATACAAAAATAATGAGATGAAATGTCAGCTGCACACAATAGGGAAAAAAAAACGTCTGTCAAATTCATGTCAGACATCTATATCAAGACAAAATAGCTGCCATAGATCGCTGACATCATGTCATAAGATGAGATATCGCGACTCCATTGGAGATTTCATGTCATGATCGGACCTCATGACATAAATGTCCTGTGGAGTTGGCCAGTAAGGAAGTCAAATACAAATTTGAAATCAGCTTCGTCGAGCTATCAGATGAAGTGAAAAAAGTTTATGTTTTAAGGGGCCGACCCATAGAATCCGTCGCATGCGTTGCGGCATCGGATCCGTTGACATTGACGTACGAAACGGATAGGGGTGACCCAATGGATACGTTGCGTTCTTTTGGTTTTTAAAAATATAAACTAGGTCTGTTTGATTTTTTTAACCTAGTGCATGTAGAGCATTTCATAGAACTAATGAAAACTCTCTTATATTTTTTTGATATAATAAAACTGACGGAATTGGCATCACAAAACTTTTAAAATAATGAAAAAAAACAGAATTTTATGACGAAGCTTATTTTTGTATTTTATTATATGTATGTATGTAGTTTTCAAGAATAGCAAAATTACCGGAAGTATTATTTGTTTATTTCCTTTTGTTTAATTACGTATGTTTCATTTCAATTTGACTTCGCTCAATCAATTAAAGTTGAATATGTAGACTGTTGGGACCTTCACAGTTGCACAAAGATTAAAAATCGCTTATTGTGTAAAGGAGTCATAACATTTATAAGAATTCAGTAAGTAATATTAAAGAAATAATTATTCTTCTATATTTTCTATTCGCGCTCAATGAACGTTATCTATGAAATATATTGATATTGAAATTTTTGTGTTAAAATAAATACACTAATCAAAAAAAAAAAGGATTAAGTGTCAATCCTTTGTTGACAACTCCTTTTTTCAAAAAAAAAACTTTTAGTTCGATATTTGCCGCAATTGTACCATTTGTTAATAATCGTACTTTGTAAAAAAAATATTTTTGAAGTCAATTGTCAATATCATTTTTCATTGTCAAGATATACCGGTGGAAAACAATTTATCAGAATTTTTAATTTTTGCAAGAAAAACTATAAATTCGATTTTTCAAAAATTTTACGAGTTCAAAACTTACTTTTCTTACTTACTTACTTTACGCAGTACAAAATTATTTTGAACTTTGAAGTAGGCTTAGGTACCTTGAAACCTCCAGATTTTTCAAATATTTTAATTTGACAAATCGGACCGATATCACTAACTTTATATTGAAGTTAATGAGAGTAACTCATTTTTCACCCTTGCAACATGAGTCACCGGTAACTCATGTTACAACATTGTGGAGGCAACAGAGTCATAAAAATTAATTAAAAATTAAATATTACGTTGTTCCTATTTACATAGAAACTTAAACGTCGTAGAAAAATAAAATTTAACAAATTTGGATTAAAGATATCTGAGATAATGTAAAAAGAATGAATAATGGTAATTCGCGTTACAAGTAAAAGACTGAAAACTAATTTAGCAAAATAATATTTAAATTTTGTATTTGAAAAAGATTTTTTTAAATTTGTATGTTCGACATATTCCCAAAAATTAAAATTAAGTCTTACTTACCGGTTAACACCAACGAAAAAACTTAAAATTATTAATTTTTAGTATAACATTTTTTCTCGCCAATTGTTGAAGACTTGATATTGAAATGAATTTATTTTGTGGTATTCAAAAAAAAAAAAGTTTTTGCACTTGCATATGGTATACTATTTATAATTGACGATTAAGTATTAAAAAGAAATAGAAAAGAATAATTTTTGTTTTCATGTTTCGTGACCTCTGCCCCTGTCGGTGCATGGTTTTTTAATTACTTTTACTTCTATTAATGCCATTCTACTTTTAAATTGCCTACTTGACTCGTAAAAAATTCCCTCTATTATTTTAAGACTAGCTGTTGCCCGCGACTTCCTCCGCTGATAACTTCTCACTGTTCATAATTTGAAAACTTGGCGTTTCTGTCGATTTACTTGTGATGTTGATTGATAACAATTTTATTAACAACAAAATTTTTGTTAGAGCTTTTTGTTGTTTTTATTTATTGTAAAAATGTCAATATTTATTCGTCAACATTTTATTATTTAGGTATTGACAAATGCATTATAATGAATATAAATACATATGAAGTCAATAACATTGCTTGTTGTTTTCGGTAAATTTTAGTTTTAGATTTTTATTTTTTGTCAAATAAGTCCCTTTGATATTTGTCAAAAATGTACCATATGTTGACAGTCGTGTTATCTATACTCTATACTTTAATATATAAAGCTGAAGAGTTTGTTTGTTTCAACGCGCTAATCTTAGGAACTACTGGTTCGAATTGAAAAATTCTTTTAGTGTTGGAAAGACCATTTGTCGAGGAAGGGTTATAGGCTATATAACATCTCGCTGCGACAAATAATAGCGAAGAACCAGTGGAAAATGTTGCAAGAACGGGGGAAATTATTCATCTTTTAGGGATTCTGTTCTTTGTTTCAACGCGCTCACCTCAGGAACTGCTTGATCGAATTGAAAAATTCTTTTTGCGATTGATATTGATATCAATTTCAATTTTAAAAGATAGACATATACTAATATAATATGGACTATCAATATCATCAATCTATGAATTCATCTAGTCCATTCATTGAGCTAAAATATTGTGTGCGACACGTTAGTGAAAGGTCTGTGTAGGTAATGTGTACATCGTATATGTAAGTAATATTAAATGGATAGTGAAAAGTTGAATGTGTATAGAGTATTCATAGGTATACTGTGCATTGTGTTTTTTGATTATTATTTAAATTGTTTAATGGTAAAATTATTGTGCAGTACAATAGTGAGTAGGTACTTAATAAATATGCCAATATTTGTAAAATTAAAGAATAAAAACATAATTATTTTAAATTATTGTATTTATTTTGACCTTTTAAAATTTTTATAGATACATATTATTAAAAATAATTTAAAATTTTTGTATTTATTTTGGCGTTTGATAATTTTGTAATATACAGTAGAGGAAATTCCCATAAAAGCACTGTAACTTTCCATACCTAACTCATTGCACAGACTGCAAAACTTGACAGCACTTTTTATTTTTGTATCCAAAAGGATGTGTCAAACCAATATTAACCGTTATTTTGTTCAACGTTTTTTTATCTCCTTGGAACATTTTTCGTCTTTGTTTGTGAAATAAAATCTAAAAAGCGAAATTTAGAGGCGGATATTCGTATAAAAGCAGTCTAATTTAAAGTGGTTATTTCATAAAGTTGTTGGAATTTTTGATTTAAAGTGGTAGGATATCATTTTTGTGTGAATTTAAAATTGTTTAAGCAGAATTTTTTTTACAAAATCTCATATGCCGCGTGGAAGAATTTTAAGTACGGAAGAAAGGTCAAAAATCACTGCACACAAAGATTGTGGCCTTTCTGGTATTGAAATTGCTAGAAAAATAGGGAGATCTAATACTGTGATTCATAACTTTCGAAATTTCGCTAGCGTCAGCGTAATGATTTAGGCAGCTTTTTTGCATATAGGCGGAATTTGCATTGATGGACTCACAAAGTTATGCTGAGTTGTTAAAAGAAGTTATGGTTGAGAAAGCTGAAGAGTTATGCGGAATTTCTCCCTTTTTAATTTTTGTTTTTTGTTAGTTATTTGTATTTAATTTATTAAAAATATCTCAGTTGCTGATGAGTTGAGTAGGCCCGCAGTGCCGCAGTAGGCTTTAGTTTTTTAATGGGAGAGCATACAATATGCTTTGTGGTGTTGTCTTTCTGGTATGCAAACAATCTGTAATTTTGGGGTTGTTTATATATGCATGTGCATAAAAAATGTGTTCTTATCGGAAGGTTAATAAAATCAAAAATTGATTTTTCTCACTTTTCTATTATATTATGTGAACAAAAGATCTCACATTAAATACAAATTTATTTGCAGTTATCATTGTTTTTTTTTTATTTAAAAATATCCTATGTATAGGTACTTTATTGAAATTGATTTATAACGCAAAAACTTCAAAACTGCATATGAATATTAAGTTTTCAAAGGCACCAATGAGAAATTCTTATCAGTATGAGTCGGATCCAGCCTTTTTTTCATGAGATGGGTGGAGGGGGTGGTGTGGGGTAGTAAAGACACCAACAAACAAAATGTAATACACCGAGGTACCCAATAAACATAAAACATTTGCTTCGGTCTGCAACCAAAGATAGTCTTAAAAAAACCATCTAAATCACATGAAAGAAACAAAGAACAAGTACCCCCTCTAAAATGATTTTTTTAGGATATCAATGCAAAATGTGTGAAAATTTACAGGACTAAGGGCATAAGGAAATTCACAATACTTCCTTTTGTACATTTACTGATACAAATGAGAGATCTTCTATGATGAGCAATATGAGCACATAATATCAAGAATCAAGTAATACATGCGACTGGTTTGATCACATTAGGGGAACTTCTGTTGATAAATTAAATTTATTTCATGAATTACGAAAAAGTTCTCAGGGTAGATAGCGACATGTTCAAGTAGATGATCACAGAAAAAGCAAACAATAAAAAAAAAATTTACCGAAGAAAATCCACCATCACTCAGTCTTTATATAAAAAAAACTCTTTAGAGTTTATGTGTTCGACTTCTCGATTTGATATATGTATCTGGGAAACACCTTGTTGGAATTACGAACATAACACAGACTGCAAAACATGAGTAAAATAATATATAATAATATAGTAGTAGCTAACTTGAGAAGACGAAGCATCTCGGTAAGGGTGCTCTTTTCTCTTCTAATTCTTTGTTCCAATTCAATAAAGTTTTCGTTTTAATGTTAACAAGTTTTCATCTCTGCTAGAATGGATTTTTTATTAGCGCTACTTCAGTATGAACCAGTATCGGCAGCGATATAGATGTTGATGTCTAGGCCCAGCTGTTATGCTCTTCATGCGCTTCTTTTTTTTTTGTAAAACTATGTACCTATGTCCTATATATACTTTGTAATAATATATTTCTTTATTGGAATCATATTATTAATCAACTACGAAATCCGATACGATTTAAAGAAATTTATTCGAATACTAGGACAAAATTGAAGAATTTAGGTAGATACTGTTTACCTGTTTATAATGTAAAAACAAGCTTTTACAACTTAATTATTTTAAATTTGTATTTTCATTAATTCTAATTGCATGCGTGTCAATGTGTCATGAATAATATGCACTAATAGATAAGTAGAAAAAATCTAGATTATCAAAATTTCACATCTCTTTAAATTTGTATCCTTGAATAAATTTAAAAATATACCGTAAGATATTGACTATAAAACTTGGCACAGTTAGAAACAAGATGAAAATGTATAACTAATCTTAATATTTCTTAGTTTTTAGATATCTTCACCTACAAATTTCTTATAATATTTAGTTTAAGATTTTTTTTAGCAATTCGCACCATTGATTCAATAAGTAGTAGGAGTAAAGAAAGTCCAAGTTGATGTTAAATTGAATTATTAAGGCCGTGGCCTGCCGATGCGCGATGTCCATTGAATAATTATTATAGTGATTACGGTGTTGTTAACAAATTGTTATATGAATCCAATGGTATATTCGGGTTTGTTGTCTTTCATATGACTGGAATATTCTCTTCTTTCCAATACAATAGTCGTTATTTTAAAATAACATTACGTTTTGCTGAGATATTTGCGACCAACTAAAATGTTCACTTTTTTAAATGCTAATTTCTGTAAAAGCATCTTTTGAACAAAATTTAATCCGAGTCGATATCTATGTATATTTATTCTCGCGATATCGTTACGTATACGTGCACACACAGGCATCTCTCTACAAATGACGAATTTAGATTCTAGAGAACATAAAATCTCCAGATTTGTCAAAAATTCCAATTTGACAAATCGGACCCCACCAGCGACAATCCCCGTAGATCTTAAAGTTATCGTACTAATCCCAATTTGCAATTTCGCTTTCGCTTTCAATTTCAATTTCAATTTGTTGTATTATTGTTTATTTAATTATAAGAAGAAGATACAGCTGATTTTATAATGAAATCTAAATGAAATAGATATCCCAATTTGGTACTCTTTTGACATAAGAACTGCAAAACTATAATTTATACCGAGATGTTTTATAAATACGAATTTATGCAACGTTACATAGAGCCTACATAAATCTTTATGCACTGCATAACTACATTCATCTGTTTAGTGGATACTATTAAATAAGACTGTTAACCTGTCATAAATATTCCAAAAACAAAATTAGTCAAATCGGATTGTTTTCGAGTCATAGCAAAAAAAAAAAACAGGTATGGAATTCTATTTTGTAAAGAATTATTTTCGTATATTATTTTTGTATATACAGACAATTTTCTACAAAATGCCAAAAACAAAATTAAAATTGGTACTACATAAATACGCGCGTAAGGCGGAATACATATGTATGTTATGTATATAGAATTTAGATTTGCATTAGATGTAAATAATTTCTGAACCACTTTAAAGAAACTGACAACGGTTTATTGAGAACACTCCCTTTTTTGTATTATAACTCTATTTAAATTCACCTTTTATTACTACAAAATGAACTGAAAATCATTTAAAAACTTGCATTGAAATTGAAAACACAAAATAAAATAATTTAAGTTTTTTTTATTTTGTCTGTGTAAAAAAAAACTTAATTTAAAGCTAAATTAATTACGACGGGAATATGTACATATATGCATTTCCAAACACACGAACATCATCTTTTCTGTATACATACATATGCATATATGGAACTGTCGATTCCGAAAAATACTTGCACATCCTCGAAAACGAAATACTATCATTTGAGCAAGAACGATCAACAAATGGAAATTTGGAAAATCGTGCGCCTTTTCACAGATCAAGATCTTGTGAAAACATTACTCGTACCAAAAATATTAAAATATGTACCTACAGTGTATCAATTTCATATTCGTACCCCTTCTATACAAAGTTGGAATGTTATCCTAATCCTAAATGATTTGAGATACAAAAATAATAACAAAATGCAATTTAAGTATGTACATGGTTGATATATTTTATCAATTTTTTATAGTTGGTAACAATCATTTTTCTTGAAAAACGCAAAATAAAGAAAAAACTACTGAAATACTGTGACAATTTCATATTCGTACCCTTTTTCAATCAAACAAAAAAGTAGGCTTTAATATTTTGTTGCATAACCTTTGGAAGCAATTACGGCTTGCAATCGTCTTGGCATTGACCTAACCAACTTTTCAGTTGTTTCCGACGATATTTGTGTCCATTCATAGAGAATCTTCTCTTTCAGGTCGTTTCTGTTCTTTATGGTATATTTGCGGATTCTGCGGTCCAGTTCGTCCCATAAATTCTCTATTGGTGTATTTAATTTTGTTTATCAAGGCATTATGGATAAAGAGGACTTTCAAATTTTGTATTGAAGGGGTACGAATATGAAATTGATTCACTGTATGCTCTACATGCTTCAAAATTGCGTTTTTATAAATCAATTCAAATGTTTGTTATTTGCAAATAATAGTTTGTTTGAATATAATAGAAACCATCTACATACATTTCTCTACAAAAGGCAAAAAACCAAATTGAAATCGTTACATAAATGCCCGAGTTAGGCGGCCACACACACATTTTTGAAACTAATTTTTACAGGTGCGTTTTATTGCTAAACTTAGGTTAGCTTAGTAATCGGAATCGCAATAAAACGCTATCCTAAGTTTTAAACTGACTTTTGTTTTATATTTAAAAGTTGGTTCCCCTTGAGCCAAATGTCAATACTTTTCAGAGAAAAAACAAAATATCGCTTTGAAATAAAAATAATAAAATGTGTCAAATATCCGAAGCTGTATCCTTAGTAAATTACTGAGCTCGATTACTAACTTGTTTCTCCTCAGTTTTCGTTGTTTGTTGTTTACTATGTAATATTTTACTAACCTAAGGATAAAATGAACAACAAAACGCACCTTATATAAATAAATATGTACATAGATACTTAATAACTTACTTAGATCGTCAGACCTACGAAGTCTGTTGGTGTTCCCTAGCGGAACATAGGGCCTCAACTACTCCTACGCGCCATCGTGTGCGGTTTTCAGCGATGTGTTTTAGCTCTCTCCAGCTCTTTGCCAATCAGCAGATTCCTCCCCATCTGTTCTTCTCCAAGTACTTCTCGGTCTACCAACTCTTCTTCCCCACGATTGCTGCTTCTCTCTCCACCCTTGTTGCCATTTAATGGAGATCCATAGTCCTATGGGTCAAGATGTTTAAGGTAAGTTGTCAGAGTCCATCTTATTCCTCCACTTCCTGTCAGAGGCATCCGCAGTACATCACTTATCACCAATAAAAACAGGTTTGGTGACAGTATGCAGCCCTGTCTGACCCCCCTTTGGACTTCAAATTCTTCACACAACCTACCTCCGTGTAAGACGTGACATTTGGACCCATCATAAGTCGCTTTGATAATAGCAATGAGTTTCTCCTCCGCAAAGCAAGCCAGATAAACTCCCTGTTGACGCTGTCGAAAGCCTTCTTGAGATCAATGAACAGCAGGTGGAGTGGTGATCGATATTCGACGCACTGTTCGATGATGATCCTCAAGGTGTTAATGTGATCAATGCAGGAGGACCCATTGCGGAAGCCTGCTTGTTCAGGGTCGAGCGATGCTTCGAGGTGTTCTTTAATGCGATCTAAAACAATCTTTGCTATTATTTTGGCGACTGCAGGCAAAACGCAGATACCCCTCCAGTTTTCGCACTTCATCAAGTCTCCTTTTTTTGGGAGTTTGACAATCATTCCCTTTTTCCACTCTTCGGGAAAGCATTCGGAGACCCACGCTGTCTCTATGAGCGGTTGCAGCAAATCGCTTGATGTTGTTGGTGCTGCTTGTAGCAATTCTGCGGGAATGCCGTCAAGTCCTACCGCTTCGTTGTTCTTCAGTGCTTTGATGGTGGAACATATTTTTTTCTTACTGGGGGTGCGCTTCGTAATCGGAAATTGATTGTATCGGGCAACTCAGAAGATGTCATTTGCATGTTACTTGCAAAAACATGATTTAAGACAAGAGCAAAATGCTCCTTCTACCTTCTAATTGGTCCTCATCCGATATCAGCAGGGTTCCATCTTTATCTTTTATATATATACATATAGATAAAAGATAAATATTATTTTTTTTTAAATTTTAATTAAAAAAATATACATGGACATAGAACAATTACTATATATCTGTACAAGTGCGCACAAACTAAGGGAATAAGAACAAGTATTAAGAACGAATCAACATTGTTTTAAACGGAGCATAAAACATATTTGAATGTTCCCTAGTGTCTTTGAACATTCTGGAATAAATTTCACTTAAAAAATTTGACGCTACCAACTATTTCCTAAAATAAAATGTTTAATAAAAAAAAATCGTTTTGAAATTCTAAAACAGCACCCCCAAATTGGTAGAGCTACATCTTTTCCTCATTTTCAATCAAAAGTGGATTTGTACGTTCGGAATATCGTTTTTCGCCTACGATATCTAAGGAACGAATAGAGGTATCGACTCCAATTATTATATATCTATTTTGCAAAAGATGCAAAAAATTTGTCAATCGGTTGTATCGCTATAGCAATTAAAAAAAAGTCAACATTATTGTTGGGCCCAAGTATCTCAAGAACAATAACGCTATGGACTTCAAATAAATTTTATTCTGCACATTTTGATGCAATGAGAATTAAAAAATATTTGCTGACTTCAAATTTATTTTATAAATAATACAATATCAATATATGGCACTAGAACAAAACTAAAATCTAGAGAATTGTGTCAACAAAATGTTTTCAACTCGAATATCTTCACAACAATCAAAAATATTGACTTCAATTATTTTATAATATTATCTACATTTGTCCATAAAAATGATAAGATAAGATGAGATAAAAATTTCAAAATTACATATTTGTATAATAAATATAAAACTACAAAAAGGTTTACTGAAAATTGGTGAAAATTCAACGTTTCTAGAAATTTCTTAAGTCTGATAATATTTTTTTTTAATAAAATTATTATCAATCAACATCAAAAATAACTTTATTAATATCAAGAATAAATCGATAACATAGTTTTTACAAAAAAAAAAAATCAGAAGAATTTTCAATATTATGTTTTGTTTGAAGAACAAGAACAACACCTGATACCTTTCCTTTGATGAGCGATTTATTGTAACTCAAAAACTTCAATAAATGCCAAGTATTTCTTCCACAAACCAAAACGGAAGTTTTTAATTTTCGGGTGGTAATAGAAATAATAATATTTAATAATAATAGAAATGATAAAATTAAGTTCTCCTACCCAAAAATTATTGCAATTTTTTTTTAAAGGTAGGTACCTTAAGTAAAATATACCTATTACCTATATTTTATCATGAAGAGTTTTTGTTTCTTATGAACAAAATTCGTAAATAAATGTTATCCGAGTGCCTACTCCTTATTTGTAATTCTATAACTTTCAGAATAATTTCTTAATTTAAATTTTCCAGTTCTAATAATTTTAATAAAAAATAAATTCGATTGCATTTCAATGTTCATTCGAAAATTATAAGAATAAAAGAACACTGCACCCTTTTTAAGATAATGTCTTTTCTCAAGGGTGCAACATTTTTGTACTAAGTCATATTCAATGCAAACAATAATCTCTTAAGATCTACGAGAAAAATGATTGGCAGCATTTAGGAAATAAAAAAAAAAATTCAAAGGATAAGATATGATAAAAAATCTCCAAGTCTCGCCCATTTTCTTTTTTTTTGCAAGCAAATGCTTTATTAAAGGAATAAAGAAAACAAGTGGTTGCAGCAGAATTGTGTAAAAAACCTAAACTCGATGCATCTGCGGACATTATTCCCTTCATCTCCGAAGCTGCGACAAAGGTACCAATGCAGCCAACGATCATAAGCGATTTAACTCCCTTAGTTCGACTTTCCTGTTTACATTATTATGTTATACATATACATATATACTTTTTTTTTTTGAAAAATAAAATCATTCATTGAATTTTTTTATATTGTTCCTTAGAATATCTTAAATCACTGCAATACATACTTTTTTAAATTTTTGGTAAGATATGGAGAGCCCAGAAAGGAGTGCCCTTACAACAAACGTGTTACAGTGCTGTTCATAATTTTAAACCCTTTATTTTAATTTTGTTTAAATCAATTTAAATGCCAATTACATCAACTCAACTATTTCATTTCATACTGAAATTGAGACAAATTTTAAATTATATGTGAGGAATTGTTTGTTTATTAAGTAAAAGCTTATTTATTTTGGGAGTTTGTATATCGCAATCCCGCTTTTTAAAATAACGTTTCTCAAAAATCCCGACAAACATTTTTAAAATAAGGTTTTTTTTAAATACCTTTTTTTTTAAATACCGTTTTTTTTAAATACCGTTTTTTTTTAATTCCCATTTATTGAACATTCCGTTCTATTATAATCCCGCTTTTTAAACTCCTGCTAAGGTCTTTTTTTAGAATACATGATTATGATTTCATGTTGATTATTCCACGTTTTATACTTTTATAAAGAAGGATTTTGGCGTCCTATCGCCCAAAATATTCAATTGAGGTAACATTTCCATTTTTATTTATTAAAGAATAACATATTATACATATTTTGGTAAATTGTAATGCTTAATTTCTCTTTTGGTATTATGCGGGAAATGCAATAAAAATTTACTTAAAATAGAACAAAAAATACCTATACAATGAAAGCTATAGAATAATATCTTTATGGAATAGGTAATCCTTTCTGTTTGGGTAACAGGTACGTAAGAATGCAGCTTTTTTGACTCAAACATATATAAAACATTTGTCAATAAATGATAAAATGTCAGCAAATATTAAATAGACATTTTTTTTACAAAAAGTGAAAAATGACAAAATGTTCTACCAAAAATTAGTAATATTAGTATCATTAAAAATTCGATTAGGAACACAGTTTTAACAAAAAATAACAAATTTACAAATTATAATAAAAAGTTAGTGTGGGTTGCACAGAGCCTCTTTTTAAATATTTTTTTTTTCTGTTTTCAGTAAATTTTTTATAAAATTAAAACAAAACGGAGGGAGATAGCCTCTCCCCCCTCTCATAAGATTTTTTTCTTGTCTTAATCCAACCTACTTGTCGTTGTTCACCCTGCATTGCGCACCCAAGTACTCCAAGATCATCTTATGGGATTTTTATCCGTATAGGGTGATAGTGGGGTGGCCCAGGTATATCTACAATACAAACAATTGATGCATTATCTAGCCATGATTTAAAATTAAATCTACGTCTATTAAAATAGAAACGATAATGCCGGTCTGATTTGTAAAATAAAAATATTTAAAAAATCTGACCGTTTTAAGATCTCTAAAAGCTAAATCGTCCTCGTTTGAGATATCATTTTTCGTTTACGATAACAATAATTTCAAACTGACATTTATTCAGAATATAATACATAACTTTAAAGATAATTTAAGCATAGAGATGAGAATAATATAGATTCTTAGCAACTATAAATTTTACAAAAATTAGAAATAATTAGGAAAAATGAAATTTGTTTTGAGAAAGGCATTATTTCGTTTTTTAAAAACTCACTGGACTTATACTAAAATCTTAAAACTAACATAAAAACAATTAAACATTATTATTTCGCAACGTTTTTTAATATTGTGTTTTCGGTCATTAAGCATTTGTTTATAAAGTTTGTATGTATTATGGAACATTTGTCTTTTACTGTAGGAATATTAGCAATGTCATGCAGAGCAATCGTTGAGATATGCCAAGGAAGGTTTAGAATAGTTTTGAGTATTTTATTTTGACAGATTTGTATCTTTTTATAGTGACAATCTGCACAAGTATACCAACACGGTGAAGCATAAAGCATAGCAGGGACAAAGACTACTTTATATATTAGTAATTTGTTTTCAAGGCTGAGATGAGAGTTTTTAATCAAAAGTGGATACAAAATTTTGATCACTTGAAACTTGGTTAGAAAAAGTCAAACTTTTATCTAAAGTTGTACCCAAATGTTTTATAGTATTTTCCCATTGAACTGGAGCATTGCACACTAAAAGATTCCTTTGAGGTAGATCGCTCTGCTTTCGTTTCTTTGTAACGAAAAAAGCTTGAGTCTTAACAGGGTTTATTTTGATTTTCCAGGAATAAAAGTAGAGTTCAATCGCGTCGAGCGCCTTTTGAAGGTTAAATAAAATGTGTTCACATTTTTCTTAGATACTATAGATGCATGTATCGTCTGTAAAAAAAGATCTTTTGCAGAAACTGAAAACAGGGAAGTCGGATAAGTATATATTTTTCTTTTCTTTTCTAAAGCCGAATTGTTGTGATATCTATATCTATATCTATATCTATATCTATATCTATATCTATATCTATATCTATATCTATATCTATATCTATATCTATATCTATATCTATATCTATATCTATATCTATATCTATATCTATATCTATATCTATATCTATATCTATATCTATATCTATATCTATATCTATATCTATATCTATATCTATATCTATATCTATATCTATATCTATATCTATATCTATATCTATATCTATATCTATATCTATATCTATATCTATATCTATATCTATATCTATATCTATATCTATATCTATATCTATATCTATATCTATATCTATATCTATATCTATATCTATATCTATATCTATATCTATATCTATATCTATATCTATATCTATATCTATATCTATATCTATATCTATATCTATATCTATATCTATATCTATATCTATATCTATATCTATATCTATATCTATATCTATATCTATATCTATATCTATATCTATATCTATATCTATATCTATATCTATATCTATATCTATATCTATATCTATATCTATATCTATATCTATATCTATATCTATATCTATATCTATATTTATATCTATATCTATATCTATATCTATATCTATATCTATATCTATATCTATATCTATATCTATATCTATATCTATATCTATATCTATATCTATATCTATATCTATATCTATATCTATATCTATATCTATATCTATATCTATATCTATATCTATATCTATATCTATATCTATATCTATATCTATATCTATGCGCCACTTTTAAATACAATAATGTCGTTTAATAACCCGTCTATCTCTATGTTGTCATTGAGGCACACACTTTTTAAATATTTGTCATCTTTAGGTTCCCACTGATTAGATTAGATTATTTTCCAATCAGGTTTGAAGCCTAGGTTCCCTCTTAGTTTAAAGCGCTCTGCAAGACATCCCAGTCGGGGTTTTTTAGTGTGTCACAGAAGGGTGGCCAAAGTTCGTAGAAGCGAAGATAGTGGGGTCACCCAAGCTGAACCTCACACACCTCCCTATTATCAGGGTGACTATTCTGTTCAAGAAAATTTGTTGCGCAGCCGACTATAAAATAGAAATGAACAAAAAACTGCCACATTCCAAATCTTTTTGACAGAACGAAGTCTGTCGGGTCTGCTAGTTTTGAATAAATTTACTAGTTCTTAAGCAATTCTTTTTTATACGGTAAATTGATTTAATCGCTTTCACAATCATTCCTGGTCGAACAAAGTCCTTCAGGCGAAAGTGCAATCTAAAAATTCAGAGGAAAGTACTTCGAGATGCTTGTAACTCATTTGACTAGATTACTTAGATGACAGTTAAAAATTACCAGATTTTAAAGAAATTTCCTACTCAATAAACCGGCATTCCATTATGTATTATATGAGCTGGAACATTAGTTTGATCCGGGGATGTTTTCGTGAAGGATTTTTCAAAAGTATTTGAAAATAGTACATTTGTTTTAACTAAATCTGTTACCTACTTTATTTCAAAATTAAGCTTCTTTGGAATGTGGCACAAGAGCATTTAGATCGGATTTGACTTGAGTCCAGAAAAGCGTCACTTCTTCTTTCGGAGGTTTGGTATATCCTTTTGCAATGTCTGGTTTCTCTTTCGACAATAATTGATAAAGCCTTTCGTATTGTGATTTATTTGTTGTTTTTGCCCATTTGAAGCAATACATTATTTTTTAAAGTAAAACCACGAATTGATAATTATTAACATTTTTATTCAAAACAAAACCGCTGTTCTTTGATCCCGACACAAATAACTCAGTTAATTCGGATTTAGTGATACCAAATTTCACGTACTTTGAAATTCGTAGCAGATTTTCCACTACAAATGGAATTTGTGATAGATTTTTCTGGGTTCGAAGCAAATTTTCGATTACGATGGAATTCGTGATAGGGTTGAATATTTTCTCCAAATTTTTTTTTATTTTGTACATCATAAAACTGATAACAAAAAACAAAATCTTGACAAAATTAAGGTTGACAATTTTTTTTTTTTTAATAATACATTTTCTTCTCGATATTTTGGGAGCGGGTACACTGAGTATAAATGAAACATTGAATTTTTGTATACAATTTATTAAGTAAAGTCAAAAATAAATCTAATACACTGTTTAAAAATTAAAACACACAAAAAGGAAACCACGAAAAACTTCACTTTTTATTTATTTGGTTTGTTTTTGTTTTGACAATTTTTGTTTTTGATTAGGTATTAACTTCCCATAGAGAGTTATTGTAATCGGTCAGATTTTTTTTACGAAAATAAAAAAATACAAAATATGTCAAAAATTGTTTTTCTACTCAATATCTTCACAAAAAGCAATGTATTGACATGACATGTATTTTATTTTCAACATAATGAATTTTTCAATACCTAAACGATAGATAAAAAAAACTGCAAAAATTTCTACCAAAAATTGTTTTTCAACTAGAATAGCTCGAGAAATCCCTTAATGTTATCAATCAACGAAGCGTAAATCGATAATATGAAAACTGAGTCGATGGAATAGTTTATACACAAATTAGAAAATTCAAAAGAATTAACAAAATTATATTTATTTGAAGACTGCAAGGCAACACTTTCCCTTTTTTAGTTGGCGATTTATTGTAACATAAAAACTTAATTAAATGCCAAGTTTCCTAAGTACCTACATACAAGGGGAAGTTATCACCCAGCTTTTTTTTTCTTTTTTTTTTTTCTTCTTTAGTGTTAGTTTTATTTCGTCTTTTATTTCGATCTTTTTGTTTTTGAATTATTGCGTTTTACTTTTATTTCATCTTTGATTGTTTCGTTTTCGATTATTTTTTTTTGGTTCCTTACATGCAGAAAAATTTAAACAAAATATATACACATGTACATTCAATATACAAAGGGTGGCGATATGATTGTAATCGAAATGACCAAAAAATTTATCAAAATATAAAAATGTGCTTCATTATGAAATTACATTTCAGAAACGAAACACCAATTACTAAAATCAAAAAGACGAAACAATAGTCACTTATTTTCTACTTTGAAAAACAATCTTCTTTGACTTTATCGTCCAAAAAACACCCTTGTTTTTATAGAAGCTTTAGTTTCTTGATTGGCATGACATATGTACATATGTATGTATAAAACATTTTTAGAAAATTGTATGTATGTTTCTGGCAATTTATTGGAAAATGATATGGCAATTATTATATTATTATTACTCGTACTATATTTGTGAACTGTCTTGATTCTCTGTTTCAGATCAGATCTAAAAATCCGATTTTTAAAAAGTTTACGTAAGTCTAATAGTTATTTAAAAAAAATCAAAATACATGGTCTTGCCTTTAAAAAGCTGTGCATTGCCTGTTTGGAAAAAAAGTGGACCGAGCGAAGTTCATGACCTAGTTGTTGTAACATTCTGTTCCGTTATTCTGAACATAAAACAATAACCGAAGATTGCTTAATTTTTTTTTTTGGTTAATGTTGTTCAAAATAAAAACCATGTATAGGTTTAAACAATTTAAGTACAAATTAACATCATACCAAAAATTCGTGACTTCAATAATGTCACCAATTTAGGATGGAGAAAGTTTTTCATGTTTAAATACAATCCTCGAAGAATAAATAAATAATAAATTTACTTGAGATATAAACATACAGTGTATCAAAGTAAAACTCGTACAGCATGTTTATGTTTTGTATTTTGCTAATAACTTTTTCTATTGGTAACCAAATTTGTAGCAAACATTTTTATTTTTTTCAACACATCTATGTTATCTGGAAATATTTCAATTTAAATAAAAAAACTAATGCAACAAAGTTTTAGGTTAACATTTATTAAAAAAATTGAAAATTCACGTCAAAGTTAAACTCGTACAGGTGCATTTAAGTAAACAAAAAAGGCAAAAAAACAATGAGTTAATATTTTGTTGGCAGACCCTTACTGTCTTTAACAGCTTTTAACCTGTTTGGCAAAGATCGAACCAATTTTTCACAGTAAGAGGGTGGTATTTTGTTCCATTCCTCCAACATCAAGTTCTTGAGATCATTTTTATTGGAAATATGATGCAATTTTACCCGGTCTTCCAAATAACTCCATAAATTTTCAATTACGTTAATGTCTGGTGATTGTGGAGGTGTCTTTATCACTTTTGGACAGTTGTACAGCAGCCACGAACGCACTCTGTAAGCTTTGTGCTTGGGATCGTTATCTTGGTAAAATTGGAAACCATCTGTTATACCAAGTCTATCGGCACTAGCATGTTAATTCAGTTTAAGAATGTTGAGATACATATGTTGGTCCATTATGCCATCAACAAAATGCAGGTTTCCAACTCCTGATGCTGCCATACAACCCCAAACCATGACTGACCCACCACCATGCTTAACGGTTGCCTTTAAATTTTTTCTTTGAGCTCTTCATTGGGCCTACGCCAAACATTGACCTTGCCATCTGAGCCAAAAAGGTTAAATTTGCTTTCATCAGTAAACATGCACATCTTCCAATATGCAAAATCTTTGCAGAGGTTCTCTTTTGCGAAAGCAATTCTTTTTAATTTGTTTACTTTACTAATGAACGGCTTCTTCCTGGCGTGTAGCCATTGTCCATTGTAGTTATTTTTTCTAAGTATTAATCGTATAGTTTCTGGACATGCTTTCTTACCAAGATACTTTTCAGCCTCTTCTGCTAGCACTAATTTTGGGATTGTCCTTAACTTTTCGAAGTATCCATCGCTCATCCGCATCATTAAAAATTTTCCTACCGCTAATTTTTCTTTTATTGTGGACTGCTCCTTCATCTTTGAACCGCTTAAGGATGTATTGGACCGTTGAGTGACTGCGATTCAATAAATGACCAATTTCTCGTATGGTCTTCCCATTCTTGAAATGCATTATTGCAAGATTTCGCACATCTACAGAGGTTTGGCCGTTTTGTCTACCCATTTTTTCAGATTCAAAAATTTTATGTTTGAAATTATTCACAGTAATGCCAGCATGAATAATAAAACTTAATTTGTTGCTAAATCATTACTAAACATGGCTAACTTTAAAAAGAAAACACTGTACGAGTTTAACTTTGAGGTGTTTTTTTGATTAATTTAGGAAATCTTTGCCTATGGTACTTAAAAGGTGGACTTTTTAAAACTTTTTTTTTAAAAAATCAAAGAGTGACCCTCTTAACTGTAAGACAGTTATATAAATTTTGAAATATAATGCTTCCATATTACTTATTTCTTCGTTTTTCTAAGAACGAATGTTATGTACGAGTTTTATTTTGATACACTGTATGTATATTTCGTTAACTACGGAGTCAATTATTTTCTTTAAGTTTTTAAAACTCAAATAAGTACATATTTATTTTTTAATACAAAATCAAGATAATAAATTAAACTTAAATTAAAGATCGGTGATAAAAGAGTGAAAATTAAGGGTTGCATGAATTTTTTAATGCCACATTATAAAAAAATAAAAAAATTGTCAAAAAAAAGTGTTAGTTTCATTGAATCGGTCAAGCTGTTTCGGAGGAGTGTCACAAACATTGTGGCACGAGAATAAGATAAGCCTCTATAAAAAACACATCATTTCGTATAAAGGACTATAACTTAAAGAGTAGAAACAGGCACAAGAATACAATAACTATGGCGCGATAACTATATATGTACATAGTTAATGCCATTTTTTTCAAAATTTTTAAAATAAGTTATAAATTCGCTTTTTGAGCCAGAAACCGTTATGAAATCTTGGCGCCCTAATTTATTTAGAAAGACATTCAGCTATTTATAGGATAGGTTGTAAGCGTTTAGATATTTTTTTAAAACCCGACTTTGATTTCAAAAGTAGCTTTACCTTGCATAACATCTAATTATAGAAAATCAATGTTAGAATCGATACAAACAAATTGTACCTACCTATTTATACAATGATTGATTTTTTTTTAAAGAGTCAGATGTAGAAAACGGCACAAATTAATTTTACTAAAAAAAAACTTGCATTGAATAACTACAGAAATCCTTGCTCAACGTAGAAATACTCAATTGAAAAAAACAACGTTTTTCTTGCCTCACAGTTTAGAATTAATGAAGCAAAAAGTCCATTGAACTCACTTTCCAGATGCAACCCTCTCTAAAATTTGTCAAATTTGATTCCAGCAAGACTGCAGCAGGCTCTATTAACACAAATTCTCGGAATTCAGAATAAAAAAACATATTATGCAGAGTTGAACGATGCATTTTAAATAGACAAACAGTGATAAGCTGCAAAACAACCCTTTCTTTTTATTGAAAAATGCAACGGTTTTCACGTCCATGCAAGAGTCCTGTATCCTGGAGTTAGTTGATTGTCTTTTGTCTTTTTTTAGTTCAATGTCCTCGGTTTATTAGCGGCACCACATTCGTAAATGCAGTCGGTATAGCTTTCTTTAGAAAAGCATAGTTATTTATACTGCATGTATGCGTTGTATTGCGTTTTTAAACGCAATAAAAGATTTTTAAATAAATTTGAGGTACAGCGTACTCGTACATATGAATGTATGTATATAGGCTTTATTCTCTTGCATTGTAAGGTTCTTACACATTTTAAATTACATTGGCTTAAAAAAGAATGATTTGCATTTTTCGCTCTTCAAAGTACTCAATTAAAGTACGAATTTCGGGCAGTCTTATGCTCGGGTAGAATAGGTGTAAGACACCTTGATTGTCTTTTTAAAAATTGCTAATAGTAGACAATACTTTTGAAAATATTCTTAATACACATATGTATACATATGTATACGATATAAACAACAACATACTATGAAAATCAATTTAATAATAAATTTATTATTACAATCTTAGAAGTCAATGACCCCCTTGAACGAGACTTGAATGCAATGCCGTTAAAACTATTCCATTTATATCAAAGAATACAGTTGTACCCAACAGTGTTCACTTAATTTTTTGATCGGTTATGTTATAAGTTGTATTTTTTTTTATTTTTGTTTTTATTTTTAATTCTTCTTAAAACTATCTTACAGCTAGACATAAATTCATAAAAAAAAGTAGCTTACTTATCATTAACTAACAGCTAACTTACTGACCCTATGGGCTAAGTTATGCTTAAAACTATTGCCTTTCGACCCTAATATAATCTTATAATTAAAACTTACTTAATACGCATTTTACGGATATAAGAAACATTCATATAAAAAAACTCGCTAATAAGAAACACAATCAAAAACCCAGTGCCTTTTCTTAATATTTCCTTCTAAGAGTAATCGTATATAAGAAACTCGCCTATAAGAAAAACACTCTTATATCTTATAAGAAACACATTTTTACGCATCAATAGCAAATTTTAGAATAATAAATATAGTTTTATTTAAATTCGTCGTGCTCGAGTTCATTTGTATACCTTTATAGTTGAAAGAGCGAGACAGAATGTATGATTTCCCAAACAACGGAATTTGAATTAAAGAGAGCTGTCCTATTAGAGTCATGACTTAAGAGCCAAGCACCAACGCCAACGTGCTTTTTTTACCTCCAAGTGGTAACCACCGGGTACTGGTCTAGTCCATCCGGACAAGACTTGGTAAACTTATAAGCGCGAGTGTTGAACAAGAGCCAAAATAGCAACACTATAATGCTCTGTCAGAAATGTATGGCTGAATGGATGTCATAATACTTTGACAAAACCATTAGAAGAATGGCATACGGCGGATGAATTCAGCACAATGAATCAACGGTGTAGTCAACAGCATGGAAGACAGAAACCTTACACGAGCTACTCTGACATACTTAGAGCA
Organism: Scaeva pyrastri; assembly: GCA_905146935.1. Taxonomy (NCBI): domain Eukaryota; kingdom Metazoa; phylum Arthropoda; class Insecta; order Diptera; family Syrphidae; genus Scaeva; species Scaeva pyrastri. The sequence goes on from LR989927.1 coordinate 89,095,022, forward strand.
AAGGTCAGTAAGGATTTCTAGAACTTGCCAGGGTACTAGAAAAGAGATGGTGGCGGAAGAACCCTCAATTAACAAACGGTAGCTCTCACATCCCCGTAGTGGGTTACTGGCAACGGATTTATCCGGCCTGCTTTCCTAAGTCAAAATAGGATCTGGTCCCCCGGGTCAGGGTTTTGTGTCGTCGGGTAACTTCCCTACCACTTAAAAAAATCCAGTTATGAGAAAGACACGAGGAGCCTCGGATAATTATAGACCTCAAAGAACAACAAGACCCGGAACGTCAACGGTATCTGAACGTAAGAACACTCTACACCCCAGGTGCAACTCAAAAACTAGAGTCTGTCCTCAAGGCAGATATTACCGCCATCCAGGATATACGATGGATAGGATCTGGTATGATGAAGAGAACAGATTGCGAAATAAGGTCTGTTTCTTTACTTTTCGGGTAAAGTTTGGGAAAAAGCTCGGGAAAAAGTGCGGGCTCTAGCTTTTTAGTGTTGTTTTTGTAATTTGGTGCCCGAACTTAAAAGTAAAGAAACGCATTTGGGATGTTTCTGGGTAAACTTCAAACTTGAAGAAAGATATGTAATTTATGTACATATATGTAGCGAAACAGTTTGCTTTCTGTTTAAAATCAGCCATTTAGAGGAATTTAAAACAAAATTTAAACAATTATTCTTATTAATGGATGATGAGGAAGATAACAGTAATTCTATATTTGTTTACTTTTATTAAATTTTAATTTGCAATCTCTTCACAACAATTCACAAATCACAAACTTCCAATTTTTCGATCAGCTGATTTAATTTTGACAAGCAAGAAAATGCCAGAGGTAAAATGTTCGGGTAAATTCTTTCTGGACGGGAAACGAAAAAAAATGAAAAGCTCTGGCATTTTCGAAAAAAGTAAAGAAACAACAAGAAACACAAGGAATGGGAAGAAAACTCTATCCTCTCTCGAAAGATAAAATGCTTGCTCTACAAACTCTTATACTGCCAGTCCTGCTATATGAACTCTATGAGCCGTACAAAAATGTGGACGTTGTCAAAAAAGTTAAAACACTTCGACTTTATTGGCTCGGCGACATCGAGCGAATGGATAACAACGCTCCAGCTAAGAGAATCTTCGACTTGGCTCGAGGCGACAAGGAAGACTGAACCTCCTGTTAAAAGACCAAGCCTGGACTGGAAGCAACCTGCTCGGGATCGAAAAGGATGGAAATCCATAGTGTCTCAGGCAGAGATCCTTCATGGATCAGGAGCCTGATAAAGTAAAGTAAATCCATGTAGGTAGTGCTTCTAATGAATAAAAAAAACTAAAAACTATAGATTTTATTTAAAAACACCTTTGTAAATGCATACTCTGGTTGTTTTAATTTTACTCGTTAAGTGAAATCTATATAAAAGGCACATGACCAATTTTGGTCATTACGAACAATTTAAATTCTACTTTCTACAATAAAGGTTCATTTAAAATCCACTGTGAAATACACTGATAATAAATCTATTCTGAGAAAACATAGTCCTAAGTAACATTTTTATTTTATCTTAACAAAGAACAAAATGACGACATAGATGACTGCATCCTTTTTGATGCGACATTTTACTATAGGCAATAGTTCAACAATTGGTATTATTTATAATAAAACAATACAATTACTTTTCAAGTAGATGTTGCTAATTTAAGACCATTTTAATGTAGTCTTGCCTTACCACAGTACCAAAGTTAAAATTGTTAAAATAAAAACTGAGTTTGGTAAATCGGTTTTAAACTAAAAAAAATGATAATGTGTAGGTATATAGTATAATTTATTATTAAATTGTATTCACTATTTTATGTCTAATGCGAGAAACCGTTTTACACAGGAAAATCGACATCAAATGTCATATGTAACACATTAAAACGTGAACAGCGCTTTTGGCATTAATTCGTTAAGTAGGTATTGATAACTTGAAAATGTTGCCTTAAAGTTCGCAGCATTCGCTTTTGCATTTGCACAAAGCATAACAATATCGAATTTTGAGCTTAGGTCTAACGTTGATGTCGATGTTGCTGTATTCAAAGCAATTTAAATCTACTGACTCTAAAATGAATGATGTGGTTGTCAAAATTGCTGTTGATCTGTTTTCTCGCATGGGTAGGTAGGTAACTCGATTAATTAAACATCTAGTTTCAAATCATCAAAGCCTAGGAAATTTCAAATACATATTTACTCGTAGATTTTTACAAGTGCGAGTAGATCAATCTACATACTAAATATGTACATGTGTAGATAATGTATTATAATTTGTAAATACCAAATATTGACCCGATTAGTAAAAAGATGATCTCCACCCATCCACTGCCCATAGCACTCTTTTTATAACTTCCCAGCGACAGTGTTGTATTCAAGAAATCTATCCACCAAAAACCAAAAAAGCTATCAGATAATACAAAGAAGAACAGAAAAGTGAAGTACCCATACTTTCATTCTTAAATCATTTATGTATACATACCTACTTACAAACAATACCAACATGTAATTATATTTCAAGACACAATAATAATGTAGAAACGAATATATGTACATATGAATATGTATATATGTAGCTATATATATATATTTTTTTTCTTAAAAGAACTTGTTCCCATTTGATAAGATTTAAATTCAGCAAACAAAACTCCTTGTTGCTCTGCGACACTACCACTACCTGCATCCAGGTACTTTATAAATCCATGTAGGTATGTATATTTCGAATGAAAGTGTTTGCATTTTGCTAACATATTCTTGCAAAACAGGCTGCAATACGAATAAAATATTTATTGTGCAAATAAATGGAACTGAATGAAATCCTACATTTTGAAGAAAACCATAAGGGGTCCGTCCATCCACATATAAACCATAAAAAAAAACCAAACATAAAAGCTACCTAACAAGTTGGAAACATATAATACCAGACAACCCCTACCGCATAGCACCACTCAAATTATTTAACTCCCTTAGTATTGGTGAAGCTTGGCTGTGTTTGTTTTTCTCTGTACAGTCTCCTGCTTTTCTACACAAGGTAGTGTGCAAGCTTTTTACATCACTATCGTCTACGGCTTTTTTCTAATTTGCTTCACACTCGGATTGTTGCACTATAGACGAACTAGTTACCTTTCAGGACAGATATTTGCTCCTAATATCGCGGACGGATAAAAAAAAATAGTATCTTCATTCAAAATAAATGTTGTTAATACCAATCGAAATTTTAGAGAAATTATTTTTATAAAACAAAAATAACACGCGATCCACTTCATAAAATTACTAATAATATTAAGTCCGCGATATATTTCGTCTTAAATTGGACTCAAAAAAATTAAACTAAATTCTGTAAGAATAAATTTCAAAATTTGTTTATTGAAACAGATTATTTTAAAAAGTGATTATTATATTTAGTGAATTATTTGTTTTAACTTTTATAAAACTAAACGAATAAAAAGTGTAGTTTTATTTATTTACTTTTCAATTTTATAAAATAAAAAAATTATACTCAAAATTAATATTGTTGCTAAAGAAGATATTATAGGAAGTGCTGTTGTTTTTTTTTCTAATCAACAACGACGTAAATAAGTGCATTTAAATGATTTTTAATAAAAATCAAAAAGTTGTTTAATAAATAAAATATATGTATACCTACATGCTTATATAATTTTCACGAAATCAAAAATACAGCGCGGAGAGTAATACACAGTTCTCCAAAAAATGAATTTGAATTCAAAACTAGTGAATTTTGTTAAAGATATTTGCGAAATAAGTGAAATCAACACAACCTAACTTTTAAGTTAATACCAATTTAAATACCATTAAACAGAAGCCTACGAAAATATTTCAGCAGACCCATACATATTAAAAGGAGCATCAGTTTTGCGTTTTGCCAAGAAAAAAGTTTAACGATCCATGCAGCCAAAGATGCACAAATACTACAAAACGAAGAAAAAGTGCAAATGATAAGGAATATAAAAAGTATACAAATTGTTTTCATCTGACTGCGTTACCCTAACAAACCTCTAACAATAGATTGAAAATTTGATTACACTTATCTCCGCTCCCCAAAGGAACACCGTCGTTAGCAAATAAATTTAACCTCGTCGAAAGTAAAACAAATTAATACAAAATTGTCTATTCAATTTTAAATTCAATAGAGAAATTTAATCAAAAAGTTAATCATAGCTTAGAAAAATAAAATAAGGAATAGACTTGTTCCATAAAATAAATTGGAAGATGAAAGATTAAAAGTTAAACGTTCGTGCCTAAATAGCTATACATACCTACTTAAGTATATGTATATACAATTTTATTCTTAAGTAATAAAAATGAAGATAAAATCAAAGCATTTACATTATAATATCCATAGTTAAAGTGATATGCTAAAATTTTACATTTTTCTACTGTTCAATTTGTACAAAAATTAAAATAAAAACGTATTTTTTTTTGTTGAATTCGTTTCCTTTTGGAAAAGCTGCAACACATCTGCAAACTCAATATTTGTTTCCTATTTTCTTAAACAAACACAAATAAAAAACAGAAAAGCACTGCAGATAACACCAGTGTGTGCAACAAAAACACACTTGATATACAGTGATATATTTTACCTACACTATTCAACAAATACACATACCTATAAAAAATACAAAGAAAGGAGAAAAAGTGCATAATATTTCGGTGTTTTTTTTTGTTCTTGTGAATAAATAACAAAAGTGTTCGGAACTTAAAATTAAAATAAATATAAAGCAACAATAAATTCAACCCGATATCGAAGTGGTTCATCTGCACATCACCCTTAGGATTTTTGTTTGATTTTCTTTGTGGGGTTCTTTGACTTTTTGTTGTGTGGAGCCTAAGCCAAATACCAAGAACAAACGTAAAGCAGTTGAGTTTCTTTATTTCGTGCAACTTTATAATCGGCGTTCTCAGTGTGCATACATTTAATACATCCACATTAAATAGTAAGTTTATTCAACTCACATGCATTAAGTATATACCCACATATAAATAAGTGTGTGTAGTCTTAGCAAAATATAACTTTTATAAAAACGTTAATGTTTGTCTAGTCAGCTTATTACGGCAAGTTAAAAATAAACTTAAGCTCATTAAAAAAATAAAGTTCTTAAAAATCTGTGCGTTTCAAGGTCCAAAAGACCGAGTAGAGAAATTGACTTAAACAAATTTTGATTAACAGATAGGTAATAACTTCAGAAGTGCAGAAATAACAGCAAAAAAAACTCAGCGGGGTGTTTTTTTTTTAAATTATGTAGCAATTATCTCACGGAAAAATTATGATATGGGCTTCAAATTGATTTTATTCAGCATATATTCTTATTTTACAGGTTTCAACAATTTATTTTTTAATTAGAAAAACTGGGCCCTATTCCACAAAACAACTTTGCAAATTTTTCGTCAATTTAAAAAGCATTCTGTTCCACAGAACTATAAATTCTGATAAGTGCAAAGTTGATAAGTTTTTTGTGAAATAGGACGCTGGACAAGATTATTTCATGCTTTGAATATCTATTAAACGAAACATGAAACTAACTACTTCTGTAAAATTACATTTTTGACTTGTAACTTTCTTAAAGACACTATTGACATTTTGCGTAACAAACCCTACACAAAATACTACTATGTATATAGATATTTAATAGTACGATTCTAAAAATCTAGAAAATAATAAAAAAAAAAAAATTATTATTAGCTAAAAATCACGAAAAAACATAAAAAGTCCATATCTATTTTTGTTTGAATATTGAATATATTTTTGTATAACACAAACATTTTAAGGGCACCAATGGAAATTGTCAGTTTGAATCGCACCCAAACTCCTTAACTACCTATTTAGAAAGACAAGGACATATTTAATTTATTTTTGTATTAATGATATCGGTTAAATATCTTACTAAATCGCAAATAAAAAACCTTAAGTACATAATCAGTAAAACTAGGGAAGGCTGTGATGCTTCGAATACAATCTTTAAGAATTGATCGATTAGGACTTTGTTCGTAGGCAGAATTATATTAAAATACTGTTTTCATCGTTTTATTCAATATTTTGCAGAAAATTAAACAAATTGTGTGTATGTGTATCGTGTATGTTCTTTCTTCATAATTATAAATATCAACTACATTAAATACTTAGTGTATAAGTTTGTAAGACGCATTTGAAAAAGCTTCAAAAAATTTTACTATGGTATTAAGCAGTGAGATCTTTCTGTAGTCTCCAAACAAGTCGTGATCTCCAATCAGTTCCGTAGATGTAAAAGGTGTGCCCTATTTTTGATCTTCTATATGGATATAGATTAGTATTGAAAATGTAAAGCTGATGGCTCTTTATTCAAAGTGCTTGGAAATCGGTCTTTGACTCTGAACTACATTATGTTTATACCGATTTTAATTTTTGTACCATTTACAAAACGAGCTGCTTTCTAGAACTCCTTCGAGTTTCTGTTTGCACTGACAATATAGACTTTTTCTTCGAAATATTGAATTTTCTTGTAAAAGCAAATAATAATAATACATATTTACATATGTACATATTCTTGAATAAAGTAAGAGGAATTGTATCTTCGAAATAGTAGATAAAAAAATCGTCTATCTCTGGCTGGGAAACACTGCATCAAAAACCCAAACAGCACTGTTCGTTCACTTTAAAATCACCTATTTACATCAGCAAAGGAAGAATGAGTTACGCTTTAAAAATGTGAAATCGCCTTTAATATCACTTTAAGTTTTTCCATTTACTACCATTAGATTCAACTAAATATCTCTAGCAATTCTCTTCTTTTTGAGTTTAACTTACATATTACCTTTTAATGTTCTTTGGTAGGTTAATTGACGACGTTCATAATTTTGTCTAGAAGAGATAAAAAATATTATATCTATTATTTTCCAGTAAAAATGTCCATAGATACAGTTTTTTTTTCTTGGAGTCACTCAGATCATTTTCTAAATTTATTCCTAAATCAGGATAAGTTTCGAGCAAGAAAATCAGCACATTATTTAATATCAAGACCCAAATAGGATAATACGTCTTTTCTAAAGAACTATTCGTCGCCTCTGTGCCACAAAACTATATGTAATTCAGGGCGGTCTATTTTGTGATTTTTTTAAAACATTAGTCTTATAGAAGAATTTTTAGTTCGACTAGTAGTAACTCCTAAGCAATATCACTTTGAGGTAGAATTCTTTTGCTATAAGATATCGTCAATAATATAATTACGTTTTTCTGGCTCTAGGGCGACTTAATAATGATAGGCACAAGTGGCTTGTGGTTTGTATTATTGACTTTAATTTTTTTTTGGTCGGCCTTAATCACAAGAAAAATACAAACAAGAAACCACGTCAAAAATTAATTACCAATATGTATTTTCAAAAATTTTGAGTCGAAAATATTTTCAAGTTCGAACGTTAAATTAGCGAATATTTGCTATTCATAATTGAGTGATAATCGATAAGGCGACCTGACAGTTCGATAAAATTTTTATATTTAAATTTTAAACTTATTTTTTGCGAATCACTAATCCTAATACAAAATATAGAATTCGATGGATTTTAAGTTCGATTCGCTATTCATAATGAAGACGTATTGTTCCTTAAGTATATTTTTTGTGTGTTGTGTTTTATAATCTCAACATTATCTGGATCTATATTCCATCTAACTTACTCAACTCTGTACTTTCTTTCTTTCGTTTTTGAAAAACGAACGTTCGTTTTTCTACTTTCATCATATTTTAATATACTATGTGACGATTTTTCTCTTCCATTTAAAGATAAAGTATTAGTCATGAACCACTTTCATTTACTAGATAAATTGTTAACGTATAACAATGGCAATAATTTCTTAAGCTAAAAATGAATCTCCATTGTTTATTTTATTCAAGAGCTTCTTCGCCAAAAACAGTGTTTTACTTCCCTGAATTTTATTCCTTCTCCATATTTAGCTGCTTTGAACCTTTATTAAAATTAAATAAAAAGTATTTATAAGCAACATAAATCCTTACATACTTTGTACGTTAAACCGTATTTCCTGCACAATCTGTCCAAAGGGAGTACCCGTGGCGTGATGGTTAGTGCGTTGGACTGTCATGCCAAAGGTCAAGGGTTCGATCCCTGCCTGTGCCACCTGAAAGTTTTTACAGGTACTACCTCTTGCGAGGAATTGACAAATCCTCCAAGAGTAGTTCTTGTCATGAAAAGTGCTTTCTTAAAAATTTTGCCGTTCGGATTCGGCATAAAAAAAACTGTAGGTCCCCTCCATCCCTGCCATTACTCGCACACAGGAATGGTTGAGAGTTGTAAGTCACTCGGCCCTGGCTCTATACGAGCTGTAGTGCCACAAAATGTATGTAATCTGTCCGATGGCAGAAATGACGTTTATGAACATATCTTCTGCTATTCATCTGGATTTGTTTAATCAAAAATCTGCCTTTACGACCCTGATCTACAAAAACATTCTTATTCTTTTGAATAAAACTCCAGAGAGGAACGATTCATGTCTTCTATTTGGAAGTGTCTCAAGTGTTTCCTTTTTTAGTTTTACATTTCCCCAAAATGTGGTCAGGTGTTTCTTCATGATTGTTACAAAACCTGCAGGAGGTCTCAGCTTAGTAAGCAGTTCTAACTTTATGCAAGATTCAAGATATTAAAGTGATTAACTGCTACCAAAGCATATGGTCTAAAATTAAAAACAATATTTGGGCCTTACTCCATAAGTGACATATTTTAAAATTTTATCATGGCCAAAGTTCTTTTTCTTTGATTGCAAATTCTACTTCTTTTATTTTCTCTGTGTGCTTTATGTCATATAAATATTGGTTTCTCGTTTGTGATGTGATGAAGCATCTTTTCTTGTATCAAATGGCTTATAGAATATACATAGATACTCCTTAGCTTATTCAATGCTACGAATAAGAACTCAGTGCAAAGAATGCAGAAGGCCGAGCGTTATTTTATATTGTCAATACCTTAGCAGGCCAAGTCTTTTTCATAATTCCTTGGAAAATTTTTCTGCAAAACGTAGGCTTTAGTGAACTGTCAAACGTTTGCAGACAACTAAAAACTATACCTTCAAATATCCATAAATGAAGATAGTGAAAATTTGCAAAATAATATGTTGAAATTTTTTTCAATGGTGTTAACATAATCATCCGGATTTGAATGTTTCTATTTCGTTCAAAAGCAGTAGTGATTATAGACTTGGTAAGGAGATTTTATACGTTATAAGTTCATACGTACATAAAAGTGAGGACATTGGGTCATATGCTAAAAAAAAAAAGGTTTTTAAAATTTAAAAGAGCGACTTCAAATCTGTAAAACAAATTGTTTATGTACTGAGTAAGAGAAAACCCATGCTTAACAATTTATGAGATCGATCTCATGCAATCAAGCATTTACTCATCTCTTTGCATATGCAGACCAGAACTATCTCACATCGAGCTTTTTTCAAGAGATCGATCTCAACACTTTGATTTCAAACTCAAGGCTTGAGATCTATCTCAGTCTTTGTATCATTTTTGCATACCACTCGAAGAAAGTTCTCAGAAAAATGAGTAAAGAGCTTGATCTCATCTTTTTGCATATGACCCATTGACGTTGTTTTTGCTAATCTAATCAGTGGGAACCTAAAGGTGACAAATGTTTAAAAAGTGTGTGCCTCAATGACATAACATAGAGATAGACGGGTTATTAAACGACATGATTGTATTTAAAAGTGGCGCATGTCACAGGAAAGTGGCCAAAGTTTGTGACCTGCGAACTTCGTCTCGCCCAAATTTAACGTCGGCATTGATTTATATAGATATAGATATATATATAGATATAGATATAGATATAGATATAGATATAGATATAGATATAGATATAGATATAGATATAGATATAGATATAGATATAGATATAGATATAGATATAGATATAGATATAGATATAGATATAGATATAGATATAGATATAGATATAGATATAGATATAGATATAGATATAGATATAGATATAGATATAGATATAGATATAGATATAGATATAGATATAGATATAGATATAGATATAGATATAGATATAGATATAGATATAGATATAGATATAGATATAGATATAGATATAGATATAGATATAGATATAGATATAGATATAGATATAGATATAGATATAGATATAGATATAGATATAGATATAGATATAGATATAGATATAGATTTTGCCACAATACGATGTAATATAGAATTGTTATAAATTTAGAAAAAATTAATTATTACGTTATTTTTTTAATTGAAAAAATGGGGAAAATGATTTTGGCTCAAATATATGTACATACAGTCCGTAACAATTGGATAGCCTCACATGTTGTTTTTTTTAAAACTTTAATAGGAGCGGTCACTTAAACGATTGGCAAAAATATATATATTTTCTGATTGAAAGAAGTTCAACCTCGATTGGCTCGACTTATACTTTATACAACTATTACTACCAAGATTTAAGAAAAGAAAAAATGTTTTCAAACCGTCACCACAGCCGTGAAGGAGGCGTTATTGTATGGTGTCTTATATCATATTATGGAATGACCGATTTATTATTTGTTAATTGCAAAATTTTATTTTTTCAAAATTGTTAAATGTAATTGTAAATAACTTATATGCATTCTATGTAGCTATCAATTCTTAATCAAACACAAAAAAATTTATGATTCTATGTCTTCTAGTTTTTGAGAAAATCGAAAATTACCAAAACTATTATTTGTGAATTTTTGATGGTGCCGGTGCGATGGTTTTTAAGGATAAAATGTTCAATTTTTGTCCCCTTTTTTTTAAGATGCGTGGCGGTGTGCAATTAAATTTACAACTAGTTTTTTTTTTCAACTTTCATAGGAATATTACAACACAATGGGGGAATTGAATTTTTATTTGGTATTAATCCAATTTCCTCAAAAAAAGTAATGTTTTTTTCGTTGGTCTACACTAAATCTCCGAAAGAAGAAGAAAATATTGAAAAATTATTTAATTTAGGATGGAGTTGTGGATGTTTATTCGCCATTTTTATTTAAAGAAAAAATAACACTTTGCTCTTACAAGGTTGAATAACGAATGACCTTGGTAAACAAGAACTTGTACTAGATTTTCATTAACGAACAAAAAACAACGGTACAAATTGGAATGTTAGCTTTATTTTTTGTGTAAGTTATATAAATAGGTATTTAACACACATGCATAGATATTAAGCAATTATATATATTTGCTGCATTCGAGCAGCAGTGCCAGTGATGTGAATTTTACATTTTAGTACTTTATAATTTTACATTTTAGTTTTGAAAATTGTAATTATGTACATATGTGTTTAGTTAACATTGATTTTTATTATATACAGATTTTGTGAATGCAAAAGAAATTTTTCATACACCAAACTTTGCACCTACCCCAATTCCTATAGCGTGCTAGCAGGGAGGTTGCAGGGGGGTTGCAGCATGCCCTCCCTTACATACCTCACTGTTTGTATACTACAATCCTATCAGTTGATATTAATCTATTTTCAATTTGCAAGTATTTATGTAGGTACGTACATATGTACCTATATAAGAAAAAAAAATCAAAAATCTTCTATAGTGTAATTTTAGTAATTTTCAATTTTATCGAAAACTATTAGACATAAATTCATATAGTTTTCAGTTTTTGATTAAGAATAAATTAGAGCAACGGATTGTAAATCAAAAAATGTTTATATTTTATTAGAAATCTTATAAATAACACTTTAAAACTATTTTTTAGCTTATTTTTGCACAAATTTTGGTTTTAAAATTACTTCTTTCGAAAACTATACATATTTTTTACTTGATTTAAAAACAAGCTGATAGAATAGACTGTTGGATTTTAAAAAATGTATCATACTTAATTTTAAGTATTACAGTTATTTTTTAAAAATTCGTTTTCCATTCAAAGCATTTTTATTTTAAATTGCCCCTACCTCCTAAACGGGGGAAGATAGACCCCCCCCCCCCATAGTAAAAAATGCTTGTATTGAGCTCCTCTACCAAAAACCGTTATTTTTTCTTGGCGGCCAAGTTATCGTACTCGTGCCTTTTTTCTTATTTATTAATGAGATAACTGATTTTCTAATGGTGTTAGCAGGTTTTGTTTGCGAATATGGAGTTAGTTGTTTTACGCGTCAAGCGTTGGACCAACTTAAAGTAGAACTGCACGTAAATTTTGATGTCAGATGATGATCATTCTTTAAACCTTTCAAACTGCATACCTAACTCAAATTAGACAGAAATGGAGTTAACAGGTTTACTCTCTAAGCCGACGATTTCATTAAGCAAATTTTATTCTATCCATCAAAAAAATATATGTAGTTTTTGGGAAAAGCTATTCCATAATAGATTTTTAAATAAAAACCTGGGGTGCAACTTACACTGATAACTTCCCATTGATGCCCTCAAACTTCAAAGCCTATCAATATATTGAAGTTTATAAATTGACTTACTAAACAAAATGTCGTATTAGTTTTAAGTAGAATTTTTTTTTTACTTTTCGTAAAAACTGCTTCAATTCAATTTTCCAATTCGGAAAAAGGTATAAGATGTTAAATTCCAATCTGCAAACAAAACTTATTTTGGTAATCGGTGTGTCTTTTTAATTTTTATTTAAACATTGTAAAAAAGCGGATAATTACTCCTGATTACTTGGATAACAATTAAGCAACCTCGATATCATTGCTCATTCTCATTTTTGTTTTAACCTGCTGATACGATATTTCTTGTCAAACTTTTAAAATTTGTAATTCTCTTACCTACAGATTATTATATGTACATAGAATATTATCATTTCTCATTCTCAAGATTTTCGAATCTAAAAACAATTTGTACCTGTGTTTATTGGATTTTATTTTTTATTTTGTTAAAAAAAAATTCAGTTTAATCTTTGTCAAAATGTTATCAGCAGTAAATTAAATTTAAAGAATTAAATTCTCAGTTTGCATACATGTTTACATAAACAAAAATATTAATAATATGATTTAAAATCAGTATAACATCATTGCAATATTTTGAAACCGCTATACCTACGGAAAAAAGCTTTAAATTTGTTTGAATGTCCTCTCTGCATCTTTTAATGTTATAATTTTTGTTTTTATTGCACAGATAAAATTAAATTGAAGTCAATATTTTAACTCGTTCTCCTCTAAAGTATATACTTATGTATGTACATACACCCCACCTTAAACCTTTCGGCATCCAGGTTTGGAAGTTAACAAGGAAACATAATTCTCTATTAGATGTAGGCCTTGCGTTGTATATTTCTGAAGTAGGCGAATTCACTTACCTGCACTACAAATAGTAACATAACAAATAAGTCGTTTTGTTTTCCACGAAAAGATAAAATCCTTAACGTTTTTTTCTTAATTAATAATTTTACACCAAACAAATTGAAATATGAAGTTTTGGTTCAACAATTTTGCTTTCGATTCTCATAAATGAGCAAAAACAAACAATAATACTAAGATGATGCTTTTATTATTTAATATTGTCTACTGTGTGTAGTTTATGCATAGCATACTGTCGAAAATAGTTCAATTAATCAATCGATATTGCTTTGAAGATTTTTTTTCATTAGAAAAAATTCTAAAACTTGTGACACTGTTTAGTTTCGTACGGGTACAAAAATAAAATAATTGTAAAAATTTCAAAAGCTTTAAAAATAATCCGTCATATTCTTCTTCGAAAGTTTTTTTTGTGTACTTTTCTCTTTAGCGTTTTGTTCGTTTAAAATTTATTCAAAATTCCTTGAATTTCTGTTAATAAAACGTTTACATATTTTGAACAAGGAAAATAAAAAAGTGAGTGTTATAATCTGTAAAATAATTAAATTTTTATTTAATAGTAGTAGTAGTAATAGTTATTCTGTTTATGGGTTTATTTTTTATTTCGGTTTATAATTTAGCCAAAGCCTAGGTACTGAAACTAGAAACTTCTTAGTATATCACCAAGATTTTGTGATTAAAGTTATAATAATCTTAGGATTATTAAATTAAATCAATTTATAACTTTTTGTCATTTTTTTTTTCAAAAATCTATATGTACGTAGATATGTATATATACATATTATATGTATGTACATTGATTCATTCAAATTTAAACTCATATATAATATGTACATAGATACATCAGAACTTGCAAAAAATCCTAGTTTTGATTTTTTAAAGTGGGTTATTAAGAATGCTTAGCTTTTTCTATGCTTACCTAGTTACTTTTCTGGAAAACCATACCACACATATTGGACTAAAAATAATGTTCAATTTTTTGTAATTGATATTTTTATACATATTTCGTCGGAAAAGTATTATTTATAACAAACAAGAAAAAAGTTGAGAGCTAAAATTTAATAGTGCAAAAATCAAAATAATGATCAAACCCTCAAACTCACTCACTCACTCACTCACTCACTCACTCACTCACTCACTCACTCACTCACTCACTCACTCACTCACTCACTCACTCACTCACTCACTCACTCACTCACTCACTCACTCACTCACTCACTCACTCACTCACTCACTCACTCACTCACTCACTCACTCACTCACTCACTCACTCACTCACTCACTCACTCAACGTATTTTTTTGAGCATAGCAAGAAAATTTATGTTCACATAAAAAATTAAGAGCTGTCAATTTTAAGTCGCAAGAATAAAAATCACTCACTAGAAGATGAGAAAGTTCTTAAAGTCCGAACTGACAAGCTTGATCTCTCATGTGAGATCCCAACTACCAGTTCTTAAGGCAATTTTATAATGAAAATTATAGATGCATAGGTATAAAAGCTATATTTATAAACACGATTTACTAGGTATAAAGTTATTCTGAAACTCGCACATTTTGATAATTGTTTATGAACTGAATAAGAGAAAGCCGATCCCATGCAATCATTTCATTTACTCATATTTTTGAATTGATAAGCAAATTTCTCATATCGAGCTTTTTTCTAGAGCTTCGAACTCACAGATTGAAATCTATCTGCCTGTGTATTTTATTATATTTATTTTATTTTATTCATACCATTCTAAGAAAGTTCTCAGAAAATTAAAAAAAAAGAGCTTTAATTCATTTTTTCCCACATGACCCAATGTATGTATTTATGTATGTAGGTAGTCATAATTGCAAAAGTATGCATTTTTACATAGGTACTGTATGTAGATAGGTATTTCGATTTATTATTGAATATTTAGATACATAAATATATCATAAGAAGCTATATGAAATAATAATAAAAACAATATTTGATATGGAGGTACCCACAGCAAATAAATTTTCAAACCAGGTTTCTATAAAACTCATACTTTTGGTACCTATCCACTGCGAAAAAAAAAGAAAGTGACAACTCTGATGTATGTAGATACTTTAACTTACCATTCCTACCTATTAATATACCAGCTTTTCATTTTTTTCAAGGGTGAGAGATTGTGACTAAGCAACACAATACAAATATAAAAAGCTCTCTATCAAAATAAATAAATTCCAGATTGTGGATTGTGGAACGTCGACAGTTTACATTTAAAAAAAAAAAAAACAAACAAACAAACTTAACAAGAAACGAGTTTGCTTCAGCTATTGCAAGCATTTTTTATGTATTGGCGTTCGCATTGTTTAGTGTGTTTATAGCATTTATAGCATTTATATTTGGAATGTTTTGTTGTACTTTATAAATGTATTTTTGTTTGTATGGGACGACGTAGCCAGAGAACACGAAAAGAGAAGACCTGCACACATGAAAACAAAATATTAATATAAGTACCAATTCAAAGGTAGGTAGGTACCCACTTATCAAACTTGCAAATTTATTCGCTTCTGTCATTTTATTTTCATCCATTCTTGAACTCTTTTCATGTTGGAAGTTGGAAGAATGGAAGCAGTGGACGAGTAAATACACACGTGGTTGCTTTATATGTGTTTACTTGCAGACAAGGTTTTTTTTTTGGCTACGTTACGTTCGTTGGTGGCAAGTTGAGGTAGTGTGGCGATGGCGAGGCGTATGTAGCGCTAGCGTTCCCTGTATGCACTAATTTTTTGCAAAGAAAAATTTTTTTCTTAGTCTAAAGCTACATTCTGACTGTCACTGCCGGCTTTATATTATATATTCTCTGTATTGTAGAAATAATACTTTTGCGGCATTGTCGGTCACTTGTTTTTTTCTCGTTTGTTCGTTTCCTATGCTGCTTCTGCTTCTGTGCTTTTTGCATGTTTCTTTTGATATCTGTTTCTTGCAAAAAACTTTTTATAGTGTGTGTGTATGAACTGTGAATAATAAGAAGAAGGCCTGTAACTTGTATGCAAATGCAAGTGTGTGTTGGTAAAGTTTGCAAAATTTGAATGCGAATTCGGTCCTGCTTCTATTCTTTGATTATATTGAATTCGTTTTGGTTTCGGTGTTAAGAGAGGGGGAATGTCGGATGTTAGTGTTAGTTTTATAAGCATTTAGTAGGTTTTAAAAGGAGTTGTTCGTTTTTGCTTTTAGTGGACATTTTTATGTGTTCTTCGCCGCAGTGTATTGCTTCTCTGCTGGTGTTGTATTCAAATAGAAAACGTCCGCTGTTATATATATCGCGGCTATTTTTCGTTTTTATTTTTTTTTATATTTTTTGTTAATATTTTGTCAAAATTTAAATTCAGTTTTTAAGCAAATCATAAAGGTATGATAACATTTTCGATGTATAATGTACATACCTACTTTTTAAAACAAAAAAATTATGAAAACTAAAATCTATAAATACCTAGCTATAGGTACTCAAGCTAATAAAAACTAAAATACAAGATCAAAATATAAAACCCCAACAGTGTTCGCACAGTAAGCATAAAATATCCCTTAATGTATTACAAATACCTTTTGATACTGTATGCAATACCTAGTTCTGTGTGATCGTAGTACAAAGCTTTAATAATTGTGTTTAATGATATTCTTAAAGAGGGTGTGCTTTATGAATCAGTTAAGAGTTAACTAAATAAAATTCAACTTATGTATATTTGTAGCTGTAAACCTATTATAAAGTTGTCAGTGGTAAAAAAGTGTCCCCTCCAAAAAACGTATGTAGAAATATTTATCTTGCAATAAATAAAACATTATTTTAAGCTGCAAAGCCTTGCAAAAATATAGGTACATTCGTTCTACATATACTTATATTAAAATAGTGATAATTTCAAATTATTGAGTATCTATCTAGTGCCTGCGAAAGGTTTTAAAAAATGCAAATAGTGTTACAGTGATGGAATTCATTTAAATTTGTCTGTTATTTTTTGAATAAAAATATGCACTAACTGCATAATGGGGGCGATGCATGATTGCGACCACCATTTTGTTTTCCTCAATGATTAAAAAGATGACCGGTTGGTGCGCTGTCGCTGCACTTTCAATGTAAATGTAAAGCAAATCATAAAAAAATATCTTAAATTCAGTGCGGCAGCGCCGTAACCGTCGTGTAAGACATAAAGAAGAGAAAATGAAGGAAATACAGAATGCAGTTTCTCATGTCGCATACGCTCTCCTTTGTCGTTATTCCACAATCTATACTTTTCTCGGTGGTGACTTTAGTATTAGTTTGGTTTAGTGTGTGTTTTATATTGTGGTGTGGTGTGTACTTTGCCGGAATGCGATTGTGTTTTGAATTGAGTGAATATACCTACTTCATGACGGCTTTTAAATTGGGCTCACTATAAAGTGCATATTATGTAGGTAGGTATTTATTTGACGTGTACATATTTTTTTCACTCCCACTGCAGTGTGAGTCAGATTTTTGTTTTAAATATATTGTCTGACATTCATGACAGTTTCTAAGGTGCACTAAAGTAAAAATTTGAGATATATACAAACTTATCTAAATACATACTTACATTATGTTGTTTGTTTTAAGACATTACTGTCGAACAATGTTTATTTCAAATAAGAATCCGCTAGGCGTCAAAGTTATCCGGTAAATATTATCTACTTTACTTTAAGCTAGGGACTAAAGCAAGGGAAATTTGTCTTATCATCTTAAATTTATCGGTTAAAAATAATACTCATCGTAGCATAATCTACATAATTAAAAACATAAGTTTTAGTATGTGGATTTGATCATTTAGGTATAGAATTCTTCATGGATTCCACCTCCAATGTCAATTTATGATATTTAACTTGCGGTGAACAAGCGAAGCATGCATCCACAATCCAATTCCACATTTGGGAAAAGATTAACGAAAGCAGACATTGTTCCCTGTATATACATATTATGTACAATGTACATCTTTTCTATGTGTAGGTACCTTACCTTTGTATGCAATGTAATAGGTTCCTTTAATATTTTTCTATCGGTGAATTTAATTGGTGTTTTGGTGATTCAGTGTTAACGTTGCCACTGTGTTATATTTTGGTCTAAGTTTACAAATTGATCACCTTTTTAAGTTGTGATGTGTAGGTACTTTAAAAAACATTTTTTATACAAAAACTTAAGTCACCAGAGGAATATCGAAAACTAGTTAGACAGGTAACTATCTACACACATAGGTTTAGGTACATATTTTAATTCGTAGGACTATTATTTTCTTTTTTAACATTTCGTTATTTTGTCTGTCCATATAAATCAAGTTACAGGTCCTTTATTAAAATGATTGCTTTTAAGTTATTGAGAAACCAAAATTTGAAACTAACTACATCCACAAATCAGCTTAATTTAATTTAAGCATGTATATGTATGTACCTACTTATGCACACAGATGCATGCATACATACATAAATACATACATATATGTATATGTACGATTTACATTGTACATATTAACTTGCTTATTTGAACTGAAACGAGATTTTTTTAAGAAAACTTTCTTCTACCGTGTACCTAACAAAAAAAAACAGATTTTACTTAACAAAATGCATTTCTTGGCCATACCTAAGCTGCCATAGTAGGTATAACGGTACTTAAAGTTAAATGCAATGTGTAATGCTAAACGCATTCATCACAGCAAAGAAAAAGGAAAATCAATATGCTGTGTCTGGCTTTTCGCTAACGAAAAGAACAGACAAAACTACTTATATACATACAGTATAACACCATAACTGAACATTCAATATCACTATTAACCCCGAGAAGGTAATATTCCGTGCAAAATTTTCGTTTCACCGCTGGGTTTGATGCATGAAGTTTCAAATATTGCTCCTTACCCTTAATTTATTGCAAAATAAATAACTACATATGTATATACATACGTATGTATGTACGTGCGATATGCATACATTAGATAAGTACATGGCTATTATCGACAACCAAATTTTTTTTTAATTTTCGAATTGCAATGCAAACGACGTAAAAAAAAGGTTGATGGATTCCTACCT
The DNA here is from genome assembly GCA_905146935.1 of Scaeva pyrastri. Taxonomy (NCBI): domain Eukaryota; kingdom Metazoa; phylum Arthropoda; class Insecta; order Diptera; family Syrphidae; genus Scaeva; species Scaeva pyrastri. The sequence continues at coordinate 89,114,381 of LR989927.1, forward strand.
CAATGTATTTTAAATTGTTTATACCTACATACATAATACTTTAACAGCATAATGCATGGAATATGGATATTGGGGATTATCGGAATTTATTATTTAATAAATATACATATACATATGTATGTATGTATGTATCTAGCAATTTAGAGTAAAATTATCTTCAAAGGGTGTGCGAGTTTTATTTACATTCGTTTTTCCTGCAGATTAAGGTCCATACTTCTCTATTAACCATTATTGCATTCGTCTAAATACATACTTATTTAGGAAATAAATAAAGGTCCTATAAGTATGCAACAACTTTGCCAATGAAGTTATGGGTAACAAATTTTAAAATTAATATTCTAATCTTTAAAAATGCCATCATTTCAAAGTAAAATTTCGAATGGATTTTTTTAGAAATTTTATTATAAATATGTACATATACTTGTGTACATGTATTTTCATGAAAATGTGTTTGTTATTAAATCAAATTTGTAGCTTGGACATATTAACCTAAGAATAAAGACGGCACAAAGCTTCGATGAAACCCCTCACAGAACTATTCGTTCTATGATTTCAATGGATAGGTAGTGGAAATTACATTGAATTGATTTAAATATTATATTTTTGAGTGATGTCTGCGTGCGCACCTTTCATCGTCGGTGATATCTCTGAAACGGGTATTGTTCGTTTCGTCTTTTTCAATTATTATAGTTAAGTATTTTGTTGTTTCGCATTTCATTGTTTCACTTTTTATTTATTTGGTTTTTGTTTCGAAAATGTCTGTTTTTATTTTTAATTATTTTGTATCATTTCGTCTTTGATAGTTTCTTTTTTGCCATCGTATCTTTTTGAATTATTTCGTCTTACCTTCATTTCATCTTTGATTGTTTCGATTTCGATTTAAATGTACTGCATATGATATTACATTCCATAATTTGACCTCCTTTTTATTTTTAACGAAGAACACAAGACGACTAACAAACTAAAACTCAATTCATGAAAACACAATAATCGCATTCCAAAACAGATAAACATTAAGACAAAAAGCGAAACAACCACTGACGAAAGAACCCATAATAATTGAAACAGAAAACAAAAGAAATTCGAAGTTATAGTAAAACGACATGAACTCGAAAAAAAGTACCTATGTACATATGTATGCATAAAAAACGTTTTTGAAATAAACATAAATAATTAAGACAAAAACAAAACAACAAGTATATACGAAAAAATCAACTACCGATATATTTTTATGTAAAATTAAAAAAAAAATTCAGTTTCTTAAAAAAAAACTAAAACTAAAAGAATATGTATATGTATAGCCATATCCAAATAAATGCAATTCTAAGAAAAAGATTACTTCTAATAAGGACTTATTTCATTTCTCTATTCTTAAAAGTTTTTCATCATGTACAATAGCAGTGTAAATATTTTTTTTTTTTTTTAATTACACACAAAAAGCATTGTGTAGAAATTTTGGGTGGGCCTCATTTTGTTTTGAGTAGTTTATATTATAAATTATTAAGGTAACTACTTTATATTTAACAGAATATAGAGCGCTAAAGGCAACTAACTAGAAAATAACTTTTTGTTTCCAGTATAAACAACAAAAAAGTAGTACTCCCAATAGTTGTTAAATAATGTTCACAATTATGTTGCTACTTTCATTTTGTTAGTGTATTAGAATTTGATACAATAGCTGTGTTTTATTCACTGCTGGGTAGCTGGCGCAGCAAAATTTCAACACTTTGATTTCATGCGAAAAAGAAGCCTGCAGCAGCAGTGAATTACGCAAGTACTATTATTTGTCATTTTATGTCTACGTGCAATAATGAGTTTCGGCAGCATTTACAATTGGTTAGACTAATTATTTCGCAAATAAAACACACTTATTTAATTTATTATTATTATCCTTATTATTATTGTTAATCTTATTATCATTATTATTATTATTATTATTATTATTATTATTATTATTATTATTATTATTATTATTATTATTATTATTATTATTATTATTATTATTATTATTATTATTATTATTATTATTATTATTATTATTATTATGATTATTATTATTATTATTATTATTATTATTATTATTATTATTATTATTATTATTATTATTATTATTATTATTATTATTATTACTATTATTATTATTATTATTAATATTATTAATATTATTGTTATTATTATTATTATTATTATTATTATTATTATTATTATTATTATTATTATTATTATTATTATTATTATTATTATTATTATTATTATTATTATTATTATTATTATCCTTATTATTATTATTATTATTATTATTATTATTATTATTATTATTATTATTATTATTATTATTATTATTATTATTATTATTATTATTATTATTATTATTATTATTATTATTATTATTATTATTATTATTATCCTTATTATTATTATTATTATTATTATTATTATTATTATTATTATTATTATTATTATTATTATTATTATTATTATTATTATTATTATTATTATTATTATTATTATTATTATTATTATTATTATTAATATTATTATTATTATTATTATTATTATAAAAACTGTATTTTTACCAAAAAAGTTCTACCTAACTTACAAAAATCAAAAAGTTAACCTCTTTATTTGAAACTATTTATTAATAAAACACCTTTAACTATTTTTGCTTTGTTTTATTTATGACCGTGCAAACTAAAAATAAAAACTTCCTATTTTGAAAATAACCAACTTTACATTTATACTATTTTATAAAAACCTAAATAAATTAATTCAATTTATAAACGTAAAAATGAAGAAAAATATTTTTTTTTTATTTCCGTCACTCAGTTGTGGGAAAAAAGTTCTCATAAAATTGAATACATATTTTTTAACTAATGCAAACAATTCTAAAATAGTTCTTATCTCATCCCAAACAAAAATTAAAGAAAAAATATATAATAACCTACCTTTTTTCATTTCACGAAGCAAAACAAAAAATCGTGTAAACATTTTGAATAACAAAAATCAATATTCGCACACGTCTCTAAATTCTCGCACATCGTCTGCATTATATTTTTATTTCCTTGGCCTTCGAGCTTTAAAATTCTTGTTTAAAAAAAATCCGTTTCAAAGCCTTTCGCAATTAAAAGTAGCATGTCCTTTTCCATTCTCTAGATCTTCTCTGTGCCGAATTTTGTTTAAATCGGTTCAGTAATTTATTTGTGATTGGGTAACACATAAAGGGAGTTACTTTTGCATTCATAATGCTATTGAGTAAGGATTTGTAAAATTTATTTTACAATTTTTTGAATTATTTAAACTTCTAATAACTTATTTCAGTAAAATGAGGCAGCATTAAAAGATACATTATTCATCTCAATAATAACTAAATTTATTTTAATAACCAATTAGAAAAAGAAATACTTAATGAAATTAAATTATTTTATCTACTAGTTTATGTCAAGTATCTAACTATTTATTGTTGGTATGTGAATAAAAAGCCTTATTTCTTTACATTAAAATTCTCTCACTTTCTGTCATTTTAGTCACAGGTTCTGTCAATTTGATTTTTTGTATATGAACTTGGCATGACCTGACTATTTTAGCACAGAAAATCAAAGAAATTAAATTTAATTTAAAAAATTGGAAATATCTTAAACTTTTTTATTTGTTTTTGTTTATAGTAATGGCAGAAGGAAATGGTGAATTAGTGGATGATATGGTTACGTCAAAATCAGAAGACCGCGGTGATGGCGAAAGAACAGAAGATTACCCAAAACTATTAGAGTATGGTTTGGATAAAAAAGTAAGTTGGCATTAAATACATATATTGTAAGATATTCTTTTTTTAAATCACATTCGTTTTACATTTATTCATGGATCAATAGATCCAGGAGATAACGATATCTTTTTTATGAGTTAATGCTAGTTTTAACGTTATGCATGAGAAATCAGTTTCATTTACTGATGTTATGAAAAAGAATTTAAATCCTGATTTCGTACTGTAAAATATGTACATGTTTATATGTAAAAAACACTTAACTTAAATTTAAATATTGAGCCGAAAGTTCTTTGATGCTAGTGCTCTTTAAAACGTTGTTTAATAATAGATTTTGATTTATGGTTAATCTTTTATAAATAAATAAAAAAAAATTAAATACAGGATTTTTTTTTATCTATACTCTAGATCTAGATCATTTTTAACAAACATGTAAAATATGAATATTATAACTGAAAGCTCGTCTATTGGTGTTAAATACGTTCTTTTTTGTTTTCAAATAAAAACGATTAAAGCCTATTGTAAATTAATTAAATAACTAACATTACAGCAATGGTTCACGTTTCTTATACAACTAATAAAACACTTTTCATTTCAATTAGGTTGCCGGAAAATTAGATGATATTTATAAAACAGGTAAACTAGCTCATGTTGAATTAGATGAGCGCGCACTTGACGCTCTAAAAGAATTTCCGGCAGACGGTGCCTTGAATGTATTAAGTCAGTTCCTTGAATCAAATTTGGAACATGTATCTAACAAGTCTGCGTATCTATGTGGTGTTATGAAAACATATAGACAAAAGAGTCGAGCTAGCCAACAGGGTGTACCTACACCTACTACAACAGTGCAAGTAAAAGGTCCTGACGAAGAGAAAATCAAAAAAATCCTAGAACGTTCTGGTTATACATTAGACGTAACAACAGGTAATTTAGCTAATTTAAATAGATAGTAGATATACATACATATGTAATACGACAAATGGTATTGATATATTACATTTCAATGTCTTTCATACTCTTTAGGTCAACGTAAGTATGGTGGACCACCACCTAATTGGGACGGTCCAACACCAGGAAACGGATGTGAAGTTTTTTGCGGAAAAATTCCAAAAGATATGTTTGAAGATGAGCTTATACCACTGTTTGAAAACTGCGGTACAATATGGGACCTCAGATTAATGATGGACCCAATGACTGGTACAAATCGAGGTTATGCATTCGTTACATTTACGTCCCGCGATGCTGCAATCAATGCAGTTAGACAGGTATTCATTTCACATTCATTTGTTCTCAAATAAGGTGTTACACTTTCAGAAAAAATATCCGCTTATGTCGGCAAAAATTAAAAAACATAAAAGTTCATTCTAAATTAATCTTTTCTATTTTCTGTAAACAAGTTTTAAGAAAAAGAAATTTTAAGTCTTATGGCTATTAGATTTGAATCTAAATATAAAGCATGTATTTATAGAACAAGTTTATTAAACTTATATACCTCAGTACATTTAGTTAAAAAAATAACCAAAGTAATGGCCATTTCAAAACCAAATGGAAATTTTAAATTCAAAAATAAGTTTGAAAAGAAGTCTCTAATGCAACTCTTACCTGTTAAAAAAATGATTTTCGAAAAAAACCAAAGATATTTTTTTTAGTCTCGCTATTCCTGAATTGTTTTCTTTTTATTTTGTAGATAAATTAGTTCAAAATTTATTTTATTTCTGCTCTTTACGTACTTGGTTACATCATGAACATCACATAGAAAATGCTTTTTTGCTCCTAAACATCGAATCTTCGAAGAGAGCCCCATATGTTAACAAAATTATTTTTATTTTAAAGAAAACAATGAATATTATAACACAATAAAACAAATCTGAAAAATCTATACCAAATACGAATAAAACATCTGCACCTAGTCTCCTCTTTGGTCCTTTAAAAAATTATAATTTGTTAAAGAAGTGTGCTAACGTTTAATGTTGTGTGATTCTTGTCTATAAGCTAAGCATTTTTGATTTACGATATCTAATGTAACTGTTTTCTGAATGGTTGCCTTACATTTTATGTAAATCTAAGTAAGTGTTTGAGTTCGACACATTTTGGACTTAAACGAATATTTTTTGAAAAAATAGTACAAATTCAAATAGTTTATTACGACAATACATGTATGTATGTAGATTACTGACAAGCAATCACTTACTAATACATATTTGCCTTTCTAATTAGATAAATCTTTTTTAATAGTTCGATAATTTGGGAATATTTTTTGACACAACAAATAGTAATTTAGATCTTTTAGTTTGTTTAAAAAAAAATCAAAAACAACATACATAGGTAATCTCGTAAACAGCATTTTTTTCTCCAACTACAGTATTGAAAGTCATAGTAAGCAGTAGTTTGTCTGGTTTTATTTGCAAAATAGCGAGCATGTCCTCTTCCTGTTCTCTACATCTCACTTCATGTTTCAAATTTCCTTTATTTGATTTGATTTTAGTTTTGGTTTCATATAATTAAATTTTTCACCATCTAATTAAACATCAATTTTTCTTTGATTATCTTTGATTTTCTCCTTTATTCCTATTTTATTTTTTATATCATATTTATCAAAATTTGTATCACATTATTTTCATGTAACGCTGTCTTTTCGTTTATTGTATTATTTTAACATTATGTTTTGTTTTCTTATTTTGTTTCATATTTACATTTATTAATTTTTATTTGATTTATTTAAAAAAAAAATATTTTTATTTGTTCAACCACAAATTCCACCCTCACAGCTCGATAACCATGAAATAAAACCTGGCAAGTGTCTGAAAATTAACATTAGTGTACCGAACCTGCGCCTCTTTGTAGGCAATATACCTAAATCAAAAGGCAAAGAGGAGATATTAGAGGAATTTGGTAAATTAACAGGTAAATACAAAAACAACATTGTTGAAATTTAAATAAAAAAAATTTAAAAAAAAAACGAAAAACAAAAAACAAAAAGGAATAAACCAATTCGAAAAATTATCAAATGAAAAATACATACCTATTTTAAAGACCAAAGGAAAATAAGTTCTTAACAGTCGCGACCTCTTGATTGTCTTTAGATTGTAGGTTATTGGTAGTAATATAATTGCTATTATTTTTATACGTACAGGTGACTCGCGATCACCTGTGGTGTTTTTTTTCTAACCTAGGGCTCGGCAATACAGTTCTCGCACAACCACAATATGAATTAGTTTTTTTTTTTTTTTAAGCATTACACAACAGTCTGTGTCTATCCCAATTCTTCAGTAAATTGTGAGTGGTTGTTGCTCTTAAGTAGGTGTATTGGTCTTTGCATTTTACATTTTCTAACGGGAGTGACTGATGTTAGCACTGAACTAACTCGTGAAAACTTATTATTAAATATGTTTTCAAGCATTAAAAAAATGTTAAGTTAAGATAGTAAAGAAGTGTTTATCGCGATGATATAGTACAATTATTTAAAAAATCACCCACCAAAATGTGTAAAAATACCTTGATTTTTCCTCCACCAAATGTTTTTTAAGAAAATGGAACTGATTGAGTAGCAGGTTTTTATATATTATGCAAAGTAGGTATTTTTAAATGGAAACTTTTTTGTGCTAATTATGATTGAAGTAAGAAAAATAAATGTTTTATAAAGAGGGATCGTTCGAATATGATCTAGTTAAACAGAAACTAAGTGAAAACAAAAATAATCGGTTGGAGTAAATAAAGAAAAAATAAGTTATTACCCTAAGTTCAAAAACTTTACATTAAATCTACAATCCTTTGACAGTGTTTTGACGATATTTGTAGGTAATTAAAGTACAAAATAAAAAATAAAATATCTCATACCTACAATTTTGAAATAAATTAATAATAAAACTGAAAATTGTTGATGATATTGTTGCTGATTTAAATGATTGCAGAACTTTAGTTTAAATATCCCAAAATACACCATTTTTATACTAGTATAGTACATTTGTTTACAATAACAAAAGTCCTGACTCTCACATAGTACTACTACGAAGAGGAATAGCCGATGCGTTGCCTTACAATATGACTTAGAAATAATGCTGATAGAGATAAGGGAAACATTTAACAAGTTGATAGTTTTATTTTCTTCGGAGATACCTATTTTAGGCCAAGTAAATCCACTTTTTTTGTCGGATTTGACATAACAAGAGTCTTAACACTTAAATAGTTATGAAGTAACGAAAAACTCAACACAATACAATTTTTAAATACATACTATGAAGTTTATTACATTTTTTAGGATATAATTAAATTAATTTTTTACCACCCCAATAACCAGAGTTATAACTTTAATTCTAACTAAAACGTAAACAAATCTGGTACAACGTTTTTCCTATCTGTTAATTTGGTTTATATTTTCTATATTGTAAGTACATACAACCTGCAAAATATAATTATTATTTACCTTATACGCACCGTTTTGAACAAAGCTACCAAAACGACCGTCCCCAAGTTTGTTACCTACAGCTACATATGTACATATGTATGTATCTACCGACTCAACTACCCAAAGACTACCATATTTGAAAATGATTGTTTAAAATTTTTTTTAATAAACAAATTTTAATTCATCAGATTCCCGTTAGTTTCATAAAAAAAGGAAACGCAATAGAAAAAGAAACAGACAGAGATTTGTTTCATGATTGAAAGCGTTCAAACAATTTCATCTGTCATTTTAGAAAATGTAGCCAAATTCACAATTAATTGGCTTCGTTCAGGCAAATTAAAGGAGGTTATCGCTGTAAATTACAGCAGTTATTTTTACTAGTGCTCTATAGCTGTAAAAATGAAAAAATTCATAAGATTGGATTTAGTGGCAGTGGATTTACTTTTTGCGGAAAGTGCAGTAGATCCACTACAATTGCAGAAAAGTAGCATCCCTGCTGTGCTCACCAATCATTATTTTCAAAACTTTAATTAACGAGTTCGTAAAATAAACAATATAAATGTAATTCATCGACGCCTTTCAAAAGCAATCAGGATTCAATTTTACACAAGGAAACTCAATTTCCATCCACTTCCAGAAATAGCTATAAGTTTCATTCGCTGCCAATAAGCGATTAAAATATTGTCTTTCTAGATCTTAATTGAAATAAAAGTTGGAAACCAATAGACCTTTATTAAAGTTTATAGGTATACAAAAAAAAATCAAAACAAATCACATAAAAGTACGCAAAATATTTGAAAAGTTCAAGATTACTAATCCTTTATCTGTTCAAATAGATATTTGTCGTTTTATGCTCAATGAAGTACATAACAGTTTTGAATTAATTCTGCTTCCCCAAATAAATTGCGAAAGTGTCAACTGATTACTCAATTGAAAGTTTTTCTGATATATGTTTGAATATGAAAAAAACAAAACTTAAAAACGTATGTCAAACGTGAATATTTATATTTATATTTTACATTATTACATTACACGTATGTATGTATGTATGCAAATTTACAGTGTAGAAAAAAAGTAAAAGCTCCAAAATCAAAAATTCCTCAAGAGAAAGCTATAGAAAAAATAATTACGTAGAAAGTTCACAACTCGGCTAAGCTAACCCTGCATTACATAAATATTTAATGAGGGTTGAAATGCATCTGTTAGTCAGTGCATATATACATACAAATATATGTATGTACATAATATGTAAGTACATATTATAATTCTTAAACCTACATACTGCATCTTTTTATTAGTTTTAAATGGCAGCTGCTTTTAGTATGTACACAATGCACTGCGTGCATATATTAATCCCTTCATTCCTCCACATTATTTTTTGCTGTAAGAGAATGGGAACGCAGCAGAACAAACTCCAATCGAAGAAACTATAATTGCAAAAGATTCCCTGCTTTTCTTTTAAATATACTACGTATGTAGGTATATTCTTTAGAATCTGATCAAAGAATATTTAATTTCAGATCTGTATGCGCAGAGTTCTTGCAACTTTGGAATATGACAAACAAAGAAAACGAGAAAAAACTGATATTCGCTCATATTCATCGCTATATGTTTTGGTACTATAATATCGTCTTCAGAAACCTCTTCTTAAAATATAGAAAAAATCAAATTTTTCCTTGGTTCTATCTTTGGTCTCGAGTTACTCCTGCTCCTCTTTTACACCACTACCAACCGTCATCTTATGCAAATTATTTTTCGATTATTCTGATGTTGAGTTCAAATAAAATAATAAACCAAATAAAATAGTCATCACACCTGGTGGAATTTGTTTTAGTATTGTGTATACTTGCCATCATTGAATCCGTGGGAAATTATCTTTTTAGTGAAGAATAATGAAAAGATAAGAAATCACCCTATCTAAGCTTATTATGTAGTGCATTAGGAGATATGTATACCTAATATAAAACCAATTTTTGAGACTTTGAAATGATTATAGGTTCTCACTAATTTAAACAATAAACACATATGTATGTAGGTATTTTGTTCAAACTTGCCCTTTCTTTGAAAATACATATGTTATCCCTTATTAAATAGTTTTTACATTCGTCGTGAATTCGTGAATGAAAAGAGTTGTAAATAATTTAGTGTATTAATTTGATTATAAATTGGAAATTTAACTGTAGCTTTTTGATAGCTTAAAACGGTAAAAATTAGAGGAAATAAGATGAAAGCCATCCACACTACTATCTACCACTACCACTACCACTAACTTAAAAAATAGTAAAATCATTCGGTCGAAAAGATGACACCAATCAATTGACAAAATATACATTTATATTCAAAAAATTACTTCCGAATGAAATCTTCACAAAAAAAAAATTGATCAATATCTAACCATGGGAATAATCCATTAAATTGGCAGAATGGTTTGAGTTTCTATAAGTCAAAAACATTAAAAACTTCTTTTAAAAAATCTTTGAATGATTTTTATTGTTTGTATGATTGTATCTACGTAAAAACTTATTTTATGTAGGTACTCATTTAGCTGAATAGGTATGTATGCAATTGATTACAAACAAGTATTGTTTACGTAAGATACGAGTACCTATATTTATATAAAATAATTCTTAATCAGAAAGACAATGTTTAGATATTTACTGCATACCTGAAATACATAAATTATTGTTTTGTGTTTAAACACTTTATTTTTTTTTAATTTCTCTTTTTATTTATAAATTGTATTCACATGAGACTCTCTTCAAACGATAAATTAAATACATTAATAATAAATAAATAATTGATTAAGAAATTAACATACTACTCGTATGTTGTGCTTCAGTGTGTTGAGTTCAACAACGAGATAAATTAAAGCATTAAAAACACCGCACCAAATAATTTTCATTAATTTTTTTATGATAACTTTTTAAAGTCACATTTGCCATTGTACATTTGTTCAGTTTTATTTAGAGATTTTGAATAGAACATAATTTTAAGTTCCTTTTTACTCAACCGAAATATAAATACCGCTTAAATAATTTTAAACACAATTTCTAAGTTTATAAAAACAAAATTATTCATCTAGAAGAAAATCTCCAGTCATTGCGTATAAAAAAATAATAATAAATTAATCTTATCATTATAAAATACTATTTATTTTAGGTAGAGTAATACAAATTACTAATCAATTACAAACTTAATGTTAGTAAACATGTGTATGTACCGATAAAGAATTAAAAAAAAAGTTATTTACTATTTTCAATTAATTTGTTTAATTTTAATCCTTTTGAGTATGAAAACGTGTTAATCCAAATGTTTACTTTAACATACTAAATACTTACAACAAGCCTTATCTTTCATGAAGTAAACATTTTAAAATTGAATCTAGTTTTTCTTATTAAAAAAAGGAAAATTTATTACTCATAGAGCTAGATTGTCTTAGTTTTTTTTCTTTTTTTTTTTCTTTTTAAAAGATTAAAATTTAATACAATATTTCACAACGTTTTAATTTGATATTTTTAGATGAAACCCATAGGTAAATCCTATACTTTTTGTTTTATTCTATTTGGTGTAAGAGGACGATACAATTCTTATGTATTTACGTCTGTAGTTTACACGAAATAGTTGTAAAAATATTATAATTTATAGATAGAAAAGTTCTAATTTGCAGGATTACAAATGAAATTTTAAACATTATTAAACGTCACCGTTTGAAGGCTATAATTATTTTTTAAATATTAAAATATCTCAAAGTCTTTGCATCTTTAACAGTACTTCCCCGTACTTATTTTTACACAAAATAAAAGTCGCTAGCATTTACAACATACTTTTTTAATTCAATTAATTCTGTAAACTTAATTTAAATTTATTTCAGTAAACGGTCTCAGAGACCGTTGGAGAGGTAAGTGGTTAAGAAACACTTGAATTTGTTTTAATAACAAAAGGCAATAAGGTTTGAAATAAGTGTTATTTTTAATATTATTTAAAGAGTATTAAGTTCTTTTTTTCATAATCAGAATGTCTACTACGAATAATCATCGGTTACTTGTTCAGTGACTGTAACTAAAAATGAAACAAACTAAATTTTTCATTTTTTGTCGGATCTGTGTTGTAAATACATAAATATGTAGTTACTTTTTAATCATCCATTCATATGTTATTCTAAATCTTAACAAAAATACATTTATAAATTATCAATTATAAAAGTTTTGATTTTAACTTTTTATTAGGTTTGTTGTTTGTATTTCATTTTAGTATATATTAATAAACGATATCTCATTTCAAATTTCACTTTTAATAAGCGATTTTTTGTTTGTATTAGGTTTAAAAATGGGTAATTGAATGCATATGTAAATGCATATCTTAAAATAAAGAAATGTTAAAAAACAGATTTTATCAAGTGAATATTAAACACAATACGTACATTCATACTCAAATTGATAAAAAATCTAATGAGTGACAAGTTAGCGCAACTACATTCACTGATCGAAAAGTTGTTAGGTGGATAGTTTGCCGTTATTTAGCGGTGACGATTTTGATTTTTGTTTTATTTTTTTCAAAATTATTAAAAACAATTAACGATTAACTGACTATCTTTAAACTTTTTAAACAGTGAAGGTTTTTTTCTGTTTACTTGACATTCATAAAAATCTAGTAGATTTAATGTAGTTTTCTTCCGAATAATAATATTAACTTATGCAATACCTTCCTAACTATTAATTATTCTTGGTTCTGTTCAGTGAAGATTTGTGTAAGCTTTTTTAAAGTTACGTATATGTGTACATATGTATGTAATAAATTTTACCGATTAAAGATCAAATTGGATCATATTTATTTAATTTCATTTCTTTCATTTGAGAAAAGCAAAATTGTTTGTGTGAAAACTTGTATTAATTGCAGCTAAATGATTATGAAATTCGGAAAGGCAAAAAGATTGGTGTAACGATATCATTTAACAATCACCGGCTATTTGTCGGAAATATACCTAAGAATAGAGATCGCGACGAATTATTTGAGGAATTTACTAAGCATGCACGTAAGTGGAATTAAATAAAAAAAGTCACAACAAACAATGATTTTTTTTTAATCCTAACTAAGAAGACACCCTTATTATTACAATATACAAATACAAAATTTAGAACTACATATAAACATAAGTACAAGTATGAACTCGATGCATTATTTGCATGATCAAAATTTTCCCCTTAAATTCAATTGGTCTTAAAAAAAAAGGTTAAAATTAAATTATATCACGCACTGTTAAAAAACGAATTGGATTTTTGTTTAGCGTTTTCAAATAAAAAAAATCTATTCAATGATCATCTCATTCACTTTATTGCATTTCTTGAACTATATCCATTTGTGCATTTGATATGTACTCTTAGATTACGTAAATGTGTTCTCAAGAAAAAAATAAGCAATTTTGTGTACATTTTTTTATAACGTTTTTGAACATTTCATTTACTAATCGACCTCAACTAAATCTTCAATCGTTTAATACTAATTTATTTTTTTATTTATTTTTTGTATAATTGAAACCACAAACAAATTAATTAATTATTTTATTGTTAAATTAATACCCATGTTTTTTTTGTTTCGAAAAATAAGCTCTGTAGCTTAACAATTTTCTTCCAAAACTCTGCCAAATTCGCATTAATAACAAAATAAATTATAAACATTTATTCACGTATTCAAACGCGAAAATAAAATAAATTTGACTTTTTTTAGTTTATTAAAAATAAAAATATTATGTATATATACAATTTTGGATCATTTTATGTTTTTGTTCTTGTAATATTGGGATTACATAGAAAAAAAGTAGAAGCTATCAATTTTTATTTAGAAATTTAGTAAAATCATATGTAGGCCAATTAAATCAGGTGTCTTCCAATAAGTGAAACAGTGGGAGTATAATACATTATAAGCTATCAAACAAAATTTCAATTGTTTTGGGGTTCTTAATTGTATAGCTACAATTTAATATACAATATGCATCATTTTAAACACTGTCATTCAATTTGGATACATGACAATTAGAAATTCTTAACCGAATTAAATTAAAACCTTATATTTAAATCAAAATTAAAATGAGGAACATATAAGAAATGGTAATGACTGGAGAAACAACCCTCAACAAAAAATAAATAATTTCTTTATTACAAACAAAAATTTAAGTAAACATAATGGTGTTAGAAACTAACTTGTTATACCTCTTCTCTCTCTCTATCTCTCTCTCTCTCTTTCTCTCTTTACCTTTACATATGTATACATATTTATTTTTATTTTAAAATGTATGTGCAATTACAAATTAAAGATGAATCAGATATCTGTTTATATTAAAAAAATATATTCTTATTATATATTTTCTTTTAACCTTACAAAAGTACACAGTACACTGCGCTCCCTTACAAACTGATAAATGTAAAAGTATAAGAAGATAGTGATAGACAGATTCGTGGATTTTTCTTAAATACATATTTTAAAAAAAATCATTTATATATTTTTTGAGTTAATTTTTTGAATGTTTGAAGCGTTTTGGCATTGGAATTTTGGGGATTAAAATTGTTAAAATAAAGAAACGTTTTCCATTTTGTTCATATAACTATTACCTACCATGTAGTAATTTTTATTGAAAAATCTGGAGCGTAATTTTACTATTTGATTTTTTTGTTGGTTATCAAAAGCAAAAATCTATAAACAAAATGCACATACTAAATATGTATCATTAATACTAAAATGCTTATTTTAAAAATATTTTCCTGTATTGACAACAACAAAAAACGTTAAACCACCAACCTTAGCTGGCCTTGTTGAAGTTATAATCTATAGCTCTCCAGATGACAAAAAGAAAAATCGAGGTTTTTGTTTTCTTGAATATGAATCACATAAAGCAGCTTCTTTAGCTAAACGAAGGCTTGGAACCGGTAGAATTAAGGTATGGCACTGTGCATATTACAAAGACTTTTGCATAAATAATCTTGTTGTTTTTTTTTACCCAACATGAATTGCAGGTTTGGGGATGTGATATAATTGTTGATTGGGCCGATCCACAGGAGGAGCCCGACGAACAGACAATGTCGAAAGTAAAAGTCTTATATGTTAGAAACTTAACACAAGACGTCAGTGAAGAAAAACTGAAAGTAAGTATTTGTAGATAATGAAAAAAAAAAGTAACATATTTTTTCCAAAAGGAACAATTTGAGCAATATGGCAAAGTGGAACGTGTAAAGAAAATAAAAGACTACGCTTTTGTGCACTTTGAAGATCGTGATAATGCAGTTATTGCAATGCGAGGTCTTAATGGCAAAGAAGTTGGGATGTCAAATATTGAAGTAAGCATGATTTTATTCAATTGAAATTCTCTTGAGATAAATATTTTTTCAGAATATTTTTTTTGTAATTTAAGGCACTTTCATCTAATAATCTTATATGATTTCGATATTTTTTATTTTAAGGTTTCACTCGCCAAACCGCCTTCGGATAAGAAGAAGAAGGAAGAAATTCTTCGAGCCAGAGAACGTAGAATGTTGCAAATGATGCAAGGTCGTCCGGGAATAGTCGGGTAAGTTTATTGGTTATGTTTTATGTATTATCGAGTTGCTTTGCTACCCAAACAACTTCAGAATAGTTTTAACTTATACTACGAATTTGTGCTAAAACCAGAGGAAAAAAACATGTCGTTGGTTTTGGTAGCATAACATAAAATTCAGATTAGTTTTTTTTTATAGAAATAAACTTTCTGTTGCAAATTGTGCTTTATATCTAAATAAATTCTTGGAAGTTGACTTTGTTTGGTTATTGATTTTTGAACCAAGATTTTCTGTAATCTGAAATTTCATTTAATCATGTGTACATAATATCTATACATGCATTTTTTTGTAATTAAAATAAAACTACGAAAAACTTAAACAGATTTACGACAATTTTTTAGAATACCTTACCCTCCATCTGATTATAGTAATCTGTCACCAACACACCCCAGCATGATGCCAATGGCTCCAATGAGACTACCAGGTGGTCCGAGAATTCCTATTCGAGCACCAATGGCTCGTGATTATGGTAAGTTATTGTTACAATATTGTTTTATTTTAAATAAGTATGCAAAAAAATGGCTTTCCGTCACGGGAAAATATGTTTAAGTTATTTATCCAGTGAAGGAATAGTTTTTTAGATTCCTTTTTAATTTGTAAAAAAAATTATATTTTTCTTAAGGATTTTGATTTGCATTGACAGGCTAGCTATATAAACTTAAGTGAAATAATTATTTACATATGTGTGCACTTATGTAAAAGAAATTAAAAGTATATTATTTTGTGTTCATTAACACGATCATAGAAAGATTAAATACTTTGCCTTTGGTTAACTTTTGTGCCCTTTTGAAATTAAGCTACTGCATTGCAAACGTCAAGATCAAAATGCAAATCTAAAAACCTTTAATAAATGTTTACATTATAATCATTCTCCTTCGTATCTTTCCTATTGCAGTAAAGTTCTAGGTTTCCTGAATATTTTTTTTTTATTTTCCACTTACTACATACATATTTTTTTGTTTTTAGTTTTGTGAGTTAAGATTTAAATTATTTCTTAAACCAATTTTTTTCCTCCCTTTATTTTTGATATCCATAACGCATGAATAAGTTTACCTGTGTTTTAGTGTATATTGATATTCTCTCATGCACACCTTCTTCTAGTTTTAAAGATTAATATTTTAGTTTTGATGTCATATATTTATGTAAAATTTAAAGAGTAATATTTTAGTTTTGATATCATACATTTATCTAACCAAATATTTATTTAAAATATTTTTTTATACAAACGCCTAATCACATTTATGCAGCATATTATGTTTTATGAGTATGAAATTTTAGTTTTGTCCATGAAAGGTTTGTGGGCTGAAAAAATTAGATTTTAAAGTTTATGTGTGTGTGTGTGTTTTTTTTGCACTTTTTTATTAAGTAAATATTAAAAAAAAACTTTACTAATTTAGTGGCAGTAAGACTTTTATAATACTCTTAAAAAAATATTATCTGTATATGTATGTCATAAGTTCATTTGAAAAAATTAATATTTCTTTACAACGGTAAGTACATAAATTTATTTAAACTAAATAAAACTCATTTCCGGTACATTAAAATACAAAGTTTGCACAGTTCAGGGTTTTAAACTTTAATAAGAAGCTATTTTAATTGTTAAAATTTATTACAAAATGAACTGCAGAAATTTTTTTTGTTTTTCTAAGGTATAATCATTAGAAGTGAAAAGCTGCGGGGCCCCACCGTTAAGAGTTATTACTCATTTCGTTGACCTTTAAACATAGTCAATCGCCGCCGAACCGCTTTTCGTTGTTCATTAGGTTTAAAAACACTTCTAACCAGTTGCGTTTTGGGGTTAATATATAATTTCATTTGTTCTGAATTTAATTTCAAAGAGATTTTTGTTAAATATTAACACTAGTGTAAACTTTTTGTATTATATTTCACTTCTCTTAAAGTCCTTCAAAAATGAAGACATTATTTAACTAGTTCACAATTGAAAAATTAAACATTCTAACTGAAAAAAAGTTATTACATTTTAAAATGTGTTTAAGTTTCAATGAGAAATGTTGCACCTTAATTGCAAAACTATTCAAATAAAATATTAGGAAAATGTAAAATTCAATTTCAATGCTAAACTACAGTTATAAATAATAAGCGCATACAATCAAAGGAGTTCACTAAAAAAAATCAAATATTTGCTTATGTTTGTACAATGTATACACCACATATGTACATAGTTTATTATGGTCTTAGTGGGCCACAATAAAAAAAGATGGTCAATTGTTCTAAGTAATTATGAAAATAAGAGTATATCACATAGGTTTCAAGTTGAAAAAGTCTAATTTATAATACAGCTGAAAAATTTTCAAATTCCCTGTTCATAGCGCCAAAGATAAAATTTTGTCACCCACAATCAATTTTTTTTTTTTAATTTTTGATTTCTCCTTAAGACAATGTTTTGATTTGATTATTTAAAAGAAGATGTAATCATCCCTATCGAGGTATCCGTTCGGAAAAATTTTCTCGATTTGTTCGAAATCGGTGCAATGCGTTTAGTCAATTTTCGACAGCTATGCCTTGAATTTTTTCAGAAGTTGTATGATTGAAAATCATTGCGGAATCTATTCGGAAATTGTAAGTAAAATATTAAAACGAACGCGATTCTTTGCTTCTGAGTTCCGATCGGAATTCACTTTCGTTTCTTAAAATCTCGAAACGAATAACTCGATAGGGTTGAATTTCTCTTTTCAACTATTTGAAAAATGTTTTAGTATAAAATGGGTAAAATACTCTATTAAACCAAATCTTGGAAGTTCAGTAATCGTAAGTTAAAATGTGCGAGGTCGCTATAGGAAAATCTAAGTTTTTTTAAAGATGGTTCTTTTATACTTTCATATTTTTATGTTAGCCAATTAGTATAAAAACAGACTAAAATACATTTCTAGGAATCCACTATCATAAAGTTTCTATTTAATAGGTATCCAATTATACATTTATACATAGAAAGTCAATGCTACTATTGACATTGTTCTGCAAGCAGAAATCTATTTTGTTAATAAAAACTCATAAACAACAACAACACTAAAGATTAACTTTACAAACTATTTCTACAAATTGAAAACTAGGCTTTAATACGGAAGTTTTACGCTTCTTTCAATCCCAACTGTCTTTTGTTGACTATTCTATTACCAAGAGTAACCCTGTTTCTTCAGGAGCTGTTGCGGATCTTCCTTAATTTATTTCATATGAAACGATTGCATTTAATAAAGGATTTGTAGAAAAACTTGGCATTTTAACCCAAAATTACGTGAAAGATGTCAAATATAATCCCAACAATAGTAATAAATGCCTTCATACAAAATATTATTGTACATTAAACAAATATGTGTAATAGTGTCACCTATCGTTTCAATAAGTATAAATGATATTATTATTGTATATATGTATGTATATGAGAAAAGTAAAACCGATTTTTTAAATTTATCGAAAATGATACAACCACATTAAACGCTAAAGGAAAAATATTCAGTATCAACACAAGATTTTTTGTTTGCATGTATTAACAAAGTTCGGACAAATTATTAAAATGGCACGTTATTTGATTTAAAAATAGATTATACTTTCACTAATATCACGGTTAGGAAGTTTTTTGTTGTCTAATTGAATTTCAGTTTGACAAGATAGATAGAAAAACCGCATGTTCAATCGGCTTAAGACTTTATAGATTTTGTTTTGGTCTTCACATTATGACGACAAATACTGATCAGATCCTGAAAATAAGCTTACTTAATACAAAGAACTTAGTATTCCATTGACAAAAAGGTTTAAACTTAGTTTAAAAAAAAAAGAAGATAATAGTTCATTCTTTTATTATTATTAAATATTGCAGTCAAACAATAATTCATATAACCTTTTAAACTAAAACTGATCTTATATCTTCCAATCAGATAGAAAGATTCAAAATTAAACTCCTCAA
The DNA here is from genome assembly GCA_905146935.1 of Scaeva pyrastri. Classification (NCBI taxonomy): domain Eukaryota; kingdom Metazoa; phylum Arthropoda; class Insecta; order Diptera; family Syrphidae; genus Scaeva; species Scaeva pyrastri. Next base: position 89,134,051 of record LR989927.1, read on the forward strand.
CCTCAATGTTGTCAAATGGTTGAATCTATATTTCTTGTAAACAAACAAATTTTCAAAGTACAAACATATGTACATACATAGCTGGATTTTGGTGAAGAACCGAATAGGTACTTAGAATCAGGAAAAATCTTTTAAGATTATATCTTTTCCTTTTTTTGAAGGAGGAATGACAAAAAATGAAAATTGTTAACCAACATTAATAAAAACTTTCTGTCATAAGTTAGGGTAAAAATCACCTGAATTTATGGTTTTTTATAAGTCATTTATAGCTGATTTTAAATAATTTTTAAATTTTAAACAGAAAAAGAAAACACCCATTGTGTCACTAGACTTCCGTAAATACATACTAACAAATAATCAGGGTAACTACACATTCATGAGTTTAATGTAATTGTGTATTGCGATGACTGCGAGTCTAATTGTCAGAACACGTAAGAATCTGTTTGTACATAATGTAGATCTAAAATATAGCTTCTTTTTTAGTATTTTTGGGACGTTTATAAACCTTGAGCTATGTAAAAAGATCAAAAATGTTTAAATTATTTATCAAAAGCAAAATACTACAGTTACTTCATATATTCAATGATTTTTTGAGCGTATAAAACTTAAAATATTAATATTTTTCAACAAATTAAACGGAAACATCAATTTGGCTAGTAAAAACTATAAAAACACATTTTTTATACACATGCATAGACAGTACATATTTATTATTCTCATACACTTTTTAAGTATTTGATTTTTCATTTTATCTTTTAAATTACATATATCAAATTTTCGGATTAAAACTTTTCTATCTGTGTATCTACTTATTTTTAACGCCGCAAATAAAATGATATTCTTTTTATTTTGGTAGAAAACAAAACTTCATTTACTTCTTTTTGTGTTTATGAGACTTGCCTAGGTCACTTACAACATTATGATAATGTATAATAAAACTTTACGTTGTAAGTGAAATTTGATTGAACGAATAAATTCGTGTGCTGTATGCATATTAATACACACAAAAAATGCTCAAAATAAACAGAAAAAAAAACAAAATTTATTTAATTTAAAAATTTATAGATTATGATTACGACTTTTATGGTTATTCGGATTATCGTGGCGGATACAATGAATCATTTTACGACGAATATTACCGAACTTACGATGGAGATTACTACTTTGACTATCCACCAAGCGGGGTCTCACCAATTTCAAGTGGAGGTCCACCCGCTGGTGAACCGCATAGAACGGCAAGAAATAATGTGGTGGGTTCCCCTTCTCTAGTATACATTTCATTCTTTGAAAAACCAACCATCATTTTTAGAAGTGAAACCCTCTATTAATTTGATTTGTTTAATTTTTATTCAATTTTTTTTTTTACAAAATTTTATTTATTTGTGTTATTTTTTATAAAAATTTAATTATTTCATTTTTTGTTTATTTTCTTTTGTTACTGCGTACTCAACATTGTGTTGATTTGTTTTAACTGTCTTATATTCGTACAAATAAACGCACAGCAGGATAACAACAACAAGAACAACACGAATTACAAAATTTCTCAATTAAAACACGTAGCCATTATATTTTAGTCCTCGATACGTCCAAATTGATGAATGGCGTCAAAAATAAAATAAATTTTGTCTTAATAAATCGTGTCCTTTAAAAAAGAAGGAGTTCAATTATTTTAATCTACATAAAAACATTTTGGTTTTATTTTTAAGTTTGTATTTGTTATTTATCAACAAAATTTATGTTAACACTTTTATTTATTTATATTTGCTTGAAATGCTTTTTGCTTTTTATTCACGCTTTTTGAGTTATGTTAAAACGCAAATATTACAATTTTGTAATGCTTTTGTTTATTTTGCTTCATTTCATTTTTTGTACATTTTTTAATTAATTTTAAGTTTGATTTTTTTTTAAAGCTTTTACCACTCATCATTTATTAAAAAATCCATTACCAACTTGCGAAAAAATTTGTAACATAAATTACTAATTACTTACCTCTAATTACTTATATGAATATACTTTCAAAATAATCTTAATATCTTGTAAACTTAATTATGTTAACTTAGCAGGATAAAATTTAAAAAAAACAAAAATTTATCGGTATACTTAAAAAATAAAATAAATTATGTCAATCGCAAAATAATAAGATATTTTAATAATCTTAATACCAGTTGCATTTGCTAAGATGGAATTGATAATGATAAGATTTTCTTTGTTATAAATTTAAAAACGAGAATTTGTTTTCAATATATTAATGGACACATGTCATTTGCAGATAGTACTACATATATTCATTTTAGTTTAAACAAAATTTGGGAAAAAACTAAAGTACAACATAAAACAATATGATGCTCTTTATATTATAGGAGGTGGCCGTATTGTACCCTATCTCAAGAGCTGAGTGCAAATATTGGCCCCTGATGTACATACAAATATTAAAAAACTAAAGTTCACAAAAACTCTAGGTGGACAGACTTTCTTATAGCCCACCTTGAAGGTGATAAATGGTTAATGGACGTACATACATACATATGTATATGTATGTATGTATGTATTTAGCTTATCCAAAGTTTTTCTACCCAACGACTTCGTTAAGTTTTAAGGATTGATATGTTTTTTAATTCTGTACTGAGCGAATAATATAAGTTGGCACAAATAATAACAAATAAATTCTAAAGTCACATGTTATTACCACACCTGTTTTGAGAACTTTGATATAGAGAACAAATATAGACCTATATTATTAGTTTTTCTTTGTCAAGACAATTTAGTTTTATATCTTGTATGATACATATAATTGGAGTCGTTTTTCCCTGTGTATTAGTATTCAGAACTTAGTAACAATACACATAATAAGAATCCACTTAGATCTAAAAATAGTTTCGAACTTAATTTATTTTTGTGGTACTGAAACACGATTTGCGCTTCGATTTTCCCTATTGAAAAATATTAGGTAGAAGAACTCCAGACCTGAAAGATACGAACTCGAGTATCATATATAATTAAAAAATTTGTTTTAACCTTTTTCACAAACTTCTTTTTTTATCTTTCTGTAATTAATCAAACTTTACTGATCTTACTTCGGAGCTAGATAATTATTAGAGGAACTAAACCATGCTTCGCAGTATATTTTAACAATATAGGTACCTATAGGTAATATTAACCAATAAAAAAGCAAATACTTCATAGAGAATTTTGTTTCGAAAGATATTTTTTTTTTAAACGGAATTAGCTTTTATTACTTCGTGTTGATGTCATATCAAAGAACACAATAAATATCTCTAAAAACTCTTAAAACTATGAAAAAAATATTAAAAAAAAACAACCGAAAAAATACCACTCACACTTTAAAATAACGTAACACCATTTGGATTGACATCCAAAATAATTCTTCGTCTAATTTGATATACCTATTAATAGTAAGGATAGGTTCGATATGGAGTTAATTTACAGGGAATAGCAGATCTTTGCAAGTTAAAACAATTATCGGCACCTTTACCGTTATCTAATTGAGCTCAAATTTTGGTTATCTAAAAATTTTCAAAAACTGGTCACATAAGTTGCCGTCACTCTAGCATGTACGCCTATACTACTACTAGATTGACACATATTAAGGCACATAAACATACATTCATAAAATAATCTTAATATCTTGTAAACTTAATTATGTTAACTTAGCAGGATAAAATTTAAAAAAAACAAAAATTTATCGGTATACTTAAAAAATAAAATAAATTATGTCAATCGCAAAATAATAAGATATTTTAATAATCTTAATACCAGTTGCATTTGCTAAGATGGAATTGATAATGATAAGATTTTCTTTGTTATAAATTTAAAAACGAGAATTTGTTTTCAATATATTAATGGACACATGTCATTTGCAGATAGTACTACATATATTCATTTTAGTTTAAACAAAATTTGGGAAAAAACTAAAGTACAACATAAAACAATATGATGCTCTTTATATTATAGGAGGTGGCCGTATTGTACCCTATCTCAAGAGCTGAGTGCAAATATTGGCCCCTGATGTACATACAAATATTAAAAAACTAAAGTTCACAAAAACTCTAGGTGGACAGACTTTCTTATAGCCCACCTTGAAGGTGATAAATGGTTAATGGACGTACATACATACATATGTATATGTATGTATGTATGTATTTAGCTTATCCAAAGTTTTTCTACCCAACGACTTCGTTAAGTTTTAAGGATTGATATGTTTTTTAATTCTGTACTGAGCGAATAATATAAGTTGGCACAAATAATAACAAATAAATTCTAAAGTCACATGTTATTACCACACCTGTTTTGAGAACTTTGATATAGAGAACAAATATAGACCTATATTATTAGTTTTTCTTTGTCAAGACAATTTAGTTTTATATCTTGTATGATACATATAATTGGAGTCGTTTTTCCCTGTGTATTAGTATTCAGAACTTAGTAACAATACACATAATAAGAATCCACTTAGATCTAAAAATAGTTTCGAACTTAATTTATTTTTGTGGTACTGAAACACGATTTGCGCTTCGATTTTCCCTATTGAAAAATATTAGGTAGAAGAACTCCAGACCTGAAAGATACGAACTCGAGTATCATATATAATTAAAAAATTTGTTTTAACCTTTTTCACAAACTTCTTTTTTTATCTTTCTGTAATTAATCAAACTTTACTGATCTTACTTCGGAGCTAGATAATTATTAGAGGAACTAAACCATGCTTCGCAGTATATTTTAACAATATAGGTACCTATAGGTAATATTAACCAATAAAAAAGCAAATACTTCATAGAGAATTTTGTTTCGAAAGATATTTTTTTTTTAAACGGAATTAGCTTTTATTACTTCGTGTTGATGTCATATCAAAGAACACAATAAATATCTCTAAAAACTCTTAAAACTATGAAAAAAATATTAAAAAAAAACAACCGAAAAAATACCACTCACACTTTAAAATAACGTAACACCATTTGGATTGACATCCAAAATAATTCTTCGTCTAATTTGATATACCTATTAATAGTAAGGATAGGTTCGATATGGAGTTAATTTACAGGGAATAGCAGATCTTTGCAAGTTAAAACAATTATCGGCACCTTTACCGTTATCTAATTGAGCTCAAATTTTGGTTATCTAAAAATTTTCAAAAACTGGTCACATAAGTTGCCGTCACTCTAGCATGTACGCCTATACTACTACTAGATTGACACATATTAAGGCACATAAACATACATTCATATCTTGTTTTATTACGCATATGTACTCTGTATATGCTAAAAACATTTTTTTAAAGGTTTGAATTTAATTTAATATATGAAGACGATATTTAATCGTGCTATTTGATTCAAAATCTGTTTAATACATTTTATTTCTTTTTATTGTGAAATATTCTACCCATCACATTTAAAGATATTGCTGTATATTCATTTTCTGCAAACGACACGTGTTAAATAATAAAATAGTAAACAAAGGATATAAAATGCCTTACACATACATAAGAAATGTATTAAATATGCGTTTTAAGTTTTTTCCATTACAAGTTTATTTATTTTGTAATAATAATAATAATAATAATAATAATAATAATAATAATAATAATAATAATAATAATAATAATAATAATAATAATAATAATAATAATAATAATAATAATAATAATAATAATAATAATAATAATAATAATAATAATAATAATAATAATAATAATAATAATAATAATAATAATAATAATAATAATAATAATAATAATAATAATAATAATAATAATAATAATAATAATAATAATAATAATGATAATAATAATAATAATAATAATAATAATAATAATAATAATAATAATAATAATAATAATAATAATAATAATAATAATAATAATAATAATAATAATAATAATAATAATGATAATAATAATAATAATAATAATAATAATAATAATAATAATAATAATAATAATAATAATAATAATAATGATAATAATGATAATAATAATGATAATAAGAATGATAATAATTAAAATAAAAATAATACTAATAATTATAATAATAATAATAATAATAATAATAATAATAATAATAATAATAATAATAATAATAATAATAATAATAATAATAATAATAATAATAATAATAACAATAATAATAATAATAATAATAATAATAATAATAATAATAATAACAATAATAATTAGAATAAAAAATAAAAATAAATATGATACGAAAAATAATAATAATAATAATAATAATAATAATTAATAATAATAATAACAATCTAATAACAATATTATAGTAATAATAATTATTATCAATTCATTATTATTGTTATTATAGTTTTCATTATAATTAATCAGATTATCATTGTTGTTATTATTATTATTATTATTGTTATTATTATTATTATCATTATTATTATATCATTGTTATTATTATTATTATACAAATATAATTATTGTTATTTTAATTATTATTGTTATTATTACTAATGTTATCATTTTGGTTTCTATTTGTACTATTATTTTCTTTATCATCTTGTATATTTTTATTGTTATATCGTTATTTATATTGTTGTTATTATTATTATTAATTATATTATTATTATTTTATTAATTATGTTATAATTATTATTATTCATTATGTATTATTATCAAAGGAATTTTTACTTTTATTATTATTTTATCATTATTATTACGTAACGCTCCATATTATATTTTAACTCAAAATCTAACGGGAATATTTTGATTTTTTTCTTTTTTTCCTCTTTTTTTAATTTTCGGTAATGACTTTGAAAAAATTATATATATGTTCGTCACACTTGAAAAAAAAACTCATTAATTTTAAAAATGTAAACAAAATCAAACCTTTTCGAAAATGTCAAAAAAAACTTAATTGCATTGGCGATATATATATAAAAATGAATGCTTTGTACAAACAACAAAAATTAATCAAAATAAATAGGAGGGGGATGGTCATGGGCGTGGAACCATGGCCATGCGTGGCCGAGTCGCTGGGCTCCGTGGCAACATCCATCGTCGGGGGGGCCTCCAAGTGGCGGTGGTGGGGGCGGTAGCAGTTCAACGGGCGGTGCCCACCGCGGTGGCGCAGGCAGCAACCGGGGGGGTCCTTGGGGTGGGACAAATTCGTCCCAACGCTCTTGGCACCCAACACGCCAAAATACTACAAAATTTACCAGGTGAGAAAGGTAACTTTAAATTTACATAAGAGAAAGGTTCTAATTGTCTCGTGTCATATTGAAATATTTTTTTTTAATATTATAGAAATATTTCTTCTTTAAATAATTTACAAACAAATATAAAAACGTTAATTTCACTTTTCAATTTGCAAATTTTACAAAAAACAAAACATTTAACAAAAATTATAGATGTATTCTTCCTCAAAACATTTTTAAAAAAATAATGTTACACAATTTAAAATAAAAAAGAAAACTTAAAAAACATCTTTTATCTTGAATGTGGGTACTCGTACTGCTTTTTGTTTGCAAAAAAATCTAAATTTTTTTTCTTAAACATGCAAGCTTAATTTGTAATTATAGTTTAAAAAACTGTTTTTGTTTTTAATACTTCATTGCATGTCTTTTTATAAAAACTTTTTTCTATAGATTTTTTTATTGAAAGTGTTAATTGTTGTCTAGATCAGTTACTACTTTTTCTGTTTCAATGTTTTTGTATCATTGTGATTCTGGAATGAAGTATAATAAATTGATGTTTTTATTTAAAATAACACATATTTCTTTAAGAATAAGATATTACTCCCCAAAATCTTTTATCATATTATATAATTGGTACCTAAAAGCAGTATGGGTTCTCCAGGCCTTGTATCTCTCTATTTTAAGAAACTATATAAAAGAAAGAATCGATTAGTATAGAAAATAGCAACTAATGAGAGAGATTCAAAAACAATATAAGCTTCATTGTTCTATATTCACACGGGATAAACAATTTTTTTAAATCATTTAATTTGTGTTACTTAAAAATAAAAAAAATGATTTCCTTTTGTTTGTTTTTTTCTCACTTAATATAAATTAACATTTTAATGTATTTTTAATATAACCGTTCAACAAAATTTTATGTTAAAATTATTTTCTTCGTCATAAAATTATTACATTATTTTGCTATTGACAAATAATAAACTTTGTGAAAAATACATAAAAATCAAAACTATACACTATACATACAAATTTTACTGACGAGTGTATATATAATTTTTCAAAGTGATTTATAATTGTTTGAAATGCAATAGTCATATAAAAATTATTTATTGAAAACAAATTACGTCAAAAATTAAATCATCTCACTTTTTTGGTTTTGTCGAAAGTAATCATTGTAATGTATCTACTTATTTTTTATATATTTGCTTTTCAAAAATATAAGATTCTTATTTTGCATCCACATATATTTAAACTTAAAACTAAAATTCAATTTATTACCATCACATATAATTTGTACAACTAAAATTAAAACTCTTGCGATTGCACATGCTACTTGGTCTTAACTCATTTTTTACTTATAGTTAAAAAAGAAATTTGGCCATTTTTTACTAAAATTTTAAATGTTTTCTGAATTTTTCCCCGCTTTGCTAATAATTACACACATATATATGTCTATCCTTTTTAAATTAAATTATTTAATATTTGTATATTTCTGTATCTTTTGAATTTTTTGTTTTAAATAACTTAAAATACTAATCGATTCGTTTCGTTAATTTTTTATTAAAAGTTTTTTAAGTTTTTTTATCACTATGTATTTCATAGTCATGAATTCATTTTCTTAATATTATGTTATGTTGTTCGTTTGGTTTTAATTGTTTTTTTTATTATTCAACTGAGAACTATTGTCAGTGAAGTTGTGTTGAAGAACAGTACATCTGCGAACCGATCGAAAATAATAAAAGATATTATTTCCTACTTAACATTTTAATTATATATTTAATTGCACAAGAATGTGTTAATGTGGGGATAATGTTAGTATATATTTCGAAAAATGGATGTAGGTGTTGCGACCAAGAATTTCGATAACAAAATAAACTTCGTACTGTACTTCTATTCATAATTCGATAATTTTCTTTATTACATAATATGATTTTCTTACAAACATTAAATTTATTAAATTATCTATTTCGCATTCATTTTAGCATTCTTTGTATAGATTGTGAAAGAAAAAGATGCGAGAATCAATAACTTGTTTAAAGAATCTTTTTGAAAAAAAAAATACTGCCCAACATTTAAATTTAAAAAAAAGAAACTTTATTTAATGTTTACTGTGTTTTGTTTTACTTTTTTCGTTGATATTTTTTGTTTATTCTTATGTTTTTAATTGATAAAAATAAATATTATTAATAAACATACAAAAATTATGTATCGTATTTTCTATTGTTTTATGTTTTTCTTAAATACTGATTTAAAATTTAATTTAATTCTATTTATTTAAAAATAGAAGTCCCGATACTCCCTTTAATTTTTTTGTACCAAGGAAAGAAATGAAACGGAAAAAATTAATTAATAAAATGTGAGACTATTTATGTCATCCTCGTATTTTAGACTTGTATTTAAAGACTGTTTGAATTTTAAGAAAATAAATTATTGAGCTTCCAAGGGCAGATGTACCTATGCACTTTTCCTTTATTTTGCGAAAAATGAAACTGAGAAATGATAAGAAACCAAGCATTTATTAATAGATTTTTTGGAATTTGATTTTTTGTTTTGCCAAATCTATTAAAAATCAATACTCCTAACATTAATAATTATAAGCAGTTATAAATTGTTCATTTCGTTCGATGTTCAGATGTGTTGATTTTTTTTTTTTTTTATTATCTTCAATTAACATTCACAGTCCCAATGTCACTGTTTAGGCTGCAATTTATAATTTTGTAATTACAAGACTTCGACTTAATCGCTATGGTCCTTTTTCTATTATCAACATTATTATTTTTCCTAATTGTAAACATAAAGGGTTGTCCAACCATAACTCACGATGTTAATTATTTGTTATATTTTTTTATTAAAATAGAAAAATCTATAATAAATACATACACATGTATGAATGTTTCAAACAAAACGCTAAGGCATAATTAAGGTCCAATATTATTAATGTGCCGAAATATCTCATTCTTAGCTCTTCAATTATAATTGGTTTATTTATTATTTTAATAAATCCCAAGAAAGAAGTCCAACATGATCGTGGCGGCCAATTGACAATTGCAAAGAGCTATTGTTTCGTTGGCTGGGTGGCAAATAGCACAATCCTGTTTGGTGAATATCGTTCAGCTTCATATCCTCAATTTCTGGCTCCAAAAAAACCGTTATCATGTCGCAAATTATCATAGCCAACACCATTTACGGTAACTGTTTAGACGAGCTCATTTTCGAATATGAGCCAAACAGGTTGAAAGTTCATAATATCATGAACAGTAGCAAGGTGTTTACTTACATATCTGGACTCGGTTAGCTGATTGGTTTTAAAAATAAAACCAAAAGTATTTTTGACAAGATACCTGCTTGCTGTTCATTAAAAATGTTTCAAAGATTAACGGAAAGTGAATTAAGAAAACATTTTAAAGGTAGAACTTTACGAATAACCAGTAACATAGCACAAAGGTGGTTGAGCGAAACTACTTAAATGATCTTCAAATTTTATTAAAAAAAAAAATGTTCAAGTCTACGAACTTTTCAGCAAAACTGAAAAACGTGTTCAGCATATATAGGACATCATTTGATTTCCGCTTCATTTATTTTGCGAGAAACAGATTGACACAGCTACAGCAAAGAAAACTTCAACAGCGAAAGTCATGTGAACAGATTGCAACGTAAACAGCGATTTTGACAGCTAACAAACCTGTAGAGTATTTAAATAACACACAAAATAATTCAAATATTATAATAATGATTTTGCCGTAAAATTATATGGAAAAACTGTATGTAGTGATAATGACATTCGTATCTCTTTTATTTTGTTTAGCGTCGATGTTCTTGTATGATTTACGTCTTTTATCATACAAAAAGGGAATTGTTTGAACGAACTCAATTATACGCTCTTCCACTGTTTACATTGAATAAATTTATGAAATAAAAAAAAATTGACTTTTAGGGTTTTGGTTTGTCCATGTTGCTTTGTTAATATGTTCAAAGGCATTTAAAACCACTGGCTCTAAATGAAAAGTGGTTGTCAAAGTTGTTGTTGAAGTTGCTGTGTGAATAGCTGTTTCTCGAATAAGCATACAACCGGTGCATACAAAAACTGACATGAAACAATTCTTCACCAAGAGATCAAATGGGGTGGTTAATGATTAATGACAATTAAAATCCACCTGTTTGGCTTTTGGGTAGTACAATAACGATATAATAGTTGCTGCAAAAAATTGTCATCCAAATAAAGAATTTGTTAATATAAATTAATAAAATTATTTAAGTGCAGCGCAAGATTTTAAGAATGTTTCAAAGTAAAATTTATTTTTTACTTAGAGGCTTATTTTGCAAAACTTTAATAGTAAGTAATACCACGTGTTCGTTAAATTGCGATTACGAGAAACTATTATTGTAGTAGAAAAACCGAAACTCATTTTACTAGCGATTATGAGTAACGAGACTCGACGAGAGTGACACCTTAATAAGTGTGAAACCTATTGCTATAAAAGATTTATTATTTTTCATTTTTGATTTTCCACATTTCCTGTATTTCCCATTTCTCACTATCGCTTAACACCGTAATTATCGGATCCATGGTTTCATTCAGGGTGATGCGAAATTTCATTTTTGTGTCTACCTTTCAGAAAAATCGTTAACCATACATACATATGTGCAGTACTGAGGAGATGGAATGTCGTTATCTCACTCTGACTGCAAACAAATAACTCTTAATAATAACGAGAAGGGCTGCCTTCTAAACCTTAATGTTTTAATTCAAAGAACAAAAATGTATTTAAAAAACAATCATTTGTTGAAAAATCATTTAATTAATCCCTTATACATAACCACAAATAATAACATTCCGGTTGCAAAAAGTTGCGGGAAAATATGAAATATAAAAATGTCAAGACTTTCTTAAGTCAATATGTGGTGTGCTTATTTTTCGTAACACACAAAGGATTTTAAACGAATATTCTTTTAGATCAACAGAAAAGTGAAAAAGACATGTAGGAGGACGTATGTACCTATGTTTGCTTGCCGAATACTTGCAAAATTGGAGTACATACTTCTAAAATCAGTACTTGGAAGTTGGTTTTGCTTTTTTTATGCAGTTTTAAGAACGTGTTGTAATTTGAAGTTGATTTTGTGTATTATTCTAAACTTTCAAATCGACTCAAATATAAAAAAAGTTTTCTTTTAAAGGCTAATCACGACTATAATGGCATTCTGTGCAAAAGAGCTTACTTTTTTGTTTATTATGTATTTTGTTTAAGTTAAGAAATAGTCTTATTTACAAATAAGTATTATTATTAGAAGCAAAGTATGTGCACTTAGTCTCCGAACGAATACCTCGATGGCTGGATGTCAATATGTCACCCCAGAGACCAGAGTGACACTCTGTAACGAGAAAACGAACGAACGTTTTGGTTGTGCGAAAGGTTTGCTTCACAATTTCGTTAATTTTTTTTCCTTGATTACGGAAGTTTCTAAAGCGGTTGGCAATGGAGCAGTGAATGTAGTAATTGACTTCTAATTTATTTTGTATTTTGTGTGTCAAATTACGATTTAAAAACAGAATATTGTGAATCAGTTGTGATATCCGTAATTCATGACCCACCGAATCGTAACAACTTGCCGTCGATGAAACTTTGATGGAAATTAAATATACACTAGATGATCTAATTATTAGTGTCGGTTGATCCTATCAGATGATGGAAGCCTTCTGAAAGTGTTCTGCTGGCTCCTCCCATTCTTGGGCCGATTTCATTTAAGGGCTAGTAGGCAGTGTAACTATTTTTTTTCCGAAATGTTCATCTGCTCAATTCGACACCCATATTTCTCACTTAATTGTTTAATTTAAATTTGATGAAAGCTCGCCTCCTACCAACCTCTTCATCCAATTCTAAAGTGTTGACCCTCAAGGTTGAATTTTGTAAATTAATTCAAAGTACCCGTGTACTACTCTTACCCAAATTGAAATAATTTATTGATGGTTTGGTCAAAGAATAAAGTTAATTCAATAATTTCTCCTGTACTCGAGATGGTTTTCCAGCCATCCTTCCAAAATTTGTGAAAGATTCCTTTTATTTGTTGTATGTTGAAAAAAAAAAATGATGTTTCAACTACCGGCCTCTAGTCAAGATCTTCTCCAAGTCTGTTTTAACCGCACTTAAACTTTTAATTTATAACAACCAACTTTGTGTGTCTTAAATATACAAATATAAATATACCGTGGAATGTTTTCATATATTTTCAGTCCTCTAAATTTTTCACTCGCTTATTTCAAAACTAAACATAATTGTTTAGAAAATGATGTATTAAAATGTTTGTACTAAAAATCTAAAAAAAAAAATATATTTCATGAATTTGTTAGTTCCTTTTCATATGTGATACCTTTGTGGAAACTGAATAACTTGTAGTTGAGAAATGCATGAAAAACAATGAATATTGGATATTTTTGAGATTTACTTGGCAACATTTATATTGCTCAGTTAATGTGCAGACGAATGGTTTTCCAATCAACAAATATAGCTAGCGTGATTATGAACAAAACTGATTTTTTTTACAAAACAATTTTATATTGATACTTAATTAAAAAAAATAAAAAGCTAATGTGAATACAATTTCCTCCGAGTTTTTCTGTTTCAAAAATAAAACCACCAAAACTCTTTTATTATGCTAAAGTCTCATAAAAAGAATACATATGAATAAACTTTTTATATTATTTTATTGATTAAATATCAATAACTTCCAATATAGATGGCAAATATCCTAAAAGAAATTTTACGATAGTACTATATTACTAGCTTATTTTTTTACCTGCACTTTTACACACTGTAAAGTTCTTTTTCAATTGTAAGAATATTGGATTCTTTCCTTTTTAATTTGAACGCCTGTGTGGGAAAGCGACTAAGAACAATAATTGATTGTACAAGCTTCTGAATAAATATTCATGTTCATGTTTTAATACATTGCACAGTATTTGAAAATTAGACAACAATAAAAAAAATCAAGAAAATATAGCATCTTCGGAAAATTTACATTTTTTTACAAATAGAATATAATGCATTTTTCCGTTTCATTCTTCGTCCTTTAATTGTTTTAATCTTCGTCCCTCCTGAACTGTTTTAATCTATGGATAACGATAACTATAATAAGCAAAATACGATATGAAACTATATGATAAATAAAATTTGACTTATTTTATTTAAAAACCATTTAATTTTTATTTTTTTTTTCTTATTACTCTTTATTCCAATTCCAATCGTACATGTGCAGTAGTAGTCGGTAAGCGTAAATTTGATGGAGGTCACCAAAATCCAGGAGATTCAAAACGACGTTACGCAAGCGGTTTAATAGGAAATGGTGGTGGGAGTTGGAATAGCTTACCCTTGCCCCAACAACCTTTGGGTACAAATGGTGAACAATGGTATACTGATACTTTTCCAACATGGAGTTAAAAACAATAAAATACAAACCAATAATAATAAAAAAACAATAAGTAATACGCAACAACTTTCTTATACTAACATGTACGTCAGTAGAAAAATTTTAACTCAAAAAATCGTCCTTTCAAAATTGTACTATTGAATACTTTTTAAGCTAAAAAATTCCCGATGATTTTACAAGAAAAAAATTCTACATTAAATAATCTTAATCGCAACTTAATTAATTAAAATCACAACAATCTTAACAATACACTAAATATTTAAACCTTAAATAATTATTGTTGATTTTTAAAAAAAAATTGTTTTTTTTATAGTTTCATTACGTTTGTTTAAAAAATTACAAAACAAATATTTAAAAAATATTTGTTTCAAAAGACTGTGCGTAATAATTAAATGAAATGAGAACAAAAATATGCGCACTTTTTTATAAATAACTAGATAATTGCATAAGAAATATTGTATATAGACATTTAAGAAGACAATGATAAAGCTATGATTAATTAAAAATGACTGACAATTTCTTTTAAATAAAGAAAATCGTTTTTTATTGCTAGATTTAAAAAATGAAAACAAAGAAAATTTTAAATATGAAAAATATATATGAAATTATTATGTAAAATATATATCGGGGTTTAAGGAAAGATGGTGCGTTATTATATAATGTTACCAAAATGACAGAGTAATATGAGAAAAAGATTTTAAGATTAAAAAACAAAAACGTTATTTCGTTCTATATAAAAAAATCAAAAATTATTAAATTTATTGTTTACGTTGTATGTTTTGTTAAAATTGGTTTAATTAAAATACTAACCAAAAAATCTTTTTTTCTTGAAAGTAACAATAATATTGAAAAAATTTGTACATCTATATTTTGTAATAAACAACCGACTTTGCAGCAACGAATAAGAAACATCACAGATCTTTTTAGTATAAAAAATCTTTACACTTCTTTTAAAGTGATCATAGGCGTATAATATATAATCATGTTAAAATAAACTCAAAAAATACAAAAGTCAACTTTCGAAATCAGTCCTAGCCATAGTTTGTAGTCAATTTCTACACTTTAAAATTGACAATTTAATAAATAGTATACGGGGGAAACAATAAAACCACTCCACACCACCATATTTGTTTTGTTAGAAATTAAAATTAATTCTTAATATTAATACCTACAATTTTTTAAAATAAATAAACTTAAATCTATTCAATTCAAATATAATTTGTAATACTGAAAAATTTGTTCTTTTTCTCTCTATATATTTAATTCCCACTTAACATTTCAAAAACCGCGAATGTCAACAAATCTAAAAAAATAATTTATTTTTATAAAAGAATTTAAAAAAAAACGACTGAAATTTATTATAATGTTGTATAAATAATATATTCCTAATTGGATTAAAATTAAAATCTTCAATTTCGGCCTAACGGTGAAATATAATTTTATTTTTGGAAAATTTAGAAAAAATCTCTTAATTTATTTTCACTTATTTTGTTTATACATATATCTTAATTACGTTTGGCAAAAAATTTAAAAAAAATATTTCATCTTAGTTTTTTTTTAGAGAAATTTCACTACTTGTTTAACAGTATGCATTTAAGCATGCGTATTTTTTGTTAGTTTGTATTAATTATAATGTTTTGTGCATTGAAAATGGTGATAGTGTATCGTTAAAGAGGGAGAAAATGAAAATATTAAAAAAAAAAAAATAAAATTCAAATACATATAATGTTTGGACTCGAAATTGTGATGATTTCTTTTTAAAAAAGAAAATTTTAAACATTTTTGTACGAAATTTTATAAATAACAAAACCTTAAAATAAAATCAATGTTATGAAAACTAATATGTACTAATAACAAAATTTGGATCAAAAAAATTATATTCAAATTCAACATAAGAAAAAATCCGACGGGTTTATATATGCATGTACACACATATTCGCATTTTAATTCATATAATATTTATACAAAAAAAAAAAAAAAAAAAAACAATAATAAAAAGTGTGTAGAGAAAAAGGACAATATTTTAATTTTTCATTTATTTTTTCCATTCATATTTTCAACTCTTAATTATTCCTTAAGTATTCAATAGAAATATAATATAAACAAAATATTTTTAAAACTACAATATAAAAAATGAAAATTTTAAGGACATTATCGAAGAAAAAACTAAACATTTATAATCCATAAAAAAAACAATTACACACAAAATTAATCTATAAATAATTCTTAATGCATAGTAAAAAAATATATAATTGTAGAATTCAAAAATTAAAATTGAAAACAAACGAAAACCAAGAAAACTAGATGAATACATTGATAACAAAAAGTTAAGAATTCATTTTTAAAAGCTTAACACAGTTATACATATATGTATGTATATACATACGTATATGGTATAAACACATAGATAACCTTCCAATTGAACACATTTTAATTAAATTATTCTCTTTTTGTGTTAGCTTTTTGGTTTTGTTGTTAAATTAAAAAAAAAATACACCAAAAATACGTTTTCGTTTAGTTACTTTATGACGTATTCACAAACGAATTAAAATAATTACAATACAGTTTATAAAAAAATCTGTAAACCAATGGATTTAGATATTTTGTTTGAACTTTCTATGTTGTCTTTGTTTTCTGTAAGACAAATATAGCAACAACACAGCCAATCAACACATGCTTGAGAGTATCACTTTTAATGAAAGTTAAATTAATTAAATTAAGGAACAGAAATTAAAAAAAGAATTTTTTGTTACTATGTTTTTTTTTTCATTGCTTCGTAAGTAAAATAAAACAAAAGTAAAATATTTAATCATTTATAAAAACGCAATAAAAATTATTTCAGAAAACATTATTTGAATGTAATAGGATTTGTTATTTGTGATCGCACTCAATATTTCATCCACTTGTTTTATTATTTTATATATTTCTTAAAAAAAAAATTATTTTCTTAAAAAGTTAAATAAAAAATATTAAAAAAAAAATCAAAGAGAAACGTAAAGGAAGCAAAAATATCGGGAAACATGAAATAAGTTTAAGAAAAATAAACCGCAGCTTTTGAAGTCAGATGACCTCTTAATGAAACATAAAAAACGAAAACTTTTACTTAAACATCAAAGTGGCGATACATTTTTGGAAAAAAGTAAATGGCTCAAAACTATATAAACAGCACATACATTTTTTATTGATAGAACTCAGTGGCAAGTAGTACAAGAAATGTTCGACAAAACATAAATACAACATGGTGAAAATAAAGCAAAAGGCAAAAACTTTAAACTGTTGTTTTAATCGTCATTTTTATTTTATATTTTTGTTTGTTTCTAAATTTCATATATTTAAATATTTTTGTTTACTTCAATTTTATATGAATATTCACTATTCATATAAAATGTAATAAAAAGAAAATTGTGTTAATATTAGTATTTATAACATTGTTTAATTTTTCGCAAATGATTTCACTTCGGGATCTCTATGCAATTGTTTAGATTTAGAGGGTAAGATTTAAGCAGTACATAAAGTCGTCGCTTCGTCATCATTTAAAAATTTAATTTTTTGATTTTTAAAATATTGAAAATGGTGGCTATGTTACATACATACCATACTATAATAATATGTTGGTTTGTCTAAAATTTAGTCAAGTTTCAAACGAAAACAAAGTTAGAAACAAACTAGAAGATGTGGATTGTGATAATATAAACAAGTTTAAAGAGCTTCCTGCTTCAAGGCATAGAAGTTCCTTAATTATTTCTTTCACTGAATGCCTAATATTGTTTAAATTGCAATAAATGCTTCAATCATTGAGTTCCCAAGAAAATTAGTTTTAACATTTATTTTATTAACTAGTCGAAGATAGGAAGTCAGAATTCAGAATCAACAATAATCGATAAGTTTATTAATTTATATATTTTTATACTTTATACTTGCGAAAATGATAAATAATTTTTTCAGGAAGGGTTAATGCGGTTTTAAAGTTTTGTTGAATGTTTAAGGACATTATTTTGCCACCCAGCCGAATAAGTTCTTATTTAATGCACGCTAAAACATGTTAAGTCATGTCCACACCCTTCGTTGAGGAGCGAGGTCTATCTATTTGTTTCAATCTTTGTATTATGAAAACTATCACACCTATATCCGTTCGGAAGGAAATTTTCTCCGATTTGTTCGAAATCGGAGAATTTTCTATCGAGGTATCCGTTCCGATAAGCAATTTGCATAAATCTTCCGACAAAATACATCGCATTCCTTTGCTCAGCGCAACAATTTTTGACAGCTATGCGTTGAATTTATTCAGAAGTTGTCCGATGAAAAATCATTGCGGAATCTATTCGGAAATTTAAACTACAAACTTATTGTAAGTAAAATATTAAAACGAACTCGATTCATTTTATTTAGTTCCACAACGGATACCTCGAAAGTAATTGGAATTCCGATCGGAATTCATTTTCCCTTTTTAAATTCTCCTAACGAATACCTCGATAGGGCTGATTGTGTGTAGTTTATTTACATACCTACTTATTGCACTAATTAGTTTGAAGACGTAGCACAAGTCATGATCGTTTTGTTTTTTTATATTTGAAGGGCTTATTTGAATAACATGATAAACCACAAATTTACTTTTATTTTGTTTATATTACAGTTGAAACTCGATTAACCGGGATGGTCGGGACCGAGCCCATTACGGATAATCGAAAATTCCGGATAATAGAACTTTTTTTTCTCAAAAAAAAAGATACGTATTTTACTTTTAAATTTGTATGTATTTAAAAAAACACGAAAAGAAGCATAAAATTATTCTATAAAACTTAAGAATTCATTCAGTAGGTACATATTTTTGTTTGTACATAATGTATGTATGTTAAATGTAATTAATGAAACAGATAGAAAATATCGTTAGTTTAGAGAAGAAACTTGTTCGGGCCTGGGCCCTATTCCACACCTTATCAACTTTTTACTATGCACTTATTAAATTGATTTTTTTTTGGAAAGGTGATAAGTGTGTCTGTTCCACAATATTCTTTGCAAATTTTACTTTGCACTAACCAAATTTTTACTAAGACTGCACTCTATGTAAAGACTTTGCATTTAATGTAACTCTTCTGCAGTGTTCCAAAAAGCATTTAATCATCTTTGCACTTTTGTCTTATCACTTTGAATTACTTTTCAAAATCAAAATTAATAACAAAACATGCAGTGTTGTGTTTGATTAAAGAAAAATTAATTTTATTTAGCACGTACCGTTTCATAAAATTGTTGTTTGTGTTGGGAACATTATTTATGTATTGTACCATACACTAATTTTTCTTCAATTTTACTTAAAAGGAAATTAACTTGAATTCGATTTGAACGAAAATACTCATTAAAATTATAATTTTGAAGTCCGAAAAATGAATACGGTCTTTATAATTTCTTTTTACACGCGTGTCTTCACCATAGTCAAGTAAAAACTCTAGTCTTAAAATCTTGAAAGCTGCACTAGTAATACCAACATGTATTTGGTGAACGATCGTTCTCTTTGCAAATAAACTAATCAAAATTCGCTTTGCAAAAATATAATTTGAAGTTTATTGTGGAACGAAAACGAAGCAGCATATGTAATTTTGGCAAAGTCTTTTTTGCAAATTACACTTTTCAATATTAAATTTGCACTTTGCACAAAAGAATTGCAAAGTGAATGTAAAAATTGCAAAGACCTTGCAAACTACATCATTTATCAGTTTTAACTTTTCACTTATCAGTCTTAATATTCTGTGGAACAGAATGCTTTGCAAATTGACGAAAAATTTGTGGAATGGGGCCCTGTTTTCATGTTACGGATAGAAGAGTTTATTACGGATAATAGAGTTTAAATGAATACATTGTCTTTATTGTTTAGAAAGAATCTCAAATATTTTCATCACGGATAATAGAGCGTCCCGGTTAATCGAATCCCGGTTAATCGAGTTTCAACTGTATTAACATTTTTTTCCACACACTATTAAGGCATAATTATTATGAACACTATATTACTTAATCTTAAAAATAAATAAATTGGATTTAAAATCACCCTCAAATTATTTGATTCTTTTTGTCTTAACTTTACTCTCATGAGATTTTGCAAATGTGGCTTATCATGTTATGCAAATAAGCCATTCATTTGATCTAGATTTTTTTTTTGTGGCAATAGAGGGGATTTATTGTTCTTTGGCAAAAACAAAAACAATTTCAGGACAAATAAGATCAGGACCTATTTTTGAGAAAATATTATATACCTACCTACGGCCCGACCGAATAGAAAATAGATTACTTTTGCTTTGTTCGGGCGTTTACGGTATACTGATATAAAGTCATAGCAATGCCTGAGGTAATATTTCGGATTGCCTTATAGGAATACATAGTTTCTATTCGATAAGTCATAACCTAACTTTAACGCTATATTGTGATTTAGATATAAATAAAACAATATTCAAATATATTTTCGTAAATTATGGCAATACATTTTAATTTACTTTATGATTAATTTTATTTTATATTTTATCTAATGATGTGATGTTGATGACTGCTGCAAGAAGACTGACTGATGATGGTAAAGATGGTCCGATTAGTAACTGTTTTGCTAGGAACTGTTAATTCGGTTCATCTGCTGGCACATCTGTGTCTATTTGTTTTTTATATTGTGTGGTCACCACATATAATAGCTCTGTTTTTTGGTATTTCATCGTTGTACGCAAACTTTTGTGGAGGATTAAGATTTTATGTTTGCCTTAAGATTTTAACTTTGCAGGGGCCCTATTATGTATGTATGTATTACGAAACGAGCGGCAAGTAAACGATAGTCACGACTAATAGCGATTATGTAAAACGAGAAAGGCGTTAGAAATATGTTGCCAGACGAAAACATAAAACACATTAAACACGCTAACATACTTACTTATTTAGTTCCTCAGGCCTACGAAGTCCGTTGGTGTTCCCTTAGCGGGACATAGGGAATCTAATACTCCTACTCGCCATCGTGTGCGGTTTCCAGCGATGTGTTTTAGCTCCATCCAGCTCTTTCCCAATCTCGCATATTCCTCCTCAACTGCTTCTCTCCACCCGCTAATCATAATGTACTATCAATATCGAGTGATTTGCTGTTCTGTCCACCCGTTAATCTTTATGTACTCTCGCAACTTTCAACTCTTCTCTACGGTTTTTTTTTTGTATTGCAAAACAAGAGATTAATCAAATAATGCTTTGCCCACAAGACAAATTTTGTCTCAGGTTTTTTTCCAGGCAGTAGGCAGTTCGCACGCAAAATTATGACGTTTGGCTGGAAAGGTGTGTTTAGTAAAGTGCAATTTTCACATTTTGCTGCCAAAAACCAGATGAAAAAAACCCAATATGAACGATACTTTTCAAGTTACCAAACAGGTATAAAAAGTCTCCACCTCGTTTGTCCGCGAAAATAATGTTCTAATAATTATTTTGCGAGACAAATTTTGACAGCTCTCACAAACATAAATCCATTTCCACTGGGATGGAGTTATTTTTGATGGCAACTTACTAGGGCGCCATAACAGCCATTTATTATTTTTCGAAATACATAGTTGTTTTTTTATAAACGTTTAGTTAGAAAATTATTCGGAGACTGAATTCAAGAAAAAAAAAATGTACAAGATTTAATACAATAAGAAAGTAAAACTTATGTGAAAACAAAATATGAAAAAAATGTATATTTTTGCTATAAACATAATTATGTAAAAAAAAACGTGAAACGAAAGACAAAAGCATTATCAATCTGAAGTTAGTTTTATTATATTTCTCGTATAGAAAGTGAAGTGATTTGTTCATACTTATTGTTTAGTAACACTTTTCAAAATTATTTAGACCAAATATTTACGAAACATTTTACCGAAAATAAAAGTGAACTAAAAAAAAAATGGACTCTTTCCCAAAAATAATATTCTTAATAAATATAAAGAGTTATACAGTTGCGCCTTATAATCACCAATAGAAAAGTCCATCCGTGTTAGGTGTTTTTATTTCTCCAATTTCCAACTTTTGCGAGGGCATCTTTTTGATATTAAGATTGTAGAGATAAATTTTGTCTTGTCCCGATCTGCGTATTAGGCTTAATGTAACAACAGTGTAGTCAAGTGTAGACTGGAAATCTAATTCATAGGGTATTGTTGAATAAATTGTTCTCACAAAAACGAGTACCGTTAAAACTAAAACAATTCTCCTTATACGTGATCGCTTTTAAACGATAACGAGGTAATTTCAACTATAATCGTTTTACATAATAGAGCCCTAGTATGTGGGTATGGGTATGTGTATGTATTTTTTGTGCGTGAAAGTCAGCTACCTACAAGATACGACGAACAGTTCTAGAACTGACTGGCGTCGCTATTTCTTGCTGTAGACCTTTTAAAGCCTTGTTTTAATGGTAATCTATCCCTAACATAGTATTACGAGTACGAATAAAACGCTTTATTTACTTTTATACTCACTTTTAATTTGACTTCTAAAAGTTGGTGTCCCTATTTCCCTACATTATTTGTCAAATTGTTGATGTCAAAATTTCAAAATCTTCTGTCACGGTATTCAATTTGAGTTTTAAAACAAAAAACAAAAATTGTTCTTCGTGGGGTGTGTTCGAAGAATGTGTAATTATGTAAATTGTTGGGTCCAGTTGACCACCTTAGCAACTGACTGTTCAATTTCATTGGATTATATAGAAGAGCGAAAACTATGAAACTAAGTTTCCGGCAACTTTAAAGACCAGTTGAATAATCGTGGTTCACTATTTCTTTTTATGGAAGTTATGCATTCGTCAGACTTTTGCAACCATACATTTATGGAAGCACCCTTTGTCAGCTTTGTAATGAGAACAAGCACATTTCAATAATTTTTCCATAATATGTTATGGCTAAATTTACTAATCCTAAAGAAAATAATTTTATCTTATATGAATTGATCCTATAAGTCTTGCCAATTTTGTGAAGAATTGAGTAAGTAAGTTTACTTACGAAATAATTTTGTTTTAATAATTTCAACCCAAAACAATGTTTGGTTTAAAATTTGTGGATCGCTTGCAGTTTGAAATGCAGGTGAAGTATAAAAGAAATGTATTTATTACGAAAACACCCTCATGTTTGCCAACATTTATATATTTCTTGCACTTCTTGACTGCCTCCTCGTTTAACTAGATGAACCTCTATCTTCACTAAAATACTTTTGCAGAATACTAGCTTATTTTTGTTCACTAATAAGGTGTTTTTGTTTTCCATGTAAAATTTTCTAGCTAGTATTTTCACTTAACAATAAAACACGGCTATTATCAAAAACGTATATTTGTCTCTTGCGGTTGTTTTTTAGTGCAGTACTTAGCCCTTCCCATTGCTATGTGCTATATCTGAATAAGTATGACAAGTTTATGAAAAAAAAAACCCTTTGTAGTTGCAATCTGCTAAATGCCTAATCACAAGATCATGCAATGAATAGGTTGACAATATAACAACTGTTACAATAACAGCAATTGTTCACATGTTTTATAACTAAAGTGCAAGATATCTACAGTAGTTATAACTTAAAAGTAAGGAGCGTTGATATTATTTTGTCATATGTCAAGTTAGCGCCACACTTTAGAAATTAAAAAAAAAAATAAGTATACAGTTAATTGTAGTGAATTAGCTGTGGAAAAAAAATTGTAGATCGATGATTTTAAGAAATACTGGTATGTAGTGCTAGGTTGCTAGGTCCAGGCTATATAAAAAAAGACGAGGCGGAAGCTAATGAGGCCCCCCTTCCCCCTAAAGTGGTCGAAACTACTGCACAAGACACTCGGGCATCTACCACTTTTCCAATTCCATCACTGTAGGAAGATGATGAACCCAGATCTTCCACGACAGTAGTGGAGGGCTCGGAAAACGTTGACGGTCTTTCGGATATGGGGACCGAAGACTTAAACATTGTGAATCGTCTGAGCGAGGACGTTCTCCTGAACTCATCCTCAGAATTGGAAGACTTCAACATCACCATGGTGGAGGATAGTCGAAGAGCAGTAGCAAAGATGTTGCACATTCTTCAGAATATGAATATGTTACAGAGAAAGGTGAACCCAGATGGTGCATACTTAAAAAGTAGCATAAATGTAATTCTACTCTCTAATTTCAGCGATCGAGATATAACCAGCGCAAAACTGGAAACAACCAAAGGAACCTTCTGGCTGACCAAGGCCTAAATCAAAAGAGAAAATTAAAATGGGCAATAAATAGCTTTGAACCACACAAATCAGCTGGGCCAGAAGGAATAATTCCAGCGGAATTACAAAATGCAAAGGGGTCGCCCAGTGGTCGAAATTCGACCACATCTAGATTTTTCATTTTGTTTTTAAGAATTTTTTTTTTTTTTAATTTATACACCATTTTCTAAATTTTAACAAATTTTGCATAAACTAATTAAATTTATGTTCTTAGACAATTAAATATGTACATTATTTATTTGTATCTTAAAATTTAAAAAATTTATTTTTTCAATTGATGATTAAAAGTTATATGTTTTTCAATTCAAATACATATAGTAATGTTATTTTTTTTTTAAAGAGTCGGAACTTACTTTATGGTTAATCTTTATTGGCCTCATAAACATCAGGAGTAGCATTGTAATATTTTGCATTCTTAACGAAGTACAATCCATTTTCATTTTTTTCTGTGAGACCTTGTTCCATAAGCATAATGAATACTTCAAAGTCTGGACGCCGCGCCGTTTATAAATTGTTTCGTAAAGGCCTTCAAAACTAGTTAAATTAGATCCAGATCGAATACTTTGTGTAATTATTAGAGCAAACCTGTTCTGCCGAAATATGAAACAAAAGTGACCTACTTTTAACACCAATTAGTTGGTATGAGCGCCAAAATAAATCATTGGTATGCCATTCCAGCAGATCAGCTGTTATAAATACCACGTGGCAAACACGCGGTCAAGCATTCTAGAACATTCGACTGAAAAATATTTTAAAAGCACATGGCGAACGCGTGGTCGAATATTCCAGAACAGCAGACAGGCAACAGCACAGCAGACACAGCGAAAAAATGTAAAGCAAAACGGTTTTTTTTCTTTCTTCGTTTTGTGCGTACATTCGTTTGCCATGCATAGGCATAGACAGCAGCTCTGTGTAGTGTATATTGTATATGGCTTTTTTTTACATGGAGTGTGTGTGCCAATTCGTTTTTCTTGATTTTACCTGCATTATAGTGGATTTACATGTTTCTGCATCTGCAAAATGCAGAAAAGTAGAAAGAGTCAGATATACGTTCAAATCCAAAAGTGGGAAAGAATACACAGATGCTAACCCTTTTTTACTTTCTATAAATTGCTATAACTTGTTAACAGCTGTAAATCATACATATGTTTTCATTTAAAGTTAATTTGTATTTTGTGCGAAATTTTAATTTTTTTGAGAAATTTGAAATTTTTGTAAAATTTGGCCTTCTTTAGGCATCCTTCCTATTTGGGGACGAAGAACAACGAAACCCAAAACGAGAAAAGGTTCTTACCTCGTTTCTCTGCCATTTCCATTTTAATATGTTTTTTTTTTTTCTTCTTTTTATTTCATGCACCATCAAAAAAGTTATAGGAAATATGGACATTTCAAACATTTACAAAATGCAGAAGAAGGTTACATGTTTCTGCATTTGGTTTCTGCAAAAATAAAGGGATGCTAAATAGAAAATTCATACTTGTTAGATAGAGAGAAAAGAAAAATGCAGAAGAACTCCATTTCTGCATTATAGGAAATTCGACAAATGCAGAAGTCAGGATTATAGTGAAGACGAACATGTTCATCTTTATTATAGTATCTTCTTCTGCATTTTGTAAATGTTTGAAATTTCCTATAACTTTTTTGATGGTGCATGAAATAATAAAAAACAAAAACAAAACATTATATTAAAATGGAAATGGCAGAGAACGGAGGCAAGTTTAATTTTCATTTGTTTCTAACATATAATTGATTTTGTATTTCAGATTATCGTGATTAGCAATATTTGGAAGAGAATAGAAGACTACAGTTGCAGGGGTCGATGCAAGTAAATTGAGTTTATTGGTTAGAAAATTTTGCTGTAGAATGAGAGTAGTGATGGTTGGGTGGAGATGGAGAATCAACCAGGATGGAGTTACCGAGTTGGAAGAGAAGGTGTACGAGATGACACTGAGCGGCAGGGATGACGACGACGAGGATATCGAGGATATGGACGAGCACATTTATCAACACAACGACGATGATGACAACAGAAATAACAACAATAGCCGCAACAACAACAGCAGCAACAAAAGCATGAAATTGCATTCCAAAGAAATCGTCATCATTATTATCTTAATCTTTATTATTATCATTAGTAGGTATTATAATCATAATTATTCAATATTAGTTTTATTTTATTATTATTATTATTGTTATTTGCGAACAAAATAAAATATATTTTGATGAACCCAGAACCTTTTTTCGTTTTGGGTTATTCTTCGTCCCCAAATAGGAAGGATGCCAAAAGAAGGCCAAATTTCATAAAAATTTCAAATTTTTCAAAAAATTTCAAATTTCGCACAAAATACAAATTAACTTTCAAGGAAAACATATGATTTACAGCTGTTAACAAGTTATAGCAATTTATAGAAAGTAAAAAAAAGTTACCACCTGTGTATTCGTTCCCACTTTTGGATTTGAACGTATATCTGACTCTTTCTACTTTTCTGCATTTTGCAGATGCAGAAACATGTAAATCCACTATTAATGTTCGAATACCTGCTTCAAAATTATATTGTGCGCTGCGTATTGACAATACGCACACATTGGTATAATTTTGAAGCAGATATTCGAATGTAAAAGCAGGTAAAATGGTACCGCAAAATTCATGCTTGCAAAATTATAATATAGATAGAAATATTTTAGAACAAACGCTTATAAAGACGATGTTCCTATAGCGGTATCAGGGAACATCTCAACACACTACCCTAAAGGAACTTCCACAAAATGCTCACTTTGTGGGCAGATCGATATGGACTTAGTTTTAACAAGAAAACAGAGCTTTTCCTATTCAGATTGAAATAGAAAGTTCCATACATAGACCCTAACTGTATAAACGGTATACCGCTTAAATTCTCGGATAAAGCAAAATACTTGGGCCTTAGGGGCCAGTTATAGCTATTATTGGTTTTGATCATTGAAACCAATCATTGGAATTTATTTGACAAATTAGTTATAGCTATCATTGAAAAATATATGTCACTAGCTGACCCGGCGAACTTTGTCTCGTCCAAATTTAACGTCTTAACATAAACTCAAGAGTACATAGTAATAAAACATAGGTAGCGTAATAATGAATTTATGCGAAATTTTCAGAACTTTTTAACGAATTTTAAACCTTTACGTCACACAGTGGGGACCTAGTAGTAATAATTCAATTTTTCGAAGTACTTAGTTGAATTAAACTTTTCTGAAAGAATTTTTCCCGCTGATATTATCATGGTTTTTGGTTAAAAACAATGTTTTGGCTGAAATATCGGCTTAAAACTTTAAAATGATGATCGCTTAACGATAGGTTTTTAGAAAATATCTCCACGTCACGGATTAATATATATTTAAAATTTTTCTTTTTATGGATTCTGTTAGTAGTTACTCTCAAATATCTGTTAAAAATCTTTTATATTCAGATCAAAAAAAGTTTGCTAAATATAAGGGCCCTTATGTATTGACCGAAGTCTTAATGATATCTTATGTTCCACGCTTAACATTAAGCCGTATGTCCGTTGACTCCTCGTTTACGTTGATCGAAGAAAAATGTTGACCCATTGTCTAACGATTTTCGGCCGTCTTACGCATTGAATAAGAACTACAAGGGCCCAACCATGTAACCCGATTATATAATAAAAATATTCGAATTCTCAAATTCTGTACCCATGTTCTGTAACTTTCGAAGCGATAAAACTCTTCGAGAAACGATGAGAATTGGGACGAAATACATTTTATCGCATCGTCGGGTTTCTGTAACTTTGACAGTCGTTAATTCTATCGACTGGAACAAACGGAATAGGAATCCTGGAAAAATTCGATAAAATGGGTTTCTATATCTTTGAAAGTCGATAAGTCTTTCTCTTTAAATGTCAAAATTTATCACTACATAAAAAGCAGGCGAAACGCGAAGGCCAAGAATGATGTCGGAGGCAAAAAAGGTAATACATAAATAATTGATTCAAGAACTAAATTAATAAATATTATGTTATAGAGATGAACAAGATTATTAAAGTGCCAGAAGGAGACACTGGTGGATTTTATGGCGGAGAACAAGCCGTTTGCCCGCGGCCAATTCACCGATGCCAACAGCCGACCATCAATTCTTCCTTTTTTGTTTTTGTTTCAATTTTATGTATATATGTATGTTCAATCTTGTGTTTTTTCGTTTCATTAAAAAACTAATGATTTCATTAACTTTTAAGTTTGCATTTCTTTATTAGCAAAAAAAATGTTTACATGAACTTGAAAATACTCAATTGAGCAATGTTTTTGTTTTTAAAGCCAAATGAGAGTCCGTCTTATCGCCTTCCAATGGAAATTCCATTGGAAATAAATCTCAAATTTATTTTATCGCGACGAGTTACAGAAACACAAATTTTTCCAGTGGCGTTAAGTGGGGAACAAATCGTTTCATTTCGTAACGATGTGATAAGTTATCGCCTGAGTTACAGAACATGGGTCCTGGACTCTACAACTCTTTTAATGACGCTTTAATATGCGATAATCGAACAGCTCTAGTGGTGCCAGCTTCGTTTTTATGTACTTTCGTATAATCGGAACCACCTAACCCGAAAGTTAATGTCAAAACAAAGCAGACATCAAATGTGTTTGCGAGCAGATCGTTCGAAAATCGCAAATTTGTTGAAAAATGCTTGGCATTACTGGCGCTCTATTCTTTTTTCATACATAGTAGCAATTAAAAGTAGAATAGCAAATAGGTTTCGAATAGAATCAAAATTAGAATCGAGTTTGATAAAGGGTCGACATGAAAGTTACAGGCTACTTACTGGGGCGCCCAAATAAATTGTTTGCAGCCTTGAAAGAATTTTTTTTTTAATTTAGTTTAATTTTATTCGATCTAATAAATGTTAGAATGAAAGTCTTTTTCAATTCATTTGCTTAGCTATGTTATAATAACGAAGAAATCAAGCTTGAAGTAATAAAATAAAACTTACCTATTACAGAAACTTTAAAATTGGGAATTTAGAAATGAAAATACATATAGTTTTATAGTTTTAAGTTTTATTTTAATGAACAAAAAACGCTTTCACAGATATTTTTCTTAGTCAAATAATTTGAAATTATACTTATGGTTACTTGGAACAATTTTTGTCAATTAAGTAGAAAAATAATTCTCCTCTACGGGCGCTCAACGATTTTGGGCGCCTTGCCATCACCAACAAAAACAATTCCGACGCTGTCCGAGAATTTTTAATTTGACAGGTCGTCTCCAGAGAAGTCACAAGATAGAAGTACATATATTTTAATTCTCAACAGAATTGCTTTATTAAGGAAAAATACCATAAAATATCAATTAAAAAGTATTTTACGATAGTGTAATTACCTAAAAAACATCACTTCAAATTACTTTGTGTTGAATATGAGCCAAAAACTTACTTGTGAAGGAAAAACTTTTTTTTATCCTTATTATAGGTGTTTTTGTACGATTTAACACAGCACCACGTATTGTTTTGATGATCATCAGAATTGTTTTTTTAAATTTATTTTAATGCTTCACGTACGTACGTACACTGTATGTGTGACATATCTACGGTGAAACCAGAAAAGTGTGTAACTCCATATTAGCAAATTTTACAGGAGAGCACGATTTGCCTGAAATTTTCAGAAATGATATTTTGTAATATTATTTATGTGTGGAA
This sequence comes from Scaeva pyrastri, assembly GCA_905146935.1. Taxonomy (NCBI): domain Eukaryota; kingdom Metazoa; phylum Arthropoda; class Insecta; order Diptera; family Syrphidae; genus Scaeva; species Scaeva pyrastri. The sequence continues at coordinate 89,164,543 of LR989927.1, forward strand.
ATGATTCAAAATTAAAATGTTGCCCAATATTTAACTTTTTTTGGAAATACACACTTTTCACTAGAAAATGTTATTGGTGCTATGAGGATATTCACATTTTTCCTACGCTGTTATCAGTCCGTGCATACGAATCTCTAGGTTCTTGTAGGTATTCCCTATGAAATTAATAACCTTCATCAAACATTCAAAAAAAAAAAAAACAAACAAACACAAAACAATCAAACTGAAATCTTTCAAAATCTTTTTTTACAGAAACAAAAGAACTAACAAAAAATTTTCATTCATAAGTAAAAATTACAAAGTAAAAATAAACGAAAAGGAATAAAACTAAAAACTATTTTTTAAAAATAAAGCGATCTACTTTGTAGTAAAAGGACTTGCATCGTAGAACGCGTGATAATCAGATGGTAAGCTTTTCTTCAGAATCTGTAAATGGTCATATTTTTCTTTCTTGATTTTCCTTCTTTCCAAAAATAAAGCAGGTAATGTTTTCATATCATATCGTTCAGTTTGTATCTTTGTTGATCGTCTTACATCCAATGTAGTCCAATCGTTATCTGTGTGTCTGAGTTTGTACTGAATTACCGAATCGGGTGTATATTTGATTTGTTTAAGATCATTTACTGTTGGTTCCCCAACTTATTGAAGAAATGTATTTTATGCACGAAAAGTCTTTAAAAAAGGTATGGTAAAGATACCGAACTTTGTATGGAAATGGTTTTTGTCGTGAATTCTCGCAATGACTGATATAATCAGCTGGAACATTGATGTCTTTGCTTCTGAGTATTCGCTCAATAGCTAAGTGCATTGAATCTGCCTCCATTTGTGTATGGCACTTGTAAAGGTATTTTTGATTGTTATGTCATGAATTACAGATGTATTCAGAAATGCATTAGATAAACATGCGTTTCTGTTTTGGCCTGTATTATTATTATTATTATTATTATTATTATTATTATTATTATTATTATTATTATTATTATTATTATTATTATTATTATTATTATTATTATTATTATTATTATTATTATTATTATTATTATTATTATTATTATTATTATTATTATTATTATTATTATTATTATTATTATTATTATTATTATTATTATTATAAATTCTTTATTAAAGTTCTCGATATTTAACAATTTTTATATATATGTATGTATATATCTAAGAATAAATGCATGGCAAAAATTTGCCGCCTACCTCGATTGACTTATTTCGAGTTTTGTTTAAAAATGGAAAAAGTTAAAGTTAAATAAAACATAGTTTTAGAGAAAATTTACATTAAATTTTTGTTTGATTCATGGTTTTTGGCCTGTACAACCATCGCTCCAAAATATAATTTTTGAAGTTTTATCTGTCATGTGAGGAAGAATATCGAATTCAATGAAATTGACAATAATAGAAGAAAACTCATTCGCAGTTAAAGCACCTTCGGTCTCATTCTCATTCCACAGAAAACAATAAGCTTCATCGGTTTTTATATTGTAAATTGTGAAATTAGGAACAGTGAGTTTTGTTTTGTAGTACATAGCTCCTACTTTATATGCACGTATATTACAAACTTTTTAAGAGCACGATATCACTCACACTTTTACTACCGCATAATGGGGAGATACACGGTTTTCTCACAAAATTAAGTGAGCATGGAGTTACACCATTTTCAAATTTGCCAGTTTAAGTAACGGTAGATATCAGGTTTGACTAACAGATGTCATTCAAATCTCATTTTCCGAAAATTTGGAGTTACACACTTTTCTGGTTTCACCGACGATATGCCTCTTCCTCTATTTCTTATTAAATGGTCTTACGTAAATCAAAAGTCCGTAATGTTTTTATTACTGTACATAGTAAGTTCAGATTTAAATGTGAACATTGAAGTTCTTATTTGACTGACTTAACACTCTTAAAAATGTACACATGTACATATGTATGTACGAGTATGTATGTATGTATGAAATTCAAGATTGATATATACATATATAGATATAAGATAAGATATACGAAGATAGAAGATAGATAGGTAGATTTAAAATATCTATCATTGAAATAAAAACTCTGTTTTTTATACCACCTCTACTATTTGGAAAAATAATAAATTTATAGAATTTTTATCTTTTAGACACGACGTTCTTCTGCACAATTCAAAAGAAAACAAAAAATAACTTAACACTTTCCAAGCATTTAAGGATAGAGTTGATCATACATAAAAAGAAAAACTGACCGGTGGGAATCCAAAGAAAATGGAATGCTTTCATTGGAACGATTTTGTTCCAAATCATAAATTCAGGCATCAGCTGATCATTAAAAACGATTTCATCATTGAAAAAGTAAAATTAAACTTAGGTACAGAAAAATTATGGGTTAAAATAAGTATTTTCTTTCAATCACGTCAATTATGAAATTCGTATACTCGTATTTGTAGTCGTAGTCGAATCGTATATTTAAAAAATAAATTATGAAAGTAGCATGTTGTATATTATACGACTCTAGTTAAACGTACATACATATATGTATCAACGCAGTTTTAAATATCAAATTCCAAAAGAAAATTTATTTTGTGTTCATAACAAGTTTATTTTCACGTAAATAAAAACTAAATAAACGAGATTAAATTGAAGAAATTGAATTCAATTCACTTGGCCGCTATTAACCTTTTCAAATAAAGTAGGTACTCTAAAATATTTTATTCCTTTTGCACGCCACACGTTCCGTGCCCTAGCTACTTCGACATTTTGTTGGGGAGCAGACACAAGTGCCTCGAGTTGATTTCTACTGGTGAATTTCCTTTTAATTATATATTAAGATATGTTAAGAATTCTCTTAATAAATACAATCTTGCATTTGTTTTGCTTCCATCAATAACATTTAATTTTTTCTTTGAATGAAAATGAAACTCGCAGGCAGTCGTGCACAAAATTTTAAACTACACAATAACGGATAAAATACGATTAAAAGCAAATTTCATAATAAGGAAAAAAACAGCGACTTGTATGCGATGATATACGATTATGTACCTACTGTTTTTCTGTCAAATTTAAAAATTTGAAATATATGTATGTATCTCCTACCTACTACTACTAACTGAGATAATTGAAGAAAAGCGATTTTCATAATCACGATGTATGTCTAAAGTCGTAACGGCATTGTATATAAACTAAATAGTATTCTCATGGAACAGAAAATTTTAGTACGGAATCGGATCCACTGGGGGCGCTAGTTGAACGAAAATTTCTCAGTTTAAGAGAACGAGAAGAGCCAAACTTCATACAAAAAAAATAATGTGCGAATGATAGGAGTATTTTATTTTCTGTCATAAGAAATAGGTTGTGTGAAAGAGTTGGTTGTTTCCCGCCATTTCATATACAATGGTTATCGGCTCTAAAATACGAATTTCATAATTGAGGTATAACTGTCCCCTTATTCTAGATAAGAAATAAAGCTGGAAATAAATTCAAGAGAGAATTGATAAAGCTACGGTAGCCTTATTCTCCTGCAAAAAAGCCACAGGCAACAAATGGCATTACAAACTTATATAACACACTGACTATACGTACACATCAGAACGATTCTTATTTATGGTAGAGCGGTATGGTGGACTGCGCTGAAAATAGCTACAAACCGGAATAAGCTTAGCAAAGTCCAAAGAACTACTTGCCTAATTATCTGTGCTGCAATTCGCAACCGCAGCACTAGATGTTCTATTCCATCGCTACAAAGCGATCATATCTAGCTGAAATGCATCGATAATGACCTTGAATTGCCCTCCTCACTTGTAAGCCAGTCTCACGAAATCTCCTGATAGCATCCCCAAGAGCAGTGCAACGTTGGCTATCGGCTAAAGCCGCTGTTTTAGCTACCCTTGCAACTGTATTTATTTAAGATAGAAAACAATTTGAAATAACTTACGTACCAAATATCTTGACTTTTTAATAAGTAAGAATTAATTAACATTAAATATTTACAAATTTAACGATGTAAAAACAAACAATCGATAGTAAAAATAAGCAAGAAAATTATTTTATTCAAACATATTTACACAACGAAAAGTGTTTATTTGTCAGATAATTTTTTAGAAAGTGTATGTTTGATGCAGCGTACGCCTTGGATATTTTGAGCAGTAAAATTTGTCGCATGGCATGCAAACAACAGCATGTTTCTTGGCTGCACCTTCCAGGCGAATCTCATGAAAATCGCGGAATAGAGGGTCAGGGCTGAAAAAATAGAATTTTTAAAATATTAGTGCAAACAAATTTGATCTACATATGTATAAACAAAAAGAAAATCGAAATTTTTCCAGGGGTATTTCTAATACTAAAGGTAAGTTAACACAAATGTGAAATTCATTTCACAAAAATAATTATAATTGAATTCTTGATATTGAGACAGAATGAGAAATAGTTACATATGGGATATGAAAATAAGGGATACAAAATCTTAAACGTGAAATATTATAAAGGGTTGATCGATTTATTTGTATGTTGTTTGGATTAAGTTTAATCTCACACAAAATCTTTCCCTAACCTTACAACACAAACTTTTATAGTAAAAACTAGCCTGACAGACACCTTTAAAAAATATTGTAATTCAATGAAAATTTTTTTTAATTATTTACCTATCTAGTAGCACAGATAAGAAACTATACTGATGTCTCCTCCCCATACAAAACAAAAGTCCCATATTTTTTTCACTGCTCCTTGGCTATCTATCAACCGACAAAAAGCTATTTTTAACACACTTATATTAGCTTCACTTGTATGTATGTAACCGAATCCTTTACTCTCGATTTTGACCCACTTTACACGAACCGATTTTATTAAAACTTTGTGTAAGTTTTCATAAGTTTATCTCAATATTCTTATCGGGATTACCAGGATTAATATTTTCCTCCCACAGCTTCTGTTTCTACCTCTTTTTATTATGAGCTTATAAATATTAATAGACTCTCATAAATCTAAGTACTGCTCTACTCTAAGTGGCTCAGCGGGTTAACGCTCGGTCACGTTTCATTTTGGGCGTCGGATTCGACATGGGTCGTGGGTTCACATTCCACCCATGGCTGAACATTTTTTTTTTAATAAAATTACGAAAACCAAATAATTTTTTTTGGAAACACATCGAACTAAAAAATGAAAAATAAATATAGTTTAAAAAACTAATAAGACACGCTTAGCATATCAAACTAAAAAAATTAAAAATAATTTTAATTTAAATTAAGCTGAAAACAACAATGAACTAAAAATACTAGTGTTATTGTGAAAAAAGCGTGGGGCGCTCGATATACGAAAAATATGCCACAAGGCGCCGAACGCGACGATCTCAAGTTTATCGGGGTCAAGCCTTTTTCTTCGGTCAAACGGGAGAAACGCAAACTTCCGATCTTCCTTGTACAACTTAAACTCATCAGCAAACTTTATAAGTTGAGAAGTATCTCCGTCCTCAACTACCAGGTTGTAACATGGGATATACTACAGAGGCGTGGCGACATGCTTCAATGCATGCGCTGCCAAAGGTTCGGCCATGCTGCAGCAAACTGCGAAATGCAATCACGCTGCGTTAAGTGTGGCGAGAACCACAAGTTAGACGAGTGTAAGCTCGGGAAGGAACGGGTCGAGGACAAGACCCATCTTAAAAGAGCAGTTTGCCAAGGCGAAGGGCACCCCGCTAACTATGGGGGATGCCCGGCGTTTCAGCAACTGAAACAAAAAAAAGTAAAGCAACCAGTGGTAGAAGTCCGCCCACCTACTCGTGCTCTCACATCAAGGCCCGTCAATCCTCAAATTTCCTACGCCCAAATGACGTCAGGAAGAGGAAGCACGGTACAGCCTGCGCCAAAGGCAGGCCAGCCGGCCCCAGCGACGAGGGCTACTGATGCACAGGCAGATATTAGAAGCATGCTGCTAGCCATCCAGGGCCAGTTAGCAGAGCTAGTCGAATTGGGGGAGTATGTACCGGTGCATTCTTACAATTACAGCAAGATGCGCTGGCCACGCTTCACCAACGAACTTCGTTCGTGCAATATATCCCCACCAATTGACAGGAATCTGACAAATAACGAAATTGACAGATACTTAAAACAAATGAACGAGACAATCCAACGGACCATGGAAAGAATAATTCCAAAGTACAAAGAACGCGACGCTACTAACTTGTACCGAAACGGGACCATAGACGCACTCCACAGACAAAAAAGTGGTCTTTTAACAAGACTCAAACGTTTGTACAGACGGTTTACTGACCAAAACCATTTGGAGATTAGGACATTGAAGTCCTCGATCAAAAACGTCAACCAATTGATCAAGGAGAACTATCGATTGTCTGTTAATTTGTATTGGGACCAACAAATTCGGGCCGTTAATTCTAGCGACCCGAGTATGTTCCCGCAAATTAGCAAGATCTTTAAAAAAAATTACGATAACGATCTTCCATGTCTTAAGCTCCAAAGGACGACAAAAAACAGAAACGTACTTCTGACAGTAGGAATAGACCCAGAGAACGCCGTCTTGGACGATGAACTATATATGATCGAAGTTCCTCAGGAGAAGGTTGTGGGGGCTGATTTCCAACAAGTTTACAAGGTAAATGCATGCATTCGCCCGAATCACGACCTGGAGAACAGAACTCTGCTTCACCACTTTAACCTGCGAAACGAAATCACGCAATGGCGATCGGAAAACCTCGGCTTCACCGGGTTCAATTAAGATCACTTGGCAAATGCCAATTCCCTGCTAGTTTTAAAGGTAGAGCTCCAGCTCATCTTCGACTCAATAAAGAAAAAGAAGTCATCAGGTGTCGATGGTATATCCAACATTGTTCTACGGCATTTACCTAAGGAAGCAATCGACATTTTCGTCACACTGTTTAACAACGCGCTGAATAATGCATATTATCCAGTTCGTTGGAAGACAGCTGTGGTACATCCTCTCCCGAAAAAGGGAAAGGATTCCTCCATTCCGGCAAATCTTCGGCCGATAAGGCTTCTTCTCTGTCCACGTAGGCTGAGGACAACAATATCATACCGGATAATCAGTTCGGCTTCAGGGCGGGTCATGACACTATTCATGCCGCGTCCAAGCTTGTATTGGGTATGCAATGGAACAAATCTAAAAAACAGTGTACGGGTGCCTGACTGGTTGACTTAGAGAAGCCCTTCGACACCGTATGGCCCCAAAAGTCGAAGTCATCAAAATTCTTTTGCAGCGTGACTTCGACACGATTCAGCGATATTGCGATGACTTGCAGAAATCGGAAACTATTCTGTTTAGGACTCCATTGTCTGGAGCCTCAAGGGATACGCGAAAGAACTGGAGAAGTCTAGTAATCGTTGGACCAGACCGACAACCACTGGCGAATAAAAGTGTAGTAAAGTACCTTGGTATCTGGTTGGCTCAGTACTTATATTTCGATATACTAGCATTAAGATATTAGTTTAACTTAGAGCGTCCGCATAGGGCCAGTAAGTTAGTTGTAAGTTATTGATATATTATGTAAGATTAAAAAAAAAGGTGGTTGCGACCCACACTGATAACTTCTCATTGTGCTAAGAAATCTTGGCATTTATTTAAGTTTTTCTGTTACAATAAATCACCAACTACAAATAAGGTATCAAGTGTTCTTTTGCAGTCTTCTTATACAAAACGTTATTATTTTTTAAAAAACGTGTGACCATACGTTAGTACCTACCTTTGTAAATTCGTTTGTTTGTTTGCACGTTCGTACGTTCGAGATGACATTTTTCGTCGACGGTGTCTCAAGTTCGAACAGAAATCTGGGACTCCAATTAAATTTTGTTTGACAGACTATAACTTAGGAAGATGCAGAAATCACTTTTATAAAAATTTGTCAAGCAGTAAAATTTTGGTTTGTCGCAAATATCTCACGAAATTAGTATAAAAGTTTTTTGATAATATCTTCAAAACAATTGCCTACTATGTGAAATGGCGTTTTTAATTTGGGGAAAAAATCAATTGAATTCTTTTTTCAAAAAATAAAAAAGGACACAAAATTCTACCAAAAATTGGAAAGAAATCTCGATAGTGGACAATGATAGTGAATATAATAAAATTGCGAAAGCTTTATTAGTATTGTTTAAAATAAAAATGTTTATTAAAAAAAGCTATTGAATTCGTAAAATGTAAATCCCTCAATATAGAATCTGATATAATTACATCTCGGTTATTATAAATTACGAAATTCCAAATCTTAAGTATACATTTTTCGAAAATGTCAAGATTACAAGGATATTTTATATTTTTAAATTTTCCACATAACGAAATTCTTTTACAAAATACTATTAGCTGTGTTTTATTATAGCAATGATCCAATCTGGATTAGATCAAGGAAAATAAAACAACTGGGATCATCATTATGTTATTTTTGTATTTCAAATATAATTTTTGGATCTCAAAAACAGATCCAAGCATAAAACAGGATTTCGTTTTGTTGTTGTAACGTTAATAAATAGATGATCTGATCTGGATCACAGGGAAAATAAAACACAGCTATTGTTAACAAATGGAACAATTTTGACATGTACATACATATGTGTATCAAATTGTTTTTTTTTTTTTTAAGACTTGTTATCAATAGTAAAATCAAACCGAATATACACAAAAAATATCAAATACCAAAAATTGATTTTCGACAAAAAGCAATGATATTGACTTCAAAAGTATTTAAATTTCAACATAATGCATTTGTCAATATCTTAATAATAAAATGTTGACAAATGAAATTTTTACAAAAAACTAAAAAAACTGCAAAAAGTTATAAAAAAATTCTTTTTTCACTAGAATAGCTCAAACATTTCTTAAGTCTGAAAATAATTTCTTTATAACTTAAATTATTATTAATTATCATCAGCGTAAATCGATAATATCAATAATGAATCGATTTCAGTTTTTACAAATTTTAGCAAATACATAAGAATTAACAAAATTATGTTTTATTGGAAGACTGCAAAAGAACACTTAATACCAATGAGAAGTTTTTTTTTGTCTTTTTTAGTATTGTATCAAAATTATTTCGATGAGTATTTATTTCCTATATGAATAGGCCAATAGGTTAACAAAAAACAACAACTAACAAAATACAAAAAAGACCGAAATCAAAACTAACCTTCTTTTATCATATACCTATGTACATATGCGTTGTGAATGTACGTATGTACATACGTTCAAAATATTTGCCAAAAAATCAAATCAACGAAGGCAAACACAACTCAGCTTTATGCGACATATACATATGTATGTACATGTGTAGGTACATGTGCATCAGAGTTACCATAAGAATCCATACAAATTATTTTTAAAAAGTCTTAAAATTAACTCATCTTTTCTGTGTTAAGTTTACTTTCAACATGTTCAATACAAGTATATAGTATTGTTTTGCTTGAAATAATAAAATATAACATGAAAAAATTACTAATTTTGGTTTTAAATTTCATATTGAATAAAAAAATTCATCAACGCTAAAAGAAAACCAACTGAAATATGGTAACATCAGGCCCAAAAGATCATCAAATCCAAAACAGTTTTTAATTTTCTTTCTCTATGGGCAGTGAATTGAAAAAAAAAAAAACAATCTTCAAATTTGTATAGTTATGTAGACACACACAGCTGTGAACAGGCAAGCAAATACATATGTATGTGAAATCAAAAATAGCTTTCAACCGACAAAAAGATTTAATTGCAATCAGTTTAAGTGATTTTTTTCAATGCACACAAAAATCCGCGACATAGAAAGTGTAAACCAAAAATTACTTATGCTTTTATTTCACTTACCGATGGCTTTTAATATTACATATGACTGCTTCTACACGACAGTGATTTTTAATCTCCACTTTTCATTTGGTTTCCTTCTAATTGCAATAAAACCTTTTACAAACGTCTGCACTCTTTACTTCAATTGATTGGGCCATATCGTATTTAAATAAAACATTATGAAACAAGTAGAAAAACTAAGAACAGCGAAAACCCTGTAACAAACAAACTAACAAAATAAGCCAAAAATGAGCTTTCTTATTATTTGCTGGGTCTTTTCCATAATTTTGATAATGATAATTCTAACAATTTTCAGTTTTATTAGTTTATTTCTTAAGCGCCTTTCAATTATGGATAAGGAATCAGTGAAAAGCTGAAAAAAATTAAAATTGAAAACTGAATTTTGAAATCAACTGATGCTTTTGAAGGTCCTGAAAATAATCAAATAAAAATCGCGCGATTTTTTTTGATTATTTTTAGAATAAATAAAAATCGCGCGATTTTTTTGGATTATTTTAAGAATCTTCAAAAGCATCAGTTGATTTCAAAATTCAGTTTTCAAGAATCTTGAAAAATAAAAATCTTTTTTCTTTGAAATGCACCTGCCCCGTAGTGCTGTATAGACTGGACGTTACACCCACCTAAATGAGTCAAAAGACCTTAGTTCGACTTGGACATAACAAATCGGTTCACACAAAGGTATTATCCATTAACAAAAAATTCTCAAAACTAAGATACCTACATTTTAACACAGGCCCCCTTCACACGAATTTTCTCTTGTAATACAAGTCATTAAAATAAGTAAATCTATAATCTTCTACCGAAACAACATACATAACTAAATACTTTAATATGCACATGAGATGAAGTGGAACAGATCATTAAAATAAAACAATGTTTTTTGATTTAGGACTCGATTCCGAATCGTTATCGCATAGCAACATAAAGTTTTAAACCTTAAGTTGCGTAGTGAACGGCAGGACACGTACACATCGTCGCTGCAGACCAAAATATTTTATTGTTGTGGACATAATTTGCTCACACCTCCTGTGTGGTGTGTCTACATGTCGACTATTTGCAGTGAAAGCCGATAGGAAACGATTTTTTTTTAATTTTTCTCGTCTGCAACTATATCTCTGTATCATGGGCAAGATGTTTTTTCGGACACAGAGATGTAATCGCAGACGAAGAAAATAAAAAAAAATTAATTCCCACAGGCTTTAACTGCAAATAGTCGACATGCATACACACCACACAGGAGGTCTGAGCAATTTATGTTCACAAAAATAAAATATTTTGGTCTGCAGCGACGATGTGTCTGTATCCTGCCGTTCAGTACGCAACTTAAGATTGTAAACTTTGCCATAACGATTCGGAATCGAGTCCTAAATCAAAAAACATGGTTTATGGCAATAATCTCGTTTTGACAACTCAGAACAAAAACACTAGCGCTTTCAAAGGCAAAATTTCCCTTCTTTTGGTGGTGGGATCAAACTTGGTTCACGAAAATTGAACCAGTTCTTTATTATCTGTTCTTTATGAACTGGTTCTTCGTGTATAATAAAACGCGGCTAATATGGTACACGACAACATATAGACAACACATAAAATAGTTAAATATTGGTTTGAAACAAAAATAAATTGAATAAGATAAGATTAAATTCTTATTATATTGTGATGTACTTAATCTTTATTGATTATCTGTTTACTTGAATCAATCATCGCTGAAAAACAATAAAAAATGATTTTTTGCCCCAATCATTGTGTTTAATTAAAACACTTGATTTATAATTAATTTACAACTTTAACACTTTTATTTATTTTTAGGTTACAAACACTTTCTTTGAAAGGGAATGAACTGAGCTTTTATGTTTTCAACCCCTTACTAGTAATGAGGGAAATTGGATATTAGTTAGATGTTTGAACATAGTAGCACGCATTATGATTCAGAACGTTCGTGAGTGATAGCTATATAGCCCATACATTGTTTTTTTTTTTTTCATTTCAGAATACTTTATAAATTGAGTATGATTATTATTATTCTTATAATACAGTTTCATATCAATGATCAATCAATTTTAAAGCAGTTAAAAGACACGATATACATACTTTCATATGTACATAAGTATATGCTGTTGTAGTTGTATGTTGGTTAGATTAACAAGCAGATCAGGCGATAGGCGTTTTTCATTTTTAGTTCAGAGCAGAGCTTGAACTGTCAAACACAAAATTGTGCTTCTTTTTTAGCTCTGAAGGTTCAGAGCTTCCAATTTGTGTTTCTTTTTCATTCTGGACGTGTTCTGAGCTTGTTCAGAGCACGCTTGATGAGTTCACAATGAATTGAATGCTGAACATAAGCATTTGACAAGTGAAATAAAAAAAAAAAAAAATCTCAAATAATAATTAAAATTGAGTTTGTTTCATTGCAATTATTTTTTTTCTATTTTAATTTTAAATTTGAATCTTATTTCTTGCAAAAATTGCAAATAGTGACAAATAAGTTGCTGAACTTTTAAGTTAAGAGTTAAAATACGAAAATAAGCTCCCTCATAATATTCTGGATTTTTTCCATTATTTTGAAAGTTTTGTGATGTTACATATTACATATTATATCCAAACAAATATAAAATAGAGTTTTCATTAGTTCTATGAAATGCTCTGACTTTCCTCAGTACGCACTAGGTTCGAAAAATCAAACAGACCTAGTTTGTATTTTTAAAAACCCTATCCGTTTCGCACATCAACGAATCCGGTTCCGCAACGCTTGCGAGCTTGAAACGGATTCTATGGGCTTTTAGGGCTCAGAACACGATTTGCCTTCACGAAAAACGCCTAATACAATTCTTAAAAGAAAGCTTGAACAATAAAATCAGCGTACATTGACTATTTTTTGTATTTTTAATCTACACATACAAACAGCAGATAATGAAACAAATCAAGCAATAATTTAAATATATTGACTAATTTATCCAGGGAAATGAATTGCATGTTCAATTAGTTCGTGCAAATGAGAAATTAACTTAGAGAAAGAATTTTCTGATACAAAACTTGCTTAAAAGATCACCAATCAACAAAAAACATTTATTTAAAGAATGCATAGAAAAGGTGCACTCTACAGATACGACATGTGAAGGACTTCTTACTATTTGTTTAAGTTTTTTTTCATGTTTTCAGGGGACCCTTAATATGGAAGGGCATTACAAATTAGAAATTTATTAAACCTGGCTAACTTCAAAAGCGGATCAAGTTGTATTTACATAGGTAAAGGATGATTGATACAATCCAGTATAGCTAGGTTTCATTGAAACTCGTCATTGAGGATGGTTATTGTTAGTTTTGAAGCATTTAAGAGGAAAACCAAGGATTATTTTAATCCAAAATGAAATTTTAAATGATGATGAAGAGTTTCAATGCTAAGATGACAAGGCATAACTTACCCATTGTCATCGTGGGGCTTATGAATTTAGGATCTTTTTTAAAATCAGCAATGGCAGCAATCGGTATTCCCCAGTTAGCAACTGGCCCCCAAAAGTGAGTACTGTAACAAGAACGAGCATTGTCGGACGAATATTTGTCAATTCATTTGAAAACAAACCTCATAAGATAGTCCCGGAATTCTTTGCTTTTAAGATTATTGAAGAATCTATTGACTAAACTTCCAGCTTTGGGTAATTGCGTCATGATTTGGGCACAGTTTATGATCACAGAAGGGGTTATAGACGATAGCTAGGAATTGTTTTACTTAATTTAATTAATGCACGATAAAAAAGCACTACCTAATATTTTTTCATCAATACTTCTAATTCTTGTATGTTTGTGGCAATAAACACTAATTATTTCTAATAATAAAGTTTTAAATTTATTCGATTACCACTATCCAATCTGATATTGATAACAGGTTATATAAATCACAATTCACAATTACGTTTGGTAATAGACTTCTATGAATATCTCTTTACGATTCACAAATCTGTTAATGTTCTAAAAGTACAACAGAAAATATATTAAGAGAGGTTCAAGCAAGTAGAAATAATAATATATTATTTATTCAATATAAACACCCAAAAACTCAGCTGATATTCGAGATGCTTACAGGTGAAACGCACTCATAGAAAATTGGGATTTATTTACCGCACAAAACACTCACACATTGAAAGCTAGATTCTTTTACCACAAATTTAAAATTCCCAGTAGGAAATTTCCAAAAATTCACCTAGTAATCACCAACATCATAATTGTATTTAAGTTCATGAAAAAGAACATGAACATTGACCAGTTATTTCATAAGGTAAAGAAAAGAATATTCATCAGATCATACCTTCGGATACAAAAATAAAAATACAGTTATATATGTTTTATGAATATTAATTTTCTTATTATTACTGAAAAATATAAGTATGTTATTACAAATAAAATAAATGTATAATTAAAAAATGATGACAGGAATACAGCCGGCTTGTTCTTCCATTCGTCAACATCTCTCTTGAAGTGCAGTTTTAGGATTTTCTGAACAGCTTTTCCATAAAGTTGAGCGGAGTAAATGTCAATTTAAAAAGCAACAAACACAAAACAAAAACACTTTAACAATTTGTTCTTAACTTTTTCGTTGATCGCACTTTAAAAAACTTGAACCGGAATGTTTTATAATAAAAAGAAAACATTATGTCACATGAAATCAACCGCACGCGTCGCCGTCACCAAAAAACTGCAAATTCCAACGCTTCTATCTTTTGCCTTTCTCTGAAAAAAAAACAATGCATGCAATGTAGAAAGAACAACCCTAACGCAGGTCACAGCGCATTTCCATCTATCGCAGTTCTTGGAGACGATCTTATTAGGCGTTTTTCTTTTTTAGTTCTGAACAGAGCACTGAGCAGAGCCTGAGCACGTCGAGTATGCTCTGAGCAGAGTTTGATCAGAGTTCTCCGATATATTTAAGAAACACACTTAAGCACTGAACTGCCAAAAGCAGTCTGTCTCTGTCATACCACATGAACAAAAAAGTGACATAGTCGCGCTCATCTTTTTACTCCATTCGCTCGGTCATTTTATTTAGAGCTCGTAGAGCGCGCTCCGAGCTAGCTCCGATTGAAAAAAGAAACACAAACTGAGCGCTCTGATGTGTCCGAGCTAAAAAAGAAACACAGATCTTTTTTTGACAACTCAGTTCTCTGCTCTGAGCTTAAAAAGAAAAACGCCTATTGGCACAAGGAGGATAGAATATAGAAGAACTGTAATAAAAAACACGAACATCGCATTTCTATTTAGGTGACTCGACTCCCCGCATCTCATGGTTGAGATCCTACATCTCTTTGGAATGTATGAATTTCTGCATTGTTTTCCTTTAAAAAATTCTCGCATTTTTTGGGGTAGGTTTTAGAATTTTGATTTTTCCCTTTTCGAGATGATAAAGAACAACAGAAGACCTAGCTCGGTGGACGAGCTCATGAATCTATGCATTCCTGGTCATCAGTGGAATCATCGCACGTGTACAATTGTGTGTAATGGTGGATTTACATGTGTTTCTGAGTGTTCAATTGTGTGGAATGGTGGATTTACATGTTTCTCAGTGTTCAATTGTGTGGAATGGTGGATTTACTTGTTACTGAATTATTCAATGGTTATTGCAGTTTATAGGAAGTAAAAACGAATTACCACCTTTGTATTCTTTCCCACTTTCGGATTTGAACGTATTTTTGTCTCTCTACTTTTCTGCATTTAGGACATGCAGTAACAGTGCTGCCACTATCAGATGTAGAAGCGCAGTATATATCAGAAAAAAACGCAGTATATTGTAATATACCGCAGTAGATCTTAAAATATACGTAGAAAAAAAAAATTAACTAATTTTTAATACATTTACAGCCTTATTTATAATCCCCACATAAAGCCTGCATAAAGTAATACACTCTTTATAATACCTCTTAACTCGAAAATGTTATTTATAAAACTTATGCAACGTTGATTAGAGCCATAATAAGCTAAACGCGTTTTGAGGTTGAATAGAGCCTGAATAAGGAAATTATAGTGACAAAATGTCATGGTTTGTGTCCATAATAGACATTAGAAAAAATTTTCAATTTTCTTCCTTTTGAAATGATTTATATAATTTAAATCGTGTTACCATGACGATGAAGAATTTAAAAATAAATAAAGATTTTCGATAGAAAATATGAAACAAATGATGGAAATTGTCCGTTCTGACCTCAGCAGGGACAATTGAGGAGCCCGTAGATATCCAAGTTATAGCTATATGTACCTTATCGGACGAATCCCAATTTGACGAACGCATACTCTTCCCTTTCGATTCCATTTTGTATTATTGTTATTATTTATTTACCTATTTCATTGAAAGAAAAAACAGTTGTTGATTTAATTATGACATCTAAATGGAATAGATTTCTCATTTTGGTACTTTTTTTGATATAAGAACTGCGTAACTATAATTTGTAGGAAAATGTTTTATAAATACGAATTTATAGAACGTTGAACTATTCATCTGCTTAGCGGATTCTATTAAATAAGGCTGTTAATTTACTAATAAGTACATCACAATTTTAACAATTACTGCTCAACGAACTCCAAAGAAAAACGAAACCAAATTTTTAAATCAATTTAAGAAAAAAAAAACCTTTCATTTGATGCACATATTATTTTTAGAGCTAACTTTGAATGACATGATGATACAATTTTTAAAAAAGAGGAGTAGATTCGTTTTACTGCGCAGTAGATTTTTATTTAGGGCTAGGGTGGCAGCACTGGTAGTGATAAAAATAAAATTTGTGACGTCAGGATCTTGTTATCAGGGGGTGTTTGTGTGACAATCAGTCAAACCACACAGGTTACAAGTAAACTGCAGCTTTGCTGTGCTCTCAACCGCGTTCGTGCTGTCCAAGAACTACAGCGTACGTGGAATATGGCAACACGGCAAAAGGGTAGAAAATCAAAAGTCGGAGCGGAGGAAAAAAATCAACACTGTCTGTATTTAAGTTAATTTAGATTTTTATTCTGAATTTTAAAAAGTAAACAAACAAAGTTAGGGTAAGAGATCAAGTGAATGGCATTTGATGTTATATAATCCAATACCTACCGTAAACGACATAAACACCGGATGTGTTTATGCACCAATAATCATTTCCTCCTATAATACGAGATAAACATTAACAGCCTTATTTATATACGCCACATAAAGCCTGCATAAAGTTATACATTCTTTATAATGCCACTAAACGCTAAAATGTTATTTATAAAACTTATACAACGTTGAATAGAGCAATAATAAGCTAAACGCGTTTTGAGGTTGAATAGAGCCTGAATAAGGAAATCCATAATAGAAATAAAAAATAGAAATAAAAAAAATAAATAAAAAAGCCTTTTCAATATTCTTCCTTTTGAAATGATTTATATAATTAAAATCGTGTTACCATGACTAAGCGATGAAAAATTTAAAAATAAATAAAGATTTTCGATAGAAAATATAAAACAAATTATTGAAATTGTCCGTTCGGACCTCAACAGCGACAATTGAGGAGCCCGTAGATATCCAAGTTCGTCCCAATTTGATGAACACATTCTCTTCACTTTCGATTACATTTTGTATTGTTGTCATTAGATATTTATTTACCTATTTCATTGAAAAAAAAACCAGTTGTTGATTTAATTATGACATCTAAATGGAATAGATTTCCCATTTTGGTACTTTTTTGATATAAGAACTGCATAACTATAATTTGTAGGAAAAATTTTTATAAATAGGAATTTATACAACTTTGAATAGAGCCTACATAATTCCTTATACACTGCATAACTATTCATCTGTTTAGTGGATTCTATTAAATAAGGCTGTAAATACCCAATGTGTTTATCCATCACTAACCATCCTCCCAATCCCAAGTTAAAATAAACAAAATATTCCATGTCGCATTTCGCGACTCATCATAATTTTATCTTCCCCTTAAGAATTTTTGTCCGAAACAATTTTTATAAGTTCAGAGCAGCGTTACCACTTTTCAAAAAAAGTCGAAGTAGATTTGAGAAAAAAAGCGAAGTAGATTGGAAGTAGATTTCAAAAATGAACTTTTTTCTAAATTTAAACTAAAAACAATTCTTTCAGACTTCATTTCTATTTGTTTATTTCAATATTTATGTTGTTTAGTATCAGAATAAAACCAGAATATGTACATAGTTAAATTTTGTATATATATCTACCAAATTGTATTTTTGAAAATAAGTAATAATTTTTCGGTGGGTCAAATATTTCGTTTTTGGAACACTTTGCTTGTCTTATAGGCTCTTTTATAATATTTTTCACTGTACCGCAGAGGAGCTTGTTGGTGTTTTCATGTTTTATAAAATTCATTTCAGAGAAGATTTGATCAGCTGCTGTGGAACTGGGGGGCAAAACTGCTAAGTTGAGCATTAAGTCTGCGAGCTCTTGAAACATTGGCTCTTCGAGGATATTTACATATAATTTTTTTCAAATCACTTCAAAACCCGACGACACCTGGCCTACATTTTTTTACGAAAATATTATTGACTCTAAAAACTAAAAGCCACTTCTTCCAAATCTGAATTTCCATGAAATGGATATGCTTTTACAATTTGTAGAATAGTTTTCATGTTACAAGTTTCAATATCATTATTTGTGCATTAGTATTGTGCCGAACGTTAATATCTTTTTTTATATCTTATGTAAAAAGAGTGATATAGAGAAAAAGGAAGTAGATCTTGAAGTAGATTTAAACAGAGACTTTAAAAATGAAGTAGATTTCAATGTATTAGCATTGGTGTGAAGTAGGAAGTAGATTTGATTTTTTTTTTGAAAAAAAGAAGTAGATCTACTTCAATTGAAGATGAAGTAAAGTGGTAACGCTGGTTCAGAGTTCAATAAGATGCAGAAGGCCAAGATACAAATGTTGTTATACAGAAGATTTAGATCACAACATTGAGATAAATCGTTAAAATACAAAGAATTATAAAACATATTTGATTCTGATTGAAGTTACATTGTTACAAGTTGTGTATAGTAAAAATAAGTTTATAAAAGAATTAAATAAAAGAATTTAAACTTAAAAATTATAATTCAATTTATTTTTATTTAAATTCTGTTTGAAAAATATAACACAACTTGGAGACTAAAAACAACAAAATGAATTTAAAAGAATTTGTTTTGTCTTAGACTAGTATTTTTCAGTTTCAGAAAGACTGTAGTCTGCAAATAAAGGAATCTTGCCCAATTGATGATTATATTTGTCATATAAATTCACTTTCCTCATAATGTAAGAATTTTTGTTTAAAAAACTAAAAGAATAAAATATTGTCAGGTGTCATTTTTGTTTTCACATAATTAGGCATAATTAGACCGACCTAACGCGTTAGATCGGTCGGGGCTTTGACATTTTAAATAGAAACTATGTATTCTTATGAAGCAACCATTGACATTTCACGCACAAAATAACACTATTTTAAAAATAAACAACAAAATTTTGGCTCAGAAATCTCGACAACTAAAAAAAATGTATTTGAAATTGGTACTTTTATTTTATTTTCTTTTATTTTATGTTCAAAAAAAAACAAAAAATTAATTTTTAAAATTCAATAAATAGCTCACAACAAACAGCTTTTCAGCAGTCAAACGACCGACCGAATAGAAAATAGCTAAATCACAATATAGCGTTAGGTCGGTCGGGCTTTGACTTTTGGAATAGAAACTATGTACTATTCTTATGAGGCAATCCGAAATATCACCTCAAGCCTTGCTATGACTTTATATCGTAATATCGTAAACGCCCGAGCAAAGCAAAAGTAGATTTATTTTCTATTCGGTCGGGCGTTGGACAGCTGAAAAGCTATATGTTGTTTATTTTTGAAAATTGAAATATTTTTTTCTTTTTTACATAAAATAAAAGTGCCAACCTCAAATTTCTTTTAGTTTTTTTTAGTTGTCGAGATTTCTGGCTCGAAATTTGTTTGTTTATTTTATGAATAGTGTTATTTATTGTGTGAAATGTCAGTGAACGCTTGAGGTTTGAAGCCAAATTTCGTTTTAGAAATAAAAAACCGTAAATACGATCAAACGCTCATCAACGCCCGACCGACCTAACGCTATATTGTGATTAAGCTTTAAATTCTAGGGTCACGCTTTTTAAAATACAAAATCGTAAAAACGTTCAAACAAGTATAGATTTCAATAAACGATTTCACTCTAACAGCCCTTGTATGGTTGTCGTACTAAGCATTGTCAATAGGCATAATTCTATTACAAATTCCAACTGGGTTACCATCTGTTTCTTATAATTTAACAGCTTTTTAATATAATTTTCAGAACAACAAACAAACACTATCCAATCTTCAATACTTAACATTCCTTGTTGTTCTCAAAAACTTAAAAACAGAAAGCTCTTTGTTACTGCGTTCCAAAAAAAGTTGTTAGTTTCTGCATTAAATTAGGTCCGTTAGTTTTTGTAATATTGAAGGTTAGTTAAATTATGTTAATCGATTAAAAAATTATTTAAGAATGCAAAAAAGAATAATAATTTTAAAATTAAAAACATGAAGTCAATTCAAACTCATGCGATGTTTTTAAAGCCTTCTAAATTTTTGTTATGTTTAGATTTTAGTTTAAGGAAGTAATTTCCTATCATCGCTTTAATATTATAAAAAGAATATGAGATATTAACTAGGCATTTTTCCATCAATACCATTTTTGATTGTTCGAATGTATAGGTGTATGCATTTTTGACAGATTTAATTCAATTTTTTTTTGTTATTTACTATAATTTCGGCAAAAAAAAATCATTTTCTTACAAAAAATAATTGGCTGAATTCACTTGCTAGTCTAGTCAGAACTCAGAAGATCTGTTTCCTTTTATTTAAGTTCACACACAATTTGGTTTCCTTCCATTTCCTTTATTTTGTATTGTCTTCCATTATTTCTTCTATATTTTATTCAATATTTGAAACACCCAACTTACTAACACCTTACACTTTGAGAGTTTGCGCACGAAACTTTATAATTGAAAAATGTCTCTTCGCTTTTATATTGTAACAGCAAACAATCCATTCTTTGTTTAAAAAAAGAAAAGGGATTGAGTTTTCTTTTAATAAAGGGCATCCTCTCAGTTCTAAAAGCATCTCTTAATCTTAACTTCAAATTTGTACCAAACGTTGTGCTGCAGCTCTTCGTTTACGCTCTTTCTTTCACCTCAATCAAAATACCTTACAATGTTCCAATAGAAGATAAAACTTAGAAAAGCTCCATGAAGTCCTTGCAAAAATGATTCCAGTATGAAATCGAGAGCACAGATGAAGGATTTAACTTATTTTTCCTCCATATCTTTGTGAAATTATCTATTTGTTATGTATTAAGTATATTCTTTTATAGTAAATTATCTTCCTTTACTTTTCCGTGGTCTCTTCTGAATTCCATTAATTTTCATAAAAAAATATAAGTTTAATAACAAATCAAATCGAAATTTAATCAACAATAATTTGCCTTAATCATGTTATTGTAATATTCCATCGAGTGTGCATATAAAATAATTTTAAAAACGTATAGAAATAAACAAAAAATCCTATAGATAAATCGCGAAAAAAGCCCAAACACGAAAAAAGTTTTGCTAATTAAAATAGGGTGCCGCTCCCAAAACTGAAATGGTACACGATAGAGGATATTATAGAGTTGTTCAGGCATAATCATCATGGCCATCATTGCAGTGAAAAAGGAATGAATACATTAATTTAGTTATTTTTTTATTTTTTTCGGAGGCTTTAGTTGCGTGTATTTTTTAAAGTTAAGAAAACCAAAAACAGAAATTCAGTTAGCTTTTAAAATGGTTAGTAAAGTGCAGATAATAAAAAAGTTTTATGATTTTAAAAAATACATCTTTTTTTAAGAATTAAGAAGAGCCCTCTCAGTGTGAAAAGAAAAGTGAGTACAGGATTTCTGCATACTCTGAACAGTTTTGACACCATCTTTTTAAACGCATGATATGTTTATAATCTGCTGTTAAATTGTCTGCAATTGTAGTCCCGCAAAGTATGTATGTTTCTTATAATATGATGCTTTTTTGTATTTATCAATCTAAGATCCAACCAATAAAATAAATTTGCCGAACTACCTTAAAACATCATTATTTATCTTAAATTCAAAACGTGTCATGAAAAGTATTTTATTAAATTATCTTGTTGAAAGTTGAAGAATTGAGATTAATTCACTTGTACTATTATATAATGCATTGCCTACCTCTTTTTCTTCATTCATATGCTCACTATCTTCAATAGTGTGGAAATTAAGTGACTTATTAGGAACTCTCTTTTTTTTTCAAGCAAAGTAGTTAAGCTTGCAATATTATATTTTGTATGGTAGGTATCCAATTTAAATATAAAGTCTTGTATGTGTAAGACTAATTTTTTTCGTTTCCTCTATACAAAATCTTCAGTCTTCACACATTCAGAATTAAATTCTTAGTTATTTGGTACACAAAAGAGAGTCAATATTACAGTAAGTGAATTGATAATAGGCTCAGTCAATATTTTATTATGTACAAGCAAATAAATGAGAAACGATCTTTAAGGTTTACAGTTTTGGTAAGTTTGTTTTAATTATTTATAGACTTAGTCTGTCAACATGTATTTTTTTATGTGTACATCTCATATTTAACAAAAGCTCTTCAGCCAAACAAACAAACAAAATGAGTAATTCAATTTTCAAACTACACGACACATAAAATCACGACACACCCTTTCATTTATTTTTATTTTATTCGGTTCATTTAAAAAAAAATTTAATTTAATTTAATTTAATTTAATTTAATTTAATTTAATTTAATTTAATTTAATTTAATTTAATTTAATTTAATTTAATTTAATTTAATTTAATTTAATTTAATTTAATTTAATTTAATTTAATTTAATTTAATTTAATTTAATTTAATTTAATTTAATTTAATTTAATTTAATTTAATTTAATTTAATTTAATTTAATTTAATTTAATTTAATTTAATTTAATTTAATTTAATTTAATTTAATTTAATTTAATTTAATTTAATTTAATTTAATTTAATTTAATTTAATTTAATTTAATTTAATTTAATTTAATTTAATTTAATTTAATTTAATTTAATTTAATTTAATTTAATTTAATTTAATTTAATTTAATTTAATTTAATTTAATTTAATTTAATTTAATTTAATTTAATTTAATTTAATTTAATTTAATTTAATTTAATTTAATTTAATTTAATTTAATTTAATTTAATTTAATTTAATTTAATTTAATTTAATTTAATTTAATTTAATTTAATTTAATTTAATTTAATTTAATTTAATTTAATTTAATTTAATTTAATTTAATTTAATTTAATTTAATTTAATTTAATTTAATTTAATTTAATTTAATTTAATTTAATTTAATTTAATTTAATTTAATTTAATTTAATTTAATTTAATTTAATTTAATTTAATTTAATTTAATTTAATTTAATTTAATTTAATTTAATTTAATTTAATTTAATTTAATTTAATTTAATTTAATTTAATTTAATTTAATTTAATTTAATTTAATTTAATTTAATTTAATTTAATTTAATTTAATTTAATTTAATTTAATTTAATTTAATTTAATTTAATTTAATTTAATTTAATTTAATTTAATTTAATTTAATTTAATTTAATTTAATTTAATTTAATTTAATTTAATTTAATTTAATTTAATTTAATTTAATTTAATTTAATTTAATTTAATTTAATTTAATTTAATTTAATTTAATTTAATTTAATTTAATTTAATTTAATTTAATTTAATTTAATTTAATTTAATTTAATTTAATTTAATTTAATTTAATTTAATTTAATTTAATTTAATTTAATTTAATTTAATTTAATTTAATTTAATTTAATTTAATTTAATTTAATTTAATTTAATTTAATTTAATTTAATTTAATTTAATTTAATTTAATTTAATTTAATTTAATTTAATTTAATTTAATTTAATTTAATTTAATTTAATTTAATTTAATTTAATTTAATTTAATTTAATTTAATTTAATTTAATTTAATTTAATTTAATTTAATTTAATTTAATTTAATTTAATTTAATTTAATTTAATTTAATTTAATTTAATTTAATTTAATTTAATTTAATTTAATTTAATTTAATTTAATTTAATTTAATTTAATTTAATTTAATTTAATTTAATTTAATTTAATTTAATTTAATTTAATTTAATTTAATTTAATTTAATTTAATTTAATTTAATTTAATTTAATTTAATTTAATTTAATTTAATTTAATTTAATTTAATTTAATTTAATTTAATTTAATTTAATTTAATTTAATTTAATTTAATTTAATTTAATTTAATTTAATTTAATTTAATTTAATTTAATTTAATTTAATTTAATTTAATTTAATTTAATTTAATTTAATTTAATTTAATTTAATTTAATTTAATTTAATTTAATTTAATTTAATTTAATTTAATTTAATTTAATTTAATTTAATTTAATTTAATTTAATTTAATTTAATTTAATTTAATTTAATTTAATTTAATTTAATTTAATTTAATTTAATTTAATTTAATTTAATTTAATTTAATTTAATTTAATTTAATTTAATTTAATTTAATTTAATTTAATTTAATTTAATTTAATTTAATTTAATTTAATTTAATTTAATTTAATTTAATTTAATTTAATTTAATTTAATTTAATTTAATTTAATTTAATTTAATTTAATTTAATTTAATTTAATTTAATTTAATTTAATTTAATTTAATTTAATTTAATTTAATTTAATTTAATTTAATTTAATTTAATTTAATTTAATTTAATTTAATTTAATTTAATTTAATTTAATTTAATTTAATTTAATTTAATTTAATTTAATTTAATTTAATTTAATTTAATTTAATTTAATTTAATTTAATTTAATTTAATTTAATTTAATTTAATTTAATTTAATTTAATTTAATTTAATTTAATTTAATTTAATTTAATTTAATTTAATTTAATTTAATTTAATTTAATTTAATTTAATTTAATTTAATTTAATTTAATTTAATTTAATTTAATTTAATTTAATTTAATTTAATTTAATTTAATTTAATTTAATTTAATTTAATTTAATTTAATTTAATTTAATTTAATTTAATTTAATTTAATTTAATTTAATTTAATTTAATTTAATTTAATTTAATTTAATTTAATTTAATTTAATTTAATTTAATTTAATTTAATTTAATTTAATTTAATTTAATTTAATTTAATTTAATTTAATTTAATTTAATTTAATTTAATTTAATTTAATTTAATTTAATTTAATTTAATTTAATTTAATTTAATTTAATTTAATTTAATTTAATTTAATTTAATTTAATTTAATTTAATTTAATTTAATTTAATTTAATTTAATTTAATTTAATTTAATTTAATTTAATTTAATTTAATTTAATTTAATTTAATTTAATTTAATTTAATTTAATTTAATTTAATTTAATTTAATTTAATTTAATTTAATTTAATTTAATTTAATTTAATTTAATTTAATTTAATTTAATTTAATTTAATTTAATTTAATTTAATTTAATTTAATTTAATTTAATTTAATTTAATTTAATTTAATTTAATTTAATTTAATTTAATTTAATTTAATTTAATTTAATTTAATTTAATTTAATTTAATTTAATTTAATTTAATTTAATTTAATTTAATTTAATTTAATTTAATTTAATTTAATTTAATTTAATTTAATTTAATTTAATTTAATTTAATTTAATTTAATTTAATTTAATTTAATTTAATTTAATTTAATTTAATTTAATTTAATTTAATTTAATTTAATTTAATTTAATTTAATTTAATTTAATTTAATTTAATTTAATTTAATTTAATTTAATTTAATTTAATTTAATTTAATTTAATTTAATTTAATTTAATTTAATTTAATTTAATTTAATTTAATTTAATTTAATTTAATTTAATTTAATTTAATTTAATTTAATTTAATTTAATTTAATTTAATTTAATTTAATTTAATTTAATTTAATTTAATTTAATTTAATTTAATTTAATTTAATTTAATTTAATTTAATTTAATTTAATTTAATTTAATTTAATTTAATTTAATTTAATTTAATTTAATTTAATTTAATTTAATTTAATTTAATTTAATTTAATTTAATTTAATTTAATTTAATTTAATTTAATTTAATTTAATTTAATTTAATTTAATTTAATTTAATTTAATTTAATTTAATTTAATTTAATTTAATTTAATTTAATTTAATTTAATTTAATTTAATTTAATTTAATTTAATTTAATTTAATTTAATTTAATTTAATTTAATTTAATTTAATTTAATTTAATTTAATTTAATTTAATTTAATTTAATTTAATTTAATTTAATTTAATTTAATTTAATTTAATTTAATTTAATTTAATTTAATTTAATTTAATTTAATTTAATTTAATTTAATTTAATTTAATTTAATTTAATTTAATTTAATTTAATTTAATTTAATTTAATTTAATTTAATTTAATTTAATTTAATTTAATTTAATTTAATTTAATTTAATTTAATTTAATTTAATTTAATTTAATTTAATTTAATTTAATTTAATTTAATTTAATTTAATTTAATTTAATTTAATTTAATTTAATTTAATTTAATTTAATTTAATTTAATTTAATTTAATTTAATTTAATTTAATTTAATTTAATTTAATTTAATTTAATTTAATTTAATTTAATTTAATTTAATTTAATTTAATTTAATTTAATTTAATTTAATTTAATTTAATTTAATTTAATTTAATTTAATTTAATTTAATTTAATTTAATTTAATTTAATTTAATTTAATTTAATTTAATTTAATTTAATTTAATTTAATTTAATTTAATTTAATTTAATTTAATTTAATTTAATTTAATTTAATTTAATTTAATTTAATTTAATTTAATTTAATTTAATTTAATAATATTTTGAATATTAAATAATTATTGACATTGAATTTTATTAAATCAGCATTCAATTAAATAAAACAAATTAAGAAAGGACTTGCTCGAGTCGAGTACCTACACGATACTCGACTTACAAAAATAAAATTAGTGACAATATAAAAACGTCACCGAGTGTATATTCTTGTTTACTGTGAGTTTTTCAAGTTTGCAGATAGGATGAAAGTGTAGTGATGCTTCTATTGCTTAAACTGTTTCAGTTAGATTTGAGATACTGGAAACAGTTCATACATAGTCTCGGTTTTAGTATTAAACTAGTAACATTTTCCTTCGTTGTAAAGCCAAGTTTTTCATGCTGTAAATTATTTTAATATATTTAATATAAAGAAAAATACCTAGATAAATTAAGTTTGAATACAGAAAAAGATGAAATCTTTGAGGTTTTGTGAATAAAATGAAATGATTACTAAACGCCTTAATTTAAGTTATTGTCTTTCATTAGACATCAAGTTAACTATATTTAAGTGTTTATTTTGACAAAAGTGTGAGTATTATTTTGTAAATATTGTACATGACTCGTTAAATTATCATTTAAAAATAGTAGAAGCACAAAAGGGCGTGTTATTGCACGTGTGTATGTTGGATCTAATAACAAAATAAACTTTTTTATGTTTCTCTTTATTCCTCGAAACCTGTCTCTTTCAGGATTTTGTTTTCTCTCTTAAAAGATAGTGTATTTAAGTACTGTGTTTATATAATATCTCAGAGTGTGCTCACTCACTTTGGAGTCAAAGCTTTCAAGGATTTAACGAACGAAGTATAAAAATTAAAATTTATAAAAACGCAGCGTAGGTACATAGCTACATTTTATTAAAAATATAAACATCAAAGGACAAAAATTGTTTAATTCAATTAACATTTTTGTAATAATTCCAAAAGCCAATTTAGGTGCACTACAATCATATTGTCATATTGAAAGTATTGTTTTTGGCGTAGGTAGTTGACGGGGTAGTGTGAAGGGGTGGCTGTGGCTGTTAAGTCAGTTTCAGTAAGCCATCAGATAAGGGTTTAAAACGAAACATAACAAACGAAAATTAAAAAGCAAGTTAAATTCTAAATTAGACCAATTGTTTTCTTTTCTTATATACAAATTTAAGAAAATATATATTTAAAGTATACAACATCAATCAAGCTGATTGGCATAAGGTGCATCAAAAACCTAAAACGAGTAGATTGGGTTAAGAAAAGAAAAAAATCTTATGGTAAAGGGGAGATCTATATCCCTCCGTTTAGGCGGGAGGGACAATTTTATTAAAATAAAATAATAAAACAGAAAAAAATTATTTATAACAACCGTAAGACTTACAATGAAATGTTCTATTTTTTGGAAAGTCAGAATTGTCTTCTTTAATTTTCATTTTGAATTTAATTTCCAAAAATTAATAATTAACGTATATTTTTTTTCAATGTTCTTTTAAATATTTAATAAAAACAGAAATAAATAAATAAATTATGTGGTGCTACTGTTCGTAGAGAACCAGGGTCTATTGAGTAATGACCTAGATATCTCAACCATTCCTGTGTGCGAATAATATCATGTATGGAGGGTACCCAGAATTTGTGTGTTGAATCCGAACGGCTTAATTTTGAGAAAGCACTTTTTTTGACAAGAATTACTGTTGGAGTATTTGTCAATTTCTCGCAGTACCCGTAAGAACTTTCATGTTGCAAGGGCTGAGGTTGGGGTTTGGGGTTGAGCTCAAACCTTTGGCGTGACAGTCCTACGCACTAACCATCAATCCATGGGTAACTTAACCTAATTTATTTAACTTAACTTAAGTCAATATACTTAGCTTATGTCTAACAAGTAAAAAAACGTTCAAAGAAATCTTTCTATTTTACGAATCAAATAAAATACATAAACTAAATCAGGGACCAAATTCTATAAAAAGTAAAGTGAATATGAACGTTTGTTTTTCAAAAATTAAAGAAATTATGCGATTACTACATTTTAGATTCTGTAACGCTTTGTTTGTTTATTATGTGTCATAACAAATATGGAATTTATTACATACCTTTAGGGTTTTAAAGTTATCAATTTTACTTTGACATGGGGGATAAAAACTAATCGATGCCTTAAATTTGACAAAATCATCAAAAAATCTTAATGAAAAAAGCTTAATTATGGTATGGTTTAAATTTATTTTGTATTATTAAATAAATTTAAGTCTATGATTGAAATGAAAAATAAGTAATCAAAACATGCTGAGTGACACACTTTATCGATTAAAACGAGATGAAGTCACACAACTATAAATTTGACATTATTTGTCTAGTTTTATTTTGAATTTGAATTTAAATTTAAATTTGAACTTTGAGGAACATTTTTTTTTTAAATAAACCAACACAAAAATATAAGTAATCATTGAATATTTTTAAATAATAGAACAAAATCAATAACTCCATTTTAATAAGAAGGACTTCAATCCATTGTTGAAAAAATTGGTCTTCCAATGCTTCTAAGCACTTACTAAAACTTTTCTATAAAGTGCTCTGGGCAATTGGACAAGCGAAATCATTACCAGCCATCCATTGGAAACCTGCTTACCCAAAAGTTCCAAAGTAGAACAAAGTTTTAAAATATAGGAGGAATGTATGTTTTTAGTTTTCCACTTGGTAGTTCTATGTTATCCAATACATATTTGAAGGCTATTTTGTTCAATCGAAACTGTTGAATAAAGCTGTCAAATATATACATAATGTTTATATCAACAAATTAAATTGACAAGGAAATAAAAAAAAAATCTTCATAACTCACCTTTGTTCTGGAAATGTAAAAGGATCTGACTTATCTCTAAGACTTTTTCTTAATACTCTCATGTTTTGAATTTCCTTAACACTTATTTCTTCTTCACTTTCACTATCAAGAAAAGTAAGATAGTCTCACAACATTTTTTTCGGTTAAAATTTTAATTTTTCTTATTAAAAATAGAATATTACATCTCAACAAGAATATAAACGTCAAAGAATTTTCTTCCTTTTTTTTTGTTTCGCAAGTGCGATCGAATATTCTCGTTTTTTGAGTTACATGATTCAAACTTTTCTCACAGGCGAAAACATTCGTTCGGTTTTTGCTTACAGAATGTCACCCCAGAATAAAATCTACATATTTTCTATTTTCTAAGGTTGTTAATAAAAAAACTTTATAATTTAGTAGTACTTCTCAGTTTTTCATCTTCAGTAATTAATGATTAATTTTTATTAGATATTAAATAATATCATTATAATACGTATGTATACTTTTGAACTTTATTTATCGTGCTGTCTCGTTTTTCAGAATATAATCAATATCAAAGTGTCAAAAATATATCACCCTGTTGGGAATCATTCTATTCTGAATATATACATACAAATTTATATACATATATGTATGTACATTATATCAGATATTTCAATTTTATAAGATACATATGTACATATATTCTCCAAAATGCTTGAAATGTCGATTTTTTGTTCTAAGAATATCTTAACATTTTTAGAACAAATCAATACCTATAAAAACAATTGTAATTGTCAATGTCACATTTCATACCCACTTAAAAATACTCGTAGGAAGTTATTAATGTTGGCTATATAGGTTCTTGCGTAGGTGACACCTTTTTATAAAAGATGAGGCTTTTAAGGTGTATAGCTGAAACATTATCCATACAT
Source organism: Scaeva pyrastri (assembly GCA_905146935.1). Taxonomy (NCBI): domain Eukaryota; kingdom Metazoa; phylum Arthropoda; class Insecta; order Diptera; family Syrphidae; genus Scaeva; species Scaeva pyrastri. Next base: position 89,194,980 of record LR989927.1, read on the forward strand.
ACTTTACAAAACATACAAATAATTTGTAGATATTAATAATATGTTTTCAAATAGATATTAAATATAATTCAATAACAAAATAAATATACATAGTTTGAAAAAACTAATAATACACGCTTAGCACATCAAACTAAAAAATTAAAAATAATTTTTAAATTGAGCTGAAAACAATAATGAACTTAAAATACTAGTGTTATTGTGAATTGTTCCCGAATTTAGTTATGATTAATGTTGCTGGCCTGGCCATTCATGGGGCCTCCACTTCCTATCTATCGATAAAATAAATTGTGTGATAACCAAAATGAAATTTTTTAGCAAATCTGACAAAAGGGTTCTTAGAAATTACAGATAGGATTTTCAATTTAAAACAGTAGTCAAAATACATGGTCCAATTACTGTTCGTTCAACAACGCAAAGCCACACATTGCAGCTAAGGCGGTGCTGCTATTTATTTATTTTTTAACATATGGATTGTTGTGATTAAAATAAAGCATGTTACCAAAATTGGTAGCTTTATCTCGTTCAGTAATAGCGTTCTGAAAAATTCATTCCTCAATATTTTATCATATGATGTCAATTCATGCACTGGGTTAAAGTAATATGTGTGAAGGCTATTGGTATGAGTCACTGGTTCTTGCCCAGTAGGAATTTTTTCCACCAATGAAAATTTTTGGTGAAAACATCAATGAATTCATCTAATTTAGTCATAGAGGAACAGCATGTAGTGATTTCCTTAAATAAAGGCATCGTCTTTTTCATCAGCTCATACAATCTACCACTTCTTTTACGGAAAGAAGATCGTACGATGATTCCACTGATGGCCAGGAATGCATAGATTCATGAGTTCGTCTACCGAGCTAGGTCTTCTGTTGTTCTTTATCCTCTCAAAAAGGGAAAAATCAAAATTCTAAAACCTACCCCGAAAAATGCGAGGATTTTTTAGAGGAAAACAATGCGGAAATTCATGCATTCCAAAGGGATGTAGGATCTCAACGATGAATAGTAATGCGGTGAGTCACCTAAATAGAAATGCGATGTTGGTGTTTTTTATTACAGTTCTTCCATCCTGCTTGTGCAAATAAGATCGTTTCCAAGAACTGCGATAGATGGAAATGCGCAGTGACCTGCGTTAGGGTTCTTCTTTCTAGATTGCATGCATTGTTGTTTTTTTCCAGAGAAAGGCAAAAGATAAAAGCATGGATGCATCTTATGTAAATAACCCTGCATAATAAAGTTCACTTTCGAAAAACAAAAAATAACTGTCAAATTTGCCCATGAGTCTTTATGGACGCATTTTCAAATGCATCAAATATAAAATCAAAGCAATGATTATTTTAATGATCAATTTAGTAAGATATTTGCATTCTATCATTATGTTATTAAGTACAAACCCAAATAACCATGAGTTCTTCTTAAATTTTGCATTTGAAATCTAACGACGACAATATTTTTTGACTAACAACGAACTGACTAAAAGTAAATTCCTGAAACATGCAACGTTTTTTCTATTTTCAGACGCTCACCAGATGTAACTAAAACGTGTTGTACCTTTAAGCTCCAATACGGACGATATGGTAAGTATTAAATGCTTTATTATGCTTTTTAAATGCTTTATTATTATTATACAAATTTAAAAAAAGAAGCTGGATGCGACCCACACTGTTAACTTTCCATTTTACTTTATAAATTTGGCATTTATTGTGTCACAATAAATAGCCAACCAAAGGAACAGCATCAAGTATCCCCTCTCTCCTCGAGATATTGTAGTTGAAAAACAAATTTTCCCAATTCTTGCTAGAACTTTTTGTAGTTCTTTAATTTTTTTGTAAAAAAAATGTCAATTTGATATTAGTCAACATTACATTAGGTATTGTTGAAAAATACATTCTGTTGAAAATAAAATACATTTAAAGTCAACATCATTACTTTTTGTGAAGATATTTGAGTCGAAGAACATTTTTTATTTTTTGTACAAGAAATGTCAATTAGATGTTTTTCAAAAGTGTAGACAATATTAATAGTTGTATTTTGTATAAACTTAAATAAATTTTAAGTGAATATTATTGATCATTGTCGAGATATTCAAGTCAAAAAAGATTTTTTATCAAGTTTTTGTAGAATTTTGTGTACTTTTTTATTTTTTGTAAAAAAACTGCCAATTGAATTTTTTCCAAAATTTTACCAAATGTCAAAGACGTCATTTCACACTGTAGATTCTTCTGACAACCTACCTCCGTATAAGACGTGACATTTGGACCTATCATAAGTCGCTTTTATAATAGCAATGAGTTTCTCCGGTATACCCCTCCTCCACAAAGCAAGCCAGATAAACTCCCTGTTGACGCTGTCGAAAGCCTTCTCGAAATTGATTGAATATTGATGATGTGGAAGGACCCAGTGTGGACGATGTTTTTTCTATGCGTTCTAGAACAATCTTTGCTACTATTTTGGTGATTGCAGGCAAAAGTCTCCTATTTTTGAGAGCTTGACAATCATTTCCTTTTTCCACTCTTCGGGAAAGCATTCAGAGGCCCACGCTGTCTCTAGATGTTGTTGGCGCTGCTTGTAGCAGTTCTGCAGAAATGCCTTTGTTGTTCTTCAGTGCTTTGATGGCGGTACATATCTCTTCCTTACTGAGGGGTGCGGTGCGCAATCGAAAATTGGTTGCATCGGGCAACTTAGAAGATGTCAGTTGCATGTTACTGTCAAAAACATGATTTAAGACTAGAGCAAAACGCTCCTTCCACCTTCTGAATTGGTCCGATATCAGCAGGGTACCATTTCTATATTTAACCTTGTGTGGTTTTTGAACACCAGCAGCGGTGTGATTACGTTTATCACCTCTTACACTACGCTGTACTTCTTTCATCATCATGCTGAATGTGGATTTAAAATCGTTTCTTATTTCCCCATGAACAGCTGCCAAAAGAGTTTTAAGATGTTTTATTTCGTCGATCTTAGCCCAAGTCTCTTCCGGAAGCCCTGTGTTACTACTTCCTTGCACACGACCGACTTTTCTTTTAGCACCTGCTATGAGAACATTTTTCACAGCACTACATCTTCAATGGATTCTTATCCAGTGCTGCTGATTGATCTCATATGTTGCGAAAGGTTATTCCTGACTTGTTGACGAGTTTTAGGGTCCTTTAGTCTGCCCGTGTTAAACTTGTGCATTTTGATGTTCGAATTCGATCTTCGAATTGAAGCTGTACGTAATCTTACGGTAGCTACATACCATTAGATGGTGATCGCGGGCAAGATCCATGTCAGCACCTCTTCTATTTCTGACATCAAGGAGAGTGCTTCAAACAAAGCTTATTTTGTGGCATGTCTTATGTTTAAATATTTTGCCGCCAATCACAAGACGGTTAGCGTTGCAGAACTCCACAATCCACTCACCATTGTCATTGCAACTGCGAACTCCATGCTTTCCCATGACGTGCCTGAGCCCTTCCTTGTCGCTGCCAACCTTGGCATTCAAGTCTCCCATTACAATTATGATGTCTCCGCGCGGAGTTGTGTATACGGCACTTAACCGACTGTAGAAGCCTTCTCTTCGTCTGGGGCGATTTCCATTGGGGCGTAACACTGTATGATGGTGTTGTTGCGTACTTTGCACCGGAATCTGGCCTTAATAATACTTTCACCTATGGCTCCCATGAAATTAGACTATTAATAGCCGTTTTAGCTAGCAACAGCCCAACTCCAGCATCCTGAGCACAGTAGTAGTAGCACAGAGCTACGCATTGGAGACTTGTACTTTCCCGATCCCAGCCATCTTACTTAACTAATCCCTAAGATATCCAACCTATACCGCATGAACTCTCCCTCTAATTGGAGAAATCTGGAGCTGTGTGGACCTTCATTTCCTGCCTTCAGGAGTGTCTTCACATCCCAGAAACAAATCTTTGTATATATATGGGTATAACAGCCAAAAGTCGTCAACGTGTGATCAATCCTTATTCGAGGCGTAGTTTCGGTTTCGTTAGCGTTATTATTTCAGTTACGAAGAATGCTAACCTCCGTAACCTATCCCAGAGAAAGCTGGGAGCTCCACTCTTACAATTTTAGCTTATTTTTGTATAGTAGTAGTAATAAATAATTTTTTATTCCATAATTCATATTATCACGAGTATAATAAGAAAAATGTTGCTAGTTTTAAAATTAATTTGACATTAACTAATAGTTTTGACCATTTAAAAAATCTAGGAACTGAGTTCTGGTTAAATGATGGGTTCCAAAAAATTGCTTTCTGTATCCCCTGAATATGGGACAAATTCCAACAAAGTGGTTTGTATTCTCGGCTGCGTCGAGGTTTCACATCGTAGTGGTGCAGTGGCAGTGGTGCCATTTTGGAAGGCTCTTGCATTCAAATTGAGCAACCCACTGCGTGCTTTGAGAATGAGACTAATCATCTCTTGTGGATTCGAATTCAAAAAGTAATAGGGGACCTCAGCGTAGGATAAGTTGCGTAGGATTTTGGAAGTCCCGTTTCTAAGTGTAATACCTAATTTGGTGTGTTATTTGGAAGAAGAAAATATATTTTCAGAAAGAAACGTTGTAGCTTCTCTACTTGACCATACTTTTTGTAGCCCCACATTTGTGCACAGTAGGTACATGAATTTTAAATTTAGCTGAGTGTCGAATTTTTTTATTTCTTAGTAACTGAGACCATGTAGAATTAATAGCATTTTTCGAAATACTTAATCTATTATTTAGGTGTTCCGTCCAAGACATGTTATACTTTAAAATAACTCCAAGACATTTATATTGGTTTTTAACAGCTATCTCGACACCACCAAAAAACCATTTTTCTTGCGCTGCTCTCCGGCCTCTATTTCGAAAGATCACTATATCTGATTTGTCAAGAAATTACAAATTCATCAGCACACAATAGAACTTTAATTCTTAGATCTTCGTTCAAAAATAGGGTAAAAAGAAGTGCACTCAAAACACATCCTTGTTTAACACCTTCATGTGTTGAAAAATAGTCAAACCTATTTTTGCCATCCCAGACGGGTTGCTGTAGTGTTTTTATAAATCAACTTAAGAATGTTTATCATTTTTACGGATATACCAAGTGTAGTCAACTTATAGTCAGATCGACAAAAAAGGCGTAAAGTTCCTTCTTTTGACTCAATTGGAGCTGGATAAGACAAGTTGAATTGTCTGGTCGACTATTGAGTAGTTGTTCCGATACGCAGCTTGATATTCGTTCAAAATGTTGTTTTCTTCAACAGACGTAGACATTTTATTCAAAGTGTCCAAGAAGGACAATCCACGATAGTTTGTGACGCCATTAGCGTTGCCTTTTTTCAATAGCGGATATATGAGCGATTGTTTAAACGAGGTTGGAATAATTGTCGTTTCAAAAATATCACTGAATCGCCTATAGATTTCATTAATTAGTGCTGGACTGGCATTCTTATAAAATTCGTACGGTATCCCATATAAACCAAGTTTTTTTTTTTTATTTTTAGAAGTGCTGATGGCTAAAACAATATCCTCCTTCTCTATGTTACTATCCATTTGCGATACGTTAATTGCAGGTATATCAGGATACGATGGTATTAACTCTTCTGGTTACGATAGGAGTAGTTGAAAATCGGATTTAAACTTTTCCGCAGTTAACAGAATTGATGAATTTGATTTGTCTCCACGAATCTCTTTTGCTAATTTCCACCATTCTTTTGAAGTGTTTACAGAATGCCGCACAGTGGGGCAAACCGGGAAAAAATTACAAATTTTGTAATTCGTTTTTTGCGGTTTTTGATATGCTATTGTTTTAATAAAAAGTCAAGGAAAACAGTTCTAATTCAGTTTTTTCATTTCATATTTGTTTATGGCTCTGAGCGACCTTGAAAGTTCGACAAATTTATATTATCAAAAAATCGTCTATTTTTACTTATGCACATTTTGGCTTGCTGTGGCCTTATTTGTAAAGATACAATTATGAAACTTTACAGGTTTGTAGTTCAAATAACAAAAAAAAATAAAAAAAATTAAAATAGACACATTTTTTAAAATACGATCTTGAAAAAAATTATAAAGTGAGTGAAGAAAAGTAACTAGATAATGCAAGTTTTGCTAAGCCTACAAAAAAAGCTCCGCTGAGCTCCGGTCTAAAATTGTCATTTTATGAAAGCTTATACTATTGTCTAACATGTCTATAAATTGTATTGACAACTGTAGACAACCGCCGAACAAAGTCTTAAAAATAAGAGTTCGACAGCGACTTTTCAAAAGGCTATAAAATCATTTTTTACCTTTTTTAAACTAAGTATGAAGTTTGCTCTCCACATTCTTATGCGCAATTAAGGTAATTGAAGTTAGTTTACTATTTTTCTTTGTCATGATTAAGAATTAATTTATAATTTATTGATTTATTTTTTTATATATGGAATAACGATTTAGTTAAATTGAATTACTAAAATTAATTTAAATTGACCTAAATTAATTTAAAAGTAAATTAAAACTTAATTTTAAAGAAGTAATTAATATGTATGTACTTAAATTGTGTGTAATATTATAGAATAAACTAATATGCATATGCAGGCAATAATCGTAAAAATAAAATGAAAACGAGTTGTTCCATTTTTTGCAGGTTTTTCCCTCATTTGTATTTCGAAAATAAGTAACTTTGATTGTATAAACTGTTTTTACTCCTCCACATACTTGAAAACTTCATCAAATTTTTTAAAACTTCTAATTTTATCGAACTAAAGAAATATTCATATGAGAACTGAGAACAACCAACGACCGATGAATGACGAACATTCGTCCATTTTGACATTTCGTTTACATGTGCTTTTTTATTTGTCGCGAATGTCGTTTACTTCGTCTAAGAAAATGCTTTTAGAAAGATTTTTAGGTTAGTCAAGTGCTAACAATTCATTCGTTGAAGTGTGGATGGTATGTTACGACCAAATTCTCCCAAATTTCTCTTATTTCAGCAATTACAACCCAAATTTTAATATATTAACATTAAATAAACTAGATTTCTACCTTTTTGTTAAGTTTTTGTGAAGAATTTAGGCTTATATATGTATGTAAGTTTTAAATCCTATTTGTTTTTTTATTCGTTGGTTGGGTATAGTCCTTAACTCCACGTCGATCAAAAAATTTTAAAAAAGCTTTATATTAACAAGAGAACAAACTGGGCGTGGCAGTGGGCGGAAATTAATAGTGTAATTTTGTTTTCCTTGACTATCAGCCCTCAAAATTTTATTGAAATCGGTTTAAAGATTTAGTTTTTATTAAAAAGAGCAATAAGTAGGCGTGTCAGTGGGCGGAAATTGATAGGGAAAATTTCTCTTGAAGCTGAAAATCATTCCTGAAAATTTCAACAAAATCGGTTCAATGGTTTAGATTTTATGGAGTTTTTTCCGCTCTCCCATACAAGTCGCCCCACTGTGTGCCGTTGAGTAATAATGTTCTGATAGTATTCCCGTTTTTTCATCGTGCATAGTTTTTTTATAGATTTTTTTTGGCAGCAGTGTATTTATTCTGGAATGCATCAATATTTAATTTTCCAAACAACTTAAGACGTTTAAAAGTTGTTTTTCGAGCTACATTACAGGCAAGTTCGAACTTGTGGGTTAAAAGAAATGAATAGTAATAAACCACGTTTTGATATTAACTTAATTTTATTTAATATAATGTATAACTATAAGTAACGATAGTAACGACGGAGTATGGTTTTTAGGTTTGAGCTTGGTCTGCTCGTGTCGATGGTCGCCAAGTGAATGATCACTCGACTCGTTGTCTAGCGTTGCCGGAGTGGTGACTCGCCAAATTATCTTTGCTTTGCCGGAGTGGTGAGATAGCACCACACTACTCCCCCCTCCAGTCAGTATGAACTCGTAGTTTGACAAGTCGTCCGGCCCGAGTCCGGTATTCAGGAGGCTTTGTCGGTGGTAAATTGATAGACGATCGATAGAAACCCTTTCGATGTTACCTTCAACGAGAATTTTAAAATATTTATCATATCGTTTTTTTACAAGAAAGGGTCCATTATATGGTGCTTGCAGAGGTTTCCTTACATCGTCAACTCTCACGAAAACATACTTACAGCTCGAAAGGGCTGGTTGAATGAAAAAAGTTTGCCTAGAGTTGTGGTGCATTGTGTTCTGCGGTCGAATTTGGTCGATGGCTTTGGAAAGATTGCGCACGAAATCGGGATCGGTTAAGTTTTTCTTCCTCGGAACGAAAAATTTACCTGGAACATTTAAAATCTTACCATACAGTAGCTCAGCCGGTGACGAGTTCAAATCTTCTTTGCAGGTTACACGCAAAACAAGTAAAATAAGAGGAAGTTCTTCCGACCAACTAGCAGGCATTTTCGTTTTGAGTGCAGACTTCAAAGAGCGATGCCATCTTTCCACCATTACATTCGCCTGAGGGTGGTATGAGGTAGTCTTCAAGTGTTTTACTCCTAGTACGTTATTGAGCTGCCTAAAGAGACCAGACTCAAATTGTCTGCCTCGGTCCGTAGTGATGCGAGCAGGAACACCGTATCGCGAAATCCATCCCTCGAGAATCGCTTTTGCAATAGTCTCCGCCGTGATATCAATTATAGGTATGGCCTCTGGCCATCTGGTTTGTCGGTCGATTATTGTAAGTAGATAACAAAATCCATGCGATGGGGGTAATGGGCCAACTATATCGACATGGATATGCTCGAATCTTTCAACAGGTTCATCGAATGACTGGAGCGGTGCTCTAGACTGTCGTTAAATCTTAGAGCGTTGACACGCAACACAGTGCTTCACAAAACTTGATGATTCTTTTCGCATACTAGGCCATACAAATTTTTGTTGCAGCAGTTTCGTATTTGCTCTAGTTCAACCATGAGCCAAGCCGTGAATTTGTTCTAAAACAATTTTTCGAAATTTTTTAGTAACAGAAGGACGAACGTGCGTACCTGATACATCGCATATGAGATAACTTGTATTCAAATTGGTAACTTTTTTAAGAATCAGAGAAGTTTTGTTGTCGTTCAACAAGCTTTTCAGCTCAGGATCTATGCGCTGATCCTCCGCCAACTGATCGTAGTCAAGGCCAGGTTTGATGGTCGCTTCAGCAATCCTAGAAAGAAGATCTGGAACTATGTTTTCCTTACCCAACACGTGTCGAATATCCGTTGAAAACTGGCTGATGAATTCTAGTTGTCTTCCTTGTCTAGTCTTTTGTTGAAATGTAAACACAAGAGGTTTATGATCAGTGTATATCGCGAACTCACGTCCTTCCAAATACCGTCTACAATTTTTTATGCCTTCATAAATCGCTAGAAGCTCACGGTCATATGTCGGCTTTTTGGAGAAAAATGCTAGCGGCTTTGACTCGTTGCGATGTGTTTGGTTTCAAACCGCTCCGATGGAAAAATCCGAAGCATCAACTGCCATTGAAAACACACCATCTTTAGCGGGATGAACAAGCATTGTTGCCTCGCAAATTGCTGCTTTATATTGCTGGAAAGCTTCTTCTGCATCGGGAGTCCACTTTAAAAGTCTCTTATCATTCTTGACGTTACCTTCGATCAAACACTGCAGACGATCTTGAATATCGACAGCATTTGAAATGAACCGTCGATAAAAATTGATCATTGCCAGAAATCGACGCAGCTCTTTCGCTAATATTGGTTTCTCATAATTCGCAATGACCTCTACTTTGGAAGGCAAAGGTTTGATGCCTTCAGGAACAATCAGGTGTCCCAAAAACTTTACTTCACTTTTCCCAAAGACACATTTTGCAAGATTAACCGTGAGTTTGTAGTCATTTAGCCAATTAAACCAAGCTGTGGCGGAGAAGATTCGCACATTTTTGGGCAATCCACCCACGGCTGGTAAGATGAAGCTTTGAAACAGCGTTTGATTAAAGAATTAACGCCAAGTGAGCAGGGAAAAATAGAAAACCTCCTATCCCAAATGGAACTGGGCGACAAAAAAACCTTCCCGGTTTCTGGAAGAAATGTGTCACCTCGCGAATGATTCCGTTAAGGACAAGTTTCTGGCTACCCTCTGGCTGGGATGCTTACCAGTCACCTTGCAGCAAATTCTTTCTCCATGGAGCGAAGAGTCGCTCGAAAAGCTCGCTAAGATGGCGGATGGAATTCTCGAGACGACAATATCAGACGACATATCAGAAGGTTGCGTGTTCATATCACGTCGGTCGGGGTCACCAGTTGTGGGTTAAAAGAAATAAATAGTAATAAACCACTTTTTGATATTAACTTAATTTTATTTAATATAATGTATAACTATAAGTAACGATAGTAACGACGGAGTATGGTTTTTAGGTTTGAGCTTGGCCTGCTAGTGTCGATGGTCGCCAAGTGAATGATCACTCGACTCGTTGTCTCGCGTTGCCGGAGTGGTGACTCGCCAAATTATCTTTGCTTTGCCGGAATGGTGAGATAGCACCACAAACTTATGCTTTTTTGGATCAAACATTAACTTTTGACCACAACCTATTCCATTAGCTTCATAGATGCAGTCTTTTATTGCATTTCAATTATTTTCTATTTTTGATATAGGTACGTGTGACATCTGTTCTCAATCCATTTAAGCCGGAGAAGTTAGTGCGTATTTGTTGCAATATTTGATCTGTTAACATTTTTCGAAGAAAATGTAATAGGCTTAGGCATATGATCGGAAAAAGTTTCTGTGCCAACGGCAATGTCTTCAATTAAATGAGCTGTTGCATATGATGGCGATGGGCAGCTGTAATCAATTACAGAAGAACCTCTGCTACTGACACAGGTATACTCGCCTTTTCTATCATTGATGCTCCGACCATTTAAGATAAAAGCTCCAGTATCTTCAAGTTGTTCCAGAAGTTCCAGAAACAAATTTCAGTTACTGTCAAATGGTATCTTTTGAGGACCTTATTTCTGCAAACAGAAATTTAAAGCTGTAGGGTTGATGTCTACAGAACCTCTCGTTCCTGTTCTACAATTCATATCTTCAAAAACAATAAACTTATCTACATATATCACTTTCGGCAAAAAATGTTATAAGCTTGTCGAAATCATTTCTCCAGTGATTGCAGTTGAGACATACAGGAACAAAGTTTACTCTAGAACTTCCAAAACTTGATTGTAGTATTAATGTATCGTTGCAATGCATGAATTTAAGTTGGTGTGTAATTTCTATGCTCTTCTTGTAACCATATAAGCACCCCCCACTGACTCTCACAAAGTTGGAATTTTTTGTTGCAGGAATCCAAATAAGTTTAAAATCGATAAAATATTTTTCATAGTTTTTTATATTTTCAGACATTAAAAATGTTTCAAAGAGAAGAAAAATTTGAAATTTATTTATAAAATTAAAAAAATTACATACAAGTGTTTTTTTTACCAGACCAGCTATATTATAAAATAACCTGACAGGCATTTTATTGCTAATTTTGAACCGGTGTGGTGAAACGCTTACCGTGTAGCTCAGTTTTTTTTAGGAGATCTGTAAGGTAGACTTTATCTGCTTCATTAAATGCTGCAATTGAACTACTCTTGTCGTATTTAAAACGGTGGTATCCTTCTACAATAAGAGTCCAACGCTTGTTTTAAGTTTTAAGTAGGCATCGTTTAATGTTTCGAAGGTTATATCTTTCATTTCTTTCGTTTAAAGTTAAATCTTTGTTGATAGATATTTGTGTATTTTTTAGCTGCAAGTTGACGATAGGACTGAACTCACATCATTGGTGCTTGAGTGCTCGAAAATATAGGCGGAGTTACTCTCCCTTGAGTTACGTATTTTCCTAACACTGTTGGTCGTGGCGGCTACTTTAAGAGTTGATCGACACACTTGTTGGAATTGTTGTTTAGCCTAATCAACATTTTCTGTTTTTTAAACCTCTTACCACAAATTTTAGTCTTTTAGAACTTTTTTTTGCTCCTCCAATCTTTTCTCCATTGCAATATCATTTGTTTTTAGTTGTTCGATTTCAGTATATATTTTTTAAGTTTCTCATCTAATAGTTTGCTCATTTCGCTAATAATTTTTCTGTTATTGAATCGGTCATGGTGTTTCTAGGACAAGACTTTTTTATTATGCAGTTTTCAATTGGCAATCTGGAAGCAGAAAAAAGTATTCTGAAAGCGTTCAATTGGGCAAAAGTGACGCTGATCCTGAAAAAGAAGAGATTTCTCTTCTGGATTTAAATTCAGAAGCAAAAACAGAATTACTCACACATTCGAAGATTTTAAATGTCACATTGTGAAGTGATTGCTTGAAATTAAAATAAAAAAATAAAAAAATGGAAAATAATTTTCAAAATATCGTCTTCCTCATCTTCTTCATCAAGTGATGACGTTGCAGTTTATTTTCTGTGTCGGGCGCAAAAGAGATAGGTGTAGTAGAAAAGTAAGTGGACTGGAAAGTATAAGTATATAAAAGTTTTCAAAATAGACAAAAAACGTCGTAACCTAGACAAAATTCGCATAGAGCTGCAAATTGGCACAGACGTTAAATAAATTATTATAAATAAAATGTCAAAAGTCCCCGACTATCCGAACTCTGCAAAGGGTTAAAATTTTTCTCGAAAACGGTAAATTTTATCGTTAAAATATGTTTACAAAAGTTGTAGATGATACAATTCTCTACGAAATGGTTGGAACACTTTTTCTCGTACGACTCACCCTTCGTAAGATATCGCGGTTTTAACAATTACAAAATTCATATTTTACATAATATGCACACATTTCGGAACCACCTATGAATAGTAATGTACTTAGTGCATTATTTTTAACGTGGTTTTCCCAGTAGGTATACTCCACGATCTATTGTGATAAAGAAAGTTTGATTGGATCGTATCCTGTTGATTGTATGAATGGCAATATTGCTAAGGATCAAAATGGAAAATGTTGTTTTCTTCTAAATGTTATTATAATAGATAATTTTGTCTTGTTCTACTTCGTCGACCATTATTTCTCCATCTTCATTTTCTTCTTCCTGCTGAATTTCTGTTCTCTGTTCTGAGAAAAGGGATGCATTAATTGTCTCTTCATTAATGTCATAAATATTTTAATATGATCTATTTGTTTCAATATAGCAAGTCTGACCCTGAAGTTAATGCATACTGGCGAACAAAATAATACCACTTTTTGACAGCCACAATTCTTACTACAATTCGTCTTGCAGTTACAAAAAAAATATAGTACTTAGCAGTTTTCTTGGAGCAGGTGGGAGTAGAGTTTGAATTGACTCTAAATAATTATCTCTTAATTTCCAACCCCAATTCAATTCAGACAAGACGACTGTACTGTTTTATTGTTCTATGCAGATTTTATAAACTTCAAATATCTATATTTGTCTATGGAATCAATTTTTCTGGAGCACCATAGATTGCAAGAAGAAAACGAATTCCATTTGTAATGATGTCATGTGGTGAAGAGTCAATCTTTGTAAATATTTCCGCGCAATCAATTAAATCATTAGGTTTTTCGAACAACTTAAATACTGCTGTTTTACCCCTTTTAAAATTGCTCATGTAGTATTGCAATTCGCAACCTGTTATTGCATGTAAAAATAAAATATGAGCTTGACAATTCCGATATGCAGTCAGACTTTGTGATGAATATATTATTGTTGATTGTACTTGATCTTTCCCAGGTTCCAAAAAGTAAATAATTTTGTAATTTGGAGTTCGTGCAGTCAATAATATCAACAAATCAACATCTTCCCCAACAAGTTGTATTTGAACTTGTCCATTGTTCTATTGCTTTTTCAATTATAAGGACATCAGCGTCTTATCAGCTTGTTTTATTGGAATACCAGGAGCTGTTAATTTTTCACATAACATTGAAATGAAGCGAAACTTATTCATAGTATTTGCAAGAAATTGTTGTCGGTTTGTTGGAATGTTCATAGATCGATGAAAAACGTTATAAACAGACGAAGATATAGAATACCGTTCCATTTGAACAGCATCCCACAATTGGTTTCCATTTGTAAAATATTGGCCCCCTAGTTTTCTCTTAAGCTTATTCCACAAGTTCTCAATCTGGTTGAGATCTGGAACTTAATTTGGCCATGAAACAATGGAGACTTCTTTCTCTCGAAACCAATCTCGCACAAGACCCGCCATATGTTTCGGATCAGTAACTTGTTGAAACTTCCATCGGAGAGGCATATTCTCTGCAGCAAATGGGAGCATAACATCTTCCAAAATATCCCTATACCCGTTTTTGGTCAGGATGTTATTGATACGGAATATAGGGCCCACACCATACCAGGAAAAACAGTCCCAAACCATAATATTACCTCGACGGAGTTTAATATAGTTTTTTTGGTATAGCGTGGATGATACATAGGTCTTTCCTTTTGGTCGTCGGACATTACGCCACGAATTCGATGAGAATAAATTAATTTTTGTTTCGTCACTCCAGAGTAAATAACGCCATTTCTTAGCTCCTTCAGATCCACTCCAACTTGTATGGCTTAAGGCAAATTCTTTTCGTGACCTTATATTATTCGCTCTTAGTAAAGGAACTTTCCTGGCTAATCTTCCTGGTAGATTGAAGTTCTGAAGTATTCTGTGAATTGTGCGTGCACTGACTTCATCATTTATTTCAGGATCCGGTGATCAGTACCTATAGTAATTGATGTTTTCTTCGGCCTTCCCCGATTTTCGCACAATGATCTGGCCTTGAGAGCATTTGTTACGAAATTCTGGGATCTTCCTAGGGCTTCCGCTATAAATTTATACGTTTTACCTTCATTCCTGAATTGTAAAACTATGTATTCTTTTTTCTTCTATTGAACAGTGGACGTTTCTGCCTATATTACAACTGTGACATACAAAAAACTTATGTCTTTAGATAATAAAATTATTTTTAAACAAGTTACCTTAAAAGTTAGTATCCTCTTTGAAATAAAAAAGATATTAAGTTTGAATTAATTTGATGGACACCTATTTTTATGACCAAATTCACACTCAAAATCTTAATGCAGCAAAATAAAAAGAACAGTTCATCATAACACAAACAAAATGCAGTAAGCTCAGCATCAATGTCAAGAAAATAACCGTTATTTCTTAAAACAAAACTTCTTGCAAGGTTCGCGATAAAAAAAAACAGTTATTTTACATCAAAGAAGTGGTGAAGAAAAATTGAATCACACCTATTTTTTTGACCAGCTGTGTATATAGCGTATACCGACTGGGGAAACCACGTTAAAAAAATGCGCTAAGTGCATTGCCTCATAGTTTGTGCGGAAATGTGTGCATATTATGTAAAATATGAATTTTGTAATTGCTAACACCTCGATATCTCATGAATGGTGAGTCGTGCGAGAAAAAGTGTCTGAACCATTTTTGTAGAGAATGGTATGATCTACAACTTTTGTGAAAATATTTTTACAAAAAAGGCTGGGTGCGACCCATACTGATTACTTCCCATTTTGTATTTGTTGTAAAAAAGTGTTAATCTATCAATATCATTGCTTGTTGTGATGATATTTAAGCCGAAAAACAATTTTTGTCACTTTTCTGTAAGTTTCGATTTTAGTTTTTTATTTTTCGTAAAATAACCATCGAATCGATATTTGTCAAATTTTAACATATATAAACTTAAATAATTTTGAAGTGAATATCGGTGCTTATTCTCATATATTAAAGTCAAAAAACACTTTTTTGAACATTTTTATTTTTTGTAAGAAAACTGTCAATTGAATTTTTTCGAAAACTTTACCAGATGTCAAGGATAGTATTTTCTATAGTAAAAAATTATTTCGAAGGTGATATCATTTTTCCTTCATTGTATATTTGCGCTCGAATTTTTTTTTACGTGTTTAATTAAAAAAAAAAAATAACGGTGTTTTGAAATATTTCAAAATTTATACCATTGTATTACATTGCTATCTACACAATAAAATTTATTTGAAGTCAATAGCATTATCCGTTCCTGAGATATTTGCGACAAACTAAAATTTTCACTTATTTTTTTAAACTGCTATGGTGAAAAAACCGCTTGACAAATTTTTATAAAAGTCCTTTCAGCTTCTTTCGAAGTTATAACCTGTCGAACAAAATTTAATTGGAGTCGATATCTCTACCAGTTCTTGAGATATCGTTAACGAAAAAAGGTATCTCGAACGTACGAACGTACATAACATACGTACGAACGTACGTACACACACACCCACAGACATCTACAAATGATGAATTTAGATTCTAGGAACCATAAAACGTCCAGATTTGTCAAAAATTTCAATTTGACAAATCGGACAGATTGCAATAACTCCCTATGGGAAGTTAATAAAATTTACCGTTTTCGAGAAAAATGGAAAAAATTTTTGACTATTTGGCCTTAAATAATTTTTTTGCAGAGGCCGGATAGTAGGGGACTTTTGACATTTTATTTATAATGATGTATTTAACGTCTGTGTCAATTTTCAGCTCTTTGCGAATTTTGTGTAGGTCAAATATAAATTTTTAAACCCACTGGTGATTGTTTTCGGCAGCTTTCCACTTGCAACTTTAGGACCCTATCCATCAACTCAACTATTCTTTTTAATTGCTTTCTGTGCTAAACGCCATATATATAAAGTTCTTAAAGACGACGCCCTCAAAGAACTTTCAAAGCAAAGTCTATAAGGGCGGCAGTATATTAATTTTATTTATACCTATTTAAAAACGTTCGAGTTTTCAATGAATTTGTGTAATTGACAAGGTTTGTGTAGACAGCTATTTTCAAATCACACAAATAATTTAAATACATAAATATGTAGCACACAAATATGTATGAATTGATTTTTGTTGCTGATGAGACGATATGCTTATAAACACAAATTTGATTTGTTATGCTGTGGTACACAAATAACAAACAAATTGTTTTATGTATGCTATTTGTGTTCATCAAATTTTGTGGTTCATATGTTTTGTGTATTTTTATGACAGAAATACACAAAATTATACACAATTTTTTGTTTATAAATAAATCGTGCAAATTAACTCGAGCCATTGCTTCTTCCAATCATCACCATTTACTTTCATATTGTTTATATGTATATGTTATGTATAAAAAATCGTTGCATTTAAATAGCAAGTGTATAGTCTGTTAAGTCATAAAGGGATTAAGTTTTATGACTTTATAATCAAAGCGAAAAAGTGGATTAACAAAAATTTGATTTAAATTTAGTTGAACAATTTAATACATATCAAAATGTAGAATTTATAAATTTCATTCTCAAACAACATTGTAACATCAAAAAGAAACTATAAAAAATATTAAAATGTGTATTTAAAGAAAAAACATGCATTTGGTGTGCCCGTGAATAACGTTCAGGTGGCACAAGTGGGGATTGAACCCATACCACTGGCATGAAAATTGTAGTACAAAATAAAGTAGGTAAATGCTTTACGGACTTAAATTAAATAAGATATTTTCCTTTTGAGATTGTATCTATTGCGTTTCGTATTTGAATTGAATACGAAATATTTAAAAGTCGTTTCGTATTTGAACAAATGAATTTAAAGAAAAATCCAAATTCGTCATTCAAAAATTATTTCGTATTTCAATTTTAATACGAGTGTATTAAATTCTAGCTCTCAGTTTTTCTCTGGTGTATGAAAAAAACTCGTCCAATTTTCGATATTATCATCATCATCATACTTTATCGTGTTTATGATGTTTCTAGGATTTAGATCTTCATTTTCCTTCCTTCTTAGATAATTCTCGTCATCAGATCCTAATATATTTATTTTGGTATCGCCGCTCTAAGGTTGTATGTTCGTACTTTCGCACGATCGTACCTTCATACTTGATGTCTGCATGAAAGCCTTCAATTAGTTCCCATAAATGAGTATTCTACTTCAGTGTAGAATTTAGTTAAAATAAAAGTTTAAGTTTAAATATTGTGCATTATTTATTTATTCTTTATCAAAATGTGTACGAAACAAGTGAACCTACACGTTTTACAGACCAATCTTCACTGGGTTGGGTACACTAAAAAATTGAGTACACTGGATAATCCAAGATTATTGAGTTTAGGTTATTCCGAAAGCAGAATTTCTTATTGTTTCGAGATGTAGGGTTTATAATATTTTGAACAGTATATCTCCATTTCGTTTTCGGGAAAGAAATCAACTTTATATTTCTTCCAAAATTTGGACACTTTCAATTTTGATATTATATATGAAACTAAACCAATAATTAAAATCTTTAATATACATACATACATATGTTTCAAAAGGCAAAACAATTCTTTAAGGACTATGCGAAGACTTTCAAGAGGCGAATACAGTTTACTTGATTTGCCCAAAGCAATGTATGTTTTGGAGTATATATTCATATTGTTTACCTCAATAATTGTGTCTATTTTAAGATTCAAAAAATATTATCGCACAAATAAGTCGATGTTTGTTTTCTTGTTGTACATTCTGGCAAGTTCATTTCATTTCAATCAAACAAATATTTTGGTATAGTGCGCTTTTTTACAGAAGGAGGATGTCAAAAAACTGCCATGACGTGGTCTAGCTCAGTCTTCGTTTTCAGAAGTTCTCACTGACGCGACGTCTTGATTGTATTTAAAGACAAATTGGATAAACTTGAAGATTACCATTCTTGTTGTGATTTTAAGGAAATAGTAAAACTTTAAAAATTAATTAAATATAGGAAATAATGTTTTCTGCTTCAATTTCACGTCTTATTATTTATTATAACTTCATTTTGTCAATTAATATTTATTATATTATTAATGTTATACATATGTACTGTATTACAGTACTGCTGCTTTTGGAATAGGTCAACTTTTGAGAATTACTTTGTTACTATACATACATATGTATGAAAATTGCAAATTCAAGTTCTTTGAAAGCAGTTTACAAAATCAAAAGTTTGGATTTTTTTCTTGAAGATTGAGAATTTATAATTTTTTAACAACTTCCAGTTTTCCCAGCAGTTAGGAGATTAATGTTAACAGAATGTAATATTTTGTTTTACAGAGAAAAGTGTACCTTAAGTTTCTTCCAAGTGTACTTATCACTTTTTATAAAAAAAATTTAATTCAAAGTGATAGTTCAACGGTTTTCCAGTCGCGGTTTTCTTTAAATTATTTCCAATTATCGATTATTTTATGTCGTTCAAATTATTATTATAGATTTTAATATTTTTGTTCTTTAAGGGCACAACATGGCTGCAGCACAGATACTACAATTGTATAACACAAAAAACAACAAAAGTCAAAAAAGAAACAAGTCCAAATACTTTTATGGACGTATCAACATACTCCAGGAAGAAGAAGAGTCAAATTCTATTTCTGGCCAGCAGTTTCAAACGTTACCACAAATTAAGTGCACATTCTCAAAGCTTTTCCAAAACTTTTTTTGCTTTCAGTCAACTGTTAACGATAACAAAAGCTTTAAGGATAAAAAAGGAAACTTTAAATGGAAAGAAGATGATATTAAAGCTCATTTGCAGCAATACCATGAACTTCTGTCTTCGTATATTGCTGATAAAAGTTACACGAAGAAAAGGTATAAAGGGGCTTCAAGCTTCAAATATCTTTTTGCCTCCGCCATTACTGCCAATGATGATTTTAACAGACAAATGTACGAGTACAACGAACGAAAATATTCCGGCACAGAGGAACAAAGTCCGCAAAAGACATTATACTTATGGTGGAAAACTTTTTTCAGTTTTTCAGAATGCGAAACCCCAACACCAAACGAAGAAAAATATGTTGTTGCCTACACTGATACTTTTGATGATTTTGAAGTTTCCCTTCTCGTCTTTCCAAGGACTGATGCATGCGAAGGTAATCAGCAAAATGGTCAGAGTTTTTTCGCTCTGGAAAGTGCTGAAAGTCCGGCAGCAGCCATACAAAATAAGACGGTTTTGTGGTCGAATAATTGCTTTGTTAATAATGAAACCAGTAACAAAAATCACTTCCAATACGAAACATTTTTATCGAACAATTTTCATTCATCAATATCTCTGTCTTATAAAATGTTTTCAAATAAAGAAGCTAAAAAAAACTCTGACAATGAATTTGATGCTAAGTACACTCCAATTTCACCACTTGGAATTAACACTATTAATACAGGGAGCTATAAGCAATCTAAAGAAGAAAGTTCAAGGCAGAAAGTCTTTATACGTTGCCACTCAAGAGTACAGACAATTTCAAAAATTAGGAATTGCGAGAAAACAGCATATTTTGTCAATTTTATCGCTTCAATGGAACCTAGAGGGGGAAAGAAATACTCTTCTGCAACAAAAACCGATACTACCACAACTAGCAAAAAGAAAAACTATGCTCAATGCTGCCAAAACGATGTCTCTAGAAACATTGTTTCATCAGAAATTAAAAAAACATGCTTCCTTCAAAAGCGAATTGATATCCTTATGAAAGATACTCCAAATGTAGCTAGCAGAATCTGTCCGCAATGCAAATTTAAGGCAAATGTCTGTCAGAAATCGAAATCGCCAGGATATTGTCCAGAATGTTTCCAAAATAATAAAACATTACAAAAACACGAAGAAAAACCAATTTGGAGCAATGTTGATGATGAGCGGCTACAATCATCAAACTTCTTGTCATCAAATACTTTCTCATCATCCTATTTTTCGCATTCAAGTTCAACTACAACTCCAACATTATCACGATTATCTTCCGAAAAACAACGTTGCTACAATAAAAAACAAATACAGTTATCTAAAAACGAACAATTGCAGAATCAACATCATCAAAAACAACGAACGTCTAAAACTAACAACTTCAACTGCCCCAAATGCAACAGCAGAGAATGGACTCCAATCAAAACCAGCAGCAAAGACGATAATACTGTCAATACAGGATCATCAACAGCTAATAAATCAAGATCTTACAACACAAGAACATCATTTAGTGGGAATGCTTTCAAAGCTTTTGCAGATATTAAGAGGCTTACGCGTGCCATTTTTCCACTTATTATCATCTTTAATATTTTGCCACTTCTATATGCTGGTAAGTAAACTTACTTTGATAATATAATATAGCAACATTCTCTTTCCTATGCTCCCGAATTTCTCTTTTACAGATTTTATCCATAATTATTGTTTTAATCAAAACTTGATACAGTCCTTTACATGCATTTAGAAAAATAATAAAATCATTTTTAAGCATTGGAGAATTATCCCAATGAGTGAACAAATAGTTTTAAAAATACCTTTAAAACATGACGCTAAACTAAGGACTTAGAACAATAGTGTCCATATCGTCCTCCTTCAGAGCCAGACGGAGAAGAGGTGAGATCGGAGCCTCGATGAACTGTTGGGGATTATACGTTAGCATTTTGGTTACAATTACATAGGTAGATGAACCTCAGTCTCCATTCAGGCCTGACAGTTGCCGACTTTAGTATTCGTATATATACATATATAATGGTAAAATAATAGATCAATTCGAAGAAAGGACGTATGAATATAAAAAAGCTTTAAAGGTTACAGTTACATCAATTGTGATAACAAATTACATGCAGCAGTGAAGAAAACCTAAAGATTTAGCCAGTGGCTTAGCGTTCCGTGTGCAACTATAAATTCGGATATATTTATTTTGCATTCAACTAGCTTTTGCCCGCGGCTTCACGTTAAATTCGTGGTAACACGGTTCCAATTTCCTGATTTAGAACACAGAAGGGAACTCGGAATAGAATATTATTTGAACCGTATCCAAAGCCAATTTTGTTTTCAGAAAACCAAATCAAGACAACAATAGCAAATCGCAAATCTAAACACGAATAGCCAAAAATCGAAAGCAGTTAAATCAATGTATGTTAATCAATCGAATACCAGTAAAAGTACCGTATGCACTGTAGTGTGCGAAGAGCAGGGTGATGCCCGCATTTAAGATCAGATAGAAAGCGCACAATGTTACCGAGTTTCAAAAACATATCAGCGCCATCTGTCAGAATCCATGAGTAACACTTATTTGTGTTTCAAATGTCTAACACAAATTTCTAACCCAAATTTTGGGGGCTGGGGGAAGATTTCCAAATAAAATAATGCAGGTATTTTTCGTTGGTAACAAAGAGGCTGTGTACCGATTTTTAGCTTCCTACCTTAAAAAACTGCGAAAAGTCCCATATAAAATTTCACCCCCTCTCTTAAGGGGTTGAGTGCAGATTTAGAAAAAGCGATTTTTGGCTGAATGCTCCACAAACTACAAACTTCCACCCCCCTTTTTAAGAAATAGTGGCGTTAGAAAGAGACAAACAGTAGCCTATGTCACTTTCCAGCCCTTAAAATATCACCACTTAAAAAATCAAGTCAATTCGTCGCTCCGTTTTGCCGTGAAAGTCGGACAAACAAAATCACTTTGACATTTATAATATTATACATAGTATAGTAAAATATATTTATTGCATTGATTCGCTAATTAAGTTCTTAATCTTGTCGATATTCTAGTTGTACCCTCTACCACCTTATCTTAAATAATAATTATTGTACGTCATATAACAATGTACCTATCAAAGTGGTTGGAGTAAAAAAATGTTTATGTAAATACGTGATTTGTATCTAATCTTAATTAATAGATATTGTTTCTAAGTGGTTGATGTAAAATAAAGTTTATATTAATAAAAGTGATTGTAAAACATGCATATGTACATACACTACTTTGTATTTTAAGATATTTTTATTTTTCTAGGATTAAAGTTTTCGTACAAAAGTCATCATGGCTCTATTTTATACGTCTACGTTTATGGAGGGATTCCTATCCTTCAATGTTGTTGAGAAAGATTGAATTAGGGATCTCAATCGACTTTGTTAAAATTAATTTTCACTTTCCAATGGGATGACTATTTAAGTACAAAATAGCTTTCTCCTTTTTTCCTTTAGTCACAAAATTTGAAAGCATTGAAGAAATATCCTTCTTCAAAGCTACATACAATTTTTGAAAGCTTCAAAAGCTTTTATCAATTTTATTACAACTTAAAGCTCTGCTCCGAGTAAAAAGTTAAATTCCAACAAATTTATTCCATCATTGTATATACATACATTAATATATGAAAAGACAAACTTATGAGTAAAAAAGGATGGTTTATATTATATGAGGTTCTTAGCAGATGATGGGGCAAGTTGAGGAGATATTGGTTCATTAAATAACCGATAATTTTGCTACCAGTTTAAGTAGGACTAAAGATGTTAGTTAACTTGAATTCTCCAAAAAAATTAAAAATTAACAGATATACCGGAACGGGGTAATCAAACTAAAATTTATCTCTGAAATATAACAAAAACTTAAGAATATAATGTGTATTTATTTCTCAACACAAACATTATTAAAAAACATTCATAGTCCTAATCTTGTATTTGTTTACAAAAGAATCCTCTCAGAGAAGACAGTCAAATACGCAAGTTTCTGTATCTATCTAAACTCAAATACCAATAATTATTATGATAAATTTTTCAACCCCCGAAAAAGCTGAATTAAAGCTTTTTACACCTGAAAAGAGAACATTCAATGTACTGGAACGATTCATCTGTACTGGAACTTGATTAAAAGAAAATTAAATTTATCTAACAATGTTCAGTCGATTTGAGTTTGCAAAGATAACCAAATTCAACGTTTCGTATACTTGCGCTCCCCAATTATCTAATTAAAAATCTGTTGAAAAGGCTTAAAAAATCGCTAAACTTGGTCCGTTTTATGAGCAGAATTTGTAACCTATTTTTTTTTTTTTTAATAACAAGTGTGCATTTCGCTAACGCATGGTGGCACATTTTTCTTGAGTTGTTGCAGCTTCTTTCGATTTTTTGTACTGTCATAATTTCGTATTATTAACCCAGCTGATATAAACCAAATCACTAATAATATAGTTGCTCCGTTCTGTGTTGTTGAAAATAAGAAAAAAAGCGTGAATAAAATGAATTAACTAAAAAAAAAATTAAAGCATCATGGAGGATTTCTACTAGTACTTAAAAATTAAATTTATATTAAAATCAGTGCTTTTTTAACTTGTAACCATAAAACATAACATATTAAATATATTAAAGATAAACCAACATTATCATTTTTGTATAGTTATTCTAAACACATGTATATATCTACTTGAGCGTAGGTATACCTATGTTAGGTAGCTTTGTGATATTCATTAAATTTTTCTTAAAGGGGGTTGGAAGGGGAGGGGCTGAGAGATGTCGAAAATGTTTATTTAATAGTCTGTAGATAACTTGGCTTTTCTATTTCAAGATAAAACTTTATTTTAAGGCCGCGTATATTTTTGATTTCATTTTTGGATATTTTTTGGATATTTTTTGGTAATACTGCAAACATAGATCTTTAAACAAGTTGACTTCTAAAATATTAATAAACCTTTTAGTTTTACTTAGTTTAAAGTAAAATTGTTTTGTTTGGCAATCGTTACAAAAATTTTGGCACGAAATTGTGTAAATGCCTGGAACCCTAAATACTTCTTTTTTGAAACATAAGAATTAATTTTTCGTCTGTATCACTCAGGGAGGACTCAGCTGTTTTATGTTGTAAAAAACGTAACCTCCATACAACACAGATAATAACACTAATAAGAAACAAAAAAAGTTTTGCAGTACGCTGAATACGTGTGGAAAAATACCTTAATTTTGAATTAAATTCGAGCTTGTTTTCTTATGTCAGAAAAGGTACATTTATAGTACCTACATAGTACAATGTACATATGACAACAAGAATCTTGTTTTCATATTAAAAACCACAATAAAGCTACTATGCCTTAACATAGCTGTGTTTATGATAGAAATAGACAACAAATTGTCAATTTAACATATCGCATAATTTATAACATCAAAAAATCTAAATTCATAACTATATGAGTGTATAGTACCTAAAACAAGTTATTTATTCAGTACCAGAATTGGATAGAAAGTCAATTTTTAAAAGTTATAACACAAATGACAACAGATTAAAATTAAGGTTTTGGTTTTGCTGTTGGTTTAAAATCTTTTTCTTTTTTTTATTAAAATGATTTTTTTGGAAATTTGCGCCTCCCGCCTAAGCCGAGAGCGATGACCGACCCCCCTTTATTTAAATTTAGTTGTATTAAGCCCCTTTATAAAACAAACGTTTTTTTTGCAGTCCGTAGTGATCGTGCTTCTCCTCCTCCTTTTCGACTTTCTAAAGATATTGTTTTGACCGCCATCTTGAAATAAAAAAATTACATATGAGTTTTGCGAAATCGATGAATAAATTATTTTCAGTAAAATTACAGTAACAATAATTATAAACTCTTTCCGACAGATTCAACTCTATCTATTCTTCTATTTAAAATTTAATTGAAATTAGTGCTATGTACATAAGTATGTATGTATGCAGCGGAGTAAATGAAAATAATGATTGATAAATTATACAGATTAAAATAAAACTGATTTTTGTTTCAATAATTGTTCTTAAAAAACCTACATTGTGTCGAGTAGTGAACCGAGTCATTAAGCTTTCAAATTTTATCAATTTTTCTGCAAAAACTAATATGTGTAAACAATGACAATATTAAAAATATAAACATAAATAAAAGAATTTCAAACACGGTTACAAAAAAAAAAAAAAATTGCATATACATACAATATACATATTATCTATCAGCAATACAATATCATCATGTTTGAAGGATAAAATAAAAAAAACTATTATGTAAAGTTGATAATTAATTCTCGAAATAGAAATGGAAAAACCAGAAATAAAATGTTAATGAGAAATAATTTTAAAACTTTAAACCTAAATACTCTTCTTCTTCTTTTTTCTACTTAATTAAAAAAAAAATTCAATCTAATTAATAATATTCAATATACTTTTCGGTTGTCTTCGATGGTTTTAATTGAATTTTAATTTAAAAATATTTGTTCGCCGTCGAGTAAATCTTACAGACTTTTCATCAACAACTATCTTTTTAATAAAATAACACCAAATTAACAACTCACTTAATATAGTTTATTAATCATTTCATAAACTTCAAGAAATTTTATGAGTAATAGTACCATGGTTGCAGTCGCAATTTGTTGCATTTTGATTCTTTTGGCTGTGTTTATAGTGATCATCATAGTTGTTGGCCAAACTATGGGTGAGTCTAAGTGAGATAAACTTCAACTGGGACCAGGAAATTTCCCAGATGGATAACGAATGCCTCAAATTATATATTAGGCGTTTTAACAAGTGCTCAAAACGAAGAAAAAAATAAATTCATTGTCATTAACACCAAATATACAAAATAATATAAGTCTTACAAGGAGAACGATTTTAAAATTACTGTCGATGCATTTAACATGAACTTATATTCGACTAACGGAAAGTGCCAATGCATAGCAATAAGAAAAACCAAACACCACCGAAAATTACTGAAAATGAGAAAAATAAGGAAGAAATGTCGCAAGAAAAGCCACATCTATATTTTTTAATACAATCTTTTTATTTTTCAATAATAAATAAATCCGCGAAATTCCAATGTACCAAAAGAATTTAAACATATGTTCATCTTTCCCCCAATGGTTCAATTTTAATTATGAAAAAGTTGTGGTGTTATGTTGACTTTAATGTATTTTTGACAAAATTCTTACGTGCAGCATTTTTATATACAATCGGTATCGAACTATAACAATGTTTTGTAATCCAATCAAATCTTTCATAAGATAACTTCCATTAAGTTATGTAAAATAAAGCTCTCAGACAACAATAATAGAAATAAGATAATAAGATACTAAGAAGCCATATTGTATCTTGTAACGTGAACTTAATATTAAAAATAAATAAATACTAGACTTTATCCATTTGTATTAAATATTTATCATATATTAAATCATACAAAAATTGGTGTTTTAACTAAGTATTAGTGTTTATGAAAACTGGGATAGTAAGTGTTATATTTTAGATGATCTTTTTACACTATATTTAAAAGTGGTAGTTAACATTTTATATGTAAATCAAATAAGTGTTATATTATACAAAATGAAAACAAATAAATAATCAGCTATTTTAGTTGTCAAATTGTCATAAAATAAAACAATTTTTCTATGTACTGTTAAAATTGTTATGTCGTATTACCTAAGTCCTAAGCTTATTTTTTATTCACATATAAAAAATAAAAATGTCTTAAAATGATTGAGTGGAGTAAGAATAACATTCTTAAATTAAACGTATCAAAAACTTCATAATGGAACTCATTAATTACTTGGTGCTTATGAAATGTACTTAATTTCATGATAGTTCAAATAAATCAACATGTTAATTGAAATGGTAAGTTTTTTATATTAAAAAAATATAATAGAAAATAACAAAATTAAAATTGATCATTTGCACTCATGATGAGTCCGAAAAAAATTGTTCTACTGTTTTTTTGAGTCACAGAATTCGTGATCAGATTATTACTTCCAAAAGTGCACATCAATTTCAAAATTCTATTTATGATTGTGAGATAAAAGTCAAAATATTACATTTTAAAATGGAAAAACATAGAAGCCAGTCAAAATCATAAAAAAAAAACACATACAAAACAGAATATTTTAAATTTGTCGGTATCACAATCGGACTGTTATGAAAGATAGTTTGAACATAGCGAAACCCCTGTCAATATTTGAGTATCAAACAAGAAAGAAATTAAAAATATCGAAACCAAGCACGTTGCAATACTCATCGTAAATTATTGCATTTTATAATGTATATACATTACCTTAATAAAAATAAATAATAGATAGTAATAGTGCAATAATAGTTGTATTGCATTATTGTAAATGTCATTGTTAATATAGTAGATATCTCAGTACGGGGTTTATAATATCGACTTTAAGATTAATTTGGATATCTAGGTACTGGATATTAAAAATAGTCTTGGTAGATACTTTGATAAGCCAAAATGTCATAAAAGTTCAATAAAAGAAAGGAAAATAGAATATAACAGTAATAAAACAAAAACTAGCTAAATGCAAAATTTCTTCTTTCTTCTCGATCTTTTATTCTGCAAAACTCTAATATTCAACTCGAGTTTATTTAAAGCCCAATTGCTTATCAATTATCAGTTTATAAATCCAAAAAAATTAATAGAAACCCCTATCATCAATTAATTCTTTTAAATACATTACTGTCTGTTGTCTTTGTACATAATATATAATTGAGTTATTCCTAAATGAAAGGCTCACTACCGTATCATTGGAAGTTTTAAAAATTCTTTTCAAACTACAAAAAACCGGTTATTCCATCGCAACTCGCTGCAAAACTATCTTCTATACAGATTGCAACAATAAATTGACGAGACTAAGTGTATTGTTAGTGTTCATTTCAGACTTGTCAGATTCAGGCTAATCTGATAAGAATAAAACCATTCGTTTAAGCAAACCTTACAGATTTACATATTACCACTTAAGATTGTGATACTTGATAAAACTTTTTATTAAAAAGGCACAATGCAGAAGCCAAAGTAGCTCTGAAAAACCCTTCATATTTTGTATTCAATTCATATGTATGTTTGATTGGCTCGATTACTTATAATACTACCATTTTCAAAGCTTTCCTTCCGACTTGCATTAAAATTAAATTGTCCAATGACCTTACATCAACTCACCCTCTTTATCCATTTTTAATAAGACTTTAAAAGAACTTAAATCTCGCCAGGCAGGTAGTGAAAGAGGGGGGGGGGGGGGGGCTACAGCCCCTCCCGAAAGCCTAAAATAAAAACTGAAAATTTCAAATACATACATATATTAAATTCAAATCATACGGACAGATTCATGGTCAACGAAGACGTTCTGCCATCGTTTCAAGCTCTTCTTCATATTCATTCGGATCATTATTATGTTATGCAAATAAGCCATTCATTTGATCTAGATTTTTCTTTGTGGCAATAGAAAGGGGATTTATTTATCTTTGGCAAAACAAAAACAATTTCAGTGCAAACGAGATCAGGACCTGTTTTTGAGAAAATATTGAAATCGAAAGGAAACGTACATACAGCACAGACTGTCCTTTTCTTTGGTTATAATTGTTGTTGTTTTTTAACTTCCCATAGGGAGTTATTGTAATGGGTTTTATGGTTCCCAGAATCTAAATTCGTCATTTGTAGAGAGATGTCTGTGTGTGTGTGTACGTACGTTCGTACGTTCGTACGTATGTACGTTCGTACGTTCGAGATACCCTTTTTCGTTAACGATATCTCAAGAATTAATAATTAATTAATTCGACTGGAATTAAATTTTGTTCGATAGGTTATAACTTCCAAAGGAGCTGAAATTACTTTTATAAAAATTTGTCAAACGATTTTTTCACCATAGCAGTTTAAAAGAAAGTGAAAATTTTAGTTTGTTGCAAATATCTCAAAAACGAATGATGCTATTGACTTCAAATAAATTTTATTGTGTAGATAGCAATGCAATACAGGTTTGGTATAAATTTGGAAATAGTTCAACATACCGTTATTTTTAAAAATAGTAAAAACTAAAAAAAAATTTTTGGAACGCAAATATACAATGAAGGAAAAATGATATCATCTTCAGAATAATTTTTTACTATAGAAAATACCGTCCTTAACATTTGGTAAAATTTTCAAAAAAATTCAATTGACACTTTTTTTACAAAAAATAAATAAGTACAAAAAATTCTATGAAGAGTTTGTAAAAAGTGTGTTTTGACTTGAATATCTCGAGAATGAGCACCAATATTGACTTCAAACTTATTTAAGTTTATACAAAATGCAATTATTAATATATGTTAAAATTTTGACAAATATCGAATTGATATTTTTTTTTACGAAAAATAAAAAACTAAAACCGAAATTTACAGAAAAGTAACAAAAATTGTTTTTCGACTTAAATATCATCGCAACAAGCAATGATGTTGATTTCAAATGTATTTTATTTTCAGCATAATGCATTTGTCAATAACTAAATAATGATAAAATACTAACGAATACCAAACTGACATTTTTGTACAATAAATACGAAATGGGAAGTTATCAGTGTGGGTCGCACCCAGCCTCTTTTTTATTTAGTGTTTTGAATTTTGTTTTTCTATGGAAAAATATTTTGTTGCTTTTTCTTTTTTCCGTGGTCTTGCCTTTAAATTACTGTGCATTGCCTATGTTTGGAAAAAAGTAGATCGAGTGACAGGACAACCGAAATTCATGTCATAGTGTTGTTCTAACATGTTCCGTTATTCTGAACGTAAAACAATAAACGAAGATTGCTTCAATTGTTGAACTAAACAGAAAAAACAATTGAAGCACAAATTAAAATCACACCAAAAATTCGTGACTTCAATAATGTAAAAAATTTAGGATGGAGAAAGTTTTCCATGTTTAAATAAAACTGAAGAATAAATAAATAATAAAGTTAATTTAGAATATAATAAATATCGTAAGCTACCGAATCAATTATTTTTTTTAATTTTTTAAAACTGAAGTAAGTTATTATTTTTAAATACAAAATCAAGAACATAAATGAAAATTAAATTAAAGGTCGGTGATAGATTTGTTAAAATTAAGGGTTACATGCATTTTTTAATGCCTAATTATAAAAAATTTTAAAAAATTGTTTTAAAAAAAAATTTAGTGGTGGACAACCCTCACCATATATGGTTATGAAAAATAGATAGTAGCCGATTCTCAGACCTACTGAATATGCATATAAAATTTCATACGAATCGGTCTAGCCGTTTCGGAGGAGTATGTGAACAAACATTGTGACACGAGAATTTTATATATAAGATTATTTTGGGAGTACTGGAAAGAATTGTTTGAACAAAATTTACTTTTTATACTTTAAATGTTCATTCAAAAAGCAAGTAATAATTATATTTTTAACGAAAAGAAAGCTTATGCATATTTTTTTCGGTATTTTTTCTATTGATGTCCAATTCAAAAATTTTAATTTCGGTGATGGTTTGTTTTTAAATAAATTTTTGAAAAAGGGTAGGTATAAACTGGGTTTTTTCCTTTGAAATTTCCTCTTCACACGTACACAAAGAAGTTTCAGTTCCCGAAAATTTCACTGCGAAATTAGCGATCGATCGGAGAGAAAGTTTCTCTCTTAAAAAAGAAACATGTCCCGCCCATCCGCTCTCAAATATTTTTTGTTATTGGTTTCTTTCTGTTTGTTTTTGCCTACTAGCTTCTTGCATTAAAAATAAAAAATGCAATTAAAAAAACAGTTGTTAGAAAGTAGAAACGGAAGAATATGTAGGTATATCTATATATGCATGTACATTATGTACAGTTTTGGGCAAACCTTTAGCAAATTATTTAATAAAAAAGAAAGTGGGTGTGCCAATGATTAAATTTGATCAAATTATGTTATAATTTTATTAATTAATATATTTTATACTTTCCACATAATAAAAATAAAAACAAAAACAACATTAAATAGATAAAAAAAAATTATAAAAAAATAACAATGACAGATTATCTTTTTAGACCTGGTCAAAACTAAAGTATTTAATACATAATTAACATAGAAGCTGTCAAAGATTTGTGTCAAAACCTTTGTTTGTTGAAACATCTCTGCATCTCCTTTGATTTCTCTCTATTAAATTTGGAATAATTGAACTTGGAACGCTGTTCTAAGTCTCTTTGATGTGGACAAGTTTTCCTAGCATTTATCCAATCTAAGATACCTAAAAGATTGCATATGGGGTTGATATCTGGAAACTGTACCGGCCATTTCATGACTTCACTTTTTTTAACAGGAAACGCATTATTTCACTATTTTAGAAGTATGCTTCGGGTCGTTGTCGTGTTAGAATGCCCATTTGAGTGAAATATCGTCCTCGGTATATGGAAGTATTACGTCCTCAAAGATGTCTCGGAACATGAATCCATCCAGAATGCCGTCAATTTTATGTATGGATCCTACTCCATGTCCAGAGAAACATATGCACCTATCAGACTATTACGTTTCCTAATCCATGCTTAGCGTGATTCTTATAAGCCGACGATTTAAGTCTTGCTTCATTGTTATCCACTAGTTACGTTGGTGTCCATTGTAACTTGTTAAATTAAATCTAGATTCATCGGAAAATAATGCCTTCTTCCATTTTGACACTGTAAAATAGATATGGTCACTGGAAAATATCAATCATGCCCTTCCGTTTCCTTTTTTTAACCTTATAAAAGATGATAATCCGCCATCGATAGCTCTCTTACATATTGTTCTTTCACTTATTTCTAGCTTTAGTTCATTTTTTTAATTCCCTTAAGAATATGAAGGGATTTTTCTTATTGTTCTTATCAAGATTTTATTCTCTCGCAATTTTGTATTCCTTGGCCCACCTCAATGAATCCGTTTTCACGAAATCGTTAGGAGTATACAATTTTATCAAACGCCAAATCACTGATTTGGGAATGCAGTTTTTATTTTTGAAAATTTAACTTCTTAATTAATAGATTTAATTTATTTTAAGCTCATTTGCAACCTTTAGTTAGATGACGTAGATAGCAGAAGTCATGATCTTTTATTTTTGTTATGTTTGATCTAGATTTTTTGTGGATTTATTGTTCTTTAGCAAAAACTTAATAATTGCAAATTGCGGTGTAAATGAATTGACATTTTTACAAAAAATAAGAAAGAAAACTACAAAAAAAATAGTAAAAAAATATATTTTTTTACTACAATATCTCGAGAGTGGTCAACGTTATTGACTTCAAATTTATTTTATTATAAACATAATACAAATGGTACATTTTCGACAAATATCGTATAAAACAAAAATCTATCAGATTAAATATCTTGACTTCAAATTTATTTTTTTTTGTTTTCACAAATAGTTAAATTTTAACAAATATCATAATCTAATTGACAGTTTTATTTTTTAAACTAAATTCTTATCAGTATCAGATCCATAGGTCGCACCCAGATTCTTTTTTTCATAAGTTGTAAAAATTTAAAGAATTTTTCTTTTTCGGGACCTGAAATGTTTTGATTTTACTAATTTATCAGTTAGTCGGCCGATGGAATGTTTCTATAGTACCAGGTACAACCCTGATTTAGGTTGAGATTGAGACAATATATGTATGTATGTACATAATTTCATCCTTTTCTATACATATACCTAATATCTATGTAGGCATATAACTTAACAATTAAAAGGTATTTTAAATGCAACTTCAATTGAATTTGTAAATTTTTTTTTGTCACTACTTTTACAAAATACGTAAAATACAAACCGTTTTTGGAAATTTTTAAATTTTGAAAAGAGAATAAATATTTTTAAATCAAACAAAAAAGAGAAATGCCGCATCAACCGGACTATTTTTTTTTAAATTCTATAACATCCATTCACTTATTGGCCTCTTAGCCAATTGACTTTCAATATGTCAAGGCATCAACAAATTTAATTTTGTTCTGGTAAACTTATAAACATACATATATGTAGAAATTTCCTAAAAAAATGCAGTTTGCATTTTTTCGTGACAATGGATATTTGGCATTGAATTTTTAATTTCTTTTTGCTTGATATGGCCTTCTCTAACCCTGGCCTCTATTTTTTATATACATATACTTATATCTTTATTCTCAAGAAAGTATTCATAGAAACAGAAGACATAACGGCAGACTATATCATTCTCATGAATATGGTTAGTTTTATGTCAAGTGGCTTAAGAGAAAACTTAACGACAACGAGTGAACAATGGTTAATTCTCAATTTTCTACCAACAAAATAAGAAGACAAAAAAGTTATCTATGTGCTTGTCATTGTTTGATTGGAAAGTCCTTGTTGTTCCCAGGATCTACACAACGATATCAATACCTTTTGCCAATATTTTTCTCCTTTCTCGTCCTGCCTTCATTTTAAGAGATTGAGTATAAAAAACCAGATCTTCAAACTCGTTCAGATATGAACGATATAAAAATGTCATTTGCTTACAAAAAGTATCTTAAAGTGTAGTGCATAGCATATCTATTAGTATAATATGAATGAAGATTAGAACACCATTGATGTGTTCAAGAAAAACCACTTTATGGCAATCCTCTTTCTTCAAAGTTAACCTTGTCGCTATCGATTTGTATCCTTGCATGTAATTCATCTTGTATGTATATCTACAATCACATCACCATTTCAAATCTAGTGCACATTTTTAGTAACTTGTATGCCTTTATTTACTATTCTATTATTTATTATTTTATTAATGAAATGTTCCAACTAAAGAAACAAACTGATAGATGTATTTTACCTTATAACCGTGTTTTCATTTTAAATGGAAACAATATATATACAATATATTTTTTTTGAAAATTAGATCTCAAAAATTCTTCTTTTATTAACAGATTTATCGTTGTACAAAAATATTATTTATATTATTTTTTATGCATGTTATAACATATGTAAGTGATAGGTATAATGTATTTTTAACAAAATACACATTAGACAAATTGCCGCCGTTATTTTTGGGTGTAAAGGAGCGGGTTGCTTCTTAGTTTTTTTTTTTCTGAATATTGCTTTATTCGGGGCTTCGCAAGAATTTTTGTGCTGTGCACTTGCATTATTTTTTAAACAGGCCTTCAGTTGTTACAGTAAGTAAAACTCAGGTCAGTGAAAACGTAGATTTATTTGTAAGCCGTCATTTTTTAGTGCAATTATGCTTTACCCACTTTGGCCTTTCTTCTTATTAGTGCGTAGAACTGCCTGTGTCATCTGAAATTTTTTGCGGGTACTGCTTCTTGCGATGAATTGACAAATCCTCCGAGAGTAATAAATTCTTGTCATGAAAAGTACTATCTCAAAAATTTTAACGTTCGGATTCAGCATAAAAATTGTAGTTCCCTCCATACTCCATCCCCGACATTACTCACACACAGGAATGCTTGAGAGTTTTAAGTCAGTAGGTCCTGGTTCAATCACTACCTATGAAACGTTACTAACTCCTGCGCGCTGATTTTAAATTACATTTGGCGACTGAGTATTATTTTACGTTTTGAGAAAGTTCTTTTGGTAAAATAAAGATGAAGAGTAGAATTTTTTCAAAAGAATTTTGACACAGTCACAATTTTAACTTCAACCTATATATTTTAATAAAGATATAATGCTAATATATATTTATATATTCTTTTTAAATTTTAGAATGCGATCAAACTTTCGTATCACGAGTTGGAGGCCCACAAAATGGCACGTTTTCAGCACCTCTTGTTCACAATCCTAAGAATCATTCTCGACAATGTTTGTACATCTTCCTAGCAGGACCCGGGCAGCGTGTTGAAGTAGTATTTACGACATTTAATTTAAGAGGAAGTCCTCCAGAGTAAGTTAATTTTTCTTTTTTTAAGTTTCGAAAGTTTTCACTGATGAAAGTGGAAGTTCATATCAACGAAAAACAAATCTAACAAAACCAAATGTTTCTCTATTGTATGACCTCAACTTTAAACCAAAAGTGGATCGGCCGTAGGTGAATTGCCAACGTAAGTTTTATTGTATGTATTTTTATATTATTATAAATTTAGCTTTTTTTAAATTCCCATAGGGAGTTATTGTAATCGGTCCGTCATTTTTAGAGAGATGTTTGTGCTTGCGTGTGTACTTATTTACGTTTGTACGTTCGTATGTTCGTACATTCGAGATACCTTTTTTCGTCCAAGCTATCTCAAGAACGAGTAGAGATATTGACTCCAATAAAATTTTGTTTGACAGGTTATAACTTCGAAAGATTACTTTCATAAAAATTTAGTTAGCGGTTTTTTCACTACAGCAGTTTAAAA
This sequence comes from Scaeva pyrastri, assembly GCA_905146935.1. NCBI lineage: Eukaryota > Metazoa > Arthropoda > Insecta > Diptera > Syrphidae > Scaeva > Scaeva pyrastri. Next base: position 89,230,612 of record LR989927.1, read on the forward strand.
AAAAGTGAAAATTTTGGTTTGTAGCAAATATATCAGGAATAGATAGTGCCATTGACTTCAAATTAATTGTATTATATACATTGTAATGTGATACAGATTTGGTATGAATTTGGAAAATTTTCAAATTACCGTAATTTTTTTTAAATATAAAAACTGAAAAAAAGTGTTTGGCTTTCAAATAAACAATGAAGTAAAAATGATATTATCTTCAAAACTATTTTTTATTACGTGAAACGATATTTTTGACATTTGGTGAAAGTTTGTACAAAATTCAATTGACAGTTTTTTTTACGAAAAATAAAAAACAAAACTGAAATTTACCGAAAAGTGTCAAAAATTGTTTTTAAGCTTAAATATCATCACAATAAGCGATGCTATTGACTTCAAAATGTATTTTATTTTTAACATAATGCATTTGTCAATACCTAAATGATAGAATATTGACGAATATCAAATTGACATTTTTTTCAATAAATAATAAACTACAAAAAGTTCTATGAAAAATTAATAGGTAAATATTATTTTCCTGCTTCAATATGTCTTAAAATTTTGTTGTCAATAAAATTGCTATCAATTAGCATCAAAAATAAATCGATTAATATCAGGAATGCCAAGTTTTAAATTCAGCATAATGGGAAGTTATCAGTGTGGGTAGCAATCAGCCTCTATTTTAAAATTGTTATGACTGACTTCAAAAGTCAAAGGCCCACAATTAGATAATTCGCCGCAGGTCCTAAAAAACCATAAGGCCCATTTAGAAGCAAAACAATGACATATTTATGCAGCCCAAAGTGACATATTAATGTCAAAAAAAACCAACAAAAATTTAAAATTAATTTACCGTCTTAAATATTTTTCAAATTTTGAGTTAGATTTTTGGACAGAATATATTTTGTTGATCTTTCATATTTCTTGCATACGAAATTCAGTTTTTCTATATTCCATTATTCAATAGTGTCTAGTACATTAAACAAATTATAAAGAAGATTGGTCGACAAATTTGGAACTTCGGATAATGTGTGAATACGAATTTTGAATTAATATCAGTAATGATGTATATCCTCACTTTTGGAATCAATATTTACCTGAGTTAATAATGTAATTTTATTATCTTAAGTATCTGATTACATAATTCTTCTCTAAAGGATTAACATTTCTATAATTGCTCTAAGAAAACAATAATATGTAAAATTAATATAACAAGTGTATTATTCAACTCTATAATATTATATTATTATATAAAATTTTCCTACACCCATGGAATTTTTTTTATTATTTTAATTCGCTTAGTATTTGTTGTTAAGAAGAGACATTTGTCGTTACAAATTAAGATAAATTTAAAACAATTTTATGGAACTGTTATTTTGAACTTCCTACAGATGTGTTCACGAATATATGGATATATACTCAGAGGTACAATCATCGGATCCAGCTGATTTAATAAACTCACCATTCGGCGGTAGATTTTGTGGCACAATTCCTCCACGCCGAAGGATATCAATGCATCGGGCAATAGCAATATCATTTTTTACCAATAAAAATGTATCCGATCCTGATTTATTTGAAGGACATTATAGGTTTTTAAATGCATGTAAGTTTGTGATAGATAAATATAATAAATAAATTATAAATAAAAAACAAAATTATATAATATTTATGTCAATTATTGACAGGTACCATGCACTGCATCCTAACGGGTTGGGTTTTTTCACAATTATAATAAACCTGGAGCTTGTGACAATTATAAAAATGAGAATAATGTTCATTATTAAAATCGTAAAAAAAACGCACATTTAACTTACAGAGACTCTCAGACTTATATTCACTTCCCAAAATAATACTTTGAAGAGCCCAAATATAAAAATATATGTACAGCTGCGGTCAAAAAATAGCACAGCATCCTAAAAACATCTTACAAAATGAAAACTGCAACTTTTTTAATAGCATGAAGAATGTTTTTTAAATTTGTTCAAAAATTGGTCCAAATCAATAATTTGGGCATGTCCTTTATTTGCAAAGACAGTTGTACAGCGCCTTTGCATTGAGCCAATGGGATTTATCGACAGGAATCGATTTCCAGTACCTCTCAGTCGTAGACCAAAATTCATTATTCTTTTTTGGACTCTTCCGTCTTTACGTCAGAGCAAAGGTTTTCGATTTGATTTTAGTCTGGCGACTGTGAAGGCTATTCCATAGTGTCTACTCTGTTATCCAGGAATCATTTTTTGGTTAGTTTGTTGGTATGCTTATTTCCGAAGAAGCATAAGTCAACATTTTTCCTGCAGTATTAGTATTTTCAAATAAAGATATTTATCCATTTTGAACCATTTAACACAATAATGCGCAAAACAGCCTATAATCATAATGGTTTGTCCTCCATGTTTGCTGATTTTAGATGTGTATTTGGGATGGTGATATGTTGAGGTTTTCTAATATATGACCTTGATCCTCTTCCACCAAATAACACATTCATGTTAATCATGATCATTTTTTGACCGCAACTGTATGTTCAACTGTATATGCAACCTTGAAATTGGAAAATTTTTAGCTCAAAATAACAATTAAAAAAAAAATCGAAAAATAAAAGTTTCTTAAGAACCCTCTCAATAGAAAAATGCATTGCATTTTTCATAAAATCACTTTCAATAACATTTATTGTTGCTGAGTTTTTTAGTAAATATTAAAACTTTTGTAATTTAAATTACAACATTTTTTAGAGCTGATATTGGATTTTTCATTAGTAGGCATTTTGTGAGTTAAAATTAAAATGTTTACGTTTAAAAGCTTCAGCTGGATTTCTTCCGAAGCAAATGTACAAAAAAGTTTGCTCATGGAACGTTGGCAGCTCTTCTTTCTCTTATTTAAAACATTTCCATTGTGACGAAACTTCTAAAAGGTAATGTAATGTTGATACTCTCACAGTCTATATGCTTACCAAACTCTTTAACTCGTCAGGATGAATTGCAAGATTTGATATCTAAATGCGCTTTAACTTCCGCACTATTAAAAAAATGTATTTAAATTTATACAGTGCGTTACATATTTATAACCCACTTTTTAAATTGATTTAACATATTACTAAATTGGTACAGAGACACAAATATAAAAGAAAGATTTATAATATTAATACATATATAATATGTACTATATTGTTTTTTTTTTTAGCGGAATATGAAATTGGTATACCAATAGCTGGCTCACCATGTTCCTATACCATAACTCCTAGCATGAGTCTCAATAAAACGGGTGTTTTAATATCGCCAACTTATCCAGGTGCCTATCCCAAGGATATGTCTTGTACATATCAATTTCTCGGTGAAACAAATCAAAGAGTTAGATTAGAATTTCGTGACTTTGATCTATTTTTTGGTGGACCACAGTAAGTTCAATTTAATATTTTTTATTTGAATACTTTAATTTTAAAATAAATTTTGTCTAATTAAAGCTGCCCATTCGATTACATCAAAGTGTATGATGGTCCCGATAATTCGTCAGCATTAATCGGTACATATTGCGGACAACAGAGGAATTTAGTTTTATATTCAAGCGAATCAAGCCTTTTTGTTCATTTTTATACGCTACCCAGAACCGCAAATACACAAAATCGTGGCTTTAAAGGAATTTATGAATTTAGCGAAAGTTTTGTTAAATTAGATTTTATACGTAAGTACTTTTTATATGTTGTTAAAAAAATAACCAACGCGTGAGTGTTTTTAAATTATGTATTTACATCTCTCTAAAAAACAGAATTAATCAATACATGTATGTACATATGTACATATATGTAATATTTTTTCGGATTGTTCAAAAGAAGTCGTATAATATCGTTTAGCGTTTGAAGTTCACAAATTAATTTTTATATTATCTAGAGCCAGTGGCGGATCGCGGATTTCAGGACTGGTCCTAGGGCGGCAGATTTATGGAGCGGCAAATTTGTCATCGATTTTGTTTCTCTACCTCATTTATATCAAACAGATTTCTGCATGATAGAAGTCTGCAAGATACATGATATTAATGTTTCTTCATAATTATTTGCCGTGTCCTCGCCTTATATTTAGAAATTATCCTCTCTAATTCACTAAACTGTTATATTACTATAGATTTACACTTTTACCTTTCCAATTTAGAACTTCATCGGCAGCATTGCAAGAGAAAATTTTTAACCCCTTTGAAAATTAATTCAAAGGCTATGTTTTCGTCTTTAAGCAATATATTAATTTAAAAATTAATACAAACTATTCTATTTTATTAATTCTACTCCCTTATCAAGTAACCCACAAGAAGATGATAGTTAGTTAGCATAAATCAAACCTTTGAACTTTACTTAGAGAAGGGTTGCCCTAAGTTTACCCCACAACCCTTAACAGTTACATAGATACATTTGTGTTTTTAAGTTCCACATTGTTTTTTTTTTTTTTTGCAAAAGTTGTGAACTCATTTATTTCTATCTCACGTGCTCACTACAAACAACATTTTATCAACAATTCTTATTTTCTATTAAAGGTGAAAACGATGGCATTCACATACGTGGCTCAGAGTGCGATCAAAAGATTCTCTCAAAAAAGGAGTCAACAGGTTTTGTGCTGTCACCAAACTATCCTTATCCTTATATTCCTAAGACGGTTTGTAGGTAAGTTCTCTTCAAAAAAATATTTTTTTTGTATTCTTTCATTTTGAATGTTTAAGGTATTTCATATATGGAATGCAAGACGCTCAGCATTTAGAACGAGTTCGCTTGGAGTTTTCATCGTTCAACATTCCCAAAGTTGAAAATAAGGATAAGGGAGAGTAAGATATTTTTTTAAACTTAATTTCCAATGCTCTTACTGAATAATACGCACTTTTATAAAGATCGAACTGTTCAGATGGATATCTAAAAATTTATCTGAAAGGGCAAGAGACCGCGGATGCCTACGATAAATTTGACTACGAATTGTGCGGAAATGAAACACAGAAAGTGGTAAGTGACGGACCCAGATTAGCGATGGTTTTCAGTTCGGGTGAATTACAAGGCCGTGGCTTCAAGGGAAAGTACACTTTCGAAACGGAATATAAGATTCCCGGAACAGCTGCTCCAGATGGAACTTGTAGCTTTACATATGTCAGTAGTTCCAAAAAGCGTGGTGATCTCAACAGTCCACGTTATCCTTCCAACTATCCATCCGAGACGAATTGCTCATATCTCTTTCTGGCCGAGCCAAATGAACAAGTTACCATTGTATTTGATCATTTTAAAGTGAAGGCGGACAATATAAACTCCACAGCCGGAGCATACGGGTAAGAAATTCTTAATATGAATATAAATGAGCTATGCTTAAGAAGGGATCAACTACGGAATAATTAGAAAATAATACAAAATTATATGCATCTATGTAAAAGAAATGTGGTACCTAAGCCAAGTAAAAAAGATATAATGAATCGGAGCTAAATAATGTCTCTCATAAAAAGTACAATTTATTAAAAACTAGAGGACCCGGCGAACTTTGTCTCGCCTGGCTGTTAGATTGGCCAATATTTCACCAACTGATCAAAATTTTCATTATTCTCGGAATTTACAAAAAAGTGTACCTATCTATAATAACACTTATTTGAATTGTCATTAAGTTGAAGTTCGTCTTTTCCTTGAAGTAACTTTACATATTTAAAAATCAATTTATATAATAGACGATAATTGCGTCACCTTAAAGTATACTATATACATAGATATTGCAAACCTCAACTTATACGATAGTTGCAGCTTTTAGGCTTTTAGGAGTAAATGTAATATGGAATGAAACGCAGTCTAAAATAAATTTTTTTTTTTTTTATTGGAAAAACATTATCTAGTTATACATAGTTTTAAAGATGTCCATAGGGACATATTGACAGAGAAAGCGACTTTGTTTTATACAATGTAGTGACACAAAAGTTGGGTTCTACCCTTTCAATTGCCTTTGTAAAATCTGTTAAAAAAATCTGTTTGAAAAGCATTTTTCATTGCTTAGTTTGTTGCCCATTACCCTGCTATACAAACCTATGTTCAGTAATTGCAATATAGCCTATAATATAGTTAACCTATTGCAGATACGTTTTTCAAAGCAGGAATCCCATCAGGCCCCTTAATCTTATTAACATCTATATTAACATTTATTTATATAAAATGTTTTCAATTTCAACTGGACTACTAACTAGTGAGGTGATGATGACCACTCTACTTATGTACATCATACAATTAAATAATATGTATAAACATCACTAGTTATTGTACTACATACTAGGAAATTCACTTGATTTTCGACTTGAGCTTATGAAATTCCAAAAACGCTGGTATTTTACTTAAGGTCACTTTTGATTTAAAACAAGTAATTACCATTTTATTTAGAATTTTCGTTGATGATTTAGATAACTTTACGCACTTCAGAATTATTATTAACAGATTTATTCAATTTGTATGCCTTATGTTTTTCCTTATGTGAAGTTTGATTAGCTTACATGCCAAAGTGGCTTGAATGGTCAATACTCTAGCCTCCTATTTCCATGTTTGTCTTTAAATAACATCTGTCTTTTCTAAATATAGTAAAATAATCAGGAAAACATTCAGTTGTTAGGTGATTATCATTGTTTCCGACACAGGTCAAAGTATGCAGTAGGCTTTAATTGCCTTGCCATATCACAAAAATTACAACAACAATTTACGAAATAAATAATCCTATCTGATCGTGTTGACCTATAAGATTTTCAATTTTATATATGTATGTAAATATTCGTTCCTGCGAAAAATGTTCTGACGGACAGACAGGCAAACAATTAAAGTATACCCTTTTGAAAACCTGAAAAAAAAATTTTAGAACTAATATTTACCTAGCTATGTAATAATAATACATAGGTACATTCAATTGAAATACAAGTATGTACCTAAATAAAGGGGCGGAAAAATTGTCTTCCGCCCGGGCTGCAAACACCTACGCTACCCGACTGTACTAGGTTAGGTTAGTTTAGGTTAAGGTGGCTGCTGGAAGCACACTTAGACCATCAATAGTCCATTTTGATACCACATACATAGATCATAAGATCCTCCTACTCGTTGAACTATTTGGAGCTAGCAATAAAGCGTTTGAGACTGTGAATGTCAATGTTAATCAGATCGCTGAGATCATTGTAGTGGAAGTCACCTAGGTGTAGCTTACGTTTTTTTGAAAGTGCATAGGATAATAGCATAGAAAATGAGAAGCGACTGTACTACGATTAATAATAATAAATCAAGTAAATTAATGCGTATTAAAAAACACACTTACACAGAACACTTTCTTGATTTTATATTAAAATATATTTATTCCGAAGTTAACCTTTTCTTTCGGTAGAGTTTAATATCAACAATAAAATAAACATTTGCTTTGTGTGTATGTTAGAGCATCGGCTTGCTTTGAAGACTGGCTGGAAATTTATGTCATATACAGAGATAACAATGACCGCTTTCTTGGTCGATATTGTGGTCTAACAGCGCCCGGCCCCGTTGAGAGCCCGAGGGGTGCGGTTGGTCTGAGAATCACGTTGCATACCGATCAAGAAAATGTGGCCAGCGGTTTCAAAGCTCGCTATTTCTTCGAAACCGCCAAATCAGAGGTTGGAGACTGTGGCGGAAACTTTTCCAATGAAGATTCGGGAATTATAACATCGCCACACTATCCAAGCAATTATAAGAGTCCAGCAAAGGGGTTGGCTTCAAAAGCTTGCAACTGGTACATGACTGCGCGTCCCGGATACAAGTTATCAATAAATTTCGAACACTTTTCTGTAGAGGGTGATCCAATGGGTAGGTGGGCTACCACGGCTCGGGAGTTACAGCCGTTACTAACGATTTTGATATTTATTAAACTTGCCTTGACTCATTTGTAAATATAGCCCGTGGATGCCCTGCTGCAGTTCTTAGAATGTGGACAAACGTAGACTCTGAGGCAGCACCTATTGAGCTATGCGGTGAAAAGCCACCTACGGAGCACTGGCATTATATATCAACAGGCCAATCAGCCAGAATAAGTTTCACCACCACGGACAAAACTATTGGTGCACAGGTGAGTAATGAGTAATGACATTGACAATACCCTCTTACTGTGGTGATAAGACAAAGAGAGAATTTAACCTTTGGTTCATGTTCAATTCTATAAGATTACATTTTTTGAAAATAACGTACTTTTGTTTCAAATTTGTTTACAGTGTGTGAATTCAATTAAATTATCGATTAGATCTAGTTCGAGAATAAATCCTTACTTTACTTTGTACAATTCGTTAATCGCTGTAATAGGATTTGAAATGTGTTGTAATATAAACATAAATTTAACGTATCACGTTAATTAGTTCGCCTCTTATTTTAATTACATCATGTTCCTTCCTCAACCAAAACAAAATAAACAAAACATAATTTTTCAAAACATAAGAATCATTTGAATTTGTACAACTTCGAAAGTTTTGCTTTGGTATATAAACTTAAATGTATTGCACGTTAATCAACTCTCGAATTTGGTATTTTGATTTATAATCTCTTATTCATTCTTATCGATTGGAAGCACAATTAATTTCATTTAAAATTATTTAAAGGGCTTTCGTATAGTATGGACTGAAATTCAAGACTCTGGTCCAGGACCACCGGCCATTGGATTACTATGTGAATCAGCCTTCCAATTCCAATGCAATATTGGTTACTGTATATCGGACAAACTAAGATGTGATGGCATCAAAAATTGCGGTCCTGGCGACGATAGTGACGAAATGCACTGTGAGTCGTGAGTGAGTCGAACGGTTCAGTTCATTTTTTAATTTTTATTCTTGTTTTTTTCTTTAAGATTATTGAATTTAAAAAAAAAATACTTTACTTTGTTGCAGACCTTTTTTGTTTTTGTTTTTGTTTTGTTTGTTAAAATTAAGGTAATGGGGCAAAAACCTAGAGAGAAGTTAATTAATTCATAATAAAGTACTCAGCAATTTTAAAGCCTAGACTTTAGATTCTACTACTATTTACGACAAATTTACAAAATCAGATTGGATGCAGTTATTTCGCATTTTTTATTCTTGTACAAATAAAAGAATTGTAAATCACAATGGAAACAAATATGTATCATAATGTATAGTTAAATAAATTGCTCGAAATTGTTGGCGTCACCCATTAGAAACCTATTAACTGTTCCGAGCTTTGTCAATATGTACATATATGGAATAAAATGTTTGATTAAGTTTCGAATGCCTCCGCTTAGATGAATTTTTATGAGTAGAATAATTTAACATAAAATATTTTTTTTTAAATATTAAGCAGTTCGCTCAAGTTTTTTTTTTTTTTTGGAAACAAAATATTTTCTTCGTTTAAGAAAACATTCCTTCACAAGTCTGAAATACTTTTATGTTATATCATTTTTATACATATTAAAAAAAAAAACAATATACGTACCTACATATATGTATGTACAATGTACATAGTTAAATAAAAATTTAATTCATATCTCAAAATTAAATACTATAAGAATTTAGATTTATGAAACATGATGAAGCACTGAAATAAACACATTAACAAAACCAAATGGAAATACTGCATCCTAATTTACTTGTTGTCTGTCGTAAATATTTTTGTGATTTTTCAAGACTGTTTTTTTTTTTTTTTTTTCATCTAAAAATCAGCTGCGAGGCTCATGTCAATTTACCATTGTTTCAATTGTAGAGTTAACATTTTCAGTTCTCATTCGAATAAAATTACTTTTGTGCAATTTCACAAACAGAGACAAAACTAATACGAAATCAAAAATGATATACTTAAGACTGTCATCTAAAATCAAAAAGTTTAAAACAAATATTTTTCCTAAGAGTTAACTAATTCTCTGATTTCGGAAAATTTAGAAAAAACTATCACTCACTATCTAGGTATCTACAATATATCATTTTTGTTAAAAACTATACACAGCAAACATAGTGCTATGTTCACAGTCCGTTAAATCTGTGCTCTATAACTGTATATTATCAAAATCTGATATTAGATTTATTATTATTAAATTAACATGAAATTTTAGTGTACAAGGCGCAAAAATAGGTACTGGATTTAAAATAACTCTGATTTTCACTATTCTTCCTACATCCAAGCTATACAAATATATATTACATGCATATATGTATTCAATAACCAAAAAGATCTACAACGCAATGCAAAAGGCTTGAGAATCGCTTCTCATTACAATAGTTCCTCACTTAGGATTTTCTTTGGCTGTTATTGACCTTCTCTGGAATTTTGGCCCTGTAAAATACCATTCCTTTGAGTTTTTATTTAAAAAAAAATAATAATAATTAAGGAATTCGAATGTATTTTCTTTTTCCAATTAAATTATGCAATGGCTGATTATAAAATTTTGTTAATATATTATTTTTCTTAATACACAAGTGCTGACTTGCAACAAGAACACAGTACGAACATAAAAGTGTGTGAAATAAGAAACCTTCCCTTTTATAAATTCGTATTTGAGAAAACCAAACATTTACTAATGTCTGTTTGTTTTTTCGTGTTTAAAGGAGTGTTCTTCGCATTAAACACGTATACTCGTAAATAGCAGGACATTCTTTTAAATTCAAATAAGTTCACTTATTTTGTGTGATTCCTTTGTTTTTAAAATATAAAAACTATCAAAAATGTATGTATACATATGAAGGTACATAATGCAAACTTTTAATGTTATATTATTTGATAGATTTCTTATACATAGTCATCTCAAAATGCTTTATATTATTTAAGTTGTAGGTATCACAATTAACAACCATTTTTTTTTTCCTGTAAGTTGGAAGGACATTAAAATCTTGTGATAGCTTCTTTTAGTTTTTGGCGGTATTCGTAGTAGGTGTTTTGGCAATTATTCCAATGAATTCAATTTCGTTGGCTAAAATCTTAAAATTGGATTGGTACATTTTCTTAAAGAATTTTTATCTAGTCTTGTCTCGATGAGATTATCTTTAGAAATATAATAAGAATATGTATTCTTGCAGTCATAAGTTTAACGATTGTTTACGTAAATCAATCTTTTATTGATTTGGATATGTAATAAAATCAGCTGTTTCTTACATACAAAATATCTCTGTAATGTATGTAAATTTTTCCCAAAACGCGTTGTTACAGCGCGCGGCGCATACAAAATTCCCTTAAGATAATGAAATGTTGTGCCTGTGGCGTGATTTTTTTTATATTCATTTCATTTATATTTATAAAATTGATATTCATCTGAAGAAAAATATATTATTTTTGAAATCATCTTTTGTATCCAGGAGACTAAATATATTAATGTTAATATGTATGTAATTATTTGCATTTACCTTTACCAACGTAAATAAAAAATATTTAAATTTTCAATGGACCATATTTTCAACTATTGCAATGATAGAGAGTTTCCATTAATTATTTTTATTTTTGTATTTCGGTTTTACTTATGAAATTTCATGCATTGATATAAAAAATTAGTTTAAAAACAATAATCGCTCATTGATTTTTATTCAATCAAACATTATCAAACTGCCTTCTCACAGCTGATATAATAAATAACTAAAAGATCACCCAATGTGTGTTCAAGTTTCATCTGTGCTGACTTCGAACAAACATTTTAGATCAATAGTGTATTAAATAAATGAAAAAGAGAGGACATATACATAATTATGTAGTATGTACATATGTTGTCATGAATTTCAAAAAACAGATAAAGCATGTGCCAAGCTACACACTTTATATTGGTAGGGAATAATATGTGTTCAAAGTGACTATTTAAAGAATACATTTATTTTTATAACAATAAGGCTGATCAATCGAATGATCGGGGATGATTGACTCAATATCCAGAACACACACACAGCACACATTTTTGTGCAATTATATTTGTGCAAATACATGTTCATTGCCTGTTGACCATTTAAGATACAAAAGTAATTCTGCTTATAAACATGGAAATGGAAGAAAATAAGGAGTTTTTGAGTTGAATTTTAGTGTAACTAACTCCTTAAAAAGAGTGATATGGTATGTATTGTAAATGGAAGATTTTGTCTCTTTAATGTTATTTAGGACATAAGGTGTAACTTTTCAGAGACATATTAATTTGATAAATAACTTTCGATACTTTATCAATATTGGGTCTATTTGAATTTACTAGAAGTGTCACAATTCCTTTGGTCGCAATAAATAGTAAAACAAATCTGTCACAAATTATGATAATATTTATGAAAAAAAATAAATAAATACTAAAGTGCTAAATCACTCTATAAACATGAATTAAAGTAACTTAACAAATAAACATAGTACATAGTTCTTTCAAGGATTTCGAAAGAATAATAAAGTGGGAAACTCTTAAAAAAATTATTGAACATTTCTTATTGCGAAAATATGAATTTCTAAAAGAAAGGAACTAATTTCACACTTAATATTGGGACTAATCTTTCTATTTCATTTTGTATCAATTATTATTTTAATACAAACTTGCATTTTGTTTTATTATCAGAATAAAAACTTGAACCCGACGAACACTTTATAAATACTTATGAATATATTATATTTTATATTAAATTTTTTTAAAACATGTTTTTACTGTATAAAATAATAATATCATATAATAACTCAAAAATTTCTTAATTCTTCAAAAGAGTTTAAATATTTTATTTAAAAATTACTTTCTTCAAATTAATGAAAATATAAATAAATTACATGTGATCTATGTACTGTACATACATATATACTTTATTTAAACGTATGTGTTTAGTAATGATTGAAATAATATTATTTTTCTATTTTTAACTTAGTTTGCACGAATTTTTTGTAATATATACATACATACTTACTTACTTAAATTACGTTTTATGATTACTTATTTTATGAATATGAAATTAAAATCTTTGTAAAAACATTTTAAAATAAAACAACTGGTCTTCATTCCCGAAATTTGCTTCTTTTTAACTATGATTTTAACTAAAATGTTTACATGTATTAATTTTAGTTATGTTTAACTTAATTTACAAAGATAATCTGACCGTTAAAATTGAGAAATGAGTAGGTAACATTTATATAGTTTTAAATACATATGTGTATATATCAATAACTATAAATGATTACCTACCTATTGTAGGTATACTTTATATTATTATTATTTATGTATGCACATTTTTGCTTATTATTAGGGAAAAGTTTATTCAAAACAGCAAAAATTAAATGAATGAGGCCCTGAACTATTTTTATTTAATTAATATTCAAATTATAAGAAACTAATTCTTCTTAGCTAAAAATATATTTTTTAAATCTTTTAACAAGTCTTTATGAATGCATTATTTAAAATCGAACAGTGTCCTTATGTGGAAGATATATTGTTTTAAGTCCTGCACAAAAATTTAAAGACCAAAATCAGAAAGATCTGAAAATACAAAATAAACACATTTTATTGACTCTTCAAAAATATTATGTCGTTTACGAAAACGCTTTATAACAAAAATTATATAGAATCAATGACTATGTTTGAACAAATAATATGCTTTATTTGTTTTAATTTTCGGTTCAATGAATTCGTCCCTTAAACAATACATTATATTTGGCATGTATCTTCATACATATGTATATAGTCAAAAGAAAAGTTACTCAAGACATCCTACAACGCTCGACTGTGATTCCTGTTGTCTACAAGTCAAAAAGTCGGTAGACACTATAAAATGTTGGGATAAACTCACCAAAAATATTTTTTTTATGGAATCTAAGGTTCTAAGTAGGCATTTTTTATAATCAAAAACATTTCCAAAACGAAACTGACTCGACCTCGACTTATGATAACTGACAAAACATAGGTAATTTTACTTAAATAAAACAGAAGCTACTACTTTCAAAAACTGATATTTTTCGTTTGAGTTTAGTCTCATAATATCTTTAACTCCTGTATGTTCTGACATATTTCCACGAGAAAAGCAATAATAGTGATACAGTAGACGCTTGATATAGTAAATCTCAGAAGAGTGAACTGTCCAGTAAAGTGAACACTCAATTTTTACATGCACTACTCTAAATAGTGAACAATAAAAATCTCGATATAGTGAACACATATTTTTTCTCAGTTTTAAACAAGAATATTGCAGCTGCAATGCGTCTACAGCATGTCGACTGCCTTTGAACAAATTTTACCGTTCGTTCGTGTATATCTCACTCTAAATCACAAAAGAAAGTAGTCACTTGACTCAGTAGAACACAAGTTCTTCCTGTGTTTGTGTTCTTACTTTTGTACAACATTGTAATTGTGTTTGCAAGAAAAAGCCATCCAAATTAATTTTATTTTAAGAAAAAGTCCGACAAAAGTGATAAACTACTTTCCAAAAATTTAATTCTTATAGAGAAAAAATATGCTAATTTGCACATTATATAATTATGTACTTGTGCATTTATGTACATTTTTCGTTTTTATGAGTTAAAATGTTTTGTTTTATGTTATTTACCATAAGTATGTATAATGAATTGTTTTTGTTTTTAGCTGTTTCAACTTTATTAAAAAACTTTAACAAAATGTGCATTTTTGATTAAATTTAACTTTGGAAAGCGTTTCTAGCCTCCCGCTCGAAATAGTGAACAATCTCGAAATAGTGAACATGGCTGGTTTTTTATTACTGCACTATATCGAGCGTCTACTGTATTTTCTTTCTGAAGACAAATTATTCCAACTTTTTATTCGATTTTTAAAAGAATAGACTATGTTTTTTTATGTAAATACGAAGTTTTAAGTTATGCTTAAGTTTTTCTTTTAAATATAATTTGCATTGCCTGCCAAACATTGTCAGCTACCCAAAAATTAAAAATGAACTGTACAAAGAACTAAAAAAAATCTTTCCTTTTTAGTAGAATTATAATCTATACAAATACATAGATTTTTTTTTTAATAAAGTAAATTTTTTTATTAAAAAAGAATATAATAATTTATCTATTCTTTTATAAAAATACTTACAAATATTTCTTTTTCTCTTCTCTTTTCATTTTTTATGTTAATCCTAAATTATTTAACAATACAATTACATCAACGTATGTCAGGCCGTGGAAGTAATCTTCCCTTATCTAAAATTATACAGCTTCTCGGCTTAGCATTATGGACACTAAAATTCTTCGTGCTGTCTTAGAACTTAAATGGCTGATACATACTGCTTGTTTTTTAACTCTCCTTTAAAAAATCCTCTTTTATTTGTTTATTTTTTAACTTCCTTAAAACTCTGCTATCAATATTTATATTAATGGGAAAGAAAAAAATATTTTTCTTCTGAACAACAAAAATAAAGAAAAGACATCTAAATTTAAAAATAAACAAGTGAATAACAAAACCTAACTAAACCTGAACATAGAATCGTTAAAATTGTTAAACAGTATTAAAACATGTGAGTCCATACATTAACTTATATTACTACAAAAGTATACAAAATCAACACAAACCAACAAAATTAGTTCATATATTTAAAATTGTTTTAAGTTTTATAGTTACATAATGTTTACTTTTCCTTGCATTTTTTATAGTAGACTTATTTCAAGACAAACACATATCAACAGCTTTTTTTTTATATTTTAATCTTTCCCTTTATAAATGATTTAGCATAACCAGTAGGTACATGCATTATTACACATTAATTCCATGACACAATATTTATGTTATGAACTTCATCGGCTTCGTTCCTTATAGATTTATTTTTAATTTTTCCTGATGTATGCAAGGCGTGTTTTTTGAGTAGGTACCTTAACGATTTGAAAAATACTCCATATCTACCTGGTTAACAATTTCTTATGTAGAGTAATTAAATTTCGTACGTCTATTCACTTTAAGGCTCGTGTATTCCTTTTTTTCTGTACTTTTTCGTGCAGTCCTAACGACCGAAACAAAAATAATTGTATGTTAGATACAACCAATATTTCACTAAGTTAGCGTGAAAAATTTCTAAGACAAAAATAGAACTTTAATTATCATGCATACACGGGCTAAGTGGAGTAGGCTTATGCATTTTTATTAAGTGCAACCATAATGATCCCTGACCTTTAACACATCTATGGCTACGTACAGCAAATCAGTAAATCTAAAAAAAAATCTTGTTAAGTACGAATTTTTACATTTTATTGACCTATTCGACTTCGCACATCAGGTCGTATTATAGTCCGGTTAAAATAAATATTTAAAATCACAATCCTTTTCTTGAACTATAACGGTGATACTGCACGGTAAGAACTTCCCATTTTTCACACACAGTATTTCTATGCATATAATGTGCATGAATTGAACTACCTCAACTTTTAGAATGGCGATGTAGTACCGAAGGTTTGGTGTACTAAAAGGCCTCTTACATAATTTAACGTCATCAGAAATTTTGTTTTTTGATCAATATTAATTTGTATGTATTTCTATTTCAACATACTCGTATAACCGGACAATTAAGAACAGAACTTGCACATTAGATTGGGATTGATATTTAAAAAAAAAACATTGTATCTACATAAGTATGTCTTAACTTTAACAATCTTAATTTTTATGTATTTAGTTCAAATGTACATTTTTTTTGAATCATACAAAAATTGAGAAAAACTTGTATTCACCTAAAAGTTCACCCATCTCTACACTATACAATTAACTATAATTAATCTTAATAATAAATAGGATTTTCAATTTTTCTGCCGTTTTAATTGAATGTACTATTGTTTATTTACATGTGTTTTAATTTCAAATTTCCTGTTACATTGCCATTTTTACAATGTGATTTTTATTTGAATTTCTATTAAAACTGCTTGTTGAATGATAAAATTAGTGCATCGTTTATTAAAACACACATAATATTAGTGCATAAATCTACAACATTCACTTATTCACACAATCAATTCTTTTTTCAATCAGTGCACTTTAATTCATTATGTATTTTTTGTTTCCATTTACAAATTAAAACTAAATAATTAAATGAAATACATTAAAATAAGCATATAATTTCTGTATTAAAAATAAGCAATATTATTAACACACAAAATTCTTCATATATGTATAACAATTTCGAAAAAAACGTTTTCAAATTAAAAGCAATTTAAAACATAACTCTTAGAACACATAAATTACAACATTTAAAAATCGATTGGAATTAATAAAAATATAGAAAACTATAGGTATACAATTATTATTTTACAATTTATTATTTTCCACCAATACAAATTATTAGTTGATTTCAAGATTTCGTTTTTTCTTATACATTTATTATTGTAAATATAAATGTATGCAAACAGTTTTTTTTTTAATATGAGCGTGTTCTTAATGTTTTATACCTAATATTAACTTTAAATATTTTTCTTGTGCTTTTATTTATGCGTTATGTATTTCTCCGGAAATTCAACAAACAACAGGTATCATGGAAGCTCCCAAAGAGGATCACGGCGTTCTAATAATAATCAGCATGGCCGCCGTCTCGTTCCTAATTTGTCTCCTATGCACACTTTGTCATCGCCAAAAAAAACGTCGACATAGGCAACTTGGATTACATAGAAACACAGGACATTATGATTCAACAACAAGTGCTACAGGTGGTTAAAATATTGGTATCCGTTTGGAACAGAAATGTATTCCAAGTTTTTTTTTTTAATTTCTTTCTTAAAAACGTTACTGAAAAAAGAAAAAATCCGTTCGCTTCGAAGACTTTTAGTTTGGATTGAATTTTTGCTTGCTACTTAGCTTGAAGAATATTTTTTTTATTTTATTTTATTTTACATTGTAACCCAGTCCCCTTTTTTTTAAATATGTTGGTTACTGTCCTCAGGCCGTATGCGAATTGTTGGTTAAATATTAAACCACGATTAAATTTTGACGTTTGGTTAAAAATTGGATCAAAAATAGGTTTTTCAATAATTGTGTGTATATTTTTAGTTTGTACCTTTACACGTGTATTATTCCTGATATTTATTTGATTTTTAAAACGGATCATTGTTGTTACTTTATCAGGATTAAGTTCGAGTCGAAGACATCTCCAATCTGGGGGTAGCCTTTCGGGGAGTCTTCATGGTATAAACAGTGGAAACTTAATTATTCCCCCAGCCCCTCTTCCACCAACAAGTGTTCCTCCACCACCTCACATATGTATTGCTGGTTCTAATGCTGGTTCACTAGGCCTCGGAGGCATTGGTATCGGTATGATGATGAGTGTTGACCTCGATGATGAAGATGGAAATGACGATGACGAGGATAATCCCGATATATTCATAAATGACATACGATTTGATGAACATGTTGATCAATTAGAAACTGTTTAACAATTGTTGTTGAAAATGCATAGAAATATGTTTAGAAATAAATTTCAAATTTAATTTTATAAGAAACAAACAAAACAAAAAGTGAAAACACAATTCTAATCAATCCTAGAAAAATTATTCATATAGAATGTTGTATAGATAAAAAGAAAACGCGTTTAACAATATTTATACATATAAATAAAGATTTTAAAATATTATTTTACTTTATTATGTATTTATTATTTTATTCACCCAATTTGTAAATTATAAATTTGTATACACTCTCATGCGAAACTGAATATTTTAATACATACAGAGCAAGCTGTTACAAAGATAAACACCGGCGCTGAGTAAGAAATAATTTTAACATAAAATAAAAAATAAAACACATAGGTATCAAGATAAGCTCAATTTAAAATTCGATTAAAAAAGAACAAAGCTAAGGTGTAAATCTTGTTTTTACAAGAAAATAAAAAAAAACTAAAGAAATTGTACATTTTCATAACGAACAAAATAGAACAAATAATTAAATTGTTGTTTTTTATATTTGATACGATTAAAAATAGTGAAACAAAATAAATAAGGGTTAAAAAATTCAAATAAAATGTATCAAAGACAAATATTAAAAACCGTGCAAAATTTTAATTTGCATAATTTATTTTTATGTAGTTAAGTTTTTATAAATAAATTAAAGAATGTATTAATATGTCATTTAATTTTAAGATTGAAAGATCAAGTTAATAACGAAATGTATGGATATTATTAACAAATTGTTAGTCTTACAATGAAATTTTCAAGTGTGTCTCTACATGGTGTACAATTTTATCCGTAATTTTAAGCTTAGTTGTGTTGCTCTAATTGAAGCGCTCAGTTATTTGAATGACTTTTTTGTTTAGTATTTATATATTTGTTTTATTATCCCTGAATATTAAAGAAATTGCCGTAACATCTTCAATGTTAAAAGATATTATTCATTTTGGTTCTGAACTTTTGTGAAAATATCAAGCAGGCGATTTGCAATAAACAGATTTCGATCAATTTTATAAAGGCTTAACGTCATTTTATTTCCTTTTGTTCACAAGTTAAAAAATTACTAAAAAAAAAAAAACAAAGAAAAAATGTGCCAAACGAATGATAGCTCCAATAGCAATTTTAATTTGATTTAATTTTTAAAAATAAAGGTGCACTATTAAATTAGCAAATAAAAATTGCAATTATGAACAAAGGTAGATATTTCTCAGTTAAACTGTAACCAGTTCATCTTCCAACCTTCCCATATACATATTAATGTTTTTTTTTGCTATTTTTAGCTTACAATTTTTTTATATTTAAATTATTAATATCTACAAATATTTTCTTTAATAAAATATATATCTCAAGATCAGTAACTAATTCTGGGGTTTTAACCAGAATTGTATATGGTCAATTTCTTATTACCAATTATTTCAGAAGGACAAAGGTAAAAAAAAAATAATGTATCGAATATAGAAAAAAAGTTATAAAATAAAAATAGGAAAATCGAATCCTTGGCCTTCCGTTCTTTGTGTTCTTAAACTCGTTTTTTGGAAAAGCGTATACTTCATATTTACAATTGTATTTCGTAGCGGTAAAGTAAATTCTGTTACATATCTGCAGGTACATACCTACATTGAGTTTGCATACATTAATTTTTCATATTAACAACCACCACTAGGTATATAGCAATAAAAAGTCAAATTATGTTAAAGTCTTGAAATCTTCCTTAAAAAATAAATTATTTGTACTGAAATAATTATTTCAAACGCATAGGATTTTTCGTTGTCGAATTAATTGATGATATCAATTGCACTTATCAAATAAAAAAGATAACTATGTAAAACCAAACCATGGTTATATTATACAAATCGATTATATTTCGAAACTGAGTAAGTTTCATCACTATTTGGCAAGTTCCACGATTCTTTATTTATGAACTAAATTAATGTTTTTCATAATCAAGACATATAACAAAGAAGAATAAATAAATCTAAAGAAAGGTGTGATTTTTTCTTAATTTTTTTTTCACCAAGACGTATGGTGGTTTTTAGTTTTTGTTTCTGTTTGAAAAAAATCAATAACTCAAAACAACACAAGACGAGCTTGAATACGAAATATAATCTAAATGGACTATAGCTTGGACACAACAAATAATCAAGTAAAAGACAGAAGTATTGAAAAATACATTTACAAACATTATTTGGGATATACATATGTATGTAGGTAGATATAAGCCTTTATATAAAATAAGATTTATAATTTTTGGAGCTTTTGTTGTTAACGATTTTAAGTTTATAGACGAGTAAAAAGAAACCATATTTAACATAAAAAAAAACTGTCACCAATTATTTTTGTTTTTATCGGTTTGAGATATGACAATTTATTGTTTTTTATTGCTAAAATAAATTAATTTATCATGATGCTGTATCTTCAAAAAAAAAAAAGAAGCAATATTCATATTTCTTGTATCTCTCATTTTAACATACTGAAAAACAAAATGAAACAAAACAGCATTTTAATAAAAAAAAAAACATTATTCTAGAAAGAGGTAGTGAACAAATGATCGAATTTGTTACTATAAATTTCTCATTTTTCTTAACATACATAATATGTTCAATTTTTGTTTGTGTGTTAGTATATTTAATATACAAAATGCTACTGCAATTTAAGTTTTGTTTAAAAAAAATCTAAATACAATTTGGAATAAATGGAACAATATATTTTTAATATAAAAATTAACACATCACACAAATTAGTACCGTTTTCATCACCGCAGCATTAAAACAAAACATAATTGAGTATTCTCAAAACATAATTAACTGTGAATTCAACAAAACTTTACCACGATACGGTAAATTTAATATTAAACTTAACTGTAACAAAATCTAAATAAGTTCATTAATCAATAAAATAAAATAAAGAATGAAACAAGGAAATTGTACAAGTTATTAAAAATACATATTAAATATTCAAAGTTAAAAACACATATTCGAATAAAATTAAGATTTAAATAAAAAGAAAATAATCTTATAACTTAAAAAGAAAAGAATAATTAAAATGCACAGAAAGAACAAAAATAAATCTGCATGAAAAACTGAAATAATAAATTAAGAAAAAAAAAAAAACTCTAATTTGGACTAAAATCGCAACCCTGTCCATAAATTAATATTTTTTTAATGTTAAATTCCATTTTATACTGTCAGTGCTTTTAGAGTTTTAAGTTTTTGATAACAATTATATTTTCTTTAGTTTGTTGCTTTTAATTATTACACATTGTTTTAAAACTTTAAATTTCAAACAATAAAAATAAACCAAAAGAAAAACATTTGTATCGAAAGAATTATTGGTTTCATAGAGCACGTACGCATATTAAAATAATGAATATTAAATACAAAGAGAGAAGTAGTGTAAACATTAATTTAAAATAACAAAAAACTAACACAAAATAAATAAAAAACTTGTTTTACGAATAAAAAAAAAACTAAATAAAAGTCTAATAAGTAATAAAAATATCTAATACTTGAACAAAAATATGATAACCGTTTTTGATTACGTAAAAATTTAGTTAGTGTTTTAAAGAAAGTCCTTTGATATTTTTAAGTTAAGACATTTATGGAACCAAAACACGTAAATTCAACACAGTGTTAAGTTTTAAAACGGTTTTTTATAAATGAAAAATAAACAAAAACAAAAAAGCTAAGAGTAATACCAACTGAAAAAAAAATTAAATAAGTAAAAATTGTAGTTTGTGTAGAAAGTAAACAAATAATGTAAAATTAAAAGAAATGATTTGATTACTTTTAAAACAAATTGAATAAAATAGTGAGGAAAAACACGTACTCAATTCCATGTTAACATTAAAAATAAATATTTAAAAGATGACAGAAAATTACTAAAAAAGGAAACTACATTAGAAAATAGAAGAATTGAGTAATTATATAAGCAAATAATTAAAACAATTAAACATAAAAATTAAAAAAAAAGATCGTAACATTGTTCCATAAGTTTATTTTTATTTTCATTGAGTATAATTATTATGCAGTTAAAACAATACACTCTGGACACATAAAATGAATATAAACAAAAGGTGAAGAAATAAAAAACACAACACGATTATAATGAGTTTATTATAATTTGGTTTTAAATAAATTGAACTACAAAGAAAGAAATTATTGTAATTTTTTGTACTCTAGTCCTAGCCACCGCCTATACGATCTCCAGTCGTCATCCAAGTGTGAATCTTAATGCTAAGGGCGTTCTAATCTATGTATGCGCTTTCTAATAATTTCCAAAATTTGTGCCCAACTCTAAATTGTCAAATGTTGAAATATCTTGAGTTATATTGGTAAGCATTAATATCTGAAATTCGCAATACTGATAAACTAAATAAATACAATCTTCAAAAGCAACCTAATCAATCAAGCTAGATTTTTCCACCGTAAAAAGTAGCCTATGTCCATGCCTAGGATCCTATCTTTAAATTAACCAAGTCTTATAAAAATCCGTTCAGACGTCAAGGAGTGAATGAGGTAAACTTTTAAAACAAACGATTATAAATCACTAACTTATTTAGTTTTCTGCCTACTGCCTACGCCTTAAGTACGATAGCATGAATATTAATAGCCCATATCCTTTTCTAGAGGTTATTATCTATCACCTAATTAAATTTCATCAAAATCCGTTCAGCCGTTTAGACGTGGAAGAACAAAAGTCCCAACAAAAACGACTTAAAATCACAAACTCAATTTAGTTATCTGCCTACTGCCTACCCCCTAACAACGATGGCGTGATTATTTATAACCTATGACCATTTCTAGGTTATCATATATCACCATACCAAATTTCAACAAAATCCGTTCAGCCGTTTAGGCGTGAAAGAGTAAGAGTAATAATCAATCCGACTGGTTTGATAATAATAATAAATGCTTTGCGCCCGCGGTGAACCTTCGTCCAGAGTCCGGACAATTTCAGATATTATGATTGAAATTAAGATAAAGTTTTTAAAATAATAA
The DNA here is from genome assembly GCA_905146935.1 of Scaeva pyrastri. Lineage (NCBI taxonomy): Eukaryota > Metazoa > Arthropoda > Insecta > Diptera > Syrphidae > Scaeva > Scaeva pyrastri. The sequence goes on from LR989927.1 coordinate 89,253,883, forward strand.
ATTTTAAAGTACTTATGCGTAAATAATATTTTGCAAGGATTATTGTTATTATTTACAAGGAAAACAACAACACCTGATTGGGTTAGTGAACAAAAATAAGCTAGTCATCAGTAAAAGTATTTTAGTGAAGATAGAGTTTCGTATAGTGAAATGTAGAATGCAGTTAAGTGGTGCAAGAAATATATAAATGTTGTCAAACATGATTGTGTGTTCGTTGATACTTTTTTTTTTTTACACTTCGCCTGCATTACAAAGTGCAAGCGCTCCACAAATTTCAAACCAAACATTTTTTCGGTTGAAATTATCAACAAAAAAAAATTATTTCGTAGGTAAACTCACTAAAATTAATCTGTCAAAAAATTGGTAGGACTTATAGGATCAATTCCTATAAGATAAAACATTTTTTTCATTAGGATTAGTGTATTTAACCATAACATATTATGGAAATCTAGTTTTAATTACCAAGCTTACTAAGTAATATGAAAATGCCATTGAGTAGAACAAGTTGGTAAGTATGACTCTGCAGGCAACTTAAAGTAACTTCCCGAAATTTGAAGTATTTCTTCATAATTTCGTGTTGAGTTTTGTCTTCTAATATCTTATTTATTGAATGAAAAGAATAAAAGAATGTTTCATATCCCAATAATTGGTCTTTATAATAAATTGGATAATAATTTAAAGAAAATACTGAACCATGTTTATTAAACTGCTGCTTATTGTTGCCGGAAACTTAGTACGATAGTTTTCGCTCTTCCATATAAGCCAATGAAATTGAAGAGGGAGCTGCTCAGGTGGTCAACTTTATCACTATTAAAAATATGAGAATAAAATTGAATTAGACCATATCAAGGTGGATCTTTTTTGTAGAGCTTTATTTTTCCACAAAATTTTATCTACACAATATAAAAGCTTTTTAACAAATATTTGAGAGTAATAACTAACACAATTCATAAAAAGAAAATTTTTATATATTAATCCCTGTCAAAACCATGATAATATCAGTGGGAAAAATTCTTTTAAAAATGTATAAAACAACTTCAAACTAAGCACTTCGAAAAATTTAATTTTTTCTACTTGGTCCCCACTGTTCTGAAAATTTCACATAATTCCAAAAATGCATTATTACGCTATTTTATGTTTTATTACTATGTGCTCTTAAGTTTATGTTAAGACGTTAAATTTGGGAGAGACGAAGTTCGCAGGGTCAGCTAGTATTTTATAAGAAGCAAGGCTATCATCTCACATCTGATGATGAAGACTGACGGCGGATGCTTTGAGTTTTTTTCAATTTGAGTTTTCTTTGTTCACCAGTGTGAGTTGGATTCTTAATATTTTCAACAGGCTTTTGAAGTTTATTAAGACTTTCTTGCAACTGATTCTTATACGGTGAAATTAAAAGAACTGGTTGCTCTTGTGAAGAATTGGAAAACTCCAGGAAATGCCTGAACCACTCCGTATAAATGGGCCGCTAAATCCATCCAGCATTATGAAAAGAGGTTTGGAGTCTGCAGGAGCTTTATTCGATTAGAGTGGGTTTTGTCTTTTTCTTGGAAATACAAAATATGTTGGAATAAAATATCCACCTGCGCTCACACAATTCACAACAGTTACCAGAGAACCACGTTCTGCTGTTGTCAAAGACCCTATTTGACGATTTCCTTTATTCGCTTAAATCTGTAGCTGCTTGCTTTGAACTATCGTTGGACCAGTTTCATCCACATTCCTTATCCTGGATGCTGGGAAGTTATATTTTTCATAAACCCTTCCAAAATATCGGAAAATTTGTTTAGGTACGCTTTCTTTATTAAAACCATTAGCTGTATCCATAGAAGTTTCGAGTTCTTCTTCTATTACATTATTAAAAATCGGTTTTCGACCCAAGGGAGTGGACAAAATATCACTAATAGGCTTACCGGATCGTGCCACACTCGACATTAGCCGACATGTATACAAAGTAAAAAATCTAATTTATTTATAAACAAATATGTAGAGCAAAACAGTAAAGCTTACCTTATGTACATACATGTATATAAAACAATATCAGCCTTATTTAATAGAATCCACTAAACAGATGAATAGTTATACAGTGTATAAGGAATTATGTAGGCTCTATTCAAAGTTATATAAATTCCTATTTATAAAAATTTTTCCTACAAATTATAGTTATGCAGTTCTTATATCAAAAAAAGTACCAAAATGGGAAATCTATTCCATTTAGATGTCATAATTAAGTCAACAACTGTTTTTTTTTTCAATGAAATAGGTAAATAAATATCTAATGACAACAATACAAAATGGAATCGAAAGTGAAGAGAATGTATTCGTCAAATTGGGACGAACTTGGATATCTACGGGCTCCTCAATTGTCGCTGTTGAGGTCCGAAAGGACAATTTCAATAATTTGTTTTATATTTTCTATCGAAAATCTTTATTTATTTTTAAATTCTTCATCGCTTAGTCATGGTAACACGATTTTAATTATTATATAAATCATTTCAAAAGGAAGAAAATTGACAAAAATGTACATAACATAAGTAATTTATATTTAAAAAAAATATCTTCTTAATTGGAAACTCCGATCAATATTATTTAAAATGATGTTTGTTTCTTTGACACAGCGAGTTATTGGTTCATTTTTCACGTATTTAACTCTGTGTACATCTTTTAGAAATAAACTACATATGTACTCGAAGCTGTCGCGAATAAACATTTATTAAAGCTAATAAAAAAGGGCATTTAATATGATAAGATATTATATGTATCATTAATGAACATTACAGAGTATATTTTAAGTCTGTTTTCCAGTGATTGGATTTCTAAAAGTTGACATCTAGTAGTATAGGATGGAGTTTCGATGTTCCAACCAAATTTTTGAATGGTATATCTTGGGTTATTTTTTTTGAACCATTTCAATTCTTTTGGAATGAATGTTGTAAAAAGGATTCAAAACTACAAAGCAGTATTATGAATTCAGAAAAGTTTGGACAAAACAAAAAACATTGGAATTTAGAGACATTTAAACATAATTGATTTGTTGTACACCACTGAGATAATTTAAAAATGTAAATGTAAAAGGCAAGAGTCATCGATAGATTTTATATAAGGTTTTTCAACAGGGACGCTACAAAAGCAGAGCGACAGGGACAGCAAACGACGGTATATTTCTAGCCGCTCTTTTGACATTTCTCTTCAGTAAAGTTTGCCATTTCATGATGGAAAGATATACGAGCCAACAACGAGTCGAAATTATTAAAATTTACTACCGAAATTCGGAGTCAGTGGCCTCAACGTTAAGAGCAGCGAAAAATCATCTTCAGCGATGAGGCTCATTTCTGGCTGAATGGCTTCGTCAATAAACAAAATATGCGGTATTGGTCAGGCAGCAATCCATACTCCACGAGTCATCATTGTATCCCGAAAAAATTACAGTTTGGTGTGGTTTTTGTTTTATAAACCTTCTTTAGTCCCGGTTTTCATTGGACGATTTTTCCAGTGCCGACAAAAATTTGTTGTTGTAATCGTGTGCGACTGAGAAGTACAACATGTCTTCTGTATCTATACCTCTCAATCGCACACGAAAATTTTTGTCGGCACTGGAAAAATCGTTCAATGTAGACCGGGACTTACAGAACAGCTATACAAAAAACCTTGCATAAAAATAACCACTGTAAAGAAGGTCTGAACGAAGCCACATTCTCTTTTGACATATGAAATGAGTTGGATGCTTTCAATCATGAAACAAATCTCTGTCTCTGTCTATGTTCCTGTTGTGTTCTCATTTTTTTATTTAACTAACGGTATTCTAAATTCTGAGAGCTTATTTGAATTCGTGTGTGAAGAATACTTATTTTACAAGAATTAAATTACCAAAACAAAAATATATATAAATATTTATTGAAAACCACAAAAAAAAGTAAAATTGTTCTGACAAAGATCTGTTCAAGTGTTAAAAGTTTGATTAAGCTTTATTACCTACTCATTTAAAAATAAATTTGTTTAAATAGATGTAAGCTGTTTATCTTTATGTTTTATATGTAATAAAAAATCTACTGCGGAAATATCCAATCTATTGCATTTTTTTAATGATCTACTGCCCAACTCTTTTTTTGAAGTGGCAACGCTGATCGAACGTGAAATTGCAGTAGTATCGGCCGTCGAAAATTGGGTTCAGCGTCTGGACGTCTGCAAGCGTGCCCGTGGTGGCCATGCAAAAGAAATCGAGTTCCATACATAATGGCATCGAACGTAATTTCACGGGAATAAAAAATTTAATTGATACCCAAAACCGTTTTTTTTTATTTAAAAAAAAATTTTTTAGCGCTCTTATTGAGATCATCAGCAAAGAGAAGCTGACTAGAATTGCTCAAGGTATCGGGTTAGCCGTTAATAAAAATTAAGAAAAGTAGGTAGTAAAAAAGGTCCAAGATTGCTACCTTGAGGCACTACAGAAGTTACCAAATTAGGTTTTGAGAGAACTTATATCCTTAAGATAAGAATCCAACCATTTCAAGAACTTTGCATGAAAACTAAAGATTTATAATTTCTTTATTGATATAGAGTGATTCACTCTGTCAAATGCCTTATATATATTATATATATATATATATATGTATATATATATGCCTGTATTACATCAATTTGATATCCATCGTTAAGATTTTTTAAAATGAAATTAGTAAATATAATAAGATAGTAGTCCCTTAACAAAACCATGTTTGAAGTGGTGAAAAGTTGACATGACATGAAAATTTTTGATCAATGCAGACAGGTTAATGTTAACACATGAATTGCATTTCCAAGTAATATTACGATTGATTAATAATTAAAAAGCATCATCCGATAATTCAATACAGTTTTTATGAAATGCACGACTGCAGAAAAAACCACACTCGACTGATTCCGAACTTTTACATCTTTTGATAGCTAGATTACATTTAGCCAGTGGCGCACCGTAGTGGGTGTGGGGGGTGCGGCCCGCCCCGGGGGGATTGATTTGCATTTTATATTTAATATAATCTTCACCTTGTACCTAACCTAAATGACAGGTATTGAACCCAGGGCCTGACGGACCAACCATAAGTGCAACATTTGGAAAGAGGTACGGCGTAAAGTTCTGGAGGCGTTTTACCAGGCCCAAAAAAATGTGATCCGATATTACGCAAACAAAAACCTACTGCCATTTGCAATTTCACGACAAACAATCCCAAAATAACATCCACTACACCTGTGCTAAGTTAATTCTTCCAAATTAAGTCAAAATATCCTCAAATTAAAGATCCAACTAGACCAACACAAGTTCAATCTTACCTCCTGGGAATGAGAAAAAGTCTTATGCATAAGTTCTATTGTATGTATGTATTGTATGTATGTGTGCAAGTGTGCAAATATAAAAAAGGGGCATTTCCTCCAACTATTCAACGGGGCACAAGTTTGGTTAGGGCCGAAATTGTACCTATTATAAAAATAAGAATATCTACACATACAATTAAAATCCTCATAAAGGGCGGCAAAATTTTCATCCGCCCCGCGCGGCCAAAACCCACACTACGCCTTTGCATTTAGCACAAATCTTAGACATTTTAGAAAGTTTATCTCAACCTTCACAGAGAGAAGTTAGTCGAAGACTCAAAGAAACACTTTTTAATATTCAGCCTTTATTTTTTGAAGTAAAAACATTTAACGCGCAGAAAAAAATTTAATCGACCACACATCAACACAAAAATCATGGCACAACGCAAAATCAACAGCTCTTGAACAAGTGGCAATAAAATATTTCCATCTTTGTTTAAGAGAACTATAGTGTTAGTGTATGAGCAATAACAAATCTCTCACTCTCTCCGGAAAAGAAATATGCAGGGGTCCAGTACATTAACCGCCTATTCCACATTACCGGACCTTGCTCTACCCTTACGGTGGAAATAAAAATATATTTCCAAATTTTCCTTATTTAGTTAGAAGAACAAAATTGTTTCTCTTAAAACATTTCAAAATGAGTTTATTGTATAATAAGACGATTGAAAGTGAAGGTTTAAACTTCAGTTCAACTGAACTCCAAATGGAGTTCATATCTATAAGTTTAATGTTTAACTCTTTCGCTATAATGGTGAAATTAACAAGTCAAGTGTCCTGAACGTCACTTTTATAAAGTTTTACAACTATCTTTCCTTTCGAAAGCTTAATTATTATTGTTTTTATTATTTTATACCATGCGAATACTTTTGTACTTCCAATTTAAAAAAAAAATCGCCTTATGCCGGAAAAGTAATAAATGAAAATAATTTGAAAATCAAGCGCATTGAAATTTTATACGATAAACTATAATTTTGCATTTAAACCATCTTTTAAATTTCAACACGTTAATCTTTAATTAAAATTAGATTTATTAATTTTTTAAATTTCTAACTCCACTATAAAAACATGATTGAAAAACTAGAAGTCTTTAGTAAGAAAACGTCCAAGCCTCTGTGAAATACTAATTACGTGGTGCATTGCAGAGGTTAGATATTAGAAAATAAATGTTACAAAATTTTATCGAACGCCAAAATAAATACGAAGATTTAAAATTATTTTAAATAATGTAAGTTATACTATTTATTCACAGTAAAACTAAGACTAAATTACAATTCTTAAACTGAATTTAAAGTAACTTATGCTAAGCCGCTATTGTAGCATTTCAGCGTGAGGGGTGTGTTTGCTCCAGATGTTGTGTCAGCAAAAGCAGCACTAGTGTGCACAGCTGACCCAATTATGATCCCACGGGAAAGAAAGAATTGCCGATTTAGCTTTTGGTGGTTTTCAGCTTATGTGTCGTTAACTTGTATAAAATTTTTAAAGGCCAAAATAAATAGAATAATTTAAAATTAATTCTGTTATTTATTCTTTTTATTTTAAAAATATTAGTATATTTACTTACTGCACAATGATTCTATCATTTAACAATTCAAATAATAATCAAAAAATGAAATACCTGCAAATAGCACTAACGTGTCAATGATGTTTTCAAAAATGTTTCATCGAAAGATTTCATCCATTCAGTAAAAAGCAAGTCGGTGACACGAACTCATAAGAAAAAGAAACATTATTTACACTCACTATAATAATTTTAAAGAAACCTTTTCCGAAAATAAGAATGAAATCGCTTCTTTTCAAATATTTACTACATATGTATGTATGTATGTATGTATGTATGTATGTACGTACTCGTACCTATAATTGTATCATAAAAATGTATCATTCATGTATCTCTCGCCGACTCGACTGCAATTATAGCATTTAAAAAAAATGTAACCTGTGATATTAATTTAAAACTAAACTTCGTCTCGCCCAATTAAACGCCTTAAGACAAACTCAATGTGATTATAAAACCCAGATAACTCAAACTTCAATATGAATAATCATAACAACATAGTGCAACTGCAAAATCATCAAATAGTGAAACATCAATAGATAAACTTTTGTGTGATAGACTCAGCAGCGGATAGAAATAATTTGATTTAATTTTTCATATTAAAAAAATGATTTAAGTCTGTGCCGTCTTTAACGTTTACTTGGACACAAGCTATATACTTTTGTAAATTTAGACTCCTTTTTTCCTTAAAAATTAATAACTTGATGGTATGTAGATAAAACTTAAGACTATCATTTAAAGAAATTGTAAAAATTGTTTTTTTTTTTTTAATTTGTAATGAAAATTCCGTGATATAGCCAAATTGGTTTCCAAGACTTTATTATTACATTTTTCTAGAAAACATTTAATGCTGGCCTACAGTTAACATTTCAAATGAATATTAATGAAGAAATTAATTTTTATGTAAATATGAAGTTATAATAATTTAAAACCATTTATAAATTAGTTTGATTTAAAGGGTTGGAAATTTTGAATATATTATATGAATCCGTCTCTTAGCTTCTTACATTTTTTTAAACTCCTGATAGTTATAGTTATCAAGAACGTAACTGCATACATAAAAGAACTCAATCAATTTTATCAATTTTCTTGTTTTGTTCTTTCTCTATGAAAATCGGATCTACCTATTTCCTTATACATTTTATTAGGGTTTTTATAGCCCTCTATTGATTTCTTTTATACCACTCTTCTCAAACTACAAGCAAAACCCGTCGCATGTATTATCAAATGAAGTCCGGGGATACAATCGAAATGATGAAGAACCACCGCACGAGTGCTCTTAACTTCTTCCCTAAGAAACAATTGTTTAAAAAGAGGCTGTGCGACTCATACTGACAAGTGATAACTTGACATTTATTGAAATTTTTTGTTGAATTGATACCGCATCTATAAACAATTTTTACCAGAAGTAGAATTTTGTAGTTTTATTTATTTTTTGAAAAAAAGGTATCAATTTTATATTATTTAAATTACATCAGACTTTTAATCATCATAATAATTATAATAGAGCTATTGCAGTTTTTCTCATTTAAAAAATAACGGTATTTAAAATTTATTTTTGAGTTGAATTGTGGAAAATTTTGTGGTACCATTTCCTCAAAAAGTATTTGACCGATTTCGATAAATTTGATATGGCTGAAAAGCCACAGTTGTGGAGATGTGCGGAATATACTTTTGACACAAATTTACATACTGTGGGTCATTTTTGTTTTTGCACTGACGAACACTGTACAAATTCAAGAAACAATTAATGTTTTAAAAATGTTTTTTCTTTCAGTATTTCGAATTTCGACGCTCGGTAATACTAGTTTGATTAAATACTGATAAAAAATATAGAAATAATTTGGTTTAGTTTTTTCAGTGTAAGTCGTGTTAACAAAAAGTCATGCATACGATACCTGTAACTATAGGAATGTATGTAATGTACATATATATTTAATTAGTTACGCTCACGGGTATTCCATATTCTCTACAAGAGAAGCATTAGAACTTGACTTATGATTTACAATTAAAAGCTTCCTATAACTTTATATTTTGATTTGTCTGATAACAGAGCCTTGCTTATTGTCAGGAATCAGGAAATCCTAAGAGATACTACTAAACTAGCCTCCATACAAAATATTGGAGCTGCAGGAAAGGAGCACTCGTCTTTTCAGTCTATCCGTTGTATTTTTTATCAGTTATTATAAAAGCTTCTTCTATTAATAAAAAATCTTAAGGAAATAAGAAAAGCATAGACCTTTTTTTAAGGCTTGGTCAAGCTGTTATACTTTTTCGAGAGCACTTTCATTTGATTAAAAGACTTTGAACCTTAATCTTATGTATAGATGCTAATATTTTAACCTTTTCAGACAAGGTGTGTATCTTATATTATGAGAAAATGTTTGTTGTACGAGTAGAACAATGTGGAGAGGACATTGCACTAAATAGAGAAAAATATATAATAAACGAATAAGGATATACTTGTATATGTTATATATGTATGTATATTTATAAAAATATTGATTCATTTTGTGTGTAGCAAAGGACAAATAATTTACCAGCCACAGCCTCTATTTGTTTGCCCTATTGTATTTTCTATGTTAAAGTACATAATATTTCATTTTTGTGTATTTTAGATTGTAAAAGAAGGAAAAAATTAATTTATTGAATGAGATGAGCTACGAAAGAGGACTTCAAAGAACGAAATGTTAAGCTGACGGGAAAAAGAATGAATTAAAAAACAATGAGCTTGGGATGAATTTCAAAAGCAAGGCAAACTGTTCGAATGTCTGCTATCTGCTTCTTTTCTTCCTCCTCTATCTATCTGTTAGATAGATGTATCTCCATAATATCAAAAGGATTAAATTAGTTTCCATTTTTTTCCTTAGTTGCTTGTCATAGCCTTTGCACTTTCTATTGCATTCTGTTGTTGTCATTCTAAGGAGCAATTCAGTGCAGATAGTGGAAACAAGTTTAAGAAAGACTTTGTCAATATCGTTGAAAGGACACAATCTCGGAACTTGGAATTAATGAAAAAAGCGGTCAAAGAAAATGCAATGAATTGAAATGGATATAACTCTCAGGATACACTCTCATGTACGATGTACCTAATGGATATAAAATGGATTGTAAAAAAGCGACATTACAGAATGAAGAAAGGTTGTTTGCTTATATCGTCGATGAATTTTATTTAGAATGGGTAGTTACATACAAATTTAGTATCTACATACTTGGGAACACGAAATCAATAGGTTTTACTAAGAATTGATCACACCAAAAACATAAATTCAACAAATAGTACCAAGGTCCAAACTGTGAACCATGAAAAATGATAAGACCTGAAAATTCATCATCAGAGTATGTTCCAAAGTAGTTTTAAAAATTTTCAGGAATTTAGGTGGATACCAGCCATTGAAAACACAAAAATATGTAGTTGATTGTTTGAAGGACAACACCATCCAAAGAGCAATCGATTCATAAAAACGCAATTTTGCAACATGAAGAGCATACGTACATATTTTAACAGTTTTTGGAATTGTTTCCACTAATAGATCTTGATACTTAATCTGTGACAAGGTGCACGATTTCCCAAATTCCCATTTATTGATCGTACTTGCTCAAATGATAGTATTTTGGCGTTTTCGAGGATGTGCAAGTATTTTTCGGAATCGACAGTTCCATATATACAGTAAGTATGTCCAATTTTGTGTGTTAGAAAATATATTCACATTATCATTAATTTAGCTCTAAACTTTTTACACTGAGAAAATCAAAAAAAAACTTCAATTGTTTTATTTTATTCTGAACTGTGTTTTCAGTTTAAATTTTTGAACGATTTTCAGTTCATTGTATCGTGATAAAAGGTGAAGTGAATTAGAGTTTTAATACAAAAAAGTGAGTGTTTTCAATAAACCGTTGTGTAGTGTTCATTAATTTTGTTTATTTTTTTCTCGTTTTAAATTTATTAAGGAAAACTTTGGAACGATTTTGCAGTGATAAACTACCTTAAGTGAATTGCTCGCATTGCTCAAGTTCAAAGAAATTTTGATAAAAAAGGGAGTGTTTTGAATACATTATGTAAGTTTCATAAAAGCGGTCCGGAAATTATTTACATTTGTCTAATGCAAAACTATATTCTATATTTATGTATTATGTACGTTTTTTGTTTTAGGTATTTAAAAAAAAACTTTTGAAGCGTTCTTATTGAAAAACCCCTTACATAGGTATCGACTCGAATTAAATTTTGTTCAGTAGGTTATAACTTCAAAAGATGCGGAAAGGACTTTTATAGAAATTTGTCAAACGGTTTCTTCACAATAGCTATAAAAAAAAACATTTTAGTTGGTCGTAAATATCTGAGGAACGGGTAATGCTCTTGACTTCAAATACATTTTACTGTGTAGATTTTAGCTTTGGTATAAATTTGGATTTTTTTTTAAATTAAAAGTATGATTAAGCATACTTTTAATTTAAAAAAAAATCGGCCCGCAAATACACATACAATGAAGGAAAAGTTATATCATCTTCGGAACAATTTTTAATTATGTGGACTGGTAAAATTTCGAAAAAAATCTACCAAAAGTTTATACAAGCTACAATTTTTATCAATATATATGTATGCTACAATTTTGACAAATATCAAATTGACAGTTTTTTTACAAGAAATAAAAAATTTAGTTTGCGGATTGTTTTGGTAGGTATTACGTATTTTGGGAAAATTTCACCAAGCCGTTCTAAGGATAGTCAGCTAAGCGGTCAAAAATATTGGTTGAGCTTGTTTAAAAAGCGTGTGTTTGTTTTAAAACTTTTTAATAAGAACTCGCTTAAAGTACTTAAATACTAATTTCGTTGATTTTAATTCCGTAAACAAACTGTCAAAAAATAATAACGCTTCTACTCGTACATTTTCTTTATGAGCATCCTTGTCTACTTGCACTAAAATATATAGGGACATTTCATTAGGAAATTAACGATTAAACAAGCAAGACTCCACACTTCTACAATGTATTTCCATGTTCTACAAGTTAAGCTAAGCAAAAATTATAAATGTGCTGTATAGTACAAATCCAACAAAGGCAAACTTTATCCATTTTAATTTATTTTTATCATTCTTGTTCCAATAACAGATATGGATTTCATTTATTTCCACAGATAGATTACTTTCTGGGGGCTGTATACATGTATCTAAATTTGCAAAGGATTTTCTTTTTCCAATGATAAGATATCCAGGGAAATAATTTATTGTACACTAAGAGCATGGAAGATGGATAAAGAGCAAGGGAATGCTTTGGAAAGAAATCGATTGATTGGAAAACGTGATAGTGTACAAGTTAGTATTTATGTATGTAGGTATATGAAAGGACAAAGGAAAAATCTTGAGAGAAGTAATCAATTTGAAATGAAATTTAGGAAAAAGGTCCAACCCAACGCAAAATATGTATGTTGGTAAGAATAGATTGAAATAGAGTTATTCGTACTTACTTGAATATTTAATTAACTCAACTAAATCAAAAGTGCAAAGATGGTAAAAAAGCTTGTCTGGTTGGAAAGTATTTTTTTAAAGTCACGATGGGATTGATGTTATTACTTTTGTCTCCTGGACGGAATTAATTTTTTTTTTTTTTCAATTTAGATTTTTTTTTAAATTTTTGACTTTGACCACCTTACAAAGATTTAATGGGATTTTTCGATCAATTTGTTTAATTTTCCCAGATCCGTTTAAGAATCTACATACATTAAAGTAACCAAGTAACCAAAATAAATTATTTCCTAATCCAAACTTAAAAGAATTGCAGCTCAGTTTTAGGAGGACTTTCGGAAAAAAAGATGAGGTTTTAGTTCCCTCTGAAAGTGAAATTAATTCCCACTCAAAAGTAACTCCTTTAAGCAACATCATCGTAAACTGCAAAAAGTAATCTTATAGAAAAGTAGTTTTAAGTTAATTTAAAAATAATTCTTGTGTGAGGCTTTTCAAGTGTTACGGACTGTATTTATATGAAGAATGACTGTATTTATATGAAGAAAAACAGCAAAAACTTTAAAATGTATCCCGTTATTTTTTTTAATTCTTATGATGTGTAACAAATAGATAGCGATTTTAATTGATTACATATGCATGTAATTTAATAAGTTGAATTTAATTTCGAATTCTTCATTTAAATTTAATTTGTCTTGTCATTTCTTAAAATATTCCAAAAAATAATTTTGTTTTAAAATGGATACAGAATACATTCAAGTCCTTAATGCAAATAAGGAACCTCATAATTAATGCAACGCACGATTATTTTGATAGTTATTTAAATAGCAAATACTACCTATGAATGTACCTTCGTATGTACCTACAATCTACAAACTACATATGAACATACATACATATGATTATGTATAATATAGTGAATTCATTATGATCTGCTTTGGCAATTTAATTGGATTCATGCCTCACATAGATTTTCTAATCAAATATCACGTTGATGTATGCTAAATCTAGCACCTACATACACATAGATACGCACATTTATATGCATGTGTATCCTCCTCCCTACAAAATGTTGACCATATTAGTGCAAGCAGCTTGTGTTTCTTTCTATGTACTTGTTTTTGGGAATGAGTTCTGCATAATTCCTTTCAGAAAAGCCATATTATGCAACACTACTGAAACACATCAAAACCTCGCACCACATCAAACTTTCATCAATAATGAAGTTTATGCTTCAGTGAACCTTTAAATCATGTGCATTAATGTATTCAGCGAATGCCCTTTGGCATATAGTCATCGGTGTATTGATACTAAAATAACAACTCATAAGTATACCATATATTGGGATAAAATACCTACATACATACATACAAATAGAACAGATAAATTTGGTATCACAATAACAACAAATTGAGTGCGAGATAGGGGTGGTAGCTTTAAATCAAACAAAACCTCATCGAAGAAGAGAAGAAGTTACCAGGTTTTGATTTATTTATACTAATTAGATACATACATATGTATGTACATAGTATGTACCCTAGTAGGTAATATTTCACATATCACAGATTTACAAAAAGTTAAATTATATTTTTATTATACATACATAGGTATAAGGTCTTTTACCCAAATTAACGCTAAAACCGCTATATCTACAACTGCTCGTTCTCAAGACATTTAAATAAAAGAACAATTTCTACTAGACTTACATAACAAAAAATACATTATGTACATACGTTTTGAGAGGAAAATAATTTTATGTTTATATGAATAGATTTCAATATCTTGACATTCCTAATAATATTTAATTTGCTTCAAAACAACTAATGTTATTTTGTTATTTCGTTTCTTTTTGAAAAAAAATATCTCATCAAAAGAGTAAAAATATATATGTATCTCCCAAAATTTTTGTATGTATGTATGTATGTATTTTATTTAATATCTTTTGTTCCACTTTTTCTTCCACCTTACTTATATTCAACATAAGGAATAGAGAAATTATTTTTCAACTTACAATGGCCGCCTTTGTTTCGCAATCGCTTGGGATATGTTTTCGAACGCTTTACCAGTCTAGCAAACATTCTGAATTTGAAGTTTCTGAATCTACTTGTTCTGAAGTTAAAAGTGGTCAGAAGTCGGATAAGTTTGTTTCTATTTAAAATGCATAAGAATTTTTTGAGGAACTTCTGTCGAATTTAAATTCTTTCGTTTCAACTTTTTTTTAAACACGATTAGGTTTTCATATTTTTTATTTCATTGTATTAAATAACTGAAATTATTCATAGAACATTCAAGTTAGAAATTCGATCATTTTATTGATCGTATGATTTTTTGGAATTAAAGATAATTTAAAAACTTCTATAATATTATATTAAAACTGTAAGAAAATAAGACTTTGAAACTAAAAAAAAAGTATTGGCATGATATGTCTCTTTAGATTGTGTGAAAACTTGGAAAAAGGAATAGAATCTTGTTGCTATAAGGATTGAAGATGTGTAATTTCTTCTCTGACTAAGGAGAAAATGGAAAAAAAAAATTCAATACCATTACTCGGTTATTTATTGATAATATGGTTAGTTAGGTAACAGCAAATCTATTCCATAAGTCAGTAACCCTTAGTTTGCGCGGATTAGCTTCGTTGAGCGAAATCCACATGATATTTTCATCCATCCGTTAAATTCAAAAGATTTTCGTGATATGGTTATAGAATCCTACATTGGCGTTAGTTGTAAGGACAATTTTTTTCATTTACGTTGAGAATTCTATATATTTATGTGTAGGGTATTTTTCGATTTTCTTTTTTGAATGCAACCATTTGGTTTCTTTTTCATCTGTTCTATGTGATTGGTTTTACTTCTTTATAAGATAAATTCCCGTTTCAAGTGCTTAAATAAATGACTTAAAGGGACTTAATGTTAAGACCTAGGCACTACTCAATTTTTTGGGGAATTAACTCATCTTATTTTTGATCGCTTCTAAATTTTCTAACTTCGGAGCCAAAAAAGTCAGAAATTTCAAATCTAGTTGAAATTTAGTATGAAGAATGTAGAAAACTAAAATGTATTGTTTTAGATGGATCAAAATAACATATGGAAGTGATTAATTTTTCAGAAAACAGAAAATGTGTCAGGAGAAGAAGTAACGTCAAAGCTCCCACTAACATCATATCCTTATAAACGTTTTCATTTGGATTGTTTGTAGTTATTTTGCTGTCAAAATCATATTCCTGTTTGTGGATCCATATTTAAAATTGCCAATATGCCATGCAATTCATATTTCTTAATGAAATGTTTATAAATAAGTCAAACAATAATAATTAATGAAAACTTTACATAATTGCTTTCAGATATCCGACCGAAATAATTGTCTGTAAAAAATAAGATTCCCAACCTCAAACGACAAGAAATAAATATTATTATTTTTCTAAAGTGGAACTGTATGATAATGAAACTTCAATCATCACTCACAGTTTTATAAAAAGTTATGAGATTGGTCCAGATTTTTGATTTTATAACCCATCTCATCAAAAACAAAAAAACTTGTCATTCAGTGCAGGAACTGTCAGATGTTTGGTCATGGGGCATATTCATAGTCATATCTTAAGCCCGGAGTCTAAAGTTAAGATCTAGGTTAGAAACTGTTGCTATTCATTAAGAACTAGCTGACCCACCGAACTTTGTCTCGCCCAAATTTAACGTCTTAACATAAACTCAAGAGTACATAGTAATAAAACATAAATAGCGTAATAATGAATTTTTGAATTATGCAAAATTTTCAGAACTTTTTAAGGAATTTTCCACCTTTACGTCACACAGTGGGGACCTACATACATAGTAGAAAAAAATCAATTTTTCGAAGTGCTTAGTTGAAGTTGTATTATACTTTTCTAAAAGAATTTTTCCCACGGATATTATCATGGTTCTGGGTTAAAGAGAATGTTTTGGCTGAAGTAACGGCTTAAAATGGATCTTTGCAAGGATGTGCGCTTAAAGATAGGTTTTTAGACAAAATCTCCACATCACGGATTAATATTTAATATTTATTTTTAAGAATTACTGTATATCGTAATTTCAGATTTAAATGTGAACATTGAAGTTCTCATTTGACTAACACATGAGCATGTATGTATCTACATATGTATGTACATTATGTACTTTATGTACATACATACATATGTATGAAATTAAACTTACTTTTCTGGACAAAAATCGATACACCATGGGCTAGCATTTTTCCTGAATGTTTTTAAGTTCATAGCAAATTCATGGGCTTATAACACACCCAAATGAACAAACGAGTGTGATGTACTACAGTCGTCATTATTTGAAAGAAATTATATTTAATTTGCTGGGTTCGACACTAATTACTTCCCATTATACTTTAAGTTACAATTCATTGAAGAAATCAAAGAAAAGGTATCAGGTGTTAATTCTTTTTTTAACTTTTTCAAAAACTGTGTGTAATCGAATAATTCTTGCTATTAATCAATTGACTTTTGATATTGATTGATCTTATTAACAACAAAATTATCCGACATATGAAATTTTCGGGATATGATAGTAAAAAAAATATGTTTGGTACTTTTTAAAATATGTACTCTTGATTCGATATTTGTTAAAAGTGTACAATAATTTCATTACTCGCTGTCAAGATATAAGTGTAAAAAAACAATGTACCTATAGTAAATTTTGGAAGAATTTTTAATTTAAATTTTTTGTATTTGTATTATAAAATCTTGTTAAAATTTAACGATTTGTCAATAGTTGTATCAAGTATAAAAATAAATTTTTTACGTTTTTAATTGTAGTTTGTTAAAAAACGTCTACTGATTGTTATGTCCATAATTTTTCCAGGGGACAAAAATATCATTTAAAATAGCAGACTGTCACATCTGTCAAAAAGAATTTATCTTGTGTCAGTTCTTCACTTCTTGAATTTATATTGTGAAGGTTATTTTGTTTTCATTACATTATGTATGAAACTTCATAACTGTGTAAAATTTTTTAATTTATATTTAGTTGTCAATATAATATGCTTGTTGTTGAGCACGATGCCTTTTTTACATCTCACAGATGTTTTTTACCTTGAAACTGTGATTTTTATACTTAATCTTTATATTTTAATTTATACGAGTATTTCAATGCAATTTCTTGCTTTCTTTTATAATACAAATGTGTTTATTCTGTCCTCGTTTTGTACTCTTTTTTCAATTCTCATTTGTCCGGGAAAGTCCGGGTTTTTGAAACTAGAGTACTAGTTTTATCTAAACATATCTGGTAACCCTAGACAAAAGGTGCTTTAAATCATCATATCCAGGTTCTAATAAAGTTTTGGCAGTCATAACTGAAACAATAAGCGCATTTTTTAAACTCAATTCGATTAATGATGTTAAAAAATCTGGAAACGCAATTGATTTTTTGTTTGCAAAATAATAGCGTCTCCTACATCTTTTCTCTTCTTATACAAGACCAACAATTTTTCGTAAGAATTTACCAGAATACATTTAAGAAGTCAAGACTTCTTTTGCTAAACACTCAAGATTGCATAATGTGAGTACTCATAAGGACCATGAACAACAGCATATTATATGATTAAATTTGTGGATTCAAAAAGCCTTGACAGTATAGATGGCATAAAGATACCAGCTCCAGACCAGCATTAAAATCTATAAATCGACCTTATATTCTTTCAATATGTTTACCCTTGTATTCCTCTTAAACACAAACTTCAAGCACTATTTTCTGCTTCATTCCATATCCAATTTATCACCAATATATAGCCTATGTTACTCACATATTACGTTGATTTCTGTTGGTAAAAGAATTTTTAAAATCGGTTCAGTAGATCTAGAGATTATCCTCTACAATCTTACAAATTTTACCAATTCTTTCGAGAAACGATGGATTTAGGTACTCTTTTGTCTAAAATATAATTCGACCATTCTAAACAGTGCTATTTGGCAAGTATAAATCGAAAATCATTTTGAGACATAATATACATACATATATATGTAAATAAGCTGATGATGATGATTATTTCAGTTCAGAAATTCAAATTTGGAAAGAGGCAACTCTATGTTTTGATCATACTTCCAGGAGAAAACTTTTTGCATTGTCTTATCGATAATAATAAATATTGAAGTTTAATGTCAACTGTGACTATCAACTGTCAGTTAATTTGTTAAAAAAGACGGCGGTACATAATAGACATTCTAGACTTTAAATTTCTCAAGCATTTGATTTAAAATATTAAAGGAGAAAATATTTTGTTCATATCTATATATGTACATAGGCGCGTTTTGTTGTTCATTTTATTCTAAGGTTAGTAAAATTTTACATAGTAAACAACAAAAAACGCAAACTGAGGAGAAACAAGTTGGTAATCGAGCTTAGTATGTAATTTACTAAAGATAAAGTTTCGGCTATTTGACACGGGGCTGAGCAAAAATTTGTTTTTTTACATTAACATTGGCATGTTTGTTGATAATTTTTGATTTTCATATCATATCATGAACTGTAATAGAAAATCTGATATAATACAAGAAAATAAGAAATATGTATGTATGTAAATATAAAAACGTCCTCATCATTCGTTTCATTGTGCATTTTATTATTTTTATTTCAAAGCGATATTTTGTTTATTTCTCTGACAGGTTTTGACGTTTGATTTGATTTTTTTGATCTTTTTTTCTCTGAAAAGTGTTGACATTTGACTTAAGGGGAACCAACTTTAAATATAAAACGAAAGTCAGTTTAAAACTAAGGATAGCGTCTTATTGCAATTCCGATTACTAAGCTAACCTAAGTTTAGCAATAAAACTTGCCTTATATTTATACATAAAACCAAGAATCATCTAATTTGGTGCAGTTGTTCGAAAGTTATGGGCGTACACACATTTCGAAGATCCTTTTTTATTTATATAGATTAATTTATGTTTATTCTTTTCAATTTTAATCATTTTTCCAATCATTTATTTAATTGTTAATGTATTTTATTTATTATTTATTAATTAATTTGTACACTTATCAATTTATTTGCTTAAGAGTTAATACAGTGATCCACACTATTAACATACATTTATATACTAACATATGGCTATTGTTTTCTAATACTATAATCCATTTTTTTTAAATAGATTTTTAATATCTATCGTAAAACAAATAAATTCGAAATTAATATCATTTCTAATACACAATTTAATTTAGTGAAATATGTAACTTTTTCCCAGTTTTTTTTATATGTATGTAGTTTGCAATTCGATTCTATTTTCTATAATATATACATATTTTACCACTGGTTTATAATTGCACTATACATAAAAAAAAATTCGAGATCAGTATTCAATTTTAATCATTTTCTTGTAGAGCAGAGTAGGTTTTAGTTTGTGTACAAGAAACTGTCAGCTTATTTTACCAGATATCGATTGATATAATCATTCTTTCTTAAGATATTCGTTTCATAAAATGTTTTTGTTTTTTTTTTAAGTTTTTCTAATTAATTTAAAGTAGTATGTTGTTCCTTTTCCTATCTAAGATCACCGAAAATGTTCACCTTTGTGTCAAATATTATAGACAATAAAAAACATAGATACATATGTATCTATACATAAAGGTAAGCAAATCATTACTTGGGGGCCACAAAAATACTCTAAGAGTACAATTTGCTCCAAGGATCAGTCCATAATATAGGGAAATATTATCCTTCTGGAAAATGTTAACAAGGAATATATTCACCATATCGAGTACAATTTCGCAAAGTAGATATGTATAGGTATGAGACGCATTGATAAGGAGAATTTACATATTTCCAGTTAGTGGCCAAAGTCGATAAATCAAGTAGGTACACTGTAGAAGAGTATAAGTGCATGTGCACTAGTATGCACAATGGACATCCAGCATAATGGAAGGGAATGTCACAACTGTATAGACTATAGACGAATAATATTACAAAACTCTGGCCAAAAATAACATTTATCTTAGTTATGTAGCAGCAAAAAGCTTAAAGGTAAGTACCAACTACACGTACATAAGTATGTATACATTTTATGTATGTTAATTGGGTCAATGTGTAGCGTATACACCTGTCTGATACTATATACATACATAATTTAAATAATTTTAGCGTTTAACGTTTTTTAAAAATTCAGCCCCCATTTCTGACTTTCAACACACGGCAAAGTACGGTTGCAATGACAGTGGTATTTTTGTGTCTTTCATTTAATTTCAATCTGTTTACTTTATGTTTAAAACATAGAGAGCTGATTATTATCAAATTAGTGGACACATGATCTTATATAGTTGCTCGATCGATAAAATCAAAATTAGGTCTAATGGGTTATTTCTAGATTTCCAGGAGAATAAAAATGGTCAAATTCCTCATATTTTGTATTTCTTAATACCTACATCTCTTGGAAAGAGTAAGATTTTTCAAGAATTATACAAATTTTATACACGCCTTAAGAACATCTTTATTTATATTTTTGTAATCCAAACAACGAAGTTATCAGGTTTCCACTACAGTTATAACATAAAACATTCTTTGCAATTTTTGAAAATTAAAAAAAAATGACAGACAATTGTTGAAAGTAGGTACATATATTTAGAATTTTAAAAATGTAAATGTATTGTTTCTAATTAAAGTTAAACAATAATAAGGGTACAAAATAAATATTCGTGGCGTATTTGTGTAAATGAGCAGGTTGAGCAACGATGCACTCGTCATGTTGAAGGCAAATGCTTTTCTCGCAATAGTATACCAAATCTTCATGTGTGGTATATAGTACAGTTTCTTTGTCTTTGGCACTGACACTTCTATAAAATTTTGTTTTTTTGTTTTTTCTGAACGATGCAAATCTCTGATCGTGCCGCATTTCTTCATGTTTTTTAATGTTAGTTAATGATATGCAATATCTGTATCAAAGATAAGTAAATCAGAGTTCAAATATTCACAAATTGTACGATATATGTAAGTACTCGTATGTCAAAAAATAAAGCTAAATATCCACGGTCTTTCGAAAATTTTACATTAAAATTATATAGTATAAAATTTAATTATCATTTCAGAACATCGCATAAGGATTTGTGATGAGGAGCTGTATATAAAAATAAAGTTTGGTAAAAGCTTAAAAGCGAACTGTTTAATTTACTAACATAAAAAAATTCATTTAAAAAACGTAGCAAGCAGGGGATTTGGTAAAACCTAAGGTACTATTTAAAATGATAACTATATCCTGACTTTTGACCTTCAAAAAACATATTGTACATATGTTCATACATATACATGATACGATACATCATGTTTGTGTAATATTTTGGAATATGCAATGAGACTGAACATAACAAATTGCTTTTATATTGAAAAAGTATTTACATACTCACTCATGAACTACTCGTATCACAAAACTATTGTTTCAATAACTGTTTCTCTTTTCATTGCCTTGAAAGTTTAAAAAATAATTTTGTGAAATTATGTGATTTATGATTATTATTTTTCAAAGTTCTCTATTTTCAAATAGAAGATGATGCATCAGAATAAATTCAGAATAAACTTAAGATTTGCTCCTATTACTAGTAAAATATGTATTTAAGTGATTAATGATATGATAATACATATACTATACATATGTATTATGTACCTATGTATGTATGTACATAACATACATATGTATGTACATATGTATGTACATACATAGTTAATATACCTCTTACTCTTATTATATTCGAATTTCTATGTATGGATGTGTATATGTAATGTATGTATACATATATGTATGTATGTATTATTCTAATCATTCTTCAAAATTCTAGTATGGATAGTTATAATTACTCG
This sequence comes from Scaeva pyrastri, assembly GCA_905146935.1. Classification (NCBI taxonomy): domain Eukaryota; kingdom Metazoa; phylum Arthropoda; class Insecta; order Diptera; family Syrphidae; genus Scaeva; species Scaeva pyrastri. The sequence goes on from LR989927.1 coordinate 89,276,073, forward strand.
TATCGCCAAGTGTTGAAATTCGCCACCTCTCGATTTTTAATTTCAAAAACAATTTGATCGAAAATATTGAAGGAGAAAACATTGTTTCTATTTTTTTTATTGTTGTTATTGTATTCGGTCTGATTTGTCAAATTGAGATTTGTACGTTCGTACGTTCGAGATTCCCTTTTCGGTCAATGTAATCTCAAGAACGACTCCAAAGTGAACATTTTGGTCGATTGCAAATATCTCAATAATGAATAATGCTATTGACTTCAAATAAATTCTATTGTGTAGATTGCAATGTAATACAGGTTTGGTATAAATTTGGAAATAGTTCAACATACTGCGTTTTTTTAAAGTAAAAACTAAAACTAAATTTTTGACAATCAAATATATATCTAATGAAGGAAACAATTTTTTACTATAGAAAATGCAGTTTTTTTTACAAAAAATAAAAAAAGTACACAAAATTCTACCAAAAGTTGTTAAAAAATATTTTTTCACTTGAATATCCCGAGAATAAGCACCTACATATGTATATTAACACTAGCGGGCAAAGTTAAGCTGTGAAAAAATATTTTGTTGCTTTTTCTATTTTCGGTGTAATTTTTTCTTAGTTTCTAGATGGCATGGTGTGCTTCGTATCACTTATCCAAAAGATATCAAAACTCTCCCTTCGCTAAAATGGCTGATTCTATTACAAAGTCGTATGTCAACTCTTATGCCAAAATGTTAGTGGTGGACAACCCTGACCACATAGCGGTATGAAAAATAGATAGTAGCCGATTCTCAGACCTATTGAATTTGCATATAAAATTTAATACGAATCGGTCAAGCCGTTTCATACAATTTTTAATATATTCTTCAATTTTGCCAAATACCGAATTGACAGATTTTTTTACAAAAATAAAAAGCTTAAACAAAAATTAACCAAAAAATGTCAAAAAAGGTTTCTTGAGTCGAATATTTCCAGAGTGATCAATCATTTTAACTTCGAATTAATTTTATTTTTTGCTTAATAGAATTTTTAAAATATGTATGTATGGTATATGTTTGACAAATATCGAATTGACAGTTTTTTTTAAAGAAAAATATAAAACTTATATCTACTGATATTTACAGAAAAGTGACAAAAATTGTTTTTCGACTTAAATATGTCTGCTATTACACGTTGACTCATGAGTCGTGACTCATCTTCGAAATCTCTTTTGGAATTTTATCCTTTGAATCAAACACTATTACACCTTGACTCTTAAGTCATGACTCTAATTTGACAACTTTCTTTAATTCAAATTTCTTTGTTTGGGAAATCTTATATTCTGTCTAGCTCTTTCAACTATAAGGGTATACATGTGAACTCGAGCACACCGAAAAAAAATAAAGAGGAAAAGCAAAATAACAAATGAGTGAAAAAAAATGTCAAAAATGAGTCGTAGAAAATTTGCCTGCGACTCCCAGGGCAAATTTTCTTCCGTTTCATTTTTTCGAATTTTGTATCTCTCTTGCACCAACGTAGTTCGAAAAGAGTCACGACTCATGAGTCGTCGTGTAATAGCAGACTATCATCACAGCAAGCAATGATATTGAATTCAAATGTATTATGTTTTCAACATAATGCATTTTTCAATACCTAAAACATGATAACATATTGACGAATATCAAATTGACATTTTTTTATAATAAATACAAAACTACAAAAAGTTCTAAGAAAAATTGGTAAATATTGCTTTTCCGCTTCAATAACTCTTATAATTTTTTTGTTATTAATCAACATCAGAAATAAATCGATTAATATCAGCAACGCCAAGTTTTCAAATTTAGCATAATGGGAAGTTATGAGTGTGGGTCGCACCCAGCCTCTTTTTTTTTTTTTATCGTACAGTGTTTGCCACGGCAAAAGCCAAAATGACCCCCAGTGTCAAAAGTATATTCTGCACATCGCTACAATTGTATACTTTTTGGCAAAATGGTACCACAAAATTTTCCTTAGCCTATTGATATACAGATAAGCTATAATACTATTTCTAGTCAAAATAACAAGAGTCTTGTATTTGTATAAAATATAACTTCTTATTAGTCAGATTCATTTCGACAAATAAAAAACGTCGCTAAATTGCTGCAGCAAGCGGTAGCTTGATTCCATAGATTCCGTCGTTTTCAACTTTAAGTCGTTCTTGAACACGGAAACACCTCATTATTTTTTGAGAGCAGTTCATGTAACCCATTGCCGTTCATAAAATCCGTATATCCATCCTCTTAAAATTTCTAACACTCTAACCCCGTCAAGGCTTCAGGCTATGGAGACAATGTTATAATCCAGCATTATATGAAATGAAGGCACCTCTTTCTGACAAATAGATGAGTTGATATGAGTACTTCGTTGGAGATGTTACCCCATTTTACCCGTTTGTAATCACTTAAAGTAGAAGCTTTGGGTTCTGCTCTGGGAAAACGAACGTTGAAGTTAGGTTGTCGTTGCAATAGAAATAAAAGAAGAGTGAATGGCTCTGCAAGGAGATATTATTCGCAACAGGAAATTCTATTGCAAAAATCTAAAGATGGCGACCAACAATAAAAAGTGTTTCACTTTTATATTTTGCTCATTCGTGTGGGTGCACACAACTCATACTATCACAGCATAGTTCCTTATGCTAAGAGATGCTGATACTGATATGATGGCTCAGAGAATATATAAGGAGGTATTGTATTCAGTTTGAAAAGGTTTTTTGTTTGTTTAAGGGATGCGTATCAGTGTGTTTGTGTGGTAAGAGCATACAATAATTCAGTCACCATTATAGGAGCTTATTTCCTTTCTAAGAAATGCAACAATGTTGTATGTTCAGTGTATTGTGGGTAGGTGTGAGAGCTATTGTATTGCAACAAGAAGTCTGACTTGAAAACCAGATGTAGTGGAGCAGGCAACGTCCTTTGGTTGATAAAAAGTGTGGGCAATAATACTCGGATAGAATTATTATTCCAAAAGGTAAAATTGAGAAGTGGAAGCATATAAATAAGATTTAATGACTCTATTACATCAAACTGAATGACAATGCCTTGGTCTGCAAAAAATATCACACAAAACAAAAAAGAAAATGGGTAGGTACAGGTACCTACCTGCGTAATCTTAATGGAGCTTTTGAGGTAGGTATTCTTCTCATTTTGCACTGAAAGTAAAGAACTTAATTATGACTCCCATTCTTTATTCCAACACTGCACATTAATACACTAGAAATTTTTAAGCACAATTTAAGTATGCATCTTTTCTGGACTCACATAGTCACACACACTAAAATAAAACTATGCCTTTTGTTTGGTTATTAACATTAGCAACGCTTTTAAAAAAATAAAGAAAAACGAAAAATTCTGCCTCGAAAAGATCTGAATGTTCTTAAGGGACATGGCCCATATTCGAGCCCAGAGTGTGAATTTATGAAATGGGTATTAAATAAACGATTACTTTGAGCTGACAAATATTTAAAAAAAAATGATTTTGGAGAGTTTAAGTTAGGTACTGATTGAATAATGAACTATGTGTACTTAGAATCTTCCTGTTATGCGATACAAATTTATGATTTCTATCTACATACATATAACATACAGTTAAACTATTTTGGCATTAAATGAAAGGATCACAAAAATAATATCCCTTAGAAGGTACCACCATAGTTTGAATGCAACTATGATGGTTTGATTCTGATGGGATATCTCGTATATCCCATATATTATGTTATTAGAAATGAATTATTGTCATCCGAAAAAAATATCTTGACTTAGTCCTGTCCCTCATTAGGCAACCTGAGGTTTCTCCAAAAAATAAAAATTTTGACTTATTCCTGACACTTACTACGCAAATTAAGGTTGTTTATTTTTATAGATAAAGATTTGGAATGAAGTGCATTGAAGTAAAAACATAGTTTCTGGCAAATACTCTGGTTTTGACAATTCAGAACAAAAACACTAACACTTGCGAATGCAAAATTTCGCTTCTTCTTGGTGATAGATCAATTTTGGATCACGAAAATTAAACTAGAAAAATATCAAGATCTTGTAGTGTTGTTGTAATACAGATCTTCATGTATAATAAAACGCTTCTAATAACATCCAACATGAATAATATTCTTAAAGTCAGCCTTGCTGAATCTAAATGAGGAGTGTTATACATAACAGAAAAGTTTTTCAACTTTTTGAAATTTTCTCCTCTAGAGCACAAGGCTAGAAACCCAACTATTTGAAGGTGTTGACAAATTGTTTCTTTTCTTCAATATACATATAATCGAGCCGGAATACGTCTTAAGCTTTAGATGCATTCAAGAGAGTAAGAATTTGATGATGAACAACAGCAGTCAGTTTAACAAAAATTAAATGATTTGCTAAAGAAACTAAGAAACAGATTAAATGATAATTTTCTTGAAAAAGCTCAGAACAAGATCTATAACTAAAATAGATGAATTAAAATGCTAACTTTTTACCCCACTAATTAAGAGTTGACAATGTAAAAACTGTCAAAAATTGTCTTGCGGACGTTATACAATATACAATAATGTACATAATGTACACGCAAAACAAATTCGATATCCACCTCCAAAAATAAAAATCTGCTAAGTGATATTGAGTCATTGCAATGATTCAAATGATCAATTCATTGATTCGAAATATCAGCAGACACTGCAGAAAATGTGCGTTTATGACCTAATAATACATTAGTATAATACCAGAGTAAAAACGTTACACAATATCTAATATAATATGTATGTAGGTACATTTACATTCATAAGTTTTTCTACACAATTTTTTGAAAAATAAATCAGTTGGTTGTGAGACAAAGATTAATGATTTCAATTCGCGCTATTCGGCCTATTCTTTCAAACCACCACTAGTTCCAAAGCAGATTAAAATTTCAATAATTTCCACGAACTCCCATCTACTTACTTTATAGTTTCTACTCACTCTAAATTACCACCAAGTACAAACATCTGTGCTTCCATCAACGCCTTGGCGCGTTTTAAATCAGCATTATCTCCAACCTGCTCATTTAAGCATTTCCAAAAGCAGGTGCAAACAGCCATATCACAAGCACAGAGGAAGAAAAAAGTACAATTAACACATTTGTGCAAAGTCAACAAGTAAAAGGAATGTTTGCTCAGTTTTATTAATATAAAGTGCTGTCGGAACTCGCAGTGTTGGTGGGGTTCGCTCAGCTCTGACTTTTCCATGTTATACCGAACCTTGAACATACATTTATACGTTTGACATAGCTCTGCAATATATACAGTTGGAAAGTCGCTCGGCTTGAACCCGGGGAGGTTGTTATGTGTGCGCAGTGGCTCAAAAGGGATTGTATAAAAAATACCACAAAGTCACCATTAAAAGTCATCCTTGCCGTGGGTTATGAATAAAAATTACTCACAATAAAGTTTGCTCCATCCAGCCGAGACCGCCACACATTTTCCTGTTGCTTTTGTGAATGTCTCATTGGGTCTGGGAGCATTAATGTGGAGTTTGGGAAGTGGAATCGAAGCGCGTTGGACGATAAAAATGTTTTAAAAAACACAAGAACCTTATGTTTCAAGGGTAAATCAGTTTCACCTCCAATGACTCGTTGGGTTTTGGTAGATTGTAGGTTTTAATTATACGATTTTTGAAACGATTTCGTTTTAAAATCATAGGCACATCTAACGGTGACAAGGTATATGTAAATAATAGGTAATGGGGGGACAATTAGTTCTCTCTATAGCCAAATTTGGTGCAGTAAAATTCCCCCTCGGAGTTTTCAATTAAAATGTTAATAACTTTAATTGGGTGATAAAGCGTGACATTTAAACGATTTTAACATGTCTGTTTAAAGCTTTTATTATGTGAATCTATGATGTTGACTGATGTAAAATGTATGGTTAAGAATAATTATAATAGGTATAATATTACACTGTCTTTATTTTGATGGTTTGAGCAACATTTTAAAATGTGATGTTACTGCATTTCTAAACATTTCAACGAAAACTGTTCCTTAGAATGTACCTAATAATAAAAAAAAAACACCTCAATCTCGTGGCATATGTCCAAGTTTTATCACTCCGCTCGGGTCAAACACTGTTGCGTGCACAAATTACCAAATTTTAGAACATAATTATGTATGTACATTGTACATTGAACATATAATATATGTAGTTTTTACACATTTGGTATGCGAAAATTCCTATTTTCTTTTTATAAACATGAATTGAGGTTCAGTATTGATCTACATATGTGCATGCATACATAATATATTTATGGATCACAAATTTTATATACAAACAAAACATAATTGACAGCACTTTACCTTTATTGTTCTTCAAAAAACATTATGTAAAATGTACATATGTACATAGCTATATACATAGGTACATACATAATGTACATACTATTATGTATGTTTTTTTCAAGAAAAATTTATTAAAAATGTATTGTCTCTAAAATTGTTAATTTATTATTATTTTATTATATAATATTATTTAATATTATTTGTTGACAAAAAAAAAGCTCAGTTTGTTTTTTCATAAGTAAAGGTGCAAGCTATATAATATACATACCTAATCCCTAATATTTATTTACTTTTTTCTTCACAAACTTGAATTAGTTTAAGTGAGGTTTTTCATTTAAAAATACGAGAATCTACATAGATCAGAAATTTGAATGCTTCTCAAAAAAAAAGGCTGGGTGCTACCCACACTGATAACTTCCCATTTTGAATATATTGTAAAAAAATGTCAATCTGATATTCGTCAATATTTTATGATTTTTTATATATTGACACATGAATTATGTTGAAAATAAAATACATTTGAAGTCAACATCATTGCTTGTTGTGATGATATATAAGCCGATAAGCAATTTTGTTCACTTTTCTGTAAATTTCGGTTTTAGTTTTTTATTTTTCGTAAAAAACCATCCATTCGACATTTGTCAAAATTGTAGCACTTATTAATAATTGTATTTTGTATAAACTTAAATAAGTTTGAAGTCAATATCAGTGCTTATACTCGACATATTAAAGTCAAAAGACACTTTTTAAAAACTTTTCTTAGAATGTTTTGAACATTTTTATTTTTTGTAAAAAAAACTGTCAATTGAATTTTTTGCGCTCGAAATTTTTTTTTTTCGTTTTTACTTTTTTAAAAAATAACGGCATTTTGAAATATTTAAAAATTTATACCATTGTATTACATTGCTATCTACACAATAAAATTTATTTGAAGTCAATAGCATTAATCCGTTCCTGAGATATTTGCGACAAACTAAAATGTTCACTTGGCAATTTTTTATAAAAGTCCTTTCAGTTTCTTTCGAAGTCATAACCTATTAAATAAAATTTAATTATAGTCGATACTCTACCAGTTCTTGAGATATCGTTAACGAAAAAGGTTATCTTGAACGTACGTACACACACACACACATACATCTCTCTATAAATGACGTATTTAGATTCTAGAAACCATAAATCGTCTAGATTTGTCAAAAATTTCAATTTGACAAATCGGACCGATTACAATAACTCCCTATAGGAAGTTAATAAGATGAAAATGCGCTAACAATCATTGTTTTAAAACAAAAAAAGAACATAAAATACCTGCTTTATTTTTTTGAAAATCCCCCAGCCCCTAAAATTGGGGTTGGAAATTGTGAGACTCTCCGAAAATTTCGTGCAGGTTCTATGATGCAACCAATAATAGAATAATTTAACTAAAACAAATCACCCAGCTTTTGAGTTGTGTGTTCTCTATCTGTACTTAAATGCTGGTAATGCTCGTCCCACTACAGTGCATACGGTACTTACATATATGTATTCTGTTATTTGACGATTGATTCACATCGGGTTGGGTTTTACTGTTGTTGTTTTTCGGATGGATTAATTCGTTTAGTTTACATTTATAATATTCCTGGACTTTTAAGGAATAAGATAATCGCTTTGGTTTTGGATTTAGGTTTACTTCGTGAATTGGTTTTGTTGTTTTTGGTTTAAAGTAAATGATCCCACGAATCCCAATAATTCCAACAGATCTCCGGTTCCAGTTTAAAAGGCTACAATTCCCTCTTAAGCTTAGTTTCACTATAACCATTAACGAAGCTCAAGGACAAACATTAAAGGACGGAGGTGAACTTAGAAATGGACAATTACATACAATTTATTGTATGTAGCATGTTCGCGTGTATCCAATGCCCAGACTTTTTATATTCTATCCCCAAATGGAAAAAACATATTCTGTTCCGAGCTCTCTTCTGTGTTCTAAATCGGGAAAGAGGACCCGTGTTACCACGAATTTAACGCGAGCGAAGCCGCTGACAAAATCTATAACATATACCTACTATATTTATGCACCTAAGCCTTTCTCAGGAACCACTTTTTTGGTTCACGGAAATCGGATAAAAATCCGTTTAGTTGTTTTTAAGGTTATCGTGAAAAAACAGACAGACTCGCGTCTGTCGGTGGACTTTTATTTATTTAAACAAGTTAAGTGATTCACACTCAACACCACTCACTCTTAAATGTATACCTATGAGGATATGTATGTTATTGCAAGTTTTCTCCTTACCTCGAAAACTAGTCCTAACTTCGAAATTTCTGAATGTTATTGCCTTAAAAATATAACAATGTTGTTACCGTTCGACGCACGATGGAAACCGAATAATCAATAATGTATCCGAGTCAGTACCTTAACTAGACATACCCAGGGAATCAGGATTTTACCATCTATTCTCGGAGATCATAATTCATTTCTGCGTTAATAAATCATAGAATTTGTGGACTTTCATTCTATAAAAGGCATAGCTAACAATTTGAATTTATGTAAATTGAGATCTAAACGGCTGTATGTGGTTTCGGTTTCGGTATCCTTAATGCAATGCTGAGCTCCACATTTCTATACTATTATGGACCTAAAGGCAATGCCACACACGACACGAATAAAAATATTAAAGCATTCGGTTTGAGTTTGAGTTATTCATCGATTTGGGTAGCACTTCAGAATGGGTTGATTAAAGCCTCAATGCAAGTGCTTCATAGAATCATAGTTGCTATTTGATTTGAAGAAGAGAATTATAAGGAGAGATGGACGAAAAGAGAGTAAGACATTTACTGCGCATCCTCAAAAATATGTAAACTAATTCTCTCTTTCACTGGGTTTATAACAAAACACGTGCGTTAGTATATTCTCTGGGCGTAGGATTTTTTCCGAGCTCATATTTCCGATTTAACTTAACGTACTCAAACCCAGCTATATATATGTACATACAAACATACACGTACTGTACGTACAACGTACATATGTATGTATATGAATGTGGGCTGAGTTTTTACTTACTTATTGAAGAAAAGCAGAGCCAGACAGATTTTTGCGACATCAAATGAATGAATGAAATTTCGAAAAAATAACAAAACCGTGAATGTATAGGTATGTACCTACAAATTATATATTCAGACGAGGAAGAGATTATAGAATGTTGTTTTGTTTTCCCAAGGGGTTCGGACCTAGAGTCTGAAAACATAAAATTGCAATTACATTAAATTATTTTGTACTCAAAATACTTTAATTATGTTGATACATATTATAAGACTTTGCTTAAAAATTACAAAATTGAAACATCAAAGCAATACATCCTTGATTAGATACAAAGTACAGCGAAAAAGGCACAATATTGTATTATATTTTTTTACTGTGTTTTCAATTGTGCACAATCGACATTATTTTAGATGACAGGTATGTAATTATAATATACATTATAATACATACAAACACATACTTAAAACCACCACTTAGAAGAAATAGGTTTTGTTAAGATTTTTCATTTGATATACAGTGGCCTGGCCACAAATAGCACACCTCTTTTACTACAAGAGGCGATCGAGGAATCGAATCTAATCCAGATTATGGCGCCGCGCTGGATCAAGAGAACGAATTCAAATGGATCGAAATGACAGTCCTGTTTAGATTGTAAGCTTGTTTCCCCGATTTAGGTTTACAAACATATTTTCGATTCAATCCAGTTCGTCTAGTTTTTAGTAGGATCGGAACGGGAACATGTATAATCCTATTTCGATTCAATCCTGATTAATTCAGATTATATTTTTCATGTAAAAGTGTTAGGTAATATACCAATCTGTCTATACTTCATCCAAATCGAATGTGCAGTACAGGGAAGATAGGACATCTTTATCTCACTCTATCTTCAAAAGAATTCCCTTTAGTTGTATGAAAGAAAAAAAATTGGTCAGCGTTACCGTAGTGCATATAGTAAAATTGTGAGAGCTCTCAAGAAAATGAAAAGAATTGCCGTCTATGCTTTATTAGTATTGTTTTAAAATAAAAATGCTTTTTTAAAAAAGAAGCGATTGAATTCATAAAATAATGTAAATCCCTCAATATCTTATATATGTATAAAATTCTCGTGTCAAAATGTTTGTTCCCATACACCTCCGATACGGCTCGACCAATTCTTATAAAATTTTATATGCATATTCAGTAAGTGTGAGAATCGGCTACTATCTATTTTTCATACCACTTACCACTAGGTATGTGGGGAGGGTTGTTCACCACTAACATTTTTTTCTGACAATTTTTTTTATTTTTTTATAATTTGGCATTCACCGAACTTTAATTTAATTTTAATTTATTTTCTTGATTTTGTATTAGAAAATTAAATACTTACTTCAGTTTTAAAAATTTAAACAAAATATCTTACGATATAGATATATATCTACATATATATATGTATGTTCTCAAGTAAGGCTAGACTTACAACACAGATAAGAAACTATACAGGTGTCTCATCCCTGTCAACTGCTGCTTGGCTATCAACCGACAAAAAGCTTTTTGTCGGTTAATAGAAAAGCTCTTTGTCGGTTGATAGTCAAGCACAAAAAGCTGTTTTTGATTTCACATTTTTGCTTGCCTGTTCTAAGCTGTGTTTGTGTCTAATTATGAAAAAACTTCGAAGATGTTTCTTTTTTCTCAGTTCACTGCCCATAAAGACAAGGAAAAAAACTGATTTCATGAAACCGTTTGCTTGTTGTATGTAACTATGGTAAGTAAAACAGCCAAAATTGTCTTTTGCTTTCACAGGCAAGATCAGACATCAGAGTTGTAAATTTTCAAGTACCAGTACAAGTATTGGTGAATTGTGAAGACGTAATTTAATTTTTTTTTTGGCATAATCGTTAATAAATATTAAAAAAAAAAAAACAAACAGGGAATAGATTTTTGGTACCAAATGTAACGTTTTTTGTTTATGTAAATGCTTTAATTGTATCATTTATATAATATGTAAGACGTATGTAGATATTTATATAGAAAGCACATACAATTTTTTTTTACTGAATTCAGTATAATTTTAAAATCTTTTATTATCATCGGAGAGTTATCAGTGTGGGTTGCATCCTAGTCTCTTTTTGGTGGATATCTTGTTAAATTTGCATTATGTATATGTATGTATGTTTTGTAAATACGCGCATATACGTTCAAAACTTTTGCCAAAAAAATCGAAACCACGAAGGCAAACATGCCTTATGCGGCATAAAATATTTTGTTGAAAAACCTTTATTTTTCAAAACTTCATCTAATCGTTTTCTGGCACTTTTCTTGTGGAATAGAATGCCACACATCTTGGACAATTCTCCAAAATTCTTTGTTGGAAGGTTTTTGATTGGCAACCTCAACCTTTAGCTCATTCCAGAGGTTTTCAATCGGATTAAGATCTGGTGATTGAGAAGACCACTCAAGAACGTCTAATTTGTTTCTTTGAAACCAGACCTTTGTTGACTTTGCAGTATGTTTGGGGTCGTTATCTTGCTGGAAACGCCACTTAAGTGGCATATTATCGTCAGCCCACGGCAGCATGACATTTTGCAGTATATTCACATATGAATCTTTTGTCATTATTCCATCTATAAGGGATATTGGACCAACGCTCCACCAAGAAAAACAACCCCATAACATAATGCTGCCACCTCCATGCTTTAAGGTTGGTTTTGTATATTTTGGGTTGTAGGCCTGGCACTTTGGGCGACGAACAAACTGTTTTCCATCCATACCTAGCAAATTTATTTTGGTTTCGTCGCTCCAAAGTACATTTCTCCACTGCTTCTTGGACTAAAGTGGATCGTCTTTCATTTCGTATTTTTTCGAAAAACAGATCCGCTGCTGGATTTGTATTTTCTTCAATAAAGGCAACTTCCTCGGAGATCGCGCATGAAGGTCACTATCCTGCAAAATACGACGAATAGTTCTTGAGCTGGCGTCGCTATTTCCCGCTGCAGATCTTTTGAGGACATAAATGGATTCGTTTTAGCTTTCCTCCCCAACGTAGCTTTATCTCTTGCAGTCATTTTAGATGGGCAGCCTCTGGTTTCTTCATTTTTTTTTGGAATTTATAGCATTCCACACCATTCTTGCAGAGCGACCAATAAATTTTGCGATCTCTCTGATTGATTTACCATTATTGTGTAGTGCTAAAATGGCTTCGCATTGGCCTTCCATGCAGTGCTTCGCTCTTCTCATTGCTTTGTGCCATATTAAAGAAAAAGTTGCCTAAAATTTCTATATATTCTGAAATAAAAAATTCTTACCAAAATCTTTACTTTTTTTAGCTAGTAACAATGTTTTTTGAGCGTTTATTCAAATGTTGCTATTTTTTCCCCAGCTAATTTTTAGTTGTTTTTCTACTAAGTACAAAATATTTCAAAAACCTTTTGAATACTTACCAAATTTTGAAATATTAAAAGTAAGGAGCGTTGCTATTATTTTATCCATAGCTGTACATGTGCATTAGAGTTACCATAGTAATCCATAGAAATTATCCTTAAAATATATTAAAATGAACTCTTCTTTTTTAACCATTCTTAACATTTTTCGAGTGTAATACATGTATATAATATTATATTTTGCTTGAAATAATAAATACAGTGTGAAAGAATTACTAAATTTGGTTATTAATTTCATATTCAATAAAAAAAATGCATGAAAAATATTGCTTACACAAAATCAACTGAAATATGGTAACATCACGACCAAAACATTTTCAAAGTTTTTTTTATAGTTAGACACACACACAGCTTTGAACAGGCAAGCAAATTTATGTGAAATAAAAAACAGCTTTTTGTGCTTGAGTATCAACCGACAAAGAGCTTTTCTATCAACCGACAAAAGCTTTTTGTCCTAAAAGTAGGTGATCAAAACAAAATTCGGAAGAATAAATTCAGACAAACCATCCCCCCCCCCCCCCCAAATAAAACATGCATCATTATCATTATCATTATCATTATCATTATCATTATCATTATCATTATCATTATCATTATCATTATCATTATCATTATCATTATCATTATCATTATCATTATCATTATCATTATCATTATCATTATCATTATCATTATCATTATCATTATCATTATCATTATCATTATCATTATCATTATCATTATCATTATCATTATCATTATCATTATCATTATCATTATCATTATCATTATCATTATCATTATCATTATCATTATCATTATCATTATCATTATCATTATCATTATCATTATCATTATCATTATCATTATCATTATCATTATCATTATCATTATCATTATCATTATCATTATCATTATCATTATCATTATCATTATCATTATCATTATCATTATCATTATCATTATCATTATCATTATCATTATCATTATCATTATCATTATCATTATCATTATCATTATCATTATCATTATCATTATCATTATCATTATCATTATCATTATCATTATCATTATCATTATCATTATCATTATCATTATCATTATCATTATCATTATCATTATCATTATCATTATCATTATCATTATCATTATCATTATCATTATCATTATCATTATCATTATCATTATCATTATCATTATCATTATCATTATCATTATCATTATCATTATCATTATCATTATCATTATCATTATCATTATCATTATCATTATCATTATCATTATCATTATCATTATCATTATCATTATCATTATCATTATCATTATCATTATCATTATCATTATCATTATCATTATCATTATCATTATCATTATCATTATCATTATCATTATCATTATCATTATCATTATCATTATCATTATCATTATCATTATCATTATCATTATCATTATCATTATCATTATCATTATCATTATCATTATCATTATCATTATCATTATCATTATCATTATCATTATCATTATCATTATCATTATCATTATCATTATCATTATCATTATCATTATCATTATCATTATCATTATCATTATCATTATCATTATCATTATCATTATCATTATCATTATCATTATCATTATCATTATCATTATCATTATCATTATCATTATCATTATCATTATCATTATCATTATCATTATCATTATCATTATCATTATCATTATCATTATCATTATCATTATCATTATCATTATCATTATCATTATCATTATCATTATCATTATCATTATCATTATCATTATCATTATCATTATCATTATCATTATCATTATCATTATCATTATCATTATCATTATCATTATCATTATCATTATCATTATCATTATCATTATCATTATCATTATCATTATCATTATCATTATCATTATCATTATCATTATCATTATCATTATCATTATCATTATCATTATCATTATCATTATCATTATCATTATCATTATCATTATCATTATCATTATCATTATCATTATCATTATCATTATCATTATCATTATCATTATCATTATCATTATCATTATCATTATCATTATCATTATCATTATCATTATCATTATCATTATCATTATCATTATCATTATCATTATCATTATCATTATCATTATCATTATCATTATCATTATCATTATCATTATCATTATCATTATCATTATCATTATCATTATCATTATCATTATCATTATCATTATCATTATCATTATCATTATCATTATCATTATCATTATCATTATCATTATCATTATCATTATCATTATCATTATCATTATCATTATCATTATCATTATCATTATCATTATCATTATCATTATCATTATCATTATCATTATCATTATCATTATCATTATCATTATCATTATCATTATCATTATCATTATCATTATCATTTTCATTATCATTATCATTATCATTATCATTATCATTATCATTATCATTATCATTATCATTATCATTATCATTATCATTATCATTATCATTATCATTATCATTATCATTATCATTATCATTATCATTATCATTATCATTATCATTATCATTATCATTATCATTATCATTATCATTATCATTATCATTATCATTATCATTATCATTATCATTATCATTATCATTATCATTATCATTATCATTATCATTATCATTATCATTATCATTATCATTATCATTATCATTATCATTATCATTATCATTATCATTATCATTATCATTATCATTATCATTATCATTATCATTATCATTATCATTATCATTATCATTATCATTATCATTATCATTATCATTATCATTATCATTATCATCGATTTCCAATTAAATTGAAAATCGGGTATATGTAGCAGGCCATATTGCTAACTAATTAATATCATTTTTATTGCCGTTTGTTACCTGTACATATGTACATTGAGTATATCCACCCAATTCTTGAATTTTACGAATACACTTCTTAATACTTTGTACTCATTTGTAGATATTCAGTTGTATTGTGTATAAAAATACACTGCCATTCAAACATCTACCATACCAGTATTCCGTGGTTTAGAGGTGATGTGATGTCTGATGACGATAGGGGTTGCAACCTGCTTTCGTAATGCCACACATAAAACGAAATGGAGCTAAGCTTTTGCTTTGCCATTCCATGTTCCACCCACCTAAAGGGTGTTTGTGTTGGATGAGGTGGGGTTGAACATGAATCGTAAATTTTCAGTGTGTGGGTTCGGCGGGCTTTTATTATAGAAGTCTATGAATTTTGTATCATTCTCTACCCGACCAGGGATCAGACGAGAAAAGCAGATATTTGTCGAGAGAGGAAACATACAAAAACAACTACCCCAAAAATAACATTACCAAGTTTTTCGAAGAGAGTCTGAAACGAACAGAGTCCCCCAGCACCAATATAATAAGTTAGGTTGAATGATTTTCAAGTTAAGTCAACAGAGATACAAAATTGGCATACAAAAACAAGGAAATGTTTCACTGAAACTCTGAGTCTGTCGCTTCAGTTCAGAGCAAAGAAGATACATTTTAGGATTCAGTCGTTTCGGTTTTCAGTCACTGCCGGCTTTTCAAACTGTTTGGACGTGTCATTCCCGGATGGACTTACTGACTTGCTAATAAAATAGTATTGCTACAGTTACTTAAAGTACGGTTTGTGTTTAAAGTGTGAAAGTGTAGGTCAATGAATACTAATAAACTTTGGCCACCCCAGCTTCCCCTTATCGTGTATATAGATGAGGTTGTGTGAGATTTTGTTTCTATTTAAAACGCCATTTGCCCACACGCCCCCGGCATTTGAAATGAAGTTAACACCTTTCCGTGGAGTTCTTATTTTAGGTAGTATTTGAGAAGTGCGTTCAAAGTTTATATATCTACTAAATAAGCCAAAAGTGAAATTGTGATGATTTCTGGTCGTCTTCATTTATAGTTAAGATAAAATAAAAAGTTCAAAATTTTAACTGAATTTTGGAATTGGTAATTTCCAATTACACGTTTTCAAAAGTTAACTTTATATTGTTCCGCTGATATTCTATTAATTAATTATTTAAAGTGTGTGTTATGGCTCGATTTTAGACTTTTAAACTTTATATTCATATCTATCTTTACCGGTTTTTCGTTGATGACACTAAAATATACGAAACGGTTTTTGCACTTTATACTTATCAATAGTAATCGGTGTTTATAAGAGATTTATCGTGCGTGTATCTACCCAGATTAGAGAAATCAAATGATATCCTCAGACCTTTTGTGTACCGTCCCATTCTTTAAATATTCCCCTGTAATATCATTGAGAAACCAACGAAGCAAATCAATGTCCCTCGTCGGTACTATAAATAATAAACAATGATAAGGATATGATGTGAAATCGATTTTTATATAATAGTGAGACGTCTTTCAATACTTTTGAAGAATACAAATTTGTATCGACCCACAGTTAAGGATTAGAGGAATAAAGATACATTGTTTCTATATCCCATTTACTCCAAGAAATAATTAACACTGATCTAGAAAATCCTACTAGATTCTAATTAAACCCTAAGTGTTGGTCTGTCAGCATTTCACATGAGAAATAATACTTAGCGCAAAATTTTGGATTTACAAAAAAAAGGTATGTAGAATATCATCATTATTAGAATGTAAACAGAAGAAACTTATGTAAGAAATTTTGCTTGACCAATAGTCCAATCAAATCATTGTTTCACTGCGCAGAACAATGGTACTCTGATTTTTTTTTATGGTTTAACTTTGGCTTATTTAAGCCAATTTTCAACCAAAAATGTATCTTTTTTAAACATAGACGGATTTGTTCCCTTGTAAGTAACATTATTTAAACATAGTGCGAGCGGGATAAAACATTTGATGCTTGTACTTGAGCCAAATTAAAAATAAAAACACGACAAAAAAAACCCTGGCTTGACGGATCTGTATAATATTTGGAACAAAGATAGATTTTAGTCTGAAAAAACATAGACTAATCCCGGTAAAATATATATGTTACTAGGATTAAACATTGAATACGTTTTGCAAACAAAATTAAAGCAATCTTCGGTCGTTTTTTAAATTCATCATAACGAAACAGACGGACGGTTTAAGCACTTAGGACTCCGGTTATCCTGTCGCTCGATCTATTTTTTTAATAAACTTACAGAGCCACTAGAAACTATGAAAAAATCGCAAGAAAAATAAAACAAGCAGCAAAAATATTTTTCCATATCGGAAAAAATCTTCGATCGGAGAAAAGTTCCAATCGGAAGATAAATTGTCTTCGTGTTAACATTAGGAGAACATCAAACAAAAAATTACTAATAACTAGTTTTTTTTTATTTTCACTATTCAATTTTCGGTATTGATAAAATTACTTTTAGATTTTTTTTCTACTTTATTAAAAGTTGAAGAAATTAAAGACCTAATTTCAACTAAACTTTCAGGAGATATAGTTACCTACACATCTATTCATAATGTAATGGATCAAGAAAAAGCGGTCCATTACCGGAGTTTCTTAATTTTTTAAACCCGAGTAGCCTTCCCCTACATTCAATCAAGTTAAAAACAGGTGCCCCAAGTCAAATTCCTTCGCAATAACGTGATCGTTGCAATAATTTTGACTGGTCCAGCAGTTGGTCAAAAAGTGCTTATACCTCGCATCCCAATGATTCCAAACGATTTACATTTTAATTTTAAAAGAACACAATTTCTTGTTAAATTATCTTTTGGCATAACAATTTCTTGTTAAATTATCTTTTGCCATAACGATTAATAAATCACACATTTAAACACGTAAGAATTGATTTATGTCAAGTATTCTTTTCACATGACCAACTATATAGGTATGTCCTATGTCACAAGAAAAAAAACTAAAAATATCATTTACACAGAAATACCTACAATTTAAATTGTTCAAACCTATTGTTGTTAAGCTTAAATCAAATAACACGCTTCAAATGATTCTAATCAAATGTTTATAGGATATTTTTCCGAAAATAAATATGCCCACAAAACAATTCAAACAAAATTCAAAAATTGATTTATTAACAAAAATAATTTTCTCATATACATAAAAGCGCTTAACAAACAGTTGCACTTTATAATTACCAACATAAAAGTACGCCTCTTGCAAGTTTTCAATAATTTAATGGTGTTTTAGTTTGTATAGAGTGTAAATTGTGTTGCTTGATTAGTGATGAGTTAAAATATAATCAATTTACATCACTTTCTTTGACCAAACATAATTAAACTGGCCCGTGCAATAAAATGGGTCTTTTCCGGTTTATTTTTACATAATAAACTAATCAGTGCAATGAACTTCATATTTTGTATTGTTACTATTAAATATAGACAATTGTTTTGTTGAATCACTTAAAATAATTATTTCTTTGATTTATAAACACTTTTAATAATAATATAGTTTCACTCTGTTTTTTTTTTTATTAAACTGTAGATTTAACATAATATATACTGTATATGTGAGAATTTACACTTCCTTGTATTTCTGCTTCTAAGTGCCAACCAAAACTAGATGACGCAGATTGTTCAAATATTGACAGGAGTCAACTGACAGTTTCCTGTTGATGGAAGCAGTGTTGCCATTGTCGAACATAAAATAGTATTCATTTTAGTATATTTATTTATTCGAATCTTTAAGTAGGTACTTAACTTAGCACTAAAAATAGATAGTATAAATAAAATATGTAAATACTTGAACATATGAACAGAAACACTTAAAAAAAAATTCTACATCTCAAAAGCTCAGAAACTGAATCTATTAGGTAGATAGATAGGGTCAAAGGTCGAAAAAATTAGTTCATGAAATTTTATGAAAAGTCCCCATTGGTTTTTTGTAAATTCTTATTTTATGTTTCATGTAAAATAAACTTATTTCTTCATTTTGATGGATCCAAACATATGATACATGATATTAGATTAGTTTTAATGCTTTATCTATTAAAACCACAACCAACAAAATTGGATTTATCTATAAAAAGTTATAGTCCTCTATATAAAATGATTTTTTTTGAACAGGTAAAATATTACAAAAAACACCTTTAAAATTAAGTTTTCTTAATAAAAAATATTTTTTAAAGCAGAAATTTCATCTGAGCTAAGAGTAAAGCTCAATGGGGCGACAATTTTGTCACTATTTTCCGAGAAATGGGAAAAAACCTTGACATTTAATTGTTGCCTAATTTTCCTTCGAAATAGTAATGACTCCACCGCGCCGAACCATAAACCGCACCAACCAGTTACACGTTGAGGATAGAGAGACTTTTCAACAATAAATATTGGGTTTTCCGAGCCCCAGATGCAATAATTTTGTTAATAGATGTAGCTACCAAGGTGGAAATGAGGCTCATCAGTCAAGATGATTTTTCGATTAAATTCCGGATCATTTTCATACATTTCAAGGATCCAATCAGCAAAGACACTACGTTTGTTGATGATCGACCGGCTTGAGTTCTTGTATTAAGTGAACTTTATATTATTTAATAAGCCGTAAGAACCAAGTGATGTTTATGCAAAATACGGTGCAGTGACGTTTTTGGAATGTGCAATTCTAAAGAACGACAAGGAATGGACAAACCTGGTATGTGTTTTCTTCAACACTTTGGGCTACAGCAGCAATAATCTCAGTTGTTCTTGAGAGACGTGCACAGGTTTAATGCTTCACATTGCGATTCGACAAGGTGATTCACGACTACTGAAAAATGTTTTAGTTTTACGAACCGTCTCGGCAAAATTTTTACCATGTTTATATTGAATTTTTATAATTTCAATCCAATCTTGAAGTGTGTATCGTTTCATTTTTATTAATTCCGAGTTTGTACTTGTCAAATGTCAAAAAATTACAGCTTCAAAAGTTACATCTATCGAAATAACGGGCAATTCAAAATAACACCTCTCAATGGAAGACCCTGTACTTCATAATGGAAAACTATATTGATTGTTCTGTGGTCTCGTATGTAGGTATCTCTCCGAATCATTATAGAAAGCACAGATTTTGTTTGAATTAAACTTCCCAAAAAGTTACAAATACCTACACCATGTACAACACACAAAGGAAACAATTTCTGATGTTCAGTTACAAATTTGTTTGTACTTCAAAAGCCTTCGGAGGCTATTGTTTTGAATTCATTTAGAACAACCCTCCATATCCCAGTAAGCCTGTGACCATCAAATAATTATGACGCGGTCATGCAAACAAATTTCGAGAAAAAAAATCCTTTTATTTCATGCCTCTACAAATACTGGAGTCAGTCCTCCATGAATCTTTTTAGCACCATCACACATGACAACATCAGTTATATGAAACATATCATAACACACTGCACAAAGGACGTAATGAGTTCTTTTCTACTCATATCCATCAATTTTTTTTTTTTTTTTTCATATCTGAAGTGTTACCTAATAACTGTTTGCATTTTTCATCCTACATCCTTGCAAAAAATAATGCTAAGAAGGTATGGTCTCAACTTTCTTTCATGCACTTTTCTCCCCCCCAATCAACACTCGACCTCTTCAACCATCCTGTTTTCAAATCCGACGGTGTTCACTCAGGATAAACCCATTTTCTGATGATAGAGACGGCAGCGGACGAATATGTAGGTACGACAGAAGCAACGACTTTGCTGTATGACGACGACACTGTTGGCGATGAAGATCTCGGTGCAAGGATAATAACTGTGTGCACATTCAAAACTCAGCCAACACCAACCTGCTTTCCAATGCAAAGTGCTAACGAAAAAGGTGACGACTGTTAAATGATTCAAAAGCCGCAGGAATATAATGAGGAGAAATACATTTTTTTGTATGTATAGAAAAATCCATTTTCATGGAAAGGTCTTAAAAGCAAATAATATAGGTACCATACCAACCTATAGGTGTACCATTGAATTAATGCCGGAATTGGAAATGGTGTTAAACAACAACAAGCGATTGATGCATATACCAAGATAGCTAGAGTCGAAGAAGTAAGTGCATAGTCTTGAAAGTTTCCTTCTTCACAACCAAAACTGAAAGAAAAAAAATTATATACATTATGTAGGTATATATAAAGAAATCCGGAACAACAGCCGATAAGCGGTGACGAAACGTCTAGAGTCGAAGAAGTAAGTGCATAGTCTTGAAAGTTTCCTTCTTCACAACCAAAACTGAAAGAAAAAAAATTATATACATTATGTAGGTATATATAAAGAAATCCGGAACAACAGCCGATAAGCGGTGACGAAACGTTTAAAAGTCTACAGAGTTTGAATTGAAATATTATATGTACCTATACACTAAAAAATTAAATTGATAAGTCAATGTTCTTTTTATTAAAATATATACGCTGGCATCGACAGAAAATTTTGAATATCAACTGACTGTTCTATGTACAAATACTGAATAAAAAATAAAATAATTGGTCAGTTTATATACATCTCTAAAATCTTAAGCCTAGTACGCAAATCGGGACAAGACAAAATTTATCTCTACAATCTTAATCTCTACAAGATGCCGTAGCAAAAGTTTGAAATTGGAGAAATAAAAACACCTATCAGGGATGGACTTTTCTATTGGTGATTATAAGGCGCAACTGTATAACCCTTTATATTTATTAGGAATATTATTTTTGCGAATGAGTCCGTTTGAAATTGTTTTTTTTTTTTTTTTTTTCAAGTTTTTAGTTTACTTTTATTTTCGGTAAAATGTCTCGTAAATATTTGGTTGAAATCATATTGAAACGTGTTACTTGATTCATAATATTAATAAGTATGAACAAATCACATCACTTTCCTTAAAAGAAATATAATAAAACTAACTTGAGAATGATAATGCTTTTGTCTGTCGTTTTACGTTTTCTTTCATGTTTTTTGATACATATGTTTATAGCAAATACACATTTTTTCATATGTATTTTGTTTTCACATAAGTTTTACTTTCTTATTGTATTTAAATCAAGTATTTTTATTTTTTTTTTTTCTTGAATTCAGTCTCCGATTCATTACTTTATACTTATTTTATAAATAAACTTTTATAAAAAACAATGACTTCTAAAAATAAGAAATGGATGTTATGACGCCTTAGTAAGTTGCCATTAAAAATAACTCCATCCCACTTGGAATGGATTTGTTTTTGTGAGAGCTGTCAAAATTTGTCTCGCAAAATAATGATTAGAACATTATTTTCGCGGACAAACAATGTGGAGACTTTTTATACCTGTTTGGCAATTTGAAAAGTATCGTTTACTTTGGGTTTTTCTTCATCTGGTTTTTGGCAGCAAAATGTGAAAATTGCACTTTGCTAAACACACCTTTTCAGCCAAACGTCATAGTTTTGCGAGCGAACAGCGTACTGCCTGGAAAAAAACCTGAGCAAAATTTGCTAGGAGAGAATAAACAGTTAGTTTATAGTTGATAATCGTGTTTTTAATATTTATAAATTAAATAAAACTAATTCGCTTTCTTATTATTAAATTTAACACAATTTTTAATACATACTTCAAGAGTGAAAATCTATAAGCCTTTACAAGGCGTTGGGAGCCTTGTGGAATAGCCGTACTGATCGTATAGCTCGCTTCGCTTACAATTGTCTTTGTGTGTGTCGCATCAAATAAGAGTTACCGTGGTAATAGTAATGCTTAGAAATGTATATTTTAGCTCGTAGTTTTTTTTCTGTTTCACAGAGAAGGATGTAAAAAAAGTATTCAGCTGATTGAAATTAGGAAAAAGCTTAATTTCAGTGGACTTTCGAATGTATTCATACAAAAATCGCCTATTATTATCCTTCCGCTTAGTGGAATTTATTTGTTTTAAATTCAAATTCTACAATAGAGATGGCAGCTCTTTTGATTATAATCAGAGCTTTTTGTTAACTGATAATTTCACACAACCTACCTAATGGAATTGCAGAGTATAGCAGTTTTCGTTCATTATTATTTTCAGCTTAATTTAAAAATTATTTTTCATTTTTTAGCGGGTTTTATTCTTCTTCTTTTTAAAACTATATTCATTTTTTACTTTTTAGTTCGATTAGTTTTCAAACGATTTTTTAAGTTCATATTTTTTTTAAGTTAAGCACTCGTCGTCGCGCTTTAGCCATTTTGGCCCCCCACAGTTTTAGTGTTTACTAGTTCATTAATACTACTTAATACGCTGAGTGCTCGAGCTGGAAAGCAGGTAAACACAGAAACTGTAAGAAAAATATTTAGTCCTGATAATTATAATTAGATAAACTTATGGAATTATTGGATTATATATAAAGGTATGTTAATTTTTCCTGGTTTTTATTAAATCTATATTACATATAGTAGATAGAACAAGATGTTCACTTTTTCTTAATTGCCTATAGTGAAAAAACACCTTGTTACATTTTTAGAATGTCCTTCCTGCATCTTTGAAGTTATTATAACCGAAATTAGAAAAGTATGTAAATGTATGTACAAGTACATACATATGTACGTAGACGTACACACACAAATAAACACATATCTATAAAAATGAAAGATTAAGATTTTATGGGCTGATGTCTAAAATGTTCAGATTTGTCCAAAATTTCAATTTGACAAATCGGACCAATAACAATATCATTCTATGAAAAGTTTACAATAATGGCGCAAAATTTTAAACGATTTAGCAAATTGTTAAACCCATTTTTAGCAATTTGCTAAGCTAAAAAGATGGTTGAGCTAATTTTAAACGATTTTAAGATTTAACTTTCTCTTAACATATCGCTAAAGTTAAAATCCCTACTTTAACTTTTAGAAATTTGCTAAATCATCATTTTTAAAAAATCATTTTTAATCAATAAAACGTTTTTGGAAGTCGAAGATTTCGTAATATTTGAAGACTTTGTGCAGAAAAATATTTTTTTTTTAGGGAAATATATGCACCATATGTACATCGTGATGATGGAATCAAGGAATAATGTCGTTTTTAATTGGCAATCCGGAATTAGAAGCAAAATCCCAATTGAACAGTTTGTCTGAATTCTGAAAAATTTGACGTTTGGTGTGACTGTATTGGTAAATTGTGACATGTGTCTACTACATACATATGTGTATTTTTTTACGGAACAAATTAGGATCAATTGTTAAAATATTTTCAATATTATTTTCCATTTTTATATTTTAATTTTAATTTCAAGCATTCAATTCCTAGTTCCACAATTTGCTAATTCAAAAAAATATGACGTTTACCAAGTGTGACATTTAAAATCTTTGAACGTGTGAGTGATTCTGTTTTTGCTTCTGATTTCAAATCCAGAAGAGAAATCTCTTCTTCAGAACCAGAACTGTCACTTTTTCCCAACTGAATGCTTTTTTCTGTTTCCAGATTGCCAATTGAAAACGCCATAAACCTGTGTTCATGTGTACAAATTATAATCTTATTGGATTGCATGGGATTGTCCAGTTTACAGTTGGCACATTTCCAACTAAAAGGTCCGTTTAAGTATGTTTACTTTTTTATTTTCACAAACTGTCACTATTTGGACATGTTCGGATGCCCGTTTTTTAATAAAAATGCGTTAGCAATTTACTAGTTAGTAAATTGTTAGTTAGTTAAATGTTAAGCGCTTCTCAAATGGTAAGTCAATACATTAAATATAATTTGCAGATTACAACAGATGAATATATAGGTAAATTAAAAAAATTACGTTCATAGATACTTTAGAGACAGTTAATTGAAGAAAAGATTTGGATAATGAAAATTAAACACCGGAAATCTTCATCTCTCATTGTCATGGGATTAAACCGAGTCTTATAGTGTTTTGGCCTTTCCCTTCTCGTAGTTAAGGCCTCAAAAAAATTTTAATCATTCACAAAACAGAAGTATTTATCAATTTTTTTTAAATTGTAATAACAATTCTTTTTTTAAATGTCAACGTGACTTTTAGTTACTAAAACGGCTTTAAAACTCCTCTAATACTAGTTTTTTTTCTTATAAATAACTAAATATACTTCACCGATTAAACGAATTAATAAATAAGGCTGTAAGTGTTTAGAATTCGTCTGAGGTTTAATGCATATCAGTGTGACACTTCCGGTATATGTATGTGGTCTCAAGCGAACAATCTTTATCATGAAAAACAGGCGAAGTCTGAAAGGTTTGGTGTTGCTGAGAATATATAGGGTTATTGAGGTTGACTTGAGGACGTTATAAATAAAATGGCAAAAGTTAAATTTTATTTTATAAAATATTGCTCCTATTTAAAAACTTATCTTTGTAGCTTTACATATACATAGTACGAAAAAAATACATACAAATATTAGAAAAATAAAAACGTCGCGTACGCATTTAGAGTTCGAATTTTAAAGATATGTGTTGTAGGAACTGCATAAGAAAACTGGAATTTATATTTGCAACTTATAAAACTAAATAAAACCGCAAAATGTGTTGTGCATAAGTTTTTGAAATTCTAAATAGGTTGATTGTTTTAATTTACTTATAGATTAACAGTTTTGATAGTTTAGTCTTGATAATTGAGACTTTTATTGTAGGTAAAAGCAGTTCGAGTTAACGAAGTTTCACTGTATTTTGGTGAGTTTGAAAAAGATTTCCTCAATCCTCATGTCCATGTTACTCAAGCACCGTGGAAGTTGTATTTTGTTTACTTTATTGTAGTTTTTCACCGCTGGACATACTCGTATACATACATAAGCTGCTGAAAATATATATGGATTTTTAAAATAAAAAACTAAGATTAGAAATTCATTTATCTACTTCAGTTAACAATAATTTCACAATGATGTTTTAAAAAATACGCTCCCTTTTAATGCTCTCACCTTAGAGAATTTACAATTTTCTTACACCCAAAAATTATACATACTTTTTTATCATATTATCGAGAGATAAAAAACTATTTAAATTTATATAGAGATATGTAAATTCTTTAAACATAAGGGAATAATAATGAAGCGCTGTTGAAAATATGGTTTTGAATTTTGTTTTATTGTTGTAGTTTGGTAGTAGGAATAGTAGGTAGATTTTATTTAATCAGGTTTAAAAAAATAATAATGGAAACACGGACATTTTTATTCCACGGATTTATTATTATTAAGTAAAAGCACGGATAATCATGTATAAAACTCCAATTAAATTTTGTTCGACAGGCTATAATTTCGAAAGATGCAGAAAGGACTTTCAAAAAAATCTGAAATAGCTCAACGTACCGTTATTTTTTTTTAAATAGTAAAAGCAAAATAAAAGTCTTTGATAAAATTTTGGAAAAAATCCAATTGAGTTTTCTTACAAAAAATAAAAATGTACAAAAAATTCTACCAAAAATTGGTAAAAAATGTTTTTTGACTTGAATATCTTGAGAATTGGTGAGGATATTCATTAAAATTTATTTAAGTCTCTACAAAATACAACTATTAAGATATGGTACAATTTTGGCAATATCAAACTTACAGTATTTTTACGAAAAATAGAAAACTAAAATAAAAATTTACCGTAAAATGTCATAAGCTCGAGAAATGCGCTGATTATATGTATAATGTATTGAATCTCGTGGAAAGTTGAGAGTTTATTTTCTTAACAATAGGTTGTTTAAAATTTTGAGCCAATAATTTCAGTGAATGTAGTTGTGTTTAAGTAGTCCCATTTTTCCAGTGTCCTTTGCTACATATAGTATCTTGAGTCACATCTCGATCCAACTCAATATACGAATTACAGCTTAATTAGCTTTTACCAGTATTACCAGTTGTCATCATTAGTTTAATTTTGTACCCTTCAATAACAGTTACCTTATTGGATTTTTCTCTTTTACCTACAAGCTCGTGGTAAAATTGTCTGCAAATTTTCAACACTAATGCAAAAAAGGATAACTTAAACCCAGTCCTTCCCAGGAGCCCCCTACATTTTCTTCTTTGGGAAGGTAAGATTATTCTCACATTCACACAGCCGGAAGTCATAAACCTTTACCTTATCAACAAATATTTTTCTTAGGTCTTAGTAACGCGTTTGTCGTTGTTTTCCTAGGCTTGGGGACATTTTATGAAAATTTAGATCGGATTCAATATTTTAATGAGCTACCGTTGGTAAATCTCACCTGCTTTGCTTCATGTTCTATCATAAAGGCCTATGTTTCTAAAGATCCAAGAACAAAAACGAGAACTGAGTATAAAATCGCATAGCTATGAATTTTTAATTCAAATAGCGACATTGCGAAAGTAAACTGTGTCCCGTTTTTATTTATGTAGGTATGTTCGCATAGTTCCTATCCTAAATTTAGCTGGTGCATCAGGGTTTGTTGCTTGTTTGTAGAATTATATTTCATTGTCCCTTCAGGCCAGTCTGGTGGGTTGGAGGGTGAGTCCTTGTGCAGGTGCTTGTGCTGAAGTATGTGCAGTTGTTTGCATTGCACTCAACTTTTTTTTCAACAGACGTGGTGTTTATTTGGAAAACAAACTCAGAAAACTTGCACTGAAATGTGTCCATGCTTTTTGTTTGTTATTGGTACCTACTGTGTATCTCCTTGTTTGACTATGTATTAGTGATATAATTAAACACAAGGTTTGCACTCGTAAGAAATCAATTTAAGATTTAAATTCAGACTGATATTGCGAGGAGTAAGACACACGTTGAGTGTGAATTGAAAATTCGTTTCAAATCATAAGCCTGGTAACGGAAGGGTAAAACCGATTCTAGAAAAATTAATCAATCAATCAATCACAATTGGACAATTCGCCTGATGTGTCGGTATATTATAACTTAAAAAAATTAATATCAGTTGACAATTTAAAAAAATAAAATCTATTAAAATTGTTTTGACCAATATCCAAAAAAAAATTTACTGGCCCTATGCGGACACTCTAAGTTGAACTAATAAATTAATGCTAAATGCATTTCGGCCTAAGAACCTACGGCCACGATTCTTAGTAGCTTACTCAGCCACTGCACTATTTTGGACTGCAGTAGTTTATTAATACATACAAATAAGCTGTGTGCTCGAGAAATCAGGTAGAAACAGAAACTGTGGGAGGAAAATATTTAATCCTGCTTATGGAATTATTGTATTGTCACCGATTCTTGACATGTGTACAAAGTTTAAATAAAATCTCTTCACTTAGGTATAAAATTGGCGAAAATCAAGTCGGTCACGCATATAAAAATATACATACATAGACATACACATGTACATGTTGTCATTTTAATATTAAGGCATGATTTTTTTCTTTACAGGTATTTTTTTTATCTCATCAAAGTCTCATTCTTTGGAGGAATTTATTTAAACAAAGTTGCTAATGTATAGCAATGATTTCAACTGTGACTGTGATTTTGACAAAGGGTGAGTTTTGAATTAGAAGTATATAACCTTTTAGTTTTTTTTATAATTTGTTTAATTTTATTATATGCAATTAACATATATGTAGCTTTTAATCTCAACCTTAATTATAAGATAATTAGTATTAATTTGGTCTTTTTTATTACTACATATGCAATTTATGGTTACGGTTATACTTATACCTGCTTATTCAACAAATTCCTAACCAGTATACAAGACATACGAACCTTGTAGTAAAAGCGGAAAAAAATTTCCTTTTAACTTTTTACCAACGATATACCTACCTACGGACCAAACAACCCTCTGATCCTTTTATTTCTTTATTTCACACTCTTTTTCTATTTACGCTCCCTTTAATATAGCAATTTACGTTTTCAAATATGCTCCAATAGATGCTGCTGTTGTGCTTCAACTTATAATCATCTTGGGAGTAATTTCGCCACACTGTAAGGCTACGAACGGGTTACGAGTGCCAACCTTCATCCAGGAACCACCACCACGTCTTCTTTTTAGCAACGATACGGGAACTCAGGTTTCATGTACCGCACATGGCAATCCACCACCTATTGTAACATGGATTATGAAGGATGGTTCAATAGCGACACCAGTTCCCGGTTTAAGGTAAGAAAATGTGTAAAAATATAAAACTTATGTATACATAAAATTATTATACTTACATACGTATACCGCTCATGGTGAAGAACTTTATATGAAATAAAATTAGCCTTAGCATCCCAAAAAAGAATCGAAAACGGTTTGAAAATAATTATGACAAAAAAATCTGAATGTCTAAAACATACATTCATAAGTATGTATGTATGTATGTAATGTAAATGAAAAACAATATCAGCCAAATGATGGATGCCACGGCTACGATTGCAGCAGAAAGGAATCGACAATCCTGGGTTTTTATTAACACTCGGGGCTACAGTACGAGTACATAGGTATCAATAGATATTCTTAGTTGTTCTAAAGCGACCCATAGGAACGGTTTCGATTCTTAACATTACTAACTTGTTGGAACTCAAATTTATCAAATTTATTTTGACAAATCTGGACGTTTCAAGGTTCCTCAAATCTAAATCCTTCATATTTAGGAAATGTTTGCGCGTGTGTACGTGTCGGTATGTTATACGTATAAATAAACTTTTTCATCAAACTATGTGAATACATAATTTCATTTAACAGATTATAGCCTCAAAATAAATATAGTTTTAAAAAAACTAATAAGACACGTTTAGCACATCAAACTAAAAAAATTAAAAATAATTTTTAAATTAAGCTGAAAAGAATAATGAACGAAAAATACTAGTGTTATTTTGAAATAAGCGTTGGGCGCCTTGTCACATATTATTCGTATATCGCGCGCTTTTTCACAATAACACTAGTATTTTTCGTTGATTATTCTTTTCAGCTTAATTTAAAAATTCTTTTTAATTTTTTCAGTTTGATGTGCTAAGCGTGTCTTATTAGTTTTTTTTAAACTATATTTATTTTTCATTTTTTAGTTCGATGTGTTGTCAAAAAAAACTATTTTTTAAGTTCTCGTAATATTATTTTTAAAAAATGATCAGCCATGATTGGGATTTTAACCCACAACCCTTGGCCAGTCGCGCCTGCGATTTAGCCTATTATTTAAAAAAAAATGTTCAGCCATGGTTGGGATATGAACCCACGACCCTTGTCGAATCCGACGCCAAAAATGAAACGTGGCCGCGCGTTAACCCACTGAGCCACTGCAGTACATAAAATTGAGGGAGTCTATTAATATTTATAAGCTCATAATAAAAGCAGGTAAAAACATGAGCTATGGGAGGAAAATATTTAATCCTGGTAATCCTGATAAGGATATTGAGATAAACTTATGAAATTATTATATTGACACCGGTTCTTGATATGTGTACAAAGTTTTAATAAAATCGGTTAGTGTGAAGTGGGTCAAAATCGAGTGTAAAGCGGCCCATAGACACCACACTTGTGCACACACTTGTGTCGGTGTGCGGAAATGTGTGCTGTGTGTGGGCTGGTGTTGACACCGATTTTCGGTGTGAGAAACGGAGCGAGTAAAATCAAAAGATTTTGATTTTTTTGTGTCGGTGTCTCAATCGGTATGATGTGTATGGGGATGCACGCGCACATTTCCTATTCAATTCAGTTGCATGTGAATCGTTGTTGAGTGTGGTGCGTCGCAAGTTGTTTTAATAAAATGGCCATTCGGGATTGTGAATTTTGGCGATCTTTTGTAGATTTGTATGGAGAACTTCCAGAAATCTGGCAAATAAAATCCAGCGAATATAAAAATCGCGATAAAAAAAAGAAGCTTGGGAAATTTTGCTAAAAAAAAATTGTATTTCTTTTTAAAAACCAATCTTTCGATCAAATTTTTTTTGTCTCCTTTTTTTCATTTAAACAAGAAGCGATTTTAATTAGCGCGTAAGCTTCAACGTCACTCATTCTGATCTTTCCTCTTTGAAATCTCTTTCACAACTAATGTGTGTATGATTTGGTGTGTAGTGTGTGGCGGAATGCCACACCAACACCATTTTCCAGTGCACCGGTGTGCGCACAAGTGTGGTGTCTATGGGCCGCTTAAAGGAGTCGGTTACATAGATACATACATACATATGTACATTGTACATGCATACATACATCCATACAAGTGAAGCTAATATAAGTGTGTTAAAAACAGGAAAGACTTTAAAATATGTAAATTTTGTTTTCTAATGAAAAAAAAGAACAAAGAATAAAAAATAGGTAATGATTAATAACATCTAACAACATAATAACACCATAACACCATAATAACATTGATAAATGAAAAAAATAAAAATAATTTGAAGTCAATAACAATAGATATATTTGTTCGTGAGATTCTTGAGACCAATCAAAATTTATTTTTTATAAAATTGCTTTATAGTACAAATAGCAATTTACAATAATTGTATAATAACCGCCAAAAAAAAATTATTAAAACAAAAAAGTTATTTGCGTTTCACATTAGTTGGATCACCCTGTTGGATGGTTATCCATATCCATAGTTGCTTAATTCCAGTCCCCAATATTTCAACTCTATATTAAAGAATCTACCATCGCGTACATCTGATGCATAGATATGTATGAAAAACATTAATTTCCTGCAGCGACAGAAACCCTTCTTGTAGTATCAGAAATAGGATGTCCACAAGCTGACCAAAGAATTTAATCCCACATAGCCAAAAGGACTTTCAATTATTCGAATGCGCTTAGAGCGTTTCGTAAGAACCATCATCAAAGGATTCCAATTCAAAAGGGATTGAAAACAACTCAACAAAAGAAATTTTTTTTTCCTCGTCCAAAGAACATAAAAAACAACGCTGTTTCTTTCGTGTGGATTGCCACATTTATAATCGGTAGTGGTACTATTATTCAAGAATGCAATAACTCCTGGCTACAAGCTTTGAAATTTAGTTTATAGCTGTCTATTTACTAGTGATACATACGTATAATACGAAGCTGTGTTTTGTTTTTAAAAACAAATCAAACTTAAGACTTTAATCAAACTTAGCATACCGGTGAGTGGTTCTCGCCGTGCCTTCCGCTGTAATTCAGGTAGTCTATCAGATTATGTGTCTGTATTTCTGTATTCCACCCCAAATCGTAAAAGCAATTTTCTAAAAACATTTTTTTTGTGATCTTCATAATATGTATGTAGGTATACATACATATGTATATATATAACCATTTTTATAAAAAAAAATCAATTTTAAAGAAATTAAAAAAAAACCAATCGTACATCAAGGAGTCATCTGTGAAAATTTGAAAATAATAATTGGAATTTCATATTTTATAATAAAGGGACAGATCGCTACACAATTACAAAATACATTTTTTAGTCGAAAAACGTGATACGTGATATCTTGTGATTATTTCGAGTTTTCAATTTTTCGCGGTTTACGTTCAGCTAAAGGAAAATTTTATAGGTATGGGTGATTTTTTAAGAGGTTTAGAACTTAAAAAAAAAACACAAAAAATTAGAAAAAAAGAATGAAATATTTATTTGAATCTATAGTTTGAACCTTGCAATTTAATGTTTAAAGATAATTTCATGCAAATGTTGACCGCGGCTGCGTCTCAGGTAGCCCATCCGCTGAGTCCAATTTTGGCATACTCTTTCACACATATCGACCGGTTGGCTTCCAGTGCGTCAATCGAAGCGGGCTTGTCCCTATAGACATTAGCCTTGACATACCCCCACAAAAAATAGTCTAATGGTGTCAAATCGCACGATCTAGGCGGCCAATTGACCGGCCCGAAACGTGAAATTAACTGTTCACCAAACTCGCCTCGCAATTGCGCCATTGTTTCGCGTGCTGTGTGGCATGTGGTGGCACCGTCTTGTTGAAACCACATATCATGCAAGTCAAGAACTTCCATTTCGGGCAAAAAAAAGTTTGTTATCATCGCTCGGTAGCGTTCACCATTGACAGAAACGCTGCGATTCGCATCATCTTTGAAGAAATATGGCCCAATAATGCCGCCGGCCCATAAACCGCACCAAACAGTGGCTTTTTCGGGATGCATTGGTAGCTGTTGCAATGCTTCTGGCTGATCTTCATTCCAAATGCGGCAATTTTGCTTATTTACGTACCCATTCAACCAAAAATGAGCCTCATCGCTGAACACAATTTTTCGATATAAAAGCGGATCCTCGGCCAGCTTTCCAAGAGCCCATTCACCAAAAATTCGGCTTTGTGGTAGGTCGGCTGGCTTTAGCTGTTGCACCAGCTGTATCTTAAAAGGCTTTACGCCCAAATCCTTCCGCAAAATTTTCCACGTAGTGCTCTAACAAAAAATGGAAGCAGCGCGCGATGAACATTTCGAACCGAGCACGAATTTTTATAGTAAAATTCAATAATTTGCAAGCGTTGTTCGTTTGTAAGACGATCCATGGTTAAATTGCAAACCAAACTGAAGCTGTTTGACAGTGACACAAGGTACTAAACACACGTCAGCTGTCAAAACCAGTGTTGCCAAAACCAAACCAGCTAAAAAATCACCCGTTATATACAAATATATGTATGTTTTTAATAAAACACTGTATTTCGAAATTTTTATAAGTTTTTTTATGGTATTGAAATTTTGGCTACAATATTCTCATGTTCATGAAAATATATGAGTGCTATTGATCTTTTGAAGTTTTGTCATTAAGTCATAATACCTAACTCCTCAACATCTGCACCAAATTTTATATACATACGAGTATACATATATAATAATTGAATTTAAACGAGCCATATCTCTAGTTCTTATAAGTTTCACACAAAAAGAAAACTTTATGTATCGGAAATTTAAGAAATGTTAAAGTCGTATTGGACGATTTGAAATCTGAAATCAAATCTAAAACCTTAATCCACTATATTGTTTCGTTGACATTTCAATGAATTTCCATTTCATTGTTTAATAGGAAATTATTAACTGTTTAAAATTGAATGATTCTATGAAGTCATTATTCCTTAGATAATAATTTTTTTCTATAAGCTTCTACTAAGAAGTAGAACAATTATATCTTAATGTTCTTGAAAGAGTTCTTGAGAAAAAAGACCTTGGTGTATTTTTTGATTCAAAACTAAACTTTATCAAGCACATAGAATATATTGTAGCTAATCTAATTCCATGCTAGGGTTTATTTAACGTAAAACCAAAGACTTCTCTATATAATGCCTATGTTAGGTCAAACTTAGAATACCGTTGTGTGATTTGGAATCCTTACTACAATAATTATCCAAACAGAATAGAAATGATCCAAACAAATTTACAAGGTTTACAATCCAGAAATTAGTTTGGAACATTGAAATCCCGTCGTACCCAAATAGATGCAAGCTTCTTGGAACTCAGTCACTTGAAAATAGAAGAAAAATACTGTCTGTAATGTCCATAAGTGATATTGTGTCACATCATATCAAATGACCTTTACTTTTATCATTGATTGATTTGTAAGCTTCATCACGTCAGATAAGAGAACGAATTTTATTGCACTTAATAAACCTATAGCTCGTTGTGTCAGAGAAACTAATCTAATTTCAAATTATATTGATTTTAATTTTCATGTATTAAAAAATAATTTACTTTTTTATTTTTCAAATAAATAATTCAAATCATGTTTACGTAATTATTGTCACCAAGATCATGCTATTGAGGGCCGTTATAATAAAAAATAACTCAAAAGAATCAATTGGTGCGAATTTTGCTAAGGCAATTTGAATGATATTGTTCTTAACATTTAATAGCAAAGTCCAAACTTTAATAATGAAATAAAATGTTCATCAAAAATGTATTGCTTTGTGTTTTTTATTTATATGTATCTTCCCTATAGAAATCAAAAAAAACTAATGAGCCTGTATTATTATTGTAAATTATATTTTTCCCTTTTTTTGTGTTCTATGTACTTAGGTAAATGTCATACATGAATGTTTTTTATTTTTTGCCAAACTTAAATTATTGACTTTTAAATTTTGTATAATATTTTTTAGACAGGCACCAGGAAACGGAACTCTATACTTTCCACCATTCCTAGCGCAGTACTTCCGAACCGATGTGCATGAGGCAACATATAGATGCAAGGCTAGCAACGATGTTGGAACGATATTGAGTCGTAATGTTCGTGTGCAAGCTGGTAAATATGAATATAAGAATAAGAACATTTTATAATGTAATCTATATTTTTAAAATGCAATATTAATTTAAGTGGCTTCAAGATGTATTTTTATAAGTGCATTATATCTTATATAAAATAAAAATATTTATAAATAGGTAACCTTTTTGGTTAAGGTTTTGAGAAAAAGTTCGTATTGTTATAATTTTGATGTAGAAAATGAATACATAATATGTTTAAGATTTATTTCACGAAATTCTTAATCTATACCAAAGTTAAAGACAAATTTATAAATACATATGTACGTATAAAAGCAGTAAATATGTAGGGTTTCAAATGTTCGGATCAATTAATTAGCCATTTGACTTGCTAAAAAGTGGATTAATTAAAATTTTTGGATGAATACAAGCTGGATGTCAAGAAGTAAGTAGTTAAGCAACGACTGAAGCGTACTTTTATTGAGTAGGTACATATAAAAGTTAACATAATACAAATTTATGAGTATATAATTATGTTTAATATAATGTAGGTATAGTGGTAGGGGTGTCCAACCTATGTGACATCTTCCCTTTTATAGAATTTCAAGTTGTTGATTAATTAAGTTTTATTGTGCCTGGATGATCGATTTAGTAGGCTGAATATGAATTGTGTTTCGTCGTGGGAGTTTGCCATCATCAGTTATTGCAAGCGATGCGACCTTGGCCCGTGCTTGGGTAACTTTTCGACGACTCCGGTTATCAAATCTCGATGGTTGAATACGTACCCTATCTCCAGCGTGAAATGGTTTCGATGGTGTTCTTTGTTGTCGTAGTTTGGTTTATAGTTTTGTCGCATTTTGGTGATGTTTTCGTGTACATCTGGTATGATCTTTGGCTTACGCAGTTCAGTGAAAACTGGTAATGTTGTTCTTGTGAGTCTGCTCATGAGGTATTGATTTGGAGATTGCAGACTTTCATTTCGAGGTCAATTTCGATAGTTCAGGAGCGCTATATAAGGATCTGAATGGTCTTTGAAGCATTTTCTTAGCATTGACTTCACTGTCTGCACTGCATAGATGGCCTTTGTGAATGAGTGTGAGGGTTTGAAGTTGCAGAGTCTTAGAAATAACAATTTCAGCGGCTTTGTAGATGATTTCGTCTTTGTAGGTTAACTCTTCCCGGAAGTTCCAATAACTTCTTATTTCGAATGAGAGTTGGTTGATTTTTTCCGGCCAACCCAGTAGTATAAATTTTTTGAGTTCTTTATTGTTTAAAGTTTCTGATTTTAATGTTTCTTGAGTGTATCGGCAAGTTTTATCTCGGTCCCTTTTTGATTAATATCTTTTGGTGCATACGGAACCACGTGAATAAATATTTTTTGAAGATGCGGTGAATCTGAGCACAGTGTTTTTTTGGAGATCGTTTTCAACGGCTTGTGGTTGATCTCGATTGTAATGTTTTGTCCATATACATACTCATGAAAGTTTTCGCAAGCAAAGCGTATCGCTGTGGCCTATTTTTCAATCTGAGCATAGCCTTTTTGAGTGCTCATCAGCGCTCGGGAGGCGTAAACTATTGGTTGGTGATCGTTTTGAAGAAGAGCTGATCCAAGAGTGCGTTGGCTAGCGTCCACTTGTAGCTTCACATCAAGGTTGAAATCTTAATACCGCAGCAATGGAGTTGAATAAAATCATTTTTTGAGAGCTTCAAATGAAGCTTGATGATTTTTAGACCAGCACCATAAACTTTTTTTTAGAAGTTCTCGTAACGAATAAGTGATTTTTGACAGATTTGTAATGAACTTCGAAAGATATGTATGTAGCCATACCTAGAATTCTCTGGAGTTCAGTTCGATTTTGTGGTATCCCTGTAGTTGCTATATGGCGATCGTTGTTTCAGGATAAGCACGAAAATTTGTTGACGTTAGTATATGGCCATGACATTTTACTTTCGTTGCCTCGAAAACGCATATATCCTTATTGAACTTTAGGCCAGCATTAAAAAGGACTTGAATGACTTTTCCTGTGAGCTTGTGCAATTCCTCCTTAGTTTTCGCATGGATTACGATGTCATCAATAGTGACCTCAGTGTTTTGGCATCCTTCGAGAATTTTTTGCATGAAGCTTTGATAGACTTCTGGTGCACACGCATGTCCAAATGGTATTCGTTTAAATGAAAATAATCACCAAGAAGTTGACATCGTGAAGTATTGCTGTCTTTGATACCTCGATTTGCCAGAAGCCTCTCATGCAATCTAGTAATGTAAAGATCTTAGATCCCTTAATGTTTGCTGTTATTTCTTCAATGGTTAGTAAAGGATGATAACGTTTACGAATATTTTTATTAACGTCTGTAGGGTCGATACATACACTAATCTTTTCCACGAATAAACTGCTTGAATCGTCACTGGTGTTGTCAATTTCGTCAACAGGTTGTGTGCTTTCTTGCGTTAACTGCTGTTGTTTCTTGCTTATGTAATTCACGTAACTGCTGTGAGGTTATCTCGCTTGCTTTACATACCTTTATAGCTTGATCTAGTTTGATGTCATCTTCTGCTAATAATTTTTCACGGAGACTATCATTTCTTTTACCCCTTACTATTTTGACCCGCAATAATGAGTCTTTTTATTTTTGCGAAGAATTCTTCGAAGCTTTTTCCTTCGCCTTGAGTTAGGGTATTAAAGGTGTACCTTTTAAATGTTAAGCTAACCCTGGGGGAAAAATATTCGTTAAACTTATTAATTATAGCAGCAACTTTATTCTTTTCAGATTCTGTGAATGAAAATGAATTATGTATATGTATTTGCTGCATCCTATAGGTACAAATGACATGAATGTTGCCACTTGGATTTCCTTTGTTTTTCTGTTTAATTGTGCAGCAATCTCAAACCATTTGTACAGCTGGATCCAATTTTTCCATGCCAATGAGATTTGTCCACCGGATATTTTGAGTGGCTTTGGTGGTTTGACGTTATTAGCTGCACTCGCAATTTAGAGTTGAGGATCATATTTACGCGGCATTTTTTATTTCTTTATTTATAAATTAATTATTGCTAGCGATTTTTTTTTATAATTAATGCGGAACTTAATATAAACTCTTTTCACAGTGTGAGAATTAGCTTACCTAGCGGAATTAAATTTATAGCGCTTACAAATTAAACCCTTTTTGTGTTTTTTTTTCGCGCGCTAGTCTTTTTCGGGATGTATTGAATTGATCTTGGAACTCATATGTATTCGAATTAGATTATGTTAAGTTATCTGTAATTTTCTTGATTTTCCTATTTTTGAAAGTTGTTCCAAGTACACTCAGAGAAAAAAATAGTTACTTTTTTTGACTATTTTCATTTGTTGAATGAACATTTTTGCTAAAATATAAATTCATAATAGTTACAAATTAGCTAATTAAAAAATAAGTGAGAGTTAGAGTTGAGATCAAAAAATTCTGCATCAAAATTTTAATCGTAAGTTTCATAGCTTTTAATATCCATAAATATTAACTAGAAAGCTTACACAAACATTTTTTTCTTATATCAAAGTGAAACATAAGTTGTTGTTCCAAAATCAAAAGTTCGTCACTGCCCTTAGGTTCCTGTATTCGAACTCAACATGCCACCAATTATTAACTCGTTGTTTTTGTATTGAATAAGATTTACATTACAAACAATGTTCATACATAAGTATGTACGAACCATAAACATATTTTAATTCTCTTATTTAAGGTAGGTATAGTAAAATATAAAATGATTTGAAAACAATTTTGGTTTTGTATAGTTTTTTTTGTTGAGAATATTCGAGGAAAAACACCTTTTTTGTTTCGCATAGAAATTAAAAAAACAACAGGTAAGCATTTCCAAAACAAGTATCGCAGATGAGGATATAAAAATAGTCAATTAACGACTATTCTATATTGTTAAATTTAACTATGTATGTTCAGTTTCTGCTTAAATAGTAAAATTCATCAATAAAATTTACAATTAAAATAGTCACAAATAACTATTAACTATTAATCAGTTGAATTTTACAAAAATGATTATTAGTTTACTATGAAAATAGTCATTTATAAATATTCCCGATTTTTACTATGAAAATATGTAGGTACCTAAAAAGAGTTAAAAATAACAATTTTTTTCTCTGAGTGTGTTCAAAAATGGTCCCAAAAACTCATTTGACCTAACACCCCTTTTTCGAAATTCTAATTTTTGGAAGTTGTTCCAGATGGTCCTTAACTCTTAGAATTCGGTAAAAATGTAGTGGAGCATTAGCTTTTTCATTCTAGTCCTTACAGTATACAACCTATAATATAATAACACTGCATTTTTATAGTCTATTAGAACTCTAAGTATTTTAATTCAATCCCCTTTTTTTAAAGCAGGTAATGCATTGATTTAAAAGAAATTTTTGTACGCTTGTGTTAAAAATTTTACATATATCTATTTTTTCTTGTAATTTCCAACACATATACAGTTATCAGACGAAATTTCCATATAAGAGTTGAAAACACTGAAGCCTATTTAGGAAACTCAGCCCTGATTAAGTGCGCGATACCAGAATACGTGCGTCAATATGTTAAGGTGACCAGTTGGAATCGAGGAGATGAGGTTCTGCTGCCGGATCAATCTGATGTGGGTAAGTAGCCTTTAGGTAAATATTTTTTTTAAATTTGGACAAGGCTTCCTTTGAAATGGACGCAACGAGTAGGAGATGAGATTTTTCACGATATTTACGGAACATAATAAATAAAGCCAAATAGTACATATAGTTTGTATGGCCCAAATTGAACTTTGTGAACATAGAAGGGATGTAATTCATTCAGAACGGTGGTTCGTGAAGCATTTTAGACAGTAAATGTCTGAGCTACTTAGATCACTAGAATCATTAAAGTAGAAGTCTTTAAGGTGGAGTTTTCGTCTTTGTGATAGGGCAGGATTGGAACAAAGAAGATGAGGAACTAACTCCTCTTCTTCTGCATTCTGCAAACATGTCGTTGTCGAAAAGCATGCCTGCTTAATGTATAATCTACCAACCGCAATAAGTTGCTTTGGGCGTTTACCATCAAGCATTGGCCAAATTAATTTTGTTGCCAGACAAGTGGACGTATTAATCCACCTATGGCCCACCTCTTTTATAGTATCTTGCTTTATCATAAGCTTACACGTAGCTAAGGGTATACCGATATTAGATTTATAACCTTATAGAGGTAATGTGGTTCCACTTTTTGCAAGTTCGTCCGCTTTGCAAATACCTGGAATATCTCTACGGCCCGCATGCAGATCAGGTAAATATTGAATTGGTTAGCCATATCCATCAGAGATGATCGATGTAACTAAATTTGTGGAGCCAGTTTCCAAGCAATTTATGGCAGATTGACTGTCTAAGAAGATGCGTAAAGTACATATGCCAGGAGACGATATCATGTTTTCTTTCATCCAAGAAAGGACTTCTTTGATGTCTAAACATTTTGCGTTGAATACGATTTTTAATAAGATTTCATTGGCAATGTTAAAAGGTACTTCGTTTTCAAAAGTACATTAGCCTTTCCATTACAAGTTACTCGACACTTAAATAAAAAGCAAAACAAAATTTAGGGACACCGAATCTTGTCAGGAACCATGTCAATTTTTGCCTGAAAAATATACAAATGTAATTGTTGCAATTAGTTATTTTAAGTCACTGTCCAATGTGCACTGTGCAGTGCATGATATCAACCGTACCTCGGATAATTAAAATTAATTTTTTAATTTATGTTGACTAAATCATGAGTGAATAAGGCCATGAAGAAGATTATATATTTTATATTTTTATTATTTTTAGCTGGCAGATATGTGGTGCTTTCTACATCAGGTGATCTCTATATTCGATCTGTTCGAGCTGAGGACGGGCTAGTAAAATTCTCGTGTCTCACAACAAACACATTAAGTGGTGAACGTCAACGAAGTGATTCAATATCACCTGCTATTAGAGGTTTATTACTTTCATTGACTTAACTTTAATTTTAGTTATCTTTTTCTTTCTTATCTTACATATAGAACTTAGTAAAAACTTAGCTCCTTGTACAACTCAAAAACCAGTTATTGAAATTCATATTGAAAGAGGGAATGACGTTCATTTGCCTTGCAATATTCAAGGAAACCCATTTCCAATATTCACGTAAGTACCTTGTATATCTATTTATCTAATACATATAAATAAAGTTCTCGTGTCACAATGTTACTATATTCCTTTGAAACGGCTTGACCGATTCTTATGAAATTTCATATGCATATTCAGTAGGTCTGAGAAAAAATTTAAACGAAATCTGTACGTAAAGAGTTCATTGCAGTTTGCGCTGACAATCAATGAATCGCAAGGGCTATCACAATCTGCTGAATTAATCTCGAATTTGATTGTTTTTCGAAGCTACACGTTGCTATTTCTTACTAGAATCAACAAATAAATTAAATTAACTATACAAAATACAATGTACATAAATTTATTGTTATTGAGAATAAACCACCCACACGGAATAACGAATTATATGTCCTTTTGCTTATGAATCAGTTTTAATTATGCATATTAATACATTATGTACATAATATGTATTTTTGTTTAATTTAAAATTAAAAAAAAAAAACACTTTCACTAAAAAAATGTATTAATGAAAATAATAATTAAAAAAAAATATATAAAGAACAAGGATTCTAAATTTCTTAATAATACTTATCTGATAACCCATCAAATCTAGAGTGATCCCGCAACACGCTACTTTTTTAAAATACACAATTTTAAATTTGAAAAATTGCATACGTAGGTATTCGCCAAAGAAACATTTTGATTCAAATTAGTAATCTAGAATTTTACTTACGATACATCGTACATTATACACTCCTTTTTATGCAGTCCATGATGTCATACCTATTTCTTTTTTCATGTTCACTAACTATATCTTGAAAGAGTTAATCGATAAAATACAATGACCTTTAAATTTAATCGTTAAAAGAGTCACTCAGATCTTTGATGAACGACTGAAGTGGTTTAAAGATTCAATATTTTTCTTGAAAAATGCTCTATAATCTGAAGTACCTACTTTGCTTCATACAATTTTAATGAGGCTTTTAAACTAATGTGTGTTGTACACTGCACCTACAAGTTATCTAAGGAACAGAGAGCATATCCAACTCCAAGAGGTAAAAACTTCCACTGAAATGTGAAGTGTAATGACTGTGTATTAAGCT
Organism: Scaeva pyrastri; assembly: GCA_905146935.1. Lineage (NCBI taxonomy): Eukaryota > Metazoa > Arthropoda > Insecta > Diptera > Syrphidae > Scaeva > Scaeva pyrastri. The sequence goes on from LR989927.1 coordinate 89,318,887, forward strand.
TGAAAAAATGTGTATAGTTATTAAAAAAAAAAAATCAATCAAATTATCATGATTATACCTAAAATGCAAGATATACTTACATATATGTATATTGTATATTATGTATACTGTTAATAATTGAGATTTATTTTTTTAAACTTAAGCCACACTTATAGATACTGTGATTTCTCATTTATAGGTGGTATAGAGTGTCTGACTCGTCAGCATTGTACCCTATTCCTTCTTCACAGCGAGTTATTTTGTCAAGGACGCTTCTGCTAATAAAATCTGCAGATGATCGAGATTCTGGAAAATGGGTAAGTAACCAAAACTCAGAAACAATGCTAAATTTCTTAATTTTTATTAATTTAATTTAATTTGACATATTATTATGAAATGGTATTACTATGGTTTTCAACAAATTAAGCTAATTATTAAATAAGAAATTTACTGTAAAGGACGATATTTTTTCTTAATTTTAATGTTTTAAAACTTGACAAAGATTAAATTGAGCAGTCTATATCATTTTTTAATTGAATAGGCTCCGAAACTACTTAACCGATTTCAAAACTCTTTCTTCGTTGGGAAGCTACACTATTCCCAGTTTACATAGACTATATCATATTTAGAAATAAAAAAGGGATCCTTACTAAAACCCCAACAATGCAACATAACGTAATAAACAGATTTTTGACTCAACTTAAAGACTACCATTAATATGATGGGTTTTTCGATTAGTAAAATGTTCACCCGTGTGATGCCTGGACGAGCCGCTAGTAATAATAAATAATAGGAATAAAATAAATAACCGAAAAAAAGTAACGTAAATAAAGTTGTGGGTCCATTGGACCCATGCACAGTGGGCAGCACATGCCAAAACACACCTAAGGAGTAGCGAGCGAAATGCGCCCATCCCACTACCCGTACATTGGCTAACAGCTGGAACCAGGGAGGTACTGAGAAGTGAGAAAGTTGCGGTGAATGTGTCGTTTTCTACACACATTTAAAGATAGAAAGATAGATAAATTTTATTTTATTTTATTAAAAAAGTAGTTATAAAAAAACAAGATAATGCTGGTGTTCAAAATTAGTTAGGACAATAACTTAACTATATAGTTAAGGTTATCTGTCAGGTTAAAGTTTTATACTATTATTATTTTAGCTTAGCTTGAATTTACTTTAAATATTATATTCATTTACAATTTAGTTGCGATAATTAAGTTGCATAGATTTAAATAACATTTACCATTCAATATTCGAAAAAACTCAGTGCAATTAATTGTTTCAACTCCTAGAAACAATCTCCGGTATGAATTGGAAAAAGGACAGATGCTGACAAAGTGGTAGGGGTTCTCAGTTGCATCAAGATTACACATTGTGCTTAAGCCAACAGTGTCATGCTGAAATGCCCTAGCATTCAAGTTAAGTAATCCACACCTCGTTCTTAAGACCATACTTATGATTTCTCGTGAATTTGAGTCATTAAAATAGTTGGGTACCTCTGTGTACGATAGATTGCTATATTCATTGTGAAATTGTGATTGTAAAGCACTTTCGGTAGAAGTTTCCCACTGTTGTTCTCTCAGTTTAACCATTCCTGAGCCCAATAAATATTTTTACGAAGTACTTCCATTGGAAGTATGTGTATTAATCTAGAGCTGGGAAGACTGAAAACTTTGCACAAATATTTCAAATATATTTCAATTGTAGTAAGAAACGCTTTTGGAAGACCGGTTTCGATATGTATAACGTAGTTTTGTGTATTATCTGGTAGGTTGAAACATCTTTTCACGAAAAATCTTTGAAGCTTTTCACATTGTTAATACTCTTAATACACCCATACTTGTGCACAATAATACATAATGGATCTGGCGGCTGAATCATGGATTTTAAACTTTGCTGAATGAGGTACTAACTTATTTTTCAAGAACTTAGACCAGGTTGCGTTGATTGCATTGATTGCATTTTTTTAATTTTGCTAGCCTCTTTGTCAGATGTTCAGACCAAGACATGTTATATGTAAAGACGACGACGCCAAGATATTTATACTGGTTTGTTATTTTTACTTCTACACCTATGAAATTCCATTTTCACTTAATGCTCTTCGTCATCCATTCCTAAAAATAACAAATTAAGATTTCTCGAGATTAACTTCAAGGTTCCATTTATCGCAATAGCTGCTGAACTTCTTAATGATTGTTTGAAGTAAATTTGGACTCTCAGCTAAAATTACAATGTCATCGGCATACAAAAGAACATTTATACCGATTGAATACATGTGGTATTCCGATGGGGAGTTCAGAATGGAGGTCATTTAAAAATAAGACAAAAAGCAGAGCGCTCAGAACGCAACCTTGTTTAACGCCTTTGCTGTTTCTAAAGAAAATAGAGGTGCTGCTTCCATCAAAGACGGCGGCGGCAATTGTATCTTGGAATTGTTCCAGTTTCGTAAATTCTTTTCAGCAAAGGGTGAACCTCACCAATAAAAGAATTGTATTTTTATAAAACTCATATGGGATGCCGTCTATACCCGGAGCTTTGTTTTCTTTTGAAGATTCAATCGCTATCCTTACTTCATTCGAATCAATTGGGTGATCAAGTTCAGATATTTCAACTAAATTTGTTGCTCGGGAATATTCTCCGCGGCTTACTCCATCTGAATTAAGGGAATTTTCGAAATATGTCATAAACTCGAAAGCCGTGATTTGGGTTCCGCTATTCGTAGGATTACCACGTATCTCTTTGGTCAGTTTCCAACAATCCTTTGCTGTGGCAATACTTGCGAGCTTACTGGAAATCCGCTGGTAGTACGAACGTTGTTTTCCTTTACATGGGGCCTTATACTTTTTATTTGCATCACAATTGTTTTTTCTGCTTGAATCGAGATTAAATTTTCTGTAAATGTTGAGTAGCTTAAGTGAAGATTATCTAGCATTATGACATTCCATATCAAACCAGTGTTTTTTTCGTTCAAACTTGACATTAGCATTAGTAGGGTTCACTTATGCTGCACAGATACACTCTTTTAAGGAGTTGCATCGAGTTTCAAAGCAGTTTTTCCACAGCAAATTCATCAATTCTGTTTATCTATTGATTTGGTAAAGCATTTTAATCTTGGAAACAACATTGAACTGGGGGAAGTCAGCGTATCTTCAAAAGCTTTAAGACCTTAAACTAGCGGCCTGTGGTCCTAAGAGGTTGTAGTATCAATTGAAAAACTTTCAATCATTTCTAATGCACTGTATGAAGGGCAGCAGTAGTCAATCACTGATGATCCTCTAGTTGACACAAAAGTAAACTCTCCAGTTTCATCGCCAAAGCCTCTCCCGTTAAGTATTAATGCACCAATGTCTTCCAATGTTGTTGTCACTTACAGTATCTTTTGAATTTCTTACGTCAGTGATTAGCTGTGATATACGTGAATCAACTGTTCCCTTGATTCCTGTTCTGACGTTAAGATCTCCCATAAGTATTAAGTGATTTCACTAAAATTCTTCAAAGAAGGTTTTTAATTTTACAAAATGTCGCATCCAATGATTGCAGTTTAAATAGTTTGGCACCAAATTTAGAATAGATCCCGAAAAGTTGCATTGCAAGAAAACATGTATATTTAAGAATTTCAGTTGATATGTGGATTCAATAGATTAACGCAATCCATATAAGCATCCTCCACTAGCTCTGCCAAAGTTAAATGTTTTGTTGCCGCAATCCAGTAAAGTTTAAATTCTTTAAAATATATTTCATAATGCAGTATATGATCTGATAAAACAAAAGTTTCATACAAAAATAAAAAATATCAAATTTACAAACGTATTTAAAAAAGTTACATAAAATAGTTTTATTGACAAGACCAGCTACATTATAAGACAAGACCTGACAGACTTTTGTTAGCTAATGGTTATTTTCAATTGAGTGTTGTATGTTTTTAGAAGTATCCAGGATGACAGTGTAATTTGAGGCATTTCCCAAAAACTGCTACGGAAATTCTCTGTCTTTTTCGTTAAAGGCTCTTATAACGCCATCTTTGCTGCATTTAAACCGACCGACGCGACGTGTCGTCGTCGTCCATCTACCGAAAAAGTCCAGCGTTTGATTTCAATGCGGAGGTTCCTATCAGCTTTAAGAAGGCATCTTTTTATCTGGCGAAGGTGGTACTGCTCAGTTCTTTCACTTGAAGTTAGATTTTTAATAATAGAAACCTGGGTGTTGGAGAGATTTTTTGTTTGAGTGAACTTCATCGATATTAGCAAGCTCAAATACATAGGCAAGTCTAACGTTTTTGGATGAAGTTAATTTTCGGGCACTAATAGCTGTTGCATTGACTCTAAGGGTAGTGATGCAAATTTGTTGAAATTGTTGTTTCGCTTCTTCAATATTCACTGCGTTTAATCCGTTGACTATCACGTTCAAGCTCTTACTAAATTTATCGGCATCTTCCATTCTTTTATGAAGCACACGTTCACCATCTTTTAGTTTTTCGCTTTCCTCCTTAAGTATTTTACTTTCTTCTTGTAGGGCAGCAACTTCCATTTTGATACCATTAATATCTTCTTTTGTAGCTATTTTAACTAGTTTTTAATCCAAGTTTTATCCAAGAGTTTATCTATTTCATCAATAAAGGTAGCTAATTGAAATGATTCAGGCATAACGAACGAAGTGCAGTTTTTTTTAAAACAAATTTTGTTTTCAGGTTCAGGTGAAGTTTCTGTTAAACACCTCTTATTTTTAAATTCACGGTTCATGGACAAGGCTGCGAGTCACTGTTTTTTAGCCAGTTGGTTTGTGTCTCAACTAAAATGATCGATTGGTTTGTGTTCTAACTATCTTTTGATGGGTATATAAATTCACCAAAATTCTTAAACAAACTTAAAACAGTGTTTTCGTTTACTGCAGGGAAGTTGGGCAAGGAGGCTTTGATAATCCGTACAGTATGGAAGTAGGAGAATAGCTTCGCTCTATTCTAGGCTTGTTTGGCTTAGTATTATATGGTAAATACTCACAGTAATATTTTGTGTTTTGTTTTGACGACAGAGACAGATATAGCTAATTTTCAACACTAAGAATTAGTCCACCTTCGATGCTCCACACCGTATAATTTAATAATAAATAATTTCTTTTATCGTTTTATTGGTTCATAAAAAAATAAGCTTTCTTGCTTTTTGATGGATTAAAGCTGAGATATATGCAAAGTTAATTATGTGACCAATTCTTATTTTTTTGCTCCTTGACAATCACTGTTACAAATGAAATTAAAGCAGAGCTAACCAGAAACACTTCCATACACCAAGGTATAAGCTTTTCAAACTTCACATTTAAAGATTGTGTGTGGGTTTTATAACGGATCTCTGTAGAACAGTTCAAAACAACCATTTTTATGGAATCGAGTAGTCAATCTCCCCCTGTCATTAATTTAAAAACAAACCTGTGTAGGCTAAAGTCGAAGTATTACTGAAAATAAAATCTCAATATACCTAGTTGAACTTATGTACTTACGTACTTACTTACTTATGTACATACATATATTGTCCATATTATTATTTGATTAAATTAATTGCAACATTTATTTATAGCTAATGTTTTCTTTATCAAAATTTACTTCAACAGATATGTCAAGCATCAAACCAGTTTGGAGAACAAAGAATAGAAATTCGGTTGATTGTGGAATCATACGTTTCGGTACACATCCTGCCTCAAGTACAAATAGTTAATTCAGGTGGAACAGCTATATTCAATTGTTCAACAACTGGATCCTTAGTAGATAGTGTTGACTGGCTTCACAATGGTCGACCAATAATGGAAGATAACAACTTCAGCGCTGGCCGAGAAAAGTTAGTTTTATTTTAATTGGAATATTTCTTTCTTTATTTAACAATTAAGAGTACTTACAAGGAATTTTTAAATAGGTATAAAAAAAGAATCCTAATTAAACATAATGTTAATGTGAAATTTTCAATAACTATTGTTTTTGACGTTGCCTTTAAACTCGTAGTAGTTCATTAATCTTGTATGTATGGATGTAGGGTAGGTATACTCTACTCGTTTTATGTTTCCTGACTTATGTACATACTCGTATAAGCCAATTACCGAAAAATATTAAAATTAGTGCAGTGACAGTAGAGGTTATGAGATTAGCTTCAATGCAATCACATTACTCATCATTTACTTATATCAAACATACTACACAAGTATAAACTCACATATAATCGTATGTATGTATGTATCTACTCTTTTAGTCAAAAAATATTTTTAACAAGTATTGAAGGATAGTATAATGGGCATTGGGCACTTGCTGGAAAACTAAAAACCACTGACGAATCGACGACACGTGTCATATCAAACTAAAGGCTGGTTTTCAAGAAGAAATAAAATGCATATAATTTAATGTTCTGACCAAGAATTTAGCTTTATTATAAAGATAAGCAGCCTTATTACGGTTGTCAAAGATCAATTAATTGACAATTGAAATATTTTGTCAATCAATTAATACATCGGTATTATGAACCCGAGTTGATCATTTTTTGATCCATTGTGAACAAAGATTAAAAATCTATTCTGAATAGTGCCTATTTACTTAAGACAGCTGTAAATTTTAGTATGTTTGGGATGGATTGTTGACTTTTCGTTGGCCTTAACTTGTCGTTGATATCTAAAAATACATTAAGGAAGGCTTCTTTCGAAAGTCTAAAGTTTTGAATGAATCTACTATAGAAGCGAGCCAAATTAGTTTTTGTAATGTAATTAAAAAAGATCTTTTATCTACATATGTACATATGTTCAGCCAAATCCATGCTTCACATCGCGTAATTTTCTTCGAATCTTTGCTTGCTCCAAAGTATTTTCTTCTTCAATTTCATTTTCACCGAAAAATAGTTCTATAGTAGACATGCTTTTGGCTTTCGCGATCCGTAAAATATTTTATCAACAAGGAATTTGTAATTGACTGAAAATTTGATAGTCAACAAACATTTTGACAACCATAATACCAAGACTGTCAATTTAAATCATTCACAATAGATCTAATTTCTGAAGAGCGTTCACAGTTTATCAAAAATTTTGATTTTTGACAACGATAATACCGATTCATAAATTTTATTGATAAATATCAAATATCGTATTGATCTTTGACAACCGTAATAAGGGCGAAGGATTTCCCATTATATTTTAAGAATGATTTTGTTCAAATGGCCGCAGCAGCTGGCTCGAATAAATTCCAATTGGGGCCGAATACTATTCTCTTCCCAGACGTCAATCGTCTGGGGCTTATCTGCATAGACAAGCGACTTCACATAACCCCACAAAAATGTGCAGCGGTGTTAAATGGTTCAATTTTGGAGGCCACGCCATGACGCGTCTTCCACATCAACTTCCTCCAATTCAAACACGAAAAAGTAATAATAAATCATGGCTCTATAGTACTCCCAATTGATTATAACATTATAGCTGGCTTCATTTTTGAAGAAATATGAACCAATGATTCCCTCTGCTCATAGAGCACACCAAACAGTGACTTTTTGAGGTTGTAAAGAGTGTCTCAACATTGTCTTGTAGATTATGATCATTCCAAATGCGACAATATTGCTTATTAATGTACCAATTCAACCAAAAACCGATCCATGGTTGCTCGAATTACCGTGTCTGCTGGGCGATTATGTCAATTGTCAACCGAATGTTGGACGCAGCGCTCGATGCAGCTGTTAAAAAATAAACTACTGTCTGTATGTAAACTTTTTAACTTCCCATTGGAAATAACTGTAATCAGTCCGATTTGTCGAATCGGATATCGAATGTCTTAGAACGAAATAATTTTAATTAACTGCGTAAACGTTTTCGACAACTAGTTCAATTTTCAAAAAAAAAAAAAAAATTATAATAATTAACAGATTTTTCACAAATATATTTCTACAAAAAATTGTTAAAATTGTTTTTCGAATTTCTTCATAACGAAACATACAATGATATTCGAGTTCATTTTATTGTATACTTACTTACGTCCTCAGACTAACGAAGTCTGTTAATGTTCCCTAGCGGGACATAGGGCCTCAACTACTCCTACGAGCCATCGTGTGCGGTTTCCAGCGTTGTATTTCAGCTCCCTTCAGCTCTTTCCCATTCTCACAGATTCCTGGTCAACTGTTCTCCTCCATGTGGTTTTTCAACCTTCTTGTTTGAGTGGGTTCCACTGCATTGCCTAGCCCGCAATGCAGTCATTTCATTTTCGAAGCCTGTGTCCAATCCACTGCCACTTGCGCCTTCGTATAATGGTATCTATGGGTTCCTGACCTGTTCGTCTATGTAGGTCCTCGTTGGAGATACGATTAGGCCAGAAAACCAGTAAGATGTTTCGAAGACACCTATTAACGAAGGTTTGCAGTTTCCTGGTTATTGTAGTTGTTATTTTCCAGGTGCTGCAACCCAGGGTTGCAAAAGCATTAATTCACAAGCTAGTAGGTGACTTATGAATAAAAAAAAATGAATTCACAAGCCAGTTAGTGACTTATGAATTAAAACAATTTTAATTCCTAAGCTAGTAAGTGACTTATGAATTAAAAAATTTTTAGTTCATAAGCTACTTAGTGACTTATGTATCAATCATTTCGTTCGTATCGATTTATGCGAAAACTTTTTGTACTGTCTAAATAGTATGCATTTGAAAACATTAAAATTTAACTGTGTTTATTTCTTATAGCGTTCGGTTATTATCAAAGACAACCCTAATGGTCCAAAATGTCGGTCGAAATGACAAAGGAGTCTACCAATGTTTGGTTGGTAACCACAAAGCCAGTGCACAAGCTATGGCTGAACTTAAATTAGGGGGTAAGTATTATTTTTTATGAAGGATTTTCCTTTATAGGTGCAATATGTATTAAACAAAAATTAAATAAATAAATGCAATATCGCATTACGTGTCGGTCCGTCGTTAATGGGCGTTCAATCGTATTTACGATATTATATTTCAAAAAGCGCAAGCCTAGCGTTTGTACATTATAGCTAAATCACAATGTAGTTTTTGATCGGTCCGACGACGTTAAAAAGCGTTTCATCGTTTTTACGATATTATTTATCAATACCGCGTCTCTAGTATTTGTAAAATGAAATTAAGCTTTCAACCTCAAGCGTTCACTGACATTTCACACAATAAATAACTCTTTAACAAAATAAAGAAACAAATTTCGCCTCAGAAATCTCGACAACTAAAAAAAACGTATTTGTTGGTACTTAAAAAAAAAAAAAAACATTTCAATTTTCAATATATAGCTGACATATAGCATTTAAGGTGAAAACGCCCGACCGAATAGAAAATAGATCTACTTTTGCTTTGCTCGGTGGTTTACGATATAAAGTCATAACAACGCCTAATTTAGATTTAAATAGCTTTTCAGTCGTGAAACGCCCGATCGAATAGAAAATAGATTTATTTTTGCTTTGCGATAAAAGCCATAGCAACGCCTAAGGTAACATTTCAGATTGCCTTATAAGAGTACATTATTTTTATTTGAAACTACAAAGCGGGACCGACCGATCCCGAGATTGTGATTTAGCTATTAGCTATAAATCACTCAATCTTCCTAGAACATTCATTCTTAGAATTTTAAAAAGAAAAGGTTTTTTTTTGAAATGGCTATTTTATGTTATTATTCTTGTTGAAAGTAGACTGTCGAACTTAACGTCTAAATGATTGATATTTGCTGCTTCAATGATAAACCAAGACTGTCCTTTTCTTTCTCAGAAAATCGTTGCAAAATTTGTAGAACAGAAAATTCGATGTTTCAACAAATTTTAAACGCAAACAAAATTTTAAACAAAACACTACCTAGTTCTAATCTCCATACCTTGAGTCAACATAAACAAAATAATATTTATAATAGATTAATGAATAAGATTATTTGGTGTGTTACTAACATCAAATGCATACATATATATATTTATAGATACAGTTCCAGAAATGATTTATACGTTTATTGAACAAAACGTACGTTCTGGCCCATTAATATCACTTAAGTGTTCGGCTAGTGGATCTCCGCCACCTCAGGTAAGTAGATTAATGTAAATTTTTAGTGGATATTATATATGTATCTTTATTGAAATTTAAGAATATATATTTTTGGCGAAAAATTGGTATGAATTTAAAAAAAACAACATTCATAAATTATTTGATGGCTCGATATAGTCAACGTAAAATGATACATAAATAACATTAGAACAATTTAATGCTACGAAAAATGTCATTCAATTGACAGTTTTTTTTTAGTAAAAGCTACATATACAAAATCTACTTAAACTGTTTAAAATTATTTTTCGATTCGAATATCTTGAGAAACAATAATTATGACATTGACTTCGAAATTATTTTATTACATTATATTCAAAACATTTTTTATTATTTTTTAAGCAAAATTATATATTACATTGCATGCATTAAAAAACACAGTAAAACTAATAAAGTTTATTAATAATATACTGAAGTTCAATTGAGAATTTTTTTTGATATCTAAAATAACTACACAAATACATACATACATACAAAGTATTAAAATATTTATTCTGTTTTTAAATAGTTTTCCTGGTTCCTTGACTCTCAGCCGCTAATCGATGTGTCACTTCACCATCGAGTTGCTATTGGACAATTTGTGGACATGTCTGGAGATGTTATAAGTCATTTAAATATTTCTCATGTACGACCTGATGATGGGGGACTTTATAAATGTGTCGCTTCCAATACAATGGGAAGCGTGATGCACGCAGCCAGATTAAACATTTATGGTACGTAGAACACAAAAAAATGATTTATGCATTATTAAATAAATACGCACATAAAATTTGCAACATGAGTATCAAAAATAAGCCTAAACCTTAAATTAGAATTCATCAGATATTTAATTTCAATTCAAATAAAATTATCTCCTATAAAAGAAAGGAAAAGTAGATAATACATTTTCGGGCAAATTTTGGTTTTTAATTTGTTTTCTCGAAAGCTATGAACTTTTTTCACTTGATTTAAAAACAGGCTGATAGAATAGAGTGGACGCTTTAAAAAATGTATCATACTTTATTGTAAGTATTACCGTTATTTTTTGATAACTCCTTGTTCGTCAAAGCATTTTTCCCCTATCGCCTAAACGGGGGGAGATAGATCCTCCCTTCCATAGTAAAAAAAATGCTTGTATTGAGCCCCTCTACCAAAAACCGTTATTTTTTCTTGGTGCCAAAGTTATCGTACTCGTGTCGAATTATACCTTTCGATTCATGGGAACAATTACATGAATTTAAATGTTTCGATATTTTGATCCAGTTCATTTTGTAAATTTTAAAACTTAGTATCTTAGAACTTAAATGATATATCAAGTCAATTATATAGAACACGTATGCTACTCAAGAATGTTATCCAGAAAACACACATAACATTAGAGTACATTAACAGACAAATTTAGTATTATAGCTCATTTGACCCAGCTCATTTCATAACCATTAACCGTAGAAGGGTTGTTCAAGCTACATATTTTTATAATTATCTTCCATAATAAGATCGGATAATAAGAGAATAATTACACGTGTATTAAATACATGGATATTTTGTGGGCTTTTCTAATTACACGGACTCCGTGTATCGATGTTTTTCGAATACACGTACATATATTTGATGTAGAAGAAGCATTGCAAGAAGTTAAATCATTTATAAAAATAAGGGAGATATTCAAGAAAACTAGGAACCTTGGAGCGCATCAAAGTTTATTTTAGGGATTTTAAATTTGAAACCATATATACTTGTATCGGGAGAACAGATTCACAGATACCAAATGCACGCATTTTCGCTAAAAGAGCTTGCCAAACTACTATAACAAATCGTTTAGAAATATAAAACGTAATAATCTTACTATCATTAGATTACTAGTGGACCTACTGCTACCCATCGTACAGCCACTCGTTAAGAATCTTGCGCTCAAGACATTCTTAAGCGTAAATGTAAAATTGACCAATGTTTCCTTAAATATGGATAGAAGGCACATAATGTAAAATATGGTGATATTTGGAGGAGAATTTTCAATTTTAAGGGACAGCCGGAACAAATGCTGTTTTCCGTCTACTTCAAAAGATATCTGTAGAGTAGAACAGATAGAAATGCTAACGCAATAGTATGGCTAGCGATGAAGAATTACTCTTCAGAACAATAGGAGTATGTCAGGAACTCTTACCTGCAACTGCAGGATTGATCAATCAATCAATCCAGCTTCAACCGAAGATGAGGTGTTACTTCCAATTTTTGCAAAGGACCAGACATTTTTACTACTTTTGGAACACTACAGTGTTTTAGACAGTAACTTCTTGTTATGCAATAATTTTTGAACTTCGGTTTCCTTAGAGTGTTGGTTTTATAACAACGAAAACTTACATATCAGACTCTAAATAACCTCTTTACAGGTCGAATCAAACCGTGAGTTACATTAACATATTATAATCATATGAAGTTAAGTTTTTAACCATTTCTCTGCAAGAGTCCATATGTCACAGTCACTATTGATGTAGCGTAGTGACTAGCCAAATTTCCTCAATAAGTTATTGGCTTTCTCATATTTTGGTATGAGAAATTTGCATAGATATATTGTATGGTAAAAACAATTCTCTGGATAAAGTCAGACAGTGGATCGAAACTCTTAGAAGTCGAACTACAATACATAAAATTATAAAATTTGTGTAAATGATGCGTCTATCGACATTACATTAAAATTAAAATTTGATTTTAAAGCGGAGGATTGACCAAAGGAATTTCGTTTTCCAATCCATTGCACCTTTTATTCTTTTTATGGTTTATTTTTATGGTAACTACAATTGCGATATGCACTGCTTGTAGGTTATTCAAAGACTGACTTACAAATGTGTGTATCAATAATATTAAAAATAAACAGTTCAAGCTTTGCTCTTATTATGAACTGACCTTCGCTGTCAGTTTTTTTATCAAATATATTCCATAGCGTGATTAAAGTATGTCAAGAATTTCAGCCATAAACAAAGTTTTTCAAGTTTAAGCTATGTTTTCCAAACACTCAAATGAAAAAGTGGATCAACGTTTCATATTGAAATCTGTTTATATTTAGGCCCTCCATATGTACGTGCAATAGGTCCAATTAAAGCGGTGGCTAACGATGATATTACAATTTACTGCCCATTCTCTGGATATCCAATCGAACAGATAAGATGGGAAAAAGGACATCAGGAATTGACTTCAAGTAAAACTTTTAAATAACTTTCTATAAGAATTTCACTTCACTTTTGTTTGTTTATTTTGTTTTGACACCTATTTATTTAGATTCTCATTATGTGCTTGCCTCTATACAAGAAGGGGGCTATCTAGTTATAAAAGAAGTCGATTCAACGCGTGATGCGGGAATTTATACGTGTATCGTCAGAAGTCGAACAGGGGAAGAATCCCGCCGTGACATGCAACTAACAGTGAATAGTAAGATTAATTATTATTTACTACTTATTCCTTCTCTCACAAAAAAAAACTTATTATTTGATACATATGTAAGTAACAATATATTTTTATTAATTTTTGTGCAAAAGGCCCCCCAGTAATTGAACCGTTTAAATTTCCAAAAAACCTCCAAGAAGGAGGGAGAGCACAAATAACTTGTGCTGTATCATCAGGTGACATGCCAATTTATTTTAGCTGGAAGAAAGATGATATGTCTATACCAATGAGCTTACAGGTGAGTTCCTTAAAATTGTCGTTCATGTTGAGTTCTTGTTAACTTTGTGTTTTTGTTTGCTTACCCTTTGTTTTGCTCAGATAACCGAAAAAAAGGAAGAGTTTTTTTCGTTATTAGTTTTTAAGGACATCAGCTCAAAGCATAGTGGAAAATATTCCTGTTTCGCCAGTAATGCTGCTGCGAAAGTAAACTTTACCGCTGAATTACAAGTTCGAGGTAGTATTAAGTATAACAGTAAATAGTTTTGTAGTTCATTATGACTTGGTTCTACTTACACATCAGTTGCTCCACGTTGGTCATTTGAACCCATGGATACGGCTATTATGTTGGGAAATACCATATCAATAAAATGTGCCGCCGAGGGGTATCCAATTCCTACAATAACCTGGTTCAAAGGACAGGGTAAGTTTGCATGTACATATATATGTATATATATGTATATATATAATTTTACACTCGTGTTTTTTTGTATTCAAATAAATGTTGTAAATTTATTTTTAAAGATAGCTCAACACTAGACACAGTTAGTTAATTTTACTTTATTTCCTATACCTATTTGTAGCGAAATAAACTGCGGGAGACATGCTAACAGTGTATGTTCATTGTACAAATGTACATTATATTCCCCTTCAGTTCCATATAATAATGTAGATACTCTTATACATAACAATTTTGTATAATTATGCACTTCTTTAGTATACATATTATTTTGAATCGATGATGGTTAAAAGAAGCGTTGTTCAATAATATGGTAAAACGTAAACCAAATGTGGATAAATTAAGGGTTCTTCATTCCAAAAATTTTAAACTTGTTTGTTTTCTTAATTTTTGAAAATAAAATCGATTAAAAATGGGTCAGATTAATAAAAACAAGTCCCAAATAATGCATTCTAATTATAAGAAATAACTTTTTTATTCGGAGTTGAACCTCGGCTTTGGAAACCCGCACATAGATACGTGCTCTATAACTGTAACAGTTTGAAGTGCAAATGAAAACCTACGAAGAAGACCCGATCAAACTTCAAGAAATAAAAAATAGTAAAAAGCTTCATGAACTTCGAGCGAAAAAGTTTCATTCTATAATGAACAAGCAAAAGGAAGACACAATCGACATCGTTTTTTGATCCGCAGGAAAATCAATCTCTTCCGAAGCTTTCAGTTGGAAAAGTTTTCTACACCAAACAAAATTTTGGCTTTATTATAGGGGAATCGTCAACTATAAAAAAAACACAAAGTAAAGAAGACGTTAGCTTTTAAACCTGGCTTGAGACTGATGGCCCAAGAGGAGCTAATGAAGTTGAGTCGATAATAATCAACTATGTAAAAAAACTCGAAGAAAACTTATTATCAACATCTACAGGGATTAAAAGGAACCTGCGCTTGTTTTCTGATTCCAGTGCTTCAGAGAATAAGAACACGAAAAAAGTAAAGTTTTCAAAAAAATCTGACACTATTTTCCCATAATAGAAAAATGGAAACGGAATACAGGAAAAAGGAAGTAATCATTTCAGCAAAAGAATACAACACTATTCTTAAGAAAAAAGCTTCTATTTAAAATAAGTTCAGCAAGAATTATAACATCCGAAAAAGAAGAAAAAAAGGTGGTATTACTATCAATGAAACCTTCAGCGGCTCCTCCACAATGGTTTACCCATTCAAAAAAATTTTTCAACTGTTCATGATAACTGCCTATTTGACGAAGTTCCACCGAAAAATAAAGTGTCCCTTAAAAAGACGGCTGATGTCAAAAAACTCATGAAGTTCTTTAATTTTCTAGAAGAGGCCCAGGACTACTACAACAAAGTGCAGTCAGGAAATTCCGAAGATTGCACTGAAGACTTTGATAAGGATTGACGTTTTCTATATTTTATTATTATATGATCTCATTTTTCTATAGTTTACATTTTTTTTATTTTTTATTGAACTTAAAACATTAACTTTAGCATGTACATTATTTATTTCTTTAAATGTCCTTTTTTTTCCTTAAAAATAAAAAACATTTTTAACATTTAATTCCATTAAATTATCATTTTTTTTTTCAAAACTCAACAAATTAGTCTTTATTCCATATTGAAAAAGCGCTCCATTTTTGGACTTAAAATTAACAGTACTATTTTGTTTTTTATTTGATTTGTAAGAAAGCTTATATAAATTGTACCCGTTAGAGCAAAAGTTCATAAATTTTCAAAACTCAAAAATGTGAAAGGTGAAAACCTTATCCTGAAAAATTAACAAAATTTTTTTGTTGCATTTGCAAAAACGCTTCTCAATTACTTTAATCCAAAAACAACAAAACTAATTCACGAAGCAAATTTAAATACATACAAATCCAAATCGATTGTCTTATTTCTTAAAAGTCCTGGAATATTATAATTGTAAGCTAAACGAATTCAATCCGAAAAAAAAACAACGGAAAAAGCCAATCCGACACCGAGTTTGTTTTCGGAAAACCAAACCAAGACAACAATACATATCTATGTAGATTCAAAATCGAAAAGCTTAACAAGAATAGTCAAAAATCGAAAGCAGTTAAATCAATCCTTAAATAACAGAGTATTGATACCGTATGCACTGTGGTGTGAAGAGCGGGCCGATGGCGATGCCTGCATTTAAGTATAGAAATCACAAAAACAATAAAAAACAAATTCTAAGCTGCTTATGTTTTTCTAATAGAAAAAATTATTTTGCTGCGTCTACTTGTTTTGAAACTAATTTCAATTTGTCTACGTGTTTGTAGTTCTGATACCAACTTATAATATATGCAAAAAGATGAATTCTTCTTGAATTATTTTTCCTTAAAAATCAGAAACTATTATATTAATAAGCTTTAAAAACAAACCTTATCCCAAATAAATATTTATTAATCCTTTTTGACCAGGAAAACTATCTAAGGATTTTAAGCCGCTCAACATGCGAAATCACTCACTCGTATTGAATTTAGCAACCGATGCAGACGAAGGATATTACATGTGCCAGGCAGCAAATGAAATTGGTTCTGGTCTAAAGAAAATAATTCGTATCAACGTGAACGGTAGGCCTATGTCAAATTAAGTTAAACCCCATCAAAATTCTCTTTATAATACTCCTTCTCTATTCCATCAAACATACTATATTTTATATACTAAGCAAATTATGATCAAATGTTTGTTCATCAAATTTAATCCTCTAACAGAACCTGCCCGATTCGAGCAACCTGCACGTAATGTTTCTTCCCGTCGCAACGATCCAGTCACCCTACAATGCCATGCTAAGGGCGATGAACCTATAGCTATCTCATGGACGCACAACAACGGTCGCATCGATTTGAACAACTACCGATTCAGTATTGCCGAAATGAAAACAGACAAGGGTGTTGACTCCCAGCTATCCATATCTCGCTCGGATCGACATGATTCTGGTCTGTACAAATGCATAGCAGAGAATCCTTACGGCCGCAGCGAACAAATTATATTCCTTGCCGTACAAGAGAGGCCCGACATCCCATCTAGTTTAGAAGTTTTTGAAGTAGGCAGTCGCACCGTCAAGCTTTCCTGGCGTCGGCCTTTCGACGGCAACTCCCCTGTGCTCAGCTATCTCGTACAGTATCAGGCGTTAAAATATCTCCAGAGCCATTCAGCCCTAGGCATGGCTAAAAACGAATGGAATGGTCCAAACATAATTAACGTCACTCTACCCTCAACGAGTGTCAGCAAGAGGTATCGTATAAGTTTATCTTTAGGAGCTTTTGTTTTTGTCACATTGGAATTAAGGTTAACATTTTGGTAGCTACGACACTGACCTAAGGGAAAATGCTATTGTTTCCGGCCTTACTCCAGCCACCACATTTCTTATTCGTATGCAAGCAATAAATGAAATCGAAAGGAGCCAGTTTACGGAACCCATAGTGCTTAAAACACAGGAAGAAGCCCCAACGGAGGCACCATCGAATGTTCAAGTCCAAACTGGTGGAGAAAGTGAGCTTATTGTCACGTGGCAGGTATATGTATACTTATGTATATTATATGTGTAGATATTGTATATGCGCATTGTATATGAAAAATAAGAATTTAAAAGTATCCATTTTCACCTTTATTTTTTTTTTTCCATTTTAAGATACCTCCAAGAGAATCCTGGAACGGGGAACTCATAGGATACACGGTTAATTGCACTGAGGAAAAGCAAAACATCAACTTCATTAGCGTCGTTAATAATTCGTTAAAATCTGTCGTCGTAAGTGGTTGGGCCACCACGAAAGCAACACTTCGTAATCTCCGAAAATATACAAGATATGCGATAACAGTACGTGCTCTGAACAGTTTTGGTTCCGGTCCATGGAGCTCGCCTGTGCTAGGCACTACCTTAGAAGGAGGTAAGTACCTATTGAAAAACGAATTTTCTCTAACCAAAACAAAAACGATAAATTCATGCTTCATCTGTTTCTATTCTATTTTCATACTTTCTTTTCCATAGTTCCAGAAGCTGCACCGCAAACTGTCAACTGTACTGCATTGTCTTCGCAGAGTCTAAAGATATCCTGGTTGGAGCCATTATTGCAATTTCATGGAGGGATTATACAAGGATACAAGATTTTATACCGGCCAATTGTGGATCATAGTAAGATACTGTTTTAGATTCTATAAGCTGCTTATCTATAAACAATCAGGTATTAGGTATATACATACATACCTTGAGGGTGGGTAAAATAAGTCCTTTTATTGTTTAACACATACGTCATACATATAACCCTTGAAAAACTCATTTAATTTATTTAATTTTTGTATGAACTTTAATAATATATGAGTGAAATAGGACACTTCAGATGTCTAATAGTTTCTGGTAAAGTGAGACGCAGTAAATGAGGTGTTCGAAAAAAGTCAAAAAAAACTGTTATATTTTAAATTAAAAAAGTTATGTGCTTTTCAATTAGTAACATACATAGTTCTTATTTGAGTTATCCTGCATTAAGGGACTTACATGTACGAGGGCGTTATACAGATTTTGGAATTTGCATTTATTTAGTCGTACATACTTACATATACATACACATATGTATGAACATTTTGATGAAAGATAGTTTGATTGCTCAAATCGTCTAGTTCGAAAAAAGGATGTAATCGACAGAAGTCCTGGGGTGATATTCTATGAGGAAAAAACATACGAACTTTTTCGTTTGCTCGAAAGGTTTGCTTTAAAATTATACTTTCATTTTATGAAAACGAACGTTCGTTTTAGCTTTTCGTTCACAAGACATCCTTAAATTGAACCTAGATATTATTAATAGCTTAAATACCTACCAAATTGGAATTGCCCAGCACACCCAATTGTAATTTTGAATAGCATTAGAAAAGTGGCGATGTACAAAATGACTTGCGACCGGTATTGTACAAGCTTTCCATTATCTATAGGCTCTTATCTCCTTTATTATTTGTTTCCTTTCTAACCAACTTACAATCCGCCAAGAACAAAAACACAAATCTATGTATCTATCTACTTATCTACTTTCATATTTCTTCAACAGACGACTTTGCTTCAAAAATGGAAATCAAAAGAACGTCCAATTTGGAGACCTACCTTCATACATTGCACAAGGCAACAAATTATTCCATTCGAGTTTTAGCATACACTTCGTCAGGTGATGGCTTGGCAAGCAATCCAATATACTGCCAGACAGAGGATGATGTTCCAGATGCACCATCTGACATAAAAGCAGCTGCGCTAACTGCCGACTCTATTTTGATTTCATGGCTTCCACCAAAGAATCGTAACGGAATAATATCGCACTATACTGTATATTCGAGGGAGGCCGGACGTAAAGGACAAGCAAAATGTTAGTAGCATACTTCTCGTATCTAATTCATGTAGTGATGTAGGTACCTATGATTGTATATACACTCTCAAAATGTTTGGTTGAATGTGTAGCAAATGAAGCAGCAGTCAATTTCGATATAAGCTTTTTGTTGGCAATAGGCTCCTTTCTACCGTATCGTGTTGGTGTTCCTTCATATACGAAATTCGTACATATGTACATACATACATACATATATACCTACAAACTTACAAACTTTGCAGTTCTTGTACTAAAAGGGGTGGACAAACAATATTTTATGTGCCCCTAAAGCTTACATAATATACCTACTCTTTGAATTGATTGCATCTGTTGGGCTTAACATAATAAAATGATATTCATGTACCCATCTTTGGGCTGAAATTTGTTTCGATGAGTTGACACGAAAGTATATTTTTGACAAATCGATACTCCTTTTTGGTCAATAAAATAAATTGCATGTATCAGTCGTTGTTTCTACTTGAAATACTGAATGTAATAAATTCTTACCGATTGCTGAACCGAATGCTTTTTCGATTCAATCGGAATCAGTAAACGGAGATGTGTAGGAATAAAAATAAAGTGTCGACCAAAATACATATAAAAATTTCTTGTTTTACATTTAATTAATTTATTTGCATAAGATGCATCAAAAAGCTACAACGAATAGGTTGGGCTAAGATAAGAAAAAAAAAACGAATCGAATCAATCAATCTTCAACCGATTAGGCGGAAGGGCAACTTTTATTAAAAATTCACTTAAAACGATTTTTTTTCTTTAAAACAAAGTAAACGCACAATGCTTTGTTATCTATACCTTTTTGGAAAGCCAACAATTCCGGCTTTAATTTTTAATAGTTGTGTTTGTGAATAGTCTTTGAAAAATTAATTTTCAAACTCGAAATTAAAAAAAAAGAAATTAATTAGTGTTTTTTAGCAAGCAAAAAAATAACTCACTTAAATAGTAATACCTTTACATATTAGGCTAATTTACATTATAGTTCAGTGAGACCTTCCCTTCCTATCCATAGCCATCGGTCGTTAAAATAATTTTATTCAACCAATTTCTCACAGCCTAGTGTGCAGTGTAATTTTTCAAATTAAAATTAAAGAAGAGATTTCTAGCTTTTCAAAAAGATATAACATAGCATTGTAGGCGTTAGCGTTGTTTTTTTTTTTATTATTTTTCGTTCTGTTTTAAGTCAGGTATTCGATCAGAATAATTTTTGTTCCAATTTTCCCTATAGTAGTTTTTTTTACGAAATATTGTCAATAAAACTCTTTTTTTTTGGAAATTTTAACAACGCTTTTTTAAGAAAGTGTTAATATTCAAGAAATTTCTTTCTTACTCGTATATGCGAGTTTTTCTTTTATAAAAACTTCGGATATAAGAAAGAAAATTTCTTGTATCCAAAACTTCTGCTGTCATGTCACTGAAAAAACGAAAGCTGTCATTAACGGTGGTATTACAAAGATGAGTCAACAAAAAGTTTTGACAAAGGTTTTTTGATAAAGTAATTTTCTTGTAGCAGTTCTTTTTTATTCTAAAAATTGATATTGGAACGTAAAAATCAGAATTGAAATCATTTTTCGATCATTTTATATACATATGAGACTTGAAATCATTTTTCGATCATTTTATATATGAGCCGCAATATATGATGTAGTAAAAAAAACTCCTCGCCAAATTTGTATAAAAGTTTTCAAAGTCTTGTGAAGATAAACCTACTAAGTGAATATCTTTACTCCTTTTTGGGGTAGCTTACCAACGTACAAGCGTACACATACGTACTTGCATACGCAAACATAGCAATCTCTCTAAAAATAACAGATTTTGATTCTATTGGCCTTAAAACGTCCATTTTAATTTGAAAAATCGGACCTATAAAAATAACTTAATATGGGAAGTTAATAATACCTAGTATTTTGAAATCAAACTTGAAATAAGAAATCAGCTTTTCCAATTCATTTTTTACTATGATCTGTTCAAATCTAATGAATAAAACTAGCTAATTCCCACCCGCTTCGCTGTGTGCATTTATGAAGAAAAAAAATTGAACTTCGTCTCATCCCAATTTAAAGCCATGTGATACACTCCAGAGTGATAATAAAACTCAGAAAATTCAAATTTAAGGGAAAGTTAAATTTATCAATAAGTTTTCCGGTTCAAAAACAAAAAATGACGGTTTGCGGAAAACAGGGAAATTCGATATTAATTTCACTTACTTCCAACGATTGGTCATGGCAAAAGTGAAAAGGAAAGTGAATCCGCTTTAATTGGAAGATCAGTTGTAATAATTGGAACCCGTGGGATAAGGTGCTTTTCTCCTTTGAATATTTCATTGATAATCGTCTCCTGTCCTGAATCACATTGTTTTCAACAGTTTCTTGAATGACATTTTCAATTTCGTATAATTAAGATTTTAGATAATTTTTGCTCATATCATATTGCGTATGTTGTGTGCGATGTACGTTGCAGAAAAATCAACACATTTGATCAATAGAAAATGACAATGCGGAAAGAAGACCCACAAATTGAACAAAACCTATATCTATCAATTTTTGGCATTGATCGTACCCCAACGCCATCTATTATTTATCTTTCTGATTTCGTCACGCAAAATGCATGCAAACAATTTTATTTTTCATACAAAAATCAATTTTAATAATTTCCTGACTTGTTGGAATGTTTTCTTTTATAAAAACCTCCTCATAACTAACTGAAAAATATTATTGTTGCTTTTTCGATTTTTCGGAAATTATAGTGATGTACCAAGCCAAAAAGATAATAAAAATCTATCAAAATTCGCCCTTTTCGTTAAAAAATCCGAAAAGATTCAAATGTACGAATACGAATGAGAGTTTCAATTTTGATGCATTAAAATTTTTTGTCATTTTTAGGATTCATTTCAAATAACTGCATGTCTATTTTGTTTAAATTTTATTTGTTTCCTTCTTGGGAGCAAAGAAATGCAAGTAGTATGGACTTTTAAACAATAAAATCCTTAAGTGGAACACTTAAGGAAAAAAAATTACACAACGGTATATTGAAAACACTCACTTTTTTGTATTATAACTCAAAATCACTTCACGATTAAAAAATTAAATTGAAAACAATTCAGAATAAAAAAGATTATAATAGATATGTATATGAAATTTTAATCTGGTAAATATTATAGAGTTATAAAATAAAAATAAAAACATATTTTTCTTAAACAGGAACTAGACGAGAAATGTTGAAAATGGCCACTCACACATAATTATTGTAATTATCACGTTTTGTACAGTCTTGGAAATGTACAGATACAAGCAAAAAATATTTTGTTTTTATTTTTTAAATTTCTGCCAAGAATTCATGCACTTGGCCACTTGTAGCTTGTGACAAATTGTTTACAAATAGATGTTTTGACTTATTTATTATGACATTTTACAGACATTCTGTGAAAATAACTGTTTCTTGATGAAATAAAACTTTTAAAACATATTTTATAACTCGAATATATTGAGAACAAAAAAATATTCTTACAATACAAAATGTGATTTTGAAAGAAATTCATAAAAAATTTATATATTATATATATGTATATATACTTATATGTATATACATACATATGTATGTATATAACTACATTATGTTAGAAAACGGTTGTATAATATGTAGTTAACCTTTTAGAGATGGTTTACAGAGTATTCTTCAAATAAATAAAAGCTCGTAGATAATATTCAAACCAGACAGTAATAAAAAGACTTTAGTAAGAATAGACTAATAAATTAAATTTCTACTCTTATTCAATGCCCATGCCGCATTTATATTGCTATACTGGATCGACATATCTATTGAACGGAAATAGCTCACATGGTGCGGGTAGACGAGCACGGATATCCGACAACATTCGAATCCAGAGGTCTAGTTGAGAACCAAATGTACGAGTTTTGGGTATCAGCCTCAACATCTGTAGGAGAAGGTGAACCAACATCAGTGGTCGCCCAGGCAACAAATACACGAGGTAAGTTCAATGCTGCATTCTTGTTCATCATTATATGACTTCACTTCCTTTTCTGCTTTCTCTGTCTGTCCCCTTTAAGCCACAAATTTAAATAAATCCAAATGGGATGTCAGAATTGAATTTCAATGGCTCGAGGCATCAGTAAAATGCACATACGTAAGCATGAATAAAATTGTGCAAATATTCAAATTGCTAATACCTTTAGAATGCAATTTCAAAACCCCGATCAAAACAATTATTTTGTATGTACTCAGGGAAGCACCTACTGGAAATCCATGTAGCATTTTCGTTCCACAATACCCTTCCTTAATATACTTAATCCTTTTATTGGAACAGCAACGTTGCTACTTAAATCCTAGCCATATTTATGTGCAGCCGAGTGGAATGGATGAGAGAATAACATTTGCAATAATTTTCCTTTGCAGCCCCGGCACGAATAGCATCGTTCGGGCAAACAATACGAAAAGCAGTTGGGACAAGTTTGATTTTGGAATGTCTGGCTGTGGG
Source organism: Scaeva pyrastri (assembly GCA_905146935.1). Taxonomy (NCBI): domain Eukaryota; kingdom Metazoa; phylum Arthropoda; class Insecta; order Diptera; family Syrphidae; genus Scaeva; species Scaeva pyrastri. The sequence goes on from LR989927.1 coordinate 89,342,888, forward strand.
TAATCCTACTCCTCGGGCACGATGGTTGACAAGAGATCGTCCGGTGACATTTAGTCCTTTCTATGAAGTTACAAATGAAGGGAACTTGAAAATACATCGTAAGTATACTTATTTTTTGTACCTCACATACGGACTTGTAAGTTGTGTGAATGCATTACTTAATTTTTTTTTTTTTTTGTAAATTGTAATTTTAATATAAGTTGATTAATCAATAAACTTACAAAGCAATTTAAAAAAATATATATTTATTTTTTATTTTTGTTACATATCAGTAGGTGTATTATTTAAAAAATATTGATAGTCCTTTTTAGGCGAGTGCCGAAGGCCGTGGTAGCTAATGCTCTGTTATTTATTTATTGATTTCTTGTATTAGGTGTGTGTTTTTTTGGCAATGCTGTCCATAGTGAAGTAAGATTTTACTCGCATTACAAATACACCAACCTCACTGCCAATAAATAGTGAAAATAAGGTCTTTTAGCTGTTTTATTTTAGTTACAAAAGGTTTAATGAGTTTTTCTATATTAACGCGACAAAAGACAGTGTTTTTCATATTAAAGGCTTTCTCGAAAGTGTTTTAATTTGTTGCTATTAAAGACGCTGAGAAAAATATTTGTATAAGAAAATTGGTGCACTTTTGTGTTTAAAATTTTATAAAGCGCTGAGTAATTTACATGTAAAACGGCTGTGACGTTTTTACGATTGTTACGGTGTACTTTTCGCGTTTGTGTATGAAATCTGATAAACTTAGATCACTTTTGTCGTTGCTACATAAACGGGTGTGTTTCTTATATAGCGCTTTGGATTCCTTTAATGTGGGTATACACTCACCTATCGTTTGTAAATTTATTGTGTGAGGTTTACCTTTCACTTAGTGTAAATCAGATAAACAGACCCCTTGACTTTTGTTTCGATATTTGTCACAAAAAATACACACATCAACTTTTGATTCTAAGACCATAGCAATTATAACATAAATTAACTAAGACTAACTAAACTTGGTTGTTTATTACCATCATCTTGTAAATCTTCTATTTTAATTTAGTTTTCTATTTATTCTGTATTCTCAGCCTGGCAAAAAGTTTTTGTTAGTTTCTTATTTCAATTAAATATTTGTCAACTAGTCAGTAGTACTAAATTTTAAATTGAAAATTCACTGCGGATACACGTTTTTTTGGGAAATCCCACTTCACTACGGATAGCATTTCCAAAAGACCTGTTATTTTATATTTTTCAATAAAATGTAATAATAGTAATATTTTGGGAGAGAGCATCCGTGATGCTAGTCACAATTACCTTTTCGATTTCTGGTTGCCCCATTACCGTAGCAGAGGAAGCTTACAACAGATTTTGGTGTTTTTATCTTTCAATAAAAACAAATCATAACTTTAATTTGCAGTTAAAGGAATGAAAATGAACTCTGTCGATATTCGATCCTCTTTAAAACTAAAGAGTTTTCAAATGTATAGTATTGGATAGGTAAACCTTATGATCGTGAAGTTTCAACTCTGCGCCATAAGTGATTCCTAAGATACAGCACTTAAAAAACTGCAAAAACTTTAACTGACTGACCTATCTTTATAATAGTGTAAGTTAAAGAAATAACTCTAAATTATGATAGGAAGTTTTTGTATAAAATTTTTGCTTGGCTTAAATGTGACGAGTTAACTTGGAAATTTTACTCTCCCCTCTTACTAAATATATTTGCATCACATTTTTATAAGGATAGAACTTGGCATATTTTTCAGATCTTATGATTTTGTAAGTACATACAAATGTATGTACATCACATAACTATCGCAATTGTATAGTAAATATATTGTAAATAGTATATTGTAATGAATGATTGTATCAAAAAAACAAATTACTTTTTAATATTTTGAATTGCATCATCAATTTGAATACCTAGGCATCGAGAGTAGCCTTTCTGGAAATTACTCCTGTACAGCAAACAACCTCTTTGGCAGTGATGAAATTCACTATCAAGTGATTTCAATGAAACCACCAGCATCCCCTCAAATAATTGTACAATACGCATCTGCAGATAGTATACGAGTAAGTTGGGATGCACCAGAAGATGGGGGAGCACCCCTTCAGGGCTATACAATATCTTATAGAATGGTTGGAGGCACATGGACGTCCATTGAACTAACGCCCGAAAATACAGCTTATACAATAACTGGGTTGAAGTGCGGCAACCAATACATAATCAAAATGTCTGCTCATAACATTGTAGACGGTGGGACTGCATGTGAGGAGATTAACGTCTGGACTAAGGGAAAAGGTGAGTTGCATGTTATAGCCCCTGCACAGTGCACAATGTGCACGACTCATGCATGAAGTGGAACTCAGTTTTGCGGTTGAGTCAACTTAAATTATTATTGATTAATCAGTTTTATTGGGGTTGGGGTAGATTTGAATTCTATCTGAATCTGAAATTGAATGTCAATTGGTTGCGCTTTAACGCGGTCATTGACTTCCAAAGCCACAAATTGATTGGAATATTCAATTCTGCAGTTTCGTCCGCAATTCCAATTAGTATCTACATTCTACATAAGTATGTACATGTTTCTCTTTACTCTTCCTTTTGTTTTATAGCCTCCCAGGCTCCAAATGGCAACGAACTAATCGTAACCAATGCAACTTGCGTTAATTTGAAGTTGGCAACATGGAACAATGGCGGATGTCCAATTAGTCACTTTGCAATTGAACATCGCCCATTAGGTGAGTTTTTTTTTATTATTTTCGATTACTATTTTATAAAATGCATAGCTTTTTTGGTAGTAAGAACCAAACATTTTAAGTAACTCTAGCCTTGTAGTAACTTAAAGCAAACAAACAAGTACCAGTTAAAATTAGTCTAAAAAGAAGCCATAAAAGAATATTAACAATTTAAACTTAAAATAACCTCATTAACCAATATATAACTAAACATTTTTTAACTCGGAATGAAACATTTGTCAAGAGAAAAAATGAAAACGCACAAAGTTTAGGTGGTTAAATTTTTAAAACTTTTTGATAGAATCGTAAAGAGTACTTTTTTCATATGTTGTCTCCTATTGATATACATTTTAATTAATGAAGGCACATTTCAATACGTTTATATTAAAATAATACTAACGAAAACCACAGCTTTAAATATTCCATTAATGACATTTCGTTTCTATCTTTTCCTACGACACACACTTCATGCAGGTGACATCAGATGGACAGTTGTTACGTCCGATATATCCAATGCGGAAGAGAATCGTGAAAATTTAATATTTTGCGATTTCATGCCAGCCAAATGGTATCAATTGCGTATATCAGCAACAAATGATGCTGGAAAAACCACAGAGCACTATCACTTTGCCACAACCAACCTAGATGGTGTTAAAATTCCCCCACCTCCTGTCTTTCCATCGGAAGCGGATCTGGCCAACAATTTAATAAATGCAAATCCTACCAATGATTGGTTTTTAACATTGATTGTTATCATCATCATTACCATCGCCATCATTATTGTGTAAGTAACTGTATCTGTCTTCCCTCTTTCCATAAAGACCCGTCATGATTCCTGAACCACATCCCAAAGACTACCAAACCCAACGTCTCATACCCAAACCCGTTTCCCGAGAATGATTTATGGAATCCTTAATACGGAAATAATATTTGTGTGGTTTAGTTCTATACACCACGAGACACAACAAGGTAGTCTTCTAATTAAAATCCTGCAATCCCTCAGCCACCATATCGCCTGACTTAACCACCCAAACGAAGCTTTTCGTCATGCTTTTTTGCCCTCTGCTCCCCAATCTCATCTAATTCCCGGTTAAGTTGTTCATTAATTCCGGCAACAATGATGGTAACCGTACGTCCCAACTTGTTATATCCTTTGGGGTTAATTGGGTTTCATTTTCTTCTTCTCATTTCCTTACACTGCGCGTTGCTCCCTATGGCGGTCGTCGTCGTACTTAATTTGGCTGCCTGTTTTATATATTGTGCCTGTTGCTTGGTTCCATCTCAACGATGGCACTAACACAACTACATCTACATTCAATGTCCCAGCGGGTTGATAATAAAACATCGAAGAACGTTGTGCGCACCAATTTCCGACGGATATGAATCAAGAGCAATCCCGGGCGACTACAAAGAAGATCACGATAATCGACGAAATCAGCAAGTCTACAGTGCATCTCCGGTTAAGACTGTGGACAAGGGAAACGAATCAGGTATATATGAGTGCATCCTGTTTGAGGATTGAAACAAATATTTATATATAAGTTTGTAAGCAACACATACTGCAGATTCCAGAAGGATAAGTAAAAAAATTTAACCGTAAAATTACTTCGATTTTTTTGTCTCTTCTTTTTTAAATTAGAAATGTATGAGATATCGCCATATGCTACATTCAGTGTTAATGGAGGCCGGACTGGTGGATCGAATCCTACAAAGACTCCAACGCGTGGGGTAACGCCCTCTACTTTGGACTACACAATGCAATTCAAAACGTTCGGTCACCCCGAGGGTGATAATTTAAATGCAACTGCCTATCCAATACTACCGACCTCGGGTTTTGGTCACATTAAATCGAAATCCAGTTGGCACAAGCAACGATACTATAACACTGATGGTGAGTTTATTGGCTTTTTATATTAGCAGGTACCTTATATTTATAGTTACAAACATTTTGTTTCATTAAAAGCTTGAAGTCTTAGAGGATACTCTCATGGTTCAAGTGTAGTTCGAGTTATTTTAATTTTCACTTAAATGTCGGCTTATGCCTGTTTCAGTAATAGTATTTATGATAAAATTATATGACATCATATGTACATATATAATATAAAAGAAAGTTTCGATTTTATTAATTTTTTTTTAAAGTAATGATGAAAAATAGTACAATGTATGGACAAAAATAAATAAAATCAGTTAGAAAAAGAAATCAAATTACAATTATTTCCCCATGCGTAATTACATTGAAGAGTCGTTTAGTATTAGTTGAAGATTAGGGCATTAGGCGTTTTTCATTTTTAGCTGTGAGCAGGCAGAGCCTGAGCACGTCGAGTATGCTCTGATCAGAGTTTGATCAGAGCTCTCTGATATATTTATGAAACACTCTTACTCTTAAGCACTGAACTGCCAAAAGCAGTCTGTCTCTGTCATACCACATGAAAAAGAAGTGTGTTAGCCGCGCTCATCTTTTTACTCCATTAGCTCGGTCATTTCATTAGCTCCAATTGAAACAAGGAATACAACCTGAGCGTTCTGATGTGTCTGAGCTCTCTGCTCTGAGCATAAAAATAATAAGAAAAACGCCTATTGTAGCAAAGTCATACCAAGATCAACTGCCACTGTATTGTTTGTAAGTCTGTAGACGAACAGTATGGCTTATGTTATGACACGGCGCATACAACTCGGATTGATTTGAATGTTTTGTTTTAGTGATGCTTTAAAATAACCCGAATCAAGTTAAACCAAAATGCAATGCGCATTGGTTAATTGGTTCTTCGTTTCGGTCTTTCTATTTTTTTTAATACAATTTTGTTCAAACCTTAAATTTTAATGTTTTAATATGGCTGGTTACATTGATACAAAAAAGAATTTATTCTCAAAAGAGAAAGCATGATTTTTAGAAGGAAGGAAAGGGATGGAAAAGAGATGCTAAGTTTCGCATTGTTTGAGAATTATGAACGCGTAATGTCACAAACAGTGAAAGAGAGCTCAAAATACGCACCAGTAACTGAGGTAAAGTTAAAAGAAATTATTAATCTTCCCTGAACAACGTGGGTAAAAGTTGCGTCGGGCACTACGTGGGGTTTCAGATGCCCTATCTATTTATAGAGAAGATCTTTTTAAATTTTATTTTATACGTATTTACATACATATATTGTATAACAATAACATAACAAAAATGAAATGAAAAAAACTTATCAAAATTATTCTTCTTGTGATCCCAGTTGGTTAAAATCTGCACACTTTTTATAAACAAAAGCTCCAGGCATATGATCTTGATCTTTCAATCCCTTGAAATTCGTGAATTATTTTTCCTAGATTCTTGCCCATATACATAACTTACAGATCTCAGTTATCCTTTGTATTAGAGATCGCGGCAAACAAGTAGTATAAGCTCTTTTCCTCAAACCTTCCAAAAATTATGTGCGGTTAACTTTTTTATTTTGATTGTTAAGTCCATATATGTATAACGTATGAGTTTATACCCGCTACATTCATGAGGCTATACAAATCACCATCGGCCATCTTTTCGTACCCCTTGCAACATTGTAAGTTTCACACATCTTGCCAACTGTGTCAACGCCTCCCTTTGTTGCATTGTATTCCATTATCATTTCTGGCTTCCCAGTCTCTTGACTGATTTCTTGGCCTTCGTACCTACATACTTGATACAATGAGAACATTCTTATTTTTTTTGGCACATAAGAAACAAGGGTACAAAAAATGCCTCTATGTCCGAATAAACTAGAATTTTCTTCTCGGCACTTTACGTTTGTAAAGTTTTTAGGCAGTTCTCTCTTATTTTTCCGAATCGTACCTAGCACTGTCAGCCTGTCATCTTTTTCTAATTTATCGATGAGGGGAAGACTTGTGAAAAAGTTGTCAACTGTTACATTGCGCCCACTATTATGAATAACACTGCTTAGACGCAAAACCAATGACATCGCCGAGTTATCCACAAAGTAAAGACCTTCAGGTTGTTTTCCCAAATAAACTTCAATGTCTCATCTGTCAAGGCAAAAATTTGTATACCACATCTATTTGGCTTCGATGGAATGTATAGCCTAAAATTACAACGACCTTTAAACGCCTCCAGCTTTTCGTCGATTCTTACAAATTGTGACGCGAAGAAGTATTTTTTGAATGAAGTCTTTATTTCTTCAAACAAATCCCTGATGGGAGCCAATTTGTCAACCGAAGCGCGTGTAGCTTTTGTGCTGTTGTCATTAAACCTGATGCAACGCAATAATAAATAAAAACGATACCAACTCATGGTCTTTAGCATTCATACGACTACTTCTTCGAACACCAGCAAAAAGTAAAATCCCGAATAGTGCCTGAATTTCAATCTCAATCAATAACAATTTTATTTGTTGGTTCGTGTAGACCGTGATCTGACTAATTATATTTTCTGAAAAAAAACAACTTCCATATCTCACCTGATTCCTTCATATTTTTGGCTTGACCCTTTAAACCAGGAAGCTAGGTTACAATATTCCTATTTCTTCGTCGTACTTTCATTGATGGAGGATTTTTCTTCCACCTTTGAAAAGTTGTCTCTTCCGATATAGTAGTGTGCAGACCTTTCTGCCACTTCTTCACCGCTATCAGAATCATCATCCTGTTTAGTGTCGATTTCAGTCTCGAGCCTTTCAATCAGGTCCTCTACATCACTGTCATTTTCATCATCGTAGTTGGAATCAGAATTTTCCTCCTCAAACATCAACCTTACCCTTTCAGAATCCATGGAAAATATCTAATATAATAAATACCTATAGAATTCAATAAAAATAAAGAGTAAAAACGCAAAAATATATGCAACAACAAAAAAATTACCTACTGAAATATGGTAACTTCTATACCCGCGCCGCTCCGCCACCTCCGGCCGGTCTCTTCGAAAAGCAACCAATTCTTTATCAAGTGTAAGGTATTCAGCAAAACTTTTCGAAGGTTTCAAATATGTCTCGGATTGGTACTAAACGATCAGTCTTTATTCTGTCTTCTCTAGTTGTAGCGTCATCGAATCTCACATTATTTAGTAGGTACGAGAATCGATTTCTAGACATCGTGCCGATATTTCGATTCCAGTGCCATCTGAAGCCCAGAAGTCATTGAGGTTTTGGCTCCCAGAACGATACAATCCTGCTAAAAATAAAAGCCCGTATGCTTTCATCTCATATGCAGTTGTTTCTTTATACAGAACATTAAAAGGTTGACCGTCTGGTGGTCTCGAAAGCCATATCTTTGCATTTTTATGCTTCACAACCGATTTAAGTATCTCACTCGAAATATGTAGGTACATATATACTTCAAAGCATTCTAAATTAGTTTTATTGTCTTTACATTCTGTTTAAATTTATTCTCTGCCTTGGTTTGCAATGGTTTTGCTTTCCTCTTGGTATTGCATTTGTCAGAGTGTGCGTACATGAACATCTGAGTGTATAAGAATGTGTTTGTTTGTCACAGGAAGATCTGCGAGTGCTTCTTAGGTTTTCCGTGGTAGGGAAACGCAAGAGGCCAGCATTCATTGAGCGTGCGCTGCTGATTTGTTTAAAAATTAATCACCATATATCATACATTATAATGTGACTTGGCTATTACCTACTTCTTAATTTTTTGAGAGACTTGCTATTCATTCAATAATAATTTTGTATATGTCAGAGAAAAAATAATTTTGATATGTTAAATTTTATAAAAGTTTTAAAATAGTTGTAGCACCTACATTATTCACATCACCGACAAAAAAAAAACAAATAAAACTTAAAAAAAAATCTATAAAACTAAAAAAATCTATTGTATATAATATGAGTAGGTACACCAATAAAAAGAAATGCCTTTGCTTTTTGGAATGATTAAAATGTAATGGTTTTGGTAACTTTGTTTCAATTTCATTTTACCTATAATATTATTATAGATATAAACAAGAGAAAAAATGTAACTGGTAAATTCTGTTTTTCTTTTTTCTTAAAAATATGTTCGTCCTCTTCCTTTTTTGTCTGCGATTTTCACAAAAAACGAGTAAGTGAATACATTTTTGAGTCGAGAAATTCATGACTTCAATTGCAATCAAATTCAATTTTAAAACAAGTAAAGGTACCAGTTAATTTTGTTTGCTTTGATATAAAAAGAAATATATAAAGGGTGTGCAATTAATCTTGTTTAGTTTTACATTGTTTATTTGAAAGAAAAAACATTAAATTAAAAATAAATTGCCACCAAAAACGTCGCATTTTAAAAATTAAAATTAACGAACTACTTATTTTCATATAGGTATATACAATGTACATACATACACTCAATTTCGGGATGTATATGTAAAATAAAAACATATGTTATTTGTCAGGGCTATTTTCCAACCATCATTAGTCAAAAGTCATTAATCATTATCATAATTTCATAATGCTCAAAACAAATGTTTTAAAGATGATTCAACGCTTAGTAAATCCATGACAATGGTGGCAGGAGCCTCACAGGGCCACATCAAAAAATCTAGTCGTGATGGCAACCGCACAAAAGGCCAAAGTCGAGTCAACAGCGACCCAAGTCATTGTGGATCCGAATCAGACACTAGTGTAAGTCCCAGTACTGAATTCTCCAACATGCCTACATACAGAGTTCCTGTGAAATCGTCACGAGGAGGAGGTACGTGTATTAAACTAGATATGAAACACAACACACTATAACGTAAATTCAGCTGTAATCGCTAACACACTGTTTACTTCAGCCGCAGCAACGCATACACCACAGTGTTCATGAAGTATTGTTTTTCTTTAAATTTTTTTTTTTTTTTTTTTTTCATTTCCCTTACAGATATTTTTCGACCCGATTCCAGTACTGAATCAAACAATGATCAATCATCGCCAGTTGATCGGCGACTTAATACACCACTTCATATTAGTGGAGTTGAAAAACGATCAAATCGATCCCATGGAACACGAAACCATCAGATAATTGAACATGCAAAGGAGAGCCATTCTATGGATATGATCTGTCCTGGAAGTAACAACAGGTAGTTCAGGTACCTAAGCCCCAACCAACACTTATCCAGTAAACTTAGCTATTTTCTTATTATTTTTATATAAAAGTAATTATTTTGATCATAAGAACACCGCACTCTTAACTGAAAACAAATTCGAGAGAAAACAGTGTTTCGATTACTGTTGAATCACTTAATATTTCATCCTTGAATATTTTTGTATCTTGAATTCGGAAGCATTTTTTTATTGGCTAAACGGTTTTCGTACAATAAAAAACTTTTTCCATTTTGGAGTGTGATGGTACTTATAGTTTGAAGTAGTTATATGTATGTAATATACATACATATATACATTGTACATACATATATAAATTTTAAATACTTTATGAAGAAACTTAAGAAAAAATTAACCTTAGTCTTTAATTTGAAGTACCCAAATGTTTTTTAATATTTCGTTCTTCTAATTTCATGTTCTTATTTTATGTAAATCTTCAGTTTAAACAGTGAGGTTAATTCGGAGACAGCTACTGTAATCGCGATAGCGTCTTGTAAGGAAGTTACTGCTAATGACTCGGGATTCCGCCCACCTTCAAGATTTACAGACTCCAGAGAGTTAAGTGAGGCGGAATGTGAAAGAGAACAACTGGCATTAGATTTAGAAGTGCAGAGAGTAATGGAGAATAATGATGGGCAGTTAAAAAAAATGGACAAAGAGGAATTAACCTCACTGTTGGCAAGGTAAGCCACATATCAACAACATCATATATGTTTATTTGAGAAAAATATATCCGCTATGAACCAGAATTTTCCAAAAAAAGTGTCCTCAGCTATGTAATTTGTTTTTCTTTTTTGGACAGATATCAAAACATATCTGATAGGGTCTATTCGCAGATTTTAGTTAGTTTTGAATTTCTCGATAGCGTTTTTCATAAGAACGATTTGCCGTGTTAGTAACTCTTATATGAGCTAAAAACATTTTTGTCGTTGCTGCATAGACGGGTTGGTTTCTAATATTCATAATATAGCGCATTGGATCCCTTTAATGTGTGTATTCGCACCTGTCGTTTGTAAATAAATTGTGCCAGGTGTGCTGTAGCATCAAATATTTGGCGTTCGTCTTCAAGAAAAAATTACTTATGGCGTTTTCAATTGGCAATCTGGAAGCAGAAAAATCATTCTGAAAGCGTTCAATTGGGCAAAACTGACAGTTCTGATTCTGAAAAAGAAGAGATTTCTCTTCTGGATTTGAAATCAGAAGCAAAAACAGAATCACTCACACATTCAAAGATTTTAAATGTCACACTTGATAAATGCCATATTTTTTGAATTAACAAATTATTGTGCGAAGTGTGAAGTGATTGCTTGAAATTAAAATTAAAATTTTAAAAAATGGAAAATAAATTTATTCCGTACATAAAAACACGTATGCAGTTAACACATGTCAAACTTTACCAATACAGTCACAACAAACTTCAAATTTTTCAGAATTCAGAAAAACTGTTCAATCGGGATTCTGCTTCTAATTCCAATTCCGGATTGCCAATTAAAAACGACAGTATAAATCAAAACCAACCAAAGTCTGCGAACAGACCCCATGACTTTTGTTTTGATATTTGTTACAAAAAATACTCAAAGGAACTTCTGATTCTGAGACCTTAGAAATGATAACATGATGAATTAACTAAGATAAATAAACTTTTTTGAAATTTCTTATCTTATAATATCTGCTTGTAAATCTTCCATTTTAATTTGAATATCTTCTTATTCTGTATTCTCTTTTTTCAATTAAATATTTGACAACTAGACAGTAGTACCAAAAACAAATATATATTTTTTTTTTTTTTTTTGGGAAATCCCACTGCACTAAAATAAACACACCTAACAAATGAGGTGTTAAAAGAAAGAACATTTTCTATAGATAAAGAGTATTGTATTTTTATTGAATACTCATTAATACATTTTTTGAAAAAAACTTAACTTTTAATAACTTTCCATAGGGAAGTTTTTTGCGTACGATATCTGAAAAATGAATAGAGAATTAAATTTCGTTCAATAGGTTTTATAACTTCAAAAGATGCAGAAAGGACTTTTATATAAAATTTTCTAGTGGTTTTTTCACATTAGCTGTGTTTTATTTTCCCTGTGATCCAGATCAGATCATCTATTTATTTACGTTACAACAATAAAACGAAATCCTGTTTTATGCTTGAATCTTGGATCTGTTTTTGAGATCCAAAAATTAGATTTGAAATACAAAAATAACATCATGATGATCCGAGTTGTTTTATTTTCCTTGATCTAATCCAGATTGGATCATTGCTATAATAAAACACAGCTATTAGCAAACATATCTCAGTTATTTTCTGAAAAAAAAATTTAACTAACACAAATTTTAAGTCTGATTATTATTCTTTTGTTAATAAAATTGTTATCAATCAACATCAAAAGTAAATCGACTAATATCAGGAATTATAAGTTTTAAAAGTATGCATAATGAGAGGTGGGTCGCATCCAGCTGTCGAGAATCGAAAAATAAAGCTTGAACTTTTCAATAAGATTCTTATAAGGTTATAGGTGTCGGCTTATATTAAAGGTTCTATTCATGAAAAATCCCTTGAAAATTCCATACAAAAATATACATTTTTAAGAGCGTTTTTTTTTTTCAAAACTCAACAAAAGCCAAATATACGAAAATGAGATATGCACATTAAAAGTTTTGGCATTCATAGACGCATAAGATGATGAAGAAACAATTAATAAAAATTCCTACTAAATAATATTTGGCGTTTTTGCAACTCTCAACAAAATTTCAACGGTTTTGCAAAACTCAACAATTTTTTTCAATTTTAAAATTCTCAGCAAAATCTATCTATTTTTCAAAAACGCAATAAAACTGTACTTGAGTTCTGCTTTGGCGAATAGCTCCTTGATGTAATAATTATAATCTATATATATAAAAATAAGTCGGGTTTTCCTTCCTGACGCTATAACTCCAGAGGGCACGAACCGATTTCAACGGTTTTGCATTCGTTGGAAAGGTCTCGGGCTCCGTGAGGTTTATAGCCAAGAAAATTCAGGAAAACTTTCAACAGAAAAGCGGGATATCTTTTTTCACATACAGCGTCATCTCTGATACATATAGCATGTACTACAAACCAATATTTTAAGTAGATGGCGCCGCCGCCGATTTTGATTGGGATTACGGGTAAGGTGCCATGTTCAAATGTTGATGTTGCTACCATGTATTTTGCACATACATGATGTATATTATTTAAAAATATCATTAAAAACTTTGAGACTATCCTTCATGTCTCCAATACATTTGAGTACACTGATCATAAATATTTTGCCCATGAGTGATTACTCGTTTGATTTTTTTCACTATTCATCATACTCGTGAACAGAAAAACCGTGAAGATTTTGGTTGTGTTTCTTTAGACTCACATTTTTGTTTTATTTTATCTTTACAGGTATCATGAAAAAAAGGAACAAGAACGCCAAGAATATACTATACATGTTTAAATAACTAAGAAATGCCCTTTACTCTACTGTATAAAAAAAAGCATTAAAATTGTATTCTTTTACCAACCGAACATCACCACTCAATACTACGACTTTATATCATCAAAATTTTAGCAAGGAGAGGAAAAGAATTCATACAAGATAGTCCCTAAAATTTATCGGGAAGAATATTTTATTTAACCACTTCATTGTGCCAAAGCCATTTTAAATGATTTTTTGTCGATCGTAACTAGCTGGATATCGGAGTTCATTTCTAAATATGTTAACTTTTTCAATTAACAGAAAATAATTAAATAATTTTTAATTTAGAACAAACATAATTTAAGTAGGTAACTTCTAAGCAAATAAAAATGTTGATATTTAAAAAAATATATAATTTAAATTTTCGTTGTAATGTAATATACATACATATGTGTGTAATGTAAAATTAAATTAATCAAATATCTAGTTGAATATTCATATTAGCGATAAAAGAAACTGTACAAACAACAACAAAACCTACGTCAAAGTAACTTAAGCTATGTTATATACCATCCTAATAACGTAGCACTAGTGTTTAAAATAATTTATACAAAAAGTTAGAATTTCTATGTACCTATATTTTTTTAAATCATGGATTTTAAAAATTGTACTGTTGGTATAAAACAACTATTTTAAAATAAACAATGCCTAAAGGGAAATTTAAAGAAACACTGCCCAGATGTCATGAATGCGAGAAAACAAAATGACGACAATTCTTAGTTTGTTGTAACATCAGAGTTGTGACCTAAGTAGTTTATAAAAGAGGTAGCGCATGAAAAGTTATTACAACGTCACTTCTACCGTGGTTGTTTCTCTATCTGTGACGTAGTCATTGCCATTGTCGTTGTCTTGCTTTCTATGATTCATACGTCAACAAACCTAAACATATTTTCAAAAGAATGATAACATAGTTTGGTTAAGATAATCGAATAATTTTTTGTATACTCTAGGATTAAAGGTAAATGTATTTAAGTCTACATCGTAATCCATAGAAAATTAATTATTAAAGTCAAGAACGAAAACTCAGCATTTAACTTCACTTAATAATATAAATAAACTTATTGTAATTTTAACTTTTCTAAAAGTATATTTGTTCGAGAACTGTGTATAATACGAATATCAAAATAAAAAGAATTCAAATATTAAATGGTTGGATAATCTAATATACGAGTAGTTGTTATTTTTGATTTATTGGCATTTTTTTAGAATGATATATGGTAAGTAGTATTTAAATATACCTAGTGATGATGAATTAAAGGTTTGCTTACAACAACAATGGAGATATTTAGATTTTTAAATTTTTAAATCATTACATACTTTGAATATAAACCTTCTGATGATGTTATGATATCATACAAATTTGGTAGGAAATTAGCAAAACTACAAAGAAATATTTTATGATTTCAATACGTAAAATGACGTTTTTGACAGTTTTTTTACAAAATGAAAAAACTACCTACACAAAATTGAGAACGAACAATGATATTGACTTGAAGCTTATTTTAATTTATTTTAATTTAAACATAATACTATTTCTAATAATAAGTAAAATTATTTTGACAAATATTGATTAAAATGCCGCCGCGCCGTCAAATAAAAAAGAAATTACTTAATATTGTTCGGCTAGTTTATTATTACACAAAAACTCCAATAAATTCTAAGTTTTTAAAGGCGCCATCAGTTTTGTTAGTAGTAGCCTTGGCCAGTGCATTTATATTTTCATCAAATTCGAGTTTTTTTAATTTTTAAAGCTAAAAAAAGTGTCCAAAGTATCCTCTGTCTAATATAATCTATTGGCTTTTTTAAAAGGTGAAAGTGGGGGATTTTCAAGTTGATCTACATATATACTTTGTTGTATTTGAATATTCTGTACAGGCCTTATGGGAGAAATTTTTCGGAGCAGTGGCGCCTGGGTGTATGGAAATTATTATGATTATGAATTCCTTATAAGAAAACTAAGCACGTTATGACTTCTACCATATATGATATGTACATACATATGTACAATGTACATACCTTGCAAAAGGTCTAACACCCATCACTTCGCATGCTTAAATCATACTGATAGTTTCGCTTGCTCGTTTCTTTTCTCGCTGTTTGAGATGAAAAAAAAATGCATTTCTATAGAACTACATTTGACCATTGAGATTGAAAGCAGTACCAAAGAGCTTTTTCAAAGGATATTATCTTTTGCTTTTCTATTTTAAAGCTTTTGAGAAAAATACGAATTTGTAAGTACCTATTGTCGGTTAGGTATAGGTTATGTTTGTTTGTAGTTTTGAAAATTTCATTAAAAATCAGTTAAATTTTGATCCCTTTTGATCTTTTTGAAAGAATAAGTCTTTATGACATAATTGATCAACATTTGTGTATATGTATATTTTAGAAATTATAATAAACAGTTGGCAACCCAGCCGATGTTTTTGATAGAATTATGCCAACTGATAATGCTCAGTACGGCAACTATATTAGAGCTGTTAGTGTGAAATATTTTATTGAAAGCTTTATATGTACTTGTAAGGGTGAAAGGCAAATATCCTATCTTCCCTAAACTGCATATTCAAATTGAACAGAGTACAGTAGACGTTGGATTAGACATTACTTAATATTTATTCGTCCTATACTCTGTTCAATTTGAATATGCAGTACATATTATATAGTACCTACCCACCTACTTTGATATTTACAATAATCACATAAAAGAAAGAAAATGTTAACATAAATAAATTTTTAAAAAACAAGTATTTTTTGTAACGAAGTCTAATTTCCTAACTAACGTGATTTTTCATAAAATAATATTATTTAATTATTTTTTACTTTTTACACTTTAAAAATTCTACTGTAAAAACGTCAAAATAAAAAGATGAACTTACATTTTATCGATTTGTATTTATTATAATTTAAGTCTATTTGCGGCCTACAAACCGTTAACTTTCTTTAAATAAATTGTATTGCATTTTAAAATTCAACATGTTTAGAAATGAAAACGTGAAAAATGGATTTATACCTACCACTTTCAAAAACAACTTCTAAAACATATAATTATCAAAAAAAGTCTATTTCATATAAAATTATTTTTTATTATTTTGCGTTGGTTATAATATAATTATAATTATAACTCTAAGTTTTTTTTTATTTGAAAAACAAATGGAATGACGGAAAAAAACTAAGTCATAAGTAATATTACATATTCAAATGATGGATTTATTTTAAATTTTAAATTCGATTTAAACGTTTCATTATTAAATTTCGCCGTATAGTGCTCTGTTAAGAATATGTGCGTTTTATCAATGAGGAATAGACTGCATATGTACAGTACATAGTAACGTAGTACCTACATATATGTACATTGTATATACATACATACATTATATAGGTACATATATAGGTACTCAGCTCAAAAATGTGAAATGACTGTCAACATTATGTGTATATAAATACTACTCGTATGTACATTATGTACGTACGTATATTAACTTTTGAAAAAAAGTCAATTCTCATTTAGGATCACTATTTTCTGCTGGAAATAGTGGCAATACATCGATTTCACAGTACGTAGTACATATAATTGGCAGTGGCAGTGGCAGTATTCGGTTTCCGTTATCAGCAAAAGAAGGATGGAAACGGCCACAATTTGTTTCGGTAACACAATGTTTTCAGTTTGAGTTTATATACAAACCTTTAAAAGTTGTTGTAGTCGTTGAAGTTTTTCATTAAAATTGCAATTTGACCCACCGCAATATTTGATACTATTTGTCCGTGTATTCGTATAATGGCTCAGTTGATTGGTGGATGTTTTATACGGCGACGTGTCGCCCTGACGTCCGTTCTAGAGGTGGGGGATAGTCAATGGCGGATCCAGAGGGGGGGTCATGGGGGTCATGACCCCCCCCTGGAGGAATTTTTTTTAAATGTCCGTAGGAATGCTGTTGATATCAGAACTAATCCTATTGCCAAATAGTTATGACCCACCTGGTATTTCTAAAATGTATATCATTTTTATGTTATGGCATACAAAATGTCAAACTTAATTGTTTCCTTTTAATAACTTTTCTGTATTCCCAGAAATAAAGGGTTTTCCATTAAGGGCAGGTTGATTTTAAAATTCAATAAAAGAAGTTGTGTATGAGATATCAACAAGGTTTTATCTTTATTTGAGAATTGAGAGCCCAATCAATGACATTATGTGTGAAATCTGAAATATAACATGGCGCACATTCGAAAGGTCCAGTTTTCGATGACTGTGTCTTTGAAGGCCGCTGTGTTTTGCGGTCTATTCGCATATACCTTCGAAAGAAGTGATCAGCTACCTATAGCGATCGTCGTTGACAGTGATGACCTCACCAGCATCATTTTCGAAGTACGGACCGATGACCCGTTCTGCCCAAAATTCTCACCAAACAGTAACTTTATTTGGATACATTTGCACCTCGTGAATCTAGCGTGAATCGTTGTCGGGTCAAAGTGGGCCTCATCGATAAAGATGATTTTTCGACCAAAATTGGGATCAACTTCCAACTGCTCCAAAACCCAAATATTTATCAGTTGATCATATTGACCGATACAGTTAATTGATGATGATTTGTCTTAAGTGACTGATTAAAAAACCATATTTGAACAGAAAGTAAAAAAAAAACAATATGGCCACCACGAGCTGTCAAAATCAACCAGTGTCTATTGAAAAATTATTTATAAAAGAAATCTCATACAAATATCTCAATTCTGGTGTCGTTTGACAGAAAACAGAATTTTTATGATTGAATATCTCAAAAAAAATTACTCAGCCGTACAATTTAAAAAAATTCAAAGCGAATTTGAATGAAGAACGAATAGCTAGTTTATAGTTGATAACCTCGTTTTATATTCAAAAAAAAATAAAGGGTTGTACTAAAAACGGTTTTCAAGCATAAATCGGCCGATACTGCTGTAATTTTACGTTTAATATTCGTACGAAGTTCATCAATCCTCGCTGGCTTATTGGCATAGACCAGACTTGACGTAGATAACACGTTCTCCAAACTTGATTTCCATTAAATAAATTGATTGTGACATTCGCTGTGTGGCTTGTGGCACCGTCCTGTCGAAACCACATGTCGTCCAAGTCCATATCATCCAATTGGGGCCAAAAATATTCGGTAATCATTGAACCGTAGGTTATTCCCATTCACAGTTACGTGCCGGTCTTGATCATCACGGAAGAAGTACAGCCCAACGACGTAGCCGCCCCATAAACCACACCAAACTGTAATTTTTTCGTGATGCAATGATGACCCATGGAGTACGTGTGGATTGCTCCCTGACCAATACTTCATATTTTGTTTATTGACGAAGCCATTCAGCCAGAAATGAGCCTCATCGCTGAAGATGATTTTTTAATAAAGTTCCGAATCATTTCCAAGTTGTTGCACAGCCCAATACACGAACATACGACACTTTTGGTGGTTAAGCGGCTTCAGTTCTTGCGTCAATTTAACCTTGCAAGGATGTAGGCCAAGATCTTTTCTGCAAATTCTCCACAACGACGTCACAGAGATGCCCAACGCTTGAGAACGACGTGTGAGAGACAAATTTTGGCTTTCTGCAACTGAAGCCTCAGCGGCAGTAATATTCTCGACACTACGGGCACTTCTTTGTCTCACTGGCACGGGAACAGTTTGTACTGTGCCTGTGGATTCAAATTTGTCCACTAGACGCTTAATTGTTGATCTGCTAGGACGATTATAACGACCATAAATTCGACGTAGTGCTCTTAACGTTGAGGTCACTGACTCCGAATTTCGGCAGTAAATTTTATTAATTTCGACTTGTTGTTGGCTCGTATATCTTTCCATCATGAAATGGCAAACCTTACTGTAGAGAAATGCGAAAAGAGCGGCAAGAAATATGACGTCGTTTTCTGTTCCTGTCGCTCTAGTTTTGTAGCGTCCCTGTTGAAAAACCCGATATATTAAAATACGAAAAATAAACATAGGCTTAACGTTTTAAAGCCAAATAAAACTTGTGTTCTTGGTGATCCTTATATACTCGTGTAACTAAATTTTTAATACTTCCAAAAGTCAACATCTCTATATAAGCTTCTAAATTTTTTAAAAATTGATTTATATTAAAAAAGGCTAGGTATGGGCAATCAAACAAAAGATTAAGATACGTGACTTTCAATCTCAAAACAAAACTAAATTTGGTAATTTGTGGGATTTTTTGTTGATAAAACTTTGTAATGAATTTATTTTATTTTGTGTAAAAAACTGTCAATTCATCAAAAACTTACCATTTGTTGATAATTGGAAATACTATATTGAAAATTAAATTTGCCCGCTTTCTAGAAGTTTTTTTAACACTTTTGTTAGATTTTTTAGTTTTACATTTGACAAAATATAGTTTTTACTTACAATGCAGGAAAAAAAATAAATTTAAAGCTTAAACATTAGCACTAACTTGTAGAGATATTTCAGCCAAAATACATTTTTTACTAATTTTTGATACAATTTGAGTATTTTTTTTTTAAATTATAAAGATGTTAAAATCGTCAGTTCACATATTGAAAACAATTTATTGAAATTGATATCTATTATTTTTCATTCATTGTACATAGTATATTTAGTCAAAAAAATTTCTTAAAAGTTTTTCTATTTAAAAAAGCCAGGGTATGTTGATTGTTTCCTTATTTATATTACACGTACTTTTATTTGAAGTCAAAAGTCTTTTTTGTTAAGGAGATATTTCCGACCAAACAAAATTTTCGCTTTTTTAAATTGCCATAGTGAAAAAGTTATCTATAATTTACGGTTGACCGACGTCTAAAATGTTCATATTTGTCAAAAATTTCAATTTGACAACCGATAACAATGTATTCCTGTTAAAAGTTAACAATTTGTTTAATTTTGTATTGAACTAGAATTTTTTGTGACCCCCCCCTGATCGAAAAGCTGGATCCGCCCTTGGGGATAGTATTGTTCTGCTGCGACATCATGCATATAGCAAGCAGAGGGTCATGGCACGGCAGCATGGCTCTGGTTATGGAAGGAGCTTCTCGTCCTGTCGACTTTTCATTTTGCTTGATTCAGGACAGGGCAACCAGGCAGAATTAATTTCATTTGCGGTCATCACGATGCGATGTATCGATCATACTTCATTATATGGATGCAATTTAAAATCGGGCACCCATGTATAGAGGCTGAGGCAGTACTAGATACAGAACCAATTTTCTCCCATGAATGCCATGAGAAAAGAGAATCAATAATGATATCTACTTGGAGTGGACTGTTGCTGATACTACCAACCACACGCTGACGTGCTTCATTGAGCCTCCCAATGGAGGAAAGGTGGCATTGTGTAAGGGGGTTGATTCGTTCGATGGTATTTACCTATTTTCAAAACACGAGCAAAAAAAACTTTCAAATGGGTTGATATTTTCCATCAACTATTTGTTATTTTTAAATTAAATTCTGCGCTTACAGATTTATTATAATGTTGAATGCATAAGTAGTTGTTTAGTATGAATCAAAATATGTACATTTATATATTTTATGTTTTTTATTTGGAGCAGTATTTAAATTTGTGCTCCTTAATCTTTTTCCACAATTTTATGCTCTTTAACAATAACCCAGTTTATAACTAAGGATAGCGTTTTATTGCAATTCCGATTACTAAGCTAACCTTAGTTAAGCAAAAAAAGCGCCTCATATTTTGCTTATTCTATTATTATTATTAGGTAAGGTACATAATGTTGTTCTCATGTGATGTTCATTGTTTTTAGTTCGAGTTCAACAAATTCAAATCCTTCAATAAACCATATTAGGTATCATTATTTGTTTGATGCGTGAACCTGTTTAAAGTGTTTCAAATGTTGCTACATTTGGATTTAGGCTGTCTTCGTTTTCAATGAAATCATTAAAAGAAACAGAAAATTAAAACTATTTTAGTTTATTTGAAGGGATCCTTGATGAATCTGTAATTGATGACCGAACTCAAAATGATTCTTTCACCTTTTGAGTGTTTTAAAGACATATGTACATCAGACTTTAAATTAAAGCACTGACTGGTCGGAATATTAAATTTCTTAAATTTTAATATTATTGGAGGCTTTCAAACTATACTAATTCGAAGATATTTTTCGAATAGAGGTGTATTGGTACTACTTTCTATCGACGAGGAAAAGTTTCCAGGGGAATTTACGATAGTCCCCAATATCTGGTGTTTTTTTAATGCTTGAGAACTTAAAATATTGTTGGAATGAATTTTTTATTTTCATAATCTGGTAAATAATATCATCGCATTTACATTTTAAATGTGATTTCAACCAAATTTCCGCTGCACTTACGAGTTACATAGTTCATTCAATCAGCCCTATTTCTCAATAGGTTTTAAAATAAATCTTCCAACGCATTAAGTGTTGCTGGTTCGTCTACATAAAGCACACATTTTTGTCTTGTTAATGGTCGCGAATATTAAAATCAATCTAAAAACAAACGATTGCACGAATTATTTACTCACTATGTTGACCGTGACTAAGTGTTCTTGCTCTATGAATATCCACAATATGGAAATGTTGTTGTGGTGTTTAACAATTCCTAATCAAGCTTATTGAATTGAAATGTAAAAACATTTTAATATTCTCATCAGCTGTCTAGTTTCTAACCATAGACAACAACAACCATCTAGATTTCTATTATAATGTTTACAATGTTTTACAAAAAAAGTATCCCTGGATGTTTTCAAATACAATGTATATGTGTACATAATTATGTAACTATCAAAATATTAAATACCAATAATTATTTACACGAATTAGTGCACTTTTTCAATTATTTTAGACAAAAAATATTGCTATAAAAAAGAATGTTTCAAACTAATCCAGCTAGTAGCTATGTATATACGCATTGTCTGTTTAAAGTTAAATTACAATTATTTAAAAAAGGAAAGTGGCAAGCATCCTAAATTTTATTCAATGAACGAACATTAACTGTTGTGAGAGTTGTCCTT
The DNA here is from genome assembly GCA_905146935.1 of Scaeva pyrastri. Taxonomy (NCBI): domain Eukaryota; kingdom Metazoa; phylum Arthropoda; class Insecta; order Diptera; family Syrphidae; genus Scaeva; species Scaeva pyrastri. Next base: position 89,365,098 of record LR989927.1, read on the forward strand.
CATAGTTTATTTAAAAAATTAAATTTATAAGATAAATTAACAATTATGATTATAACAATTTTTTCTTCTCCAAAAACTGAAAACAAGGAAGATTATATTAGTTGTTTCGAAAAAATGTCCTTGTAACTAACTGTCCAATTAAAAGCCAATATCTCAAGACTCATCGAAGTTTTTCAGTGAAGAATGTCCATTTTTGATATGAATTACATTTTCGTTAAATTTACATTACCGTTAAATTTCTCAAATTCCTGTGCTCAAAAATGCTTGGGAACTGCAAATATTTTGATGTTATTTTCATTTTATGTTGTAGAACTAAAGTTATAATACATACATATATTGGGTTATATCTATAATTTTATTTTTGATTTTTGGGCGATATTATGTAGTCTATTTTGGTGCTTCTCCTTATTTGTACACTGTGTATAGCAGCAAAATGTGCAGTGTGCAATGAGCCAAAATCTATTAGCAATGGCAACACTGAGCTTTTATTGTGAGTGTTTGTATATTTTTGTCATTTACAAATGCACACATACATTTTAAGGTCAGAATTTGATTGAGTTTGCATTCAACTCGGCCGCATAGGAATCTTTGGGATCTGTATGTGTAGGTAGACATAAGGTTAATGTTGGTGTATTGCTGTTGTCTGCACAGAACAAAATATCAGGTGTAATATTAGCAACACTTGCCTTTTTTCATTTTCATTTTGAAACTAACAACTCTATAATTTTAGGTACTAAAAAATGTATGCACAATGCACATTATGCGTATGTATAAATCTTTTTTTGAAGTTTAAAACAATACAGCCCTAAAATGTATAAATTCTTTTCGAAGTTTCTTTATTTTAATTAAAATATACTGATAAGTGATAACGATAAGCAAAATGATAACTAAAGATAAACACACACAAAATCTAAACCACGTTCTGAATCTGAACAATAGACTCTTCCCTGCGCGATCAAGAATTTTGTCCATATGTAATTTCATTGAGACCTCAAACGATATATGTACATACATACATATGTACGTACCTACATACATACATAGTATATACATAGTTTCAATGTGTTACACCGATCTCTTTCTCTTCTTTCTCTTTTAAATTGATTCTATAAAAAAAAACTTTTGAAATTTTTCATCGTTTTGAAAATATCATTTATTTGACATTTGTTTTTAGTTCAGTGTGCCACTACAGCTTAATTTATCTACTTCCATGTTTACTAGTTTCAAATTGAAAATTCCTTTTGAAGGAGAAAGGACAGAGCGAGTCACAGGTAAAGTGATGTAATATTGCTCCTGGTCTAGGAGAATCACTAAGGGAAGATATTGTAAATAAGAACTTTTAAGTCGGCATGCAGTTGCATATAAAGCAAAAACAGCTCATAATTGGATTTTGGAAACAAGGCTAACTATGCACATAACTATATTTTCAATTACATTCTAACTTTGTTCTACCAACAAAAAGATATGAAATGCAATAATATCTACATTAAATGAACCTTTAAAGCAGGGTTTCCATAGTTCTATATCTACTATTATACTTATTAATATCTACTTGCATTCACTGATATTAATGTTTATGAAGTCAATTAGACATTAACTTTTTAGGCTTTTTTGCAGGGTTCGGAGAACGATAAAATTTAATTCGTTCGCGATCGAAAAACCAAACCGGGAATTTTATTTTTAATTCGATCGCGAATTTTATTTTTCGGATCCTTAAAAATAAAATTTGTGTTCGCGAACGAATTAAATTATGTTGAGAACTGAAAAATTTAATTCGTTCACGAATTTATCACAGAAGATCCAAAAAAAGATCCATTCACGAACCGATCGCAGATAAAAAAAAATTTACACTTAAATTTTTAAGTGTTATTATTATTCTAAATAGAAATACATATATTTAAATATTATAATTAGGAAATATAAAAAACTGCTCCCATTATTTATTTATTTCCTGTTTAAAACACCGAAATATTTTTGCTGGCGATGAAATTTAATAATAAATGTTAAGAACTTGCTTTCTTTTGGAACAAAAATGATCGATGTATCTTATTGTGACAAAACATAGATACCTAATACGTCGCGACGCAGGTCAAAGCGGCTTGGCTGCAGTCGCGGTGGCGTTGGTCGACGTGCGTCGGTCGGTGTCGTCGACTCATCGCAATAAAATAGTTCTAGGAAAAGTGTATGATGTATGAATTTTAATGCACTGGGAAATTCCCAATTATTACTTTTGGCGTACAGTCAATAAATTTTATTGCGGATAAGAAAAGGGTATTTTGCATAAATGCATTTGCAGGCAATTACCTGGCCAGACTTCTACTTTCCAATGGTGGCGCGCCGGTTTCTCATTTAAATAATCATCAATACTGACAACAACACCATGCACTTCCTTAATTTTTTTTTTATTTTCAAAGTCATTTTTCTTTGACACCTCAAAAGACTTCACCTATTTGTTTCTTGTTAATAAGAAATATACCTACTTTTTTAATTCGCATTCTTTTTTTCGTCCCATAATCAGCATTTTCTAATAATAGCAATTAATACATAATTAAAAACAACAGCATAAAAATCAACCAAACTTCACGAAAAACATTCAAGAAATAATAATATTTTTTCCGATCCTTTTCAGATCTTTTCGGATCCTTTCGGATCTTTTCGAATTCTATTCGTGAGAGAACAAAATCCGAAAAAAATAATATTTTTTCGATCTCTCACGAATGAAAAAAAGAGAAAGAAAATAATTTAATTCGGTTCGTGAGAGATCTGAAATTTTCGGATCCCGAGAACAGTATCCGTATGGGAATTTTATTTTTTTCGGATCGTGAGAAGATCGGAAAAATGTGAGAAGTATCCATATTAATCGGTTCGCGAGCGATATTTTCCGAACCCTGCTTTTTTGCCCTAATTTTATTTTATCTATTCAACGCAAGATTAAAAATTTGTTTTTGTATACAAGCAGAGCAAGACCTTAAATTTGTTTGTATGCGTAACCGCTTAAAATAAATGTAAAATATTAGGAATATTTTTTTAACTTTCATCTTCGCTCTATAATTATCTAAATTATTTTGACACACCCTATTTTTCAGAAAAAAAAACTTAAATTTGAACTAATTGGTGAAACCTGGTCTTAAAAATATCTAGGAATTCCAGAACTCGGATAGATTCTAACTCTTTTTAAAAACTTTTAAGAGGTAAAAATAAAACATTAACTCTATTCGGTGATATTTAGGCCTAGAACTTTTTTGGTAGGAATTTCCTTTTAGAAAAAAAAAAAAAAAAAAAAAAAGAATATCAAGGCTAATATCAGTGAAGTAAGAAAAGAACAACAGAGTATATATTTTCGTTTAAAAAAGCGGCTTAAAGTATCAAACATTTAAGTTTTTTTAAGAACTATATAGCCAAACTCGGTAATAATTCCGAAAACACATAACCTGAAAAGTCCATCAGAATCCCAGAAATTGTCAAGTCCCGCTATTGCGAAAATATTGACGGTTCAAATTTAATCTGGCAATATACTATACATCAACCTTTGAAGAAATTAATAATCAAACATTAAGAATCTATAGTATTATTTTCTAAATATGTACATACATATGTAGATTATAGATAGTTGGGCAACTCCGTGTTTATAAATTGAAAGCATTTTAAATATTGTAAAAACATGACAAATTTACGTACATAATAATCTCGTAAGACAAATTTAGCAAATTTGGCTATATTTTTCAGCTCCTCTATCCTAAATATGTAACTACATACATTTTGACTGAGTTTATTGAATTTTTCTTTTTGTTGTTTTTTATAAACTGATACTCATCAAAATAGCGGCAAAAAGTAGGTTGGGTTAAGTCAAGAAAGAAATCGTATGACAGGAGGGGCAATTTTGTAAAAAAAAATACTTAAAACAGAAACAAACATATATTTAAAATTATCTGCAAGACCTACAATATTACGTTATACCATTTTGGAAAAGCAAGAATTTCTTCTTTAATGAAAGAATAGAAATATTAGATTTCTAATTTTTATTAAATACATCTTATTCATCAAAACCAAAAAATTATAAATTTATTTAAGGTTAGAAATAAGATGCTAATTGAATTTAAATTGACTTTTCCATCCGTTGTTTCTTCGTTTACTTCTCTTTCCATTAGGTCCTTGCTATACCTACATACATATGTATGTACAATGTATGTACATACTTTAAAGGATGAATTAACATAAAGAAATGTTTGAAGGTTTCCTTCTTTTCTGCGTGCGTTTTGCTTAAAACAACTCACAGACCTTTATTTTTTCGTTCTCCAGAGTCCATTACAATTTTAGCAACATTATGGAGAAGGGCAATAAGAAGGTTTTGAATGGAACTAAACTAATGAATAAGGAAACAGACAAAACGATATGAATAAAACCCAAAGTAAAGTAAAGCGATAAGGATGATGATGAAAATAAAAAGGGAGAACGCTAGTGTTTCACTTATCATTTATTCATGAGAAGTACCGTCTGCACTTAAGATATTCAAATTCGGTTCACAGGATAATAGATTAACTCAATGGATGAAAAGCTTGGTGAAGTTGGGGAGGCGGACAGCCTAAAGTGCCCCAAAGAACAGAATCAAACACTAAGCACAAAACCGCCGAAGACACCCAACCATCGAAACAGAATCACATAGCCCAAGTTCAAGATACTTTCTTCTTTTTTTATATTATTTTTGTTGGAAGTATTTTCCCGCTCTCTGAAAAGTACCGTTAAAGATAAAGAACTTTAAGCGAAATATCTATTTAAACTAAAAAGATAAAGTGCTCTTCTTGTTTTTCATGATGATGTTTATACTTGAATTAGGTGAGGAGGAGAAAGCTGTGCTCCGGAGTAAGTCTGTTAAAAATGTGGGTTTGCTTGCGAAGATGTGCTCGGTGCTTGGGATGATTACATTCCGAGTTGAAGCGGATGATGATGACGATGATTTTGATTGCTACAAAAAGGATAATGATGAAAAGTAGGAATGCATTAAGGACTTGTAGCGTAGCCCTAGCCATCATCATCGTCATCGCCACCATCGTATCGCGTCGTCGTCATTGTGTACTTGAACTCAAGTATTTTTCTGAGTACCACGCCAGAAACTCCTATAGAAGCCTACTTCAATTGTTATATCATAACGAAGGCCTGACGGGGAATGATTATACTAACAAAGTGGATTTAATTACGTGAAGCAGCTTTTTGTCGTAGGCATTTCAGGTATAAAAGCAAGGACAAAATATACAAATAGATGTTGCGGCTTCTATATCCATATTGCTTCAATTTGATATTTCCAAGAGAAGTTACATGTTGAAATGCGTGCACCTAAACAAAGTGGATTGTGGTTTATAGAATTTAATCAGGTAATTCTCTCAATATTTTCCTACAGATAAACTCAGTTGTTGAAGGTTTTTATTTCTCGTATTTACTTTCTTTATCATTATCATTTAATATTTAAATTTTAATTAAGTATTTATTAAGAAATTAGACTTAGTATTCGTAAAGCTTTTGACTTGAATTATTATGAAGGTAAAAAATCAATTATTTTCTAGGTATACAAAAACACAAAAGTTATTGGCAAGGCTTTTAGGGTTTTTGCTTCAGAGACAGTTTTAAGATGTGGTTAAGAAATGTAAATACATGAATCATGTTTGTATAAAGATTTACTATACAATAAAAAAAAAAAATAATTATAACCAAATTCAAGACTTTTTTCGTCGGAGAAAATTTGAAAGACCTAACGACATTGTTTTCATTTCACCATCATTGTTTTTATGAATCAATCCTCTTAAAGACCAAATTCATGAATTTTTCTTGAAAATAAATTTTATTTTTTATTAATTTATTTCTTTTTTCTCTCATTTAAATTTGTTTTTCCTTACATAAATCGCCAAAATTATCCGATTTTTCATCTGATTGCTTATATTTTTTAGTTACATTCACATTATTCCTTTTAAGGGCGAGATTCTCAATTTTGTTTATTGATTTTTTTCACTTGATTGAAATAAGGCAATCGAAAAATCAATACATATTTGTCATGTGAAAAAAGTCTGTTAAGTTTTTAAGTTTGGCAGATCTCAGCGAGAGTTGTTTTCCTAGTTAAATTAATGAAGTTATATAAGTGGTGGACGATAAGTATAATGCAATCTAAAAATAAAAAAATTAACTTTTTATTATGTAATATTTTTAATATTAATAAAAACAAGAAGATGTGCGAAATGTGTAAGACCACAACAATAAAAGTGTTGCTAAATGCTAAATCATGTATGGTCTTCATGAACGTCAACTGATATCTATTAAATGAATTAAATTATTTCAGTTAAAATTACATTACATACATATTTGTGTAGGCGAAATAATATTAATTTTGAATATTTATTTCTCTATTCACAATACCGATTTGGCCTTCTACAAATGATACACTTTAAGTAAATGTAAAATGAATCAAAATGAAAACTCATTTAAAAACAAGACGGTTAGAAGTAATTATCTTGTCAAAAGAGATAGGTTAAAAGTTGAGAACAATTTAATGAAATACTTTTTAGAGGTACATAATATAAATAATTTCATTTCCATTTATGGAAACAAAGTTGAAATATTGGTATTTAGGCGGTATATCTTTTGTAATAGACTCGATATTGATATACTGCATACATACTTTCTCTTTAGTTAAGCAATATCTTTTGTAAAAGGTTTGACATTAATATAGTAGATATGATAGCAACTCCTCGATTTTCGCAACACTAAATTTGTAGCACGTCTTGCCGCCATAAGTGCAACTTTTCAGAAATGCTACCTTGATTTGTGCAATTTCTTGTATTTATTCATCATCATTCATTGATTCTGTTATTGTGTATTTCTGCCGGTTATTTACAGCTAGTTTGTCTGAACAAAATTCCATGCAGAAATAATGCGCAAACACAAAAAAATAAAACACAGGGCAGTTTAAAAAACATAAATTCGCAAAAAACTTAATCTAAAATATTTAACTTCTTTAAGGAAAAAACTTAATATTCTGTATGGATCACATATTAATTTTTGTGTAAATTTGTAAATTTCGTTTTCGGATTTAATAAAAATATGTTCAAAAATAATTGTTTGTTTTAGTTTCACTAAAATTTGTTCATAACATTGTCGTTATCCATATATACACTGCCAATCACTAGGATGAGGCCACATATTTTTCAACCGATTTTCGGTCTGTATACCTGTTGGAATTTGTTTAACACGGAAAATTTTACTACATGAGAGTAGGTACATATTGTCTTAAAACAAAGTGATACAATTATAGGGTTAATTAGGAAAGACCGTTGGAATTTCCCTACATTAATGAATGGGCTACCTAAAAAGGATATACAAAGTGCGTCACTAGGATGAGGCCATTGCGAATATTTCGTTGTAGAAGTTCACATCAGCAATTTTTTTCAAAATTTTGGTTGCAATATTTAAGAACGTTTTACAAATAACTCTTTTTATTAAATTTCAATTACAAATGGGTTCCGGAAAGACGTTGACAGTGGCAGAAAGGGGACAAATCGATGCTTTCAAAGAAATGGGACTCTCAAGCCGAGAATTAGCAAGGAAGCTGAACAGAAGTAAGACAGTTGTAAACAACTATCTTGCTGATCCTCAAAACTATGGAAAAAACCAAAAAGGACGCACAGCCCAAGCAACAACATCCCGAGAAAAGCGGTTAATTTTACGTATTGCTTCAAATTCTACTCAATCAGCTACTAAAATAGGGTCCAAAAGCGGAGTATCAGCCAGTATTTCGACAGTCCGAAGGATGACAAGAAAAGATGGTACTATCCAGAGAAGAAAACTCAAAAAGAAACCTGTTCTAAAGCAAGTACACAAGGAGCTGCGAATGAACTTTGCAACAGAACATACCGCTTGGAGCAGTCAATGGAAACGCGTTGCCTTTCGGATGAAAAAAAGTTTAACCTTGACGGCCCCGATGGTTACAACTTTTATTTCCATGATTTAAGAAAAGAGGAACTAATTTTGGGAAGACATCACAGCCGTACCGCAGGTGTTATGGTGTGGGGAGCTATCACCTACTATGGCAAAATCGAATTGGAGTTTCTTTCTGCAACAATGAACGGAAACAGTTACAAATGCTTGTTGGAACGGTCATTTCCGAAGATGAAAAATATTTTTGGACCTCTGCCTTGGATTTTCCAACAAGACAATGCCCCCATCCACACTTCCAGGGTTGTCAAAAGCTGGATTTTATCAGAAAACGTAGAGCTTTTGCCATGGCCACCCTATTCACCGGACTTGAACATAATCGAAAACGTATGGGCATGGCTATCTCGAAAAGTTTATGAAGGCGGTAGACAATTTGAAGACAAGGACTCCTTAATTGAAGCTATCCGTGATGCCTGGGACGAGATTTCACTTGACTATTTAAAAAAACTTTATGATTCCATTCCAAACCGTCTAATAGAGGTCATATCGAAAAATGGGGGCATACTCATTATTAATTGAGAAAAACTTAATAAATATATGTTTGAAAACCAAAAACTGTTAACATTTCTTTCATTTTTTTGATATTTTATAAGATTTTTCATGTGGCCTCATCCAAGTGACGCACTTTTTCATACTGTTTTTAAGTAGCTCTTTAATTAATGTAGGGAAATTCCAACAGTCTTTTCTATTTAACCCCTTAATTTTATTACTTTTTTAAAAGAAAATATCTACCTACTCAAATGTAGTAAATTTGTATGGGTACGAAATTTCCACCAGGTATAAAGAACGAAAATCGATTAAAAAATATGTGGCCTCATCCTAGTGATTGTCAGTGTATAAATTATAAAATAAAATAAATAATTATAAATCAAAAATTTATTTTTTGACATATTTTCAGTTGTAAAAATTGTACATACATACATACATACTTATTTCGTTAAAAATTTGCTTGTAACTGGAAATGATAGAAAAGAAGGTTAAGAGCTTCAATACATTATGAAACAGGAACAAAAATTCGAAGCGCTTTTAGTTTAGCTAAAACAAAATCAATATTGCAGGGTGTCAATTAAAAATGAATGTAAGAATTCCTAAATACTCCACTCTAGCCTCATAAATGAAACGAACAAGAACTTTCCATCCATTCTCCCCATTCAGTAATGCTAAGCAATCATCAATGGAAAAAAAAAAACTTTTATTAAAATAACGGGTGATTTTTTAGCTGGTTTGGTTTTGGCAACACTGGTTTTGACAGCTGACGTGTGTTTAGTACCTTGTGTCACTGTCAAACAGCTTCAGTTTGGTTTGCAATTTAACCATGGATCGTCTTACAAATGAACAACGCTTGCAAATTATTGAATTTTACTATCAAAATGGGCTCTTGGAAAGCTGGCCGAGGATCCGCGTTTTTATCGAAATATTGTGTTCAGGTTGAATGGGTACGTAAATAAGCAAAATTGCCGCATTTGGAGTGAAGATCAGCCAGAAGCATTGCAACAGCTACCAATGCATCCCGAAAAAGCCACTGTTTGGTGCGGTTTATGGGCCGGTGGCATTATTAGGCCATATTTCTTCAAAGATGATGCGAATCGCAGCGTTACTGTCAATGGTGAACGCTACCGAGCGATGATAACAAACTTTTTTTTGCCCGAAATGAAAGTTCTTGACTTGCATGATATGTGGTTTCAACAAGACGGTGCCACATGCCACACAGCACGCGAAACAATGGCGCAATTGCGAGGCGAGTTTGGTGAACAGTTAATTTCACGTTTCGGGCCGGTCAATTGGCCGCCTAGATCGTGCGATTTGACACCATTAGACTATTTTTTGTGGGGGTGTGTCAAGGCTAATGTCTATAGGGACAAGCCCGCTTCGATTGACGCACTGGAAGCCAACATCCATGCATTCATTCGTGAGATACCGGCCGATATGTGTGAAAGAGTATGCCAAAATTGGACTCAGCGGATGGGCTACCTGAGACGCAGCCGCAGTCAACATTTGCATGAAATTATCTTTAAACATTAAATTGCAAGGTTCAAACTATCGATTCAAATAAATATTTCATTATTTTTTTCGAATTTTTTGTGTTTTTTTTTTTAAGTTCTAAACCTCTTAAAAAATCACCCATTATAATCTACGTATGTATTTCCTGAAGGATTGGACATAAAGCTATGAAATAAGAGACGTTTTCAGTCCTATAAAGATTTCACAAAGAACAATTTGGATTTATGTATATTATTTATGTGCGGTCTATAGTTGAGCTCAAGCATTTCCACGCGAGCCTTAAAAATTAAACTGATCTTATTAACTGTTAGGTAGTTTCGAAAATAATTGTCATTGGCCAGACTCAAATGAAGTTGGCTGTAAACTGTTCTCGTAGAAGACTCTCTCGCTCCGTTAAGGAATGTCTGAACATTTTTTCGTTTCGGAATGAATCTATATCATCGATGCATAAAGTCAACTGATAGTTATGTTTCGATCCTTGATCATACCAGTCTTTAAAAGGGGAAAATCTTCCATGCAGAGTCGTCAGGAGTATCTATTTTTGTAGATTGTTATTATTGATTCTACGTGAGTAGCATAATTTGGTGTATTGGAGGGAAGTCTGAAATTAAGTTTAAAGAAATACGTTTGTACGAATTCTATCTCAACAAATTCTTTGTATCCATAAACTTCGTTAGCATAACACAAAAAGCTTTTGCTGTCTTTGTTTTATTTTTTAAATGAGGGTGAATATTTAGGTTATGTGTGGTGGTAAGCCCCAGGTATTTAAAATCTGACACTAATTCTATATCAGAGCCATCTATAGGTTCCAGTTACTATAAGTCCTGTCACTTCAATTTTGAGGTCTAAAAACCATTACTTTTGAGATCCCATGAATCGCAATATTGTTTAAGCTTATTAATTTCAAGCTGCAAAGTCACTGGGTAAAATCACAAGATCATCCGCATACAAAAGGACCTTGATTAAGACATCTCCAAAAAAAACACCACCCGGGATACTATCTTTGATATCATTTATGAAAAGGGAGAAATTCAGAGGGCTTAGAATCTTTCCCTGTGGAACTTCCTCTTCGGCCTTAAACTACTTGAAAGATTTCGTGCCGCTTGAGATAACTGCAATTGTATTTGTTGCATAAGTTGCTCATTCTTTTAAACTTTGTTGATAAACCAGTACTAGCAAGTTTGAATAGCAGTAGCCGTCTGTTGATTGTATCGAATGCGACTAGCAAAGCAATAGTAGAACGAGTAAATATTTGGTCAACAGTAGACAGGTTTGCTCGAAATCGCGCTTGAAAGCGACTTATTTTATTATTCGGCTCAACCCAAGGAACAAGTCTTAAGTAAATATAAGAATTGGGTAAAGATCTTCCGCATTGAGCTTAGAACAGAGATTCCTCTATAATTTTCGGGAAGGTTAGGATCACTCTTATTAAAAATTGTAGATATGGATGAGGCTCGGAAATTAATTGGGACGGTTTCATCAGAAAACATTTTATTTAGTAAAAATAAAACTTGTTCTAAAAATTGTGAGCAGGCATTTTTATAAAACTCGGCTGGGATTCCATCTAAACCCGAAGCCTTGTTATCCTTCATTTTTCTTAGCGCGACAAAGAGTTCCATCACTGAGAGTGGGGAATCTAGTTCCTCAACATCAAGGGCGGATCCAGCTTTTCGATCAGGGGGGGGTCACAAAAAATTCTAGTTCAATACAAAATTAAACAAATTGTTAACTTTTAACAGGAATACATTGTTATCGGTTGTCAAATTGAAATTTTTGACAAATATGAACATTTTAGACGTCGGTCAACCGTAAATTATAGATAACTTTTTCACTATGGCAATTTAAAAAAGCGAAAATTTTGTTTGGTCGGAAATATCTCCTTAACAAAAAAGACTTTTGACTTCAAATAAAAGTACGTGTAATATAAATAAGGAAACAATCAACATACCCTGGCTTTTTTAAATAGAAAAACTTTTAAGAAATTTTTTTGACTAAATATACTATGTAAAATGAATGAAAAATAATAGATATCAATTTCAATAAATTGTTTTCAATATGTGAACTGACGATTTTAACATCTTTATAATTTAAAAAAAAAATACTCAAATTGTATCAAAAATTAGTAAAAAATGTATTTTGGCTGAAATATCTCTACAAGTTAGTGCTAATGTTTAAGCTTTAAATTTATTTTTTTTCCTGCATTGTAAGTAAAAACTATATTTTGTCAAATGTAAAACTAAAAAATCTAACAAAAGTGTTAAAAAAACTTCTAGAAAGCGGGCAAATTTAATTTTCAATATAGTATTTCCAATTATCAACAAATGGTAAGTTTTTGATGAATTGACAGTTTTTTACACAAAATAAAATAAATTCATTACAAAGTTTTATCAACAAAAAATCCCACAAATTACCAAATTTAGTTTTGTTTTGAGATTGAAAGTCACGTATCTTAATCTTTTGTTTGATTGCCCATACCTAGCCTTTTTTAATATAAATCAATTTTTAAAAAATTTAGAAGCTTATATAGAGATGTTGACTTTTGGAAGTATTAAAAATTTAGTTACACGAGTATATAAGGATCACCAAGAACACAAGTTTTATTTGGCTTTAAAACGTTAAGCCTATGTTTATTTTTCGTATTTTAATATATCGGGTTTTTCAACAGGGACGCTACAAAACTAGAGCGACAGGAACAGAAAACGACGTCATATTTCTTGCCGCTCTTTTCGCATTTCTCTACAGTAAGGTTTGCCATTTCATGATGGAAAGATATACGAGCCAACAACAAGTCGAAATTAATAAAATTTACTGCCGAAATTCGGAGTCAGTGACCTCAACGTTAAGAGCACTACGTCGAATTTATGGTCGTTATAATCGTCCTAGCAGATCAACAATTAAGCGTCTAGTGGACAAATTTGAATCCACAGGCACAGTACAAACTGTTCCCGTGCCAGTGAGACAAAGAAGTGCCCGTAGTGTCGAGAATATTACTGCCGCTGAGGCTTCAGTTGCAGAAAGCCAAAATTTGTCTCTCACACGTCGTTCTCAAGCGTTGGGCATCTCTGTGACGTCGTTGTGGAGAATTTGCAGAAAAGATCTTGGCCTACATCCTTGCAAGGTTAAATTGACGCAAGAACTGAAGCCGCTTAACCACCAAAAGTGTCGTATGTTCGTGTATTGGGCTGTGCAACAACTTGGAAATGATTCGGAACTTTATTAAAAAATCATCTTCAGCGATGAGGCTCATTTCTGGCTGAATGGCTTCGTCAATAAACAAAATATGAAGTATTGGTCAGGGAGCAATCCACACGTACTCCATGGGTCATCATTGCATCACGAAAAAATTACAGTTTGGTGTGGTTTATGGGGCGGCTACGTCGTTGGGCTGTACTTCTTCCGTGATGATCAAGACCGGCACGTAACTGTGAATGGGAATAACCTACGGTTCAATGATTACCGAATATTTTTGGCCCCAATTGGATGATATGGACTTGGACGACATGTGGTTTCGACAGGACGGTGCCACAAGCCACACAGCGAATGTCACAATCAATTTATTTAATGGAAATCAAGTTTGGAGAACGTGTTATCTACGTCAAGTCTGGTCTATGCCAATAAGCCAGCGAGGATTGATGAACTTCGTACGAATATTAAACGTAAAATTACAGCAGTATCGGCCGATTTATGCTTGAAAACCGTTTTTAGTACAACCCTTTATTTTTTTTTGAATATAAAACGAGGTTATCAACTATAAACTAGCTATTCGTTCTTCATTCAAATTCGCTTTGAATTTTTTTAAATTGTACGGCTGAGTAATTTTTTTTGAGATATTCAATCATAAAAATTCTGTTTTCTGTCAAACGACACCAGAATTGAGATATTTGTATGAGATTTCTTTTATAAATAATTTTTCAATAGACACTGGTTGATTTTGACAGCTCGTGGTGGCCATATTGTTTTTTTTTTACTTTCTGTTCAAATATGGTTTTTTAATCAGTCACTTAAGACAAATCATCATCAATTAACTGTATCGGTCAATATGATCAACTGATAAATATTTGGGTTTTGGAGCAGTTGGAAGTTGATCCCAATTTTGGTCGAAAAATCATCTTTATCGATGAGGCCCACTTTGACCCGACAACGATTCACGCTAGATTCACGAGGTGCAAATGTATCCAAATAAAGTTACTGTTTGGTGAGAATTTTGGGCAGAACGGGTCATCGGTCCGTACTTCGAAAATGATGCTGGTGAGGTCATCACTGTCAACGACGATCGCTATAGGTAGCTGATCACTTCTTTCGAAGGTATATGCGAATAGACCGCAAAACACAGCGGCCTTCAAAGACACAGTCATCGAAAACTGGACCTTTCGAATGTGCGCCATGTTATATTTCAGATTTCACACATAATGTCATTGATTGGGCTCTCAATTCTCAAATAAAGATAAAACCTTGTTGATATCTCATACACAACTTCTTTTATTGAATTTTAAAATCAACCTGCCCTTAATGGAAAACCCTTTATTTCTGGGAATACAGAAAAGTTATTAAAAGGAAACAATTAAGTTTGACATTTTGTATGCCATAACATAAAAATGATATACATTTTAGAAATACCAGGTGGGTCATAACTATTTGGCAATAGGATTAGTTCTGATATCAACAGCATTCCTACGGACATTTAAAAAAAATTCCTCCAGGGGGGGGTCATGACCCCCATGACCCCCCCTCTGGATCCGCCATTGCTCAACATATTATGTAGTTGAAGGTATTGCAAAAGCTTATACATATATGTACATTTGCTGAGGATCTGCTATACCTATAGTGTGTTTCAAAGTAAGAGGCCACAACATCTTTGTATGTCAACAGCAGACCTAGTCTTTCGAGATTTTGGGTTATTTTATTATTATCAAATATTTATCATTTATGTATCAGGTTTAATTCATATAAACAGTCAAGTCCATTAAGGCGAAGGTGCATATGCTGCCCCCCCCCCCCCCCAATCCTCTAAAGTCTAAACGATTTTTTTATAATTAACACATAAAGTTCTTGAAGAAAATAAATAAACCAAATATTTAAAAAAGACCTTTGGAATGACCCTTTAAAGCTTAAAAATGAATTAAAATTTAACAATATTTATACTCCATCTGTATTATTATTTATGATTTTACTTACAAAATGCGATAGAAAAGTAAAACATTGCAATAGTGTCAATAATAAAAAAATATATCAGATCTGAGCTCCTTACTGCTATGCTGTATGCCGTGAGGCTATTGAAACTGACGTAACCACTGAATGCATGTAGCATGGCTACCTTTCAATACCTACAAATAAAACCGTGATATAATTATATCATCACCTAAGGCATCATAGATGCAGTCAGTTATAACTGTAAAAAGTGTAAAAATGATAAATTTATTCCCATACATCCGCACCTACACCTTTATTGTTAAACTGTTTTAATCACTCTTTTATTTTTTAACTCGTTATTGTCATCAAATCCCATATTCATCTATCCATTAAAAAAAAACACAGTATAAAACGGAAAGCTCCATCAGTCAGTGTATAGTATACCTAGGTATGTAGAACACATAGATACATATATGTATGTATATATCTATCTACGACCAAGTCGCAACAAAACAATTACCTGGTCGAGATCAGAGCTGTCGAATCACTGCGCTGTTTTGAAAAATTGTACTGAAGTACTGTTGACGCAATCAAATCTTTAAGAAACTTTAAAAATGCATCATGCTTCACACTGAATAAAAACAAAACCTTTAATCATAATTTAAATTGAAAATAAATTTCCTATACAGTAATATGTACCTACCTATTTTACATTTATTTTAATTCTAGCTGTAGCCGTGAGAGCTTTAATCACTGTGTCATTGCAATAAAGATGAAATTTTAGCAAAGCTGCGTGCTATGTAAAAATTAAATCGAAACATGTGTACTCTGTTTTTATATTAAAAATGAATTGTTTCTGAAATTTTTTGGATATAATCTTTTCAAATCAAGTTTGTTCTTTAAAAAGAATAAGTTTTTACTGGATTATAAAGTAAATTTAGACAAAGAAAAATTAAAAAATGCAAGAATGCAAGAATGCCAAAATATTTTTCAAATAACTTTACTTTTTGATCAGGCAAACATTTAAGTAGAGCCAATAGTGTTTTTCATAACTTTATTGTGCCTTTATTTAGTATTGAAGTTAAAAGTAAAAAATGTTTGCCTAAAATATTTTTTTTATGTTTTTTAGTCATAAGTACGCAAAATATTTAAACAAAAGCATCATGTTCAAGGTCTCAATATGCAATATTTTTCTTGTAAAAGGTAGGAACCTTGCGAAATTTTTTTTAAGAGTAATTTGAAGAGTATAGAAAATAAAATTGAAGAGATTAAGCAATTCTTAATTTTATTTCTAATTCTATAAAAAACTGCACTGAAAACTATGTGTCGGACCTAAGAAAAAAATTATATAATACGATTCAAATTTGAAATAAAATTAAATCAAACCACAAGATCAGTGTTCGAAAGAAATGATTGCAACCGGCTTTAAATAAAATGTATAATATTTAATAGTAAGTATAACGGTTATTTTTTAACAATTCGTTATTCGTTGAAAGCATTTTTATTTTAATGTATATGTATATAAAAAAATCTTGTTTTGAACATACATATGTAAATACTAACATAGTTTACATTTATACTATTTTATAAAAAACCTATGTAAGTAAATTAGTATGCAACGACTTTTACTGATTGACTTAAATAAAAAGAATCTATGTAACTTAACTACGTATAAAACAAAAAAAATGTCTTAATAACTTGAATCTTTCATCCCCTATTTTCAGCCTCTTTAGTGTAATTTTTTTATAAACTTTGATTTGCTTATTTATTTATGTACATACATACATACATATGTGCCGACGACAATTAGCAAAGATAAAACTGTTAAATTATAAAATTATGATGCAGTTACATATATATGTATTCTAATGTATTCTCTTTCGCTTATTATTATGTAGGCTTTCAAAATCCTTAGTAAAAACGGGTTAAATAACAATGGCAAAAGTCTACATAAGACTAAAATGCACTGTTACTGTTTCTAAATACTATCTTTTTTTTTCCTTTTGTTTCTTGATGACAATTTCATAAAGCAGTTGTCAGTTGAAGTTTAAACAATGTCAAGAAAATATTTTATTTAGAAAATTGATTCTCGTAAAGAAATTTCAATTGATGTCCAAAATTTAGTATAAAATCACAAAAATGAAGGAAAATCTTACGGTGAGATAGCAAAACTGTTGAACTTAAGTAAGTCTACGGTCCAAACAATTGTTAATAACTTCAACGGCACCGGTACAGTGGAAAACAAACTACATAGTGGCCGACCAAAGAAACAACGCACGTAAGGATATAAGATTTATTCTGAAAGAAGTTAACAAAAACCCCAAAGTGCATGCAACAAAACTAGGCGAAGAAATCGCAACAAGGTCAAAAATAATAGTGCATCCAAAGGTACTATGCAACGAACTAAATTGTTGACTATTTATTCTTTCCAACTTTTCAACAATGTTTATTTATTCACCTGAGGTTACATTTTTGTCTTTTAAACAAAGAATCAATTTTTAAATTTAGTTAATGACGCGTTCTTGACTTGATTCAAATGTTTAAAATGTCTCTGCATTTTGAAAGTAGAATCCGTTTCCTGAAAAATATTAGAAATATTAAGAACTACAGTTGAAACTCGATTAACCGGAATTCGATTAACCGGGACGATCTATTATCCCTGATGAAAATATTTGAAATTCTTTCTAAACAATAAAAAACAATATTTATTTAAACTCTCTTATCCGTAATAAACTCTACTATCCGTAACATGACAACAGGGCCCCATTCCAAAAAACAACCTATCAACTTTTCACTTTGCACATTTCAAATTTTTCGTCAATTTGCAATACAATCTGTTCGAAAGAACTATAAAATCTGCTAAGTGAAAATTTGAAAATGATTAGCGTAATTTGCAAAGTCTCTTCAATTTTTATATTCACTTTGCAATTCTTTTGTGTAAAGTGCAAAGTTAACATTGCAAAAATTATGCTGTTTCGTTCGTCTATTTTTGCAAAGCGAATTTTGATTAGTTTATCAAAAGTTTGAAAAGAGAACGATCGCTTTGCAAATGTATATTGGTATTACTAGTGATGCTTTACTTGACTATGGTAAAAACACTCGTGTAACAGGAAATTATAAAGACCGTATTCATTTTTCAGACTGCAAAATTATAATTTTACTATGAGTGTTTTCGTTCAAATCGAATTCAAGTTGATTCCTTTTAAGCAAAATTGAAGAAAAATTAGTGCACAATACTTTAATAATGTTCTTAAAAATTTTATGAAACAATAATTGCTAAATAAAATGACTTTTTTCCTTAATGAAACACAACACTGCATGTTTTACTATCAATTTTGATTTTGAAAAGTGATAAGAAAAAAGTGCAAAATGCTTTGTGGAACACTTTGCACTCTCACTTTACAGAAGAGTTGCATTAAATACAAAGTCTTTGCATAGAGTGCAAAGCCTTAGCAAAAATTTGGTTAGTGCAAAGTAAAATTTGCAAAAAATATTGTGGAACAGAAACACTTTGCCAAAAAAAAAATAATTTGATAAGTGCAAAGTGAAAAGTTGATAAGTTTTTTGTTGCATAGGACCCATCAGGAGCGAACAAGTTTCTTCTCTAAACTAAAGGAATTTTCTATCTCTTGCATTAATTATATTTAACATACATACATATGTATGTACAGATAAAAATATGTACTGAATGAATTGTTAAGTTTTATTGAGTAATTTTATGCTTGTTTTCATGTTTTTTAAATGTATGTAAAGTAAAATACATATTTTTTTTTTTTTGAGACAAAAAAAAAGTTCTATTATCCGGAATTTTCGATTATTCGTAATGGGCTCGGTCCCGACCATCCCGGTTAATCGAGTTTCAACTAGAATGGTTAAATTAACTCGAACAAAGCTGAAAACTGACATGAATGTCAAAAGTCCCCATCGATCCGACGCACGTGTGAAAAAAAGATTATTCGAGGTCAAAGGTCACCAAAATAGGATCGATGGCGACTTTTAACAAATTGCGGATTAATGTAACCTTACCCCTATTCTTGATGCTAATTTGGCCAGACAAGGGAAACAAATGAGGGTCAAACAAATAATGCGTCCTATAATTATGATTTTTCATGAATCTTGATAAAGTTCAAAACTCAAAAGTTATCCATGTTTGACTTAAATTTAATGCATTCGAGAATAACTTTTCATTTTTGTTTTCAATAATAAGACCAGCAAAACTTTTTAAAACAATTTTTAGTGTGACATTCTTTGCCTTCTGATGGAAAAAGCAAAAATTAACTATGATTTCAAAGCTCACATTATTTGTTTGACCCTCATGGACCACCAATAAAAATCAGAAAAAAATGTTTCCCATGTTATTGTTTACCTCTCGAGAAGACACAAAATTATGGGAATAAAATGTCATATGCAGAGAAAAAGCAACAAAAAAAAATATCCGTAAAATTTGATATCAGACATCTAAATTATAATCAAGACAAAATCGCTGACATCATGTCATAAGAGGACTCTATTGGAAATTTCATGTCATGATCGAGCATCATGAGATAAATTTTGTCCTGTGGAGTCGGAGTGTTAGGAATAGAAAATTACGATGCGGATTAGCAGAATAATAATATTTAGAGCTCAAATTTAAACTAGTGTGTTTCTACACCGAAAACAAATTGTTGTTTGAAATTGTTTTTGAATCATCAGAACCGACATAGACACTTATTTATATGCATATGTATGTACTACATATTATTTATGTATTATTTTTGTATTCCATAAAAAATAACAACACTGAGAAAACGAATGATAACAATTTTAAGATTAAAGTTTTAATAACAACATATGAGCATAAGGGTGGTCCTAATTTAATTTTTTTTATAAAAATATTATGTAGGTCCCACAAAGAAACATTTAATTATGACAATTTAAATAAGATTTGTTTGAATTGTCATTATTTTATATAATTTGTAAAGTAAGAATATTCAAATTGGTACAAATGATACCTTTTCTACTTTTGATTGGTGAATTTAACTACACAAGAACTTTAACAGATGTTAAGTTGTCAAATTCGACTATGAAAATTTAAAAGTGACTCGTTATACATACATACATATATTTATATTTGAATTAGAAAATCTAAATTTTTAATTAATTTTTTTTTATCAAGTGAAGAGCACCCTAACGTTAAAGTAATATAAAAAATAGATAAGCTACTTGCAAGAGAGAACAACAACTGATAAAAACTATGTATGTGCGCATGTAGAACTTGATAAGGTTGGAATGAATTTGAATTTTATTAATCGTATCTAGAAATACAAACGATCAACTGTAGACCGCGAAGTAAGAATATTAATACCGATTTATAGTAAATAGAAAACAATTTCTTCAAAAATGTCATCGATGTTGAAAATTGGTTTTTTGGGAGGCGGTAAAATTGCCCAAGCTATGGCCAAAGGATTTATTTCAGCTGGTGAGTTGAAAATTAATTTTTCAATCGCCTTATGGTTGTTAATTAGTTAAGTTGAAATCAAATATTCGTAAGCTGTCTGTATACATAAATGTCTATTAATACATACATATGTATGCATGTATGTAGCAAAAACCGATTTTTCATTTCGTGATTCTTTGTTTTTATTTATCAACAATATTTGGTAAAAATGAAAATTTTTTTGTTTGCTGTTTTTGTGATAATTTCGAATTTAAAATCACTTCAACTGATTAACTGATTATTGTTTTTATTAATATTGTGATTATAGTAATTATTATTATTTATTTATAAAACTATGCATAAATGTATAGAGTAATACTTAAAATCTATAGCTATTAGGCTTCTAGGTGATGTGATTTACTTTTCTCCAAATAAGTTTCAGAAAGCGTGATTTTAAAAGATGAAAGTTCTTAGTGTTTTGCAAAAGCTTATTTAACAGATCGGGTTGCAAAAAATATGAAACTTAGATCACAGATTTATTAAAGAGCGAATTCTTAAACCACATGTGTCATACATAGGTGGTTGGACTTACTAGGTACCAATTGAGATTCTTCAGACAGAACGAAGATAATGTAATATCGATGTGGTGATTCTTCATCCTGCAAATCTCTATTTCCAAGAAACATTCAAAAACAATACAACACCTAATAATTTCACAAATATTTCACATATTTTAATTGTAAGAAACTAATTTGTCATATAGATTGTACATATACTCAAGTTCATATTCATTTATTAACTACTTGAAGATCCAAATATCCAATCAAAGTAGATTCTAAATATATACCAATAGGTAAGTTTAAGAAATGGGGATGGGGGATTGCACCAAATAAACTTAAGTACCATATTCATTTTAAAGAAATTAAAGAAAATACCCAATAATCCCGTCACACTTACAATTGATTTTTCTGCAATTATTAGGAATTATTATAAAAATATTTTTCCATGGTATTTAGTAATCTTTTGAGCATTTTCTTTATTCCTTGTATTATATTCTTATTATCAATAAAAAAAAACACAACTAGTAATTGTAAAAAGAAGTTGAATTTGACACCCAAACAACATAAAATGCAACTTTTGTAGACTTTGGTATTCATTTTGAACACGTGAAACTATGGAAGGATGCTTATTGCTTATTACATAGAAAATACAACCTTACTTAACAACTTACTTTTTTCATTTTTAGGACTCACTAAGCCAGAATTTATCACTACAAGTGTTCACCCTGATGACACAGCAAGTTATGAATCATTTAATGTATGGCCAAATAACTTTCAGAAGTGCAATCAATTACATTTCATTTTTAATAAAATTTTAGAAACTTGGAACTCACACCATTACAGAGAATAAACCAGTTGTACAAAATTCGGATGCTATATTTGTTGCCGTTAAGCCCTATGTAGTGTCAGAGGTTCTAAATGAAATAAAGGCCGAAAGTGGAGGAAAACTTTTTCTTTCTGTGGCAATGGGTATCACCATTGATACAATCGAAAAGGTATGTAATTCAGGAAAATTATCTAGATATTTAAAGTCACTCGTTCGAAATATTATCAACAAGTAAATAGATTTGTAGTTTATAAAAGTTTATGATTAAGCTCTATTCAACCTTGCGGAAATCCATTTTCCTATGCATTATACATATGTAAATAATGTAGAATGTCTTTGTCATATTTGTATTGCCTTTAAGTAACCTCTAAAATATTTTAGCTTCAAAATGCCTCTGTTCAAAAAAATGACCACTTTACCAAAATCTCAATTTTTAAATATATTCTTGTTTGCACTTATCATTCTAAAGCAATTTTCTTATTATACTTACTAATCAAGTACGATACCAAAAAACTATTTTTCCACTAAGAACCATATTAAAGCTTTGTATTTTTTTAATTTTAGAGTTTATCTCCAAAATCTCGTGTTATCAGAGTTATGCCCAATACACCAGCCTTAGTTCAGTGTGGTTGTTCAGTTTTCGTTCGGGGATCAAAAGCAACAGAAGAAGATATAAATATTGCATCTAAACTACTAGGAGCAATTGGAACTTGCGAAGAAGTAAACGAAAATCTTTTAGATCCAATAACTGCACTTTCGTCAAGTGGGCCAGCTTTCGTTTTTGTAATGATAGAAGCTCTTGCAGATGGAGCAGTGCGAATGGGATTGCCAAGAGATGTTGCATACCGCCTGGCATCACAAACTGTATTTGGATCTGGAAAACTAGTTAGAGACTCGAAAATTCATCCTGGTCAGCTAAAAGATGATGTTACAAGTCCAGCTGGATGTACGGCTGCTGGGTTAAAGCATTTAGAATTATCAGGTATACTATTGTTCTAATAATTGAGAATTATATTCCTCTTTGTTTTCTTAAGAAAACATTTTTCGTACAGGTTTTCGAGCAGCAGTTGCGGGAGCAGTTGAAGCTGCTACAAAAAGATGTAACGAAATATCTGGAATGTGATAACCAAAATTGATACCGATATTTTTCTGGCAAAAATATTTTTAAGATAATATTACATATAAGTAGGTGTATTTATGCACGTAAACAAATATGGAAAAGATTAAAGAGTAAACAACAAAAAAACTAGAATAAACAATATTTAAAATATTTTACGAGTAGTTAAAAGCTTAATGAATCACGGAAAATTAATTAAAATTGGGATTCAACTATTTCGTATTCTTTTATTATATAAAAAGGCGGTCAGCCATCAGCAAATTAGGGGGAATGTAGCACGGTCGGCAAAAAGTAAAATTAAAGACAAAGAATTATAAAACTCGTTCATTTTTGTTTCCATATTTCGAAAAAGAAACCGTTGATAACACTAGGAATAAGTACCTAATTTAAACCATTTCTACGATATTAAAATTACTTTTACTTATTTTGCGAATTTATTTATAATTATAATATCATATAATTATAAACATAGGTCATGAAATTATCCTCCCGATAGGATAATAATATAATAATATTTTCACCAAGGGGTATAGGTGTATGAACAAATGTATTCACAACATGAAGTTCTAATGGCATTTCATTAAAAAGTTGTGACCGAAATTACATTTGCTTATTTGGTTAAATGCTGGTTTTATATAACTAGACTAAGAATCTATGCAGATCTTATTATATTAGCACAACAATCAAAGAAAGGTTAAGCAAATTTGTATACTCACCGTGAAGTGAAATAATATTAGAATATTTGTGAACAATTTCAAGTGGTTGACTAGCTGCTCTAGCAGATCTAAAATGAATATTGCGGACACCGCTTTTTAAGTAAGAATTATATTTATCTCAATAACATTCACTTGACCATTCTTATGCTTGGAAACTTCTGAGGCAAATATTCTGGCAAATAGTTATTATGGTTGGCATAATTATTTATAGTTCTTTTAGAATTTAAGTACTTGGGAATAGTAAATTGAAAGATTTTGTTAGACAATAGTTAAGTGGATCAATTAAGTAAAATTCTACCTTTCTTTAAATTGTTCACGAGGAATTAAAACTTTCATAGTTGAGCTAGCAAGCGAGAAAAACCAAAATCAATTAAATTTTAGCCGATCCACATAAACATAAACTTATCTACATTTTTGCTTCGGTCATTTTTTTTAAAGTCAATTTGATTTTATTTATTTATTTTTTTTTACATAAGTAGTTAAAATTATTAAATTAAATTATGATTTCAACCTGAATATAATGAAGACAAATTAATAATTAACCACGTTCTGAAAAAAAACAAGTTGGGATTAAAACTAATATGTGAAACATATTAGTTCGAGGGGGGTGGCGGCGGAGGAGGATGTACTATTCCGGGAACTCCTGGGGGCAAGGCTGGAAGCGGAGCACATGGAGGTGGTGGTGGCGCAACACCTGGCGGCGGTGGAGGCAAATATCCACCGGCTACATTTTGACCCCATCCAAATGGTGGGAGAGGACCAGGAGGAGGTGGTGCCGTCCAAGATGGAAGGGGACTATTCGATGTGCCCGGTGGAGGAGGCAAAAGTGATGGCATTGGACCAGTACCTGGAGGCGGAGGAAGCGGCGTGCTACCAGGAATTGGGGGATTTGCAGTTTCCCCACCTGGAGGTGGAGGCTGTATTGGTGGTATCCATGGCATCATAGGTGGTGGTGGTGGCGGTGCTGGAGGGAGAGGTTGAGAAACTGGAGGAGGCTGCATTAAGGGTGGCAGAGCCATTGTACCGTTTGAGATCCATGATGGTGGAGCCATTGGAGATGGTTGCATTGGTGGCTGAGTCATTATTGGTGGAGGTGCAGCAATTGCTTTGGGTTGAGATGGCTTAGTATCAAAAAGACTGTAACCACGATTTAAATGTGCTTGGGCCAATGGGTCTGCCGCTGCCTTCTGTGGTGGAGGGCCCTCACCAAGCTCAGCCATCAGGCTCATATATTCTTCATCGATTTTCGCTTGTGAGTCATCGGTCGGTGGTCCACCTTGCCCTGGACGCTTACTTCGACAATCTTTGGAAATATGACCAGCACCTCCACACGAGGAACAAACAATGCTATTTGTTACATTCGGTTTGTCGGGACAAAGCCAACTTTTGTGCTCGGTCGATCCACAGTTTGTACACCGTGGGCAATCAGTTTCACGCAGAGTACCATTGAGTTGTGCCAATTCGCGCAATTGCATTCTACGTAGATCATTGTGTCCCTCTGGAACTTCGATTCCCTGTCGAATTACATCTTTAATTTTATCAACTGCCTTTTTAACTGCCTCGGGATTGGAAGCAGTAATAAATGCATGCAAGGGCTCATCTTCACCAGGCAATGGTTGCCCATCTTTTCTTCCAACTTTTCCTTCTTTAACTGAACCTTTTCCACGAATTATGATTTTGGCGCCAGTTTCCTTTTCCATAGCCTTCAGAGTATTACCACGCGGACCGATCAGAAGGCCTACGAAATTTATATCAGGGTGTTGCTCTTGTGGTATAAGAACTTTGTCACTTACGCGAATAACTGGCGGTCTTTGAAAAAATTTAAATACATATAACAAATTAACTCCTTGAAAAGCATCGTTAATTATGTTAACTTACTTGTAATCAGCCGGTGGCTTGAAATCAGGATTTACGTTCTGCATTCGCATAATAAGCTGATGACGTTGTTCTTCCAAACGTTTTCGAAAACGAAATTCTCTTGTGTTCAAACGTTTTCCGTCAGAACTATAGATAGGCTCCGGCGATGGGGATCTGTGGAGGAAAAAAAAAACAATTTTGAGTTATCACGCTTTCAAACGTCATGAAGAATTTGCCGATGACACCAACGTTTGTGGAGCCATCCCACAACTCATATGACCTTATGTGTGTTTTCTTAAATCTAGATATAATAAGTAAAAATTGTAATACTATTGTGAATGTGCAGAAAAGGTTTTACTGAAAGAAGTTTAGTTAGAAAAATAATATTAAAAGAAAATATTCATTTTTTCCAAAATATTCTTTTTTGTACACCAAACTGTCGCCGACCGAGGCAGTTGAACTAGGAATGTTGAACTCCAAATTTTCCTTTTTTTGGGATGCGTTTCTAAATAGAAATAATTTGGTCTGCACAACGTTTCATTTCATTTTGTTAACTTCCTGCAGCATTTTTCAGTATTAGAAGTTAGGAAGAAGGATGATGTTATGCGATCTGGAATGAAAATTAATGTAGTGGTCGAAATGAATCGAAACGATGGTTGTTGGAAATCAATTTCGAAAAGGATTAGTTTTTTAATACCATTTTTTTTTTGTCTGCGGTGATAAAAATTACAGTCCTGTATTCGAGCATAAGCTATCTATTTCATTACGATTGTTGCATACAAACTGAAAGGTTAAGTCCAACTCAAGAAAAGAATTTCACCGTTTGAAAGATAAGACTGTCATTTAAGAAGCAGGTGTGCAAACACTTTTGTTGTTTGTTAAAGTTATTCTCTAGTTTTCCCTTATTTATACGTAATTATGTCAAGACAAGTTGTGTCGCAGTTTCAGAAATGTGTACTGTCCATTTATTCAAGTACAACAAAACTGCTCTGGTACTTATAAAAAATCATAGAAAGAAGCTATAAGTCCGGTACTAGTATTTACTTTGAATTTTTAAGTACAAGTACAAATGATTTTTACTGTAATTTAAAAATATTTAAGGATTTATATTTGTAATTGTACGTCTATTTATTACATAGGTCAGTGTTTTAGATTAATTATTACATACATACATATAATTATAACAACCATGAAGTACCATATATTATTTAGGAAATAAATACAAAGCATACCTTTTATGGACAAATTTTATTTTAAGCTTCAATAATTTAAAAAAGAAATATAAACTCATGTTAACTCAAAAAGTTGGTATACAATGTGGGCCACGGAGGCGTACGAATTTAAAAACGCTATAGCGTTGGAACGGGGTAAGGAAGCGGAGTGCGTGAGGTGAGGATCTTTAGCTTGATTTTCGAAAATTTAGTAGCGATGGAAAACTTCACGGGTGAACAGCGTGCGTTCTGTGTAAAAAATTATTACAAAAATGCCGATTCGTGCATTATTGTTCGAAGTTTATTTCGCTCTTACTATGGATTGCATGACTTAAATCAATGTCCGGGTGAAAGTTTGATTAAGGCGTGGGTCAAAAAGTTCGAGGCTACCGGTTCGACCCTCAATCAGAAACCTTGGCCCAAAGGACAAAAAGTCAGAAGAAACCATAAACAGACGAGCGAGGGAATTCTATGACAGTAAATACTGAGCGATACATAGCCATTTTACGCAATTTCTTTTTCCCACAGCTGTCAGAATTTCAAGGCTACAATAGTGCGACATGGTTTCAACAAGATGGTGCCATACATCTAATGAGTGTTTGGTAGTCGTAATGGAGATGTTTGCTGGAAAACTCATTTCGCGCCGAGGTGACATTCCATGGCCATCTAGAAGTTCAGATTTAACACCACTAGACTGTTTCCGGTGGGGATACATGAAAAGTACGAGTCTACAGCAATTATCCGACCACAATTGCCCAGTTGAAGGTCAATACCCGCGGAGAAATGGCCGCTATTCCGCGCGCCATGTGTAAACGAGTTTTCGGCAATTTGAAGTCGAGATTCGAAGAGTGTTTGCAGCGCGATGGTGCGCATCTGGATGGTGTTATTTTAACAAACTGAATTTCCCAAATGTTTATTTTAATTTAAAAATAAATTTGTTTAAGTATTACTTTTGGTTCTTTTATAATGAATTTTTCAAATTCGCAAAATGCGAGTATTCAAATACGTTCGAAAAAAAATTAATTTTCAAAGGTTTTTGTATACAAATTATTAACAAATGACCTTTGCTATCATTTACTATTTTTTACATACATTTATATGTATATTATTATTAA
Source organism: Scaeva pyrastri (assembly GCA_905146935.1). NCBI lineage: Eukaryota > Metazoa > Arthropoda > Insecta > Diptera > Syrphidae > Scaeva > Scaeva pyrastri. The sequence continues at coordinate 89,393,024 of LR989927.1, forward strand.
AAAACAATGTCATACTAAAATAGTTCTGCATGAACATTTTAAGACGTCTAATCCAACGATCCAATACATTTGAAAATATGTACAAACACCGATAGTGAACACTTTGTTTATTATTACGAGCGCATGTTCGTTTGCATTCATTTTATGCTTTGTTCATATTAAATGTTGTATCCCGTGTCCCTGATGTGATGACATCGAAAAAAACATCAAGTGAATATTTTCGGTAAGTTTTGGTAAGTTAAAGCAAAGTTTCGTCATCTAATTATAAACTAGAGAATTGATCGGTAATTTTTAAACACTCACATTAAAAGTGAAAATTCAAAACAAAAATTAAAACATGAAGTTTGAATAATTAGCATTCACTATTTCGGGATTTACGAAAGTAAGTAGTTGATGTACTTTTTCTTTACAAATGTCAGGCTTTTAAATAAAAACTCTTTAAAACAGGCGTATCGCTGCACAAATGTAAACAAATTTTTGTTACTTATGTATAAGGACTGTCAGTGTTCTTGAAATTGAACATCAACCAAAAAAAACTGATTTTGGTAGGGAATTTCATACTGCTTCCTTAAATAAGTTTTTAGTAAAAAGTTAGTTCCAAATCACTGAACATGTTTTTCAATTGCTTGCTGAAAGAAAATTATAGGAACATTAAAATTAACTATAAAAAATACTTTTTCATAACATTACGACACATGGTGATTGTTTCGTTGTGCCTAAACTGCCGTCCATCAAAAGTGCAGATTAATGGTCCGTATCTCACTATTTCATGCCACATAATCAAAGTACACATCAACTGCGGATAACAAGAATAAATGAAAATTATTCAAACCTTTCTTCTGGAGTTTGTGGTATTCCCAATTCTCCGGTCCTTAGCTTTCGGCTTATCTCTTCGATTTGTAGTTGAACTGTAAGAAATTTGGATTAAAAAGAAAGAAATCGAGGCAAGCCTCGATGTTAGTGGAATACTATTTTCTAAAAGCAATAAATTTATTATAAGGTTATAACTTGATAAAATAATAATTTGATTATTTTTTTATATTATTCTTTTTGTTTGGACAAAAATGAGATTGGAGATTACTATTATTAAAAAAATGTTTGAGATTTCAAAAATTGTTACTATTTCAACGGATATACATACTTACATAATTCACTTTAAAACAAATAAATAAAAACAATTAATAATAAAATCAATTAAATTATAATTTTATAAATTACTCAAACACAAGTGTAGACTTTTTTGAAGTGCCCTTTTTATACGCTGAAAATATTTTGTATTAGTTAAACTTAATTGAAATTCATTAAATTGATTTTTCGCGCGGAGCTCTACTTTCAAATCTGAGTGGAGGAGGAATAAATTTTATGTTAATTAATTTACAATAAAATTTTGAATGTTGACTAAAGGAAGAATGTTTTGTTATTTTTGTTTGTATTTGCTAGTTTAAGGTGGTAAAAGATTTAAGAATCTGGACATCTTACTGCCTTGCTTTTGGGGTTTTTATCGGATCATTCCTATGAAAAAATTGATTTTGATTAGCAATTGGTTTAAATTACATAAAATCAATTAAACTATAAACATTAATGGAACTTTTTTCCCCTCTCTGATTTTTGTCTGTTTTCGTGATTTTTCTTTGAATTTCACTGGTTGATTCCCTTTTGGTAAGCAGGACCTTAGATGAATTAATTTTAAATTTAATTCCTGTTTATGCTTACATATGTGTATGTATTAATGTCTTTAAAACTTATGTACATATATAGAATTACGTCTAAAATATTTGTTTCATGTCAAATATTTAATTTACCTAAATATGCTTCCTGCTGTGTAGGATCTAATGTGGATGGCAAAATTGTTGGCATTCCTGGAATGAAGGTTTTGTCATTTTCAGTTCCCCCCCAACGTGATTTTCTTTTTGGTTTTTTACTTCCATCCACTGTAAATATATAATTTTATTGAAATCATGATTTTTGTAGATTAATTTAAAAACAATAACATCATAAATATAAAAATACTAGTGCTGTTGTAACTCACATAAATAGAAAACATATTCATACAAATTTCTTCTTGCAAAGAGTACAATGATTTTTTATTTAGCTATCATATCAGAAATTTTAAACACTCATTATTTATAGACTAAGGAGTTTGCAAAATCAGCTGTCTTTAGACATAAATATAATGTGGATTTGGTATCTTTAAGTCGTCAGAGAAATTAATGCATTTGAAAATATTTTTTTTTTTTTTTTGTTTAATGGTAAATTAAGAAAATTCCCACTCTGTACATAGGAACACGAGTGAGTACTATTTTAATGGAAGATTCTACCTGGAAAATTAATGTTAAAATCGAGGCCTATATTCTGGAGCGATGAAAGTAAAATCATTCTAGGGAATACATATATGTACTAAAAATTACTTTCTAGAAGGATACAATTCAATTTGAAGCTAAAAATAATAAAACTGATATTCGATTTTAGCTTTTTGAGTCGATTAATGATTTTTTATTTATCATTTGATGTGGTTCCCACTAGTCATTTTTAAAAATTCTAACCGAAAAAATTAAAATAGAACTAATTTTGCCGTAAAAGTAATTTTGAAGCAAGTCGATTATTAAAATTAGGCAATCATCAGCTCAACAAAAAAACATTCCATGTCAGGTGATACGACCCCCACTTACTTGATGAAGTTTCCGAAGGTCCATTACTTAAAGAGTCATTACTGTTCGTACAATTGAATAAGGCTGCAAAATGTTTGGTTGAAGTCGTGCTATTCATTAACTCTTGAATAGTCTGTGTTAAGTCAAACCTAGACTCCTTGGTTTCCTCTTTTATGGTATCCATCTTAGAGCTCCTTTCGTAGCGTTCTCGGTCTCTGTCTGCAGTACTGCCACGATCACGACGGTCACGATGACCTCTATCATCACGCTCTATGTCAAAACGTCTACTGCTTCCTCTATCACGACTACGACTCCTTGACTTGCTAGATCGTCTTCGGTTACGACTTCGACTTCTTTTACGACAATAATCACGGTCGTATGTTCGGGACCGACTCCTTCGTCTTTCGCGTTCGCGTTCTTGTTCACGTTCTTTTTCTCGATCACGATCACGATCCCGTTCGCGTTCTCGCTCGCGTTCCCTTTCACGGTCACGATCGCTCCGATCTCTTTCGCGATCGCGATCACGATCACGATGACGATCCCTTTCCCTTTCCTTGTCTTTTTCAACTTTCCTCCTGCGTTCACGATCACCATCATCACGACTTTCTCTGTGACGATCACGCTCTCCATCTCCACCGCGATAGCGGTCACGATCTCGGTCTTTTTCACGGCTTCGGCTTCGATCTCTGAGAATAACTTTTCTTTTATATATTTTTATCTCACACAGATATTAAAAACTTACCTTTTCTTTTTGTCTTTTTCGCGATCTCTTACTGATTCTTTATCACGTTCACGGTCTTTTGACTTAGAACGTGAAGTCGACTTTTTATGCTTCTTTCGTTCATATTCCTCGTCTTTTAATGTATCACTCATTTTTAACTTATAAAATAATTTTTAATCAAATCAAAAATTAGCTTGCTTTTCGCAACTTTTATTCAATTTTACAAAAAAATTTACTCAGTTTTTCTTCTTTCCGATGAAAAAATGGCTGACGCTGACGTCTTCTACTCCACTCTTCAAATTAAATTGTCAATGGCATAAGGTTGAAATGGATCCGTTTAAAAATCTTGTAATAGCAGACTTAACTTAGTATAATAAAATGAAAGCATTCAGTGGCCTATTGAAACACCTTACAACTTTGTGAATTGCAAAAGTTCTTACCACAAAATTTGTACAAACATTAATGTTTAATGTTCTGTAAAATTTTGATTCACAAAATTTAAAATTGTTAAAAAATGGATTTTCGGTTGCACAAAAATAAGTTTGTAATTGTAAATCACAATTACAAAAATTTCAAAATTCTACTTTATTAGGCGTTTTTCTTTTTTAGCTCTGAACAGAGCACTGAGCAGAGCCTGAGCACGTCGAGTATGCTCTGAGCAGAGTTTGATCAGAGTTCTCCGATATATTTAAGAAACACACTTAAGCACTGAACTGCCAAAAGCAGTCTGTCTCTGTCATACCACATGAACAAAAAAGTGACATAGTCGCGCTCATCTTTTTACTCCATTCACTCGGTCATTTTATTTAGAGCTCGTAGAGCGCGCTCCGAGCTAGCTCCGATTGAAAAAAGAAACACAAACTGAGCGCTCTGATGTGTCTGAGCTAAAAAAGAAACACAGATCTTTTTTTGACAACTCAGTTCTCTGCTCTGAGCTTAAAAAGAAAAACGCCTATTGTGAGTTTCTGTTGCACAATATGAAAGAGGATCACAAATTTATTATAACTTGTAAAAAAATTCAATAGGTGAAATACCGTGTGTAAATTTCTCTACATTTTTTTTCATATAACATTATGATGTCTTTGCGTAGAAGGCACAGCAGTAGTGACAGCAGTAATTCTAAAGCATTCACTGTGGTAAAAAAAAGTTTATCCTCTGCCTCAAAATTATAGTTGTTTACTCATCAACGTTAAAAAAATGTGATTTAAATGTGTAACCTACAAGTTCCAAGCATAAATGGTGCAACGGTAAATTGTAGATTTACTGTACAATTTGTAAATCCCATCACAAATATGTGAACTCACTTATTTGTAGTTGGTGCATATCAAATTCAAAATTTGTGGTGGTGAATTAGAAGTACAAAATTGTAGTTGTAATTTGTAAGTTGGTGCAATAGGTCACAGGTGGTGTCGAATAATTGTAAAATGTCATATATGCATTATTTATATATACAGAGTCGAAAGTTCGAGTTCGACTCAGGTTTTTTCTGTAGGTTAAGCGAAATTTAATTTATGTCTCACAACTAATAATTGTGTTTTAATCACTGCTGTATAGCTAGTGCCGTATTCAAGTGAATAATAATGATAATAATAATAATAAACTCCCTTTACATATACCGAGAGCACAGCTTCCTTTGTTTTTGTTTGTTGATATCTTAATGGTGTTTTCGATTGGCAATCTGGAAGCTGAAAAAAGCATTCTCAAAGCCTTCAATTGGGCAAAAGTGACAGTTCTGATTCTGAATAGGAAGAGATTTCTCTTCTGGATTTGAAATCAGAAGTAAAAACAGAATCACTCACACATTCAAAGACTTTAAATGACATATTTTTTGAATAAACAAATTGTGTGAACTGTTAAGTGATTGCTGGAAATAAAAATAACAAATAAAAAATTGGAAAATAATATTGCAAATATTTCCGTACATAAATACACATATGTAGTTGACACATGTCACACTTTACCAATACAGTCACACCAAACTTCAAATTTTTCAGAATTCAGAAAAACTGTTCTCCAGTTCAGATGTTCAGAATATACATGAATTCACAAGATAACAATAAAACTTTTTTAATTTAAAAAAAAAACCATAGCCTTTAACCAAAAAAACATATGATACTTACTTTTGTTTCAGCTTCGGTTGTACTCTTGCAATTATATACATTTATCATTAGACTGAGAAAAAACTTAATTGCCAACAATCAATACAATATATAAACATACTTAAGTGGACTCTAAAAATAAATCATACAAGTGTCCATTATATTTAAAGTGAAGAAAATCGTCTTTAACTCCTCGATTAAGTATCAATGCCACGTTTGTACTGTCATTGTGACAATCAAATAAAAAAAGAGAAAAACGATTCCACTTTTCAGCCTGTCTCCGTTTTGAAAATTTATTATGAATTTCATTTGTACAAGACATCAATATTGCTTGAATTGCAGTTGGAGGGAGAGGGAGACAGACAAGCCACATTCAAGAGTTGAAACATTATAGGCTTTGACTGCCTTATGCAAAATATTCAAATGGTCAATTATGTCCTGATCGTCGGAACTTAATACTTTGTTTTTGTGTTTTTTGTTTATTACTATTTTTGTTAATGAATACAGTGAATATTCAGAAAATTGATGTACATGATGACGGATAATTAAATTTTCATGATATGTAAAAAAACAACGTCACTAAGAAGGTATCATATTAATATTTGGAGGAACAACTTTACTTAATATATTAAACATTGTGAAAGAAAACTCCATCTTCAGGCTCCGGTCGCAGCAAAACTAAAAAGTAACAACCAAAAGTTGCGTACGTGTTGCAGAGGAACTCACACAAACATTAAGTTTCTGGCAACTTACTATCTTGATGGGTTTGGTGAGCCAACCTGTTGTTGAGTTATGAGGTTATTTTGTTTAAAATTATATTTTAATAATACAAAATTTTAATACAATGAGATTGAGTGGTTAAATGAATAATATAAATACAAACTAAACAACAAACAAATACAAAGTGTCCGATAATATTCGTGTTTGCAACCATAGCGACCATAGTTAAAAAGGTAAAGGATAAAAATATAGATCAGGCAAACTTTAATGAAAAAAATTTAAAATGAATTAAAATAAAATCAAGACAAAATTTTGTAAATTTTACTCTCCAAAACTCATTTTCTTATATCGTCTTTTTGTAAAGTCATGAGTTACAACAACAATTTGATTTGATGTGCCGTATGAATTGATGCTATGTGTGCGTTTTTTCATACATGCACAGAATTACCTCATACGTCAGATGTTCAGTTGCTTATCATCAAAGAAAATGTTACGAGACTTGACATCTTCTTATAATTTTTGATTATAGTTACAGCTGCAACTCCAATCTTTCTTCTATGTCCCACGTGAAAGTTTTTTGACAGCAATATTTATATTTGCTTTTGCTTGGTTTGCTGTGGTAACGTTTTTCTTATTCTACAAAATAGACTAAAAATGGGCAAAGCTCAAAAAAATAAAAAGGGAAATTCCGACAGTGTACATTCTAAAAAGTCAAAATTAAATGCTTTCTCATCTAGAGTAACAAAAAAAATAAATCCCTTTGAGGTACACATAAATAAAGAAAAGTTTAATATACTAGGAAGAGCTTGCAAACATGACAAGGGTCTGCCGGGAGTTTCTCGAGCGAAGGCGGTTCTGAAGAGAAAACAAACACTTGGCAAAGAATTCATGCAGAAAAATAAAAGCAATGAATTCAAAGACAGACGCATTGGTAGAAATTCAGAAGTTATAAGCGATGAGCTACTCAATGCTCGTTTCGTTGCTGAAAAGATGTCAATGTTTAAGAAATCCTGTCGATTTAATTTAAATGATGATGAGGTTTTAACACATCGTGGACAGACGTTGGAGGAAATTGAACAATTCCATGACAATAGATCTGATGACGACATGGAGGAGGAGGACGTATTGGATGGTATGTGCTGATATTTAGTTAAAAAAAGTTACAACTAATGTTTCCCAAATTCAGCAAATTTCACCGAGGCTGTTCATTTTGGTGGCGAGGACTCTCATCAGGATCGTAAAGCAGCCATAGATGAAATGATTGCGGAAACAAAACTTCGTAAAGCCCAATCGGCCAGAGAAAAAGATGAAATATTTGAGTTGACAAACAAACTTGACAACAATTACAAAGACCTTATTCCACTTGTGGGTAAACTAAGCAAACCGCAAGATATTTTGAAACCGACACCTGATGACTATGATAGAGCCTTGCGTGAAATGGTTTTCGAACCACGGGGTGCAGTCAGTGACAGGCTTAAATCTGAAGAAGAATTAGCGCGCATAGAAAAGGAACGTCTAGAGAAACTGGAGAATGAAAGGCTAGCAAGAATGCATGGAGTTGAAAACACAACCGAGAAACAAAACCATCGATCAGCTGATGATTTGGACGACGGATACTTTGCTGGATCTGATGGCGAAGAAACTGGAACACTGGCGTACGATTTAAACGGTTAGTCTTTATTTGCTATTAAGGTTATTGAAAGAACATACATTTTAAAAGACGGTATTGGTAAGTTAAAAATAATGACACTTAAAATTTAAACATGATTTTTTAGGTCAATCCTTATCAAAGGATAATACAGATATTAACATTGAAGAAAAAAAGGAAAAACAACTGAGTAGTGGAGAAAGTAATTGCGATGAAAGTGAAAATAGTTCTGAAAGCGAAACTGAAAATGATGATAACGAGGATGATTTAAGTGATCTTAAAGATATAGATACTGAATCTGAGACGGAAGAAACTAGTAGACCCAAATTAGATCAACTTAAAACGAAAAAGAGCTCAAACGATAGCGAAGCTAATGACGCAGATATTAAACTGCCCTTTGCAATAGAAATGCCTTCAAGTTATAAAGAATTAAAGAACCTACTTAACAAACACTCTGCCGATAACCAAGGTGTTTTGGTCGAACGCATCATTAAGTACAATCATCCTAAGGTGGAGCCTAAAAATAAAGAGAAGACTAACAAACTTTTTGCTTTCCTTCTTCAATATATACATGATCTTTTCATCGATGCAACCACTGAAGATGTAAGCAATTCATTTCTTGTATTGGACAGACTAAATCCTTTTTTATACGATTTAATGCACATGAATCCAGAAAAGGCTTCGGTTTGTCTTGTTGATGTCATTCAGGAAAAATACTCTGATTACAAGAAACACGATAAATTATACCCATCGCTGGACACTATCGTATTCTTTAAAATTGTCTCAAATCTGTACACAACATCTGACTATCGACATAACGTAGTAACACCTTGCTACATTTTTATAAGCCATATATTGTCAAAGGCTCGAGTACGAACAAGGCAAGACGTTGCAATGGGGCTGTTCTTAGTAACGCTTGTATTAGAGTATTCGCATTCATCAAAACGCTTTCTTCCATCAGCCCTTAATTTTCTTCTTGGTGTTATTTATGTATCACTTCCAAAGAGGTCGATTGAGAAGTCCAAAATAATGCCACCATTCATGTCAACGGGCCCTTTTAATAAACTCTTGACAGTTTGTAATGAATCTAGCGAAAAATTGATGGAAAATTATAATCTGCTCAAAGCAGAAGATTTAGTAACTGCTACAATTTCTGAAGATTTTAAAACTCGGGCACTTAACGCAGCTCTAAGGCTTACCAAAGACGTTATCGAAGGAGTTTCAGAAAATATCGGCTCAAACTATTTAGCTGAGGCATTTCTTCCCCTGATGGAACGAATAAATCTTAATTTATATCCACAGTACATCAAATCTTCTTATCAAGAAACAATGGACACCCTAAAGGCCGTAGCTGGAAAAACGTTGAAAAAACTAATGCCACTTGAAAAGAAACCCAAGGCTCTTCGTCTACTTGAACCTCGTATAGAAAAAGTTTACGACGACAAGCGTCGACCGAAAATATCTAAAGCAAAGGAAGAAAAGGTCAAACTAGTTCACAAAATTCGACGAGAGACGAAAGGTGCAGTACGAGAAATTCGTCGCGATACTGAGTTCTTGCAAAAAATACGTATCAATCAACAGATCCAGAGGTAAAATTAAATCTGTAACCAAAATAGTCGTATTTTAATACATACATTTATTTTTAGTGATCGCGAGCGAAAGGAGAAGGTCAAACGTATATACTTGGAAGCTTCTGTTCAACAAGGAGAGCTTAATGAACTTAGCAGACAAAAAAAGAAAAAGTAGAAAGTGTATTATTTATTTTAGGATGTTTTTAATTTTAATTAAAATAATGTATGCCTTTTACATATTGATTTTTTTTTGTCAGTTTATATATAAGATTTTTGAAAAGACAAAGCAGGATCATCAAATATAAACCAAATGCCTTATCCAGAAGACAAAACAAGCATAAAGCTTCTTTTTTTTTAAATTTAATTTGTGGAATTGATAAATCGGACCAAAGAAAATTATATTTGAAATGTATAAGCGGTGATAAACCCGCTAAAATACCTTTTAAAAAATTATATGTATTTAGAATTTCTTCAACTGAATTAAGAGACTTGGATTTCACGAAGGGAATTTATAATTTGCACCGATTAATGTTATATGGCAGTCTTTTTAACAAAACAATTATTATCCTTTAATATTTTTTGATCAAAATTCCGAATCCCTAATCAAATTTTTAATTCTCCAATGGGTTCGAAATTTGCTGTATACAAAACAAGTAAAAAAAGATATGCTGTATGGAAATTGAGTTCAGCGCTAAACAGTAAAGTATTGTAATTTTTGATTGATATTCAGATGGAAAACCACTGAATCTTAATTTAAAATGAATACAGTGCTGATAAGAAATAAATCTTATATAAAAGTGCTCAAAGTTTATTATCCATTGAATTTCATGAAAAACATTTTTTATTCAAGTTTATCGACTCTTATTTCAAATATTAAGACTAATTTTAATACAATTTTAATCCACATCTTCATTAAACAGAAAAGGTTAATATAGCTTGAGTTTTGGTAGTTGCCAAGGGCTGCAAGCTTTTTAAGTTCGCAAAATTTGGTCAGTATAAGCTTATATCGGGTTGAGATTACTTTAATTTAAAGAAAATATGGAAAAATATCGTCAATGTGGTAGACACAACTAATCAGAATCATTTTACATTAAATATGCTAACATAGCGAACACAAAATATTAGTACACTTTTACAAATAATACACAGAAGATATTTCACCGAAAATGTGATTCAAACTACCTATTACTTTTTTGATTTAAATATTATTATTAATTAATTATGAACAAGTAGAGCTAATTTCCATGAAAAGTGTTGTCAATAACTGAGAATTAAAAATGAAGCCTGAAGATATTTATTTCAAGCAGATTCAAAATAATAAGCTTTGGAAAAAATGAAATATTTCCAAGAAAATGAAATTTTTCGAATTTCCCGATACCCAACTTTGAAAAGTACTAGTATTTCAATTGACGGAAATAAAAAAGCTGGAAGCCAACTTTTCTCGTTTTTTAAATTGGAATTTCATTCAATTCCTAGAATCTACATTTAACAAACATACATTTTGTAATTGTAACCCTTATATTTAAAAAAAAAAACCATCTCGTGCTCGTCTTAGTAAATGACTTAAAGCAAAAAAAAGAAAATGCCATTTAATTATATATCTACATATCGCTGGTGATGCGTGAAAAGTGTGTAACAAGTTTTCTAAAGCGTAATTTTACAGTTATGAATAAAATAGGAATTCCCGGTTTAAAGAATTTTAGTATTCGCTTAAATCTAACAGATGGCATCAAAATCTAATTTTCGGAAAATTTGGAGTTACACACTTTGCATGTGTCACCGACAATATATAAAATACATATCTAATACATTTTTTCTTTCATATCATTTCTATTCTCCATGGTATATTTCGGATTCATTCGTCCACTTTGTTACATAAATTTTCTATTGGTTTAATTTCAGGTAAATGTATATTATACAGGAGCCACTTTCTTATATTAGTATATTTTATATACTTTGGGAGCCCATTTTATGGCCTCTCAGAGCTTTCGCATACTACATAGCAGTAGTTTTTCTGTTCATAAATGCATTGAATTCCTATCATCATTAGAGAAATAAAATACTTTGGTCCGAAAGAATAAAAATACGAATTGTTTTTGTGTTGTTTAATGGAATATGTCATTTAAAAAGAAATAAAGAGAAACGATTTATTTATGTATGGATTCTTCATCTAGCCATGCTTTTCAAAATATTCCTTAGAGTCCTTTACATCTGGCTTAATAGTATCAGGATTAGATTCAGGATTCCAATTGGCTGGACAGACTTCACCGTGTTTTTCGACAAATTGAAAGCCTTTGATTAATCTCAAGCATTCATCTACTGACCTTCCAACTGGCAAATCGTTAACAGAATATTGACGCAAAATACCATTGGCATCAATAATAAATGTTCCACGAAGTGCAATTCCATCTTTTTCAAGCAGTACTCCATAGTCAGAAGAGATTTTTTTCGTAATATCAGATAGGAGAGGATATTTCAATGGTCCCAAACCACCAGCTTTGCGTTCAGTGTTGCACCAAGCCAAGTGACTGAAATGTGAGTCAACTGAGACTCCCACGACTTCTGTATTCAGTTCTTTGAACTCTTCTATACGGTCACTAAATGCCAAGATTTCAGTTGGACACACAAACGTACTACAAAATGAAAAATGTTTGAATCTCGAAGTAGTGAAACAAATTATAAACCTTACAAATCCAAGGGATAAAAGAAGAGTAACAAGTACTTTCCTTTATAATCGGATAGTTTGATTTCTGAAAAATCATTTCCCCCAACGACAGCCAATCCTTTGAAATCGGGAGCTGCTTGTTGAACTTTTGCAGCACTAGTGGGAGCGGCTGAAATTGAATACATTTTTTTTATTTTGTCACGGGAAACAATAGAAAATCTCACAGATGTGAAAAGTCCTGCTGTAGACTTTCGTTTGCTTTTGGAAATCTCGTAGGAAGGCTGGAATCTAACAATATGAAAAAATAATATGAAGCTGAATTACGTAATAGAATTTTAATTATTACATTACGAACGAGATAGCGACTGGTGAAAGACATAACGTAAGTTTTTTAAGCTTTACTGTTTAAAACAAAATATAAGCTAGGAAGGTTAAAAATATAAACTATTTTTCTTTAATCAACCGGCTAACTTAGTCCAAAGGTATCTTTGCTGATTATTTGCTTTGCTTTTTTTGATGGAGTCTACGTCGATTACTAAACATCAAACTTAAATGTCAAAACTAAAAATGGCTACGTTCAATATCGATTGAGTAATGAGTACTGAACTTTCAGTGGTGAGTTCTTTTATGATACGCAACTTTGACAACCCCATCACCCTTTTAAGGCCAGTGGCAGTGGTTTTAAATGGCCTTGTATTTGCATTTGTATTTTTATTCTTTGGTCGTTGGTCGCTCTAATATGAATAGTCCTTAAGAACAAATCTTCTCGAAATAAGGTTATAGCATTTTCACACCAAACTCAAAACGGGGTTTTCAGCTAAAAGTTTTGGAAAACTCGTAAACTGTTCACACCACACATTTACACGTTTTTGTTTGACATTTCAATTATTTTGACAACAACTGGCAAATTGCAAATTGCAAATTGATGCAATTTTTGTGTTACAAATTAGCAACTCATATCATATTTTTTTTAATAAAATGAATTCTACAGAATTAAAACGGATTTATTTGCAACAAGAGAAAAATAAAGAATATATAAAGATTTTGTTCAATATGTTCTTTAAATCTCAAGCCTCTATCTTGAGGAGAAGCCAGAGAAAAACAAATGTGTTTTGAACTCAAATTAATTTTTTTTTTGTTGACAGCATTTTGCCGTCAGCTGTTTTTTTGACGTTTGATTGTGCGCTGAATGTTTCATTAGGTTTGTTTATTAAGTTCATCTTGCAAATCCAACATGTTTTGGACATGTTTTATTTAAAACTTGTGGTTTATCAAAACTTTTGGTTTAGAAAAAATGTATGGGAAAACTTGTGTTTTCGGTATATGTTTTCAGCCAAAACCGATTTTTTCGCGAAAACCAGGTTTTCAGTTTGGTGTGAAAAGGTTATTAGAAACCATTCACTTAATGCTTTTACAGCCTTATTTATATACGCCACATAAAGCCTGCATAAAGTTATACATTCTTTATAATGCCTCTAAACGCTAAAATGTTATTTATAAAACTTATACAACGTTGATAGAGCCATAATAAGCTAAACGCGTTTTGAGTTTGAATAGAGCCTGAATAAGGAAATTATATTGACAAAATGTCATGGTTTCCACGGTATCCATAATAGAAATAAAAAAAAAATAAAAAAGCCTTTTCAATTTTTCCTTTTGGAATGATTTATATAATTAAAATCGTGTTACCATGACTAAACGATGAAGAATTTAAAAAGAAATAAAGATTTTCGATAGAAAATATAAAACAAATTATTGAAATTGTCCGTTCGGACCTCAACAGCGACAATTGAGGAGCCCGTAGATATCCAAGTTCGTCCCAATTTGACGAACACATTCTCTTCCCTTTCGATTCCATGTTGTATTGTTGTCATTAGATATTTATTTACCTATTTCATTGAAAAAAACAGTTGTTGATTTAATTATGACATCTAAATGGAATAGATTTCCCATTTTGGTACTTTTTTTGATATAAGAACTGCATAACTATAATTTGTAGGAAAAATTTTTATAAATAGGAATTTATACAACTTTGAATAGAGCCTACATAAATCCTTATACACTGCATAACTATTCATCTGTTTAGTGGATTCTATTAAATAAGGCTGTTAGTCTTTAGTGTACTAAGACATCTTAAGGACTATTCACATGACAGCGACCAACGACCAACGAATAAAAATACAAATGGGATTTAAAACATATTTGAGCTTAAATTCTTCACAAAATCTTTACAAAAGAATAGAAAACTAGTTAAATTTCCATGCTAGTGTCAAAATGTAACCAAGGGGAAAAAATTAAACAAGATTTTATTCTTTTATATTTTTTTTTTAAATCACATCATTATTTTATAATATGTTAAGAAATAATGAAAATAAATAAAATATAAAAATCTAAAAAAATCATTATTTTACAAGAACTTATATTTCCTGTAAAATTAAATTTGATTTAATAATACTCTAAGCAGAGTATTAGTGATGTGAGACTTCTAGTATCTGATTAGATATTTTTTTTTCATACGAGATGTGACCCTACAGAAAGACAATTATTGTTATTATTATTTTAAAATAAAAAATGTTCAAACTTTCATGTATGTTATTGTTTTCATTATGTGGTTTCCTTCAAGTTCATTGTTGTTTTCCTTGTAGGTTTATTTTAAAGATTTCAGAAAATACGAATTGACGTTGTTTTTTTTGGGTCTCAGGAAATCTCTGAGCAATCCGATATCAGATTTAATATAATTATGAAACACACTTGAGGGCGGAACTGTCATTGCGTTCGAATCTTTAAAACAATAAGTGAAGTTGGCTTCGTTCAATGGTTCGCTAAATGTACTCAGGCATTTTATCTTGGGCATATTCATCAAGCTTTGAGCTATCTCCGATTTAAAAATTTTGTGGTCTGATATATCTGAGCTAAAATAGAAACACAGATTTTTTTAATACTTCTGTGATCTGCTCGGAGCTTAAATAGAAAAACGCCAAATACAATAATATAATCTTTTCTAGCTTGAAAAAACGTCACATTTTAACCAATAATATTGTCAAAATTTAGCCTGTTCTGTAGCAGGATAAAATGTGAATCCGCAGTTCGCGCTCAGCTTGCAGCAATGGAGTTAAAGCGAGTAATTTTCGCGTACGTGCATTGTAAATAAAAACGTTATTGGAAACATCGTTTTGTTGAACACCGGCAAACTTTTTTATTTCTTACGAATGTCTTACCCGCAAGTGTGATGCCACATCGTCAACGCAGCATCACCGCAGGTGTGTGTGCACCACTCAATTTATTTGTTAGTATTGTATGACGCAAATGCAGTTGCGCGTGAATTAAAAAACCATAGAGGTAGACGATTCAAAATTATCATTGGGCACATTCACTAATGTAGTCACTTCGTAGTCGAAAATTAACTACAATGCTAGTCAATTGTAAACTGTCAAATTTTTGACAGATGTGAGAATAAAATGAAAATCATTTGTGATTTTAAAATATATCAAATCAAATATGATTTGGAACAAGATGAAGTTATATGTTTGCAAAATAATTAAATTTAGATCATGTTATAGTGGTTTGGAAAATTAAAATTGTATTTTTATCTAACAGCTGAGAGTGAAATGTCAAAATTGCTGTCAACTACCTGTGAAGTTGAACATTTTTACACTACGTCGGAGGGGAAATTTCAACTAACTTCTTAGTTGTATCTGACCAATCAGAGTGAGTTGACTACTTAGTGACTACATTAGTGAATGCTCCCATTGTATGACTAATAATGGCAAACATGTCTTGGCGACTGAAAGAGTAAAATCCCTTTTTTCTTTTGTGAATTGCGAAATATCCAGACCAAACGTCAAAATAAATCGTTGTATTGATGAAAACACTTCCTAACTCTCAGTTTAGTGCCCGATGAAAACGTAGTATAAAGAAGGAATCTCTATACTTTAAATTATGTCCGAAATTGGGCACTTGGGCTTAACAGGCCGACTACACTAGATATCTGCCAACTAAATCTCTGACATATACATCTGTGAAATGTCTTCTCTCTTTGCTGGGCAGTTTATGTGTTGACATTTCATTCAAGCAAAAGACTCTGGCTTGTAATGTCGTTTTCAATTGGCAATCCGGAATGAGAAGTAGAAGCAGAATCCAAATTGAACACTTTTTGTGAATTCTGAAAAATTTGAAGTTTGGTGTGACTGTATTGGTAGTTTTGCAATCTTGGCTTTTGGTAGTTTTGCAATCTTGGCTTTTTGGAAAACTCCTGCAATAGAAAATAACTGCATCACTTGCATCGTCATCACTTGATGAAGAAGATGAGGAAGACAACTCCAACAATGTTTCTAACAAATTAGGAACAATAGCTAAGATATTGTCAATATTATTATCCAATTTTTTATAGTTTAATTTTAATTTCAAGCAATCACTTCACAGTTCGCACAATTTGTTAATTCAAATATATGACATTTGTCAAGTGTGACATTTAAAATCTTTGAATGTGTGAGTGATTCTGTTTTTGCTTCTGACTTCAAATCCAGAAGAGAAATCTCTTCTTTTTCAGAATTAGAACTGTCACTTTTGCCCAATTGAACCCTTTGAGAATTCTTTTTTTCTGATTCCAGATTGCCAATTGAAAACGACATAAGTATCGCTGGCAAACGTCAAATAGTAGATATTTCTTCGTCAAACAAAAATTGTTTTGGCTCCAACAAAACCTGCCAGCATGAGAATCAAAAAATAATGAAATAAAATGTCAGCTGCACAAAAAAAAGCAACAAAAACAAAACATCTGTCAAATTCATGTCAGACACTATATATGTATAAAGACAAAACCGCTGACATCATGTCATAAGATGAGATACCGCCACTCCATTGGAGATTTCATGTAATGACATAAATTATGTCCTGTGGAATCGGCCTGTAAGAGTAAAGCCATAAACTGATATGGCCAATGGTCATTCCTATGAGTATTTCGGTTGAATTGTTTGAGGGGAGGAAAGCAACTGGAATGTAGGAATAGCTATTAAACAATGACAATAATTAAAAATTTTAGATGTGTTCGAATGGTGCAGTTTAGAGAACGTATTTTAAAACCTCTTTTTTGTATCCTGCCCAAGAGATAACTGCCCAGTTATGTGAATTTTATTCTATTTTTGGAAGAATAAAAGCTTTATAGAGAACAGCCTGATCAGAAGGGGTAAGAAACTGTTTGCATCGGGGAAACAGCATTCCGTTAAATGTTTTTGGTGTACGAAGACAGTTTCCAACACGCAAATACATAAAAAGGAAAATTTGAGGTTAATCCCTTTGATTTCCGACGATTGACCTTGCGAAATTCAAATGAAATGCAGGAAGAAAAATTTGGTCAATAGAAAATGACAATGCGAAAAGGACATCTGTTAATTTGAGCACAGAATAATTCAACATAATGCTGTTGACATATTAGGTTGTGAACGTATCGGTCACGTCGTTGTTTAGCTATGAATTCCTAAACAAACACGACTTTGTTTTAATATTTAGATATATAATAAATTAGTAATTTTATATGATTTTTTCTTGTATTATAATATTAAAAATACAGCGTAGACCGCACAAAGATGATCGGTGGTGTCGTGGCGGTATACATGACGCCTGCGGGCCAGGTAATCGTTTGTTACCATAATATCAAGCATTAGGTATAGTGTATATGTATATGTGTCAATATACCGAGCACTCGAAACAAATGATTTTTCCAATAACAGTGAAGACAAATATAGGTTACCTAACTGATATTGAGGAAAGAATGATTATTGTTGGTTGCATCAAACTTATGTCGTACAGTCATCTACCAGACGAGCCTTCCAGCATAAGGTATTGATCGAAGACGATTTATTCTATGGGAAATTACCTATGCAATGAAGTCCGCTATTTCTCGGCACATGTTTCAAAATAAGGTATATTACTGACGTATATTAAGACATTGTTGAAAATTTAAAATCTCATATTTTGAAATCTAGAAAAAAATTGCGTATTTCAAAGCATTGACGATAATATGACCAAGTTCAAAGGGCGTTCGTCCACCTAAAAAACCAACTAAATGAAGAATTTGATGTAGATGTGATTTTCTCAGTGGTTGAACAAATTTAAACATTTTTCTATTGCGGAAGTGAAGATATTTACTCAACATTTTTGTACGAATATTTGAAATCTAATGTCACATTTGTAGCTAGTGTAAATTGTGGCAATTTGTTTATTTAAATTCTTGCAATCATTTTGTACAAATTTCCAAATGTCACGTCTTATACGGAAGTATGGTAGGTTGTCCGAAGAATTTGAAGTCTAAAGCGGGGTCAGACAGGGCTGCATACTGTCACCAATCCTGTTTTTATTCGTGATAAATGAGTTACCACTATTTCATTTTCTGAAAACTGAAACAACCATTTTAAATTATGTATTATGTATTATGTATTATGTATTTAAAAAAATGTCTTTAAAAATCTAAAATTCTTTGATATGTGTAACTATAAGACTTCACATTTAGTGTCTATGGCATGCTCCAAAAGGAGATTTCTAATTTCTTCCAAGCCTATAAGTCAATTTTTATAAAAAATATGTAGTTCAGCATTTTTTTTTAACATGAAAGTAAAAAAAAAACAGTACAGTAATTAATACACAAATTTGTCTAAAATAGTTTTACGTTTTGAATACCTTTTGGATTAGAAAACTCAAAACAAAAAAAAAAAAAACAAAACAAATTCAGCTTTTATCGTAAAATTGTTTTTTTTTTTATTATTGCATTATTACGAATGTTTATTATTATTTGGTCAAATGTAAAGTTGAATTTAAATACAAAAATACTAGGTATACTTTTAAACTCTTATTTAAATAGTTCTTCTGACTTCTTTTTTTCGTGATCTTATAAAAATCATCTAATATAATTATAAAAACAAATCTTATGTAAAGGAAGAAGAAAGAAGGCCTAAAAAAAAAATTAACTTAAAAAAATATCATTATATATATGTACATACCTACATATGTATGTATGCCTTAATATTCTTTTTGTTGAAATTGTGGGCCATCATATCGGTAGATATAGGTACTCTTTTTTCCCGGGATTCTTTAACGAATGCAGCTTCATTTATTCCATCATTCCCGAATGGTTTTTTCTTTTTCAACTTGGAGCAATTAGGCAATTCCCATGTTTGCAATAATCCTCTTTACCAAGCTTCGCAAAGTGTTTCTCTATAATACACAAATGTGTGTATCAAGAGATACAGAGACCGAAGTGTATGCACCAAATTACCTAACCATTAACAAAATGCTTACTAAGGGGTAGGAGTCACAGTAGAGCAAATTTCCTCATTACCTAACAACTTAGTGTCGTAACCAAAAAACTTTCAACTTCCATATTCCATTGAGTGCTCAACACTCAACTCGAGTGTATCTTCTGTATATCCTGGAGGAGAACCTACATAATTCATTTCGCCTACCCGGTTTGGAAGCAAGGCCCACAAGCCCCATCCCAACATTAACACCATAATAATGCCATTGTATAGATGGAGAAACAACAACAGAAAAAACCGAAATTTTCCTAACGACGACGATGATAGTAAAATCCTAACATTACCAATTTTCGTACAACTATCCACCAGCCCCCACTATTTCCTTCCTTCGAAAATTCGGTGTGTTCTTTAGTTCTATCTTTTGGAAAATTCTTCTTCACCGCATTCTTTGTTTTTATTGTAGTAAATTTGCTACTTAATTTATTCCATCCACATTAATTGCCTTTCCCACTTTGTACAGCATTCCCAATTACCAAAGTTACCGTCGCACTCAGAGACTTCTATCCTTGCCAAACTGCGAGGCCCAAATGTTGGAATTTCTCCCTTTCTCTTTCTGATTAATAGACTTCACTTAAGCCACCCTCATCATCAACCACACCCTCGTTCATGCTCTTCCTGTTCCACTAGCTGTTGGTATTATACAAAAAAAAAAACCGAAATGGAAGTATAAATGTAACACCACAATTTGCTCTAACTAATCGTAAAGGGGGTTTATTTTACTTGCGAGTATTAAAGTATTCTTAATCTTTAAATATAGGGTGTCAAAACATTCTAATGTTTCTTTGGCTGCCATATTTGCTTCCATAATCCGAACGTATCCGTTTTGAATTTTGATCAACAATACTGTTATAAAATTTGATAAAAATGTATGTAAAGGGTGATCCATTTTGAGGTTCCCTACCTTTTTAAGGAAAAAAACACATACAATTAAAATTTAATGCTGAATATTTATTATCATTCGAAAGAACAATCTTTGACATTTATTTTTGAAGATTATCTCTTTCAAATGTTGGCCGCGGCTACGCACGTCTCAGGTGGTCCATCCATTGAGTCCAATTTTCGATGGCTCGTTCGAGCATTTCGACTGTTAACTGGCGAATGATACGCGTGATGTTTTGCTACAAGACCTGAATCGTTCTCACCAGCGTTGTCACTTCACTGCAATTGCAGTAGATCTACTGCATTTTTTTCCAAAAATAAATCTACTGCCAAATAAATAAATCTACTGCGCTTTAAGTTTTTGAACAAAAATTATACTTCATCGAAATCTTCATGAATGAATTTAATTTAGGTCAGTCACTGAAGGCATTCGCTGTCATCTTTGTATATCCAAATCATAGTAGTCTCATGAGCAAGTTTTTTTAGTGGAACATTATGCACATTATGCAGCTTATTCAGAGGGACTTGTCGATTATTTCAATAAGTTTTCTTTCTCAGACGGTGAGCTTAAAATTTAAAATTGATGTTTGTACTTTTTAAGACAATATATTATGATTTGACGTCACTAGAAAACCTGACGTGTCATTTTTTTATTCATATGTTATTGTTTAGTGGCCCTAGTACTTTCAAAATGTGATATAAGTTTTCATTTGACAAAAAAAAGTTAAAATTTTATTGACCAGTGTTATTTATCTTTTATTTTTATTCTTGTTTATTTTTGTTTAAAGATAAGTTTATGTTTATTTTATTTACTTAATGAAAAAATGGACAATCAAATAAGCAACAACAATATTTTTTAATAGCTTGAGTTTCTTCATTAAATTGCCGGGCATTCTAGATTTTAAAAAAAATTGCTGTTTAAGAAAAATCTACTGCGAAAACATAGAATCTACTGCGTCTTTTTTGTGAATCTACTGCGGAAATTTTTTCAAACTGTGGCAACACTGGTTCTCACCGGCATCATTTTTGAAGAAATATGGACCAATGATATCACTGGCCCACAAACCACACGTAACCGTTGCTCACGTTGTTCACGTTGCTCTTCGCCCCAAATCGGCAATTGTTTATATACGCATTGAGCCAGATATGGGCCTCATTGCTAACGAGACGAGCAGGTTAGAATGATAGTGATATGCCGATTCATAATGATATAAGCCGCGTTTTGTTGTTCATTTTATCCTCAGGTTAGTAAAATTTTACATAGAAAACAACAACAAACGAAAACTGAGGAGAAACAAGTTAGTAATCGAGCTCAGTAATTTACTAAGGATATAGTTTCGGCTATTTGACACATTTTATTATTTTTATTTCAAAGCGATATTTTGTTTATTTCTCTGACAGGTTTTGACGTTTGATTTGATTTTTTTTTCTTTTTTCTCTGAAAAGTGTTGACATTTGGCTCAAGGGGAAAGTCAGTTTAAAACTAAGGATATCGTTTTATTGCGTTTCCGATTACTAAGCTAACCTAAGTTTAGCAATAAAACGCGCCTATAATAAGTGGTGGTACAAAATTCTTACTAGCACAAAACAAAAAAAAATTGAAGAGCTATAAATCCTCCGTTTTATTTATGGTTCTTTAAGATCAAAATTCGAAAAAAAAATTAAGATTCAAAAATTCACAAATCAATAAAAAAAATCGTTTATTTTCGAAAGTTTAAGCAAACTGAATTGGATGAAACTAGAAGACTTAAAACAGACGAAAACAAGTAAATAATTGTACACAGAAAATACTTATCTTTTATTTATATAAATTAATTAATAGCCATTAGATAAGTTTAACGTTTTCTGATAAATATTATAAAGAAAAAAGATTTGATTGTTTGTTTGAATTGAATATAGGCTCCGAAACTTCTTGGTCGATTAGTTAAAACTCTTTTTCCAGTGGTAGGATGCCGTACGATCCAAGTAAGCATTGATTGGGATCACCATGGTGATGTCCAGAGCCGATACGCGTGACTACACACTCTGTGCTTATTTTTCCGCGAGGTGATGGTAACCACCGGTAACTGGTCTTGGTCTAGTCTATCCGGACAAGGCTTGCTAACTTATAAGCGCGAATGATGTGAACGAGCCAAAATAGCAAATAATAGGTACCTACTTCATCAGAAATGTATATCTAAATGGATGACATAATACATAATACTCTGATAAAAACATGAGAAGAATGTCATACGGCGGCGGATGAATTCAACATAATGAATCAGCCAACGTGTAGATGGGATGCATTTTTCAATTTCAACTTAAATATTTTGAAATATTGTTATGACTTATGATCATTATAAAAGATTTTCAGAGTTCATCAAATGAGATAAATAGATAGATATATGAGATTCAGGAGGAATATCAATAATAATAATATCTTATATATAAAATTCTCGTGTCACAATGTTTGTTCCCATACTCCTCCGAAACAGCTTGTCCGATTCGTATGAAATTTTATATGCACATTCAGTAGGCCTGAGACTCGGCTACTATCTATTTTTCATAGTCCTATGTGGTCAAGGTGGTCCACCACCATTTTTTTTTTTTTGACAATTTTGTTTTATTTTTTTTTTCAATGTTGCATTAAAAAAATCATGTAACCTTTAATTTTACCCTTCTATCACCGACTTTTAATTTCAATTTAATTTGTTTTTTTGATTTTGTATTAAAAAATTATACTTAGCTAGTTCAGTATTTAATAAGATGGAATTTCCACTTTAAAATTAATGAATTTTAAGTATTAAGTAGGTATCCTTTTCCAGTATTGTGAATTATGGAAATCTTTATGAAAACCGTTAAAACACGTAAAGATTTCCAAATCAAACATTCAAAGATAAAATAAAGTATCATAAATATTTGATCTAATGTAACGTTCCATTTTATACTCCACAGTCATCACCAATATTCAACTTTATTCAGTTTCAGTATGATTTCAAGGAGTAAAATATCCTAACAGTCATTCCAGTCTTTTATTGCCGACATAAAAAAGGATTAAGTTAAGAAATTGACTGTCATCCAGAATAAATTGGAAAACCGAAAGTACGGGCACTAACTCAGTAAGTAAGTATATGATGTGCAAAAATGAGTTTCTGCAAATGCTTGTATGTATACATATACAATATACCTTCATCTAACCTTTTCCTGCAGTAGATTTGTATCTATGTGTGGTACATACATACGTATATCTGAAAAACCCTGAAATGAGAAATAATTGAATTGATTTTATTACATTACCTCTAATAAGCGCTGAAATGGAATCAACTTTAACAATATAGGGATATTGTTCACGAAATAGAAGACATACAATTAGAGCCCTATGCCCATTCTATAACATGATTCTCGGTTAGCAACACCTAGTAAGGCTCAGAGAAAAAAAATTACTTGGGGTTAGTTGGATTTTATTTTCACTGAATTTTTTTATTTCAACATAATCAATGTCATTTTTGAGCGGTTGGGGCGTAGGGCCCGGAGCAAAACCAAATAGAGTTAGAGGGCCCTATTCTTCAATCCCTAACAAAACCTTGGTTAAACAAACACAATTTTAAAAACTTTAGAGTAATAGTCTCACAGGATATTTGATACCTAAACAAAAAGATTGAACAGAGTAAATTCAAAAAATTTTATACTTTCATCAAAAAAAAAACTTGCTCAGGGCGTAACCTGTAAGATTATGCTAAAATAAAAGTGAACTTATTTGAAGAACAAATTTAAACACTGCGAAACATACCGGGAACAATCGGTAATTTTTTTCGTTTTAAATAGGAAAATTAGAGTCCCTAACAGAGAATCGATGGTTAAGTTATACGTTGAAAAAAGTGTCCGAAATTTTATGAAAAACAAAACAAAATTCCAATGGCATCTGAACTAAATATTAGAACCTTATAAATACATACACATGTGTTTTGTACTGAATGCTTTAGTTTATAATGTTTTTATTGCTTAAAACAATGTATTAAATAAACAAATTGTTAAATAAATTATTTTTTCCTAAAAAAACCATTATGTTATTTGAGCATCCTTATTTACAGAGCATGATCTTCAGTACTTTTTAAATATATGTACTTTGAATATTATCCCATAAACATGCTAATCAGGTTCGCATTCTCAAAGTGAAAGCATACTGATCACTCATCACTTGTTTTTTTCTATTCTCTTTGTTTGAGATGAACGAAAAATGCATTCCAACAGAGTTACATTTTAAATACCTTTGCTTTGCCCATTGAAAACAGTACCAAAGAGTTTTTTTCAAAGGATTTTATCATAGAGCTTTCTATTTCCAAGCTTTTGAGAACAATGCAAAATGTTAAGTAGGTATTGTCGATTAGGTTGTATTTGTTTTTTTTTTTTTTTAAATTCATTAAAAAGCAGTTTATTTTTTTCCCTTTTGATCTTTTTGAAAGAATAAGTTATTTTCGCATGATATATCCACATTATGTGCTTGTATTTGTTGAAAAAGGATTTATAAAGTGAAATTTTATTATATTTAAAATGACATAATTGATCAACACTTTTATCTTATATCCAAAACGCTTTGACCGATTCGTATGAAATTTTATATGCATATTCAGTAAATCTGATCGGCTACTATCTATTTTTCATACCCCTATGTGGCGAAGGTTGTCTAATGTTTTTTTTTGACAATTTTGTTTTATTTTTTTGTAATATGTATTGCATTCAAAAATTAATTCAACCCTTAATTTTACCCCTCCTATCACTGACCTTTAATTTAATTTGAATTTATTTTCTTGACTTTGTATTAAAAAATACTTACATCAGTTTTAAAAATTTAAACAAAATAATTGACTTGGTAGCTTATAAGTAAGAAAAATATAAATTTTTGTGTAGTGATTTATGATAAACACGATTAATTAGAAGAGAATTACGTTCCAAGTTTTGTCTAAGAAACAAGTCAAAACTTTATTGAAAATCACTTGGAAATTGACGATTTCAGTACTTCGCCCGCAAGTTACCTAAAACATGAAAGGTAAAGTACTTTTGAACATATGTAGATGAAGTCATTGTTATCTCTTCAACTTATAAAAAAGTATCGATAATCGAGAATTTACAAAAGTTGTAGGTATTCACAAGAAGGAGATGTATTTTTTTTTAATTCATTAATTCTTAAAAACTAGAATTATTATCAATAACTTACAACTAACTTACTGGCTCTAAGCTGACGCTGTAAGTTAAACTAATAACTTAATGCTAATGCCTTTCGGCCTAAGAACTAATCAGTTTTTATCTAAGGAGACATATTTATGCACATTTGATCGTCTTCTAATTTTACTTCAGAAGATAGAAGATTTCTTTCCGTCTATTACATATTTAGTAAGAAAACTATTAAAACAAAGGAAAGCTATAATCAGGGCGTTAAAAAAAATTCTTTATTAAAAAGACTGCTTTTTTATTTAAAGGTTCCAAAGATTGCAGGACGGGCTTTGACTAGTATGAAACATGCCGATGATGGTTCGTGTCTTAATGGTTATGTTTGGGTTTCATGGGTATAAATTCGGAATTTCTAGAAAGATTACTAAATTCTTAAGATAAAGAAGCACATATTTTAACCTTTCGCTCAATAACAGCATTTTGGGAAATAGGAACAAAGCTCAGACGGTTGACGACCAACGCTGTTTCAAATGGTGATTTTGTTACATTTTATAAAAATAAAAACAAATTTTAAAAACATCAAACAATGCTAACACCAATATGTGTTACAAAAATGTAAAGTACTTATTTCATTTAAAGAGTATAATGTGATGTGCTTTTAATCGGTCACAAAGTTTATGTTTGCATTATATGAAAGTATTCTCAATTACCCCACATTTCAATATTAAAAAGTAAGGAATTTTGTCTAATTGATTTCTCTGTAACGATTTTTTTTACTAGTATTTACATTTACATTCTTCAGAACGCATTTTTTAAATAGTTTTTGGGGGTTATGATTTAAAAATTATTATAATTATAATTTCCATGCTATATTGCATTCTTCACAGTCACCTTAGAATTATCAGAACAATCAACGTTGATATTTTAAATTTAAAGTAAAGTTTCTACTTTCTGAACAAAAGCGCACATTTAATGCATCCCAATGTACATTAAAAATCCATTTCATTTCTTCATTATTCGCTTCGCAAAATAAAACAATACTATGTATGTATATGCAGGTATATTAACAAACATGGTATCTTATGAAAAGCCATTAACAAAAGTGTTTAATTTAACATTCTATTTTATACTCATAGCTAAACCCTAAAAAAAAACTCAAACAAAATTTTTCAGTTATGTATATGTACCTATGTATATACGACAAAACAACACAATACAAAATATAAGTATTTGAAAGTATGTACTATGAAACCTATTTATGTATATCTACTCCCCCGCCAAAATATCTTTCAAGTCTGGCAATGGTTAGCGTCCAACATAAAGGAGCAAAACAAAAGCTAAGAATTCGTCCTATCGGACTTAATAATAAAAACTTTAGATAGAGTTATCATTGATACAGATGTAAGCTCAATATATTATTTAAAAAGCAATAAAACGGAATTATTCCATAAATGATACCTATTAAAATAGGTATGTATATGTTAAAGAATGCATTTGATGATTATATTATAAATACATATTTAAGAAAAATTGAATATTGAGATTTCAGACTCGTTTACATTTTTTCTCCAATTTGTTTGGTTTTAAAAGAGTCTGGGATTCGATTTAACACTATCTATTGTATTGCGTAGTATTACATGATCTTGTCAAATAGCATGATCTTGGTGACCCATTGACGTCGCCAAAACGCGATATTATGTGACCAGGAAACTGCTCACGCAATAAAGCCATAATCGGTCGTATTGTGTGGTTTGTTGTCAGCAACACTTGCACTCACAGCAGGGTTATTTTTTAACAATCATTACGATGATGCACTGCACAGGCCTTAGCCCTTAACCTTAAGACATCAGTAACGCTCTCATTCTCTTTGAGTTTAAATGTATTCAAAGTTTTACCGATTGCTTAGTCGGTCGAATATGAGGACTTCTTTCTTGCCTTCGTTTGTAGCGGAGATATTGCCAAATAAACAATAATTTTAATCATGGCGCCTATTCAAGGTCGGTATGATGACTTCACATTCATATTAAATTATGAAACATGAGTGCCATTTTAAGATAAATATGTAGATACATACATACATATGTATATGTGCATATGTATATGAACGTTTGCATGCCCATGTGGTCGGTATATTTTTTTTCCAGAGAGTAACTTTTTAGATATCGACTTGAAAGAAATTTTGTTTTATAGATATAAAAAACTATGGTCTTAAATTGGTGTCAAAATGTTATTACCTAAATTCTATGAGATGAAAAAAAAGTGTTCTATATTTTGTAAAAATGACCCGAGCATATTTTAGGCACTCAAAACTAGTAGGTATTACTTATATAGTTAGATAATTCTATTCGTTCTCAACAACAATGGCAACAAACAAAGACTGTACTTTTATAATGGTCAAGAACAAAATAAAAAGTATATTGCACCTGTTAATTTCAAAAAGCTCAATACATTTGTCCAAATCTGGCAAACACAAAAGCCAATCAAATGCTACAATAGTCTCAAACATGTAGCCATTCTGTTAGCACGCCTTGCAAGGAACAAAAGCGTGTACCTTTGATGTATTGTTAGTGGCTCAATATCCATCGGTAGCAAACAAAAGTAATGAGATATAACACTGAGTTGAACCCACAACAGTATCTTGTAGAGAGTGTTCAGCTCATTCGCTGCACTGCACTCCAATGTGGAATCTCGAGTGTTGAATGGACTACCTTAGCCTAGATTCGAACTTAACGAAATAATCTTCAAACATATCAATAGATATTTACGTACTTATTCTTCATATGCGTTTTGTTTGGCATATGAATGCTAATCCATTAATCCCTCAAATCGGCTTCTTACTTTAATGCCTTGCCGCATATAGGCCCTCTTTCTGTTGTTTGGAGTTTTTGTGTTTGAAGATATTTCCAAAACAAAACAGTTTTTATTTATTTCATTGTGACTATTAATGTACATTTTTTTTAAAGTTTCATGGCGGTTTGGACCATTGGTATTTAAAAACGCATGAGGTACATGTATAAATATTTGTTGACTTGAATGTAGGTTCTAGTATGGGTATCATGTGATAAATTTAAGAAGATTTTAGGATTTTTTTGGCAAAACATCTAACATAATATGTACATATGTAGATTAACCTATATATACATAACTGACAATATGTTGAATGTATATTGGCTATACCTATAGATTGAGAAACCTTGTTCCAATATTTAAAATCATAGAAGAACTTCACAAGCAGGTATGTGCAATATGCATACATGACATACTTAAATATGTATGTTCTTACATTAGTACAATGTTTTGTAGCATAAAATCAAATCTATTTTAAGTTCTATTCTATATATACATATATGTATCTGTATCCACGAGTAAGAAGTATTTCAGTAGCCTCAAAAGCATTTTTTTCAAAAATTAATTAAATTGTAATACCTAATTAATTGCTTACTTGCATAAATTAAAAATATAAATTTTAAACATTTAAAAAATTCGTAGTGGAATTTTGAAATAACAGCAAAGAATAATATTGTATAATGCAGTAAAGACCACAAAAACAACAGAACAAATATTTTTAATTGAAATTTATCATTGAACATTTTTAATCGTTGTTTGATTGTGAATTAAAAATTGTTACTTTAATCAAAAGCCAAAACACTTTTTAATCACACACCTCGTATACGATATTAAATATTGAAATATTACAATGATTTCTGGGTATGATAGATTTTTTCCACAAATAAAATTTATTTCATAAGAAAGGTATGGATTAAATCTATTCATCATCTGACTTAATTTGTTATTAAAGTTGTGATACTCAATATTTGATATTGAAGTGATTGCTATATATGTATTGTCTTTATATTTAATCATAATTAAGAATAAAATATTTCAAGGATGGGTTTGAATGACAGCTAAATCAATTGAGGATCTTTTCCAAAAAAAATTCTTCATCAAGCCTTTTCAGAAAGGTGATATTTTTTTTACCGATGAGTTGGAAATGCAAAGTTCAAATACTTATATAAGGAAGAAAATCCAATATATGTTACTGTTAATCGATTCCTCGCCAACAATTAAAAGGCCATTTCTTTTTTATCTGCTTAAAACATATAATCAACCAAAATTGCACATGATTATAATCATAACAAATGTTTTAAATAAAATAGTTTGGTGTATTTATTTTAACTTATTCAATATTTTTCTAAATATTAAATTTAAAATGTAAGGGATGACTTCTTATCGGTAACTTTCATAATTAAGAAAATGACATGCTTTACAATTTTTGCGATAATTTAGTAGAAAGCACATTTAAAGAATTACTAGAACTTATCAAATTGTATTGTATTTAAAAAAATTTGTTTTTTTCTAATTACATAGTAGTAGTATGTAGTATTGTGTAATTACATATATGTATATAACTTACATACCTATAACCCCAAAAAAAGATAAAAAACGAATATTTTAATTTTAAGATATCATATTCAAACCCTAAAAAAGATAAACAAAGTGCCTGGTTACACGAGCGCACAAAACAATTAATTCACGAAAGAGATAGGACGATTTTTGGAAAGAAGGGGATGGAAAAAAAATCTATCCTTTTCCTTCTTTCTAAAAATAATCCTCTCTCTTTCGAGAATTGATTCTTTTTTGCGCTCGTGTAACCAGGCACAAACATCAGTATACCTACTATCTTTGGCCACCCAAGCAACTGATGATAAATAATAAAAGAATATTTGGTGGCAGAAGACACCCACACAATTTAAAATATGATAAATGCCGGTCGTCTGCGACGCTGCGGTTAGAACTTAAGTACATTTCAATAAAGAAAAAGCAATAATCAGAGCTCCGTCTCTGACATTGTTTTTTAAAAATCCCTTATCAAAAAAGCATTTTTTAATTTATGTATACATACATAATGTATATTCGTATCTATTGATGAAAATGTTTCAGCTTTGTTTTAAATTATGAGAGAAAGATGTAAGATCTATGTACATATACATACATAATTTAATTTATTGTACCTATGCACCTAAAGATGACAAACAAAATTTGAACATTTTACCTGAGCCTACTGTGATCTAGATTTTTAAGAATTTATTATTTGTTGTTAATGCATTTTGAGTTTTATGTGTGGGTTTCAGAATGAGTATATGTATATATTTTTTTTTTTGAAAAGTGAACGTACCGAACCTACTTATCTTTTACTTATCTGTCCCAGGGTTAGAAATTGTGACAAGGATTACACTTGAGGTGCGATATTACATCAAAATTTGTCCTTTTTTGGTTTCTCAATCGAGTCCTCTCAATTGTTTTCAGTTGTCATCAGTTTCTTGTCCCCCGACTCTTAATACTTACATACATATATACCTATTTCTATCTATTGAAGATCTTCCTGCAACGCCCCTTTCTTGGAAAAAAATTCTAAGAAAAAAAAAGTCGCAGATGAATAAATGAAAAGAACATTGATTTTTAATTTCAAGAGGAAAATAAAAAAAAAAAACAAATTAAAGAATGCTTGTCTAATGAAAAAATTAAATGAAATTTGATATTTAAAAAACACTCTATTAGTGCTATTAAGATTTTTGTCACCAAAAGTAGAACAAAGAAAAAAGTAAAGAAACATGTGAGTATCTACCTTTTCCTCCCGTTATTATCATTTCATCGTAGGTGAATCTTAATATATAAAAATTCAATGTCCGTGTGTATGTCTTGAATGAACTCAAAAACAACTCAACTGATATTCATGAAAGTTGGCATATATACGTCATTTGGTCCAACTTAGATGATAGGATAGTTATTATTTAAATTAACTGTCCCAATAATTAATAATTAATAATAAAATTATCAACAACGTTGATTGTTGTTATTGATCGTAGTTTCCATAAGTCTAGAACAGATGGCGCCTTAAGCGAATTTCTTTACAGAGTAGCTTACATCTCAATTTATTATTCGACAGTCACAATTATCTGTTAGCTCCAAATGATTTTAAATACCCACTCACACAAGAAGGAAGAAGAGTTGATGTTAGACCAAGAAGCACATGGAGGAGAACAGTTGAGGAGGAATCTGCGAGATTGGGAAAGAGCTGGAGGTAGCTGAAATACATCGCTGGAAACCGCACACGATGGAGAGTATGAGTAGTTCAGGCCCTATGTCCCGCTATGGAACACCAACGGACTTCTTAGGTCTGAGGACCTAAATAGTATCTAAGTAAATACAGTGAAATTCAATTGTTCGTAACTTTTTCAATTTTTGGTGCTGGTACACAATTTTCATTGAGCGACGCACGTCTGTCAATTTTTTTCAATAAATATTTTTAAACAGGGTACTGTTCCCCTTAAATAGTTTACTACAATACAATTTAACAAAAATCTTATCCACAGCAACGCGTGGGCGGGTCTGCTAGTTTATTATAAATTGTTTAAATATGGATAAGTAGGTACCTACTAATTTTATAGAAAATATTATTATGTTCTCGGCTACAGCTATGCTTGAGCAGTTGTATCGGTGCTTGAACACGGTACTGCCCGGAAAAAAATCTTCACAAAACTTGTCGAGGAAAAATATTTTACGGGAGAAATTTTTTTTCTCGATTTGCGTAGGTACTAGGTTTCAAATTCTAAAAATTATTTTAACTTTTAACCAATGTGTCAAAAATTAAAGTCATGAAATGATTATTGGATTAAATATTGCCATATTTTTTTGTCTTTGGAACAACTTTTGGATTTTCATTTTTCTAATTTACTTGGAGATGTTTTTTTGAAAGCTGTATTTTTCGCTTATTGACAAAGAATATTTTGCACATGGGTTTATTTAACTTTTTCTTAAATTGAATGTTTTTAAAACAAACAATAATTTTGGGGAGCCGTAAATTGAATTTAAAAAAAAAATAAAAACTATGGAGGAATAACTTATAGAATACTTATTTGATAACTTCACTTTTTAGAAACAATGGTTAGAACACTTTTAAATCTTGAGAAAATATAAAAAGCTGAGAAGGGTGAGAAAATGAGGCTAAATTTCTAATATTTTGATTGATTGAAGTCTAAATTTTGTTCGGAACAATTGAAACGACTTGGAACAACAATAAAATTAAGAAAATTCTTAGACTATTTAATGGATATAATAATTGAAATTCTTGGTTCTATTAAATTTGATCATAAAATTAAAAATTAATTATCTTAATAAATTTATCTACATAAATGTATCTTAATTAATTATATACATATGTATATGTATACATATACATATATGTACGTATGTATAGGGTGCCTGGAGGCAGATTTATATTTTCAAAATTAAATAAAAAAAAATCTATTTCATATATGTATTGTTTTATTTGAAATATTAAACGACAGACTAATAATGCAGATTTCATTGTTTGAACATTATGTCATCCAAAAAATGTCTTCCGTCGAGTTGAACGCATACTGTTCAAAACGGAGCCTCGTGTAGAGGTGCGCGATCTAGTTCCTTTTCCGGAACGAACATGCAAGGTTTTATTTTCAGGTCGGAACTAGTTCCTGGAACTATGGTAGATGCGTACAATTTCGTGGAACGATTTGTATCTGCTTGTTTTCAATCCGTTGAGTTTGAGTGTTGACTGTTACGCGCATTCTCGAAAAAAATGGTCCAATTATCCCATGCGTGGATAAGGCGCACCAAACAATTACCCTGGGGCAATGCTATGGCTTTCGGTGTTTCAGTTGAGTGTTATGGGGTTCTTGAAGCCCAGTAACGGGAGTTTTGTTTATTAACGTGCCAGTTTAAAAAAAAAAATGAGCCAGTGTGACATCGTGACTGAGAAATCCGCATCCGCACGATCACTGATTCCAATGACACCATTCCCCCCGCACCGTTTATTACTTTTTGAAATAATAGATAGTATTTACAAACATAAATCTGCCACCAGATACCTTGCACCTATATCTATACATACATATATGCATACAAAAAATAAATTCTTTAGAAAACCGCATCATCAATGCAATAATTTGTAGATTTTGTAATAAATTACATGAATAAGATGTTTGGACCGTTCATTATGAAAATATTTTCGGGAAATACGTATGCATTCTTTTACATATAATACGTATCATATACAATACATCCACAACTTACT
Organism: Scaeva pyrastri; assembly: GCA_905146935.1. Classification (NCBI taxonomy): domain Eukaryota; kingdom Metazoa; phylum Arthropoda; class Insecta; order Diptera; family Syrphidae; genus Scaeva; species Scaeva pyrastri. Next base: position 89,426,546 of record LR989927.1, read on the forward strand.
ATCTGTTTTATGGTTTTCAAAAATTAATTGGTATAGCATCAAAAATGTTTTACATTTTTCAGACACAACGATGAAAAAATAAAAATCAGCCTTCCATTGTAGATACTATAGACATATTTCAGAGATACACATACGTTAACAACACCTTACCAATTTCATTTAGTGGATTTTCGTACTCACACAGAAAAGATGGTAAGTTTAGATTCTCAATTCATTCACTTTGAATGTCCTTATGCGCAATAATAACAGAGTTAATTTGTTAATGGCTTCGTAACAAAAAGAAAGAATGCTTCACAAAGGGCCCCGCAATAGGCTACTACGAGTATCATTCAAAGATGCTCTTGCAGATATAACGCACTAAGTTTTCTCACTTTGTTGCGCGTATTCATTTTAATCAAATGAAGCAAATGTGGAAAATGTTTTATTTTTATTTTTTTTTTCTTATGCTAATTTACTTTTTTTCTGTTGGAAGGTAGGTATGATTGAAAAGTTAAAACCTCAGAACTCAGAAGGGGAGAAAATCGTTTAAACTAATTATTTTTTTCTGATATGATTTTGTCTTAACCGAGTTTGCATAGGCTATTAATTCATTAAAAAAAATACTTTAACTCTTGAAGATCTTCAAAGGCTGAGCCTGAGATGATGGAAACTTTTATCCAGGCTGGATTTTTATCTGAAGCCATTATTAGTGTAAAACATACCTATACGTATACACCTATAGATACAGACATCTCACATCTCGTGTCTTATCTCTGATCAAATGTTATATTGAAAATTATTTTTTCCGATTGAATTTTTTGTATACTCGTATACTTGAACAAATAGAGCCGTCATTTTCTCATACAAATTTAAATATTGAGAACACCATACCCTTTTGTGGATGATCTGGGTAGGATTACCATTGCAAATAGATTTAAAATTTGTTTGCCGCTAAAGGCCCTACAGTAACTGTTGAAATATCATATTTAATTATGACTGGCGCCAAACTATTGAAGTGGAAAATTTACAATAAATAGCTGACGAATTATGAAGGAAAAAAGAAGTAACTCCAGCAGCGAATTGGTTGAACCTCAATTATGTGCTTATATTTTATGTTAAAATGTTCAGTTCGGTGAACAGTGACCCCTATTTCATTTTGCATACGTTCACAATACTTACATGCGTAGATACTTATGTATATATTTGAAAAAGAAAGTTAGGTTAGACACTTTGGGAATCGCTTGTTGTTCCTGTCAAATCTTTGCCTTTCTAGTATCCTACTCTTCTCCTCAATCCTTGCAATGTTATTGGAGCAATATTTTAAACGATTTAGTAAAACGTTAAAGGATAGACACATTAACGATTTTAGAATCGTATGATCCCTTAACTTAACTTGAAAGAGTTAAATTGTGTTTTACTTTTGATTCGTGACTTGTAATTGTCAATAAAATAGTATTAAATGTTTTCTAGTAAAATACAAATGACACATATCTACATAAATAAAATATACATACATACATATGTGCACCTTTTTTATTTTATAACAATTCTAATAGGAATATTACAAATGAAATGCTCCTAATTCCTCGTTAAGGGGTCGACCCATAGAATCCGTAGTACTTATGAGTTGCGCAACTTATGCAACTGACAGCTCGATTAATTAATAATAGTTGGTTGGTTTTGGATAAAAAAGTTACTTTTTGAGAAAATTGAGAAAAATTTAAGGATCCTTTTGGCTTAATCTTCACAACTCAGTGTTACGGTATAGATCTCGACCAACTCTTGACTTCAGTTCAAAAATTCTTTCGGTTGCACAGTTTCGTTTATTACGGAGTTTAAGTTAATCGACAGTATTGTGTACCTACTTTAAACTCCATTTCAGCAAATAAAACGACTTTCCCACAATTAAATTTCAATTTAATAGCTTTTTTGATAGAATTGGGTTTTTGAAAAAAAATATTTTACAATGCACGTCGCGAAATACATAATACATTATGTAGTTTTTTTTCATAGTGCATTAAAATTGACTCCATCAGTAAATCGACATCTAAGTTTTAAAAACGACACAAAATAAAAAAAATCTTACATATTCACCCATGTTCTGCATTTCACTTATTGTGAATTCACTTGGTGAAAGTGAATTTGGGTGTTCCACAATTCGTAATTGTGAATTGGAATTTAGAAAGTGAAAATTGGATTTCTGCATTTCGGTTCATGCCGATTTCTGAACGGATTCAAATCACTTATTTTTTGTTTGTGAATTTGTTTGAATTGGGAAAGTGCAGTTACTTTGTACATATTTCTTCGTCTGTTAGCAAAATGTAAGAGAAAAATATTTATTTTTGTCATTTCAATCTAAAATTACCCGAAAACTTAAAAAAAAGCAATAATTAACTTTATTTATCTGAACAATTCATATAATATTCACACACTCACATTGTGTCAGGTAAATTTAAAACATTTCTGCTTCCTTCTATCCATTAAAATTGCCAATAATATTGCATCCATGTTCAAAGCACAAGAATTTCACTTTAGAAACAAAATAAAAATGGATGATCCTTCAGTTCTGACAGTTCGAAGCAATTTCGAAGTTTTCGAAATCGGTCGAAATCTAGAACATCCAATTTCATTTCACGTGACATAGAATAGAAAGTGATTTCAATTCACTTTCTATCGAATTCCGAAACATGGGCGATTGTTTTTTTTCTAGAAGGACAGGACAGAAAGAAAGAGAAGACAAGAAAAGATAGTCAATGACTTCATAAAAGGGACGTTCTAGACACGTTACGTCACATTACACACTTGAACTAAGTTCAACTAAATTGAAGTCTAGATTGCACATTCAAGCATTTAAGGTTTAGCTGAACTGAAGTTTAAACCTTCACTGTGAAAGTGAAACTGGGGGTAATTTGGGCATAAATTTAAGGGTATCTTTTATTTTTACTAATAAAATCTATGTAAAATTAAGTTCTAAATAATTGATGCAATTTTAGGTTTCCAGTGTTGACTTTTAATTAACATATCTCATTCTCTATATCTATAGGATTCGTTGAGATCCAATTGATCACAAGGAATTTGAAGACATTTTCAGAAATCTACTAACGCTATTCAAACTTAGTTCTATGTCAATCTCGCAAAACACTAACCCTGTTATTGTATCGGGTGAGAACATTCACATCGTTATTCCTTTCCGGAATTTTTGTTTCCCTTGCTATCAACGAACGGCACATGCCATATTGTGCACCGGAGGTCCGTTCAAGTGTTCTAATGCCATTATTAGATTGCACCCTGTTTTCGTTTCCATTGTGTTGTTGCTTTTAATGGGGTTAGGGCCAGGATTCAGTATACGAACGAGTATACTAGTAGGTATGTGCTTATTATTTTTTGTTATGTTTTTAAGTTTATTCAAAATAATATGTTGTATACATATGTTGTCTATACACTGACAGAAAATCATCAAAAACAAAATCTTGTTATTTTATACCTACATATGTATGTAAGTGTATACTAATTCCATATTTACTTAAATGTTTAATTTTTCTGCCTTAAAAGTCTCGTGAAATTAAAAAATCTAATTTAGCAGACAAAATAGCACCATTAAAATAACAGTAACGAGTTCTTTTACCACACAAAAAGCATGTCTGGCCTTCATTTTTGAGAAAATAAGTCGACCAGTGTCGTTTTTTCTTTAGACTTACCGTTTACCATTTTACTTTCTTGTGGTAATATCTCTGTTTAAAAAAAAATAAAACTTAAGTCGACTTAATCTCGAAACATTTACTAAATTGCATAAGGAAAAACAACAAGAACTTTCAAAACTGATCCCAAAAGTGATTTATATAATAATGTTGTTTTTCCTTATGTCACAGATTTACATGGATCGCTTCAATTACATATGTATATTTTTTTGTACTGATTTTTAATATTTTCTTCACAATGCTTATAATTTATATCTATGGCTTAAACGATTTGTATATATGTATAGAGTTTCTCACTTTTTTTTAAATCGCTATATCTTAAAATTTAGACCTGTTACTGTTTTTAACAGTTATATAAAAAAGTTTTAAATTTGTTCCCTTGTGTAATTTATATATATGTACTATACTTACATATATATTTCTATAATGTATTCTAAAAATTGAAGTACGCTGTTAAATTGGAGAATGTTTTATTTGCTATAGAAATCATACAGAAAAATGAAAAATAAGAGAAGTCTCAACGTTAATATTATGTGCTCAAATTGGTAGAGTCACGTAAAAAATTCAAACTTCGAGACTGATTCGAAAAAAAAAAACAAAAATTTTTAAAAATTAACAGTCTATTATACAAATATAGAGTATACCAAACGTTTTCTTAAGTCGGATTTTTTTATTGGAGCACTTAGATTGCACCGCGGCGGTGAAAACCATGCGCTTAAAAAGGTTGTGAAGCTTTCCGATATCGGTAAGTTCTTCATATTTGATTATGAATTTTAAGTCAGTTAGTTAGAGTTTTCTCTATTTTGCAAAAATATATTGTGAATTGGACTTTATTGGTTCCTGTAAGAAAGGTGTAGTGTTCACGAACTTGACTTGATGCTCTTTCATTTATCATTACCCTAAACATATATATATTTTTCCATTTTTCTATCAGTGTATACATAACATTTTTGCATAGACCTTTTTTTTTTATTTAGTAGTGGATATTTTTAAGTGAAATCATATTATCCTTCGGTTTGGTCGCGATTACGCCTGGTAGGGTTTTATTAAATTGAAGTTTATAAGTTGTTACAAAAACAATTCAACCAATCAACCCTTAATGCTCCGCTGTGCCACGCCGCAATGTTTAAATCCAAAGGTACCTATGTATGTACATTGTACATACACATGTATATCTTCCAATTAATGTGATAAAATTGTTTATTTTCGTTTTAATAAAATATCCTGCGGTGATTATTGTGAAGTTGCAACACTCAAATCGATGATGATCTGTTTTCGCGGAATGCGATTTGACGAAAGAGGATGCCACTGTTTGGGCATAATAATGAGCTAAGGGTATGTTTCAATTAGACCACCTTGAAATTGCGTAATAGGATTTTCTCCCATGAATAAAAATACATGAACTGAGAACGCACGGGATGTTTAAAGGATCATGTAGGTATGTACCATGGGTACTTTTTGATTCATTCAACAAAAGGCGATATATTTTTCTTTTAATTTCCTTTGAACTAAACAATGTATATATGTATAATATACCTCTATATGCTATGCATTAGGTACGATGTTGCTTTTTTGAGGTGCGGTGCTTAAAGGATGTCGTTTGCAAAGATATAAACATGGCATAGGTACTATTCTTATGCAGTCATGCGAAATGATATTATTTTTCGATGAAGGCATCTAAGACTATACATATGTATAGTTACAAAAATATACCTAGAATATTTTGTCCGTTTTTTGTGCGCCAGTTTGGTTAATCTTTTGAGTTTTCTAGAAAGTTAATCTGTTGTATTCTTTTAAATAATGTACATATTACATAGATACGCAATTTCTTTGATCTTTAAGATTGTAATGAAAACCTCTAGCTTCTTTTTAATTAAAATTATAGAGGAGGTTTTAATGTATGTGTACCATTTTGGTAAAAAAAAACTATAACATCAAAAATTGAATTTTTTGATAAATCAAAATAGCGGTGTCTAGTGGAACATATACAAATCTATTTCGACTTAAAAATTTCAAATTTTGTACTCTACTTATGTAATTGTTTAATTTGTATTACAAGATTATAAGAGATTTCTTTTACAAATGATAAAAAAAACAATAAAATTAAACATATCTAGTACATATTATTATTTTATTCAAAATAAAAACTAACTTTAAATTTACTTTAAATACTACTTTAATATTGTTACAAAATTACTTAAGAAAAAACAAAATTTAAGAATAATAAGAACAGCTTTATATGAACACAAAATGGAAAGCAGTTAATTTTTTAACTTATAATGATTTTTTTCTAGGTGAAAATTTAACAAATACATAGTAATTTTTTTATTATTTTGTAAAAAAAGACTGTAATTTTATTTTTTTTCTTAATTTTTAAAGTTATAAAACTCGTAGTTAAATATTTCCTGATGGTGTTACCTTTTTTTGATTTGAATATAATTTCTATTTTCATAGATTAACTACAATATAAACGCAGCTTGCTCTTTTATTTTTGATAATACCAATTTTGATTTCTTAGTTGAATTTCACTAGAAGGAAAACTATGAAAAAACCTTCATTTAATATAAAGGTGCTAACTTTAGTCATTTAGTAAAAGTCTCAATACATTTTATCTACTAAATATGTTTCTTCTCAGTTAAAAAAATTCGAAAACAAAATTTAATATCAAAGACTTAAATGTTAATATGGAAAGTGAAGTACTGCTGACTGCACACATCTTGAATGAACTTAAAAGATAATTTGTCTCCTTTTTTAAGAGTTTAATTAATTACTTGTGAAATCTTCGCGAAATGAACTCTTAAAGTTTATTTCACTCGTTTATTTAATTGGCCTATGATGATCAACTTTCTTACATGCAATTACCTAATAAAAACCTAATATACATACATATATGTTTAGCTTAAATATTACATATTTTGTTCACACTACGTTTCCAGTTTTTTGGACTTAAAAATGATTTTATTACCATGAATTTGTGTGAAAATTTGGCATTACGGAAAATATTTAACTTTAAAAGAAAATCAGTATTTAAAAACAGTCCATAAAGACTTTATAAAATTAATTTAAGAAATATGTACTATTGTTCTCCATTTTCCAGGCCGATGCTATCAAAACCAATTTCAGAATAAATAAATTGAAATTTACTGATTTTAAAGATAGTTTGTAGTAAAATGAAACAAAAGAAGAAAACAATAAAATTGAAAATCACAGCAACGATACAAAATTATTTTTTAGAAAAAAACAGTGTTCATAATTTGTATATGTATTTGAAAATTAAAGAATTGTGTTCGACCTTAATTTTTCCAGAATTTATGTTAATATAAACTTATTTTTTTTACAAGAATCGGACTAAATAATTTTTTTTAATAATAAATAAAAATAAGAACTCCAGACGAGGTCGATTTTTTTTAATCATATTAAAATGGAAAATTGATGATTTTTTTTTTTTAAAGTAATGTTTATGTTCTTTCGATACTGGGTATCTCTATCAACATACATATCTTCATTTCAGTTCAACTTTATGTCCAACTTCTTTTCTCCGAGCACTCAAAGAATATAAGATCAAGTAGCTTTTTCTCTTCTATAACAATTTTCTTATATAGTATTTTCTTTTGACAGGAGGTGTATTTTTGAACGAACGAATTAACTTTAATTCTCGCTTTCACATCGGAGGTATGAGTTCAACAATGTGCGTCGTTCACGGGAATTACAGTTTCTTGTATTTACGACCCAAAATGATCCGGATTTTCATCAAAACCTTAATTTTAATGATTTCATCTTATAGAGATAACATTAATGATTAATAAGAAGAATTCCCACATTCTGGCATTCGAAAATTCAAGAACAATTGTTGAAAAACTCGGCGAAGCATCCTAGTCTCGCAACCATATGTAATATGTATTTATATAAGTACTTCCAGAACATCGTCCTGCAGAGCCGCCAGTGGGAGTGGCAATTTTATAAGAAAACTTACATACAATTATTAAAAAATAACGGTAGGACCTGTAATACCTTTTTGAAAACCCAAAAATCTTCTTTTTTAATTTTTTCCTTAAATTAAGTTTGTTTTGTGAACAGTTTTCGAAAAATTTATTTTCAAATTTCAAATTTTGAAAAAAAAAATAAAATCTTAAATTCTTTTTATGTAATGAAGTATATTTTTTTCAAAATTCAATGTTCTTAATAATTCATAGTAAAAAACTGATAACCGGATGCCGAAATGTATCTTTGTTTTTAAAAATAAAAAATATAGGAACTAGTTTTTTTATGAAAATCTCTTTTTTGTTCTTTGTTCTATCTATTTTTATAACTACCATAACGGCAAGAGGATAATTCTGGCAATAAGATTTTTTAACGAATTTCTATGAAACAATTTAAAACAAGCAGAGGCAATTTAAATTTTGAATACTTTAGATTTTTTTTTTAAATAACAATAATACCTTCAATTAAGAATTATACATTTTGTTAGAGCTAAAAGTCTTCTCTTGTATCAGCTTGTATTTAGATCAAGTGAAATAAATTCATAGCTTTCGTGTATATTTTGTATTTTGTTGGCCAAATTTTTACTTTATGGTTTATATGTATGGTACTCAACAACGTATAATATCTCTACAATTGCTGCAAGTTCTGCATGAGGCATATAATACATTTTCGCCAGTCTTCGCCAGCACTCCTTCATACTTCTGCTTCCATACGTGTACTATAATACCATGAATTCTTCGATGTAAAGCTGGCCTGGATATGTCATCATCTTCCGGGGTCTGTATATTAAGCCGACTTACAGGCATTTGCCTAGGCCTGGGGCGGTACAAATTAGGGTCGGAAAAGTCGAGAGTAAACTCCTTAAGTCCTAAAAAATAAAATTTTGGGAACACTTAGTTTTTATCATTATAGAGTTGGCAAGAAATACCAATACAGTATCTGTATCTGACTATCTGTATCTTTACCTGTATCTGTATCTACATAATGTTGGACTGGCATACAAACGGAAACAACTAAGCTAAAAATTTTACACTTTTTGTGCTCTAGAATAATTTGGTATGAAACCTTGAATAGAATAAATCCCGTCAGCAAGCTCTTACAGGGTAAGGATTTTAATTTAATTTCGGCTATTAGAGTGATAAAAACACCAAAATTTATTTTTTGAAGTCGCGAACAGATGAATATATTAAGGAAGTTTGTGAAAACGCCAAATCATTAGCTGCGGAAATAGATAGAGAGGTCTTAGATTTCGAAAACGTTCCCAAACATCGTGCTTGAAGAAGAGACAATTTAGTTATGAATGTGTTGATGAACCAATTATTGATCCAAGGCAAAAATATAAGGCCGAAGTTTTTCTTTTTTCCACTTTGTGGACACTGCCATGAACTCATTAGAGTTAAGGTTTTGTTAAAAAAATTAGTTTTTATAAAAGAATGCCAAAAGATGAATTAATTAATAATTGCAAAACTCTTGAAGACATTTTGACACATGAAAACACTTCTGATATAAACGGAATAGAGTTTTCAGAAGAGTTGTGAGTATTGTGTATGACTCAAGATAGTCCTTTGTCACCACAAGCAGTTTTGAAATTTATTACGGATCTAAGATTTGGTCCGAATACAAGTACAGTCGACGCCGTTTATAACGACTAGGGACTAGGCAAAACTGATCGCTATAGCCAGCGATCGTTATATCCGACGCTTCTTGCACTAGTACAAATTGTATATGAAAACCAAACAAGTGATTGAAAAATGGTCGTTAAAAACTTTCTACGGTCTACCATGACACAGCAACGATTGACAGGATTAGCTATTATATCAATAGAAAAAAATGTTTGCGATGCTATTAATTTGGCAGAAGTAATTAAAGATTTCGCAGAGAAAAAAGTACGACGAAGGCTATTTTAGCCAAAAGACTTTTTTTATTACATCCAAATATTTATCTTCAATTGGTTTTTTATTGTATTTTTGAGATATAAGAATATTGTTTTTGTTTTTTTAAATGCAATATTTATTCTGAATTTTTGTTTTGTTTCCAGAAATTATTCTTTCGTTCTTTGACTTACATAAATTAAAACTGAATTTAAAATTGATTTGTTTGTTTTTTTTTTTCATTGATTTAAACATTATGAATAATATTTCATTTATGTACATGTCGATGCAAGGAAAAATACAAACATTGGCGCAAAATTTTAGTCGATTTAGTAATATGTTAAATCAATTTTGTTAAATCAATTTTAGTATGATACTAGGTTAAAAAGAGGATTTTATAAATTTTAAATGAGTTTAGTATCGTACTACCTTCTTAACATTTTACTAAAGTTAAAATCACCAAATAGCTACTTTATTTTTTTAGTATCGAACTAAATATATTAAGGTATGTAATATGTATGATTTGCTTGCTGCATGATCTGTCAACATTTGGATTTGTTCAGATGGGTTTTTTTTTTAATAAAATGGTTTTAGCATGATACTTAGCAAAGTGTTTAAAATTTAAGAAAGGTTAGTATAGATTAATTTGCATATTACTCCTTTCAAATCGAATGTGCAGTACAGGCCTTATGGGATAGCTTTTTTTATCAGTAACGCGCCTCAAATTCGTACCGTACTGAATTCAAAAGTATCCTACATAAAAAGTTCTCACCCGCCTATGGATTCATGACTGCATCTGCCACAAGCCAGCATGCCCTGCTCCTGCCAGGCGCAAAGTCAAATGTGCACGACTCATTGATACATTTTAACTTTCATTTTAGGTTTTTGTAGATGAGCTCTTGTTTTTAGAGTTTTTTAAAACTTTTAAATGGTATGGGGTTAACATAGTGTTTGTTTTAAGTATTTGCATTGGAATTTACGGGAAATCTTTTGAAATGCAGTTAAAAAAATATAAGCTGTTTACACCATTGAAAAATATTATTTGCTAAGATTCTCGTACCGTGCGGTTGGTGCAGTGTTAATTCGTGTATTTTTGAGAATTTCGTTTTGAGGAAAATTTAAAATCTATATATATAAAAATGTATTGCTGTTCGTTAGTCCCGCTAAAACTCGAGAACGGCTGAACGGATTTATCTCATCTTGATGTTCGCGGAGGTCTAGGGAAGGTTTAAAAGGTGAGAAGAATTCGAAATATCCCATTTCTATCTATGTATATATAAATAACTCAAGAACGGACTCACCTATCTAAACCAAATTTTTAAGCTTTGTTCGGACTATTTAGAAGATTGTTTATGGTTTATTTACACATAACACTACCTTTACCGAAATATAAAGGTTATATGCATCAAAAAACAAATTCTTAGTTTTTTTCTTTTGTCAAAAATATAAATAAACAAAATTAGAAAAATTTAAATATAATTTCTTTCAAAAAATGACGACTGTAGGACATCACACTCAAAACAAATTCGTGCAGTGCTTCCCATAATGTCCATAATGCACTTTTGGTTCATTTGGGTGGGTTAAGCCCATGAATTTGCTACGAACTTAAAAAAAAATCCAGAAAAATGCTGGCCCCTCGTATATCGATTTTTGGTCCAGGAAAAAGTAAGTTGTACATGTACATGTGTAAATTTTTAAGAGTGTTAGTCAGTCAAATAAGCACTTCAATGTTCATATGTATGTATTTATATCTGAACTTACTATGTACAGTAATTCGTTAAAATAAAAACACTACAAACTTTTGGTTTACGTAAGACGGGCAAAAATCGTTAGACGATGGGTCAAATTTTTTCTGGGATCGGCTTAATGTTTAGCGGGGAACATAAGATATCATTAAGACTTCGGTGAATACATAAGGGATATTATATTTAGGCTAAAGTTTTTTGATGATTCCCGTTGCTACTTTATTTTTATCTATGTATACTATTATTATAAGAAGGAAATAGAAATCCTTATTAAAACAATTTTTTTATAAAAGAAAGTTTATTCAAAAAATATGAAAAAGTCGGGAAATTATTAAAATCATTTTTTAAGTAAAAACAGAAAAAATTAGAAAAAGTTTTGCATTTAATCACGTTATTTAATGATTTTATATGACGCACATGATTTTAGGAAAAAATGTTTTTTGTTTTACATTATTGTATTACATATTCAATTATTTACTGAACGCAAATATGGCGGGATAAGTTGATGAAATTTATAAAGAATATGAGACTAAATTTGAACTAGACCATAGCAAGGTGGAGCTTTTTTGTAGAGCTTGAGTTTTCCACAAAATTTTATCTACACACTTTTTAACAGATACTAACATAATCCATAAAAAGAAAAATTTTAAATATTAAACCGTGACGTGGTCACGTGGAGATACTGTCTAAAAACCTATCTTTAAGCGCTCGTCATTTCAAAGATCGGTTTTAAGCCTTTATTTTAGCCAAAACATTGTTTTTAACCCAAAACCATGATCATATCCGTGGGAAAAATTCTTTAAGAAAAGTATAATACAACTTCAAACTAAGCACTTCGAAAAATTGAATTTTTTCTACTACGTCCCCACTGTGTGACGTAGAGGTGGAGAATTCATTGAAAATTATTACGCTATCTATGTTTTATTACTATGTACTCTTGAGTTTATGCTAAGACGTTAAATTTGGGAGAGACGAAGTTCGCCGGGTCAGCTAGTATAAAATATAAATAACATATAAAAACTCTGAATTCTGAAATCTTGACATTTTCGAAATATTTATACTTAAGATTTCGAATTTTGTAATTGATATAACCGAGTTGTAATTATATTAGATTCTATATTGAGGGATTTACATTTTACGTATTCTATTTTTTTTTTAAATAAACATTTTTATTTTTAACAATACTAATAAAGCATAGACGGAGAGTTCTTTTCATTTTCTTGAAAGCTTTCGCAATTTTATTATATGCACTACGGTAACGCTGACCAATTTTTTCTTTCACACAACTAAAGAGAATTCTTCTGAAGATAGAGTGAGATAAAGACGTCCTATCTTCCCTGTACTGCACATTCGATTTGGATGAAATATTAAATTATTAACTGGTATCGTGCTAAGGCCTTAATAAATAGGTCGTTTAAAATGTTGCCCCATTATGTTTAATATAAAATAAGTAATTACGGAAATAAACATTGTTTGAATATTATACCAACAATACATATAAGTACGTGTGTACATAAGGTCGCAATTACTTTGTTTGCCTTTTTAGGTTTGATTTTTAGGGACGGCAAGAAATAGGTACTTTTGCCTAGAGCGGCAAAAAGCTAGATCGGGCCCTGACATAGGTATACGAGTTGATATTGGTAATTCAGTAGGTACGTTCGTGCATTCGTCCTTAGGCTCGATTGCTGATGCTGACACCTCGAACGCCTAGCCTATTGGAACATTTTGAACTTCCACAATCCTTTAAATCACTGGGCTGATATCTTTCAAAATAAAGGTACATACATACCTATTTTGACATTCCAGGAAGAATTCTGTAGTGAAGGCTGAAAGTCATGACACCTATCAAACAAAAAATATCTTGCATGCAAGACAAATCAAAACAAAACAAAAACTTAAAATTTGATTAATTTGGTATTCACACATATAAACATCTACATACATACCTAAAATACTTCTATTGTTGGTGGGATACCTACCTAAGAACCTAAATAAACATGTACATATGCTTGTATACATGCTCAAATTCGAATTAAATCAAACTCAATTAAAAGCTGCTATGTACTGTACATACAGTGGCGACAAAATAAATAGCACATGTATTAAAAGTCTTTTTAAATGAAAAATGTTTGCATTTTCTTCTGCCTGAAAAGTTGTTTTATTTATAAATAGCTAAAAACAAAGGTAATTTTCATTTTATAGAAAAAATAATCTATGTTGAATCCATAGGAAAAAAAAACAACAAAATAATGTAAATAGTTCAAATAATACTAGGACAAAATAAATAGCACACTTCATTAATAATAACAAGAAAAATAAATAAGCAACAAAAAACTTATCATAATTTACAGAAAGATCGTCAATACTTTTTCGGGTAACCCTTATTTTGAATTACGGCTGCATACCTGCCATTTATAGACAAAATGAGACTCCTGAATCGTTCAACAGGTACTGAATACCACGCTCGCTAAACTTCCTCCCAAAATTTGTCCAAATTTGAAGTAGCTGATCTGTTTATCGTTTTGTCTACCTCATTCCATAAATTCTCAATAGGATTAAGATCTGGAGACTGGGCTGGCCCTTCCATTTAATCGATTTTTTGGGTAGATAACCATTGTTTCACAGACCTAGTCGTATGCTTCGGATCGTTATACTGCTGAAATTTCCACTTCAGTGGCATTGCCTCCTCAGCATACGGCAGCATCGTGTCTTTAAGGACCTCCTTATACTATATTTGGTCCATAATACTCTCTATGCGATCGAGAGGACCCACTCCTTTCCAAGAAAAACACCCCTGAACCAGAATTCCACCTCTACCATGCTTCACCGTCTATATTGCTTATTTTGGGATGTGTGCCTGCTTGATCCCAAGTCGTTCATATTTTTTACCATCATATCCAAAGCCGTTGAGTTTAGACTCATCGGTCCAGAAGACATTTTTTCACCAACTATGGTGTTTTGAAATGTGTTCCTTTGCAAATTTCAATCGACGCAAAAGGTTCCGCTTAGAAACGTAGGGTTTTCTCCTGCAAATCCTTCCAAATATTTTTTTCTCACGCAGTCGATTATTAATTGTGCTTACTGACACATTAACTACAAGATCGTGTTCAATTCCATCTTTTATTTTGGGAGCAGTCATGAAGGGATCAGCTTTGCTTAGGCGGGCGATGGCAATATCTGTTCGTGGGGTGGTTTTTCTGGATCGATTTTTGCGAATTTTGTTTTTAGCACCTACTTCCTGGCAATCGTGAAGGGCATTTAAAAGTTTTTTTCCAGGAACATTCCAACTTAAGCGCGATAACCGAGTTAGTGTGACCTTCTGTCTTGAAATCGAGAACTCGTAGCCTGAAATCCTCTATTAAATGTTTGTCACGTCCCATACTACATTTTATCATTATAATTTAAGCAATATAACGTAAATTAAAAAAAAAAACTCTTATCTTTTTAACTTACCTTCAAAAAAGTAAGAATAATTGTATAAATTAAAAAAGTGTGCTATTTAAAATGCCTTGGCTCGAGTGCACTCTCTTTACTATTTGACTTACATTTGACTTTGTTTATAAAATAATTGCAAAAAAATAATATCCCGTTAATTTACATTGGAAACCCAGAACAATCCATACTTTGCAGTACCGGTATCAAAAGTGCACTTGTAGCTTAAAGCCTAGAAGAAATTTCTACTAGAAGTGTGCTATTTATTTTGTCGCGACTGTACATAAGTATGTACATACATATATGTACCTATCTGCAAAATTAAAAAAAGGTATGAAAATTGTAGACATACCTATATGTACCTACTCCACTTATGATTTATTTGGGTTGTTGGAAATCAAATGTTCCAACTCCATTTGACCGATGACCAGTGCAACTGCATCAACAACAAAAACACTGAAACGAATGATCTATTCAAAAGAGTAAAAGAAAAAGTAAATGGTTAGAGAAAATTCCCCAACACCCACTACCGGCACCAAAAAAAATCTCCCCAATACCACTTACAAGAGCTATTATTTAAAGAAAAGATAACATAAATGTTTTTCAGGTTAAACACGATACGATGATCGTTTTTCTCTTTAGATTTCGCACGTTTCCTTTATTTTATTTTTTGCTCGCTTTAACTCCTGCTTCATACTGCTCGCTCTGCTCTCTCCCTGTGTGGCCGTTTGCTAGAGTGGTCACAAAGTATCTAGTCGTAAAAGTTACCATATAGCATTTTCCTATCTACCTTCAAAAATATAGTTACAGATACATATATTCTTGGCTGTGATAATAATATCCTTTCAACAGGATAAAAGAAATTGCGCATGAATACACTTCAGAATTGCTTTCCTCTAGCAGATATTTCAAGAAGATTGGGGAGCTGAGGAGGCGATACGCTTGTTGAGTAAGATTTCTCTGATTTCGCTCACCTTCTCAGGGGTTTTAAAAATATTTTTTGTGTTCCTATCTTCCCTTACCGCTAGAATGGTAACATACAATATAAGTATGTAGATATACATTAAACCTAAACACACACTTCAATGTGGCAATAAAATGAACTCGGGAAAACCGCCCCATTTTCGTTCGGATTGGCTAGGAGTTTTCTGTTCGTTTGGAAAAAAGAAAACACACCCCTAACACACAATATGAGGGGTGTTTGCACACACAATCAAATTTCAAGTGGTTGCAGGATAAAAAAATAAAGTAAACAAAAGGATACAATTTCTTCGGCAGCCAGTTCGTTTGTCAGACTGGATTGTTATTGTTTTTGCTTTTTAGCTTCAAATAAAAGCGAAAGCACTTTAAGAACTCCAACCCTTACTTGTTAATTTATGCCTTCATGTTTGATGTGTGTAAATGGATTTAGTGCGAGTAGGGGTGATGGAAAAAATGGCTGCTGGTTTCAAACTTCACTCACAATGTTCAAATTCCAAAAGGTTTCTCTCAATTTACTGTTGTATTTGTGTTAGGAATGAATTTCTTTGCTAACAAGGGTGAGTTTGTTCTTGGTTTTTCTCAGTTTGTTCATTTCATTACTCTCGCCTAGTCTAATAGTGGGATCGTTTCGTATGCCTCCTCAAAATTCATTTTGCTTATTCTAGTGGTCGTAATTTATTACCGTACCTGTCACACAACAAACAATTTCTTCTTGGTTTTTTGTTTTGTGAGTACCTACACAATTCAGATTGATATTTCACTGTGTGTGCACGGAGGGGTGAAATTTTATTTCGTTCGTTCTATAACGATGACGACGCACGACGACAACGGCATTTAATTTGATTTTAAGTATTGTTTTTTTCTCAGAGCACATTTTTATAACGTTCCTCAGCTCTTTGTTTTTCCTTATCTTGTTTATCACTGTCACACAACCTTTGAAAGGATATGGTTGTCCTTTTCGCATTCATTCATTGGGGTGAATTTTTGTGTGTGAACGATTGGAAGTTTTTTCACCCTCTATTCGCAGTCCGTCAGTCAGTCAATACCTACGTACATAGAGGATTTTTTTGTTTTTCATCCCTTAAAAATTAAAACGTGTGAGTATATTTGTTTTGTTTATTCATTTTTTTGGCATTCGGGTGCCTATGAGGGCCTAGGCTAACTCTCTGCTCTCATACTATTGGAAATAAAAAGAACTCTGTCGACAACGGGGGTTAAATCATTTTGCACATCGATGGTAGCCCGTAAAGGAACATTTTATTTTAAATACGACACGTTGTTGAAACAGTGCACATGTGTTTTCACGCGGTCTCGATTCAATAGAAGGTATAAAACTCCGTTCTATATAGAAAATACCTACACTGAGTGCTCGGATTGTCTTTTTTAATAATTATAAGAGGTTTAATCACTGGATATTTTATTGAGACTAGGATTGTGTCGAGTACGCAGTGCTAAAGTGTTTTAAACAAGTGCCGGATTCCATTTCGCGAGGTATATAAAAAATAACTTTCGATATGGCAAATATTTTAAATATTGAAAATATTTTATAAATTAAAAAATATCGCACAAGTTTGAGAAAAAACATCTTTCAAAATTATAAGCAGACAATTTGTGATACAAAAAAACCATCAACATGTCTTCATCTGAAGCTGATGTTGATATAAGTGTCGTCTCAAGCCCGGAACCAAGTCCGCAAGGCTGTGCAAGTGGCGGCGGTGAAGAGAGTCCTTGTCGGTTGAATATAGGGCCGTCGGTAACGTCAACGCCTATTAGTAACCATAATACAACAATACCCGCTCAGCATCCATCAGTCACATCAGTTGTACATCATCCTCTACACCATCACCTGACACTTAGTCATCCGGTGCTGCACCACCCAGGCCTAATAGTTAGTCATAGTAATTTTAGTCATTTACACAGTCAATCACATCAACATGCGCATCCTCAATTGCATCAACACCACGGAGTTCATATGACAGCTGCTGCAGCGGCGGCAGCAGTAGCAGCAGCAGCGGCAGCCAGTGTTGAATCTCACATAAATCCTGCAACTGCGTCGGGTTCATCGCCAATAGGATCACATCCAAAATCCGAACCAAAAGTGGAGTCTGTTGATTCAGCGACGGTGAAATTCGATGATCGGGATTCAAATAGCAATAATTGTAACAGCAACAACAAAACTAACTGCAACGATTCGAGTAGTAAATCAACGACGGGGAATGGATATACCAGTTTTTCCATATCAAGTATTCTGAGCCGAAACGATTCAATTAAAAAGTCAAACAGTATGTTACTTAATAATAATAACAATTCATCTTTATTCACACCTATACCACAATTACCACAGTCTGGTGGTGCTACTGGACCTCAAGATGCTGCAATGTTATCAAGGTACATTTGATGATAAGAATTTTTATGTCTATCTTTGGTTTTAGTTAGGTATCTGTTTTTGATGATTTTTTGTGTATGTAGTTTGATTCTCCGTTAGAAAAGGTTGATATTTAGAGAATTTTCCCACTCAGCATACAATTTTTTTTTTTGGGTTTTTACATACTTACAGAATAGCTTAGATAATCAATATAAATATAAATAATAAATCAATAATAAATATGATGGCAGTTTACTAGGCCTACATAGACACCAATGGTATTATCTTAGAAGCAGACATGTCAAATAATAATCGACAGAGAGAATCGTTCTAAAATTCTGATGAATATCTTTTAGTCAACCCAAAATTGAACACAAAAATTGACAACAACAAAAAAAGCTTAATAGATGATAGATGAATTGAAACATGTTTCAACAATTAAAATTGTATGGTATGATCTTTGGTGAATACATTAATAGATACTTTTATTATCATTGAACAACATAACATTGTAGAAAAATTAAAGTCTACTTATACAAATCTACATTTTTTAAATAAAAAATATATGTATGTATCTCAAAATATTTTCGTTAATTATTATTTATTATTAACTTATGTATACATTTATTTTATTACAGTTTGTAATACACTTCTAATGTAATTTTGTGTTCTTTGATTTTATTTTTTAAACGTTAGTCTTCTTTCTTATTTTAATGATTGAAATTTGTTCCGAAATAACGTGACGTTTATTTTAGTTTTCTTATAAGTCACATTGATTTGTCCTTCTCTAGCGGATATAAATGAACGATCTGCTAAAAGAAAAGTCCTTTTTTGGTGCCGCCTCGTTTGATTTGATTGCAAATTTCAGAGAAACCCTCGTAAGGCATTCACATTTTTTTATAATTGCTTATAGTGAGTTTGAAAAAAAAACAACTCAGAAATAACTTTGTCAAATTAAAAGATGTGAGCGCTTAATGTTTATGTGTTGAATATGAACATTTATTTTTAATTTTGTATTCCATTTATCTGTAATTTTAAGAAATTAAGATGATCATAGCAATATGGAATAGAAATTGAGATCCATGTTTTGACACATCATTATGATACATCACTTTGGTGATATAATATAAAAACATTATGTTCTTACTTACGTACTAATATACATAAATAAGTCAAAATTTCTCTTGATTATTATCTACCAAATTCTCACCATAGAAGATAACAATATACCTACAATTTGAACGGTATTATATTGTAATCCTTTAATTCTAATTTGATCAAATGATTTCTAACGTGTTGTATCCGTTTGATTAAATAAATTTTAACAAAAAAAACCTCCCTTTTTAAACTATTGTGTATATTATGATATTAAGTTACATAGAAAAACAACATAGGTATTGCTAAAAAAAATTTATATTCATACAGGAGATATGTATGTACATTATATTTATCAAATAACAAATGAAGGGGGACAATATTCATCTTCAGCTGTTGGGGACCGTTCGTTGTACCTTTTCCTTATTTATTTATTGCCAAAAATAAATTCCTGTGTTGTTATTTGAAATTTGAAAACATACATATGTTCATAGTATGTATGTATGTAATTATGTAAATGTGTTCTAATTTGTATGTTTCTGTTGAAACAAATACATACATCTATAACATATTATTTTAGCATTATGCTGTTATGTATACATTGATATTCTGTGAAGTAGGTAAGTTTTCTAAGTGCATAATTGAAATAGATTCCTTACAGTAATTTTTGAAATCTTTTCTCGGTACCTTAATTGTTTGCAAAATGTTGACTTTTTCATTTTTTGTTTAATATCGCAACAATACATACTTTATCGCAAAATGATGAAATCGCAACAAGGGGTATTTTGGTCTGTGTTTTGCGTTTACGTGGTTTTAAACGTCGTATCTAAAAAATACACTTCAAAAGTTCTAAAAATACGCACACGAAATTTAAGAAAATAAAACAAAAGTCGAAACAAGTTTTGAAAAATAACATTTAGCTTTCTTTTTTCTATACAAACATTTTATTTATAACCAAGTGCATTGTAAAGTCCTATTTTCAACTTATTTTGTATGTAGGTACATTTACGTAGATGGTTTTCTTCTTATGATATTTAATATCAAAACAAACACAATAATTTATCGCTGTAAAAAATCAACAAATAAAGCGATGAAAAGGAAATTATTCCATTCGTTTAGTTCGTAATGCAATCAAAAATCCGATAACGTCCATGTGCACGCATTCTGCTGTCAAAATACTCGCCATGGGCCACAATATCCACTAAAACCGAAAACAGACACACGCTAAACTAAATTGGTACCTATCGTCCCTCTCAGTAAGGAAAGCCACAATCTGATAAGGATCATGAAAAAGGCGTGTGCGCACATTAAAGCGCCAATATACCAGCTAAGAAGAAGTTAATTACCATGTTGCAACATTGGAACGCGTCTGACCAACCGTGTGTAAGTGAGTGAGCGGGCTTGATCGTTATCCTGTCCAGTTGGTTAATGAGAGGATATATGTGGATACATACATATATGTATATATATTTTCTCATCAGATATAGTCTGTGGATTAAGAAGGAATTCTCTGTGTGTCTTGTTTCCGCGCGTCCTAAGACCCATTCAGGTTCGTTAATCGTTTGACGTTTCTTGATCTCTGATTAAGGTTGTCTTAAATAAATGCTTTTCAGCGGGTGCGTTTGACGAGGGTGGGCCAACATGAAAATTTAAATGAAACCGCAAGACATATAAAAAGTTTTAAAGTATGTAGGCCGTGTTTTTTTTCTCTTGGACGATTTTGACCCGATGAGGGTGATAAATGCAATAATTATAATATATTGCATAATTATGGCGTTATGTTAACAAAAGGTGATATGTGTAGTATTTTACTAACATATGGTAGATATATTTTACATATCATCTTAGCTTTTATAGGTTTACGTACATGCAAATATTAAAGGAACAAAATACTCATATACTATATAAGATCAAATATTTAAATCTCTGATTAAAATTATTCGCATTTCCAATACCCTAGCAATTTTTCATTTTGAAATAGAATTGTAGGTAGGCATCTAAATCCTTCAAGTAATTATTATTGATTGATTAAATAAGCGCAATGTTGAATAATTACACAACACAATGTGAAACAATTACCTATATGCGATGCTTAAAGAAGTTTAAATAAATATGAAATAATTATGGGAAAGTAATCAAATTTTGAAATTCATGGTAAGCGAATTAAAAATAAATTGATTTTAAATTGATTAGACAACACCAATACTAAAAATATAATATAATATATTTTGTATGTATGTATGTACCTATAACGACTAGAAAAAGGTATGTAGTGTGTATATATTTAAATACTAACATAATGTTTTAGCTCACAAACATCGGGATTTACATAAATTACATTTAAAAACGGCAAACTTGGTATTATTTCGGCTTCAAAGCAAATTGATATAATATTCAAAAATTGCACTCAATATTGCATTCAATATTTGAAAAAAAATATTTATACTTGCATATATATACATACATTACATAATGTATTAAACAATATGTATATGTATATTGCATATACATACATACATACATGTATGTGTTTGAGATGCTTTTAAAATCAAAGATACCACTAAAATGAAAGTTCATAATTACAAATATTTTGCAAAGTTATACAGAAAAAATATATTTAATGCTGTAATTGAAATAATATTAAAAACACATTTTATTAGAAATATTTGTTTTAAAATTTGTGCTGGATCCTTAATGATCCTCATTATCATACTAACATAAATAAAATGTTAATGTTTATACGAGTAAATAGTTGGTAACTGCAATATAGAGCATTGTTTATACTGAAAATAATAACAATTATTTATTATGTTGAGCAAGGTACGAGTAGGTATAACGTTTGACATCTAGATTCTACTACAACGCTTAATAATCGTTTTCGTTTCAGAAATTATAATTTAAATGCAAAATTGTGTAACGATTTATTGAACTCCGAAACCTCTCGGCTTTGTAATGAACTAGAACAATAAATTAAAAACATTGTTGTATACAGCATTTTAACAAGTTTCACTTAAAAAAAAACGTATTAATCTTTTTCTCAACTTGTATATCAACAGTAAAAAATGGTGTCTATAATGTAAACTAAACCTAAATGACGAAAAGCAACCCTAAGAGTTAAACCAAAAGTAAAAAAAACATAATTAGAGATAAATGCTTCTGAGCTTAAAAATTATAATGTTCTCAAGAAATAAAACAACAAGGCCATTGCTAATTCCGTACTCAACCCCCAAAATCCCGTCAAAATCTACCAAAACTTGATATTCAAATACCAAGCATAATCCAAATATGAAAACAAAAACAAGGATCCTATTAAGTAAATTTTAAAAGCTTAGCCGATTTCGTAAAGTAGCAAGATGTCATATCCGACGGTAAGGGAACAAATTTCCCAGCTTATATGTCAAATAACCTGATGATTTATGAAGACAAGACAAGACAGAGACACAAAAATAGGTGGTTTAAGGTAGGATAATAAAGGCAAAGCCAAAGACGGGGGCAGATGTGGGATTGTATAAAATGAAACCGAATTGTATGTGGTTGTGTATACTTTTTGTGATGCCGAGCTGGGCTACCATTTTAAATTGATGTTTGTTGAAGTTGGGGGGTTTCTGTAAGTGGGGTAGTTAAATGACAATATTTTCTTTTTAAGAACAAGGGTATCTAACCCCTGAAGACTTACATACTTATATTAGGAATATATAATGTACGATATATACATCATACATATATATTAAGTGGTTTTCTTTATGTTATGTTATTATTGTGTGGTGTTATTAAGTCTGATTTTATTTAAGGAAATTAATTTTAAAAATATAGCAAGACTTTGGAGTATCAATGTATCTTCCAAATATTTATTTATAAAATACATTTTTTGTACAACCCTTCAAAGGCATATATCTAGATAGGACAAGAGTACTTTACGTCTTTCTTTTAAAACGTAATTTACATTAATTTAAAGGTTATATCATTCTTTTAATAAATTAAAAGACTGTTTTAATTTCTTATCTCTTAAATGGTATATACATAATTTTGCATGTATAAAATATTAGGAAATGATAATGTCCCATAATCGAAATTGCAATATTTTTATTTCTAGGAATACCTTTTTTTGTCAATAGATATCTATTACCAGTATTAATGATGTATAGGAAATATATACAACTTATTTTATAACTCAACCAATTTCAATTTTAAAATTAAATTGGTTTTTATATCATGAATAAAATAAAAACAAAAGATAAGAAAAAAATCGTATGGCAGTAGAGGGTCTATCTATAAGTAATTAAGTTTATTTTTCCCAAAATTAAATGCTCTTATAAATTCTTAATAAAAAACAGAAAACCGGTTGCTAAAACGTATCTTATAGATAGAAATAAAAAAAATCGAAACTACTTTTGTCAAGAAAAACACTTTTTCTGTGCTTCCTGACTGAAACCATTCGATAAACAGTGGGAAAAAAGTGTTTTTCTTGGAAAAAGTGGTATTGATTTTTAAAAATTTAAAATTTTAATTTAAAATTAATTTTAATTTAAAATTTTAAATTTGTTAATTCAAAAACTATGACATTTATCAAGTGCGACATTTAAAATCTTTGAACGAGTGAGTGATTCTGTTTTTGACTCTGATTTCAAATCCAGAAGAGAAATCTCAATTGAACGCTTTCAGAATGCTTTTATCTGCTTCCAGATTGCTTAAAACTGACAACGTTTATAGCCCTTCAGCTGTCAAACGACCGATCTAATTGAAAATAGATTTAATTTTTTTTGCTCGGACGTTTACGATATAGGACTCATAAGAGTAGGTACATTGCATCAACATATTATTTAAATTGTGAAAGTCGGACCGAAGAACGCGATATTCTGATTTGCTGTTATGTAATTGGATTTCCATAAAATCAAATAATTCTATCAAAGTTTCTTAGATAGTCCTTTCTCTAAAAAAAAAAACCAGTTAAATAGTAAAGTCTTTCCGAAAACATCAATATAATTGTTATTCTATACTTTGAACTTTAAAAAAAGTTTTGAGATCAACACATGATTTTAGTTCTTTTGTCCATTTTATCAACCACAAAAAGGAAGGAAGGAGGAATATCATGAAAAAATATCGTGAAAAAAAAATTGTATGTTAGAATTTATTGCAACACTAATTCCTCCATTCTTCTAAAATTTGGTCAAAACCTCAAATTTAGAACAGGCAAAGCCATTCTGGTCTGCAAAAATATTGCTATATATCTATAGAAATGCCTACTTTTGATTTTTTTTTGCAAAGGCATGCGTTAAGAATCAATATCCTACTTATTGCTTAGCTTGCCTATCACTTTTCTTCATTCCGGTTGGATCAGAATTGAAGTATTTCAATATGCGAACCACTTATGTGACTTCAAAATAAAAACCTAAATGAGGGGCCCTTATTGTGGTGAATAGGTACTTTGTGATCGTGATCGTTCAATGTTCGGTGTCGCATAAGACGAACGTCAAAATATTGACAACGACGTGTCGCACCGTGCGAAATTTTGACAAGTAAATGTATTTATGTACATGAGTAGATTTTTGTGTTCATCTCAATAGGTTAATTTTATTGTTTGAGGTTGAGTCAATGCACACACAATAATAATAATGGTAGCTTATTGCTTAAGCAGGATTATTAGAATTCTGTGAAGTGAAAATATTATGGTAGGCTTTATGAAATGTGACAGATTTCAAGAGCTATCCCTTGCCGAGATACCTGCTGATTTTGTATCCCAATCTTTTTGTATTTTGTCAAATATGTGGTTTGTACACATGTTTGTATGTATGTTCATTGTACATACGCTACACTTCAGTTTTGCAATAATTTTATGTGGAAAACAGGCGCTAGCATTTTCTTTTTTCAACATGGGATAGAAAATTGTACCAACTGTTATCTGTATACACGAGTTGCTAATATTATTGAAACCTTATGAGTGTTCTTGACAGTTGTCTGTACGTTCATTGCCACCTTTACTTTATTAGTGTTTTATTTTTATTTTATTTTTGCTTTTTACTTGACCGTGTTTTTTTTCATAAATTGAATGTGAAGAAAAATACATTGCTATAATGAAAAATAATCACCACGTTTGAAAGTCTTCACACAAATCGTTATTGTGGACACTGACAAGTGGGGATTTATAAAATTTCATAAATGCAGCAATCATGAGTAGTTATGGTGTTTATACTAACACATACGATTCCATACTTGTTCCTCAAATCTTAATAAATGAGGTTTGAAATAAAAAGCATAAATCATTTCCTTTTAGTTTCGAGACGTGTAACTACATGTACAGTACATATAATATACATACTTTATATGGATGAATCATAAGCTGAATTTAACTGTTTGTTTTAATATTAAGTGGGTTTCTATAAAAGGTTTTTAAAGAGATAAAGAAAGTCAAGTAATTAAAATTGAATAGAGCCAATAAAACTTGTAGATGATATTAGGTTTACAATTGTGGCTGGTTACACGAATTCAAATAACTTTTGTGCTTTATTTAAATTTAAGACCAATCGATTACGCACCTTGTTTAAGTATAACACGCTCAATAAATTAAGTTTTATTATTTAAAATTTGAAACAAAACCATAGAGCTGATGGGTGTTTTTGAAGCATATCATAGTTTTCATTTGACCAATAACGAATCTTCTGTTTTTTTTTATAGATTATTTTAATATATTTTCAGAAATAAAATAAATATTTGTATTTCTTCGAAAAATGTAAAAGTTATTTTGTGCTTATTACGTTTCTTTTCAACCATTTATATTTGCTATAAAAAAGCTTTGCGCTTTTAAATCTCAAAAACTTGAATGTTTTTAATATTAGGTATACCATATTTTAAACAATTTAGATACATACATACATACATTAATGTACATGAATTTTAATCTGAATAATATTAAGTAACATAATATATACGTACATACATTATGTACCAAGGCATCAGACATTTGAGATTATTCCACGCTAAAGGATTATGTGCGTTTATTTATTTCTCAGCCCCATGTGACCAAAAAGGTTAAGGTAGGTATTCTTTCAGGATTAAACAGTCAAACTGGAACTTTATCTTTTTCATGTCAATAATGAACAAATTCCGTGAGAAACTTTTGGTGCATTGAATAAAGTTCATCAAGTGACATAAAGAATGGGGTGTAATTGTCCAACTTAGGTTAGCAAGAAGGGAGAACCTTAGCAGTGAGAAGTATACTCGCAACATTTACTATATATAGCTTAGATTTTTGTTACAACCAAAGTTGTGGGTGATAAGTTCTTTTGAGGTATAAAAAGAAACCAAAATATATTGAACTTGTGAGAAATTTTGTAAAGTATTGGAAAGTATCTTGTTTCAGGTAAAGGGCCTCGTTTTAATGTTCATTTTAACCATCCCCCATAAAATCAAATATTTAAATTCATTATAAAGGGTGGTTAAATTTTAACGGCCGATGTTGATTTTGAATAAAATACAAATTATTTAGGAAATTATTATTATTTCTTTTTATTATGATAATATTGGTATTGTTTAATTATGTATGGAACAAAATATAGGCGAAATGGCCGCCGGCACAACGGCACCATACCTCCATCCGATGGTACAAATTTTCGATGACACTGAGGCTTATTTGTGGTTCTTTACCGGTTAATATGTCGAATTATCTCATCCTTTAGCTCTTGAATTGTTGCAGGCTTATCAACGTACACATTTTCTTTCAAATAACCCGAAAGAAAAAAGTACAACGGTGTCAAAGTACGTAGCGCCGATGATGCCGCCAGGCCATAAACCGCACTAAACAGTCACTCTTTGTGGGTGCATTGGTTTTCGACAATCACTATTGGATTATCATTCGCCCAAATGCGACAATTCTGCTTATTTACGAATTCACTGAGGTGAAAATGTACCTCATGACTGAAGATGATTTTCTTCGAAAATTGCTCATCCACTGTTGCCATTTCTTCCCACCATTCTGACCATTGACGAAATGACGACGCTTGAGATGGTCAAGAGGCTTTAGTTCTTGAGTCAATTGCATCTTTATCTTTATGCATAATGTTCATCAACGACGAGCGTGAGAGGTGCAATTGTTGGACACGACGACGGGTTGAGGTGGACGGCTCTTCAGCCACTCAATCGCGAACAGCAGCAATATTTTCTGCAGCACTAGCTGTGCGAGCATGCACTTAAATTATTGCGCTATTTTTCCGATTGTATGTACATTTGGATTATTAAATTGACCGAAAAAATCAAGAAGTGCACGATATGCATTTTGATTTGAGCGCCCATATTCATAATAAGCCTGAATAACTTTAACGCGTTGCTCGATTGTGTATCTTTCGATGGTTCAAATTGAGTTAGTCTGAAATTGAGAAATGTCTTATGAAATGCAGAGAAAAAAAATTGACGTTTAATGTGGTTCACATTCAATATCGGCCCCTAAAATTTAACCACCCTTTATTATGTTAACCCAGCAAGTTGATATTCCTTTTGTTCGAAAACTTCTATAATAAGTGTGACTTATGAGTAGTGGGTTGATAATATAATATCACACTCGTTGAAAACACAAATTAAAAACGCTTGGTGAGTAGTTTCAAGTGTGCTGTCTTTAATCTTTTGTTTTCTGTTATCAATCTGATTTGTCAAATTCACTTATGTACAAAAATTCTGTTATAGTTTATAATAAAATTCCTTGTCTTTATTAAGAATTGAGGATTTATGGATGAAAAATAAAGTATACTTATGTATATAAAAAGATTTTCAGAGATGTTGAGGAGTATTTTGTCTAATGGGTCTTTTGTATCAATAAAATTTAAGGCACGGGTTTTTGGAAGCTCCGATATTTCTTTGCTCAATCAAAACTTTTACTATTAAATTAAAAAATGTATACAAAAATAAGAATGTTTAACAATTTAGATTAATCTTTTTATAAGAAATTCCTATACCAAACCATCAAGTTAGACTATACATGTATGTACAAACATATACATATAAAAGGCACCTATGTAAACAAAATTCATCCCAAGTCAATATATGTACATACATATGTATGTATGTAGAAGGGAACGTAGACATTTGTTGTGTGTTTCACTGCTTGTTTCAACGCACAGAAAACCCCAGAGGATGTGCATATTTATAAGCTGTTCAAGGTAAGCCCCACATTATTATAAGAAAAAGAAAAAAGAATCATTCAACTAACATCAATCTTAAGTGATTCTTAGGAGAATAACTTTGCACTCTCCACCCTTTTTGAAGTAGAATTTCCATTGCATAGCTTCTACCTACCCCTAATTCTAACAACATACATACACATACATATGTATATCTTCGTTTTTCATCCCTATTAATAACTCCTTGGATTCTAAAATGTTATATTTGTAAGGGCTATTTGATTTAGCACATACATAAATGTTTTAAAAGATGCTTTTAGGTAAATGTTGTTACCATAAGTTATAAGTTTTGAACATTTTTCCAACATTCCCTTGTGTCATACCAAGTTTGACCGTCTTGAAGTTTTAAGATAAGGGAGATTCTTTATGGTTAAAAAAATACAAAAAAAAACTTTTATATCGTAAACATACATATACGAGTATTTATTTGATTTGCCTCCATTAGGATGTTTTGTTTCCGAATCCTAAGAGACCTGTGTGGTCTTTTAATTTTTATATCTACTTTATATCAAACGTTCATTGGTCTAAATTACTTATTCTGTCCTGGCACTCATTCAGTGTTATTATTATTTACCCTGGAGATATTTTTGAATATTCGATTTAACTCGAAAAAATTATTTACAGATTGGGGATCATATCACAATGGGGAGCTTTAGCTGGACGTTATGCGGCGTTGTGTCCACCAGGCTGGCCCTGGGCGCCACAACGAATGCCATTTCATAGCCCTACTCACGGTATGTATAAATCGGAATTATTGAAAATATTTGCTTTATCACTTGTAGGAAATAAATATAATGTTTATATAGTACAGACCTAGAACTAGTAAAAATATTGGTCAAACATTTCAAGTCGTTTAAAATTAAAATAATAATTCTTTATTAATGAAACTTCGAGGAAATTTTCCATTTACTGTTAAAAATGTCTGAGATTAATCAGGGTGATTTTTGATCGATAAGAAAAACTGTTAAACTAATACTTCCATAACAAATGATCAAAATGTTAAGTTGATGAAAGTTTTTTTCTGAAATATGTTATTAGTTAAAGTAGTAAAAGATTTTATCGAAAATATATATTTATGTATATGTATACAAGCAAAATGGGTGATAGTGAGGCTTCCCAACAAAAAATCAATTGAAACAAACAATCAAATCTTTGCCCCTTATAATAATAGTATAAGATACAAAATATAGTTCCTAGAACTAAAGTTATCAAAAAAAACTTTAGCCTAAATATAGAAGCCTTTATGTATTTACAGAAGTTTTACCTAAATATACATAGATACATAATAATACATATGTACGCCATGATAAAACATCCGAGATATTTGTTCATTTTCGAGGTCCTTAATGATATTATGTTCACCGCTAAATATGAAGCCGAATGTAGCCGTATGTCCGTTAACTCCTCGTTTATACGTTATTGAGCCCAGACAAATTTTGACACATCGTCTAACGATTTTTGGCCGTCTTACGTAAGCCAAAAGTCCATAATGTTTTTATTTTTTCGGATTACCGTACATAAGTTCAGATTTAAATGTGATCGTTGAATTGCTTATTTGTCTGACTAACACTCTTAAAAATGTACTTATGAAATTCAACTCACTTTTTTCTGGACCAAAAATGGATAGACGATGGCCAGCTCATAGCAAATTCATGGGCTTTTACCCACTTAAATGGACCAAAAGTCCATTATGGCAAACAATGCACGAATTTATTTGGACATGATGTTTTACAGTCGTCATTAATTGAAAGAAATTATATACAGTCACTCTCAGTCATATTCGTACACCTTGTACTCCTTGCATTTATCTACTCCCAAAAAGGATACAAATAAATTTTAAACAAAAAAGTCATGCAGTTATTTAAAATAAACATTGGTAATCCCAAAAATGACAAAAAACTTAAATTTTGTTAATGTTATAACACCTAAAAGAACTCATTTAACAAGACGCATCAAAATTAAAACTCTCATTCGTATTCGTGCACTTGAATCTTTTCAGATTTTTTTTTACGAAAAGGGCGAATTTCGATAGACTTTTTATATCTAACGGCATGTCCCTTATTTTTCAAGACATCCTTCAGTCTTTTTGACATTGATTCAATTTATATTTTAGTCAATTGGTCAATTGTTTGGTTCTTTTTTATTCTGTATACAAATAGTCATACAGATCTTCACTTGAATTTATATCCTTTGATTGCAGTGGTGTTTGCAACAATTTTGGCAATTTATATAGACACAAAGTATAAACTTTCAATGCGGTGTGCTTTCGATTATTGTTATTGGTAAAACAAAACCTTGTTTTTTAGACCGAATCTAAAGGTACTTTTTTCAGATTCTTTTAGAATGGCTAAGCATACATCCTACTTCATTAAAAATTCTATATTGCCAATTGCTTCCATCGAAAAACTACGCAAGACTATATCGGATTCACCCCCCTCTTTTTTGTTTAAAATTTATTTGTATCCTTTTTTGGAGTAAATAAATGCAAAGAGTACAAGGTGTACGAATATGACTGAGAGTGACTGTACATACATATAATTTTTTCTATTTTTGTTTATTTATATTTTTTGACGAAACAAGAAAACTAAGAATTTGTTTTTTGATACGTAAAGGTGCTATAACCCTTATATTTCAGTAAAGGTAGTGTTATGTTTAAATCCACCGTACCGATTTTGTGCAAACTTCACATAAACCATCTACTAAATAGTGCGAACAAAGCCTAAACATTTGGTTTGGATAGGTGAGCCCGTTTTTGAGTTATAAAATTACAACGAAAAGTGTTAACGGTTAGGTTTTTTTTTTTTAATTTTTTATACCAAGTATGTATCTAATAATTTTTTTTTAGAGAATAAAAATGTCTAATAGTTATAGACATTTGGGTTATTACTCATGGTGTTCTTAAAATCTTTGTTACCCTTGTTATTAGAAAGCTAATTAAAGTGTTTAATCATGAGCTTAAATTCAAATCACAAATTCGCACAATAGTTATGGTTTTTTTAACACTTGATTTCGTAATTTCTTTTGTGTAAATTCTCAAAAACAAAAACCTTGTAACTCAGTTACAAATTACCTACCAAAGTTTAAAGAAAACGAATTTGAACCAAAAAATAAATTTTAAACATCAGAATAAAAGGTTTAGCCGACCAACCCTGCCGGGCCCCTTCACTTTTCGTTTTAACATTATTATTTTCTATCTAAAAATTATAACTGAAGAAGCCATATATATGTAATCTCATACCGACAACAACTGGTGCAAAAGCCGACTCACACCATGCTTTCTCTGGGGGTGCGTTGCAGGTCGTCAACATGATGAGTGTACAAAGTTCAAAACAGCAGCCGAGGCAGTTAAGCATTTGAGGTGAAGCCTCATGACCGCCTTGAGCGACACAACCGTTGTTAATCTGCCTTTTAACGTAAATTGCATGACATAAAATTATATGTCACTTGAGCGTATTTATCGCAATAAAACAACGGCAGTGAATTGAAAAAAAAAAAGAAACACTAAAATCGAATCGAACCAGATAGGTTTATACAATTGGCCAGTGTGTTGGACTTTTCAAAAAGACGATTAGTGCATTCACCATTTTCATCAATCTGTCTTTCGCATATTAGTAGCAAGTTTTGTATTTATGATAAAATTGCATTCACGGTTTATATAAGAAACAATAGAAAAAATGACTAGTTTGTGTGTTGTTTTTTGTTTGTGTTTATCTAATAATAATGTAAACTTAATAAGTAAAAAACTCAAAAATACCAGAATCGATAATTTTTGAATAATGAAAGCTGAATTTCTTATTACACGTGTATTTCTATTTACTCGTACATATATTTAAGACCGCCTCGTGACGCCGCCGAGGCATGTGTAATACTTCATCAAAAACATCATTCATTCGTAGTCATATATTCTTAAGCGAAGTAGAATTACCGAAGCTTTAAGATCCCGTGATCTTTGTGAAATTTTGTACGTAAAGATTTTTAAACAAATTGGACGGTATTATTTAAAAAAAAGCAATTGTCCCCGAGTTTTGTCAATTAGCTATTAGCAAATTTTTAATTTGTTTCTACTAATTTGATTGGATAAAATAAAATCGAACACAAATTAATGCAGGTGTGTTTCATTGCAGCAGATTGATTCGACGTAGTCTGGCATTTAAGTTCGAAATTGCTTAGCAAATTCTTGTCTCACACCACATTCTTGATATATGTATGTACAATGTACATACATAGGTAAAAAGAAACATAAAATTCAATTGAGTCTCATTTACCTTAATGGTGATGATTTTGGTTGCGAATCGGCGGAAAATGCAACAATAAGGTACTCAGGTGGCACTTGTAGTGGAAGAAGGCTGGCGAAGAAGGTAATACATAAGCAGGAAACAGTGCAATTCCAAGGGAAATGAATTTAATTACAAATTCATTGTGGCACTATTGAGGGTGGTGCGGTGCTTGGCGGTGAAGAAGAATTGATCGTCGAATTAATTAAAGTTGTTTCACCTTGCTCATTGTTAAATTCTATTTGTTGAAACGAGTAGGTTAAGAAGGGGTGTCACCTTTAGAGATGTAACTATGCAAGAAATAGAAGAAAATAATGGCACATGCAAATTGTTAGCATAGTTGGAAAGAACTGAACTGTAATATTAACGCGCGTGAATTAACAAAAGGAATGCGTTTAACGGAATTCTTGGCTTAAGCGTTAGCAATTTGTAAGTAGTTGTTGTCATTGCAGGAATTGTTTCATTTGACTTTGGATTAGTTAACATGTGTGAGTTACATGGGATTAGCACAGATAAAATTAAATTTGTATATTGGCCAACATACACATATTTACGCTAACTATGCAGGGAAGTAAAGTTTCAGTTTTTCGACGTTACAAGAATAAAATATATGTATAGTATACTCATAAGTATTTAAATGCATGGTATGTACAAAGGTACTTAAGTGTTCTTAAAATTCATCGTTTTTCCATTTTCATTCATGTGAGTTGAAAAAGTTAAAGGAGAATATGAATTTTAGTTGATATGTATATGCTTTGGTACATATATTAGTTCCAGTAAAATAGTGCCTACAATAGTCCTGGTATAGCTATATAGTGATGTGATTATATTATTCTATACATATACATACTTATGTAAAATTTAATAAATACATTAACGATATTGCGACTTCTTTCACATTTTATTCGTTTATTTTAAACAAATGTTACATTATTTTTGTTTATGTACGATGAAGTATGTATAATGTATGAATGACTTGTAAAATTGTGTCATGACTATACTTAAAACTTATAAAAAAGTCAATAAAAGTCAATGATCGAGATTGGTTTTAAATTAAAGAAGATTCTTACATTCGATTCACCTTGGGCCGCAATTTTAAAATATTTGTAAATTAATGGTTTAATTTTAAAATTCTAACATTAATAGAATATGTATATAAAAACATTTGTATGTACAGTTCATGTGGTTGGAGGAAAAAAGACAAATTTCTTCCAAAAATAGCCATACACAGACGTATAGGTAGTTATTTCTAGCTTATTTTTAGCACCTCAAGAAACTAGAGTCTAGGTAAACGTTTTAAACCCCATATAAAGAAATAATTCCATAACATTACTTTTCTCATACATATGTACATATGTATGTAGTACATATTATTAATTTAGATTATGCGCACTTCGAAAGGATTTTCTGAAAGTTTCATTCACTCCCATTTCTCACTAATACTAATCGATTTATTTTTATTTTTATTCTTCCATTTCAGACAGTTCATCCACCAATACCACTGAAAATCCATCACCTTCCCTCAGTCCGTTACCGTTGAACGCAAAATCACCCTCACCTTCCCTGCATCATAACAACAATCACCATCACAACCACTCCAGTTATCTCCAGAGCTCTACTGAATCCGACGACGAAAGCCAGGAAATCATTGAAGAAGACGACGGTTGTAATACTGATGGACCATCCGATGGTTCCTCTCCACATGGCGGCGACAGTTCAAACCAGACAAAACGGAAAAAGAAGACTCGAACTGTTTTCTCGAGAGCACAGGTCTTCCAACTGGAATCAACCTTTGATATGAAGCGATACCTTAGCTCATCGGAACGAGCCGGCTTAGCTGCATCATTGCGCCTTACGGAGACCCAGGTGAAAATATGGTTCCAGAACCGTCGCAACAAATGGAAACGACAGCTTGCCGCCGAACTGGAAGCAGCCAACATAGCCAATATGGCGCATGCGGCGCAAAGGCTTGTAAGAGTTCCAGTACTCTATCACGATGGTTCGAGCACGGGGTTCGTACCCCCTCCACCACCACATCATCACGGCGCCCCAATGTACTATACGAGAAATGGCAGCCCACCTAGACCGCCATTGTCATCGCTCGTATAGGAGGATGTGGATGTAGTAGTGGACATGGACATTGCCGATAGCAAATCGATTGATAATAATGCTTGCAAGGACTCACATCCGTCGACATCAATATCAGTTTCTTCGTATGATGAGAGTTAAGTGTTGATTTTGTTCATGGCATGGCTTTCAAAAGCCAAACTTTTTCACACAATTACATACAAACAGAAAAAGTCAGAAATTCGGAAGAATTGTAAGTCATTGAAGTATGTTTCCCTGTTATTTATTTAGAAACAATTGCACGGGTTTCAAATAAATTATACTCGTTAAAAATAAACTTAATCTTATAAACAAAAATTATATCTTTGTTCCTATGATGTAAAAACAAACTTTTTATCTCTCATATCTACATACCTATATGCTATTATATCTTCCTTAATTGTCCTCAATACCTATAACTGTAAGTAGCCAGATTTTGAATGTATGTGTATAAAGAATAATCTAATCAATTCGACATAATAAAAGTTTTGTACAAAGAGCAATTATTTCTGTATTTAAATTAAACTTAAAACAATACCTTTCCTTTCATTTGTTTGAATTACAAAATTTACATTAAAACAATATTAAATTGATTGCGTTTCAAGAAGCATATGTATAAATATTGTGTAATTAATACAAAATGTGAATTAAAGTTGTTATATCTACTATAATTTTTAAGAGTAGAGATAAGCATTTAACAAATTTATCGTAATTTTGTAGTTGTATAAATTCTACTTTAAGATAGTCTTTAAGATAAAATATTGTAACAAAAAGCCAAAAATTAAAATTAATATCTATAAATTAATTATCAATATGTTTAAGAATTAAGTATAGATAGATTATAATAATGCAATGTATTTTGAACGATAAAAACAAAAACGAGATAAAAAATATATACAACACCGCTTTAGTTATCCATTGAAAAAACGTGTTTTAATTCTGAATCTGTTGAGTTGGTTTTTCGTTATGATTACACATTTGTTTTTCAAAATCATGCCAGTGTAACACTTTTTAAGGCCTTTATTTATTAACTTATTTCTATAAAGATAGGGTGACTTAATGTCTTCGAAGTTCGAACAGTGAAAATACCCAAGCTTCCTCGATGTTATAAACTTTTGCATCAAGTTCAAAAGTAAACGTCGTTGTTTTCTTTCCATCATCACATTTTAAGTTAATTGCTCCTATTTATAGAATTAAAGCTTTGAAAAATCCCGACGACGAACGTTTCAAGGCCCCTAGAATTTAAATCTATCATTTTTTTTTAGATAGAAGGTCTGTACCTATAAAAAATTGAGTAGCAATAAAAATTACAGAAATATTTGTTGCTCTCAAAAATCGCCAAAAAATAATACTTTTTACTTTAAATTAATTTTATTCTAAACGTAATAAAACGATGAAGTTCTACCTCAAATATCTCTGTCTAGAACAAACAACTAAGCATTTTAACTTCAATACAATCTTATACAACGAAGAAGTTTCTTGACAACTACTTAACTTATTTTTATAAAAAAATTATTATAAGATAGTTTTTGTTTTGCAAAAACAAGAAATTACAATTAAATCAATCTAAGAACTGCGAAAAAATATTGATTTTCATTTCGAGTGTCTGTTTTAAACAAAAAGAAATAAAAACTTTTCTATTAAATTTACAAACAAGTACCTATAATAATTGAACTATGAAACTCCGACAGGCAGGGAAGCCGAACGTTTGTCAGTAGGTCTCTTTCGGGCCTATGTTAATATTTCTGTTAAGAACATTTTGTATTGCAAAAATCGGTGTATAGCTACAAGTATGTACCTACAATACATACATACATAATCTGTTAAATTAAATTAGATGTATTAATAAATTATGTTTAATGTTACATAAATTGAAAATATATTGTTTCAAGATGAACTCCTTTTAAAGTTAGTGCAATAGTCGTTACATCTGCCATATATGTATATAGGTTTATGAGTAATAGAAGGCTATACGTAGGGAAATTTAATGGGAAATTTAAGCCTAGACCTCTGAAAACAGATTTTAAGAACGGGTTTGAATTTGTTCTGTTTTTATTTTGTGGAAACTGTATAATTGATCTGACGAATAAAATGATTAATTGTTTGATAATATGAACCAAAGTGATTTATTTTTAATCTAACATATTATTGAGTATGAGTTTGAGTTAACCTTATTGTTGGTCACAATAATTATGTTGTGTGAATTCGAACTTTTTATCAAATAAGAAAATAAGAATATCATATCTTGTTTACATTTAAAATTATACTTAAAATAGAAAACAATTATAGCCTTTTTCAAAAATTTAGAATCTTACATTGCCAATGTTTATAAATAATTACTTTCATGTACACCAACAGTAGAAAGTATTTTTAGATTATATCAAACTTCAAATAAAGTCAAGATATTTTTTTACGTAAAACTGTACATCAAAGTGTACATATCTATCGGTGTTATGATTATTCATAAGAAAAGTGACAGTCAGGCCGGTCGCCTTCTTTAAACCTTTTTTCATAAACAATGGCAAAAAACTTTCTTGAAAAAAGCTTCGGAATAGTCGGGAGTTTAAATATTGATCAATAATTTTATATATTAAAAATAAATAACCTTATGGAATAGATTATCTATAAAATTATCTATTTTTAGAAGAAAATTCAAATATGAAATCAATTTATCAATACATCAAACTATTTTCAACATATTTTTTTCAATTTCTATCTAAATCTATAAAGGTCTAGGTATAAGTAGTAAGTCATTATATAAATAACTTTTAGCAATAAGGTTAATTATTTCATGGTTTCAAGCGTAGCGATGATATTTGACACCTTTCAGCTGGCATATGAAGTTACATAATTTAATACAACTATGGTCGTCATAATCGGCAGACTCAAGCAGTTAATCTATGTACAAAGGTGTTTTTGGTCCGTATTTCTTCGAAGATGCCGCAGATGGTTACAGAATAATAACAAAACTCTCTTGTGGCCGAGGTATAGCACCCAAATTGGTTAAAAATGCTCTCAAAAAAATTGCAGCTAGGGAATCTTTTCGAGGTGGCTATTTATACGACTTCATTTTTCACACTAAATGGCAAAATCCAAGCTTAAAAATGAAATATGTAAAATTTTAATCAAAAACGTAGTATTGTGTTTGTGAATGTTGGATAAAGCAGAAGGAGTAATTTCCAAGAATCAATTTATTATCAATACCCTTAGTATTGTTTTTTTTCAAAATCGTTTTAGTGTTTCCTAAGACAGTAAAAAAAAACTGTTATGGAGCCGCTTTATTAGCGAAATTAAATCAATATCCTTACCCATTTTTGAGACATCCGTTCTAATTATTTGCGTATGTTTATATATGTGTGCATCAATGTATGTGATATGTGAATGAATAGTTTCATGATTGGCTCGTTGAAAGTAATATCAGTTACAGCTAAAGATCAATGGCGATCAGTTTATAAATAGATAACCACACAATATGGCATTATAGTCACTGTTTAATTTATTGTTAACATTAAATAGAATACAAAGTTGTGCCATGGTAAACTCAATTCCCAAAAACTTATGGATTATTTACATAAAGGATGTCCTGTTAGTGTGCTGTGTGTATGTAGGGAATAATTACATAAAATAACATTCATTGAAACGTTCAGTTAACATATTCATATCAAGTCGGTTTTTTAGGGTTATATGTATGTACATATATTTAGAAAACATATACATACTATTTATCTAACCTAGTATATGTATATTGTATTTATGTATGTATATAAAATACCAATTTTTCCTGGCTATACCTATTGATTCATACAAACAAATCTATAAAGTCGATGACAAATGCAAACAATAAAAACCACAAAATGTGTAAAATCAAACGTTGTGTTCACATATCGCAATTACGTATGCAATCGAGCAAAATTATGGTTCATGAAGGCAATCAACCAACTATTCACCCGGGTTCTAAGGGTGTATAGTGTGTTGTCTACTTCTGATGCTGCACTCTGCAGAGTTCGCCGATAGTAGTATCATTCAGATTCAGCTTGTCTGGTGTATCTACCTTCCTACGTTTTAGTATTTTTAACACAGCGAGAGTTTGCGAGACGAGATAAGTTTTCCAATCATACACTTCTCCGTTCTCCGTTCTACTTAAAACCCTTAACGATCGGTTTCAATGGAATCAGCAGAACAATAAAAGATTCGCATTCGTCGTCCTCGTCGTCCGTTTATGCACATCATAGTCTGCATGAAAAGCAGATTCAAATATACACTATCCGGTCGTCGCGTCGGGTCCGGATGGCATGAATATCTGAATGCCATTGCTAACCCAGTTCGAGGAAAACGAGCCTCCTGAAATCACCTCTCCAATTTCCCTTTTCTCCTTGCACGAATTGCAATAAAAAGCAACTTTACTCTTCACCATTTAGAGGAAACAAAACAAAACGTTTATTTTACGATTAATTGCAACTCAAATATTTATTCATAAAATGGCGGTTGGGAATTCATTTCTTATTCAATACCTCCTGCTACCTACGTCCTCGCCGTGCTTCGCGTCGTCCTGCACCACTACTCTTTGCCGCTTTCCTGTGGTTGTGGTGGGTGAGTTTAAATGAAAATTCATTTGCGGGAAAAATCGAGAGAATACCTTACGATTTCGATTCCGCGAGCTTAGTTCTCTTATATAGCAATTTATTCCTGTTCGAGCTTCGAGCATTTGTTTTAAATTTTATTCCTGTGGGTACAGAGGAGTGTGCAGTGCAGATGCAGTGTGTGGGTTGAAGCATTCTTGTTCATAAATGTCTGCGCGAGTCCTTGTGTATAATAATGCGGATGCGATTGTTTTCGTTCAACTATTAGCGATTTGTACTAAATGCCGATTAACGTAACGCTTCTCCACCCTTCGTCCGGGTCGTTGAGGGAATGCTTTATATGCAAATACATTTGCCATGTTATGTATGTAGCTTCCTATACTACATCTCTGTGAAGGATAATGAAGCACACTCAACTTATACATACGTTTATTATAACAATTTTATTTTTTTAGGTAGGTATTTATACAAATTGTTGCCACAATGTTCCGCGTTGTGTACATAAATTGTGTGATTGGTATGTGTGAGTAATTATTAATCCCGGAGTCGCTAGTATTAACAAAGCCACAGGCTGGAAGCTTGTAATTGCCACTCAGTTGACAATAAATTAACTGGAAACCTTATTTTTGCATGTTGAATGTTTTATTTTATATTTTTTATCGTTGGTTTTGAAGTTGAATAATTATGAACATGAACGTGAATTCCCTCAGTGTTTTGTTGACATTGTCACATCACAAATTTTATGTAAAGTGGTGTATTAAAGTGTATATGATGTTGCATGCTTGCAAAAGTTATCCGATGCTCATTGTAATCGTAGAACACCTAATTAACACTGATAGATAAGACTTAACAATAAAAATGTATTATGTATAGGTGAACTGTTTTAAAGTTTACATGGAAAGCAGAATGTTTTTTAATCAATTTTATTTGATAATCTGTATGGATATATGTGTGTACGTATGTATGTATGTATGTATGTATAAACATAAAAGGTACATTTATGTAGGTACCAGATAGTTGCAGATATTAAATAAATAACTAATTTATATGCCGAAACCAAACGGTTAACTTTTGAAAAAGCCCGTTTCATGACAAGAATAATTACTCTTGTCAATTCGTAGCAGTACCGGTGGAAACCTCTGACATGATGGTACTTCCACACTAACTAACATAACTTTCATTATTGCATTCAAGAAGAATTAACCTCAAATTATCGTCAAATTCAAGATCCCACTAGACCCATGCAAGTTCAATCTACTTCCTGGGTAATGGGGTAAAGTCGTATGCATGTGAACTAGCGAATGTAGGTTTATATGTAATGTATCATCATCATCGATCGGCTCTACAACCGGGATCCGATTCTGGTCACCTTGAACAAATCCCTCCATTTATCCCGGTCGCGGCTTCGGGTGTCCTGGTATATACCCAATCTCTTCTACGTAAGCATGACCTACGGGGTTGTCTCCTACCATAGAATATATTACAAAGGACTTTTTGAGCTGTTCCCTTTCGCTCATTCGAGCTAGGTGACCAGCCCACCGGGGACAACCGAAGCTTAATTTTTTGGCGATATACCTATGTACACACATAATGTATGCTTCGATGTAGATTGCACATATACATAGTTCATGATTTTTACGTCTCCGGAATCGTCCTTCCTCGTAGGGGCGCTTTCTACAAATCTTGTACACAAGGCGCAAGTTTGGCTGTTACCGGCCCTGTTTAGTAACATATTTTATTATTGAATTGAATTTAAAAAAAAAAACATGTATGCTTTGAGAGCTCAATAAATATTAATTATATTGATGTTTTTACATGCATTATTTTGGCAGCATTTGATTAAATAATTTAAAACGTTTGGAAATCCGATCGCAACAGCGAAATTTCCCCTGATCCCTTACAATATTTTCTTCTTGCGGTGTATCTTGAGACAAACTTAAAAAAACGAGTAAATTTCGTAGTACTTTTTGAAATTGTTGCATTTGTAGCTGGGAGGTCGAAAATTTTTTTTTATTAGGAGGCTTCAAAATTTTGCTTAAAACAAGATGAAGATAAAGAAAGGACATAAGCTACATACTGATGGGAGAAGTTTTCATGGAAATTAAGTAATTTTTAAAGCTAGAAGCTTGAAATTATATTTCAAGTTTACAAAAATAATATCTACCCTAAAGAGGTTAAGAAAAGGGAAAGAAAGTTTTTGTGTATCATTACCGATACCATTATCGGCAAAAAAGCTTACGGTTAGAAAATAAAAATATAGACTATGTGCGAGACGTATGTGAATATTAATTTTTTTTAAATGAAAAAGGAATTGTAATCCTTTTGCCCAAAAAAAAAACTTTGTCTACAAGAATTTTTGATTTACTAAATAAATATTTTTCGAGAAATTAGAAAAAAAAAATTACATTAGGTTATTAAATATTTTTCATTTATTTTGTTGAGAATCATATGTACGTAAAATACTATATTTTTTGGTAATTTAGTAGTTTGTTTGAGTAGTTCATAATCTTTGCGTTATTTATGTTCTAAGAAAAATATAAATTTTAATATTATTACATTAAGTTGAATTATGTAAGTGTACACAGAAGGTTAGGTAGTATAGGTTTCCTTTATTTTAGTCAATCAATAAAAGAAGTTGAATACTGGTATTATAATATAATTAAGACTATTGAAAACATAAATAATATTTATTAACATAATAAATAAATATAGCTCTAGCTACTAGTACTTTTCCCTAAAAAAGTTGAATACTAATTTATTTATAAAGTTCTTATAAAATAGTGTATGCAGTTATGTATGTAAATGTAAATAAAGTTTTTTTCTAAATAAGATTTCTTTTTTATTTCACGTGGACGAAGTAGTCTACCTAGTCACAGCTAGTAATTAGTAATATATATTTTTATAAAAGCAATATTAAATAAATTTTCTTAAGGAAAAATGTTATTAATGAAATTAATCCTAACGTTTTTTACTCACCCTGCAAGATGTAGATTTGTAACTACAAAAATAATCATAACATTCCATCATATTAGCAGAGATATTACTTAAGTTTTTTTTTTACAATTTAACTGTCAAAGTGAACGGCACCGGCACACGGTTCACATAGCAAAAATATTTACATCTGAATTAACCCACCAGAAAATTATCCCTAATCTAAGAGTATCTATCGCATGAATGCCGTTTAATTAATATGAAAACCGTTTATATAATAGACATCGCCGTGCCCACCAAGCAAATATACATACATACTCGTATATGTGCATGTATACATTGTACATAGTACATATTTATGTGAATAAGTATGCAGCCATAAGAACTCATATAACGCTCTTTTTCACGATTAATTAAAATATAAATAATAAAACAAGCAGTTTTTAAGCTTGTTCCTGCAACATCCTCATCATCGTCATCATCATCATAATCATCACCACCATAAGCAGCAGCAACAGCAGGACAAACCTCAAACACAAAAATATGCTAATTAAAAGACTTCAGAGTTCTCGCGCACAAGAACTCCCTATGCAAAAGCTTGAGGAAAATCTAAAGTCATCTGGTATGATAGGATGATTTGCTACTGTGGCTTTGTTTTGGTCCTGTCCGGACCGGCCGAGAGATAAGTGTGTCAACTAAAAAATCCTCTAAATAAAAGATTTCAACAGATTTTATTTCATAGCCGACACAATTACAGGCCCAGGAACAGACACAGTTAGCTGATGGACTGACAGACTAATTAAGGGATTTACTAGTAAAATTGGGCTTCAGTAACATTTATAGGTGGTTGAACGTTTCCTTCTTTGAGTGCTGTTTATTTTGACTTCAAATGCTACTTTTAATTTTTTGTGGGCTACTTTGTCTTTATCTACTGTTATAAGACTCACGCCTCTTGCTTGTTGATTTCCAGAAGACAACAATTAAATGTCGTTGTTAATATCATGAGGCTAAAATGTTATCG
Source organism: Scaeva pyrastri (assembly GCA_905146935.1). Lineage (NCBI taxonomy): Eukaryota > Metazoa > Arthropoda > Insecta > Diptera > Syrphidae > Scaeva > Scaeva pyrastri. Next base: position 89,469,772 of record LR989927.1, read on the forward strand.
TTTACTACAAAACTTATATGCCAAGTCTTAACAGCTTCTTTTCAACCTGAAGGTACTTGTGCTTTAAGATCTTGTATATGTGCGGGATCAAATTTATTAATTGATTAATGCAATTCAATTTTAATTTTTACACATTTTATGTGGCCTATTTGCTTTAATTTTGATAAAATAAAAATTATTTTGAATAAAATCATTAAAACATATCAGGGCCACAAAACTTTGGTGTAAGATAATGGCGCAATATTTTAAACAACCTATTTTTAGGGGGTTAACATTTTACTAACTAACAACTTGCTTTTCCTTTTTTTCGTTTTGCTAACTAGTAAATTGCTAACTCCCTTTTTTTAAAAAGCGGGCATCCGAACATGTCCAAATAGTGACAGTTCGTGTAAGTAAACAAAGCAAACATACTTAAACGGACCTGTTAGTTGGAAATGTTCCAACTGTAAATTGGACAATGCAATGCGATTAATTGTTTGTAATAAACACGAACACAAGTTTATTCTTTTACCTATTCCATCATCCTGATGTGTATTCTTCCCAAAAAAAGCATTTTTCTGCACAAAGTCTTCAAACATATCTTCGTCTTCCCAAAACAATTTATTGATTAATCAATTTTTACATATAAATGTAGTTCCCGAATTATGAAAAAACACACGAATCAACACTTTCAAGAAAAAATGGAAATCATTGACAGATGTCAAATGGATTTAGCAAATTGCTAAAAGTTAAAGAAGAGCTTTTGGGGATTTTAACTTTAGCAATGTTAAGAGCTAGTGAAATGTTAAAATCGTTTAAAATTAGCAACCACCTTTTTAGCTTAGCAAATTGCTAAAAATGGGTTTAACATTTTTCTCAATCGTTTAAAATTTTGCGCGAAGTAGGTACCTACCTATTCTTTGTGTAAGTATGTACGTCTATTTTAATGTATTAAAAATCCCTAAACATAATTTTGAAACATTAATCTTCAATCTTCTACGATTCATGCTCTGCAGTGCATATGAGTTCCAAATATCTGTGACGGAAGTAAAATATAAAGGAACATGTTTGATGCTTATTTGGTTGAAAAAATAAAAATCTAGATAAATTAGGTAGGTATTTAGATTTATAGTATCTCATGTGCATATATTTTTGTATGAAATGCTTGAATTTTTATTAAGTATGTAATTATATTTTGTGTATGCACACACACATATGTACATACATATCTGTGCAGACAATTTAATTTATTTTTTTTTGTAAAAGGTAAAGAAATTCTTTTTTTCTTTTCTGTACAGATACATTTTTACCATACCTACACATATTTGCACACTCTATGTGGAACCTCTAAAAACGATATATGTATGTAATAGCACTGTACTGAATATCGTATGTATACAGATACAATTTATAGGTATAGGTTTAAATATTCTAATAGAATTTTGATTCTCATTTTATTGACGGTGGCTTGGTGGTGGCTTCTATCCTTACATTGATTTCCCTGCAACAGTGCACCCTAGACTTCCTTATTTTCTATTCAAAAAAATATTTTTTTGTTATTATTTGTAGCTCCCCGAACGGCACTATTGTGATATTTCCATATGTGACGAAAGAGTGGGTCTTTTCATTGATAGCAACTGGCAAGTAGCTACAACGTAAATGGAAAAGGCGGAGGTACATTCAATTCATATTTTCCCCCTAAATCCTGCACAAGGACCAAAATTGAAATTATTCATCTGTTTTTTTACATTTTATTTTCGGCTTTTCATGAGAAGTGGATTTACTGGCCCGATAAAAATTTGGCTTCTTTCCATTTTATCCACTTAACGTAATAAGAATTTGTCGAAAGAGCATTGCTGAAGCTGGAAAAGACTAGTAGAAATAAAATCACTGTCTAGTGTATTATGTGCAAGGATTCCTCGAAAAAATCTGTATATGTATGCTAGTATTGTATGTGCTTTCGTGGTTTTATAATGGATGCAGTCAACTGTTTGGATTTTACATTTTTATTTTACATAACTGTTCTTCTAGCCATAATTAAATGGGCGTGGGCATGTGTAGTTGCTCTTTTTACTTAAAAATATGCAATGCGGTATGATTGAAACTTAAACTAAGGCAAATAGGTATTGGTTTCGTTTATAAAATAGAAATGTTGAGGTTTCAATTAAACCTCACATTAGGAAGTAGGTAGTCGGGTAAAGTAGTTACACTCATAAAGTCATCTACCAAAAACAAAGAAGAAATGGGTGGGAAGTGGGGACCACCCACACTGATAAGTTTCCATTGATGTCTTTGAAAACTTGGCATTTATTGAAGTATTTGTGTTATATAAATTCGCAAATTAAAAAAAAGTTATTCGTCCGTCGTTCGGTTTTAATATTCAAACCAAGCTAAATATTTTTTTTAAAGATATTTGTATGTATGTACACACATACCATACATAGGTATGTACATAACATACATGTGGATAATTCCAGGTTTTTCTATTGAAAAAACAAATAAAGGTTACAATATCCTCATGTATTCATTTTGAAGTTGAAGTTAAGGTCAACCAACCAAACATATTGCTAATATTATGTAGGTACATTATATGTAGAAAAATCACTTCTGGAACGTTTTTGAAAGAGCCTGTCACATCTACTGAAGTTATTATTTGTTAAACAAAATGTATTTGAAGTCAATATCAGTACTCGTTCTTGAGACATGACCCATGAAAAATGGTATTTATGTAAGGGTGTACGAACATACCTACACACGCACTGAGCTTAAAATTATCCCCACTTTTTTAATTTTATATATTTATTCAAGTTGTTTCAGATATGTTTGTTTATTGCTTAAGGCCCCTCTTAGACGATCAGTTCAATTTCAGTTTCAGTTGAGCTATCAGTTAAGCTTTCAATTCTCAGTCAAACTGATGAACTGAACACCGAACTGAGTTTCATTTTAATTGAACAGACAGTTAAACTGAAAAATGAACTGATAACTGAACTGAAAACTGATCGTCTAAAAGGGGCTTAAAGTTTTTCTTTTATTTATTTTAAAAAATGTACATAGGTACCTTTCCTATACATATACATACATACATATATATATATATGTACACAAAAATTCTTTAAGGCCGGCCATTCACGATACAAAATAACTGCGCAAATTGAGTTTACAAACCTGAGCAAATATCAAAATTATATTGATTTATACATAGGGTGATTGCGGGAGAGATGCCGCGTTGGGAGAGATGCCGCACTGATCCAAAGTCATATATGTATCTAGTAGTCCTGGCCAAAATTTGTTTTTCAAATTTGTTCGTTTTACATTCAAACTAAAAGGCAGCAAAAAAAAAAACTGCAAACTGCGAACAAGTAACGGGAGTTTTTGCTGTTTGTTTTGTTTTACGCTTCCGTCTCGACTATGGAAAATTTTCAGTCTGTTTGAATATTTCATTGAATAAACTAATCGTTGCGTGTTTTTTTAAATGTAAGTCTTTTTTGTATAGTTAATGAGTATTATGTATAAGAAGTGGTTGTGTGATTTTTTTCTTGTTCTTATTTTGTTGTTGTGTAGTGTCAGATGCCGCATTTTTGTTAGGAGAAGATGCCGCATTCAGATTTTTGTGTTTTTTTTTTTTGTTTGGAAGATAAAGTACAGCTTAATTATGCCCCGTAAATATATCCGTAAGACTGATCGAGGAAGTTGGACCGAAGAGGGCTTAGAAAAAGACAGAAAATTCATCGAGGAAGGTATGTCTGTGCGAAAAGCAGAAACAGTGTTTGGTATCCGGCTAGAACACTTCGAGGCGCATAAAAGAAGGAAATTTTATAAAAAAACATTTAGGATTTATGGGTAAATATCACTTTAATTAATATTGGCATTGTGAAAATGGTATCAAATGTACAAAATTTTGCATTGATGGGTGTCCTAGGAATTCAAAATGAGAAGAAGCTTTCTGAGCACGTCTAAAAATTAGGGTCTGTTGGTTTTGCTGTTGACAGAGAAGGCATTCTAAGTTTAGCGTTCGAACATGCAGAAAAAATGGGTATCAAGCATAAATTTAACACAGAAACTAAAAAAGCAGGATATGCTTCGATCGAAAAAAAATCTCCCATACAAAGCCAACAAAAATAAAAAAAGATCCAATTAACGCAAAGACCAATACCTATAAAGAATTCATTGAGCCGGCTGAGGACAAAAAAGAAGATTGGGTGGAAACATCATGTGCACAGATTGTGGGCGTAATGAGGAACGCAAAAAACATGTTTCGCAATAATTTAAAAACTTAAATTTAATGATTTTAATGTGCGGCAACTCTCCCACACATGCAGGGGATGGATAATTTAATAATTTTTTTTTATGTTAAGTATTTTTGTATGGTAGAATGTAAACCCATTGTTAAGTTTTGTTAAAAATAAAAATTATATTTATAGTTAACATAGTCCAAAAATTTATTTTTCAAAAACCGCGGCATCTATCCCGGAATTACCCTAGTTAACTGCACAAACCGCACAAGCAAAGATTTAATAAATATCTATAATCTTAAAGAAAACTGTGCTTCCCGACCGAAACCATCCGCTTATCCGTGGGAAACCCAATAAAAAGACTTTTTCTTGAAAAAATTAGTCTTGTTTTCTTTAAATTTCCCAATACTAGCATCTGGTTTTCTGTTTTTTTATTAAGAATTAATTGGATACTTTTTTTTTGATTTCGAGTTTAAAAACTAAAAGAACTACAAACCCAACTTAGTTAAATATTAAAACTAGACAAGAGATTTCTGGCTTTCCAAAAAAGTACATACATATAACATGCTATTGTAAGCCTTACCGTTTTTTTTTTTTAATAATTTTTTTCTGTTTTGAGTCAATTTTTTGTAAAATTGCCCCTGCTTAGTGAGGTTTTTTGTATACTCCAATACTATTTTTTTATTAACTCACCCAACCTGGCACTTTGTAGCTATTTGATGCACCCTATGTAACACTTACAGTAAGAGTTCAAGAAGCAAAAAAGCCAATTTCTCTTACGTATCTACAAAAAATGTTAGCCAGGAAGAACAATGAGGTTTAAATCTCAAGTTATGTGAATTTGTTAATTTTGATGATCATTGAAAGAAATTTAACTAGCAAAAGAAATATCAGGCATTAGAAATTTCTCAAGATATTCTAGTGGGAAAACATTTTCTTTTAATTTTTGGTAGAACTTTTTGTAGTTTTTATTTTGTTGTAAGAAAATAACAATTTGATATTTGTTAACATTTAATCATGTTCATGACAAACACAATGTTGAAATTAAAATACATTTGAAGTATATATTTGGATTTTGAGTTGAAACACAATTTTTGGCATTTTTCGGTAAGATTTAGTTTTAGTTTTTTATTTTTTGAAAAAAAAAACTGTCAATTCGATATTTGTCAAAATTCTACCATATGTTAGTAGTTGTATTTTTTTTAAATAAATAAATATGAGGTCAATATCGTTGCCCGATCTAGAATTGCTCTGGAGATATTAGTCAAAAAAACATTTTTTTTTACCAATTAGTTATTGGTAGAATTTTTTGTACTCTTTAATTTTTTTTTTGCAAAAAAACGGTCAGTTGAATTTTTGTCTAAAATTTTAACAGATTTTGAAAACGTCAGTTCACATAGCGAAAAATTGTTTTGAAGATTTTTTTAGTTTTTATTTAAAAAAAAAATTACAGTATGTTGAACTTTCTCCAAATTAAAATCTGTATTTCATCACAATGTATACAATAAAATTTATTTGAAGTCAGTAACATTTTTATTTTATTTTTATTTATTTATTCGGAGATATTTGCGACGAACCAAAATTGTCTCTTTTTTAATAAATTGCTCTAGTTAAAAAATCACTTACTAAATGCTTATGACTGTCCTTTCTGCATCTTTTGAAGTTATAACCTGTCAAAAAAAATAATAATTGGAGTCGATATCTCTATTCCTTCTTGGGATACCGTGGACAAAAAATAAGGTATGTAAATATGTATCTCGAACTTACGAACGTACAAACGTACAAACGTACGAACGCACACACAGACATCTCTCTACAAATGAAAAATTTTGATTTTAGGGACCTTGAACGTCTAGATTTGTAAAAATTTAAATTTGAAATATCGGATCTATATTTCTATAACCAGACAGCGAAGAAATCTCACCAGTTGAAAAGTTGTAAATAATTTTTTTGATAGATACGAGTATAATAGATTAGGTGCGTGAGAAGGTGTTCAGCTTGAAATCGGAACCGAACCATTGAAAAAATGTTGAATGTAAGTCACGTTTTATGGTTGAACTATATAGGTATGTGAGGCAAGCTCACGGACGAAAATAAGCATAAATATTTTCTAGATGGCTAAAATGTTACTGATGGTTAGCTTGACAAGATATTGGTATATTTTAACACAGTCGCTAAACACTCAACGAGCCCATAATCACATAACTCCTTTTAAATTAACTACAAAAGGCTCACTACTACTCCCCCTAATTTAGGTATATTCACCAACATATTTTATCCGGTTTCTCTAGGTGTATAGTTAAGTATAATTTGTAAGCATACGAAATAGGAGCACGAAAAGAAGAAAAATAATTTCTTTACAAATTTTATGAAAACGCACAATTACCTGGCTAATTTGCCTGAACAAAAACCAATTTATTCGATAGTCTTGATTTTTATTTTTATTTTACACCTGCAGGCATTTCCATTGTGGAACTGAACGCTCCGATACAAGAAACGATAATTTCCTAGCATGTTATTTGATCACTTACTCAATCTCGCTGTGGAATCACATTTAATTCACTACCAGATTTTTCATATTCCGCTTGTACTGCCATTTCAATTTTTGACACCCTCCCCCGGAAAAGGAATGAATATGAAAAAAATGTCCTTTTTTGTTGTATCATTGGTACAGAAGCGTTTATGTACATATGTACATATTTTTTCTTTACTGCAGTGCAGCTAGCTATACAAGTAAGCCCAGGCAAGTCAACGGCAAGAGCTATTTCATATCCTCCGCCGCGTAGTCGTTCGTCGTTCTTATACGAATCTAATAGAATAAAAATCCTTCCGTTGTGCGCTTTTGTAAAGCTATTACGCCTGCGGCTAGACAAACGTCCCTTTTTCATTGGGAGTTCTGTTTGAAATTGTATTGCGCTAGGCTGGAGTAGGCAGTCAAAAAGGTGTTCCCACTCTGCCTAAAAGAAACGAAATGCAGAAATTTAAAGTGCAAGCTTTTAACTATAAAATTTAAAAGACTTTTTTTTATTGTTTATGAGATTTACAAAAGTTAAGTACAAATTGATTGGTTAGATAATGTAGTGGGATTAATTTTAATTTGATGTTATGGACTTCCGTCTCTGTCTGTCAATGGCAAATGGGCGAGAAAAGGATTTTTACAGTGAACCAAACCGATTTTAGAAGTTAAAAAAGAAACATTTTTATATCATCCAATCATACTTCATGACAAAAATGGATTGCAAGAGCAATGTAATGGAATATTTTAATGTTAAGGACGGCTTTCATAATAGTTTTTCCTTGACATCTGTATGTACATAATGTTTGTTGTGCCATAACGATAGCGGAGGAATTTTTGATTTTATTTTATATTGTGTTACGCTATGTGATTTCTTTTTATAAATAGTTTTTAATTTGTTTTATTTTATGGGTATTATAACATATTTCCACTTTCAATGTCAATAATAAGCTTTTTGCTCTTGAATATAAGAGTAATGCAACTTAATGTAACTTCTTTAAACTTATTTTATGAAAAAAAAAATATTAAGTGGGATCACTCTTCATAAGCCGAATCGGCCTGTGTGACAAAACCGAGTTCTCTAGGAAAGGAAACTGTTGTGTTGTCGGCAAACTATGGCATTATACCATCGGTTTTCTCTTCGGATGCATTGTTGACATAGTTGATCGGGCTGCAATGTTCCTCCTCTACACCAGTACCAGTCTATAGGATGCTTTGCAGTGTTTTGGAACATGCTGAGGGACGCTGTATTGGTCTCGTTTTACACAATATTGTGTTGTTTGTAAATCAGGTATAAAGAGACATTGTTTGCTGCGCGTTTACTTTTTTTCATTTGTTGTTTCCTTTGCAGTAAATTGTTGGTTGTTATCCTGCCAGCCCAACATTTATATTTACACAAATTAGTACCTGAGACCGGATTTTTATTTCATCACCGGTTATTGTCCTCGGGATATTGCAAATCATTCAAAAAGAAATCAACGTTAATGGTGTTAAAATGGGTAAAATTGGGCGTTGAAAAAAACAACAATATTTCGATCGATCCTGGGATTCGTTTACAAGGAAAGGAGTAGTCAAAGTTGAGCGTTTTATATTGGAAAATGTAATGGGTTCTCAGTTAGTGTGTGAGTTGTTAGTTGGAATGGTTTTTAGCAATAGCAAGTAAAGATGATTAAAAGTGGTTGTGATGGTTGGTCCTTGTTCGGTGATGAAGTGGATAGTTTTATGTTGTATGATGGAATTATAACAATGCACTACATCGATTTATAATATTTTGCAAGGACCTTCAAAATTATAAAATAATTTCCTTTTAAGATTTTGAGACATGTCTACATACATACATGCTACATACATACCTACATGTTGTTAGAAAATATTAAAGTTAGGTAAGTTGTCTAATTGTGTACATAATTTCATATAAATGCATTCAAAACCATTCATAATATAAACATGAGTCCATATGGATTTATGCAATTATAAACTAAAGCATGGTAAGACCGGAGATTCAATCTTATTTTTGCTTGCAATGTTTTCGATAATCTTATAAAATGTATGCCAATTTAACTGAAACGTTAATGTTCACAATTTTTTTATTTTTTAAAAAGCACTGGTGAATAAACCTACCTATTAAAACATTCAACAGTGCAGTGTTATAAAGTGATTAATAGTGAGGTTTGATTTTGTATGTAAAATAAAATAAATTAAGTACTGTGATAGGCCGGAATCTTGAAAAAGCTGTAATGCGATAAAAATTAATAATTAATAAAAAAATATTGACAATTATAATCATATTCTGTTTTCAAAAATAAAATTTATTTCAGGAATCAAATACAAATAATAAAAAAATTTAAGAATTTTATATATTATTTTTTTTTGCTCATGTAAGATAAAAATTCTTTATAGTTTAGGTTGTTATCTATCCCCTTGTCCTAATGCCCTTATGCAACTTATCGATTTCTTCTTTCAATCTTTTATTTATTTATTATTTCATCAATTGAATTAAACTCTTACAGACTAAGATATTTACGATTTTGTTTATAGATTTTTTTATTAAGGAAATATAAATTTAATATAAATTTAAATTTCCCTACTATAACGGAAATTAAAATCAAAATCATTTAGAATAATATTAATTTCTCTGACACAGCGATTAATTGGCTCATTGAAAGCTTAATTAGTTCTATGACTATCTTCAAAGAATAGCTGAGATGAATTTCGGTTTCTAAGAAAACGACTAGGTACATAAAATTTTATTAAATTGAGCAGAAATAAGCATTTAATTCTATAGGATAATATATCACGTACAAAAACAACTGAAGACTTCTTGCGTCGGTTTTCAAGAGTATTCTAGAGCTGTGTCAATCGCGATTGATTCGTTCTTTTTGTCTCGTTCACCGAAAAGATTGATTGATTGCAATCACTACTTCAATAATGATACAATCTATCCATCTCTTTCAAATGAGAAGAAATAGAACGAACGGGAGCGTAATGTTTTGGAAATCAAAACAACTATCAAGAACGTGTTAAAATAGAACAATACGAATGCGAACAAAACTGAATTTGGGTCAATTTCTTATGTTACGTTCAAACTTTTATTTCCCCATACTTACACATATATTAAAGATTGTTTGTTTGGAAACAAGTCAGGCAAATTTTTAAACAATGAATTTTTTTTTAATAAATCTGGCAGACCAATCTAAGCTTTAATAAATTCATAACCAAAATTATTAAAAAAAAATTAACGATTGGAAAAGAACACATTTATTCCATTTTATTCACAATCACAAACAAAATGAAACAGAAACTAAAATGATTGTTAAAGTGAATGATTGATAAAATGAACGATTGAAAAGAAAGAATCATTGAACTGAACGACATATGAACGATTGAATCTTTTGAAATGAACGATTGACACAGCTCTAGAGTATTCAAGCTAATAATGTTCATCGGTGTTATTCTTCTTTTAGCCTTAAGGACACAAAAATATAAAATATTCTTAAACGCGGCAAAGTGCTCCAAATGATCTTTGCTTTTGTTTGACCTTAAATATATAAGGTCACAATTGTATTACAAAAGTTTATATTACAATACTTTTCAAAACAAAAGCTTTTTGTCGGTTGATAGAAAAGCCATTTGTCGGTTGATAGTCAAGCACAAAAAGCTGTTTTTGATTTCACATATTTGCTTGCATGTTCAAAGCTGTGTGTGTGTGTGTGTGTAACTATGAAAAAACTTCGAAGATGTTTCTTTTTTCTCAGTTCACTGCCCATAGAGAGAAGGAAAAAAAAAACTGAATTCATAAAACCGTTTGCTTGTTGTATGTAACTATGGTAAGTAAAACAGCCAAAATTGTCTTTTGCTTTCACAGGTAAGATAAACCCTACATTGGTTTCAAGTGATTTAAGTTATTGAAAGTGTGGAGAGATTTTTGTCTAAAATAAAAAATTGGGAGGAAAAATTAAATTAAAAAATATAATCTTCAAAACAATTGTTTGCTATGTGAAATGACGTTTTTGACATTTAGGTAATTCCATGGTAACTCACGATCACGATACATTTATGTAAAATTTAAATTGTGTATTGAATTATAAAAAAAATCTCTCATACATAAGCCAGTAACAAGTACTTAAAAGTACTAAAAATTAAATAGGTACCTTGAGAATAAAGAAATACCTACAGTGACTTCAAAATTGTTTCATCCCATGGAAATTTTGTTTTTATTGATTTGTTACATGTATAGAGAATGTGTTTTTCTTAATAGATAGTAAAAGTCCTATCGAAATGCATTAATTTACTTCTCAAATAGGTAGGTACAGATACATGTCTCGACAGAAAACAGCTTAAACTTGAATTTTCCATAGGAACCTACTTTTACAATTTCTCTAAATAAAAAAATTGACTTTTTACAAAAAATATAATTTTAAAATCTTTAAAATCAATGGGAAGTTATTAGTGTGGGTCGCATCCCAGTCTGTTTTTTGGTATCGTATCAAAATTATTTCGCTGGGTACCTACACCTGTTTAAATTCATTATAACGCAACGCGCAACATACTTTTGTATATGAATACAACAACGAAAAAACAACAATTAACAAAGTATAAAAAAGACCGAAATCAAAACTAACCCACTTTTTGTCATATACGTTTCTTTTTCCTTCTCTCTATGGGCAGTGAATTGAGAAAAAAAAACTATCTTCGAAGTTTTTTTTATAGTTGAACACACACACACAGCTATGAACAGGCAAGTAAATATGTGAAATCAAAAACAGCTTTTTGTGCTTGACTATCAACCGACAAAGAGCTTTTCTATCAACCGACAAAAAGCTTTTTGTCGGTTGATAGCCAAGCAGCAATTGAAAAAATATGGGACATTTTTTTGTATGGGGATGAGACATCTGTTAGTTTCTTATCTGTGCTGTGAGTTTGAACTCATAGTGTTGAGATCGATCTCTTGAAAAAAGCTCGATGTGAGATAGTTCTGGTCTTCATATGCAAAAAGATGAGTAAATGCTTGATTACATGAGATCGATCTCATAAATTGTTAAGCATGGGTTTTCTCTTACTCAGTACATAAACAATTCGTTATCTTTTTATAGAAAATGAGAAAATAAAGCAGTTTAACAGATTTGATGTCGCTCTTTTGAATTTTAAAAACCTTTTTTTTTCTAAAAATTTCCATTTGGGAGATATATATAAGTAGTACTTATCTAATAGAATAGAAAGACCAATTGAATCGAGACGGGGAGATCAAGTTTTTTCATCTTGATCTTTTGATTTTGGGTTCAATTTTTTCGGTAACCCATTTCTTATCAAAAGTACAAAATGAAAATATTTTAAAATCTATATAATCAAAATAATCCTTTGATGAACTCAATTTTTGTATCAGCTTAAGGACAGTCATAAAATAATCGTGTGCCACTCCATATCATACCAAAAAGGTAAAAAAGAAACAAAACTGAGTAAATAAATATTCACTTCCACGCTCTTTTTGCGATTTATCCTTGGTGAAAAATAAGGCTTCATGTGTGTACGAACTTATATACATATGTACATACATATGTGTGACTTGGTGGGTATTTGATATATGGCAGAGATTGGTGTCCCTGGTCGTTTTTTATAGTGCAAATACAATGCTAAATGGACCCATTATGGTCGAGTTAAATTACGCTTAAACAAAGTTATGTTCTGCTGTTTGTTGTTGCTGGGTTTATGCTGCTATTAGTGAAAGTGGTTGCGGCTACTACATCTACATCCTGGGGAAGTATATTATTTTTGACCTAACTCCTGATCCTAGGCTAGTGTTTTTGTTTTATTTGTGATAGTGTCCGCCTCAATTTTTTGTCATTCACTGGTTTTGCTTTGCCAGTTTATGTGGGTAGGCGTGTGGCACAATAAAGAAGTGTATTTTTTTGAAAGTTTTTTCGTGTTTTTTATGGTTATTTTGCAATTTTGTCTATTTAACTGAGTGGGAACAATTGTTTTGTTTGCGAAAATAGTGGGCTATTAATTATGGTTGACAAGTCCATTTAGTGCAACTTTGCTATTTGACCGGGATCGTTAAATGGAAAATAGTTGAGACAAGCATATAACAGTCATTAAGATACATTTTTGAGAATGTACGAGTATGTGTAAAACTGTTTAGCGTTTTGTTTGGCACACGGACACGATCATTATATTTTTATTTTCATTTAAATTTGGTGATTGATGGTATATTACCTACTAGGTACCTACATAAAGTCCTATATACATATATACATACATACCTATGTAGGTATCTACCTCACCTAGGTAGGTATGGAAGGTAAAAATAGGTTGTATAAAGTTTAACCCTTCGAATGAAAGTAAAGAATCCAGACGGAATGTTCAATAGAAAAAAGATAAAGTGAAAATTTTTTCCATATAAAACCAGGAATCCATTTTTTTAAAAGAAAGATAGTAACAAAAAAATATTAATTCAAAATAGCAACCAAAGACGGTCCAAAACTTTTGTAAATGTTTTATACATATATACCTATTTAGAAATTCAAATTTTTTGAAGTGTATGTATCTACCTACATACATATGTACATTTTTGACCTCAAAGGTATGAAAACAAAATTAGGAGTAGTATAATGATTTGTTTCCATTTTAGCGTTTAATTTTAGATATACACTGCCAATCACTAGGATGAGGCCACATATTTTTTAATCGATTTTAGTTCTTTATACCTGCTGGAAATTTAGTACCCATACAAATTTACTACATTTGAGTAGGTAGATATTTTCTTTAAAAAAAGTAATAAAATTAAGGGGTTAAATAGAAAAGACTGTTGGAATTTCCCTACATTAATTAAAGAGCTACTTAAAAACAGTATGAAAAAGTGCGTCACTTGGATGAGGCCACATGAAAAATCTTATAAAATATCAAAAAATTAAAAGAAATGTTAACAGGTTTTGGTTTTCAAACATTTATTTATTAAGTTTTTCTCAATTAATAATGAGTATGCCCCCCATTTTTCGATATGACCTCTATTAGACGGTTTGGAATGGAATCATAAAGTTTTTTTAAATAGTCAAGTGAAATCTCGTCCCAGGCATCACGGATAGCTTCAATTAAGGAGTCCTTGCCTTCAAATTGTCTACCGCTTTCATAAACTTTTCGAGATAGCCATGCCCATACGTTTTCGATTATGTTCAAGTCCGGTGAATAGGGTGGCCATGGTAAAAGCTCTACGTTTTCTGATAAAATCCAGCTTTTGACAACCCTGGAAGTGTGGATGGGGGCATTGTCTTCTTGGAAAATCCAAGGCAGAGGTCCAAAAATATTTTTCATCTTCGGAAATGACCGTTCCAACAAGCATTTGTAGCTGTTTCCGTTCATTGTTGTAGAAAGAAACTCCAATTCGATTTTGCCATAGTAGGTGATAGCTGCCCACACCATAACACCTGATGTACGGCTGTGATGTCTTCCCAAAATTAGTTAGTCTTTTCTTAAATCATGGAAATAAAAGTTGTAACCATCGGGGCCGTCAAGGTTAAACTTTTTTTCATCCGAAAAGACAACGCGTTTCCATTGACCGCTCCAAGAGACATGTTCTGTTGCAAAGTTCATTCGCAGCTCCTTGTGTACTTGCTTTAGAACAGGTTTCTTTTTGAGTTTTCTTCTCTGGATAGTACCATCTTTTCTTATTATCCTTCGGACTGTCGAAATACTGGCTGATACTCCGCTTTTGGACCTTATTTTAGTAGCTGATTGAGTAGAATTTGAAGCAATACGTAAAATTAACCGCTTTTCTCAGGATGTTGTTGCTTGGGCTGTTCGTCCTTTTTGGTTTTTTCCATAGTTTTGAGGATCAGCAAGATAGTTTTTACAACTGTCTTACTTCTGTTCAGCTTGCTTGCTATTTCTCGGCTTGAGAGTCCCATTTCCTTGAAAGCATCGATTTGTCCTCTTTCTGCCACTGTCAACGTCTTTCCGGAACCCATTTGTAATTGAAATTTAATAAAAACAGTTATTTGTAAAACGTTCTTAAATATTGCAACCAAAATTTTTGAAAAAAATTGCTGATGTGAACTTCTACAACGAAATATTCGCAATGGCCTCATCCTAGTGACGCACTTTTTTATATCCTTTTTAGGTAGCTCATTCATTAATGTAGGGAAATTCCAACGGTCTTTTCTAATTAACCCTATAATTGTATCACTTTGTTTTAAGAAAATATGTACCTACTCTCATGTAGTAAAATTTTCCGGGTTAACCAAATTCCAACAGGTATACAGACCGAAAATCGGTTGAAAAACATGTGGCCTCATCCTAGTGATTGGCAGTGTATGTATGTAGAATAATTCTGCAAGAACTGTACCTATAATTAATTCATGTGTGAAGGGTTGTTGTTTTTTCATTTGAAAATTTATATAATACTTTCGAATAAATATGTATGATTAAGTTATTTTGGATCGTTTTCTTCAAAAACCGAAAATCCAATGAAAGTTATGAATTTACTTTCACAGGCAATAGCTTAGTTCAAAAAAAAAAAAATAAATACAAAATAAAAATCATCCTTTTTTTTTGCCTTAAGCAGTATTTGTTGAAAAATAAATACTGCAAGTTATAACCACTCGAAGTGTTTGGATAAACAGTGGAAAAATCCAACACTCTAACTCAACTGATAAGAAGACATAAACAAAATGTCCCAAATGTCCCGTGGGCAAGTGAACGAATTCATTATTCCAAAAAAAAAAAACACTTTTAAGCCGCTTTTTTCTAAAAGAACTACAAATAAAAATTAAACTATCCACTCAAATAATTTGCAGGTCCCAAGGTTTCATTCGAAAATATAAAAAATAATTTCTGAAACAGTGGTTAGAATTTGAAACAAATAGAAGTTATTAAGAATTTTCAAAATTTATTTTCTTGAATAGAGCGGTTCAAAAATTTGAAGAAAATTTAAAAATTTTAGAAAAACCAAAATTTATTTTGATGACTAAAACCAGTATTTTTGAATATAAAAAAATCTTCAAACAATCAAATCGAAAACAAATTTCAATGGCTCTATGAGATTTACCAGGGCGGCTGCTCTAAGGGGGCGGAAAAATTTCATAATAAATAATAAAAATGTTTGATACACTTTATATTTTTATCGCAACTACAAATTCCGATTGATTTAAAAGAGCACGGAATTGTTCATCCCTTTTCTTTGAATCATTTTTTTTTAGGAACTGCTGGGCTGGCAACACCGTCTGTTCTGACTTTTTTTTATTTTGTGCTTGAATTGCTTATGAGATAACTGATAATGATAACCAGCTAGAATGAATTTGACAACTATAAAAGAAAGTTTTATTGAGGAAGCAGCAGAATTTATATTTCGTTTCAGAACTGTGATTTTTGTGCAAATGAGTATAGTACTTATAGTGGTTGCAAAATGATTTAACTTTGTTAAATAATGATTTTTTCTGTGTGAGTATTAAAAAGGTTTTTTATTTATGTAATGTCTGATCTGTAGTTCAAGCATTAATTTATTATAATAAAATTAAAAACTGGTAGTGTGAGTTTTGTACTCTTGTACTCGTATTCAGTTTTTCGTACAAATAATTCTGATTTTTCGTTAGGTACATGATATGTGCTGTAAATTATACCTGACAAATTGCATGTCTGATATCTATGGGTCAAAGGATAGTAATGTGACAAAAATTGAGAGGTTTGACTTACAATTTTAATTTTTTCAAGTTTTTAATGGGTTTTCAATTTCATACGTGTAAGTAGGTACTCGTTCCTGAAAAAAAGTCTGGACAGTCTTATGAAAAAAACATGTATCTTATAAAAGTTCCGATTTTTACATTTGAGGTGCGAAACCCTAAGAAAATTCGAAATATGTAAAGGTACCTATACCTATGTAATATAGTATTTACATACAATAAATTCAAATACGAGTATTTACCTAGATAAGAGGGTGGTAATATTGTCTTCCGCCCGCGGCCGAAACCCACGCTACACCACTGAATCAACGCTAATCGAAATAACTGTATAATTTATAAATGTAAAAAGAATAAGGCACTCCGCCCTACCTTCGATGTATCAGAACAATTCAATTATTAAAAATTAACAAGTTACATAGGGGCAAGCAAGAGCAGTTATTTATTGTTTCTTTCAAAAGAATTTATCATGACTTCGTGCATCCAGGAACCATAGTATAAGGATTTATTCGAGATATGCACGAAATGCTTTGTTTGCGTTGCATTTATCTAATAGAGCAACAACAACAACAAACTGGCTCTCCCGTTTTGCAACATGTGCCACAATAATAATCGACCACTAAATGAACATTTAATTTTAACTTGAAGTACTCGCACATATACATACATACATGTATGTAATGTATACATAATTTTTGTACATATATTTGCTTTATTGCTGGTCTAGGCCACCCCTATAAATGCAGTAGAAGGTAGCACCATTAGCATTAGGTTCGATTTATTTCGCTAGCGAAAATAAGCTTTACAATTCAAAAATACCCCATATGTATTCAAAAGGCTCAAATTGACAACTCCATGCAAGAAAACATCCCCGGGGGAAATTGTCTCGTCTTTTGGATTTGGAAGCACTCTTAATCCTCGCATGTGTACTCAATTTTCACCCTCAACTGGTGCCTGATTATCACCCTTTAAATGGTACTTACATTGAACAGCCTGATCCTTAATCTATTCGTTGGAATATACACGGCAGTTCATACGAAGTTTTTCATTGTGTTTTGATATCAAAAAGATTTGCTCTATTAAATTCATTTGAGCTATTAAAACAGCACCCCTTCGGTTGAGCGGTGACGGGCATTGACAAGTCGATATTAGATGACTTCTAAGGACTAAATTGTGTTCTGTCACTCGATTCTAAAAGGGACAGAGCTATTTGGCCCACCACTAGCTTAACCAATAGGGGAAGAGGGCGAGCAAAAAAATCTTTGAACAAATGTGACAAAGATAAAGCAGCAGGCAGGAGATAGGAATCTGAATTAAGAAAATGAAATATTATTTCGACACAACACAGGAGACATACGGGGGGAAGTTCAGGACCGAATATGTTTTAAGCAAAACCGAAACACTATACCAACAATCTTTAAAGGTATATACGAGTAATGTAGGTACATGGACAATATAGGAAAACGAAATCTTTACCCGGGTAATTGGTCTGTAATCTTTTTGACAGATTGAATTTCCCTTTTATCCAGATTTTGTTTTGACTGTTAATATGGTTCTTTCTTCCCATAACAGGACGATTACGTTGTTAGTTTTCTGGTTGAAAGGATGGAAGCTTCTGTGATAGGGTGGTAATGTTTTTGTTTGGGGGAAGACATACTAGCCACGTGTCTTATGGTTTATAATTGTTTTTTAATTAAATACATTTAGGTATGATTAATATTATTAAAAAGAAGTTTGTTATAGATTACGTTATTATGTTATAGTTATGCTAATTGCATATATACCTATTATAGAAGGTATTTTAAGACTTTATTCAGCAAACCAATTTATACATATATGTAAATGGATGCAGGATCACAGTTGTGGATATTGCAACTGATCTTATAGCACAAATTGCCATTTGGCTCTTGTTTGACTGTTTTCAGCTATCGACTGTTGTGACTATGGTCTAATGGCCTATGGTGACAGGCTAAATTCATGTTCTTCATAATAACTTTATTCACTTTTCAAAAATGCGTGATGAATGTAAAGTAGGTATAATTGTATTTTGATATCTATTTGTTGATTTAAATGAATAAGTCCAACGACGAAGAGATCGATTTTATATGTATGTATGTATGTATGTATGTAGATTAGTTGTTTTAACTAATTTAAACTCATTCATACAAAATATCAAAAATATAACCTTTACTAATATTCCTATTTAAAGTTTATTTTACTATGAATAATCTTCTTAATAGTTGTAACTATTCAAACAGACCAATTTATTGAAGTTTATTTTTAATTATTTTTCAACATACAAAACATTTATATCTTTTCTTTCGAAGTAATTCTAGTCGTTACTAAATGTCTAATTGGAAATTCTGACACATCTCGACGTTTTGGTCACTAGAATACAAATCCATTGAACGAAAAAATGTAAATAATCTTTTTTCTACAATTAGAAGAAGATGATTTCTATTATTCTGATACTTTTGATCAGTTATTTAATCAATAGCTATGATCAAAATTAACAGTTCTGCATTTTTAGATTAAAAGTGTACTTAGTGACTTTTTGCAATAAACCGACGGTATCAACTTTGATAGCAGATGCAATAAAAAGAAAACTAACATTTATTTTTTAGATTTTTTTAGAAAATAATGTTTTATTATTCATTTTGTGAATGTCATATCACCACAGAAATATTCAGGTTTATAATAATAATTGTTCGTAAATGTATCTCAATTTTTTTCAAGAATCATAATAACCGTAGCAGCACTTACTAACCAAAAGATTTCTGGTTTAAGCAAGTTTTTTGTTATGATAAAAATAATGTAATTAAATTCCTCTCTGACAATTACCAAATTAACAAATCAAAAGGGGCTGCTTTTACCACTCCTAAAAAAACCACCCCCTCAGCTCATGAATACAAAAACTTTCAGAATCCTAATTGAGTTGTAATTTGTGTAAACATCAGAATTGACTTAACGTTAATAATGAACTTGCCCTGCTCCTCTGTTTGAGTACAATCTTCGTTGTGAATAAAATTATCTAAGTGGGCTGACGACGAGACGCCGACCCTTTTCTCTCTGGTTCTGTTTTTGTACTTTGAAATAAACAACAACACAAAAGTTAAAAGGAAAACCTGTTCAATTTAGAAATGAGAGCTCATCAGGGGGGTTGTTCGGGTGAGAATGAGGGTGAGTCACCCTACATCCTTATCTCGGTGTGTTCATCAATGTTAATAGCTCTTTATGTTTCTTGTATGTATATAGCTTTAGCACAGATCTATCTCTATGTAGGTATACGAATTACGTTTAACTACCCCTGACAGTACTTTGAAAAGTGCCAAACCTCAAATATCGTAATTTTCCGGATTTCTCGTTCGGTTGTTGCGCATCTCTTTGGAAGGATACAAATGCGTGTGCTGTATGCGTTGGGCTACAAAATACTGTTTATTGTTTGGTAACTTCTCTTGACAGTACTTTGCTAGAATAACATACATAGAATAGGGCCGTACTTGTGCCATTCGGGGCCTGGAGCAATTTATTTATACCCAGCCGTGTCATCAGTTTTGATACAGAACTTCAAGCAGGTGTTGCTGAATAATCCCATTTGAAACAAAACCGTAAACAATTTTTTCTAAATATTTGGTAGATATTAATAAGCACTGAATAAAAGTCAGTTTGGTTTGGGGTGCGGAAGAAAATCTGGAGTTATTTTCTTGTTGTCAGAAAAACTATGAACTACAAACATTTTTGTATATCGTCTTTCAGTCGTTATGCTAATTCTTTACGAGTTAAGTACAGGCTAAGAATTGGCCGTCCATGCTTCAGCTGTAAGAGTGCGTTAATAAAAGCAGTTCGCGATCGATTCCGGCAAAATCTCCTTCGGAAGAAAAAAATGACGGCCAGACAATTACATATAAATAGATCTATTTCTGGGCTAATTTAAATTCGTTAGCTCTTCGATTGAAAAAAAAATAAGGCTGGCAAACGACTCTTGAAGTGGCGAGAAATGAGAATGATTATATCCTTTTTGCCGATGAAAAAGTTTTTACCGTTGAAAAAGTTTTTAATAATCAAAATTATTAAACTTATTCGACATGATCACATCAAAACAGTTGATCCAATGGTTCATTTGGTCACCATACGGATTTGGTAATGGTTTAGTGGAGAGGACTAGATGATATTCAAAAACCTTAAACTTAACGTTAACCTGTTAAAAACTTTTCCCTTGGATGCACTTAGTGCAAATAGGGTTCTCCACAATGCCTGTAAATTTACGTTACTGAAAAATAAATCATATTTTCTAAACCCGCATTTTAATTTTAATTTGAACGGAACCGGCAAACTTCGCCTCTCCCGAATTCAACACACTAAAATAAAACAGAGTGCTTCATAAGAAAATGTGAATATTAGAAAACGAAAAAAGACTTTTCATTCGTAAATTACATTACAATACTCGGCAAATAAAAGTACGGCGTATAGACAATGAGGCTATCAGATGATACAACACAAGACAAATTGACAGAGAGAAGAATGAAAAAACAACAGAAAGAACACACGACAACAGCACACGGTAGATTTCAAATTGTCTCCTATCTTCTAACAGCTTTCACTGATGCCTTATTTCCGTGATCGAAGGGAAAATTTTCTTTATGAGTATCAAGGCCGTTGGGCACTTGGTCAGTTCAAAATGGTAGCCTTATCTTATTTAAAGGTGTTCGATATCGAGAGATAAGTATACATAAACATAATGCACATTCGAAATTTAGATATAACTTTAATATCTACATATATCGTACTCTACTTACTCACTTACTTTTTAAGTAGTTTCTAAATATTTAAGTCAAATCCGAATTTGGTGGAATGCTTACGTTCTTTTCCCATTTATCGAAGTCATATATCTATCATTGCTCATCAAAGAACAGGTACAGCCCTGACAATTTAGCCTATTATATTTCTATTGCTTGGTTTGGATTGTTGTTTAAGTTTGTTCATTCAGTTTTCGTGTATAAACTTTGCAACGACCAGATAGATATACATATTTATACGCCTCCCTTATGTATCAATGGTTGAATAGCTTGAAATAGAGTATTTTACGCAATTTGAAAATGGTAGGTAAATAAATGCTTTCATTCCATTTTGTTTCGTTTGCTGCACATTATTGTTTATGTGTTAAGTTATACCCATGGGATATTATACATACCTTTCTATATATGCACACTTATACATATCGACCTGGGGACGTGGGCTTAAGAGGAAATCGTTGTGGTTAATGTTTGGAAATAGAAATTGGGGAGCTTATGAGGCACCAAACTAATTTGGGAATAAATTGTTAGGTCATAATGGATTTGTCTATCTGATGAATAACTTGCAATAAACTAATGTCTTTCTACTTTCACACGTATAGTTGGTTTGCATAGGTAGGTACAAGATGGAATTTATTTTGCTTCAACCTAACATGGACATTATACATTATTGAACTAATGATTCTCCATCGGTATTTGCACTACAACAAAATGTCCGTTAAAATACACTTTATTCCCTTTATTCCCATAACTTGTATAATAATGTACAAAAAGTTCAATTATTATGTTCATTACTTTTAAGTCAATTGCGCAACCCTATTGAACAAATAGATATACATTGATAGTACCTTTACTTTAAGATTGCCATGACTTAGGCTATTAGGACCTAAAGCTCCTTTAGACTCAGAGTGAAAATCTTTACAAAAAAGTCCCAAGATCTTATTATTAAATTTATATTTTACATGTGAAAGTTCTTACTTGGGTTAAATACAGAATTGCGTGATTATTAAGTCTTTAAGGATTAAAAAATGTAATTACTTCAATTATACCATCTGTGACAATTATTTGGGAACACGAACAATATTTTAGGAAAAATCCTGCTTGAGTTTCCACCCCATCAATTTCGGAATTATTATGTATTCGGTTATTTGTGGGGTGGTTGCGGTAGTGGTTTAGGTTAAATATTTATTTTCTCTCTTAGGGTGTTGAACATTTTAAGAGACAGTGACAATTTCTTATTTTTTTTTTTATTTATCTGACTACCTTTTATAGAAAAGTCTTAATGTCGAATGTATTCCCAGAAGACATAATGTTTTATTTTTTTTCTTATTTGATTGTGCTGTAGTTTCTTTGTCGAATGAAATGATCATTTTAATGGAATGAAGATGAGCGAGTTGCATAGGTTTGAAATTTTTTCGAGTGAGTAACAAAAATAATAATAAAAACCATTATATTTCTACCTATACAAACAACATAAGCAAAATAAAGAAGAAAAATAAGAATTCTTGGGAACGTACATACATACATATGTGCGTATGTATGTAGGTACATATTTCATTGTGGTGTTTAAGTCTACCTTATTATTTTTGTTTTAAGTTTGTATATGTACACGTACAGAAACATTCACTTGAATGCAATGTTTTGTCAAAATTTGAAAGCAATCGGTGAAGAACTTTCTGAGATTAACGATAAGGAACAAACATACATACATTTACATTTTTACTAGGTAATATACATATATGTATGTACATTCATACAAAGATATGTACATACATAGGTATGTATTACTAATTGATCAGAATTTTGTAAAAATAAATTTTTAGGCTTAAGAAATGTCAATATTTTTGAGTAAAAGAATGAATTTTAAGTCCAGCTCTCGAGATATTCGAAAAAATATTTTTACAATTGTTGATACAATTTACATAATATATATTGGTGTATATACAATACAAGTCAACATATTGAAAATTGTATTGTGTAGGTATAGATGAAGATAATTTAATAGATTTGAAGTCACTGTCATCGCCAGCTCTCTAGATATTCGAGTTTAAAAACATGTTTTAGCAATTTGTTATGGATTTTTTGTTTTTGTTTTTTAAAGCTTATAATCTTATTTTTTTTCGAAAATTTTACCAAGTAGCAAAATCGTATTTTAATCTTATAAATTTTATAGTTAGTTCTGATACTGAGAATAAGTTAGAAAAGCTTTCAAGTTACACATTTAAGTTTAAAGTTTCTATAGTTTAAATGCTAGATTGGATAACTTACATACATATATGCTAGTATGTGTTGTACAAGTCAAAACCTAATAATAATAAGGTATCCCAAAATCAACTCAAGATTTTAATTAAATAGAAAACACAGTTTTTAATCTTTTAATTGTATTTTTTTAAATTGAATATGATTCAGGGCATACATAATATAGGATAGGTTGTAAGTTATTGATACACACATATAATATATGCTAGTTTTTAAGAATATTTGTCTATCTTTAAGTATAGGTTTAAAATTGAAGAAAAATGAAAATGAATGCAATATAAATTTTGTCTTGATATTACTAACAATAATAATCATTCGTGCTTGTGTGAATAAAGGTTTTTTTAAAACAATAAGCCAATTTTTATTTGCCTAAAAACAGTTTGTTGAGCAAAAATTGACTAAAACTACTTTATTGTCCTAAAGAACTTTTTAATAACATCTTCGTGACGTTCTTATTCACTGTATATTTATATGTACCTATGTATGTACATATGTACGATTGTATGTATACATCTACACAAATGAAATATGAGTGAGTAAATTTGTAGTCAATATAATATTATAACATGTTGTGATTTTTATTTCCAAATTAATAGGGTGATCCAATTCCACATGAGTTAAAGCAAAAATAAATTACAAACAAAATCTCATGTGTTTGCCTGTCTTTCATTAATTCTTCTTTTTTTTTTTGATAGAAACAACAAAGTCTCTGTGAATTGTTATTCTCTGACGTTTTCAATTGACAGACGCTCACTCGTTGCTTTTACAAAATCCTTTCTTTTCCCAAAAGAAAACGAAAAGGTGCACCAAAAGAGCACGAAAATCGAAACTCGAGAAGGATGAGATGTGTTGCTTTCAAAGTTATTCTATTCCCTTCTCCTCTTATCCTCGTAAAGGTGGCTATGTTTGTGCGTCATATTCCCATTATCCTTTTTTTAAGGGTTGAATATTAAATGTACGATTAGGTCACATGTACTTGCTCGTTATAGTGGAATTGGTTAGAATTTTTTAGATTATGTACTTGAATAGATGTAAAATAAGAAGAATAATAAATTATGACTTTTTCCGCTGTCAAAATCAAGAACCAAGTTAAGATATTACTATGTACATGATATGTCATGTATCAAAAAGTTATTTAGTTTTACTTATTTGTAATATTGACAAACTATTATTATAACGAAATTGATGATATTGACTTCAAGTTTGTTTAACGGTACTAGGTAGGTATACGTAGGACTGTTTTAAAAATCTAATTAAAATTTTAAGAAATTTATATCAAAAATGAGTGAATATGTAATTTTTTAATAAAACTTATAATTTGAATAACATAATAATATACTCACATTTGTATGTTAATAATAATGTCAAAAACTTCAAATTCATAATTTTTTTTGCAAATCTCAAACCTCCCTTGTAGAACATCCAAGTATCAAAATATATAGGTCCATACCGAGGCCGATGACGGCGATGGCGATGACTGTAACGATGACGAGTATGAAGGACAACACTGGTGATTATCCGCCTTTTTAGCACATGCTTACTTCTATTGTACCTATTGTGCTTTCACTAAAATGTTCTCATTACGACTTACGAGTATGTATGTACATATGTATAGTGTATACAGTATATGTATACTCGTAGTACCTACCTTCACCAACGATAACAGTGTAATATGCGGTACGACTGTTTGGAAAGGAATCTCAAAAGAGCATGATAACAAAGGACTCCTGTGGATTAGTTCTTGTCTTCTAAAGCGTTGTTCTGCTAAGTTCTAAAACGGAGCAATCTAGGTAAATAAAAAAAAGAAATAACTCTGAAAAAAAAAGTAAATTGTTATATGAATGGAAATTTAATGAGGGTGGCTACCAATCCACACCATGTGCGTTTCAAACGTTGAATAGTGAATTGAAATCTTTTGTTGGATGTAAGATGGCTTTCGTGTATCGTCAGGCATTGGATAAGCCAAATGGTACCAAAAGAAACCATTCGCCAAAATAAAGTGAAAATTTCAAAATTTTGATTTGATTGATTGGATGCAAAAGGATTGAATAAACGTTTTTTTTTATGATTTGGAAACGATTTAATCAAATGTTGTAGCCACCCTCTATACTCATAGAAAATTGAATGTTTAATTTCGATTACGATTCTAACATAAAAGATTTACTGGGTCTTATTGTTACAACAAAAACTTGATTGTTCATTCACATGGGCTGGGGTTACATGTTTCACGGGTGGCAATCATTAGACTTCTTCTTTATTAACGGTGCTTCGTCTTTCCCTTAAATTTTATTATTTAATTAAAATAATTGATCACTAAAATTTGAACTTTGACTAAACTTCCATTATCAACTTTAAAGGGTAAATGTCTGGTCTCATGCATCTTTTCGAGTTCTGTGCAGTCCAATGCATTTTTCTTACAATTTACATTGTATTTCTGTCAGTTCACGCAAGTTTACTGTTGAAAATTTGACTTCCTTCTTTAATACTTCCACACCATCTTATAAACATTGAAAGGGTTTAAATGTAGCTATAACTAAAGGGTGGTTAAGTTTTAAGGGCCGATGTTGACTTTGAATAAAACAAAAATTATTTAGAAAATTATTGTCATTTCTTTTTATTATGATAATAGTGGTATATGGTTCAATTATGTATGGATCAAAATATCGATCAAATGGCGGCCGCGAACTCGGCGGTACACCTCCGTCCGATGGTCCAAATTTTCTATGACGCTGATGTATTGTTTTTTTAAATTCATTTTACTTCAATCTTACTTAAAGCTAGACAAAAATTCTTAAAACTAGCATGTACCATATATCAATAACTTACAACTAACTTACTGGCCCTATGCGGACGCTCTAAGTTAAACTAATATCTTAATGCTAATTGCTAATGCCTTTCGGTGTAAGAATTAACTTAAAGCTAAGTTTCTATATCTTTTTATCACCAAGAAGAATTGCAAAAAACTTGGTTTCTTAATCGGTTTTTATTTATTTTTTAAAAAACTTAAAACTAAAAGAATTTGAATAAATAACGCTGATGCATAATTGAGGTTCTATGCCGTTAATGTGCCGAATTATCTCATCCTTTAGCTCTTGAATGGTTGCAAATAACCAGAAAGAAAGAAGTCCACATGATATTGATGGTGGCCAATTGACATCGACACTACGTGAGATAACATGGCCATTGAATTTGTCGCGCAAAAGTTCCACTGTGTCTCATCACTGAAGCTGATTTTCTTCGATATGTATTTTGATTTGAACGCCTATTTTCATAAAAAGCCTGAATAACTTTAACGCATTGCTCGATTATGTATCTTTCCATGGTTCAAATTGAGTTAGTCTGAAATTGAGAAATATCAAATGAAATGCAGAATAAACTTGACGTTTAGTTGTGGTTCCCATTCAAGATCGGTCCTTTAAATTTAACCACCCTTTTTATCTATTTACTTAATTGTTGTGCTTCATAGAGTAGAATTACCTTACCACCTTAAAAATTAATTTAACGTAAAAATATTAGAAATGTATTTAAAATTAGCTCATTCGGTCTTGGGTAAAATTTAAGTGTGGAGTTTAAACTATTCGCAGGCCAATATTTTTAATAACTTGAAGAAATAAAATCGTAAAATAAATAGAATCAAAGGATGTGATTCAAGGTTGATGATCACTTCAATTCAAAATCCTCTGAATGTACTTTCTTTATATGAATAAACGCATTTTAACCACTTCGCATAGGCCTAACAAAAACATACTTATATTCCTGCAATAATAAAAGAAGTGATTAAACCTCCCTTAATTTGACAAACTTTTTCAGATGCATAAAATAACTTCCTCATCGTTACATCCATAGTCATTTTATCAAAGAATATCTACTAACAAAGCGTTCGATTTTGTGTAATTTTTTCTAAACTTCCTTTAGGTTTTCAGTGCAAAAAATATGAGAGCAAAATAAAAAAACACAATACGTTAAATCGCATTGAGTTCCAAAGCAAAAAACAAAAACAACGACAATGAACCAAAACAGAAAGATTTTACTCCGCTTGTCATCTTAGAAATTAAAAACGACACAAAGAAGCAATACAGAAAATTGCAAACAAAAGCTATCGAATGGGGTCGAGGGTGAGGTGATCTGCTTCACTGCTTGCTATGTCTAAAGCAGCTCTGATACCTTAGGGGGTGGGTTAAAAACAATTCAAAAGCGAATTGCATTCCCATTTAATGAATTATTTCAAGGAGTGAGATTTTGAATTGAAGTGATCATCAAAGGATGTAGGTAAAACGTACTATACACTCTATGTAAATGCATTTCACCATAGCACAGGAGAGAATAAGGAACATATACGAAAATATTTTAGCTAAAGGAGCAAGGAGCAGCTCGACGAAACTCAATATCAGCTTCAGCAATGGTGCACGAAATGGTGAAGGGACAAATGTGGTACGTGCTAGAAATTACTTTTCTCTTCATGCAGACTTCACGAATGTAAGTAAAAACACAAAGAAGAACATAATAAGTACTTATGATCTACATTCTACTCAAATTTGAATATGAATTCTTAAGTTCATAATTTCTTTTAAACTTAAATTGTTTTTATTTTATCATTTAAAAATTAAAATAAAATTTATTCTAAGGTTCAAATTGGCAAGAGTAACTTATTATTTTAGGTGTCATTTCTTTTTAGATGAAAACATTCAAGACAGCATTACCACACAGCTTTGTTTTGACATCGATCTAAAACAAATTTCAAAGGGACATTTTTTACCTGTCCACATTTTAACATACTTGTACATCTAACTCAACTATAACTTTAGACAAAAATTTGGCTAGAATACAAATATTGGCTCAACATTTTAATAAACCTATTGCTAAAAGCTTAGCTTTTTACTAATTAACAATTTTCTTAATATTGGACTATAATAATTATATACCTACATACAATATTAAGAAAATTACATATTTAATAACTACTGTCACTATGAACTAGAAATAAGAAATTATATTTTCCATCGTCCGGCTCTTTGAAGGCATTTGTTCGGTTCTTAAAACATAGCATTTTTCTGCACAAAGCGTAGTCTTCAAATATTTTGAAATCTTTCGAAAATTTTTTATTAAAAAAAATCCATACTAATGTCTGTCTGTCTGTTACTCTTTCACGCCTAAACGGCTGAACGGATTTTGTTGAAATTTAGTTAGGTGATAGATAGTAACCTAGAAAAGGATATGGGCTATTAATATTCATGCTATCGTACTTAAGGCGTAGGCAGTAGGTAGAAAACTAATTAAGTTAGAGATTTTTAATCGTTTGTTTTAAAATTTTACCTCATGCACGCCTTAACGTCTGAATGGATTTTTATAAGACTTGGTTAATTTAAAGATAGGATCCTAGGCACGGACACAGGCTACTTTTTACGGCGGGAAAATACCTCATTCCCTCTAAAATCTAGCGTGATCGTGTCAAGAAGCGCATGACACCATAGCTACTGAAATTAATTTGATGTTTTTTTTTTAACTGAGTGTTACTAAGACTACTAAGTATTTGATCACTTTTCTAACTTAGAGGGTAGGTAGGCGCCATAATAATTTTTTTTTTATGTTAAGACGTTAAATTTGGGCTAGACGAAGTTCGGCAGGTCAGCAGTCCTGTCAAATGCCTTTTACAACAATAAATAAGACACAAAGTAAAAATCCTTAAGTTTTATTCGATTTAGGTGTAGCGAAGAGCAACGGGTAACAGCTAGTTATAAATAAACGTAATTATTCTAAAATTTTAATTTTGGAATATATAAGTTAAACGGCACGCAGTTTTGATACGCTTGTTCTGTGGATTTACAGAATTTTGAAAATATAATTTATTTTAGAGTTTTCTGAAATCTGAACTTTGAAAAACACGAATTTAAAAGCGGGATTTTATTCTTTGCTAAATTATGAAAACAATCGAACTAGCGCCTTATCTTAACATCTAATATTTATTCGCTGAAATGTCAACTGAATTCTAACGTAGCATATTTCTCTTTCTCAAACAATCCTGTGTGCACCCCCTTCCAGGTACCTGACCAGCACATCAATCGATTGGGCTCATTGTTGCAACAAGGATGTACAAATTAATATACCTATATCTACATAATATCATTGGTATATGTATTGTTATATCTATATTATTCCATATTATGCTCTGTTGAGCTTTTGATTTACCATTTTTCTATTCAAATGATAATTTCCATTTTATTTTTCTCACAGTGGCGTGTACTTATGTTGGTTACAATGCTCCTTTGAT
This sequence comes from Scaeva pyrastri, assembly GCA_905146935.1. Classification (NCBI taxonomy): domain Eukaryota; kingdom Metazoa; phylum Arthropoda; class Insecta; order Diptera; family Syrphidae; genus Scaeva; species Scaeva pyrastri. The sequence continues at coordinate 89,499,486 of LR989927.1, forward strand.
TTGCCTTTTAGTTGTCGTTTAATATCCTTTGAGCTAAACTCTACTCGTTCTTCTGAAAGGATACGAGAATATGGTATCTCTGTATTTATATTTAGCTTTGTTTCACAGATGCTGCAATTTTTAATATTTTTCTTTTTGTCGCGGCCTGGCTTTGATGTCACATTGCTCCGGGTGATTGTTCGAAAATACATTCTATGTAAAGGGACAATTTTCTCCCAACAAACTATTGATGAAATTCCTAGTGTTTGTCGCTTTTAATTCAAGCGCCTGGTTGTTTTAATTGAAAAAAAAGCCAAATTAAAAAATACAAACAACGTCCATAAATACCCAATGAATTCATATTTTCTATTCCTGCATTGCTTTGTAATCTATCTTCATTTCTACAAAATGTCGAGGCGAAAAAATATACCTTCCGTACATATGACTGTCTATTTACTAAACAAAACTATAAGAAATTGTGCAATGTTTCTTCATTGTCTTAAGTGAGAAATGTAAATGGTTCCTAAGGGTGATAAATTTTCTCAATTACAAAACCATCAACCGACAAACTCTCACCTGTAAGCCATGTCTTCCCTTGCCACCTCTGCCACCAGAACACTCGGCCACTGACCATCCAAATTTCACACACGTGTTACCTACCTGGTCAAGACCATTAAAAAGATGAAAAAAGAAAACCACGCGACAGATCTCATAAATTTTTCAGGTAACACTATGCCGTAGGGTTAACAGCGAAAAGTCATTGTGATGCATGAATTATGATCTAAGGGTTGAACCTGTTTTCGTTGTAATTTGAATTAAGTATGCGAATGGATTTGTGGGGGTGCACTGCCACACATTCATATGTATTCATGTAATAATGTTATAAGCAAAAGTCAGTGTTTTTGAATCGTAATGAATGTGTTATTTAAGGATGTGCGAAACGCTAGGGAAGATGTTTTTGTTTTTCTTTTTCGTGCCTACAAAGATAGGAATGTATGATAATTTTTGAACTTACCGAGTTTCCCGTCTGGACAAAATTAAACTTTTTTTTTTACCTTTAGCTAGTAGTGGTTTTGTGTATTATATCTATATACAATACATACATATGTATAATGTATATGTATATATTTTTTGAACTTTTCAATAATCTTAAACTGGAGTCCACTTTCAAATCGAGACGACACAAAATTTTATTTTACCTCCGTAAAATTATTTCTTCATTTATATTTCAACTCAAATTAGAATGGGTTAAAAAAGACAGAATAAAGAGGGTTATTTTTTTATCCCAGTGTATGCTTAAAAACCCATGAAAACGCCAAATAATTTTTTTTTTTTTAAATAAGTAATGAATTTCATGGTTTAACAATTTAATAATTTAATCAAAGATAAAATTGATTTTCATAAGTTTAAGGTCAGAAACTAAAATACTTTTACAACTAAACGGAGAAACTTGTCCGCTTAGTGTTAATTTTAATCCAAGAAAAAAGTCATTTTAAAATATTGTACTAAATCCTATTGAATCTTCATTTACTAAAAATAAAAAAAAATGTGTTGCATGAAGGACAGTTGGTAACGTTTTCTTTATGAAATTTGGGTGATAGAACATTATGATAAATTACAAAAACAATTTTTAACTCATTGTGGTGCTGTTTTTTTATTTTATATAATCTTATGACAACTTTTAAAATCAATCCACCAAATTTTCTTGTTAAATATATTTTTTTTAATATTTAAAACAACTAGAACTGCAATATAATTAAAATAACACTCACAGTTAATACTTATTTTGATGTTAGATATTAATTAATTCATAGAAAAATGCAGAAAAATTCACATTAATTAGAAATTGTATATTTAAAACTTGATAGCAAATTTATTGTTTTATAAATATAACATTTGGGACAGAAGCTTTAAGATAGAGTAGTGGCATTAAAAAAGTTTTAATATCTAAATTTAAATTCTTTGACAGATAAGAGTACTTTAAAATTTATTCTTTTTCCAGAAGGTTCTTTCTTGATGATACTTTTAACTCTCTTTATATAAGTTGTGTTTTATTCAATGTTGTATAGCTAGTGCAGCATTCAAGTGAATAAAACGATCAAATTCACTTTACATAATATCGCCAGAACATAAGTTGTCATTATTTTTTCTGGCTTATATTTCGCCAAAAATTAATTTTTTGTTGTTTGCCGAGGGAAATTTTGCTGTGCTAGGTACTCAACTCAGCAATGAATAAAGCACAGTTATTATACCATGTTTTGAATTTTACCCTCCATGGACATTTTTTATTTTCAATTTTGATAACATTTTCAAAAAGGATGCTTCTGAGACCTTGTATTTTTTATCATATAAATCCTTTTTTCTTTACAAAAGGTAAACTAAGATTGTCTTCATCATGAAGATGTTTTACATCAGATTAAAATGTACTAATCTTCTAAATATCTCATTTTGATGAATAGCAAAACGTTTTTGAATGATCATTTTTAAATAAACATACGAGTATTTCTCAATTATTGCTCTTCATTTAATAACTTTGCAACGTAAAAATAGCATAGCAGAGAATTCCGATTTTTTAATAAAAAATTTAACTAAAACTAATTAAAATTCACTGCGAAATTAATACATACTAAATAATCATATTATGTACATATTATGATTGAATGGATATAGCGAATGCGACAGTTGTGATTGTTGACGACTTAAGTTAATTTTGATGATAAAATATATAAAGTTACTGTTTTATCTTGTTTTCTTAAGTAGGTAATAGTAAAAGGTTTAACCTTTCATATTATGTACAAATATCAGTTTTTTTACATTCGAACCATTTTTTTATTCTCAAGAAAAATATCACACTATTCGTGAAATGGTAATCGTTTATCGTTGGCATTTACATTAATGCTTGAAATTGAACTGATTCAATGTTTACCTATCATCAAAAAAATGGCCCATTGTTGCATTATTAAAAATAATAGATGAAATCAAGCTCATCGTTTCTTCGACGTGAAAGTGGAGCAACGACTGCCGGGTCATCTAGTAACGGAAACTACCTCCTACACGAAACTTTGCAAGATCACCGTACCGTTCTCCAACCTTCAGAATTGTTAATGACCTCCGAGCAACTGGATAGTAATTATCGAATTAGTTGATAAGTTATTCCAATTTAAGAAAAACACACAACACTGTTTGGTTCGACTTAATAACACACGTCATGTTCAGACCACCCTCGCTCACCCCAGTATACTCGTAATTAATTTCTCTACTTTTAAGGTATTGGCCGGCTAAATACGGCTGCACCCTCGAAATATTGGAGAAAAGAAGCGTTGTGTTAGTATGACTATGGATATGCATATGCAGCAATCGACTTATCCAAAATTTAGATCGCACGCGCTGTGACGAATGCAAGCAGGACACTATTAAAATTCTTTATTGTCTGATTGCCACTTTTAAATTAGTGATACGCAATACGCACGCGTACGAACCCAAAGATGATATCCTCTTGAACATTTCCTTTTTTTACTTAATGAGTATAGAGGTCATCATAACTGAGAAGTTCAACCCCAATAGGTGTAGGTATGTTGTCCCTAAATAAATGAGCAGTCATGTTTTAGGTTTTCCTCCGTATCTAGGATAACTGGTTTTCGTCATAGACTATTAACTCTTGCTAAAGGAATCTTCTTTTTTTATAGTAAATTATTTAGAACGTTTTTATTTTTTAGGGCATCGTGTTTTTATTGGGTTGTTTATTTTTATAGCTAAGTGTTTGAGGATAAAAAACACCAAATGACAGTGAAGGATAATATAAATTAATTAGAGTATGCTTTTGAATTCCTCTCCTCTTCACCACTATCAACTTATCTTTTCATGGCGATTGGTGTGTATTCATTTGGAGTTGCAGTATGTGTATGCGGTTAGACAGCGCGGTCAGTGATCTATAAATTCGACACTTAACCAAATTGCAAGGACCAAGGACACACTGCAGCATTGGCAGCCGGTCGGTCAAGGGGATCTGCGATGAGACGAGGGGAGATTCTATTAAATTCAAATACACCAAAACATAATGCTTCTCTGGGGTGTTTTCTACTTAACAATTTTCGGGGAATGGCCTTTAGAGTCAGAGTGAGATGTCGTGATAATGTTCAATTTGAAACATAAGGATGTTTTTGTGAGTGCATATGCTTCCCGAGTCAGTTATTTATTGTATCTACGTACCATCCTTTCAAATTTAGAATGTATTTAAATGCGAATAGAGATTATAAATAGATAAAAGGTATTCATTAATTGTTAGGCGGTAAAATGTGGATAGTCAAATGTACAAAAGATATAGGTAGATGAGAACATTAAATTATTTTCTGATTAATAAGTATGTTTTCTCCACTTAAGCATCTACTTTTATTTTTGTAAAACTACATAGTATACTAGCGGCTCGTCCTGGAATTGCACGGGTAAACATTTTACATATACAAAAGCACATCATATTAATAGTAGTCTTTAAGTTTAGTCAAAAGTCATAAGGATCCCTTTTCAGCTGGAAATAGTGTAGCTTCGCAACGAAGAAAGAATATTTCTAATCGGTAAAGTAATTTCGGAGCCTATTCAATTCAAACAACCAAACAAAAATTCAAAATTCTTTATATTATAATATTAGTATTGAGAAACAAAAAACTTTCAAAAGAATATATTCAGAAATGGATTTATTTTCAAGTTTTACGCTGCTGAAATCAAGTATACCTAACCCTACCTTCTTATATCTTATATTGTAATTTCGAGCAATTGGTAGATTTAAATTAAAGATATTACAATTCCATTTCAGGTGTTTAAAAAGGAATTTTGTCAATTTCAAAATTGCAGGTTGACTTAATTACTTAGTTAACAAAAATAAAACAAAAATTAATCCAATTTGTAATCAAGTTTGGAGTGATATACCTATGTATATGTTCCACTTGTGAAAGTGAACAAATATTCTTTATTTTTTATGTGGAATTTCAAGTGAAAATAATCTCTTCAAGGTGCTTCAAACCCTGTGAACATATATACACAGAGAATTTCTAGCGATTTTTCCACTGTAAACTTATTAAACAAAACTAAAATTTTAGAGTAATAAATCGAGCTACACAATTAAAACTAAGTAAAAATTAACTATTACCACTTTTAGTGAAAATTGGATTCTGATTACAATAAAATTGGTTACTGTCGTGCAGCATATTGATTGATTCCGAAAGTATTTTAATTCATTCAGTTGAATTTTTATATGCCGCTCGACATACGATTCTATGAATTGGTGGCTATCGTATTATCGTAAAGAAGATTTCACTAAAAAAATTTGACATCCTAAAAATGTATTGTTATTTAGAATTGAGATGGAAATGAACTTTTGATCGTATTTTAATAGACCATTATTCATTAGATTTATAGTTTAATAAATTTAATTAAACAGACCAACCAATCAGTATTTCTTTATTTTGAGTTTTCCTTCTAAATCAACTGATTCTATTTATTTAAAAAAAAACTGCCTCATCGTCATTCCTCTACTCGTATCTAAGTATATCTTTGTTTTTATGTGAACAATGTATTGTGTATGTAAATTAGGTATATAACGTAAAAGACGAAGCTCCAGAAACATATATTTAACGCTACTATATATACACATACACCCTTCTCCTTTTATATACATAGAAAAAGTCGTTACACAAGTTGTCATCGTCATTCATAACCTTTTCTGTGTGACAACTGGTATAGGAATGGGGGCTAATTTTCATATTTTTCGTGACAAAAAATTTCTAAGAATATCTTCCTTCGCCGTCTTCTTTTGACGAGTCCTGGTAGTTCTGTTTCCTACACAACAAAAGTAAATAAAGTATGCAAACTGTGAGAGGATTCCAATTTTTTTATGCGGAAATGGCATAACTTCTTGGTTTTGGGTGGTGGAAATAGAAAAATGCCAGACAAAACTAAATATGTAAACCATCATAAGTTGGGGGGTTGAATGACGAGTTTGCAACAAGGTTTGATTCTTATTTCGCTTTGCGCTTTCACATCTCACATCTCCAGCGACAAGTAATTTTACTTCAGAAATAAAATAAGAAACTTATTTTCCTTTGTCCTATTTACCCTTGTGAACTCAGCCCTCCTAAAAGGATCTCAATCTCACATTTTAGTCGTTTAAGCGAATATAACGAATATATTATGTGTGTGTTTTATGATGCGATTGGTGTACGACTGTATGTATGTGCGCTTACGTTTTCCGGCCCCAACCATCCACGATGAAAACTCATTGGTGGTAACCCAATGGAAAATTGTGTTTCTTAGCCAGAAAAAAAAGTTAAACAAAAAAGAAAAAAAAAAAAAACAAAGGGGGAAATTCTTGCATTAAAATGGATTCTTTCTACTTCTGCTACTTGATTTTTCTTTTCTATTTGGTGCGTATATGTGGTATCCTTGGTGTGGGCAGGATTGTTCTACGTAAATGTATATACATACTCGTATATTTCCAGGATCAAATTTGTTGGATGTAAGTTGTTTTGTAGCCAGAAGAGGGTGACATGGACAAATTTGAATTTTTAAATTAGTTTTGTCAACTCTACGGAATGCATAAAGACTTGCGAAGAAACAGGAATTGTAAAATTGCCATGGGTTTGTGGGGGATGATGTCTGGGTAAAAAGATAGACACCATCGTTTTTCAGGGACTAACCAGATTGAAATTTTCAGTACCATTTTGTTGTTTTGGTTTAGGAGCGGAACCTCCCCTAGCAAATATTTATCGGTTGAAATGGAAATTGGATTTACAGTCAACAATTTATAATAAGGATAAGTTAGAAAGTAATTTTCTAGGTAGGATGATAGGTATTTCTGTTGATAATTCTTTGATAACTTGAGATGATGTATGTATGTATAGCAGTATAGAGCGCATGTCATAACTCGAAAGAAAGAACCAACTAATTTTGGATTCGGATACCAAAATCGGTAAACAATTTCTAATTCAGCATTTTTTTTCTCTCAATTGTAGTTACTTAAAAATAACACCATATCCTTTTTTCTGGTCTGTAAAACTAGATATCAAATGAAAATATTCGAATTAGCGGTTAATTGCGATAGGTATATATAGGGTCCAGCAGCGAGATATGGAATTTTGCACTTTGGTTTGAATTTTCATCTATACAAGATGATGGTTGTTCAAGAATTGCAGCAAAACGACTACGGCAGACGGATGAAGTTTGCAGAAGCAATGTTCAAAATCTTGACGAATGACACTGTTTTGATATTGAGCAATGAAGCCCACTTTCATTTATCGGGAGTGGTTAATAAATAAAACTTTCGTTTTTGGGCCTCTGAAAACCCACAAGAGCTCAATGAACTTCTTCTCCACAGTCCTATAAGGTCAATGTTTGGTGTGTCATTAGTTGAAACTTCATTACTTCTCACAATGTTTGCAGGAGTATTTTGAAAAAAATGTACAGCACTTAACAATTGTGAATGTTCGTATTTAATTAATATTTTTTTTGGACTGGTTTTGTAATGGCAACATCTAAAAAATAAATTCATAAATAAAATTTGAGTTTTGGTGAAAAATGAGTGTGTAACAATTTTTTCAAATAAGCCACACCTCGCTGACGGACCCTGTACTTATGATGGCAGACTAATATTATGTAAGTAGGTACACTAAATTTTATTTTTTTTTTTAAATTAATATGAGTAGGAAGATTACGATAAAGGATATAAAAAATAACGTGTTTAACTTAAATTCTTAACAGCACGCAAATAAATGTCTTATATTGCTTGATTGCCAGATTATTCTTTCAATATTAATCGGGGCCCAACCATGTAACTCGATTCCATAATAAAAATATTCGAATTGGCAAGTTTTGACCTCTATAAATCCTTAAGGACGCTTTAATAATATGCTATAATCAAAGAGCTGAAGTGGTGATAACTATATCTATATTGGTATGTACTTTCGTATAATACGGAACTAAATAACTCAAAACTTAATGTCAAGACCCATCAGAATCGCAAATAATCCCTCGTCATCAAAAGTGTTTGGGAACAGATCGTTCGAAAACCGCAAATTTGTTGAAAAATGCTTGGAATTACTGGGACTCTAATCTTTTTTCATGATTACTACCGTCTAAAAGTAGAATCGCAAATATGTTTTGACTTTTGAATATATTTAGTCATTGAAATATTTTTAAACTTTCATTGAATAACGTTAATATGAGTACGTGTGTAAACGCGATGCATGGTCATTCAAATAAAATAATAGTTTCCATCGCTTTTCAATTTTTTTGTTTTTATTAAAAAAAATACTAAAATATCTGCCTATAATCTTCTTAACTTAACACACAACTTAGGCAAATTCATAATTACCTACTTTTAAAGATTTTTGATTAGAAACACTATTTTAAAGTGCTATCGCTTTAATGTAAAGCAACATTTGTTATGTGTTATTGCTTACCATTCTTTCTTAACTTAATTAACCTTTTACCTCAATAAACTCAATTTAATTAATTTTATTCAATCAAAAGGTTGTCTAGGCTCTTAGCCTAATAAACTTATTTACTTCATCCGCTCCCAAAATTTTTGTCAAGGACATTCTTTGGATTGTGTTTCTTTTCTACTTTTAAAAAACAACTTGGCATTTACTCAAGAACCAATAATTTTTCGTTAAAATCTCGCTTTCCAAGAACGTTGTGGAATAGGTCCTCGTTAATCAAAATAAGAATTTAACATTAGAAATACATATAAATATAAATACATATGTATGCACATACATACATACATACTTACAATATATATTAAAATATTCTCACTTTGGTCGTTATCATCTTTTTAGTAATAAATGTTTAAGTTGAACTCAGAACATATTTATACAAGTTTGAGGGTTGAAGTTCAGTACCGCCACATCACACAACCATTAAAAATATTCGCCTAGATAACCTCAAATGCCGTATTGGGCACTACGTTGTCAGTTTTCATTTAAACCACTTAAAGTGAAAAACACCAACAACTTCGTGTGTATGACAAACTCAGTTAGCAGGACATCAAAGTCAAAGGTGTGGCCATGCCCGACAAAATTCATGTTTGGAAATTTTCATTTAGTTAAGATGGTTTGCTTCCCCAATCTTGACGCCATTGTACATAACCCCACAGCACAGCACAGCGCAGTGACGGGGTAACAAAGCAAATTAGAATAATTAAATAGCTAAAACTTAATTGGGAAGGCAATCAAATGGCAGTTGGTTTCACTCTGGAGTGGGTGTAAGGAAAAATAAAACATAGTAGTTTTGCTGTTTTTACATATATACCACACCAAACTCATATGGTATGGTTGGGTTGTATTTTACGTCGTAGACCTCCACCTGTTCACGTAACAGCAATAATTGCCTTCGGTTTGAAAGTTTTGGAGCTCCAACGCCACTAATGCCCAGCCGAACATTTGGGAAATTAGTTTATATAATTGCTTGCTAGCATGCCACTCGGCAATAAATGCAAATTTGAAAATTGTTGTGACTTAAGATAAGAAAGCCGTGATATAAACATACAACTAAAATGGCAATCAAATTTACGAGTGTGTATGAATGTGTTGGTAAAGTCTAGAGTATAAATGAGAATGGCCAACCACAAATTTGACGTAACAAGCAATTTAAATAAACTTCTTTGAGTACTTTATGAATTTGATTAACAAAATGGAGTCTTTGTGTCCAGCAACTCTAAAAAGATGACTAATTTGTCAAAAAGATAAAATACTGGATTTTTTTGTCGATTCATTCATTTCTTACTTCTTAGCGATGAGCGTGACTAGTGTTCTATTCTTTTTATAAGTTGCAAGTCATAAAACACGAGTATCTGTTTTACAAGTAAATATGTTTTTAGGAATTTACTTTTTGATTTTAAGAAACTTTTCAACTGAAATTTGAATCGCTCGAAAGCGGGTACACTTTATTATTATTTTCTATAGTAGGGTAGCCATTTCTTTTTAGATAAAACTATAGTATTCGAGTTTTTAAAACCAGGACTTTCACACCAAAAACAATTCTAACTAAAATAAGTTTACTTTTAGACGATCTGTTTTCAGTTCAATTAAAATGAGAATTAGTTCGGTGTTCAGTTCATCAGTTTAATTAAGAATTGAACTTATGGGAATTCAATATCAGTTTCAATTTAACAATCAATTTAACTGAAAGCTTAACTGATAGCTCAACTGACTCTGAAATGATCCTCTAAATGGGGCTTAAGATTATTTGTTTTGACGTACATACACTGCCGGTCATTACGTTAGAAGCCGGCATTTTTGTAAAGTAAAATCGATATTTCTCCCGTTACATGATGGATTTAAAGAAAACAACTATGGTAAATGAGAGACTATTTTGTTATCAACAAAATATTGTAAAATGTATATGAAAACACAAAAGTTTTATACCTAATTTCTTTTCTTATGTATTGGCCCGACTCGTTGATTTAATTTAAATGAACTCGATTTATTTTTGAATAACCATTTAATTATAAGATGAAAGTAAATACACAGATATTCAATGTGTAAGTCTCGGACAATTAACAAAAACTATCCTGGACGTCTGCGTCCCCAAATAGTGAAAAAAGAGTACATGTCCGGGAAAATCCAGACGGATGGTAACCCTTCACTAGACTAGACAATGGACAAACTTTCTAAAATTCTTTGCAGTCTCAATTGTCTTCTCCTCAATAAAAATGATTAAAAATAAAGCTATTAGAAAGTGCTGCCTTGGTGTTAAAGCACAGTTTTTTGCAGTTGAGTGGGCTATTTGTGGTAGGTACAAATTATCTATTTAAATTATTTCCTCTGCCTTACATCAACGAAGGCAAAATTTGTCCTTAAGGTCTAAGGTGAAATAACACAAATGTAATATATCATCGGTTTATTGCGAAAACTCATTAAGTAAAATTTTGTTGATTTCGAGAAAATCGAGTTTGAATTTTTGAAAATACATTACATCCTGTACTAAATGCAATCTTTTTTTCTACAATTAGAAGGATTTTTGTTATTCTGATGCTTTTGATGAGTAATTAAATCGATAGCTATGATTAAAATTAACAATTCTGCATTTTTAGATTAAAATTGACCAAAATCGTACTTAGTGAGTTTTTGAGTTTTTGGAATAAACCGACGATATGTATGTACTTTGCGCATAGTTGATACGAGGCCGATACACTTTTTTATTTATTATCAAAATATCTGCTGCCTTCTTCTCGTCACTAAGACTTATTTATAAGATTTGACATAGAAACAAACTTGTAAGAGAAATTAAACGGGAACAAATTTTGTAAATATATTTTCTTTTGTAAAGCAAAGAGTTACAAATTAGTTTTATTTTAAAAAGTGTGTTACTTCTAAACTACAACTTAATTTTTGTTTTAGTGATATATAAATTTCCTTTGAAAAATAGAATTACAAAATTGTAATCAACAACGTTTGCGAATCAATCACGCATATAAATCACAGACTGTATATAAAGCACGCTTGTATTTACACGCAAGTTGGTCTACGGCATCTCTCCAGCGCAGCGCATCGTAAGCATAACTATTCACCTAGCGGTAGTTGCACCAGCCTCATTTGAATGAACTATGTAGAAAATAAATAAGGTCTAATGTCGTTTGTGGATCGCAGTTCTCAGACCTTAAAGGGATCGAAAAACTTTGTTTTCGTCAACACTAAAGTTTCCATCACAATCATTTGCTCCTAAGCTCTCTAGCTATTGTCGGATGAGAAAATTCTTCACGGAATCCAACACCATATGGTCGCGTCATATCATTTTTCTGAGATTCATTTAGTATATGTACTATGTAGTATACATCAATCAAACCTAGATGAAACCGAATACTATATGCTTCGAATTGTCCCTTTGTGTTAAAAAGTCGAAATTGTCAACTGATCAAATTGTCAATGAATATAAAAAAGTGCATGCGACCAAGCTGTTTTCGTTTTGTATTTCTTGGAAGCATTTTACTTCTATTGATTGTTGATTTCTTCGCTTTGTATCAGTTTTACAACACCCGCAATCTTAAAATCACAAAATAAGATACTAGTTTAACGTGTATGGTAAGTAAACCAAAAGCATTTTATTCAGTCTTCCATTCTTGGTCAATTCTTTTAAAACTCTTGGTTTCCTTGTTCACAATGAATAAAAGCGAACAATAATGCCAGGGCTTTCTTTTTAAAATGAATACAGTTTGTTCCTAGTTCGTATTGTCCCTTGAATCTTGAAATGAAATTGGTCAAATTTATCCAATTTCGATACGATGGAAGATTCACTTTCATATAAATGTATATAGGAACACGTACATTGCTTTACAGTTTCAAATTGTTCGAAATTCCTGAAAAACAAAATAAAAAAGAACTTCATTTCAAGTGGTGCTCTTGTATCAACTCTAGAAGCCCAGACAAAGCGACCCTTTCAATTCTTCGAAGGCAATTTTTTATCATCGCACATGATTGACTATAACAATAGTGCTTTTTTTGTGTGGGCCAATGTGCAGGACAAGAAATTAGGTGCCCTGAGATAACATCTCAATTTGTTCCCTTCTATAAAGATATCACGCTGCTCTTAGCTCTTATGTGATAGATTGAATAGAATTTCTTTTTATGTTCAGAATATTATCAATGCTTTGCTGGACAATTCCAACGTTTTGATCATTCGGTTTTGATATTGTGGCTCTTAAACTCTTCATCATCTGTTGCAATAGACTCTAAAGCGAAATATAAGTTAAGGACTCAATTATTGTGTTCTCTATAATCCTTTGCTTCTATTAAATAACTCAACTCAACATCAACCGATATTTATAGGTATGGGAGGTTATGGATTCTTATTATATACTTTTAGTATGATTTTAACTTTAGTTCAATGTTTAAAAGGTATTTCTCAAATCGTTTAATTTTTTTTTTTAATTTGTAAGCACCTTAAAATATCTTTAAGCACTTGCGAAATTCTTAAGATGCAACATTGCTTGTTTTAAAGAAATGAATGTGATAAGTGGAATATAGAATTAAGGAATAAATAATGAATTTACACCAGTCAGTCAGTTTTTTGTAGTGTGAATATGTGCGAATCATATTTTTATGTTTGCTTATTTGTATGCTGTTAACTCTTTCACCCTTCAAAACCGAACGTATACCTACACGTCTTCAACTAATCGTTCTGTAAACTTAGTGCTTGATAACTACACCCATTATCCTTTTTTATGTTTTTATATAAATGATAATAGACGGATTTAGTAGAATTAGAATAGACATTAAGTTTTTGTCTGAATGTATTGATTTATAGTGAATTGACCGATTGGTTTATTTTAATCCGGACTTTATTCTGAGCAATTTTAATAGTTAACTAATACTTCAGTTGTTGCTTTTTCAAAACTTGTTCCGTTTCATTTAGACACGTTGTCAATAATGTATTCAAATGAAAATTCTTTCAAAACGGTATCTATTTCAAACTTAACGTAATGAGTAAGTTTATAGTGTAATGATTTAAAGACTATATACTTAATAATTTGTGATTTTTTTACTTTTCTGACTTTTCCCAAATATTTGTATTTTATTTTTATTTAAATAAAAACAGAATCACAAAGTTCCTTGGGACGTTATTATAATCATTTTACTAATTCTAATTTAATAATATTAATCCATAAGACTAACTTTTAATATAAAATGGTGTACAAAAATTAAAATTTGCTAAAATTACCTGAGTATTTAAATTTAATTGCTTTTCATTATAACTTTATCAAAATGATTTTTAATGTTTTTATTATTCAATACAATAACTCTGTAAGGAAATAATTCTAAATCTAGGCCTAACCTACCTAGGTACTCTCAACTCTCTCCACATCACACCACGAATCGAACCCAACAAACACATTCAAACATTTTGAAAACGAGAAAATTATATTGATTGATTACTCTAAAAGCATTCTGATATAAAAAAAAGTGCATTGATGCCTATTTCATCTGTGACAGATTGGGAAATTGTTAAAACAACAAAAATACACAAAAGAATACAATAAATACCGATAAAAAAGGTTCTGTTCACCACCCCTCTTATTATTTTGCTCTTACTCCTTGATGATGGCATAATCTACATCTCACACTTAAGGCAGTGGATAAGGGTGTTTTGGAAGCAAGAATCAGGAAAATATAAAATACTTTGGTTTTGATGAATGTTTCCATGGTTGAGTGGCATTAATGTTACGATAGCATTATAGTTATAGCTAAAGGATTTACGAACTGGTGTTAGGCTTAGGAAGAACCGCCCTCAAACAGCGCAAAAAACTTGCGACTTTGTCAAAAAGTAACACGAAAACAGTGTTATGTGTCTGTTTTATAGGCGTTAAGCAATTCAAAATTGAAATTAATGAGCTCGTCAGTTTATGTTAGATCTTAAATTGATTGATTGGAATAATTTTGCTTGATCATAATACTTTATATTTCATAATAAATCTCTTTGATGTTAACAAGATTTTAAGAAAAAAAAAACCTCATTTCACATTAATGAATGAAAAAAGTTATTACTTAAATTATTTTACTGATCATCTGTTCTTAAAATGTGCCATAGTAAATGCATATTTAGATTTTCAGTAGATTTTAAATAATTATGTTATTTTATATGTTTGTGTATGTATGTATATTACATAATATTTTTTCTTTTTCTCTTTTAAAAATACGGGCTTATACCTATTACATTTTCAATTTGTTTTAACTATATTTATTGTCATTTATATAAAGTAGAATGAGTCAATTTGGTGCTAAAAACGGTTGATTCCTTTTATTTTGTTGAAAAAAAAAATAACTTAAAATAATATTAATCATGAAAATTAATATTTTACTCGTAATAAAAACAACTTGAAATTGAAAGTTTATTCTCTGCATGTTCAACTTATTTTAAAACGAAAGAGAGTTGGAAAATATCCACAAAAAAAAAAAAAAAACTGTGACTTAGTTCGGTATAAGTGGTGAGCATTATTTTCATGTAAGCCCTTATTAGATCCTTCAGGCAGGACTTAAGCTTACATGATTTATTCAAAGATAGCAGGAGCTTTTGTACAACGCGGATTCATTCATGAGCTGTTCAGACTATTGGAAGTTTTTGAAACTGTTCTTCGATTTGTTACAAACATACAAAAAACTATCGATTTTATCAATTCAATTTTCATGCAACGACAAGTGATTTATCAATCCTATCTAGATTTTTCAATATCAATAGCATACAAAAATATCTCAAAACCCCTTTAAATACAAATTCAACCGCTGTCTGAGTGAGCATTTCCCGTAGTATTTTTTATCCAGCGAACATACCGTACTGATCGTATGTGTCACTTACAATCCTCTTTGTGTGTGTCGGATTAAATCAGAGTTACCGTGGTAAAAGCATTGCTTAGAAATTTATACTTTAGTTCATAATTTTCAAAGGAGTTTTTAAGGATATAAACAGCTTAATAAGCTTTTAAGGATACTTGAAGACAAAAATGTTGCAATTTGCTTTTTTCTTTATTTCACAAATTTGATTTCTTTTTTGTGATGTGGAAAAAAATTAAAAAGACGTTTAAAACGTATTTATTATTATTCACGAATAAGTAATAGCAAAATCACAATAATGCGTTAGGTCGGTCCGACGTTAATGGGCGTTTGATCGTATTTGCTATTTTATATTATTTCAAAAAGCGCGTATTATTGCAAAACGTAATTTAGCTGTAAACCTCAACCGTTAACTGACATATCACACAATAAATAGGACTATTTACAAAATTCGTCTCAGAAATCTCTATAACAAAAAAAAATTTGTTCAACTACTATTTTAATAATTTATTTTATTTTATGTACAAAAAGAAAAAAAAATTTCGCAGACGTTACTTTTATTTGGAGTAGAACTTCTAGACTTAATCAACATTTTGAATGGAGAGAGAGATTAGGAACTACTTTATAACTATGTCGTAAACGCTAAATATTATAGAAACCGCATTATAAAATAAAATTTCTGAATGTCCGCCTGAAAAAAAAATCACAACAATTATGTCAATGTTAAATAATATGTAGGTATATTGCATATGAACTATTTGTTTTTCTTCATTTTGTTTTTTTTTTTTTATTTTCAAATTCATATATGAAAATGAAAAATAGAAAAATGGCAGTCCCATGGACGGCCTTCGACTAAACCACAAAAGACATATTCAGACATACATAATGTACATGTATAAATAATAAAAAATTTATATTTTTGAAGTCAATAAACTTAACTTAACTTAACTTACATCAAGGTAAACTTATAAATAGTACAGGATATATTACATTGAATTTAAATATAACTACATAAATATAATAATTTATTTATTTACAAATGTATAAGGAAAAAATGTATAATAATTTAAAGGAGGTTAGCAAATTAAAAAATAAAATTACTATTAAAAATTAAGCTATAAAATGTTCATCTTTTAATGAGGTTGAAATAAGAATAATATTTTGTAATTACATATGTAGTTAATGAATAACTATCACCAAATGCCTTACTTAAATTTTCTTACAAAAATATGTTTGCATAAACTGATTCGAATTCCAATGTGCTTTACCTTATCAACTAAGTCCTTCACAATATCAATGTGTAGTGTTTCAAATCGTTGTTGACTTTCATTTCACAAAATGTATATGGGCTGACACAACGATGACGACTCTACGTAGATGGCTTGTTTCTGATCTCTTGCTTTTTCATTTTGATGATATATGTATGTAATGTAGGATGTATGAATCTACATAATATGTATGTATGTAAGGTCCCGATATGCACATTGGTACACCGTTTCATGTTTCCATTGGATAAAAAAAAACTACAAAAAACACAAATCCAGCCTTGTTTATAGAAAATTCTTCTCTTACTTCACAGAGACGTGTCGTCGTTCCTAGCCAGTTCATGCAATGATTTGGTTTCGGTATCTGACATATAGTCAAGCCGGCCCTAGCCCAGCTTCCTTTTATGATAGAACGAAAAAATTCACTATACGTCAATAATAATTCATCATCATCATCATTTTCAAGGCAGGTATTACCTGTGTAGATTTGGTTGGGGTGAAGTTTTTTTTTACCTTTTCTTTTGCCTTTGCCGTCATCATCAGCTTTCGTATACACATGATGAGTCCCAGAACTAATAACCGGTAAATTACTGAAAGGACATCACTTCCACGGCTATCACAAAATGGTCCCGAGGAATATTCACTAACCTTTTATCTACACCGGAGTCTAAATGCGTTTTTTAGGGATAGATACTTTTCTGCACTTTTAAGTTCGTTATACATATATGGGAGGTAAGCGGTGGGCCTGAGCAGCGAGTATGGTTATAAAAGAAACTCAATAACCGTATATTTAGATATGTGAGTATACATTACAGTGAAAACTGAAAAAAAGAAGGGTAGGGTTAGAGTAGTCCTTTCTAAATCTGATTAATGGCATTCACTTATGTAAGCGAGATTAGTAAAATGAACTCGATATGATGCTTTGAGTGCGTTTTTTTTTTTTTTTTGGTCACTCGTATAAAGGTAAACATAGTCAGGATGAGCCATTTGAAAATATACTTTTTTCTTCTTTTGATTTAATTACAAGTTTCAAATGAAGACCATAAGATTAATATGTGAATTGAAGAGACATGCAAATCCACGCGTAATGTTTCTTTTGAAGTTTTTTGAGTAAAATTGTAAAAAGTTTTACTCAAAGAGAATTCCTGAAAGTGTAGAAAAGAAAAATATGGATATGAATTTTTTTTAATCAGAGCAGAATAATAATAATTGAAACTAGTTAGGTATGGTTTTTAAATACAGAATACATATTAAGTATTTCCTAAGTATTAATTTGGTCTGTTTTGTTTTAATTAAATTTGAATATTTAAAAGTTCAAACATTTCTTTTCTTTATTAATTATACATATACATACATATATACACTACATTCATAACGTATTTACATACATACATACATAATATGAACATTTGAAACATCAAATTTGACAATTTAAAATAATTTGAGACTTAAAAGTAAACAAAAACAAAGGTGAAAGAGAACATTTTTATTAGGTATATGGTGGTATTAAAGAGCATTTTTACAATATCTGATGAACAATCTTGGATACGTTGTATATTATATACACGTACCTACCATTTCATTCATGATTGACATCATTTCCTCCCAAGTAGGAAATTCTCCTTATCTCTTGCATAAAAGTACAAACTAAAATATAATTTAAGCAATTATAGTGCGGTATTAACCAGACTAAAGTATATAAGTAAGTAGGTATCATTAATGTATTTGATTTGACCATGTTGATAATGAATGCAAACATAATTTGGCTAAATTACATATGTAGTTCGTTTTTGCTTTCAAATAAATACAATAATCAAAAACATATACATAGGTACGATCTAAAATCTTTTGAAAAATACCATGAGCACCAAAAAACATTGACTTTCAAAATAAATATATAAATTGGTAACCTTAATTTTTTTTTAAATATTTTAGTAGGTACTTGCCGCAGATATTTAAATTTAAGTATTGTTTGTGAAGAATGGATGTTTGTTGCTAAATGGCATCAGAACGGCCGAATGGATTTGGATGAAATTTGGCACAGAGATGGGCACGAGTACGATAACAAACGGTTTTTGGTAGACGGGCTCAATACAGATATTTTTTACCATCGAAGGCGGGGTCTATCTCTAGGGCCAATTTAAAATAAAAATACTTTGAACGAACAAAGATTTGTCAAAAAATAACGGTAATACTTACAATTAAGTATTCCATAGAAAAAAAAATGCTTATTTTGAACCCCTCTACAAGATCGCGTTATCAAATCTTGGCGCCAAAGTTATCGTATACTCTCCCCCAGAGATGGATTATCATCTGAAATTGAACATTTTGCTCCTTTTTATCCCGGTAAAATCCCGTGCATTGCCGGGGAGAGCCGCTAGTTTGTCTATAGTATTTCCTAGAAATTAATTTGTAATCTTTTGATGGTCAAATGCTTTCCGACCTGAGGTTCCTTAATTTTTGAAAGAATCTATTTTTGCTCTTTCTCTTCTGTGGCTGCAAACGTTTTTCTGGGTCGTCATTTATTAACAAATAATTGTTTTCTTCGCCCTTTTTTAAATGCACTTAATAAAAGTCGCTTATCCAAAATACTCGCAATGGCTTCATCTAAATGGCACGCACCTTTTTACACGCTTTTTGAGTATAGTGGTAAAATACGTACCTATTCGTAGGTAGTAGGCATATGTCTCCGGATACAAAATTTACACAGAAAACAGAATACAGAATGTGTATGCAGCCTGATGTGCGATAATTTTTTAATTACGTAAAAATTCAAACATCTTTTTTAGCTAAACAATTTTGCTTAGTTTAAGCAAAAGAAGTAAGTACAGATTTTTTGCTTTTAATGAATTCAGGAATGGTATTAATTTCTTCATAATATTCAATATTTTGGTTAGAGAAAAACTTACATTGCAATTATTGCATTTCTAAAATAATTGCAAAACGTTTTAAAAGATACATTTTTTATAAACCACATATTTCGTTATAAGTAATATTGTATTGGCCGATTTCGACTATACCTTCTCTGTTTTTGGTTAACACTCTAGCCTGTAAAGTTTTAAAACTTTTTTTTAATAAATAACGACGTTTGGAAACAAAAGAGCTTTTCTCTCTTCATCAACACAATTAAAATAAGAAAATCACAAAAATCCTTTTATTTTGAATTACGTAAAGACATCACCAAAACAGTAATCTTAACTTTATTGTATCTACCTATAGTACATGTACTTAGTTTCCTCCTATAGCAACGACCCGAGGTGCGGAAAGCAAAGTATCATGTCATTTGAAATTTCAGCCTTTTATGAAAACGTGAACATCGAAATGAGCAAAAGTAATATCTTCCATTACAATGCAAAAAAATACGTGTAAAGCACTTCAGTATACCTAGCGTTAAAACCGCACTTTTCTTTTATTCATGAATGCATCCCGTATTATTTTCTCTGTATGTCCCGCTTGGAAAGAGTCACATAATGAGAATGGTCCCTTCCCTATCCCCGTAAGCTCTAACTACCTACCTCATATATGAAGGTGTATTCTGTTGTTTTGTGGTATATATGTATGTATGTTGGTGCTTTGTAGGTTTTTGTTTATTTACATCATCCACCTGCATTATTTAGTCCTTTAAAGAGTTCGCCATTTTAAGCAGATGCAAAAACCATTGCTGGCTGTTCATTCTTAGTCCTAATGGGTTCCGCGTCAGATGAATTCATCTTTATCCACAATAATATGGAAGAAGAAAAGCGTAAAGAAAAACCTCTTCTTTCGCATTGGTCGCTATGGTTTTTCACTTACTTTACCTCCAAGAATCAAAATTTCCAAGCCAAGGAACAACAATCGCGTTACATTACATTTGCCAAATGGATGAAGACGATGTCAACGTTGATGAATTTCTATTCAGGATCGAAATCAGGGTTATGGTGTTGTAAGGCCAAACCAGTTAATACTAGGATATAATTATGATTTTTTAATTTTATAATTATCCATTTTTTTCGGATTTAATACCACTTTATTACATTAGTAGTGAATAACATTAAATTAAATAAATTTGAGGCCAATGTTCGTTTAAAAAAAATTTTGATATCATCAAGTACCTACTTTGAAAACGGTGCCAGCATTGGTGGTGATATTACAAAATAAATAAGCAAATAAATGTAATTTGTTTTGTTCTCAAAAATATTGAAGATCTAAAACATTTTCTTGGGTATTTTCTGGTTCGTGAGGTGCTCTATGAATGAAGTTCCGTAATTAAGTGACTCTAATTAATTAGTATTTCATTTCTGAGAAAAATATTTTTGATTCAAATTTAAATGAAATAAATTCGGCTCATCAACAAAATTTATATTAAAATAATAATAAGTAGATTATGTCGTTTTTCTGGAATATAAAAATAAAATGTTTTGCATTAGAGAAGTCGACGAGAAATAAGCTTCAACTTCATTAAAGTCACAATTATATTACAAACATATGTACATACTCATACATATATACACACATACATAAATATTACTGTATTTTTAGTTAAATGAATTTGGGTTTTTACTGCCTTGTGTTAAAAAAAATTACAGAATTTCAATATTTTATAGTGTAAAGGTTGGAAAAGAAATGTGATATTAAAAAAAAATGTTTTATGATATATTACAAACATTCACAGAACTGATGCACTTTCTTAAATTGAACATATCGAAGCAAGAATTGTTATAAAAAATGACAGACTTTTATTTAGATAAACTAAAGAGGGATACAGATTGACACAGCAACTTAGACAACCACATAACTCATTTTAGAGCCATCGAGATCAACGTTAGACCTAAACCCTAAACTTGATGTTGCTGTGCAAATGAGGCCAACTTTAAGGTGACATTTTTCAGATTTATCAATACTACAACAAAATGAATGCCAAAAGCGCAGTTCATAATTATTGTAATCTGTTAAACATGACTTTTGATGTGGAAGTTTTCTATGCTGTCGCAGTTGCTGTGTTAATCTGTTTCTCGCATAAGGCCCCGAAAACAGTAGACGCGCCTTTGTTTCTGTTGATGATGAACGTAATCACTTGGCATAGCTATGTTGCTGCGAAGACAATTTAAGAACTTACAAGGATTTTCTTACGAATGGACTCATTTCAATCACTTAAAACTCTTGGCCATTGTACTGAGTTGTTCCTTGCTGAGGGACTGATGCATTTGAATGTGTAGGCAAATATGTCAGCCTCCTATTAGATCTATTTGGCAAGGAAATCTATGTATATAGTTATACATATATGCTATGCACACATACACCTACAGTAAGTGGTACATGGCCAAGCAATTTAGAGAAATAGCTACGGCATGGGACCGTTGAACAGCTACGGTTGGGAGAATGATGATAGAAATATTGCTCGCAATTTGCACATTCCACTCGAGTAAATCTTAAAGTAAACTTAGGTGAGCTTTGACGTTTATGTTTATTGCTATTGTGCCGTAAGGTAGGCAGAAAGAAGGAGGCAAACGAATTAATTACAAGAAAAGCAAAGCACTGCGAAATTTGAAGTGATGATCCCAATGGGTTATGTACTTAACCTAATATGTAATTTACATTTATCATAGCATTTTTTGTATTTAGAAAGAAAAATCGGCTTTGATCGTTTCGATATATCTTCTTTTTGAAATACGTAACAATAATTATGAAAAGCAAATTAAAGTTAAAATACTATCCCCAATTTTCACAATCAAAACATTAGCTTAGAGAGGCAGGTGACTGTATGAATACTCACCTGATCTAGTCAATGTAAATTTGACCTACCTGTGAGGGAAAACAATTTTATTAAAAGAAATAGTGTTAAATTAAGAATAAAATGTAACGATGTATAGAAGTACTTGCGGTGCATCAAAATAAATTCTATAAACAAAACTTATACAGAATTAAGGTCTTTTTGTATCCAAATTCCTAATAGTTATTTGAAGGGTTTACATATACACATACATACATAACGTATGTATATAGTTTTTTTGATTATTCTATTTATATTAGTAAACTTAAGTTAAGTGTCAAGGCATTTGTTAAACTGGCCAAAACTATTTGTTTATAGTCAATAAATTAACACAAGGCCCTACTTTAATATAGTTTTCAAACAACTGAATGATCACTCAGTACCTACATTTTTTTTTTTGTAAGTATATGTAATTAAGATTAGTATTGAGTACACATAATAATTAATAAGAATGTTTTTTATCGAATTACAAACGAAAAACATTCTGTGGGAATTTTGAATGGACGCTATTTTGTTTTGAGTTATAGTTTAACCCATAAACTATCTGTTGAGTTTCTGGGGTATTCCAAGTGTCCAAGGACGGTAAAATATGTACCTACATACATTTAAAAAAAGAGTTCACATACATATATCTTTAATTTGTAGGTAAAAGGTGAAACACACAAGATCTAAACTATAGTAAAATAAATCTCTCAAAAATAACTGACCCAAATTGAAGGACAAACTTCTATATAGGTACCTTTCTTAATAGCTCAATAACCCTCCCCTTTACCGATCCTAACAAAATAATCATTCGAGTGCACAGTCAATACAAAACCATATTTTGTAACAAAAAACTTTTGTTGTTAACATATTCCAATTAGGATGCACTCAAAAAATGGACATGAAACCAACCTACAACAGCCACGTGCCATTTCAACGCTGGTATATTATTATCATCCATTAATAGTGGAGAGTCTCTTCAGAAATTGTTCACATCATTGTCGTCATCGAATAAGTCCTTACTGATTATGTACATATATTTAACTAGTGTAATGCAAGGAGAGTAACAACTAAACTGTCGAAAACGCTGAGAATGTTTCATTTTCTGTCGACCCCGTTTTGGTAGTGGTAGTCGATCATTTATAAAGGATGATTGTTTTTAATCAAACAAAAGTGCAACAGGATTCTTGTTTTTTTTTTGTGAATTAAACCTGAGGATGTTCAACCACCATGAAATATGTAATTACTAACGCAAGCATTAAAGGTACGATTATTACACGAACCATATCCCGCACGTGACTTGAAGGCGTACGACTCATCTTGTTGGTGGTTGATGTTTCATGGCATCTGAAGGCTGCTTTCAACATTTACCACAATTCCATTCTTCTTATCCTTTAATTGGCGTGCAATTGATATACAGGGAGTTGGTTTTTATAATGTTTCTCTCTTATTTTGTGACAACAAACATATCAAGTACCTATTTGATGGGCAATGTTTGTCCGATCTTCCCAAGGATTAGAAATGTTTTTTTCTTTGGAAATCTGAAGTTTCATTGAGTACTTAGGTACTCAAGTTGAAGTGTTTAGGTTTCACATGATAGTTTACTTAAAACACAATGTTTACTATTATAATAACTAATAAGCGCGCAACGATGTGTGTCATGTATGTACAAAATATACCATATACATATATGTTTACTAACGCAGCGTACCCTTATTATCAACTATAGGTCGAAGGCTGGGAAGAAAGGCGATAGATGCCAATAATGGCAGTTATTATTAGGAGATAGTTCAGATACATGATATTTTGATTACCTTTAATTTTGTGTTGTCGTCTTGTCAAAGAGCTTATGCTCTCAGCTGTACTAAAGTTACAACTCAAATGTACACCATGCGATATGAGCTCACCTATATTGTTAAAGGAATGTAATGCGGTCAAAAATAGTTTCCTGTAGCAAAAACCAAAAACCTTAATTGATGGTTAGATTTACATTTATGTACGTGTACAAATGTGTGGACGTCAGATGACACAGCCTATCTGAATTACGGGAAACTCCATTTTTGATACTTAAAAATGGGATCATTGTAAAGTATTAAGTGTGGACATGAACGGTACGTACATATGTAGATATAGTAGATTATATATGCAAATTCTTATTTCGTCCTGTTCAGTTTAAAGTGTATGAGTGTATATGAATACAACAAGTAGGTACCTCTTTCCCTTTCTCAAAAAACTCACAGTCTCGATAATTGCTGATTGTTTATATTCCACACTCGTTGCATTACTGTTTGTAAGACAAAAGCGGGGCTCCCTAAGGCTTTTCATTTGCCAATATGAGGCAATCTATCGGATTGCTTTTTCTATAGATATATACATCTTCATATTGTAGTTTTCTATAGATATATAAATCTTCATTTTCTAGTCTTGTCTCTTAAATTTCCAGTTCTGTTTATTCAACCCGCTCTCTTATCGGGAATTGCCTAAACGATTTCTTGCAATTCAAAGTCAATTGCACCTCGAAGGCTAAAAACGGTTGTGGTGTAACAGACGACTTCAATGTAGAAAAAATACTGCATGTGGATGATTTGCGGCGCAATTGTTTGGTATGTTAGGAAACGTTTACTTTAAACTGCACCATTGTTCTTTTGCTGTATCGATTGATGTGTTCAGATTCATATGGATATCGATATTGTATGTACTCGTAACTTTAGCTTCTGCTACTTGTAACATTAGTATATTATGTAATGATACTGAATTGTGTGTCTTGTTTTACAAGATTGCATCACAATCTGTAAGATTGATCCCATGACAGTTGCTAATCATATCACCATAATAATCAAATAGAGAGATTTTCGAAAAGTTAAAATAACTTTTGTGTTTGAAACGTGGATTTTTTTTTGTGGGAAATTTGGTGGGAAGTGTTAAGCCCCTTTGAACACTTTTTTCCTTCGAATTTTGAAATAAATTTATGTGTTGAAGTTATTGTCCTGAACATAATTATGTGAACATTTTCCCTGGAAATATGATAAACAGTTTTGATTAAGGCCCACGACAAGATGATTTAAAAATAATTTTATTTAAGCTTCTTGTGTTCAAAGTTACCACTCAAGAGTGGAAAATTTTAACTGCAGATTTTTTAAAAATATTGGCTGTGTTGAAAAAGTTGAGTTGAAATAATTGGTCAATTATTCCTAATTTACCTCTCTATTCACCCTAGATAACTGTAGCCCAAGACTAATTCCTATTTATCATTAGCCGCTGCGTTCGTTAATAATAAAATTAATAGTTCTTGAAATCTCTAAAAGTATGCTGTTTAGGGTACAAAAATATATTTTCAAAAGCTTTAAGTTCTATTGCTTTTTGCATTCAATAAGCAAAAGTTACCACTTGATTGGGTGTTATGCTAGGTTTTCAATGGTCATACGTCATAATGCAGGGTCATTGTGTTTTAGCTTTTTACCTTTGTGCAGTGGCCGGCCGTATAGTAGTGGCCCTGACCAGTGCCATTGGAAAATGAATTTAACCACTTCTGATCGATTGGACTTGCCGAAGCATTCGGAAAACCCACAGGTCAGGTAAACTTTCTCATGGAACTTTGGCGTACAACTGTAGTCTATGTTTGACAAAAAACCATTGATGGTGGTAAAATACCCCTTTATTTATCTATTGTTTGGCCAGTACTAGAGTATTGTTGCGTTATATGGAAATCCTATATTCAATCAAGAGTATTCTTCGGATTGAAAAATCCAGAAGAGGAATTTCAAATTTTCCGCCTTATTAGAGCAGATGTGCTTTAATTGACTTAAAGCCTATGGTGGTGAGAAGAAATTTATATTCTGCTTTTGATGTACTCAAACTTCGTAGCTTGCGACCGAAGATGGAAAATTTTTATATGTTCCTCTTTATAGTGGAAATTATGCAAAACATAATCCAATTACAGATTCGTGCATAGATTTAAAAAAAAAATAGAGTTGATATGATATCAAGAATCTCTCTTGACATTATTGTAAACATTGTAATGTATAAAATATATACATAAATAAGTTATTAATTTAGAATTTATTCTTATGTCTCTATAAAGTATTATTACTTGATTGACAAATAAATAAAAAAAAAATTCATTTTAAATGATGTTGCCAGTTGTGGTTATATCAAATAAATTATACTCCGCAAATAATATCTTGACTAATTGTAAGTCCAGAAGCTCACTACTGATGCAACTACCTTAAGTTGCTATGTGACAACGATTCGGAATCGATTGCTAAGTGAAAAACATGCTTTCTGGTAATACTCTGTTTTGACAACTCAAAACAAAAACACTAAAACTTACAATTAAAAATTTCCTTTCCCTTCTTCTCAGTGCTAGGATCAATTTTGGACCACGAAAATAGACCCTGAAAAATATCAAAATCATGAAGAATAAAATAATAAAACGCGGCTAATATGTAAATATGTAAATCCCAATTTTATTGTTGAAAAGTGAAAAATACGAAAATAAAACTGAATTTTACATAATTTTAAAGAAATAGATTAAAGTTTTAAACTTATTAAGTAAAATGAATACTTTACAGACGAGAACAACTTAAAATAAAATTAAAAAACTACTAAAATGGGACAGCAAAGATAAATTAAATCGTATACGCTATCTGCTTAGAAAGTCACGTCTATAATGTTCACTTTGCATGCGTTTTCTCTTACCTCTTAACCAAGAAAGCCACGTAGTCAGGACCGGTATAAGCTAAACTTGCGCCCTGTGCAAAGTTTTTAGAAAGCGCCTCTTTTTATATTTTCACACATACATACACATAAGACTTTTCAACATTACCAAGGATGTAGACTTTAAATGCGTTTTTCTTAGGTATAAATAAGAAAGTTGCATACATTATGTATGTAATTGCATATATGTATGTATAATCATTAAGAAATTAAAAACATTAATAATTATAAATAACCTCACTATATTAGTTCCAGTGTTCATTAGTTGTGTTGTCAAACATATAAATTAACAAAAATCTTTTTCAAACACAAAATTTAAACATTATTTTGCTAAATTATTTTTGAATCTTTTACTTGTAACGTGAGTTACCATTATTCATTTTTTTTACATTATTTCAGTTAATCTTTATTCTAAATTTAATTAATTTTATTTTTTACGACGTTTTTGTTCCTTATAAGAACAACGCAATATACAATTCTTAATATATTTTTATGATTCTGTTATTGTGTCCACAATGTTGTAACATGAGTTACCGGTAGCTCATATCAAAAAACCCTTCATTTTTGCATTCTTGATTCCAAACAAACATGAAACATGAGTTACTTTTACTCCAAATATATAGTTATTAGTATATTGGACCGATTTGTCAAATTAAAATATTTGACAACTCTGGACATTTCAAGGTCCGTACAACTAACTTCAAAATAATGTTTTACTACATAAAATAGCGTTTTGAACAACTCGTAAAATTTTTGAAAAATTGAATTGTTTTTCTTCCAAAAATTAAAAATTACACAAATCAACATTTTCGAGGAGTACGGATCGATGACGCCTTCAGCCTAAAATCCACACCAAACAGTAACTTTATTTGGATGCATCCCGTCAATCTCGCGTGGATTGGTGTCGTCCCAATTCCGGCAATTTATCTAATTCAGGTCCCCTTTTAGCAAAAAATGGGGCTAATCGCTAAAGAGGATAAAAAAGGGTGTAATCGTTGATATTAGAGAACTAAAGTTTTATCAGTTGCACGTGTTGACAGTTGCTCGACGCTGTAGCTTACCATGATCAACCCGTCGCTATTGGAAACCCCTTTGTGATAAGCTTTTCTATCCTTAATATTTTTCTTTATCCCCTTTAAATATGGTTCTATAGGTATTTTTTATTAGTTTAAGTTTAGCATTTTACCTATTGCAACGTCAACGTACCGGATATACCACATAGCTCTTGCGAGCTTTTTATAGTTTCGTATACATTTTTTTAAATTTTCAAACACGGCGTTAAGCTCAAAACAAGCTTTCGTTTTGTTGTTCAAACAGCTTTGGAATCAATACCTTTACCTGCTCAAGAACTTTTCATAAAAGTGCTTTTCCACCCCTGTTACCAAGTTATTAGCATACATACACAATACAAAACAACCCTCTTCAGCGTGCTTTGGTACAATTGAAATCCTTTTTATTTCAAGTTATTCTAAGAACGAAGCACTTACACAAATTTCTGAGCTCCTGGGGTTATTTTTACCCTTAAAGAGTGTGTGTATTCGTTAAAGTCAAAACGCAATTTTGCAATTACGATTCTTATCTGTGAACAGAAATACCATTAGGTCCTGTATACCTGCGTCCTATATACCATCCCATATAATTATGTAGATACGAGTATTAAAATTGGATGTGTTAAGGTACTCAATTAGGATTTGGGTATGTGGTTTTCAAAGAAAAAACCCTGCTCTTGCAAAAGTAGATTCAGAAATAAAATATGGATATTATTACGTATATAAAACTAGATACCACCGAGATTTATTTTCATCCCCCGTTCATTTAGGTATCAAATTCAATTCATTTACAAGATGTCTAAATTTTGTCATTACGTCAGTGCATTTTACTGTCCTGTTGAATTTTCTGTTCGCCGGGTACATAAAGGTTGGATGGAATTACGCCGCAACTGTATTCAAGAAGCTTGGCGCTTCATTACTTATTTCACAAACCCAAAAATAGGAGCAGACCTTAAGGCCAGTTACACCTTCTTAATTCTCTGTTTGCCTGGTATTGCTTGTGCGTTACCTTTAGAAGGGTTAAACATGTGATGGATATGTGTATAACATTTTTGTTAACATTCAAACTTCAAGGTCACTAACGGGAACACACATTATGTCATCAATAATATTTAATCCTTGAAGGTTCACGTTTCAAAATATGACTACAATTTTGTCAGTGTGAGGCAACGGCAACGGCAAAGGCAATAACCTACGAAGTTACGAACGCTACATAAACTGAAATCATTGGAATGTGCAAGAACATTTCAATAAAATGTGAGCGCCTGTTACAAATTCTGGTGGAATTCCGTTTTAATGTGAAAATTTTATCAGAGAAGGTGGTGTGCTGAGAATTGTACAATTAAGGTGGTGAATGATTAGGTAGGAACACTACTTATATTGAGTTTTCTGTATAATATGAATGAATAAGGATGATTTCTGGAAGGGTGTCTTTTACCTCAAAAACTGCTTATCCATAAGGTGCAGAAAGGCTTCTTAAAATTATGTTCGCTTGTCAAAAAATCAGGTGGAATTTAATTTTATCGTTTAATAGAGATGGATGAAGAACGTCGCTCCATCTAATGTTGGAAAGACGAAACATTTGCCGATTGAGTAGTTCAAGGATTCACCGCTGATAACCTTATTCTTGAACCAAAAATGGTCTTTGCTACTATGGTTTTAGGATTTGGTAAGGATTTTTGTATGGTTCGGATCTTTGAATATATAAGGATCAGAACCATAGTATATTCATGACGGAAGTGGAGTAGGGTGCCATCTAGTATTATTTCGTTCAGAGATATTGTAGGTGCCATCTAGTATTATTTCGTTCAGAGATATTGTAGAGTATTTGTTTTCACATTGGAGATGGCAGACTTACAATTTAGAGCAAAATATGAAAAGGAAAAAGGATACTACATTTTGAATTAGAGTTAGAGTGAATGATAAAAAAATAAGATTCGCTTAGCACATCAAAAACAAAAAGAGGCTGGGTGCGACCCACACTGAAAACTTCCCATTATGCATAATTTGAAAACTTGGCGTTGCTGATATTAATCGATTTACTTTTGATGATGATTGATAACAATTTTACTAACAAAAAATTGTCAGAGATGTTGAAGCGGAAAAACAATATTTACAAATTTTTCTTAACTTTTTGCAGTTTTGTATTTGTTGAAAAAAAGTCAATTTGATATTCGTCCATATTTTATCATGTTTCAGGTATTAACAAATGCATTATATTAAAAGTAAAATACATTTGAATTCATAGCATTGCTTGTTGTGATGATATTGAAGCCGAAAAACAATTTTTGTCACTTTTCTGTAAATTTCGGTTTTAGTTTTTTATTTTTCGTAGAAAAATCATCAATTCGATATTTGTCAAAATTGTATTTTGTATAAACTTGAATTAAAGTCAAAATACACTTTTTATCAACTTTACTTAGAATTAAAAAAAAAAACTGTCAATTGAATTTTTTCGAAAATTTTACCAGATGTCAAGGATAGTATTTTCTATATTAAACAATTATTTCGAAGGTGATATCATTTTTAATTCATTGTATATTTGCGCTCGAAATTTTTTTTTTTCGTTTTTACTTTTTAAAAAAATAACGGTATTTTGAAATATTTCAAAATTTATAACAAACCTGATGTATTTTTTGTAAACTGCTATGGTGAAAAAACTGCTTAACAAATTTTTATAAAAGTCTACTTTCGAAGTTATAACCTGTCGAACAAAATTTAAGTGGAGTCGATATCTCTACCAGTTCTTGAGATATCGTTAACGAAAATGGGTATCTCGAACGTACAAACGTACATACGTACGAACGACATCTCTCTACAAATGATGAATTTAGATTCTAGGAACCATAAAACGTCCAGATTTGTCAAAAATTTAAATGTGACAAATCCAATATGATTCATGATTTAAGGGTGAAGTTAAATATGGTCCTTTTATAATGATATTTTTAAATTAATGTTATCTTAATAAAATTTGGAGCAGATACATACATACATACATATATGTTATGCATAATTTTTCATAACAATAAAGAATCATACAGTATTCGATCTCAAAGGGTGTTTTGAAAGTTAGAAAACTTCATCTTCATTGGTTTCAACGGAAAATGTCTTATTACGTTACAAATCCTTTACTATTGTTTAAATAAAAAGTAAGAAAACATTAAAGAAATTAGAAATTAAAAACAAATTAGATCAAAATTATATGGATCTTCTCGATGTGACGATTTAGTGACTTTACGGAAGCATGATAAAGACCACACATTTTGCATGTTCGACTTATTAGCCTCAATTTTACCATCGGACAAAAATAATCGTAGGGCATTTCCAGGAAATCTTTGAGTGAAGCACTTAAGCGTACAGCCCTATGGCTTTAAATAATCTTTAAAGTCGGATATCGAACCCATCACCCGTGCGTTTCGTTTGCAAGCATAGACAATGTGAGGGTTGCTATTCGTGTAAAAAAGTAAATAACTACCGATTCCGTTATTATCATCTAGACACCCCTACCCACCATGTCATCCAAAATTATAGCAAAACAAACATAAGATGTGCAGGTAACTTTAGTTTAGTTAAAATTAGGTCGTTAATTTCGTCAACGCTATTGTTTTTTGTCGCAAATATTTCCCGTATCATATTAAATCCTCAATGCTAGTCAATCTTTCTCCTAAATCACGATCAATTTTAATTTTATTTTCAAAATGAGTTATTTTCTCGTGTTCTAAAGTAACCTTGAAGGAAAATGTATAACACATAAGCTACTTTTTATCCCGGTAAAATTTATGGTTCCCGTGGGATATATCTTTTTGTAGTTTTTCCAATTCTGTCAGAATAACTGAACGGATCTGGATGAAATTTGGCACAGGGATGTATTAATATTATTTTGTGTTTTTAACAATTTTTTGCAATAATGCATTTTTTCGACCAAATTTGATTACCATAAATTTTAAAAGATAGACATATACTATCGCAGACGTTTTTTAGATCATTTGAAGAGAAATAATTCTTCATACATATTCATACAATTTCCCCCGTTTTTGCAACGACAAATGGACAAAAGAATTTTTCAATAGGAACAAGTAGTTCCTTAGATTAGCGCGTTTAAACAAACAAACTTTTCTGCTTTATATAATAAAGAGTAAAAAATAGATAAGAAGGTATCTTCTTCTCAATTAATTTAGAAGATTTCGTGAAAAATTCCAAAACAACTAATCATTATAATGGTGTTGCTCTTGCGTTAGGGCATCTATGTAAACATAAAAAAAAAAAAACATAAAAAAAAATAGATCAACACACATATGAAATCTAATTCCACTCAGTTAATTAGTTCTGGAGGAATTTCTCAGGATCACAACTCGAACACCATGACAATAACCAAAACCGATTTACTTCCCTTATGATCTTGCTCTTGTTTGACTGTCTGTCACATTTGTCCACCAACGCCCTCCACAAAAACCACAGACAGGAACAAATTTCATCGGCTTCTCACATTTATTTTAATACATGTAGGTATATGTGTGCATACACATTATATAAGCGACACACGATGATTTGACTTCTTAGGAAATGCCGCCAGCGAATACAACATCGTACTCGTACAGCATCTCGCTACCGAAAGATTGCTCCAGATGCTTCGCCTGATGCTTGGTAAATTTATTGCTTGACATGTTAACCATGTAAGCTGACAAGGGACAGACGAGAGGGTCGTGCTAAGAACAAATATTCCTCCAACCACCAGGAATAGTGACAGAAGAAGGTGTTCGAAAAGTCATCTCGCGTCTAATTAGATCATTTGTCTCCTTAGTAATTGTGGCATCCGAAATGATTTGGATATGGTGACTATTGGGGAGTGTGTGGGTTGAGAGAGTAGCTGAGGATATGAGTGACATTTCTTATTAACTAAGTTATTTGTCATTGGTGTTAGTGGAAAGGGGAGATAGCTTCCTTTAAGCATCTTGCACTCAACAGATCGCTACTAATTAGATTTTCGGTTACTTTAGTACCGGTTAATTGTCCCATGTGCCCGTCTTCGAACAAGTACATACAAACATTGCTTCAATTTTGTTGGGAGGCCTTTTTTATTCTATTTGAAATATAAATTAAATTTAATATTAGGAATTTCTATTTATAAATTTCAGTTTGCAGATTTCTGCAGGAAAATCATGGGTTGCTGAGATCATTTAAGCGGAAAAAATAATTAAGATTTTGTGGTTTTCACTTCATTTTGGATACATTTACATAACATATACATATGTCTGCTAGTCTGTTACTATGTTTTTGCAACACTTCCTCTTTAATTGTTGCCTTGTTGACCAGTTGAGTTAAAAGGATTTTTTTTTAATTTAAACTTGAATTCAGTAGGATTTGAATTATGCAAGTACACTCAAAAAACCTGTGGAAATACTAAATTTAATGATTGAAATTGAACTATGGTGATCAATGATAGACGAGATCGATTTAATAATTGTTGTGTTTACAAACCTTAATTCATTTTATTTACTTACTAGCTTCGTCCGACTCAATTTATTAATTATTATAGCAGTTAATATATTACATACTAGCTGACCTGGCGAACTTCGTCTCGCCTTAACATAAACTCCAGAGTAGTTATAAAACCTAGATAGTTCCAATTTAATAAGAGCACTCAAAATGGATGCAAAGCTTAATAATGAATTTTACAATTATCCGAATTTTTCAGAACTTTACAATACATTTTTCACCTTTACGTCGTCGTTGAAAATCATTAAGTCATGCGATTTTTGGTGTTTTTACAGAATCATTTTTTGATTTTAATAATTTCCCGACTTTTTCAAATTGTTTGAATTAATTTTTTTCTATACATACTTAAATATTTAGTTTTAGTAAGGATCTCTATTTTTTTTTTTATTTAATATAATAAAGTTTATGGTCTATACAGGGTGATTTGCATAAGATGCATCAAAGAGCTGCAAATCACCCTGCATTATGTTGTACATTGACTCCTCGTTAACGTTGATCCCAGAAAAATTTTGGCCCATCGTATAACGATTTTGACAAATCGTACATATAAAGATTTTGACCGTCTTAGGTAAGCCAAAAGTGCATGTTTTTATTTTTTTGGTTTACTGTACATATATGTAAGTTCAGATTTAAATGTGAAAGTTGAAGTATACATATATGTACTTACATTATACACATTATGTACATATTTATCTGACTAAAACTCTTTAAAATTGTATGAAATTCTACTCACTTTTTTCTGGACCAAAAATCGGTAGACGATGGGCTAGAATTTTCCTGGTATTTGAGCTTATAGCAATTTCATGGGCCTTTAACCCACCAAATGAACCAAGTCCATAATGGCAAGCAATGCATTTGGGCGTAATGTGTTACAATTGATTAATTGAAAGGAATTATATGTAGTAGGTATTTTATTTTTTCTATTTTTGTTTATTTATATTTTTTGACAAAACTAAAAAACTAAAAATTTATTTTTTGATAAGTAAAGGTGCTATAACCCTTATATTGCAGTAAAGGTAGTGTTGTGTTTAAGTATAAGGTATTATTTTTGTTTAAAGTATATATAAACACTCACGGACTTGAAATCAATGTTCTGTCAAAATTTGAAAGCAATTGCTTAAGAACTTTCTGAGATTAGCGATTAGGAACAAACATACATTTACATTTTTATTAATATAGATAATATATTTTAAAGTACTTCATAAAGGGACGGAAGCCCTTTAAGATGAATAATTTTCTTTACTTTTGCAACATTTTCCACTGATTCTTCGCTCCTGTTGGTCGTAGCGTAAATTTATATACATAGCTTAAAACCTGACTCGACAAATGGACTATCTAACGCAAATAGAATTTTTTAATTCGATCACTTAGTTTTTGAGATCAGCGTGTTGAAACGAATAACGGAAGCCCTAAAAGATGAATAATTTTCCCACATTTTCCACTGGTTCTTCGCTATTATCGGTCGTAGCGTGATGTTATCATAGCCTATAGCCTTCCTCGACAAATGGACTATCCACCGAAAAAAGAATTTTTCAATTCGATCACACAGTTCCTGAGATCAGCGCTTTGAAACAAACAACAGAAGGTCTTTCCAACACAAAAAGAATTTTTCAATTCGAACCAGTAGTTCCTGAGATTAGTGCGTTCAAACAAACAAACTCTTCAGCTTTATATATTAGTATAGACATAGAGTATATAGATTAATTATAAATTTACCTACTTAGTTTTTTTTATGCAAATTCAAATAATCAGTTTCAAGCCGCCTCGTGGCTTGCCAAATATTAAAATTAAAAGGGTTATCAAAAAGGTAAAAGGGAATGAAAAAAAAATGGTATTTAGCGAGTGGCTCCACCTAAGGAGTTCGTCTGTGAACTAATTTTTTTTAAGGTGCACTGCACACGCATCTTTCTCAACGGGCGTTTTCTCTAAGGGGCCAGCTATACATTACTATCATTGGTTTTCATCATTGAAACCAATCATTGGAATTTTTTTGACAAGTTGGTTATAGCTATCATTGAAAAATATGTCATTGAAATAAAAAAAAACTCTGTTTTTTACACCACCTCTAATCTTTGAAAAAAAGAACAAATTAGAATCCAAACAACCGTGTAAATTATAGATTTATTTAAATTTCTTTTAAACACTAATAAACAAACATTTTCCAAGAATTTGAGGTTAGAGTTGATCATTGAAAGAAAAAATGATTATTGAAAGAAAAACTGACAGGTGGGAATACAACGAGAATGGAATACTTTCATTGGAACGATTTTGTTCCTAATCGAAACAGCTGTTCATTGAAAACGATTTCATCATTGAAATATTAAAAAATAACTTACAGAACAACTCTGGGTTAAAATAAATGTTTTTTTTTCACTAAAAAAATTCTTCAACTAATTAGTTTTATTTTGATACCAAACATGAAAAATTTTAATATCTCTATCGCTTTAAAATTTCCAAACTAATTTTTCAAACTAATTTTTCAATGACACCAATGATAGATAAGATAAGATTCCTCCAGTCATTTATTCAGGCATCTATTCTATTTTTATAGTTTAATACCAATAAATTAATATCGCCTTCCTTCTGGTGAAGGTTTTATTGCTTCAAAAGGTAGGTATTTAGAACCAGAATTACTTAAATCAATATATTCTTCATATTTTATTAAACTCAAATTCTCTGAATTATTATTGTGACAACGAAAAAATTTTTCAAACCACTACTGTACACATATTATGAACCAATGAATAAAAAACTGTTGTCGTTTTTGTTTTTCGTTTAGTTCAATAAAGAGAATTACAACAAAAGTATTTAATTAAACAAATTTTATTAAAAGTTTATAACTTTTGTTATATTATATGGCTGCTTGAGCAATTACACGTTTTTGAGTCGTAGTCCGAATTTATTTATATGTAGGTATATTGTCTTGCAATGCTTTTGAGTTACTTTCAACAATCATGTAATAAAAAGAAAAGAAATCAGCGCAAGTTTCTGAAAAGGACATTTCCTCTTGAAGGCCTTTGGTCCCTAAAAAAGGATAATCGCTTTCTTTGGTCCCTAAAAAAAAGTTCCCTAATCAATTTTCTTGTATGCACCACGAGATATGTTTTCCATGTTATTTTTTGGTCATTTCTCTTTTCTTTATAATGTAAAGTAGACAATGGTTTTTATCCTCAAAGTTCAGAATCATATTCACTTTCATCGACCTTTATTTGCTATGTACGACCCATATCATGCCTATGCTCTAATTCGGGAATTTCATTCTCACTCTTTAGGCAATCAAGGGAAATAGCACAAAAACCTTTAGATCATTGATTTTTACATAATTGCGAAAAAGGCAAAAAGATCTAATATTCATCTTATTTTGAATGCATTATGCAGAACCTTATTTGGCAACCATAAATATTGTTGTGGATGGATAAGGAGCAATTTATGGACGTCGTTGTCGAAAACGCGGCGTATCTTGAAAATTTAACACTTTTATTCGAATTACCAATATTGAAACACACTAAAAAAAAGAACATTTTAATTATTCTAGGTATAGCCAATAAAAATAAAACTTTAGTAATTTTGCAATTTTTGTGCAAAAAAAAAATAGGTACACAAATAAATATAAAAAATATCAATTTAAATTTATTAGAACGATACTTTTCCAGTGCTACTGTCATGTCATCTCAGTAGCGGGCGTTTGAAAATTAATTTTTGAATAACCATTAAATTATCAGTAGCACAAAAGTAATAAGATATATGGGTTAAAATAAAAAAGAGTACGATCCACCCCCCCCGCACTGTGAAAAAAGTACACTTCCGGGTAAATCCAGATGAATTGTGAGCGATACATATATAGATGGATGTTGAGTTATTGTGTCTATCTATAATTTTTTCGATCGTGTTATTATGATTTCTTAAGGCAAATACACTCACAGATTAATGTCGATAGAAAAAAATGGTCATCAAAAAGTTCTCAGTGTAAAATTACATGAGCAGGGAATTATACAATACCTAACCCTGCAAAGTGGCCATGTATTAAGTGCCAAGTCTATTTAAAATATGTGCTTCATTTACAAATCCAAAATTTATACAGCTATGTACATATGTATGTATGTATGTATTTCTATACACATATCTACATAATCGCTTGTAAAAATCAAAATGCAAATGATGAAATCCTCTTCCAAGAATGCGAGGAATTGAGAATAGAAAGAATAATTTTATTGTAGGTATTCACTTTTGATATTGCGAGGCAGGGATGAATATTAAAGTTAAAAAACAAAATCAAAAATAGTTGACTTTTTTACATAAAATGATAAATGAAATTCAACTTATTGTCCTTTGGAGATGCATAAACATATATAATAATATTCTTATAAGGGACTGTCACTGCGTTGACTAAATTCACCAATCTTAAATCATTTAAACAAAACCATAATTCCAAATTAATCTGTCAATGAAATGAGACAAACTCAATCTTAAACGGGACCCTCTGTCTATAATTTATTTATTAAAAATAAACAGAAGGCCCATATCCAAGCTCATTATGGGGAGTACAAAAATGATAAATCATATCTTGAGTTTTTTTTTATTTATCTCTGTGGATTGAATATTTTTTCAGTCATGTTTAAGATTTATGTATTGTAAAGACAAAATTTTATTTATAATAAGAAGCATTTGTTTCACGGATTTCTTTTTCCTTAGACTTAATAAATTAAAAAGCGATGAATTTATGTAGTCTAAATTTAGAAAACTTGTATGTCATATTCCTGAAAAATAGATTCATCATCAAACAATTGCTTCAAAGATTTAGTTTTCTAACTGAACGTAAACCATAAGCTATTCTTACCTTGAAATGATTTTCAAAATAAAATTTCTAAGAACACGCTTAAAAACACATCTGTCACCGCGCCCGCCGCATCGCTTCGCGTCGGCCGGTCTTTTGCTTCTGAAGAAGGTATTTTGTTTAACCTAATAGATTATCTGCGGTTAGTTTGTTAAACCAAGCAAAGAGGTCGTTACAGACACACCACTTTTAATGTTTGTAATGGAAGGAGTGTGCTACACTTGACTTAATTTCCAGGAGCTAAATGTCTATTGAAATCACACTATTTCAAGGGACAAGACAAGGGTCACCCTTAAACATTTTGTTAAAGAAAAGGTCAAGTAAGTTGTGCTCACATGTAATATTTTCCATATATTATTTATACATACATATTATGTAGGTACTCAAAATGGTTCATTTTGGGGATGAGATAGTATTCGAAACATTGAGAAAATTATACCTACTCCCCGACCAAATTAAATTTTAACATAAGCAAGACAGATTATACATATTTGCCTGCTACCCTTATTATTATGGATTGATTGCCAAGCTAAAAGCACTCATATCGTGCCGTAGTGAGCTATTATTAAGCATAATTCAGGCATTTTTGTCGACGAACCTCGTCCTAACCTAACTTTTTATTTTTATTTCATGAATATAAAGTTGTGGACCGTAAACATAATTTTTATTACCTAAATAAATCTATATTTTTCACTTTATCAAGAAGCAAGCTGAAAAGTAAATAAAAATAATTCACAGATTTCAAATTGAATCCAGCATTATTCGAAATAAAAACTGATGATCAATTTGCCGTTATGAATTTCCAAACTTTTTGTTTAATGCTGGAAGCAACTTTTCATTACCAAAACCAAAAAAGTACATATTATGTTAGATATATTATTTAGATAGTTTTATAGTTTTTATAGTAAGGTAGATCAATTTATCAGAGTTCAAATATTAGCGGACGGAAA
This sequence comes from Scaeva pyrastri, assembly GCA_905146935.1. Classification (NCBI taxonomy): domain Eukaryota; kingdom Metazoa; phylum Arthropoda; class Insecta; order Diptera; family Syrphidae; genus Scaeva; species Scaeva pyrastri. Next base: position 89,538,820 of record LR989927.1, read on the forward strand.
TACATCATTTTAAGAACTTAATTACCTTATAAGGCATAGATGATTTATGTAATTTTATGATAATATGCAGGACGAAGACTGTACTGCACAAACTTATTAGACGGGGGATATAACCAGGTCTTAGTACTCTGATTATTGTTGCTACTCTTAATTTAATTAAAATTATCCAATAATACATAAATTTACTCTAACTAGATTAAATCAGTCCGAAATGAATCGGAATCCATACTTCCAAAACTTGTTAATATACCATTAAAAACCATTTGCCTCAATTTTGACTCTATGTTGTATATATTTGTATATTTTCTATATTTTTTGTATTATAAATTAATATCAATGTACATATATAATAAATAAGATATTAATTTAAAACTAAACAGCTTCTAACTTCTAGGCTTTCGGCTATAATATTTGTATATTTTTTTCTGTCCATACTAATAAAATTCTTAACAAAAAGTGGCCACAAATTCATTAGGTAATTGCCAACCAACGAAGAAAATGCTACTTTTAATAACAGAACTAATTTGCTCTGCATTTAATTTTGGAACGCTTAATTAAACATAGCATACCTAGCTATCCAAAAAATAAATACAAAACATAAATCATCTCGATGTTTTGCACTAATTGCCTTTCAGAAATATACCACTACCCCACAGTGCACATCCCCTACGGTTGTTTTTTTTTTTTTCGTTTGGCAAAAGTTCAAAAGCCTTATACCGCCTCACGGCGCAAAAAACACCACTCTATCCATTTGATTTCCACCCACTTTTAATTATTAGTAAGCTATCAAAGAAATATGTGTACATAAACAAGTCGACCTCCATAAAATAATGCAGACAAGTTTCATCATTTCTACCACCCACACTTTTATGAACCGTTGTACTAAAACAGTTCTGTTGTTTGTACCTACATAAGTAAAGCGGTGATTAAAATACCACGGACACAAATATGCATTTTAGCGCGTAATTAACTTTGAAATTTATAAACGAACGAATAGGAGTACCGCATCAAAACGAAGCGATGGGGTCGGTATCAGTTGGCCTGGAAAGATGCGGCAAACAGCGGGCACTTTGCTTCTGCTAGAAATGATTGAAAAATGAGATGTGGAGCCAGAAAGTGACAGGCCAAGCATAAATAAGACGAAATCAGGCAATTTATCTCCACTCATCCATTTAATTCAAAATGGTATTTTCCCTGAATGCCACAGAGCATTAATAAAAAATTAATTTTGACGGATGTGACAGGCTGCAAGTCTACGAGTTGTACGCCTCTCAAATGTCAAACACTTTGCTGTATAGATACTCGTACGAATCGTTCTCAGCTCCAACTCTCACCAACAGGAATTTTACTGTGTGGGCGATGATAGCTACAGCATCTGGATACTGGTATCGCCTTGCTTAATATTTCGTTATAATGTATGAGCGGGAAAGGTTAGCCCCAACTTCAATAGAGCTCCTGCTCCTCATCTCCAGTAGAAAAGCAATACAGTCATCGAAATATCGAAAGCGGAGGGCGAAACGCAGTGCGTTCATCTTTTATTATCCATGAAATTAATTTATGAGCAATTTTAAATGTGTTTTCGCTGTTGACATTCGTTGGCTGCGTTTTGTTTTGGAAAGTGTTATATCCAAGGATATATCCAATGCAGAGTACCGATGAGTTGAAGTCGCCGTGCGTCGTCGTCGACGAAACTCTTTGGATATTTTGATGTGGTGCGAAAGTAGCTACAAATTGCTTCTTCGAAATGGGACAGAATTTATAGGGCGTTTAACCAGCACCCTTTTGAAATAGATTGTTTATTTGTAAATGTGTATATACCTGCGGCTGGTGGAGTAATTAAGGAACTCTCTGTCAACGAATTTGTTTTTGTATTAAAAAAACTTATTTGTATTGTATTTATGACCGGAAATATTTCCGCCAATAATTGCTTTTGATTATTTATAGCAACAGGTAGATGTAGAGAAAAGAAGTTCATAAACTTTGGGACTATAGAAGCCAAAGGTGAAGATAAGATATACCTACATATGAGTATGTATACGTATTTTAATGTACTATGTATATTTTGGCAAGACTTTGATGCTTTTTGAATTAAAGCGGAAAAAATTTGTTATTAAAATTATTATTCAATAATTGAAAATACTTTGTATATACTTACTTAACTATCAAAGAAACATACATATGTATGTATGTCTGTACATTCGTAAGTACATAAATATAATTTGTCCAATTCAACACCTATAGATCATGGAAAAATTTCTTACAACTTTATTTTCCTGATATCCTCAACGATGAAGACATTTAATGCAGAAATATCGATTGGCCAATAATTTGTTTTTCATATTGAACTGAATCCTGATACTGAAAGCATTTTATCGGTATTGTCAACACCACCTTTAGGTTTGTTATAGTATTGGATGATTTCAAGCATCTTCTTCACCTCAAGCCTAAAATCTGAATTATTATGTATTGTGCCTTGGACTGCGGATACGGACCAATATTATGTTATATCAGAAATTTTTTGTGGTTTTGGTGGTATTTTTGGTGGTTCTTTAATTTTTTCTTACCGTGCCAACAATAATCAAATTCTTTTGATTTGGAGTAATTTCTGTCCCAATTCGTATGACGTGAAAAAGTTATCCATGGTGATGTAGTGGCCTTTCAACCCTTTAACTAAATCTAAGATGACGCATTCCGTTCAGCTAATGTTCCAATTTCTTTTTCAAGATAAGGTTGAATGCCTCAAAATTTCAAGCCAATTTCCTGGTTTATTTGGCAACGACCATAAAAACCAACCGTATTTGTTGTAAACAAAATATTCGTATATAAATAACAAACAAAAAGTTTCTGTAAAATGGCTAGTGGATTAAATTAAACATTCACATAAATCTAAACAGAACTAAAAAATGGTGTTCTATTAAACAATATTTGTACGTATCTACACATAAAATATTCACCTACCTGTAATCGTAATTTCTTATTAAAATGATTCAAAATGAATATGAAACTCGTAACTACTAATCTTAATGCCAATATCACTCACATATTACATATCATTAAATTAATTCTATACTCTACGTGTGCATATGATTTATGCAGATCAATTTGATTTAAGCTGAATAATTGATTCCCACATGTAATACAGTGATGATAGGTGCTGTTTCTCTCATCCAATGTCTCGGATTTATTAGTTCACCTACGCCTGCGGCCGCACAACCCACTCAATCATTGCATTCACAAATAAATATTCGATTTGCTATTTTTGTGTTTGATTTGTAGTATAAACTGAGCACTAGGATCTTCCTGTGGTGAACTTCAGCAGCGTGGCTCGGATGCGGGCCCCATTTAAACTCGCTTTGACTATTTATGAGAGAGTCCTTAATTATTTATAAAGCATGGCAGCGCACTGACTGACTCCTGGATTAGCTAAAGGACTTATGAGGAATTTTCGGGAAATGAACATCGTACAATCAACTAGGTTTGCAGGCTAAAGTATCACTTTCTGAAAAATAAATAAATAAATAAAAATAATATACCTATCTACTATACTGATATATTTCTCGGATTTCAGGAACCTGGTTGGAGCAGTGGCCATCGCCGCACACAAATGCCACCACCATAAACGATAATGATACGAATATTGTAATGGCTAGTGATTTGTGCTCGCAACATTGATGAAATAATGATGAAGACAGTAGACAGGCAATAGGTATGATGAAATACTCTAGCGTAACCAATACCAGAACCAGAACAGTAGCAAATGCCTCCAAAGTAATACCGAAATTTATACCTGCCAACTGCCAACGACGAATAAAAGAACATAACATTAAACATTCATTTCGTAATCTAAGCTTCCAGCTTCCGCGGGAGAGCAGAAACCATGCCGCGCCGCCGGCGGCCACCGTTGCATTTTTAATAGGGTGACCAGAAAATACTCCTGATGCAATAGGATTGGTGAAGGCTATATCTAAGCTACTTGAATGTTTGAAACCTGTCCCAAGCGGTTTTCATAAAAATTCCAGATGACGTTGTGTTGTAGCATTTTAACTTTATTTTAGAAAGAATTATTTACTTTATGGTTTTTATGCACCAAAAATGTTTTTTTTTTTGTTGCTGTTTCTACTATTACAGTTGGTCTTATGCATAGCTAAAGCTATCCACTTCAACAAAATATTACTGTAAACAGTGTGGCATTAGATTTAATCATTTGCAATAAAAACTTTAATTTTTGATATATATTTTTGGGAAAACGAAGATTTGAAGATGACTCGGGTGCGAGCTTTAACAATGCAAGAAACAATAAGCAACAAAACCAGATTGTTGCAATGCCCCTTGGAAACATGGTATGTATTTGTAATCTCTACAGAATTCAAAAAGATTTCAAATTGTTCTTGATACTACTTTAAAAAAAAAGCTCTTATATATGAGTTGCGAAACAAGGACTGGTGGTTTGCAAGATGGCAGTCTACTGCAAATCCTTGTGGAGAGACATTAGATGTTGACTTAAACAACATTAATCATTTTAAAGGAAAATTATACTGCGAGTTATATTTATGCAAAGTTTATTTCGTTTTTAAAAAAGCTTTATTACAACTGATCACAATGATCCCCAAAATATAACTAACTCTAAAGACAATTTTGTTCTTAAAACTAACTTACAAAAAATAGTCTTGCATCATGATGATGACTGGAGAAAAATTGTTTATGTTATTGTTTCCGATGGTCGGTGGTCAGTGGTTCTTCAGTTGATATATTTATTTGTTTTTTCATTTGGTCTGCTTGTGTGTTGTTTGTGGTGGTCGGTGGTTCGGTCCATTGAGATATTGAGTGAAATTGATATCTCGAATATACTGTGGTGTCAACTGTTTTTGTGTGTTAACTTGCGTTATACGAAAGAATGAGGACTCAATTCGACACGAACAAGAAGCAAAGGCTCTAGAATCTAACAGCAGGATAATATGCCTTCTGCTTAATTACAATCTGGGTGGCAGAAACTATTTCCAAAATTCGCTTATCTATGAAGAAATATCTCTAATATTCAAGGCAAGATGCGAAGTTGTTCTACTAAACGGCAACCCTTACAATGGTAGTTGTAATCAATTTTGCACATTAAGTAATTTAAAATCAAAAGCAGATTCTCTCCACTTCTTCATTATATGTCCAATATTCAAACCGCAAAGGCGTTCTTTTTCGGCGAAAATACCCTTACCCTACAAGAAACTATCTATTTACATTGTACAATGTATATCATAAATGAGCACGACTGGAAAACTTTAAGCAAGTATCTGAAAGTAATTTACAAGTTTAGGTAGGTGAATTTTAATTACAGATTATTCCTAAATTTTAAGTTTTTTCATATATTGTTCAAAAAAAGTTATAAAATTTTGACGGCATAGCCATAGCTTTAATAGTCTAAATATTGTATTCAGTTGTTAATAAATTAATTATTTACTTACTACTACATTGTATTAGTTATTTGTATATAAAACATTCATAGAACTACTAATTTCATAAAAATCAAAAAGTCTGTCAACGGGTAAGCAGTACGAAATATAAAATAGATTCACAAAACTAAGAGAAAGGTGCATTAGATAATTAGATTAACTTAAGATTTATTGCAACAAGATTATGATAATTAAAACTAATATTTCGGATAATTAACTTACAATATGAGTCACGTGAACTAAGTTTGAGGAATGTAGTACATATATGTATAAATAGTGAATAAATATAAATGTACCTACTACATAAAAGAAAAGCATTTTATCTGATTTCGATCACTTCTATTTGTACATTAGATATTAAAATCATAAAATACAAATTCTGTTTTCGTGAATATTATAATAACTAAAAATTATGCATAATAGTTTAACAACAAAATCGAATCTACTACTTATCTATTTTATGTATACCTACTAATGATTAAAATTACCGTACGTAGGTACATGATTTTAAACTATAGCTACTGATAAAAAATACAGTGTGTCCTAAAAGTTTATATCTTATGTTAAAATGAACTCTTTTCATTGTACATAGAAAAGCATATATCTGTGAGTTATTATTGAATACTTTTTTTTTTAAACATCAGACATGAATGATTTGACACAATCTTGAAAGGTCGATACTATAGGGGTTTCTCGAGGCACGAAAAAACAGATTTATTGGATAGATCTGAAAATATACCCTAGATGATCCAATTGGTCAGCTCAATCCTGGTGACTCAGGAAAACGTCTGGAGAACTGCAGAACTGTCCTTAATATTGCCAAGAATTAAGAAGAATTTTTGGGAAAATTTGAGCTGATTTGAGTTTAACAAGGCCCACAACCCTCGTAAGACATTAAACTTGTTGCGCGAACAATTACTCAAAAATCACATTATTTTTTAAAAAACAGTTTTCCGGATCCGTCGCACAGTGGGGTATTCAGGCTCAAAAAATGGCATTAACATATGTAAAAAAGTTTTTCACTAAAAAAGTTGGACTCTCAAAAAGGGCCGACTTTAAAATGACACTGTGATCCACTCGTTTTACCGATTATGTTAATGTTTTGTTTTTCTGATAGCGTTGATATATAGGATTAAAATGGCATTTAATTTTTTCTTATTTTCTCAAAAAAAAAAATAAAATAGGTTAATGCCATGTTTTATGGCTGAACACCCCACTGTGCGTCGTAACCGGAATTTGTATTTTATCTTAAAGCCAAAGACCAGACGAGAGCTGAAACTTAACATATAAAAAAATCGAAAGTAGCATAAGAAGAGCCCATGAGTGCATGCTTTCTATTTTAATGGTGTCCTTTTTTTAAATACATACTGTTCTATGAATTTCTATGAATTAAACTTTTTGTTCAAAATCTGTCCCACTTTTATAGGACAGTTATTTTTAGACCACCCTGTATATATTGTACGTATACATATACAAAATATTTATGAAATTTCAAACCGCAAAACATATACGTTGGTAGTTATAATGAAAAATTAATTACATCCAAATTGAATATGGCAATTATAAATTTATTTTCAAAATAACTTTCCCATTTAAAACATTAAGACTTATTTTCGTTTAATTTGATGCAATTACAAGACTTGGCACTCACATACAAAATGTCGCAGAAATCATAACCGTATGGCACCACTAAAATTCCTCGCACAGCCACACACACCAAGATTGCCTTTCATCACCTCAGGCCAATTAAGTCGCTTATTTCAACGATACGAAAAAGAATGAATCATAATACGCGAACTCGGCAACAAGGCCACATGATGTGGTGATGTTTTTCATTATTATAGCTATATACATACATTTACATACATATCTACATGTATACGTATTGAAATATTTATTATTAAATGTGTAGTAAACTTCCGCGGTAAGTTTCAAAAAAAAATCATATCGATAAAAATTTTAAATTTGAATTTCTTTAAATTTAGATGTTAACATATTTTTCTATTAGTCTATTAAAAATTATTGCTTCCGGTGTGGTTGAAGATGTGTATTAGTACCTGTTTACCAATCTCTGGAGTTCCGTTGCATTTAAAGATGTTCTTCCTTCAGAATTTTGTCAATTAGGCACAGTTTCATGTCATGTTAGTGTTGATCGTAAATCCGAAAGAATTACTTGTTTTTTGTAATCAAAGTGATGTCTTCTTTAATATTTTTTAACTAAATTACATTAAGGGGACGATTTATTTTTGTTTTGTCTAGAAATAGGAAGTTAAGGCTGCGTTGGAACATTTAATGCCGTACGAATAGAAGCCAATTAGTAAACTTGCCCTATTTGTTTTGCAAATGATGGAGAACGTTCATTGTAAACGAAGAGAATTATCTCTTATGTACAAAAGATATGTAGGTATACCTAAATCTACTCTATAGGTAGTACGTTGTTTTTAAAATTTCAATGAGCCTTACTAAAGTTCAAGAGTGTGCGATGATCTCGAATAGGATAAGGAAAATTTTGTTTTTGTATTTTAATTAATTTTCATAGAAAGATACAGGACTGAAATCATTTTTTTTTAAATCAAGTTAAGCTGAAATTTAATTAATTTCATTACCTACTAGTCAGTGCAATGAGTTATTTGAGTACAATATTATCAATTTTAATTGAACAGAGTATCTACTTCAAAACGTATTTCATGTTTTACATGCATTCTAAAGTTTAATTTTGTTCGGGAAAATTTGACCTTTTTTACTTAAAATGTACTTAAATGTACCTACAACGATTTCTATCGGAAAAAAATCACAAAATAAAATAAACCGAGTCGGCCCTACGTCACTTTTTATTTACATATAAAGACATTCACATCAAGATTCCTAACGGTTCAGATTTGCCCTCTGTTGCCCTCTGTGGCCGGTGGGCGTTTGTGCGAGAACGCTCGAATTTATTTTCTCGGTGTAGTAGGTACTTTTTAATTTTGCTATATCTACATAGTGTAAAGAAAGAGCTTTATAATGTGTTTGAAATGAAATTTGATAAAAAATAATAGGTACTGTATCTGTTTAAATACTAAATAGTTTCTGAAAAAATCACGTATACATAAATTGTGTTCTTTTCATAAAACTAAGAATGAATATAATAAGCTATCCTTTAAAGAAGACATGTTATGCCATCGTACACTTACCTATAAAAGAAAAAAAATTGTAATAAATTTATTTGTTATATCTTCAAAGCTTTCATAAGGCTTGATTTTTTACCAGTGGCGGATGTACAGATTTGCCACCTGTAGACTTTTTAATTTTCGCCTAGTCTACTACCTCTTAAATTCGATGCCTTAGTTCACAATTGCATACATTATATTTTTTATCTATAAAATTACCACTTTATGACTTAAGAACTAAGGTACCGTGTCAAATCCTTGATTATTTTCACAGAAAATAATTATAAAGAACCATTATTTTAAGCAAAGAAAATCTCAGGGAAAGTTAAGATATGTCTCGAAACTATACATCATTTACGAGTACATAGTACATTATACGAAAAAATCTTGCGCCATCCAGTCGGGGACTTACAAATTTTCAAGGTTTACGCTGTAAAGTTTTTGTAGCTCTTGCCTCCACAAGTATAGTTCTGGATTTTGATCGGCAAATTAACCGGGTATACCCGAAATCTCGTTTATTACCCGAGTAATGTAGGGTATTTGTTATTCGGGTACCCAACATTCCATGGGAACCCGGGTATCAAGAGCTCTAAGTTAAAAATCGTCAAAAATGTAGTTACGTTCTTGTGCCTCACATTCGTACCGTACTGAATTCAAAAGCATCCTACATAAAAAGTTCTCACCCGCCTATGGATTCATGACTGCATCCGCCGCAAGCCAGCATGTCCTGCCAGGTGCAAAGTCAAATGCGAATTGCGAACTGCACTAAGTACTGAGACTGACCCATTTTAAACTTTATTTTATATTTATGAGATACAGGGTTACCTTATCGTATTAAGTATCTTTTAACTTGTCTTTTTTTTTAGGTTTTTGTAGAGGAGCTTATGTTTCTAGAGCTTTTTAAGACTTTTAAATGTTATGTGGTAACATAGTGTTTGTTTTAAGTATTTGCATTGGAATTTACGGGAAATCTTTTAAAATGCATTTTCAATAAAGCAAAGACGGCAATTCTTTTCATTTTTTGAGAGCTTTTGCAATGTTATTATACATATGCACTACGGTAACACTGATTAATTTTTTCTTTCACTCAAGTATAGGGAATTCTTCTGAAGATGGAGTGAGATAAGGACGTCCTATCTAAAAAAATAATTGTATTTATTACATAAATTTAATTTAGGTTATAAATTTTCTACCAACCGTGTACACACACACATCTTAATTATGGGGTAGATTGTCATACGTACATAGATTGGACATTGTCAGGTCTTACAATATTGTAAGATCTATACCAATCGTGTAGGTGTACACTACACAATTCCAAATTATGTAATTAATTATGTTAAGTCTATAAACTAAGTAGCTTCACTAAAACCGAATTCAATGCGTGGATTTCTATAGGTATGTAAAAACAGGATTTATTGCAATCATTTGCAAAAACAACTCTTTGTTGGTCAAATCAATGTTGTGACGCAATTCACCCTACTAACCACTGCTTATCTGAAAAAAAAATAGGAACAAATATAGCACAAAAAATGCTCTTTACTTATTTTATCTTTTTAGGATAGTAAAGCAATATTGCGTCCACTTTAACAACAATATTTACTAACAAACATATTTTTTACAGCACTTTTTTTAAATCTGATAGATATTCGAATATGTTGATGTTGCTCACTATTATTCCAGAGTATTACACCTTTTATTTAAAAAATTGAAAACAATGGCTTCATCTTACAATAATCAAGACATTTAATCTCTGTGTTCATCTTCCAATCCTGAAAGAAATCCGTGATAATTTTCGTCTAGATGTTTATTTTTTCACTAATCCCAAGGGAATCGTCCTTTGTTAATTATAGAAATATCAAGAAAGGACTTTTTGGATCTTATCTATTTTTTTATTTCGTCCTTTTATTTTCTAAAGTACTCTGTGGGGAGTAGGGTAGACTTTTTATGTTTTTTTTCACCTTTTGTGAATTTTTTTTTCACGAAAATAAATTTTCCATCCTTTTTTTTATCATCGAAAACACTTTTTTAATGCTTCCTAATTAAAATGATTAAGTGCAAACATTATGTTTTCACAAAGTCACACGTAAAATGATTGGGGGGTTAAATAATTAACTGCATCTATAGACAAAATTGTTATGTATATCATAACATAAAGCGTGCGCACAAATGCGGCAAGCATATTATTAAAGTTAAACTCAAGAGCTTTTCCCTGAAATTTAATTTTTTGAATTATGTATTTATTATTACATTTAATATACATATACACGTACTTCGGGGACCTCTTCCTCTTTTAAACATCAGTAGTACCTATAGAGTGATTTTACAAAATTTATTTCTCAATCATCTAAAATAAGCTTTAAATACCAATGTAAATATGTAAAATAATAATCTGGCCTAGTATAGTAAACAAGCAACACCAAAAAATATAATTTAACATAAACATTAAGGTTCAAAGTATATAGAATGATTTAGTTTTTATCAACATGAGGAAGTGTTTTGGAGCTAGTCCTGGGTTGAGTTGATTGAAATTATGATTATTATGGAATTGATATAAATTAGTTCAGTTTTAAAATTCTAAAAATAATTATCACTTGTCAATTCCTATATTACCTATAAAATTAATAACTTAAAATTTTTTACTCCACTCCTAACAATAACGGAAGTTGAATAAGTACATATTTTTTTTATGTTTTCATTTTGAGTTATCTACTACTAAAATTATTATTAAAGTCAAAAGTCAGTCAGACTGGTTGTTTTTTTTATATATCTTTTCAATCAATTGTTTTAATTTTTTTTAAATACTGGCACTCAAGGGTTAGCAGTTTGTAATTTTTCATCAACCTTAAAATAATCTGAAGGCTAGACAAAAAAAAAATTCATACAAATTTATCTATAACTAATAAGAATAACAACTAACAAAAATTCTCGATTTTGCGGGAGTACACCTCAAATCAAAATAGGAATGTTTTTTAGATAAAAATAGAAAACCAGAAGGCTCGACCAAATGTGGTTCTAATAATTTATTTAACTTCCCAAAGGAAGTTATTGTTATGGGTTTGATTTTTCAAATTAAAATTTTAGACAAATCTGGAAGTTTAAAAATCTCTAGAATTTAAATCCGTTATTTCTAGAGCGATGCCTGTATGTTTACGAGTAAAGTCGGGTAATGTGGACCACTCTGCTAATATGGACCACCAGCTGTTCTCGGGAAACTCGTTTAGAGTCACTTAGGGGCAAGTTATAGCTATCATTGGTAAATTAGTTTGGAAATTTTAAAGCGATACCGAAATTGGTATCAAAATAAAACTAATTAGTTGAAGAATTTTTTTAGTGAAAAAAAAACATTTATTTTAACCCAGAGTTGTTCTGTAAATTAATTTTTAATATTTCAATGATGAAAACGTTTTCAATGAACAACTGATTCGATTTGGAACAAAATCATTCCAATGAAAGCATTCCATTCTCGTGGTATTCCCACATGTCAGTTTTTCTTTCAATGAACATTTTTTCTTTCAATGATCAACTCTAACCTCTAATGCATGGAAAATGTTTGTTTATTTTTGTTTTCTTTTAAATTGTGCAGTTGTACGTAGTGTTTAAAAGAAATTTAAATAAATCTATCATTTACACGGTTGTTAAAATTGTAATTTATTATTTTTTCCAAACAGTAGAGGTGGTGTAAAAAACAGAGTTTTTTTTTAATTTCAATGACATATTTTTCAATGATATGTCAACTTGTCAAAAAAATTCCAATGATTGGTTTGAATGATGAAAACCAATAATAGCTGTAACTGGCCCTTAAATTCGTAATATTAGTTCTGCAAGGATAATCATTCACAATTAGAATAATAAAAATGTTAATATTTTAATAATGGAACCATGCATATCCAAAATTATGATATTACTTTTCCATGCCGATAAAAATATCGCTACCTCTCTTGCTCATGCATTGAACTTCAACTGCAAAACTGTTATATAATACTTCCAGTGTTCTAGTTTAAATTGAAATATGACATTTTGAAGTTTAACAGAGATGTTAAATTTTTAATGGAAGCAGAGATGTGAGATATCAGGATTTAAAAATATTTTCAAACTGGAAAGTACATAACGTTTTCATAAAATTTTCTATGTGGAGACTTAAGGAGCCATTTTGAGACATGGGTAGCACAGTAGCACTTCCCACAGTAAAGGAGCCAAATGCTACTATAGTGGCCATTCCGACAGCAGTAGTGCGACTGGCACTGGCACTGGATGCGATTGTGCGCGACTTGCTTAAACTTACCTTAGTGAAGTTTAAGCAGTCAGGAGGGATGCATCTCGAAGTTGTCCGGATTTGAAAAAAAAACTCAAAGCATTGATAATTTTTTTCGTAAGTGTTTCTCCTTTTTTTCTAGATTTTAATACATCTTTTTTATTCTTTTCTTCTTTAAATGTAAGAATTGAAATATGTGGTTTAAGGTTTTATGATCAAAATTATAGTAAAGAGTCTCATTTTTTTGTATAGCAACTTTTTTCCCAAAAGGTATGTTGCGGGTAATATTATATGGACAACGGTGGGGAAGGCTAATATGGACAATTGTGTCTAGAACAAGAAAAAACTGCAGAAGATTTTAACAGAAGGCTCATCAAGATCGGACTTTACTCTACGTTCGTACGTGTACTTACATTTATATTAAGTATGAAGTTTCACACGTTCGAGATACCGGAAAAAAGAAATTATTATGGCTCAAATATATAATGATAATGAATAACAAATGTTATCAACTTTATTATGATTTTTTCTATACGTAAAAGAACGTTGGCAGTATGCACAAGCACATGTACCTAGGTAGATAAGATATAACAAGAATTAACAAAATTAACCTTTCGTTTTATTGGTGATATTCAAAAAAAAGTTTTCAAAGTAGGTAAATGAAAACATTATGTATACATATCAGTGTGGGTCGCACTCAACTATCCACTGTGTTCATAAATTCCGTCCATTGTTTATATTTGTAGGAATACTTAATTTATCTATATAAATCAAGAAAAACTGTAAATACGGCCAAGTTCGTTGGCATTGGATAAAAGTTATGACACTTGCGTTTCGTCCTGATCGCATTTTGTGATATTGATTTTTCAAATCCATCAATCAATCGCAGAAGGCATACAAAATAATTGATGTTGAATTAAGACAAATATTCGCTTTTAGAATTTAAGGTAAAAGGAATCATGGACCGTTTATTTTTCACTCCTTCTTCTTCGAATTAACATATACGTACGTACCTTGTTACAAAGATATCGTCAAAAGGCATTAACAGAAGAAAAATAATAAGCAAAATGAGTGCAGTATAAATTGTTAGCATTCTTTAAAAATAGAAAATGAGGAGAAGGACAACAAAAATAAATGAACGCAGTCGATTTACAATTACCAAAAATAGAAAACTCTTCTTAATGCATTGCCCCGAGGAATGATACTATACCTACTAGTACTTCTTAAAGCCGGCACATTGAATGCTGGGAATAAAAAAGGTTTAAAGTTCAGTGCAGTTATATTAGGTGCCTATACACATGGTAACTGTGTAGGATAGGTACTCCATGAAGGTACCGCCGCCGCCATTATGCGCTGACAAAAGCTCATCACTTTTCCCCTCGTTCCGATTGGTTGAACAGGGGGCGTGTCAAAGAGCCGTTATGAGAGCAGCCTTCACCTAAATGCGCATGTGCGGTTAAGGAGAAATAAATCATCCTCGCTCTCGAAATCGGGCCTAAATTTAGATTTTAAATACACTCCATAAATGTGTAGGTATAGGTTTTTCCTGACAGTACCTAGATAGGTAATGATGCAATCTCCTAATGTCGTTTACCCTACAATGACAGCCATTTATGGCAATTAGCACTTTAACTATTTGTTCGGGTAGTTGAGTGGGAGTTTGAAAGCTTGGTTTGTTAGTTAAGAATTAGGTCCAGTCCAGATGCTTTGTCCTCATTCTGGGTTTGAGAATGGGGGGAAAGTGAAGTCAAAATAAGAGCGTATCTGGACTGGATGTAAAGCTTTAGCCAGAAATAAAAAAAAAATGCTGCCAAAACACTCATTTGCCCGTATACTTACTCCCCACACACACAAACTTTGTTTGACTAAGGCAATCACTAGTTGAAAACAACGCGAAGGCGATCACAAAGAGTGACGATGGAGTGGTAGTTCCAAGGTTCCAAGTCAATGTACGGCACGCGGGTGGAAAAATTTGGGGGATGTTGATTTCGTGTAGCAATCATTTTGATTCGAAAATCAGCTTAGACGGAGGGAAATTGTGGATGGTGGTTGTCTGGTGCTGGTAGATGTTGAATATGTTTGCAATGGGTTTTGTGGTTTTCTGCTGTTGCTCTGAGCAGGTGATTAGGGTTGATAGCGGAAAAGTACCTATGCCTCCTGTCCACACTCTTGCTCCACAAGCATTAGGGCCAATATTGAATATTTAATTGCAATTAGCACGGCTGTTAATGGTGGCGTTTAATTAGGACGCGAGAATGACGTGAGAAATTGTGATGATTTTGTACGTAGGTTGAATAGGTTGGGAAGGGTTATTTTTGTTCAACTACCTGTTTAGGAAACGGTATAGGTATATGTATGTGTTGTATAAGCACATATATGTACGTTTAGTAATATACTATACTATATGTCGGTATGTACATAGATAAATATGCATGTTAATAAATACATTAAGTAAGTAGATATATACATACCTAGGTAGGTGTGTTTATTTTTTAGGGGCTTACATACATATCTGAGTTTTCTAATGCCTTCTCTCCGACCGATCAAAGTGAGTTTTTGATTTTGAAATTGGAATCTCTTTGTCATAGTTATAGATAGAACGTTAAACTGACTAAATTAAAATTTTACATGAGCGATTGACTTCTTTAATTCCATTTCAATTAAAAGCTAGAAATTGAGTTTCAGCTTAGGTACCTACATCTATTAGGTACCTATTCAATATTTCATTTATTTTATACCTATAATCTATATATACATTATACATACATATATGTATATAAAAGAAAGTCTGTTTTTTTGTGTTCGCTCACTAACCAGCCAAACCGGTTGGACGATTTTCCTAATTTTTTTTTTTTTAATTAAAGAACAATAAGAGTAGAAGGTTTAGGGCGCAAAAAAAAAAATTAAATATGTAAAATATGTTAAACAAAGAAATTAAATTTTGGTTGCTTATTTTAACAATATTTAGCAATTTGCGCACACCCAAGTCAGTAGAGATCGTGGTGTCCTGGTAAGATCTCCGTTCTAGACGTAAGGGGTCTTAAGTTCGATTCCTGTCGCTGGCAACTTTTTTTTTTTATAAAAAGGCATGGCCTGAACCAAAGTTTTGGTAAGGAAACGACAAACAATGAATTATATTTGTTTATACTTTTTTATATTTTTTATCCAATTATAGCAACAAAATAGTTATTTCAATCACTGTTTTTATGTAGTTGGAGTCGATATCTTTACACGTCCTTGAGATATCGCCGAAGAAAAATATTTCTCGAACGTACGAACGTAGGAAAACGTACGTACACTCACACACACAGATACTTCTCTAAAAATGACAGATATATAGGTATTGTAAGACCTTAAAACGTCCATATATGTCAAAAATTTCAGTTTGACAAATCGGAGCGATAACAATAACCTCCTATGGTCGTATGGGAAGTTAAAAAACTATATTTGTAACGCCCTGCAAAGCGGGCGGGGGTTGAGCTAGTCTTTTAATAAAAGTTTCTATAATTATAGTATATAGAGTAGATATACAGGATAAGTTCGAGCATTATGGCTCACCTAACTTCAATCCGAAATTGGTAATTTTACAGGGAAAAATGTTTTTGTATTCAACTAGGGTATTACAGAACATCAGAACATCTTCTAAGACAAATTTCTGTATTTTGTTATTTAACCGTTTTTTCCTTGCAAACTTTACAGATATAATGTGAACATTCTATCTTTATGCTTGGGTAAAATATCCCAAAAATACAAATATAACTTCAGCAAGCAAAATTCATTGTTTAGTGGTTGGTCTCATGAATCTGTTATCCTAGTTGTTGCACAAAAAAAAAAGAAAACGTTGCCCGAAAAAGTTGTTTCAAATAAAAACTATTCACGTAAGTACTTTTACGTCAGTACTTTAGATTTAGATGATACCCCAACTAGCTCCAAATTAAATTTTCTAACGAAAGGGAAAACATTACAGTACTTCTAGTTTTTAGTCCCAATGGTGAAACATTGCCACCGGTCGTACTTTTTCCTTACCAATAAGTACCACCTAAAATCATCAACAATATGCCAGAAGATTGGATCGTTGATCGCTCAGAAACTGGATGGATGCGGACAGAAACATTTTATGAATACATTTCAAACGACTTTTCAAATTGGCTCATTTAACATCAAATTAAAAGGCCAATACTTCTATTAGTTGACGGACACAAGTCCCACTTATCCATGCAATTAAGCGAATTCTGCTCAAATAGTCAGATTATTTTGTATTCCCTCCCACCTAAAACAATGCATTTAATGCAGCCAGCCGATATGGCGATGTATGGAGCTTTCAAAGGCATCAAGAGTGATTACAAGAAAAATGTAAGGGAAATCATGGTAAAACAGTGATGACAACAACGATTTTTTGTCAAATTTTAAAAACTGTTTTGGACAAAACTGATCGTTCGTCAGCCATAAAAAATGCATTCCGGAAGTGTGGTTTGTTTCCGTTTGACCCTGAAGCCAAATGCCTTAACAACAATTTGGAAAGAGTGAATGATAAACTGCCAACTGAAATACAGCTATTACAATAACTGACAGTGAGATTTAATTTTTTTGTTTAAATAAACAACATCAATAAAAATGAACTCAAATTTTGCTTTAAATGATTTTTATGCATCTAACGACTTCTTGAATTCAGTTTTTGGAAATAAGAAACTCAATGTTTGGCTTTAGGAAACAAGTGTTCGAGAATAGGAAAAAGTGGTTGTTTCCTATGTTATATTTTTTTCTGATGATTTGAATGAAAAAAAAACTACTAAATTCACATTACATTTCCAAGCTCAATTAAAGAATTTTTTATATCACTGTCTTTCTATCCAAAGTCCGTGAACTGTTCGGTAACTGGTGCCGCTACCTACTTGAAATAATTTGGAATAGATACCTATTTCTCATTTGAATGTTAAATGTTTTTATAGCTACAGTCTACATGTACATATGTATGTATATATAGATAGGCAAGGGAAAATACAGGTGATAGAGCAATTTTTAAAATACCTTCCATTTTTAACATGGTTATCAGTTATCATATTCCCATGAATTAATTTTTGTCAAAGTTATGGTTTCTAAACCTACAATTCGATAAAAACTGTATAACGCATATGTAGATACAATAGTTCACATCACATTTCAGAAAAACTACTATTCTTCCTTCTACGCCTTAGGATCTTTCAATTCCTTTATTTAAGGATTATTACACTACTTTAAAGCCCTATTACAGACAAAGTCACAGATAAAGGAGACACATTTTTTAAAGTTTTAGGGTTTTAATTTTGGTCTTACATATAAAAAAGTAACAAATATTATTTTCTCAAAAACATATGTACATATGTATGTATGTTATGTACATATCTAAATAAATACCCACATTATTACAGATTTGTATGACTTTTATTTTTTTGGATTTGCTTCGCCTCAAATAAATATTAAAATGTTTAAAAATAATTAAAATTGAAAATGAGTTTTGAAATTCGCTATATTACTTTTGACAGTTCACGTCAAGCAAACGTTTGTTATACGTTATAAGTAAAATCAAGTGAAAGTAGTACCAAAAATAACAAGTTAAAATCTAGTAAAGATATTGAAATATAAAAATACGTGAACAACTTTCAAATCGATTAGTCTTACTCATTTCAGATTATTAGGTTTATGAGTCCACGAAAATATTTTTCAAATACGTTTTTCTAAAAATTGGGGGAGGAATTATTGGGGAGTAAAAAGCTTTTCTAAGATTTTGTAAGTACCTACTTCAATATTTGAAACACAAGATATTGACACTGTTTTACTTTTTTCTCTTCAAGATTAAGTAAAAATGTGATTCACTTTAATGAATTGGTATGTACTTACTTGAATTTCATTCAATCGTTTTTCTAAAGTGATTTCAATTTATTATCCATATTTATTATGCATAGTATGCATTACATATACATTACGCTTATAAACAGTGTTCAGGTTTTGTTCTTTTAGAAAAGTACAGATAGCACTTGCGTTTAAGGGTTTCTTCTTTTCAAATAACTTTTTTTTATTTAGGTAAAATATTTTTTTTAATTTTTTGTTTTTTAAATTGACTGTACTTGGGGAGGTACTCTCTTCTTCACAGTGATAAACACTTGTGAAGTCCTGAAATTTCCTTTTTAACAAAAAATTTATGTACATAGAATTTGAGGAATGGAAACCTTAAAAAATAATTATTCTGAGCTTTTAACAAAATATCTTAACACTAAAGTATGAGTTCATAGTAATACGTTTAATACTAGGTCATGCTTTACATTATGTACATCAACGGCAGTAATGAGCTTTACCGCTCGATTTTAAAGTATTTACTTTTTTGCTGGCTAGGGTGAGCAATTAGCCGATGTTGTTAAAATTATAATTTACTCATTTTACAAATAAAGTTTTAAGGATTTCGAACTGGAACTACAAAAAAGAAAAGAAACGACTTCGAAGAAGTAAAAAATGAGGATTTTTTAAATCCTTTTTTCATACCGATCGATTTAACTTTAAAGTTTCAAAAAAAAGATATAGGTACCTATTACAATTCTCTCATTAATACTCCTGTTATGGTAAGTCAATTTCTAGAATAACTCAAAAGTAAGGATGCACAAAAATGTATGGTAAATAATCTACTTTTTAACCTATCGTCCCTCAAAAGATGTACATATTAAAAGTATATAGGTATTTTATTTACCAACATTATGAACCACGTACATATATGTATGTATGCAGGTACATATATCTTACCCATCTATATACAAACTCTTATCTTCCATTTCGAAGCATCCTATTTGAATATATTTTTTTTTAATTTCCTTCAATAAAAACTAATTAAATGAAAATCAACTCCCACTTAATTAGTGGCAAATAAAACGGTTTTGACTTTTATGCCATTTAACATGAAACCGCATTTTACATGAATCAACACTGAAGCACATGGGGAAGAGAAAGAGAAGAAAAATAAAAAAATTTATTAAAATCTAATTAAAGTCGGTATAGGTAAAACTCGAACAACAGTACTTAAAATATTTTCTATATAAGTGTAGATACCTATTACATTGGCTTTATACAAATAAAAAATTGCTAGTTACCCATACACACGTCGTCGTACCGTCAATATTCATAAACGGAACCACAAACATGACTCTATCCTCTATAGTCGTCGTTTCTGTTAAGTGGATCATTTACTTGACACAATTAATAAACATAAAAAAATGACAAAAACCGTTATACCGCAAATTGGATGCGATATGAAATTGCTCGTACAAAAACATTAACACACACATGCACACATGTCTATAATCGTCCCCTCACTCGATCAGACCAACAGCCAACCCAGACCGTATAAACAAATAAAAACGTAATACCCACTGCTAAATAATTTGAAGATACTCCTTCAAGACATTAAAGTACTTCCATGTCCATGCAATAGCTAAGAGCAGTCAGTATAGTGGCAAGAGATAAAATATCTAAGGGTGGGTAGGGTATAGCATGGCTGAGAAGCTCTAGGTAGGTATAGATAGTTGTAGTAGTAGTTATGTTGTCAGGCCATTACACTCCTAACGAGGGGAAAACAAATTAAATAATTAGAGACGACATATCCCACGGACCGCTGCTGCCGTTGTGCTCAATTGGATGCAAATACAACCACCGTTCTGTATAGAGACAATAAACCGAAGGCGGAGTCTTGAATCCAGCATCCAGCACAATACGCAGAGTATTTATTGGATTAAACATCGAAAAACGAGAGGAACTGACTGGGAAAGGCGTGTCACCAGTGAGTATTCTAAAAATACCCCACCTCGATTCTCGATATCTGACGGGCTGAGAGTAAAACACACCTCATCACAGAACACAGAGAAAATCCTTCTTCTTCGGCTGCTGTGAAATTCTCCCTCCGCCAGTCAATCTGAATCAAACAACTGAAGAGGATTCACTTTGTGTGACGCCGTTGATCCAAATTCCCAGCAAACAGAGATTTCGGTGTTTAAGGGATGAATGTTATCCCGGATCAGTGGATTTAGTCGTAATAGTGCGTTTGATTAGATAAGAGTGCGATAGCCGTTCCGTAAAAAAATATTCGACCAAACATATTGAGAGATGTCCCGCGAGTAATTTAAAAATTCTTAAAGTGATAATATTGGTCCCTTTTTTCAAGGATAATCCCTTTCGAGTGTTTATGACAGATTGTACATTTTTTGTATTCAATAAAAACAAGATAAGTGAAGTGTACTATGGTAATGATTCAAACAATTCATTCGGACACAACACATACGGGAGGTGGCCAATTGAGTCCGAACTCCAATCCCGATTCTCCCAAGTCCAATACTTCTCCCGGCGGTAACCCCAAACTCACCCAACACATGAATAATCTGTTGATGGTACAATCACACACCAGTGAAGATTTTAAAATTGATCGTTTCTCCATAGACCGTTTAAAGCAGTTGACCGATCATAGGATACTTAATCGATTAAGTCCACCAGCAGGAGCAGTAACAATGAAAGAAGACAGTCCACTGCCTTCTTCTATTAATAACAATAACAGTAATTGCATTAGTGGTTTTAATAATAACAATGTCAGCAGCAATAGTAATAACAATATTGTCCACCGTCGATCTCATTCGCCGTCGCATAGAAAACTAATGGAGCTTGATATCGGATCAAATGTGAAAAAGCTGATTCGACCCGAACCGAGCCATCATGTGGCAAGTGGACTTTTACATCATCCGCAACATATACAACATCTTCCTCATCAGCATCCGTCGCATCAACAACATACGTCGCATTTAGTTTCGCCACACCCTCAGTTTCAATTTAGAAATCTGCATCACACTCAGTCACCTCCCAATTCTCCAAATTCGTCTGAAAATTTGCCCGCTCAAAAATCTTTAGATCAAAACAGCCCCAAGAGACTTCCGTTTCAACAATTGTTGTCATTGTCGCCGGCGGAAAATAATTCCTTACAAACGCCATCAGCTTCTTTGGATGATTCTGAACCAGCAGTGTTATCTGCGTCAGCGACTGCAGACACCAACGAAATGCCCCCACTCACTGCCCCAAACTCAGTCATAGGAAATGACCTAGATATGGAGCGAATAAAGTTAGCGGCCGCTACCGTGGCAGCGGCCAGAACTGCAGCAATATCAACGGCAAATGAACGGGATCTTAGTGATTATGGCTTTCGGATACAATTGGGTGGATTATCGGCAGCAACAGCAGCGGCTGTTGCAAGTCAAAATAAAATTTACGCCAGGAGTGAAACCAGTGAGGAGCTAAATGTTGATGGAAATGAGGATAGTAATGATGGATCTAATGATACACCTTCGGTAAGATTTTTGCACAAAATGACTAAAGCTCTGATAAATAAATTATTAAATTTTAAAATAAAAATAGGCTAAGGAATAATTTGTGGTACCATTTTCTCAAAAAGTATTTGACCGATTTCAGTAAATTTGATATGGCTGAAAAGCCACAATTGTGGAGATGTGCAGTATATACTTTTGACACGGATAAACACACTGTGGGTCAATTTGGTTTTTGCACTGTCGAAAACTTTACAATAAAAAAAATATATATACTTCTACAATGTTTTCTTCTTCAATATTGTCGATCGAATTGTTTTTGAAATTCAAAGTGGAAAGGGGTAAATTTCGACAGTTTGCGATACTAGTTAAAATAAAACTACAATTCTTTTAAGAAGATTCAAAGGCTCTAGACATACATATTTGGGAAGCAAATTATTTATTTTGATGTCTACTGATCAAATCTACTGACTTAAATTATTTACTTATGTGTTATGTAACTTAGTTCTAACTCGTAAATCTTGATTTGGTTTTGAAATAACTATGGATACTGCTTTCTTAATATCAACAATTGAATGTATATGTATAGTGAAAGGTTATTCAATCAAAGCTTTAACCGGACCTTAAAACACAGAAAAATTGCTGTAGTTCTTCAGAATCCATTTCTTTGTTCACATTTTATCACTTCTAAAATAAAACAACGTTAAATAAATTCTTCGAAATTTATGAAAAAATAAAATAAATATACACAAAATGCAGCCCTTTGCCCACAAACAAATGAATATTTTAGTTGATTTCCTATTACCATCATAAGACAATCTTAAAGTTTAGACACCAAAGTTTAAGATTGCGTTTAGATAATATGTATGTATGTTATGTACACAATGTGTTTAAGGAACTGCAGGACTAAGGTCAAAACTTAAACAAAATCTTATGTGCAATTATGCACAATTTTTCATTTTCAAAGTTCTCGAAAGTCTATATTAGGAATAACGGCTAGAAAAAGTTTAGATTTCTGTATTTGTTATCTGATGATGATGTGGTATGACATTATTATGCGTTCCAGCAATATTAATTAATACCTCTTCATCAACTTCAATCACTCAGCAAATCAACTGTTATTTATTTATTATGTGTTATAATGCTGATTTTTATTAACAACCTCCAAAAACTACTTAGTAGCATTTTTTTGTATGGTTACCCGGTGTAGGTTAATTTTCATCGGAAACTCATGCGCAACAGGATCAAAACATGAATAGTGATAAATAAACGTTTTCACCAATACTATAGCTATATCTGATCTGTGTATGCTTTTAGAAAGGAAAAAAATTAATTGTACTTTTCCTCTACATACATATATCTTTCGGGTTTTATGTATTAATTGAAAATCTGAAAAAGGCCAGGAAAAAGTTTGTTGTGTTAGTTAAAAAAGGCTTTAACCAGAAACAATTTTTGACGACCATCGTAACTTTTTGCTGTCTCGTTTTTAGTCAAGCTTAATATAAAAACCTACATAATAGATGTATTGACGAGTACATTATAAACTTTTTTATGAAAAACTTAGATTATTATCTTGTTTATGAAAAAAGTGTGTTTTTACATCATTTAAATTTAAAATACAGATTTAAAAGTATTGGTGGAGAATGGTTTTTATGAATACTATAACAAAACATTAGTATGCAATTCTACATTGTACCTTTGCATGAAAATGAAAATGTTGATCAAATATTAGTAAAATCAAAAACATAGGTAAATTGACATATGTAAACAACATAATAAATATAAAAATGTATTATTGTATAGCCTTGTAGATATATTTAAAGACTCAAATGATTCATAAAAATATCCCACAGCAATTACCAAAAGTGTTTAATTAATTCACAATAAATCTATCAAAAATACTTTTTGTGTGTATAAACGTTAGATACCTAATTATGTCAATGTGAAGTGCAACTGTGCGGTATTATGACAAATATAAAACTAATTATTAGTGCAGTAAAATTTATTTTTACGCTACATTTTCTGTTGAAAAAAAAAAAATTTAATATTTTTGTAAAAATGTAGCCGGTACAAACTTATAGTTAAGCGAAATATTAAAAAAACAAAAAAGGAATTAAGCAAAATCGGCATTTTAGGTTTAGGTTCGAAGATTGCAAATTTTTAAATTTTAATTTTTTGTCCAATTTTGAAAGGCAATTTTACCTTATTGAGATTGAAATTTTATTCTTAAAAGCAACAATTTATCGCCATCGATTTCAGCATAGAAAAATATTATGTTAAAATGTGTAATTTGGATTTAGCACAGATAGGCGTCTTACAAATTTCACTACGAAAACTATATAAAAACCTCAAAAAGATTTTATCCGATATTTTCCGAAAAAATTAGAAAATTTTAGTAAAATGCAGTTAAGCTAAGACGCACAAACACGGTTCTATTCAAATTAGATATTCTAATCAAATTTAAAAATAATATTTGATGTTTTTATTGAAGATTCATTATACTTTTATCGATTTTGAAATCTGATTAAGAGATATTGAAATGATAAAGATAAAATGATAAGTGACTCGAAAAACAAAGGGTGCGAAAAAGTAAAGATACAAAGCAATATCTGTTGAAATGTCGTAAACGCATCTGTTTTATTTTCGCTTGAAATTTTGTGATCTTGTTATTAAAATCTTTTCGAAACGGATACAAAATTATTGCCGTTAACTTGCTTTTTAAGATCTTAATATCATTTTCATTGCGTTATGTATAGAAGCATTCCCTCTGATTTAAAATTCACACATAGAAAAAACGAAACACAAAATTCACAGTCAAACATATTTAGTGTTGAATTGTTCGTTTGGAACTCCACATAAAGTTCTAGAGAACTCCTATTACAGATACCTACTTTAAAGTTTAAAAGCTTTGATAATAATTATCAAAAGGTTAAATATTTTTAGTAAGAACTGCTAAAACCAAAGTAGATGTAATCCAAAGCTAACCTGTCCATTAAGACTTGTTCTCATTGATGATATGCCTTCTTTTGCATGTTCTTTTACTTAAAAATAAATTATCCCAAAAAAATAATTTCGTATAAATTTTAAAACTCTGACCAACTTTTTAATTCATTCCAAACAATAGGTGTGTCCTGTTGATCTAACCCGATCTGTTACAACAAGCACTCCCACAGACAAGGAAGCTGCTAAACGATTGGCATTCTCCGTCGAAAATATCTTAGATCCAAATAAATTTACCGGCAAAAAGGAATCAAAACATAATTTTAATTCATTACGACAGTGGAGCTGTAGCAGTAGTAATTATGACCGGGATGACATGCAGGATCGGCTGGATGATGACCAAAGTGAAATCATGTCTGGTAAGTTTTTGGATATTTTCATTTTGCTATTGTTTTTTTTTCATATTCAACCATATATATTATCTATGTACCTGATAGAGAGTTTATTCAAATATTTGATATTATTAGCATTTAACCAATCGTTTTGAAAACGGTGTTTTCGGATTTTCGTTTTTAGTTGATAAAACAATATTGATGTAGAATAAAAAGGAAGCCACACTTTTGTGGCTTATTCAATTCAAATTTGGGTAGAGAAATTCATTGTACCTAAGTATGTATGTATTTATACGTATAAATTATATACATATGCTATCAAATATGTAACTTTGTGTCCGCTCTTGACAATGGTTCTGCGGATGTAGCTATACTTTTCCAAGCCAAAGTGGTTTTCAATTACCGGCCGGTACTTTATTTTATAACGATTCAATGCATTCGAATGATTTTCCATTAATTTTCCTAAATGACGCAGAGTATTTTTGGATTTTTTTTCCTGTTGTTTTAAGATTGAACTGAACACCATTCTGCACAGACACACACATACATTTGGACACATCGATGTGCAAAAATAAACGTCTAGCTGTTTTCAATTTTCGATTCATTTTTGAATTTTTTTTACATGTTGGGTGGATAAAAAGAGTTTTCTTCCTTTTTTGTTCAGTTGAATTTTTCTTCATTAGTGTGGAAATATGTTTGCAGGATGTGAAATTTGAAGGAGTCTTTTTTAGTATTATTGTTGTTGTCGATTTCTGTGGTATTTTGACGAGATAGAGTATTGACACAGGTATAGAATTGACTTGAAATGGATCCCATTGTGTTTGATATTTTTTTTGGGCTTCTGACCCAGTCATAGTGGTTTGTAAAATGAAGGCACACGTTTGATTGATGTTTTAATTAAAAAGTGTACTCATGCTTCTAAGCGTTGGATGTGATGTAGTTGAGAACTTATAATCGGTCAGTGATTGATTTTCCGTTTCATGTAAAAAGTAAAATAAATAAAAGTGTAAAATTGAAACCCTTTTTAAAATATGGGAGGTCCTTTTACATATGTAGGTATGCTTTTGTTAAAATGATGACTTAAGATTTTGCAATTTAACTCCCTTTTGTTTTATATTCGAATCTTTTTGAGCGATATGAGCAAGTTTCTTGGGCATATTTTAGTAATAATAGTACAAAATTCTAAGCTTTGTTATTGGAAAAAATACTAGTGATCGAGGCAAGTTT
This sequence comes from Scaeva pyrastri, assembly GCA_905146935.1. Classification (NCBI taxonomy): domain Eukaryota; kingdom Metazoa; phylum Arthropoda; class Insecta; order Diptera; family Syrphidae; genus Scaeva; species Scaeva pyrastri. Next base: position 89,565,550 of record LR989927.1, read on the forward strand.
TTTACTATTTAATTTGTTTATTTTTAATCAAAATTTAATAAGTTTTTCTTCATGAAATCAAACAGATGACAGGTTAACTTAAATCTGTTCAAAAAATTTACATATGAATATTTACATCTATTGGTTTTCAATAAAATAACGTATCTGTAAACTGTAAAGGTAGTTAAATTTTTTTTTCCCATGTCAAATAAGGATTGGTGAAAGTAGAATTAAATTTTGGGACTTATGCTTCAAATTTTAACTCAAAAAATGCTCAACAATATTATGAAGGTGTGGTTTGACTAATTTATGTACTTCTTCTTTAATCTGCAACTTTAAAGATAAAATGACGGATTGATTGATTGGCTAGGTACATTATTGAAGCGTAGACAATAAAAGTCAATACGAAGATGAACATCACTGGTGTCGGCACACCCACACTGATAACTTCCCTTTGGTGTTTGGCAATTTTCAAAAAATTGATTAAAACAGAAAGCAAATTATTTAAGAATATATATATGGAGGGACTCCTACACGGTTAAAAATTCTGGGTTATTTTTTAATATGGCCCTCGTATTACAGCCGTATGCAATACATGAATTATTTGTCTTTAATACTCCAACTTTATTAAAAAAAAATTTGTAATAATTAGTATTAAAACTGAGTAGGTACATATCCCACTAAAAAATTTTTTTTAATACTTTTCCACTAAAATTTAATATTCAAATGTTAAAATATAATATTTCTATATTATAATCTATTACCATTTTTATTGAAAACATATATTTCAATAATTTGTTATTAGATTTTAGTACAATATCTGAGTAAAAGTGACCATAATAAAATAATGTATTGAAATTTATGTCGTTTTCAATTGGCAATCTGGAATCAGAAAAAAGCATTCTCAAAGCGTTCAATTGGGCAAAAGTGACAGTTCTAATTCTGAAGAAGAAGAGATTGCTCTTCTGGATTTGAAGTCAGAAGCAAAAACAGAATCACTCACACATTCAAAGATTTTACATGTCACAAGTCACACTTGACAAATGTCATATTTTAAAATTAACAAATTGTGCGAACTGTGAAGTGATTGCTTGAAATTAAAATTAAACTATAAAAAAATGGATAGTAATATTGACAATATCTTAGCAATTGTTCCTAATTTGTTAGAAACATTGTTGGAGTCGTCTTCCTCATCTTCTTCATCAAGTGATGACGATGCAAGTGATGCAGTTAATTTTCTATTGCAGGAGTTTTCCAAAAAGCCAAGATTGCAAAACTATCAATACAGTCACACCAAACTTCAAATTTTTCAAAATTTACAAAAGTGTTCTATTGGGATTCTGCTTCTACTTACCATTCCGGATTGGCAATTGAAAATGACATTAATATTGGATTGTATTAAAATGTAATTAACTTTGTATTTAGCGCGAAACTCTCGACTCAATGCTTAAGTAATACTTTTAAACTCGTACTAGAATTTAATATCTATTGAGACTCCTCTCCCATACGATTTTTTTCGCTTAGTTTTTCTTTCTTTATATTTTGAAATTAAAATTTTTCAAATAAAATATATGATCAAATCGATAACTTCTCTTATTCATTTGATATCGCTAATGAAAAAAGGTAGCTCAAACGAAATCTCTCTTATAATAATGGATTTAGATTCTAGGGACCATAAAAAGTTGAGATTAGTAAACAAATTTAAGTCAACACATCCATCGGACCCGGACCCATTACAAAAACTTTCTTTCAAAAACAAATTGAAGAAGAAAACGTCTCGAGAGAATAAAATTATAACTTCAATTTCTTGTTCGAAATTTCTTAAATAACAATTTCCTCATCACAAAAATCATTAGGTAAATGTTTTTAAAGGTAACAAATGATAGTTATCAGTTTGGATTGCATCATTTAGCTTCTTTTAAAATTTACTAATACCAACTTTGGTTTAAGCCTTATAAAAAAACACTTATGTATGTACATTATCTATACATCTATACAAATATTATAAAGAGGAAAGGTTTGATTTTTTGTTTGTTTGTATGAATTGAATAGGCTCCGAAACTACTTGGCAGATTTGAAAAATTCTTTCACTGTTGGAAAGCTACATCATTCCTGAGTGACATAGGCTATATTTCATTTTCAAAAAAATAGGCATCCTTACTAAAATTACGATAACGTAATCCAAGGTGTGAAAAAAATATCAAAAAAACTACCTTACATCGCGTGCGCTGCGAAAACTATTGATGATAGAACAAAATGATATACTACATTTTTTTAGAACACACCATTATCTACAAAAAATCAGCGGCAGCATATCTCTAACTATTACAGTCATGTCACAATAAGCGTTTTTTTATTGAAAAAAAGAAATTAAAATACCACCGCTACAAAAAGCTCTTTATTTGTACCTTGGAATTAACCCTTATCAAAATAAATGATGTATTATTTAAGACTGCTTCAATATCTTTATATTACTTTTTGAATTATTCGATTCTGACAATCCATTCAAAAGATATCACGAGTTAAAAAAATCAAACCTTTCCTCTTTATAATATTTGTATAGATATTGTTAACTCAGTTATTAACCTAATAAATAATTACTTGAATATTTTTCATGATTTTCAATTTAATTTTAATAGTTTATAAAGTCTGAATGAAAAAATGTAGGCACTTCAACCCAAAATTAATTTCATTTGTAAATGCTCAATTGCTCAATATTTTCTTTTTCCCAAAAAAGTGATAAAAAAGAGAAATTGTCCAATATGTATTTATTATTACTTTGTTTTTCATAAAAAAACGATATAATGTATATAGATAGGTATACATATTTACATACATATATTCTGTTCTCAAGTAACTTTATTATTTATTTATTTATATTTCGGGGGTTGTATTTAAACCTGGAAAACTTTCTCCATCCTAAATTGATGACATTATTAAAGTCGCGAAATTTTGGTGTGATCTTATTTTGTATTTCAATTATTTTTTCTGTTAAGCCTAATACATGATTTTTATTTAGACCAACATTTAACACAAAAAAAAATTTAAGCAATCTTCGGTTACTGTTTTAAGTGCAGAACAACATAACAGAATATGACAACAACTAAGACATGAAATTCGGTTGTCCTGTCGCTCGATCCACTTTTTTCCAAACAGGCAATGCACAGCTATTAAAAGGCAAGACCAAGTAAATATTTTGATTTTGGCTAAAGTAAACTTTTTAAAAATCGGATTTTTAGATCTAAAATATCAATGCCGTCCATAACAGTTGACATAAGAATTAGCCATTTTAGCCCTCTAGAAACTAGAAAAAAAAATTGCACAGAAAATAGAAAAAGGAACATACATATTTTTCCATAGCTTGAATTCGTGGCATAAATCGGGGCGAGACGAAGTTCGCTGGGTCTGCTAGTGTTGAAATAATTTTTCACAAACTATAAAATATATTTTTAGAAATTATAGACTAACAATTTTGATTCTGTTGTTAAAATTTCCATACCATTTGATAAATCTGAATAACAGAGTAGGTATTATTGGAGCTTTAAGAGGGAATTGATATTTAAGTACCTAATTCCATCCGCTGAGTCCAATTTTGGCATACTCTTTCACACATATCGGCCGGTATCTCACGAATGAATGCATGGATGTTGGCTTCCAGTGCGTCAATCGAAGCGGGCTTGTCTCTATAGACATTAGCCTTGACATACCCCCACAAAAAATAGTCTAATGGTGTCAAATCGCACGATCTAGGTGGCCAATTGACCGGCCCGAAACGTGAAATTAACTGTTCACCAAACTCGCCTCGCAATTGCGCCATTGTTTCGCGTGCTGTGTGGCATGTGGCACCGTCTTGTTGAAACCACATATCATGTAAGTCAAGAACTTCCATTTCGGGCAAAAAAAAGTTTGTTATCATCGCTCGGTAGCGTTCACCATTGACAGTAACGCTGCGATTCGCATCATCTTTGAAGAAATATGGCCCAATAATGCCGCCGGCCCATAAACCGCACCGAACAGTGGCTTTTTCGGGATGTATTGGTAGCTGTTGCAATGCTTCTGGCTGATCTTCACTCCAAATGCGGCAATTTTGCTTATTTACGTACCCATTCAACCAAAAATGAGCCTCATCGCTGAACACAATTTTTCGATAAGCAGCGCGCGATGAACATTTCGAACCGAGCACGAATTTTGATAGTAAAATTCAATAATTTGTTGTTCATTTGTAAGACGATCCATGGTTAAATTGCAAACCAAACTGAAGCTGTTTGACAGTGACACAAGGTACTAAACACACGTCAGCTGCCAAAACCAGTGTTGCCAAAACCAAACCAGCTAAAAAATCACCCGTTAGAATCTAAATCCATTTCATGAGAGATGCCTGTACTTGTGTACGTACAATACATTCGTATTTTTCTTCGTTTGTGCGTTTGTACGTTCCTACATTCGAAACCCCCATTTTTTGTCTTCTCAAGAACGTGAAGAGATATCGATTCCAATTACATTTTGTTCGACAGGTTATAACTTTAAAAGATGTAGAAGGGACTTTTAAGAAAATTTATCGAGCTGTTTTTTTTACTATAGCAATTAAAAAAAAATATGAACGTTTTGGTTTGCCGCAAATATCTCAGCAACGAATAATGCTATTGACTTCAAATAATTTTATTATGTACATTGTGTATTGTATGTTATCACATACAGATTAGGAAAATTAAAAAAAAATGGCGCTCAAATATACAAGTAAGGAAAAAATGATATTATTTTTAAAACAATTTTCTCATATGTATGTATGTAAAATGACGTTTCTGACATCTGGTAAGATTTTGGAAAAAAAAAATCAATTGACAGTTTTTTTTGCAAAAAATAAAACAGTTCAAAAATTCTACCAAAAAATGGTAAACAAAATTTTTTGACTCGAATATCTCCAAAGTGGGAAAGGATATTGATTTTAAATTTATTTTATTTACACAATACAACTATTAACATATATGTACATATGTACATACATACATACATTGATTTCAAATGTTTTTGTTTCATCATTGTCAATGCTTTAATGATTAAATGTCGACAGATGTTAAATTCACATTTTTAAAACATAAAACATAAAACATAAAACATAAAACATAAAAACCACAAAAAGTTCTTATAACAAAGAAGTTGTGTATGTACATACATATGCATGGTTTTAATTTATTTATTATTGTGCTAATTTAGAAACGATTAAATCAACCCTTCATCTTCTACATATTAATGTTTAAAATATTGATTCCTATAGATCAAATTCACACTAGCTAGATTACACAACATTATTTCGAAACGCCTCAAAAGCTTTTTAAAGTATTGAGGATTTAATTATAAGCTTGACACTTTTGTTGCAATCCTTTTTAGACACATTATATTAAATGACTCTGCCAAACTTAAGCCTCCATATCGGGATGAGATCATTATGCACATATGTATGTATGTACCTACACCTACATACACTACCTTACCTACTAATGATTATAGGTGCTAATGAATTGTTTATGCACCAGTAGTACATCTAATTAACGCATACCTACACACATCCACTAAACACTAACAAAATTGCTCAGACATCGTTATCTTACAAAGGCGGAGTTGTATGTAAAAGTATACTCATACCTATCTATAATGTGCAAGAGCTTCAACTTCCCTGTTAATAATAAAGTGGTGTTATTATCAAAAGTACCTATTAGGTTTGTGGGATGATTGCTGCGACGTTGATTACAAGCTAAACTGTTATACATCGCTAATTAAGGTAAAAAATTGTACGTGTGTGTGTCTAATCTCTCTCTGGTAATGTTGTATTTAGAATTCATAGCGACAAGGAATCAACAATCAACATAAACAATGTACATAGACGAGAAAATGATACGTACATACATATGTGTATGTATTTGAATAAACATATACTTACATATATACATAAATCTTATCAATCTCTTCCAGCAGTCTTCACTTAACGATGGTACAGGAATCTGATCAAAATTCCTTTCAAAGATTAATTAGCAAGATACTTAATTATGGTAGGTAGCGCCGGATTTTTTTGTAAACGATTCGCAACATCGCAACCCCTTTCATCATATCTGTTAGAAACTCACTTAAAAAAAAAGGCATTTTCAGGATGCTAGGAGAGAGAAAACACCCTTTGGGGTTCTTGGCTGTTCAAAACTTCAATTTGCCAACGGAGTAACAGAACTTTTAAGCGTAGTACAACATGTAGCTTTCGGACGGACGATACATCCCTGTCTTCCATTCGAAATCATTGTCATTTAATATGCATGGAATCCCCAGGATAGTTAGCGGGGTTGTTTTCCGAGTAATATTGCAAAATGGTTTCCATCCTAGCACACTTGTGACTGAAATTGGTATAAGCAGTAGAAACAACCTGCAAACAGAACTTCCATCTTCAATTTCCACCAACTCCTCGTTCAAAGCTGGGAGATCGTATCGAATTGCTTGAGAACGAACTTCCCATTAGAAAATTGCTTCCCCTAGACAAAACACTACCACCTACACAAGCAACTTTAGCTCGAGTTTGGGTTTGAGTGCTGTTTGCGGTTGTGTTGTTGTAGGGAGATTGTATGAGAGCAGGGCCCAGAGCAGAGCTTCAGCATCGTTACGTTATGTCGCCACCGTTTTGTGCGGTTGTGCTAAATTGTGTGCTTCTGATTTAATATACCCCACTAAACCTGGGGTGTTCATGTACCAGTATACAAAAACAACCTTCTCTGTGTACATATAGACATGGCTGACGATGTATGGGCAAAAAGAAAACTTGTGTATACCAATTACGGATGCGCTGGTTCTGGCGTTCTTTCACCCTCTTCTCCTGTCCTCTTGCATCTCTTTTGTTCGCATTCAATTCTTATAGCTGAATTTGATATTCCTTTTTCCTTGGCAGTTGCTTATCCTAGAAAAGTGAACTATGTTCTTTATGTATATGTGTGTTGGAAAGTTGGAGCAGGGGGTAAACAATCATATAATACGACTGTCAAGTTGATTGTGTTTGTGTGTGGCTTCGTATGTGTGTGTTAAGGTTATTTTTTGCGATTATGTCTCAAGAGGGCAAGGTTATAAATGTTCCAGTGCTTTTATATTGCTTGCTTTTTGAATTTTCATATTCTAGAGTTCCCGTTAAGTGGTATGTTTGTGTGTGTCGGCCGTAACAGTGACAGGATTGGGGGATGGTATGTGCGATACATACCCCATCGTACAAACACTTACACTCTGCATCGATAGTGTGGTATGCTATAACAAATTTCATAGCATAGAGTATCATTATTATTCTTATGAAAATGAGACGACAAATACACCCTCGGGGCTTTTGTATAACTTTACAAAATTATGGGGTTTGAAAATTACGAACTGAATATGATGGCATATCATATTACCGGTGCGGTGGGTAAGGAAATTTATATGTGTTAACAATCAAAATTTGCCATTAAGCAATGGTTATACTAAGGAGAGAAACGTCTGGATTGAAATTGCTGGTTACCAAATGGGATAACGGGAGGGGTTGTTGGGACTTGGGGGTTGGAAGTTTGTACATACTTACCCAGAGGATAATAGGAAATGGCGAATGGCAAAAAGCCCTGGTAATGGTAATTAACACTCTGATTTCGTAATTAAGTTTATGACTTTAAAACGACTCATAATTTAAATTGTTGTTTTACCCTCGGGGGTCGTTAATTATGTGATTTTGTCTGTAGATTTACCTACCAACAACGTTATAAGTAGGTACATTTAAGTTATGTAATGTGTTAGTGTGACTGTATCTAGGAACGTAGAATTCCTTTTTATTATTAACGTAAAAAAGGATTTTCGAATTCGAGCTATTAGGCTACGTACCTACATATCTATAGATGCTTACCAGAAAATTTAAATAAAATCACAATGTAAAAAGCATGTACTTGTGTGTTGATATCTTACTTTTAAATCTTAGGCATCAAACAATTTTTATACTAATATCTTCGGCTATGTTTAAGTTCAAAGAAGGTAACTGTATTTTTCTGAGACTGGAGACATTTTAACTCATAAAGCGTCTAAATACTTTCTGTATCTTGAGTCTTTTATTTTGTAAGTCGCAGAAGGTGTGGTTGATGCGCTGGCGCTTTTTTTTGAAAATAATTCTATAGGGAAGAGCTTCAATTGAAGTCTAAAAAATTGACTATTGAAATTAATTTCAATAAGAAATTTCAGTTGCAATTTTGCATTAGTATTAATATTTTTTTTTAATAATTTTTATATAGATATATAACATTTCGGAAAGTTGAAAACTCATAAATATCATCGACTCAAGGGTTTAGTGAAAAAAAAAATGGTCCACAAATCCGACTTACTTATTTAGTTAAAGGGAAGTCTTTATTCCATTTTTCAGCTTTCATAAACCTGTTATGGTTGCAATATTAGCAAAAACAAAGATATTTTTTTAAAGATATCATCATCATCTGTTCGCAACCGAGATTCAGCAGGCCACTTTCAACAAATCCTTCTATTTATCGTGAAAAAAGTGAGTATTCGCCCTCATGTGCCATTTTGTTATATGTATGCATATGCATTATGTATTTGCTATAGCAAATTTTTATCACATTAATAAAGAATTTGTTAATATTATCCATACATCATAAAAGTTATGACAAAAACGTCATTGCTGTAAGATATTAGCAACGTTGAGAAACAGATCTTTCGACTGATTAAAAAAAAAAAAGTTTTTGTATTCGAAATGTAAAATAATTTGATTGATTATAAGACCGACTCTAACAGAAAAATGTAATTGATATAAATTAAATACATTATAAATACAAACACCAGTTGCCTGTTGATATTTTCTATTTATGTATTTATTTTTTATTGGAAGAATAACCAACTATCCACATAATTTTTACATCAGAATAAATTTGTTGGCTTTGTTAAATAATAATTCATCGGATTACGCTTTTGGCAAAGAAATGTATCCTTGAATGAACCTTGCTTAACAACCTTGTTAACTTAAATCGAAAACATCCCCTCAAAGACTTAACAAAGTGGTTGTGTTTAAATCGTCATAGTAAATCCTTTTTTCAGCTTTATTTGGAAGGCAGCAATTTCACCCCTTTATAAGTTTTCCTGTTTTCCTTTTGAAAGAAAAATAAAATAAATCAAGAGCCCATCGAAGCGTTGTTGAATAATTTTCAAGATGAGTTCATGCGACACGAAAAGCTATTTAAAATAATGAACCGAATGGTTATTTTTGACGGATAAGGTAGCTAAAGCTAAGATACGCTATCTATATTTCTTATCATATAAGAAAAGTTTGCTATCAATTACTTCAACACTTTCAGGCCAAAAACTTAATTTTTGATTTTTTCTTTATCAATATGTAATTAGATTTATGGGTATCGTACTTAATTCGGGACCTGTTTGCTATTCTGTTATGATAAAAATATACCACCATACCAAACAACCGTTTAATTATTTTCTTACTTTAAAATTCGACTTCAATGTGTTTATTAATTATTTACAAAATTCCGTAGATAGTCTTCTCAAGCAACGAGTAAAATCGTGCAATATTGCTTTATTAATTAAAAAAAAACTAAAATATATTTAAAATGATCATTTTGTTTTAATTGTTTTCAATTCATTTTTATATCCAAATAATATAACTCGGGTTTTTTTATTAATAATATTTGAGGAAATAATACAATTCACGACCTACCGTGTCCTTTCGTCATGTTTGTTCTTTCTTCTCTCGGTTTTGTATTGTAAAATATGGACTACCATTTCGTTTTAGGGTTATAAAACAAAAACTTCATACAAATTAACAGCTTTATGTTATTACTGATCAGTGATCAGTTATACACTTAAGTAGTTATTCGTAACAGTTTTAGTTATCAAATTAGTTATCAAATTAAAATCTAACAAAAAAAAACAAATTCAGAAAAAATTATAGTAACCAAATATGGACTAGGTAGGTACCCATTTATGGAATATGATCATAAATCATCATCGTATCAATAACAAAAATAGAAATAAATATCTAAGATGCATTTGCAATTCTGCAAAGTGACATAAGGCCAAACACTAAAATTTGGCTTTATGTCACTTGGCCTTCAGTCACGTTACCATTATGATTATATCCAGTCCTGATCGATTTTTTTGATAGTGAATATCTTTATCATCAATCTTCATTAGCCAGTTTGCCCTGGTTGCTTTCGAAAAGTAAAACTAGAAAAAAGACGAGTATCTTCTCGTAAGATGTACGTTAGTAGGTATGCATATCTTAAGGATGCATTTGCATCTACATATGTATGTGTATTTGTCCAAAAGCTTTTAAAAAAAAGAAAATTTGATTCAGTAAATACCTACTACATATACCTACAATTTTTATTTTTATTCCTTCCTCACGTTTTTACTTAATTTCGCCGCATTTAATTTTATTTTGCGGTTGGCGGTAGCTAATCGATATGGAACCTTTTCGAGTATCGCAAAATTATAAAATCCACCCCAATCAGTCTAGTCTCAATGAGGTGGTGCTCTTGATGGAGAAACTCTTGGTCGTTAAAGTGCGGGTGGAATCGTTGTATCAACGGACCATGAACGTCAGAACGGCGGCGGGGCGCGGCGGCGAAGAATTGCGCCTGAGAATGCAAAAACCACCCTGTGTGGGGATGTTGCAACGGAGCAGAGGTTCATTAAGTCGGATTACTATTGGGGATGCAGATACAAATATATGTATGTATGTATGTTTATGTAATGGCTTGACCATCAATCGTACGTGTCTATAGGCGTTTTACTTATTTATGATGGCGTCAAACCACTGACAAGTATACTCCAACCTATAGTCTACTGTGGTCTCGTATCTTTCGCTGAGGGTTGGGGGAGACAATTTACAAAAAACACTTGTCGTTGTTGTTATTGGATATAGTTCTACAGACCCGATGCGATGGAGTATCAGGACGATTCATGCTAATGCACCATTGATTCCCGATTGACTATAATTCAATTAAATGCGAGCGCATTATAAATTGCGCTAAATTGATGTGACCACAATTAGGGTAGTATCGTCCTGGTTCGTCTGCAACGGATATGTATCCACCTGTGTACATAAAGGTACATATTAGAAACGTATACACTTATACAGTAGTTTGGTGTTGATGGGCAATTTAGAAATTTCGTGTTGTCAGGCTGAGGCTTATGACGGGCGAAAATAATTTCGAATTTTGGAGATTAGTGAGTGCGGTTGAACTGCCGATAATACTTATCTTAACTGAATTTTCTAGTGAATAGACATTCAACTCTTAATTAGCAACCTCGTGTTATAACAAGATATTCGGCAGGATGATTGAAAATAAATGAAGGACTATTAGAATGAAGAAACACAAGCAGAAAAATAAATTCCAACGGAGAACGTCCTTTGGAGGGTTAAGAAAATGGGGTTAAAATACTATTTAATTATTTAAGAAAAAAACTCTCTTATGTTTAAACTAGCAAATAATGTTTTGATTCATTAAAAAAAAAAAAAAAAAACAAAACAAATTGTACTGTATTTTAACCGAATTTAGTAAGGCTTTTGATAAACTATCACATCCAGTCTTATGCGAAGAACAAGAAGTCTGCGATTAAGCTAATATTTTGTAAAGTGGTACCAATCCTATTTATTTGACTCAAACAAGTAAAAAGTTAATTCTGAAGGACTGTCAGTGTCATTAAGGTCCTAGTCTCTTTGTTTCCGATGCTTACAACTATTTAATATACCCACTCGTGATTGTGGAAAATTGCAAATTGATTAATGCATTTTTTAATTGAAGTGTTCGTTACAAACTGCTTCTTGAAAATTGAAGAATGTAAAACATAACAAACTCATAAAGCCAATTCAACTCGTGGTTGGATTAAGGGAGGGAACCAAACCAATTTTCTAAAACTTTTGTTATAAACTTTGAATAACTTTTGTTCGATTATATTAAGAATACGCTTGTCAGGTCTGGTTTACCAATTACGTCCCTCATTTATGTAAGTAAATAGTTGAAATGGTTTAAGAAAAATTCCATAGATAAACAGTTGGTCCTATATTTTTATACGAGTCTTACGTTCATTGTTTTTTACACACTACAATTGATAAATTTTGTATTATTTCACTTGCTGTTTCTTGTCATCTAACAGTTAATAAGTCAAACTTATAATAGTTTTTATTGTTAACAAAATCTTACCTTATTTTAAATACGATTTTTTCTTACACAGCTCAGGATATCAATGACATGGACCAGGACGAAATGTGTGATGATGCCATGAGCAGTGATATTGACGATAGAGCCAGCGAAACTGATTCAAAAAAAGGAGGAAGTCGGAACTCACGAGGCAGCTCCAGTGACGGAAAAGGACCCGGAGGAAGTGGAGGTGGAGGTGGCTCAAAGCCACGTCGCGCAAGGACGGCATTTACTTACGAGCAGCTTGTTTCGCTTGAAAATAAATTCAAGACAACACGATACCTGTCAGTTTGTGAGCGATTAAACTTAGCTTTGAGCTTAAGTTTGACCGAAACACAAGTAAGTGTTAATATATCATACAAAAAGGTAAAATGTACAATTTGTTTTTTTTTTTTGTATGCAGGTTAAAATTTGGTTTCAAAATCGCCGAACAAAATGGAAAAAACAAAATCCTGGTATGGATGTAAATAGCCCAACCATTCCACCTCCGAACAGCGGATCGTTTGGACCAGGCGCATATGCCAGTAGTTTGCTGTACCCTCATGCCGTACCCTATCCACCCTATGGACCTTATTTTCACCCTCTTAGCGCCCACCATCTGAGCCACTCACACTCATAAGTGGGGGAGGTCGATGTTTTTAACATGCTTCTTTGCAAGGACGTAAGGGCATGTATTACTCATCCAGTCGACCGTAAATTGTGATTATGTACGTTTTAGCTCCGTATCGTTAGTTTGTAAGGGTAGAAACGTTTTGTTGAGGATAACCAAACTAGAAGCAGAACGTGTAAGACTACGGTGATCAATACTTCAAATTGATCAGGCATAAGAAAGCAGCTAAACCTGGAATGAAAAAAATCCAAAAATCTACATTCTTTATATGTACATAACGTTTATTGACAGCTAAGTGAAATTTAAATTTTCACGGAGTTTTCTCTGGTGCTGCATTTCTGCTACTTTGCTTTGTCTGACTAAACTTCAATCAGTAAAGTGATAGATAATATCGCTTTTGCTTACCAATGAAAAACTGACTTATCTTCAATAGATAAATAACGTCGGTTTTAATTGGTTTATTAAACATGCCGGGTCTTGTGCAAATACTTAATTTATGTATGTATGTATGTATGTACGTTATTTTATTATTTTAAAATTGTCAATTTCGCCCTTGTCAATTTCCTAAAGATAGTGAATGGGCAATTAGTTCATGTTTTTTTTTTGTAAAATTATGTCGCATGTATGTATGTATATGTTCCTAATATTTAAGCGATTTTTTTTTTGATTTTAAATTTAAAACAAAAAATGATTTATGTTGTTCTTTTCTGTAAATAAAACTTTTATGATGTGTAGAATTAAAGCCAAATAAAAAGTTAGCATATAAGAAAAACACTATTAAAATTAAAATTTGTTTCCTTTTTCAAAATCCTATTCTAAACGATATTTTGAAAATCTGTGTCTTATCTTTATAAATCATAGGTCAATTTATTTCATGATGATGATTTTAGCGAAACTGGGCTTAGTAAGGTTTTTCCAATCATTGGAAAACGATTTTTAAATTCGTTTCAACTTGTGGGTACATACTTATTTTTAAAGTTTGTTTTAAATTTGACATTTGACAACACAATTAAACATAATTATTCGAAAGTAGACTAAAAACAACTGAAAAAATTCTGCCTTTATTTGATAGCAAACTTATAAGGTGTAGATGTTGTTTTTAAATAACCTTCTATCTATTCTATTGGGGTGACCGCATATAACAGGCAAACTATGTGCTTGGAAATATATCTAAGCTTTTTTTGGGTAGGGGACAAACTTTTGACACTAAGTTCGGCCGACAAAAAAAAATATGTTGGATTTTTAATACTGTGGGCATTTAATGAGCTCTATACAAAATGAGAGAACCTTTGAACTTAAATTTGTATTGATAGACTTATTCAGCAGTAAAATAATTTAATAAATGATGTGCGAGTACTTTTTGTTTCCCAATGAAATTAAGTTTATTAGAACATAATATGTTTACAATGGAAGCCCTATTCTTTTTCTCAAAATATAATAAGCTCTATTTGATTTGTTTTGTAAGACAGTATCGTACAATCTAGACTTATTAAAGTTTTGAATGGTTTCTAGACACAATAAAGTGCAGTTTTACATTCACCCGGATATTTGGACACCAATTAATTATTGTACAGACAGGTTGCAACTACTATTTATATTTAAGTTACTTTTATTTTGTTGAAATGAACTTGAAAAAGAAACCTATTTAATTTGTGGACATAATTTAATGAATAGAAAACATGTTTTTAGAGAAAGTTTTGGTAACGATAATAATGATCCAAGATAGCCTGTCAAAATTAAATAATCACTGTTTTAAAATTTAATAGTAAATTCAATAAATTTTTGATTCATCCACCCTTATTTGGTTTAAAATTTACAAAAAAAAGGTTGTTACATGATGTCCGTTTATAGTTTCTGATTCATATCCCTGCCTCATCGCTTTTAAAATGCCCCAAGGACTTGGTAACATTACTGTAATTTAAAGCACAGATGTCACCATTATCACACTCACCCCTTCATTTGGTACACCGACAGACTTGAAGTTTCCAGTTTTTCTTTTTGGCTATTATGTCTATTTTTGAGGTACATCGTAAGGTTTTCAACTGATATAATGTGAGCCATCATCAAAATGCAATTCATCCTCCTAATGTTGCGAACAAAAAACATCGAATTAAAAGACTGGATACGGAACCAATAAATCCCTTTTTCCTTGCGTCGAATTTACCCTCTTTTTCATGTGTTTGTATATATCGTCATTGTTCCATGTTGCTCCTGTCAAATTTTCTGAAAGAATACCAACTCCCTGGTGACATTAAACAAAAATATATGTCCAATGTATACTTGCTCGGTTTCATATGATTGTACATTAATAGTCCTTGGGATTTCCTCTTAACGAAATAAAGCAAATAAATAGAATAACGGTTCGTAATCGAGATGGTATATTTGTCATAAAAAGTAATACTCCTTGGCCTGAACTCCCTGCTTTATTTCAAACGAATAAAATATAAACACTCCGAGCTATCAAAGAGGCTAGATGCCACTTGGGACCTTGTTTATGTCAAGTGTTGGGCTTTGTTCCTTGTGGAGAGCAAATAAACGAATAGAAATTAGTATGTGATTGTCGCATGCGGTCCTTAATCGAATTCACATCAAATACAATTAGAGTGGTTAACTTGTTCCTATATTTTTTTAAATAATTAATTTCGTAATACGAATGCTTGCACAAACAATTATAAAAGAATTAAATTAATAATTGAGAAGGGTTAAGCATAAATTAATTTCAAAAAGGTATGCTATGTATAATATACATAGTAGTTCAATAATTTTGCGTTTTGAATTAAGAAGATTGTATCATATTTGGCGATTCTTCATTAAAAAAAAACTTTCCAGCTTATAGTTAAGCATCCATGACGTAACAGACACATGATTATAATCCATGTACCCAAGGAATGACATCAGTATAATTACTAGTTCTTCGATCCAAACCGAAGAATCAGTGAGTATGGCATCATGAAAAGATTAGAATACAACACAGTTTTCTCAAGGCAAAAACGATGGACCTACCCAAATATCAATTAAAACTTCAAGCATTTCAAGAAAGCTTAAGCTTTTCATATTGGTTGTTAGTTGCTATACAGTTAACAACTCGATGTAATACCTCTGAAGTACAATGGATACCAATTATTTACTTGCCTTATATTATGTGGGGAAGAAGCTAATGAGTATTATTTAAACTTCTTAGGTGAATGTCTAGAATTTGTCAAAATACTAAATGAAACGTGTCTGGTTAACTAATACATTATACAATTTTACAACATAAGATTTGCGTTATGAATATTCATTCTGCCGTTTTATATTTTTTGACATTCAAGAAGTGTCGAAAAATTTTCTAGTTCAAGTACGTACTTTTGCCCATTTTCACTTCAACAGCATAGAATTTTGACTCGATTCCTCAATATTCAATAACTATTTTTAGAACAAGGAATTCATACTCATGCATTTACCCACACAATTAATGCGTGGTGAAGACCGATATTGTTATGTTTTATGTATTAACGATGATGATATCATAAAATGTCACAAGATTTACACGTTCTTGGAGCTTAAAAATTTAACATGTTTTCCGATAAACGGAGTTTATAGCTCTCATACATAATTTAGAATGTTGATTATGATTTAAGAAAGATATTTGGCTTAAAATTTTATAACAATTTGTCTTTTTTAAACAAATGGTAAAATTGTATATCCATATCCATACTTCCATACTAGTCCATACTAGTCCATACTTCCATACTTCCATACTAATATTATAAATGCGAAAGTAACTCTGTCTGTCTGTCTGTCTGTCTGTCTGTTACTCTTTCACGCCTAAACGGCTGAACGGATTTTGTTGAAATTTGGTATGGTGATAGATGATAACCTAGAAATGGTCATAGGCTATAAATAATCACGCCATCGTTCGTGGCCAGATAACTAAATTGAGTTAGTGATTTTTAGTCATTTTTGTTGGGACTTTTGCTCTTCCACGTCTAAACGGCTGAACGGATTTTGATGAAATTTAGTAAGGTAATAGATTGTTACCTAAAAACGGATATAAGATCAAAATGATCACGTCATCGTAGGTACCTACTTAGGGGGTGGAAAGTAGGCAGAAAACTGAATTGAGTTAGTGATTTTTTTATGGTTTTTGCTGAGAGTTTTGCTCTATCATGCCTAAACGGCTGAACGGATTTTGATGAAATTTAGTTAGGTGATAGATAGTAACCTAGAAAAGGATATGGGCTATTAATATTCATGCTATCGTACTTAAGGCGAAGGCAGTAGGCAGAAAACTAATTAAGTTAGTGATTTTTAATCGTTTGTTTTAAAAGATTAGTTCATTCACGCCTTGAAGTCTGAACGGATTTTTATCAGACTTGGTTAATTTAAAGATAGGATCCTAGGCACGGACACAGGCTACTTTTTACGGCGGGAAAATACCTCAATCCCGCGGAAATCTAGCGTGATCGTGTCAGGTTGATTAGGTTGCTTTTGAACAAATTTTGATATGAAGTTGAGGACCGGAACACGATAGTGTGACATTGTTGCAGGGGGACTTACAGCCGGGAGAAAACAAAAAAACTTATGCCGACGAAGTCGCGGGTAAAAGCTAGTTCAAAATATATCCTTTCTAACACCCTTATATTAGCTTCACCGACTCCATTAGACTCGATTTTGGATCATTACGAACTATGAACAGTTTTAATTTAAAATGTATACAAATATCAAGAGCAGGTGATAATACAATGTAGGAAATAATAACAGCTTCTGTGTCTATACCTGCTCCCAGTTCGATGACTCGTCTTATTAGTATTAATAAATTTCGTAGTTTTCATATGGTCTTTGAGCCGAGAGTTCTAAGGCGCAATATTTTTTGACGGGAGACTACATGGATTCGCAAGGAGTGTGTTCAAATCCCATCCAAAGCTGAACGTTTTTTTTATAAAACTAGGAGAACTTACATATAAATAATATTTTTTACAATAAATCGAACTAAAAAGTCAAAAATAAATTTAATTTAAAAAACACGAAAAAAGCACCAAACTTTTTTCACAATCTATTATTTTTCGTTCATTATTGTTTTCAGCCTGTATTAAAAATTATTTTTAATTTTTAAGTTTGATGTGCTTCAAAAGCGAGTTTTTTATTTTTTTTTTAACTATATTTTATTTTAGTCGTGATCGACAAATTATTATATTATATTATTTCAGCAAACTGAAAAAGTTATAATATAATACATTGAAATAAATATGCATACCTACATATTACATGTAGCCACAAAACATATTGTTTATTTAATTTCTGTTGGGTATTATTATTTTTTTTTTTTTATTTTGTATAAACTGAAATCCTTTCTATTTTCGTGAATGAAATTTCACCTACATATTTTATTATTGGTTTAAAACAGCCTTAAAATTTTTTTAGTTGAAAAGAGTTTAATGAATGTGTTAAAAATTAAGTAAAATTTTGAAAAGTCTAAATACGAGTATTTTTATGTTTTATAAGTCTTTCTAATTTTACCTAATGGCTATTCCAAAAAAGATGAAAGGAAAATCTCAAATTATGCTTGTCTTAATTCTTAAGTCTGTTGATCTGTTTGTTTTATATTTCCAGTGTATGCGTATTTCTGCCGACAAAGAATGTCACATCGGGCGTTTAATTATTTTGATGTTTGGTGACTTAATTGGTGGCGCTAATTCTGTCAATTAGTAAAATCCTTCATTTTTTTTTAAATATGCATTTGTAAATCGCGAAACATCAAATAACTTCAAAAGTTCTGGGTGGTAGTCTTCGTTAATGACATGCCGAAAATAAATTTGATTTGACATGTGTTGGAAAAGTATGAAAGAGAAGTTACAAGAAAAATATGGACTGGAAAGAGATCTTTGAATGATGCTGCAGATGATGATGAAATATTATATTTTTTTGTTGGAATTGCTGATCTATCATATTAAATGACTTCAATGATTCGATCAATTTAACAATCTCGTCCGTAGGATGAAATAATTGCAGTTTTTTTTAAAGATTTGTAAAGTAACTTATCGAGCAGAACAACAAAAATCAACCTGTAAATTAAATTATTACTTCCGTGTGTGCTTGTACAAACTTCTAATTATTTTTTATACTTCCTTCTTAATTGCTGCTTCTAATAGTAGCTGACAATTCCAAAAATTCAATTAAACAAGCACAATAACTTTATACTTAATCCTTTCTAATTTCAACCGTATAAAAAGAGACTTCTCTTCATTCCAAAAACGTTCTGACAAATCGTAAACAACTTAATTGTCAGTGTCAGGATCAAATTAGAGGGTTGGAGATCCGGTGCACATGTTTTGAAACTTTTTAGGAATCAGTGAAGTGTAGGTTCGTTCTTTGAATAACTTATTCCACCTCTTCAATTATAAATACCAGGTCCATTGCCAATACGAAGGAGAATGCTAAACCAAACTGTATTGTATATATAAAGTGTCACCAAATGCACCCCTCTTACCATACAATGCCCAAACTCCGAACAAGTAAACACCCCAACTCACTTCTATTTTGTGACGACTCTTATGTCGATTGTGTGACGTTGCTGCAAGATGGCATTATGCTGATCCGACTTTTACGCATATCTACACCTAATCCCAGATTCCATTGGATTCTAATGTGATATATACGAGTATTGTGTCAATAAAGCAACCAGATAGAAGCACTTTCGCTCCCAGTGAAAATTAATAACTCAGTCACACTTTTGTTGCGCTCACATAAAACTCCTCGGTGGGAGCTAAGTCGAGTGTAAAATTTTAAATTTGTTCCTCACTTTGACAACAAAAACATTCAATTATGTGAAAAACGGATTTCTTAATCCGATTTGCAGATACATAGTTTATTTTAAATAAAAGTTCCAACGGCGCGGCGGCGGCGATGATATCACACGGAAGAATTGAACATTAAGAAAAATATGTATGTAAAACATATACATATGTATACTTATGTAACTATACACATATTATAAATAAGTATACATATACATATCTGCAGTTAGAGTAATATTTGATATTATTTATGAATACAATACAATGAAAAGTTACAAACATAGGAGTTTTGTGATTGTCGGTCATGATTAGGTGCAAAAGTATCTCATTTTTTATTTGCATATTTTTTTATAAAAATAAAGTTAAATAACTTATAAACATGAAATCACATCTTTTCAAGCAACTCTGCGCAGCCGATCCACAATTCGATCCTTTTTCTTAAATTAAAGTTTTCATAACATGACATAAGGCCCAAAAATTTAAATATAAGTTAAATAAAATAACAAAATAATGGTTTATTCATCGTGATCGTGAGGTTTAATTTATAATTTAAAATAGAACACATGCATACATTGATTCGAAAGTGAATTCATAGCATTTGATTTGTTTTAAATGATATCATATCATGTAAATATCGGCCGACTAAGTGACCATGGCCTTAAATTTAAGGAAGTACATACATAGTCCATGTACAATGTACATATGTAAGTATCTACCTTTATTTTGTTGCAGAACATATGTACATATTTGCATGTATGTACAGAAAACTATCTTTTTCAAAGCCATTCTTTTTCCCGTTGTTTATGTATCTACAAGTATTCTAATCTTAAACTTGCCTATGATATACTTCCTTAGGATTTTACAATACATATTAAAACTTATGCCTACTATTTTTTACAAAAACAACAAAAATATTTTCAATTCCAATTTGCATAAGAAACCCCTCGAACAGAGATTCTCTTCCAACGCAATTTTAGCCCATTTTCAAACTGACAAGCGTAAAAACTCATTGATTCACTCTTACCCTACCCTCATAATTGCTGGTTATACGATTTATTTGGTGAGAAAACATTTACCTAAATGCCACAAGGCTGGCCGTTGAATTAATGGAATTATTATTCGTTGCATTATCATGTGTAACCAGTTGCGTTGTGGCAAGCAGGTCCCATAGGATAATTCCGATCTAATAGGGCTTTGACTTTAGGCAGCAATTTGGCAGGCCACACAGACAAACTGCGTTGCGGCACGCGTTTGCCACGTGCTCCAATTACGCGGTTAACTGCTTTCAAATAGGCGATGCATCAATCGTAAAAAATTGAGCTCTTTTCATTATAGAACATGAACGATGGCGATGGACCATTCAACATTCTCAATCGTGGCATAAACACTAGAGTGCGGAACTGCGGATGCGTTACTATTCCTAACCACTTTACGATTGAGTTAAATATAATTTCATTTTCGTGTAAAATAGAATTATAGTTTCCTTATCTAACTGATTTTAACATCAGAGATAAAATTGGAACTAGCTGGATACAGTGTTAGGTTATGTATACATATGCATGTTCGTACATTTTGCTGTATGTAATTTTAAGATCTTACAATATTGTTAAAACTGACAATTTCAACTATTTTATCTTGGAGTTTTTTGCCTTTAAAATTGTAGTGGAAGAAGTTCCAAAAAAGTTTTCTGTAAAATAATTTTAAAGGAAACATACAAAATAAAACTCCCGAATTCCCACCAAATTTTCTAAAAGTCAAAAAATGTAAAATTTTGAAAAAAGTGCATGTGACAATTTTTTCACTGTCAAAAACTTCAATACAAAATTTTGTAGGTCTCATAGTGAATTGTTTGTGCATTTGGTTGTAAAATACCTCACGTCTAACAACCAATAATTGTCATCAGATACATTTTCTGAAAATTAATCCTAAGAACTCACGGTTGTTTGAAAGCGAACACACAATTTTCAGATTACTAAAAACAAAAAGAAATCATTTTTGACAGTCTTAAAAATGGTACTGCGTAAAACAAAATTTCTATGATATGCAGATTAGGAGCAAGTTAAATATATTGAAACAGGAAATGTACAAAAAAAATATATCCGAACCAAACCAATCTTCCTTTTAAGAAGAGATAATAATAATTAGTAAAACATCAAGTTATTTCCCATTTAAATGTGAAACCTTTTCAAAACCCATGATTAAATCATTTACACAAAAAATTAACTCTCGCGTCTCGCCCCATATTCTCGTATTATAAGACAGACTGTGTATTCTCAGCCATCCGCTGGGTAATTTTCACACAGAGAAATGAATTAAAATAAAAAAAGGATACACAGAAATCTGCTTAAATGAACATACAAATTGCTGAAAAGGTTTCCTACTTCCGGATTTACCACACATAAACTACGGTGACCACTTTTAATCCATACCATGATGTTTAAAAAATCACCACTTAGCAGGGCAATCACAACCAATTTAATTTCAGTTTAAAACTTTCTCCTTAAGAATCTATAGACAATTTAAATATTAAATTTAACCATATCTAAAGTCCCTGCAATCCTTTTTGCTTTGGTGTGGCTGTTTTTATTTCTGGAAAGGCGTTCTGATTTATTTTAAAAAGGGAAAATTTTAAATTTTAATAATTGGTTTTTTTACTTACCTAATGGTACCTACACTAATACTTATAAAATTAAATTGTCCATTGTTCTACATTAAAAAAAAAGAGAAACTATCAATTTTTTTTCTTGACTCGAATATCTAGATATTGATTAAGAATTTAGATATTTTATGCACACAAAGTTTAAAAATCACATTATGCTTGGCAAAAGCTCCAGTCTTTCATTCTTTTTCATTTACCTACTTATTTTGTAAAGATACAGCAAGTCATTAAAATTTCAGAAATCCTAAGATTTGGTACTGAAACGTTGAATGGATCTTAACTTCCTATCCCATAGGAAGTTATTGTAATCAGCCCGGATTGATAATTCGTATTTCAAGCTATCGGACTAATTTCAGAACAATTTCCTCCTTTTTAAAAAAAAACATATTAAGATTTTTCAATTCCTTTATAAATAACTACATATATGAACCTGTCTGGCAGTAGAGTGATTTTTTTCCCAATTTTAAAGAATTTTGTATGTAACGCTTGTAGGTACTTACATAGATGAGTTAAATAAATAAATAAGCAAAAATAAAATAGCAGCCGCAGTTTTTAACACAATATTTAACACACATAAATTAAATAATACACTAATCACATATCAACACAGGTAAAAAGGCAACATAAATATTTGCAGGAACACACCTATAACTATAAGTTCATTTAAAATTTAAACAGTAGTTTTGTAGTGATCCGAAAATAAGTTTGTCCTTTGGTTTAGGTTTAGGTAACAAAATAAAAATGAAGAGTTCGTAATTCTTATCCGATTATTGTTCTCTTACTGCTTTTTATGCCTACCCCGTTTAGCAACGTGTCCAAGTTTTCACACAAAAGCATATTCCCTTTTTGGTTCAGCTGAACTGACATGACTTTCAGTGTAGAAAAAAATAGGTTTTAACATCATTACCATGACAGCAAATAGTGTTGTGACTGTCATTATTTATCACATCAATTAAACTGTTACGTTTTCACAGTTACAGGCCAATCAAGGCAGCTCAATGTCACGGCAATGATAGCTTTGCAATTTTACTGCCAACGCCAACGATGTCAACCAACTGTCCAATTCTCGCGTATACGGTTATGTGTAACCTATTCAAAAATCTATCACGGTTCGCAAAATACCCGTCAGTGCATAAAATACTAGATCAAGTTGGGCTTTATGGGAGCGGGGTTTCTTTTTTGCATATATACATATGTACATACATATGTACTATTCTATTTCCATTGCTATATTGGTATAGCTTGCAAATGGACTACAAAATGAGGGGGAATATTTCTGTACAGGTGGAATATATTTCTTTTTGTTATTTATTCAATGAGTGATGATCTGTCACATGTCACTTAAATCAGCCCTCGTTGTCATGACAGTTTTATTTCTGCCTCAAAAGATGCTCATTTAGTGGAAATCTTTAATGATGCAACATATAGCTGAGGATTGAGTTTGAGTGCGTTCAATGGTAATTATACGTTCAGAAGATTAAAAATATGCACCTTTTCTAAGGTAATTGAAAAACGAGTATGTTCTCAATTCTTACACTACATGGCTTAAAACTATTTTAAATACTGAATGCTTAGTCAAACATAATGTTCGTCGGTCTGAAATTAAACCGTCTCGTTCAATATGTTCTCGAGGCCATTAGATTTATACTGAAAAGATCAAGCACCGAAATAAACGAATGGTTTATTAAATCTGTGACCGGTCTAGTCACTTTACTCGAGTCTCTAGTTATTAAATGAAATACAGGACTTTAATGGCTTACCATAAACTATGTTTCGAAAATTAAACTGCAAAACATAAGACAAACAATAATATCCATTATCCTATTTCTGCACTTTATATGGTGGACGACAAGAATCTTTAATGGGTGTATTGCTTTTGTTTGCTGTAATTAAACGTACCAATTAAATAAAATAATATAGACAAAACTTACAAGAATGGTTTGTAATAAGCTAATAAGGTATGTCTATTATCATAATTATAAAAAAGCAATATTATTGAAAGGAAATGTTAATGTTAACAATCGGACCATTGAAGTTGTAAACGAAATTAAATACAAAGGTATTTAGATTTCATAATTATTGATGAAGCATTACATAATTCTTGAATCTTGAATCGCATATTACATGCTAATAACAGGTGTGCTATTTGTAAGTTAATACTCATCGCAAAATTTATTATAGAACACGTACATTTTATGCACCTAAACCTTCCTCAAGAACCATTCTGTTAGGATGAAAATCACATGAGAATCCGTTCAGTAGTTTTTGAGATTATCGTAACCAACAACCTGGGGACTCTAATTCATAATATGTATGTACATATGATATAAAAATTATCTCTCGAATTGCGTCCTGCTTCCTTATGTTTTAAATTCTTTGTTAAATACAACTACGGTAGATGTACATTTTGTCTTGCTGATTTTGTTTTATTTTTTAACTGATCTGATCTTAAGCTATTTATCTACAGATGAAGGCATAAAAGAATTGTACCTACATATATTATTATTCAAGTTGATGTTCTATTTAATTCATAAATATTGAACAACATCAGATCACATTATGTGCAAAATAAAACAACATTTAAAAAAAAAAATTTTAATCTGTAACACTTAAACTTATACTTAATAACCACCCTCACCTCACAATAAGTATTAACTTAACCCTAAGGAGTAACATTCTGGCACCTATAATTTAGTACGGGCGTACTTTTGAAGAATATTGAGTATCAGTATACTGACTTGATATTGCCACACTTTATACCTATACCTACTACATTAATTATTAAATCTTTTGTAAGCTACTATGCAAGGAACGGGCAGAAATAAATGTCTGTAGATATGGCAAATCAGCTTACACACTCGTTTACGATATCGAATTATAACAACAACAAAAAAAAGAACCAACGCAAATGGCATTAAACTTTTAAATTCGAAATTCCTTGCGATGCGTCCCTTAAAATGAGAGTGGAAATGTTTCTGTATATGTATTTATAAATCCTTTTCAGGAAGTTCGCTTATTTTTAACACTCTCAGCTTGGAATTATATCCGTATACGTTTGGTGCACATGGCGATTTTCCCAAACTCTACTTACCTCTGACGAAATTTCGATCAAGGATATACAGGATGCAAATAAAATAGCAACAATTCAAGCAGGGGCGATGTCCTTATTATACACAAAGGTTCAGGGTTAAATAAATTGTCAAATGACATACACAAAATATCTAAGATGTGAGAATCTTACCACACGACAAAGGACTTTTTGTCATTGGAATGGGGAGGACAACAAGTCTATAATGGAGGCAAGGGGTCTGGTGATGGTAACGGTAACGGTAACTGCCAAAAAACCACTTAAAAATTACAGATGAAATTCTAAAATTCACACTTACATGTACATCCTTCAAATGGTGAGCGTGAGGGTGCTCCAGATAAAGAGGGAAAATCTTACCTCGAAGGGCATTAAAGTGGCTCACCCAACCCATCACAGGTCCTTATGGGAAGCATGAAAATGCTTAGCAGTTTGATACTTTTACCGATATCTTATATTCTGGGCTTGAAATTAAAAAAAAAAAAAAAATGGGATGTACGTACAAGGACCTTTTTAAATGCGGTGCAGCTCTCAAGGACTTTTTAGATTTTTAAATATCTACTATACAATGTATGATGGCGGTGGTGTGACTTTGGGGTGCAATTGCTTTTTGTGATAAAAACATTAAGTAGCTACTTAACTCCGATCGGATTAGATTGTTCAGTGGAAATTATTATTATTTTGTCATTCTCTTTTGATTTATTTATTTTGTGTTAAGTGTATGTTTATATGAATGTAATTGTGTGTAGATGAGTTTTTGTTGGAATTTTAAACTGTATACGAATTCAAGTAATTTTATTTTTATTTTTATAATGAAAAAATTAAAAATTATTTCAGATCAACTTTAAAAAGGGTTGTCATTCTACACAAACTTAAAACTTAAAACTTGCCATATGTGTCCTTGAAAATTTTGAATTTATTTTTATTTTTGTGTCATAACAAAATAACCATTAAAATTTGAGCGTTCAGTTTGAATTTCTATTCAAAACGTAAAAAATCTTTTTTT
Source organism: Scaeva pyrastri (assembly GCA_905146935.1). NCBI lineage: Eukaryota > Metazoa > Arthropoda > Insecta > Diptera > Syrphidae > Scaeva > Scaeva pyrastri. The sequence goes on from LR989927.1 coordinate 89,591,871, forward strand.
TAATATTTTGGCAGTTTTAAATTATACCAGTTATAAGCAACATACATAATTGTGCATTATATAAAACTTAAAGTATTTAATTTAACATAATTGTTCGTTTGCAAGATATCCCAGTTCAAAAACAATTTCTAGCAATTTTTATAACATGTTTGTAGCTTTTTTTTTTGTAATTCGAACTGAGAACAGATTTGTGTCTAAAAATTTTGTAGGATGTCAAAATTTAGTCAAAGTTTTTGTTTTTAAGTATTCCAGCTGACAAATATTTCTTCGCAGAACTAGTTTCTTATCTCCCAAAGGTTGAAATGTTGAGAGGTTGATGTTGTTTCAGGCTATAAAGTTTAATGATGATATAGATTGATATTGATACCTATTGCTTTTACAGGTTTTTGTATTTCATCTATTAAATTATTATTATTATTTGTTTAAGAAACATCAAAAACTAATATTTTTAAGAAATTCAAATATAAATTAATTTTATGATCGAAATTTAATATCATTTATAGTCAAAAAGCGAGGCAATGTTCATACATATGCACATAGGTATACATTTAAAATAATCCGTCTATATGTACTCGATTATTTATATGTAATTATTTAGTTTTTGGCTTAGACACTTCTCCAAGTAGCCATTATACGAACATTTTTCTACAATAAGCGCCTTGATTAAAACGACTTAAAAATAAATAACCCAAATCTCATTTCATCCAACCCTAAAGTTTACCGTTAACGACCATGATGTGGCAACAAAGACGTCCCTTGCGAGCTCTACTCGAGCCATAGCTTTCTGTCTCTGTGCAAAACAAATTAAGTAATTCATTAACATTTACAAGCTTCTTACCGTGGTTACACTTCAAAGAAACTCATTGGACACCAAAACAAAATGAAATCCACTACACGTAAGACAGAGCCATTAGTTTATTTAGACAGAAGACATCTATTACAGCAACAAATGCGAACAAACCGTAATCTCAATTACCAGCCAAACAAATTATCCTTCGCAAAGAAAAGGATATTAAGCAATTAAAGCAATCTGGCTTCTCCTAACCGCGAATTCACAATTAATACATCCTTGAAAACACCTCACAGAAATGAATTTATCAAAAGGAAGAATGATTTCTATGGTAGCGGGCGATGGCAGTAGTATTAGTCTTATTTTTTCAAGTCCGCCATGATACTATAAGGACGTTAAACTGAATTTTTGTTGTTATTTAAGCAGAAGGATGTTAGGTAGGTACAATCAAAAATATCCCAGGATGGTTACAAAAATCTTTTGGAAGGTGAGAAAGTGAAGACGGTGCTTCTAGAATTGAAAAGTAGGCATGTACCTATCTACATAATATCATCAGAGAGTTATACGAGTAAATGAAAATAATTTTCACTTGAATAATTATATGGAATTATGTATATACATATACAGTGAGTCACACAAGTAAGTACATTGCGTGTACTTTGCTATAAAATGAATTTCGAAAATTTTTAGCAGAATTTTAACAAAATTAAAAAAAACAATACTAGGCGTGTTTTATTGCTAAACTTATAGGTTAGCTTAGTAATCGGAATCGTAATAAAACGCTATCCTTAGTTTTAAACAGACTTTAGTTTTATATTTAAAAGTTGGTTCCCCTTGAGTCAAATGTCAACACTTTTCAGAGAAAAATAAAAAAAAAATCAAACGTAAAAACCTGTCAGAGAAAAAACAATATATCGCTTGAAATAAAAATAATAAAATGGATTAATAAATTCAACAAATCCAATGATCAAGCTCTTTCTGAGTTGGGAGATGAATTCCAAGTTAAAGTCACAATTGAGGGATCTTCACGTTAACCATGCTCGTGAAATCAAATACAACAACAAAAGTCATCCTCATCTACAGTATGTCCCAATTCTTAAACAGAAAGGTTTCCATTTCCATAAAATCCAAATTTGTTTGAACTATGAGATGGAATTTTACGGCACACATAAGCCAACAAAAAAGTCGAGAAATCCCTTACAACTTTTGTGATGTCATTCTCGAAGATTTAGTATTTCCCGCTGAAATTGTCAGCAAACGTATAAATAAGTAGGTATTAAATAAGAACCAGCAGACTACTATTGAACAAGAGTTGATACTTCAAAAAATCAGTGTTCAAGAAAATCACTGGACGAGATGAAATTTTCGAGTTCCTAGAAAGCGACTTGTAATCCATAACTTTTGTTTCAAGATTACAAAAAAAATAATTCATATGATGAATAAAAAAAGGATTTTAAATTTAAAAACTATTTAGTCTTCTCAAAATAATGCAATTTAATTTTCATTTAATATTAGGTACTTAATATTTTTATTTTTGTTCAATTAAATATCCATGTTATTGTTTTTTTTTTTTTAAATTGGAGGCAGTGTTCCGTCTTCTTCTTCGTCCTTTGAATCCGGTGTTTCACATGGTCCAACGCCATAAACAAAGAAGGCTAAACAAAAACAAATTATAGATCAGCCTTAATAAATTGATATGATAAAATCTCATTTCTCTGAACACAAATAACGTGATCCTAGTAACCAGATTTACTGTGATAATTAAAGATCATAATATTAGGTAATATAACTATTATGAACTTCTCAAAGGGATCAGTTAAACTCTCTGGAATATTTCAAAGATAAAAATTTCCAAAAGAATATTTGGAGTTATAACTCCACAAATTCATAAACTATTTCATTTATGATACTGTACTCGTATTTTTAAATACCTAACATACTGTTGGTTTATCAATCTTTTCTGTTCTTAATCACAAATTTGTGTTCAATTCATCTTTATCAAACTTTTAAAACCCAGATAAAGACTGTTGGTCTCTGAAATCACTCACGTTCTCCAGTTTTGCAAACATAAGCATCCATTTCACATTGGTTCTTAAATGTATGTCGCTTAGCATCATCGCTATAATATCCGCAGACTAGTTCTTCTTCGTCAGGGCATTTAGTAACGCACAACCGCTGACATTCTTCCTTGGTTATAACTTCTAATTCTATAAAATCAATTTCAGAAGTAAATATTTATTAATAAATTCATAAATTTTTCAAAAAAAATGTTGTATTTACTAGTTACGTTGTTGTTCTGATGATGGCAGTTGACATTATCTAGTAGGCAACTGTTCCGAAAAACATGGCATACAATACCATTGGTTGCCCATGTTACATTGTTATTTACCGGACATTCTTGTGTAATATCACACGACTGTGAAAAATTTAACAAAATTACAATGAAAACAACTGATATTGCTGGACTCGACATGATTGTGTCCAGGGTAGTCTCAAAACACTAATATCCAATAATTGAAAAATTAATTTTATTCAAAGCTAAAATTGAATTTAAAATGAGTAAATATATTTCAGGTTTTGCCCATTTTAAATAAAACAAGTTCAATAATTTCTGCTTACCTAAAATTACGTACATACTAATATTAGTATATTTGTATTTGTATACGTACATATGTACCTGTTACCGGTTATCATCACTATGATATTTATTCTTTTATTAAAAATTAAGTAAGTATACTTACTTAATAAGTATTCAATTTGAAGGTACGTAAATTATGTTTAGTTATACTAAACGACACACATAAGCAGGTACTTATTTAATTAATTTTAGCTAAATACTCAACATTTGAATCATTTCTGACTAAGCCATGTATGCAGAAAATCAAAATCCAAATGAATCATCAATCATCAATAGAAATGGCAGCAAAATGTAAACAAATGTGTTATAAATAATTTAGCTTGTATGTATAAGCAAATGATTGGAATAATAGTTCCTTTAAAAAAATTATTAAATAACTATACTGTTCCAATTATAGAAAAGAATAACTGAATACCACCTAATAAAGTTATCGAAAATGTAAAAAAAATGTAGATTGCATTCTTTATAACTGTTTACATTTGAAATTGATGACTAAAGAAAATTCTTACAATTATTTATTTCAACGTGTCCCTTGAAAATTAATTTGTTTATTTTAAAAATATATTAATTATTATTATTAAATGAGGTACAAATCAATTTTGTTGTTTACATAAATTATTCTAGTACTTATTGTTTAATTTTGTTAAAAACAAACTTGTTATCAATAAACTCTTGATTAATACCTACTTATTAAGATGATAACAAGAATTTAAAACAATGAAACAAGTTGGAGATACAACTATATTTTATGAATTAAAAATAAGAACAAATATTGTTAATTAATTACATTTATCAATCAAATTCAATATAATTTTTTAACACCATTTTTAATGAAATAAGAATTGGCTTCTTAATAGGGGCAAAAATTTGAGTACATTCATATACATAAATTAAAAGTGAAAATGTTATTATGTACTGCGTTTTTGTGATCCCTTCAATCAACCTATTAAAATACATCAAAGAAAAAATATTGTATAGAGTTTATTTGTTTGACATCATTTTGAAGTGAAGAGAAAAACGTTTGTGTTAAATAGATCGTTTATTTTTAACTTGAACAGTTTAATAAATGACAATGAACATCTGACCATGAACATAAATTTTAATATTCATCTTGAAAGTTTGACTGTGATTAAAAATATAGACTTTCTTTATTTTTAATTTTTTCACGTAAAAGTTTTGAATTAAACTGCTAACAATTAAAAAACATTTCTGAAACAGAGAAATATTTCTAAAAAATTTCGCGAAGCACCGGACGGCAGTGTAATGACTTGGGCCTATTATTTCCCCTGAAGGAGTTGGTAATATAGAATTGATCGATGGAATCATGGATACAACTATGTATGTATGTATGTATGTAATACCTACTTGACCATTTTAAAGAGAAGTTGGGCATACGCAATAATTTTTGACACCATCAAGACAACGATGCGAAGCACAAATCAGGTATTGTGCATGTGCAGTTTTAATGGAATTGTACGCATTTAATGAAACCGCTAGCACAATCACCAGATATGAGTGCCATCGAGAATGTGTGGATACTGGTAGACAGGAACATAAAGAAGCACAAAATTTGCACTAATTATGGCCTAAAGAAAGCTATTCTGGCTATACTAGATGAGTGGAACAAAATAACCCTAGAAATCACCCAAAAATTGGTGAAATTTAAAGCCGAAAAGGTTCAAAGTAGTTTTAGATAACAAGGGCTACCACAACAAATTTTAATATGTTAATTTGTTGACTAATAAATTTTAATTTTGAAGTTGTTTTTCTTTTTATTAAAAGTGGATCAAATAAGCTCTAACATTAAATTTTGCTGTATTTTTAGAAAAAGCGGGGTTACTTTTGTAAAATGCATTCGATTTATTTGTAAAGTAGTACCTAGTGGTTAATAGTTATAGCATACACGTTAATAAGTAGTAGTAAATAATTTGTATTTCCATAATTTATGTATTTAGGTATATTAAATCAATAACTAATACAAGTTGCCTGTCAGGATAAAAAAAGGCTTACTTACATACATACATATATACATGCATAAATAGCTAAATACGAGTATATTGGCCTATACAAATGGTTTTCAAGGTGTTGTTGTGTAAGGTTGTAGAATGGTTTTTTACTCCCTAAACCACTTTCTCCTGTCTTAGATTCATATGCATTCATAATTTTTTAAAATAGATATCATGAAAAATCTATTTTGAAACATGACTTCAATCAATTTCATATCACAGTCTGTGTATTCCTGTATCAGACCAAACGAATTCCAACAAATTGCACAAACTTTTGACTGAGTAAACACAAATAGCTTATCGCGAATCCGCCAGATATTTATAAACCAAATGAGAGCGTAGTGCTCCGCCCCATCGAGATCTGAAATTCTGAATAAATAATGAAATTTATTGTCTTGTGGCTGTTATAGATACGCGGATACGCCTCACATCCTGTACCTGTGCCTGTGCCTTTTCTAGCGCCTGCCAGCTACCATCTTGCCACTGAATTTGTTTCTCTTCGTATGAATGTCGATGTCGAATTTCCACAAAATACATTTGGGAACAGGGATGCGAAATGGGTCGTGGTGGGATGTGCGCGCATATTTGAACAAAATCCCTTTTCGCTATGGTGGCGATGCGATGGATAGCGGCAGGATTTATGAGGCGATTGATATACTTATAGTTGCTCCATAAGTATCTGGTTCCATTAACAGACTGCATAGCAGTGGCAGGGTATAAAGTTTAAAACAAAAAAGCCTTCGGGTTTTTTTTTTATTTCTTTTTCCTTATAGCTGTAGAATATTAATATAATAATTAGTTATAATAACAAATAGTTAAGACTATAGTTTAAAATATTTATGTATACTTATCTACATAGTTGGAGAATAATATCACGAGAAGTGATGTCATAGAGAAGGGTTTGCTTAATTGTCTTATGAATAAATTATATTATATTGTAGATATCTAATTAGGCTTGTTTTGTTTCCCACTGTAGTAAAGTTAAAGTAAACAATAAAGTCTGAGTCATTGCATTTTGTTGTGTACAAACTTTGCCGCCATATTGAAAAAATATCTGTTTTTAAAAGTATGAAGTATACGAATGCATTATTTCTTCTTTTGGGTGTATCTACAGTATTTTATAGTTTGCAGAAAAATAATTCTGAAAATTCTATTAGTTCAGACATAGACAAATGTGACAGCTATTGTGGGCGTCATTTCATTATAAAAAGTGACATGTCCAATGAACATATTATGGATGTACATATACATACATATGTAGGTATTGAGAACATTTTTAATAAAATATATTTACAATCTACATAAATTATCGTACTTCATATTTGTTTTGGATTCTTACGATGCATTCTTTCAAATACAGGCCTCATTGTCCAAAACTTTTATGAATTTATCAAATTTGCCAGTTCGTTTTTGAAATTACTGTTTGTTATTTTTCATTGTCCTTAAATCCAACATTTTGATTAAATTGTATAGGTTGCTTGGTCCACCACCAGTTGCTTTTTGTTCCGTTTATTGTGGCATCTTCTTCTCTACATTAAATTTGAAACTCGTCCATACCTATAATTGATTTAAAGGCTCAGAGTAGGAACATACATTCATACGTACATACCTAACATATGTACATGAATGCATTAAGACAAATTTTTAATACCCTTAGCCACTTCTCCCAAGTACGCATTGAGGGACTTTAACCGTTAAGTTCCAAAGAGAACTCTTCCCATCTTTGCCTTGCTTGGCTCCTTACACAAACTCCCTTTGCGATATCCAGATTTTCCTCCAATATGACCAGAATTTCCATTTGTTTTTATTGAATATAATTGCATGTGATATATATGTACATATACACAACTAATTCTTTGCAAAAATAATTACATCAGCGTCCTTACAAATCGTTCACAAATTAACAATCGAAAAGAACAAATGTAAAATATTTAAATCGAAAGTCGAAAAAAGTTGATCATTGATTAGGAAATCGACACTCGCAATCGGGGCCCCCGTGACTAGATAAAGTTTGTATTGTATCAGCTTCAAAGATCGATGGGTAAAATTGTGTTTTCTTTTTCAAATTCGGCCAAGCTTTTTTTTTCTTTGGTAGAAGCCATATACAAATTACCAAAATCCTTCAACACAATAACTTAAGCTAAATAAGATCACCGCAGCTGTATTTACCGAACTTTTAGGAAAGGACGTTTCTATGGTTAATATAAGACACAATGGGAGAAGGCGATACAATATTACATATGTACGTAGCTATAAGGAACAAATCGATAAGTAATTATTTTGACATGAAGTATGCAGTTTACTCCTCACATTTAAGCGCCATATAAAAAGTTTAATTTAAATATAAAGAAAGGAATATTTTCAAGAAGAATCAATGTTCATTTTATTCAGGAAGATATGCCACGCCGCGCCGCGCGCGCCGCCCGGCCGCCATGGTTACAGTTGCCGCAACGTATCCTTTTCAAGAATTTTTCGTTGACCAATTCGCACATTTGAGGCTGTATGTACGAGTAATAAACGATTGTGGAACATTGTAATACACTTTATCTTTCACTTGGTCTCAAAGAAAACAGGTTAAGTGTTAAATCAAAAGACCTCCTCTTCATAAAATAGCAAAGTCAGTAAACTGTTCATAAAAATCGCGATTGTTTGGAGGCACGTAGCGCTGACTTGCTAAAAATGAACATCGGTCAAGTATGACCCAACGACGACTTTAGTTGTGCAAACTATGTATGTAAAAAATATCAGTTCTTCACTTTTGCAGTGAATTTTGACAATTTTAACGCGTTGTTGAAGTGTGTATATAATTCCATTTTTAGTAGTTTTTACCTGCCAAATATGCCACGCTTCGATATTGTGTTCAAGCAGGTTACCTGCTTTATATCAATACCAAATACGGAAATGGCAAGAAACTAACGAAAAATACGAAAGGTTTGAAAACATAAATCCCAATGAATTCACTTGAAATCCGCGCGTTAATTTATTTTCCAGAGTGCCTATATAATACAAAACTCAAGGGGATACGTAATTCAATTCCTAATTGTCGTCCATAACGAATCACAAAACCTTCATCAGATTATCTTTGAGATAGAAACATAATACCTACATGTACGTTGTCATTTTCCACACTTATTATGACGCCCTGATCACTAAAAGTCAAAGACTTTCACACAAATACCGCCTACATGTCGCGGCGCTGAGTTTAATTGATTTCATGCTTTCCTTTCAAGGATTTTCATTGTGTATATGATGTGTATATACATATTATGTATTAAAAAGACAACTCTGAAATGGACTTATTTGACGATGGAATAGAGTTTGAATACGGCATTTTAAATTTCATATACATACATAGGTGGGTCCTATTTCAAAATCCATAAGGCGGATATTATTAGTTCCAAGTGTGAAACCGTGTTGGTTTAGGGTTTCAAAAAGTCAAAATTAAGATAGGTGTATCATTTCCAATGTGGGGTTGGTTATTAACAAATATGCTGTAATACATGAAATTTTAATTTATATGATTTGTTGTATTTGTTTATTAACAATTCTATAAACGAACACTATAAAACCAATCAGAACTGGTCAATCAAAAATGTTTGTGCATTCTAATAGCACATTCGTTGAAAATTAGATTTGTTCATGGATACTTTTGTACTTGCAAAGTTAACATAGTCACAGAGGAGCGGAACTTGCTACCTAACCTATCTATGTATATCCTTTTTGAATGTTGGCAACATACCTGAAAAAAATCCACTAACTACACCTACACCGTTAAAAAATGTACATTCATATTTAAGGAGATGATAGAGCCAATCTCTTTTTCGGGCTCTACAGGTACCTATACCTACACACTTTTAAAAGGAACAAACTGAGCCAACTTTTGTCACCTCTATATCTTCAATAAACTCGAACGTTTCCAATTAACAAATATACATTTCACCAAATTTGAAGTTCATACCGTAAGTTGTTCCTAAGGTAAACTTTTTTATTGAAATACATAAATCGCAAATTATTTATTCACTTTATCATAAGTACTTCATTATACCATAGAAGTAGGAAGGGCAGTTTTCTCAAAAAAGTCAAGTAGGTACTAGTTAAATACTGGAATTTTTTAACTTTGTTTATTAAAGAGAATTCAAAAATACTATTATTACTAAATTTGATTTTTTGAGTTTTTTTTTTGGAAGTTCTTGTCGAAAAATAATTTTTACCAGTTTTACCACTAGAATTACATTACCAATACTAAATACTATTATCAAACTATTTACTTTTTGTTTATTAAATATTGGAACTACAGAATAATTTCACCGAAAAAAAGTATTCACTTGATTCATCTCCAATACTTTTACCCGTGTACTTGCTAAAAAGGATTCAAGTTTTTTGATTACATAGGAAGAAGCATTGTCAACCGCCATCATATTGTGGATACTCGTTAGCCTTAGCACAACCAACACTAACGGGATAGAGCTTCATGAATATCCCATTAAAATGAAAATTATTGCCTCGGTTCAGTTCCATAAAAAGTAATTGCTCTCTGCCAGGAGTTGGGTTTGGTACCCTCAACCTCTTGGGTGGTGAAAGCACAGAAAAGTCTACATGTTAGGTTTAAATGATTGATGGTGCCGCTGCTGCTTCACTAACATATGTGCATTGTCTTTGTTGAAGTTGTCATGTTATTGTGATGTGTTAAATTCCTAGATGATAGTTTTTCCCTTTTTTTGCAAGAACTTTTTGGGCTTAAGCATGTGGGGCATTGGTCTTTCGATTCTATACTATATATTATATTTGAATTACAATCTACGGTGGTATGATTTAGGGCTTAGTTGTCAGTTATCACATTCAGTTTTGATGTGACAAGTCCTAAGGGAAGTCCTATTTTACAGTTCTCAATATTAAAAAAGTTTTTTTTTTAACTTATTAAATTTTTACGACCTGCACTCAAAATAAATAAGGTACAAAATGTGGTTTTTAATTATAAAGTCTATTATCATTTTTAATCATTTCAATTATAAAGTCTATTATACATTATCATTTTTATAATGACAGCCATAAGCATGCCTTCAACTGATGGCAAATCATGTGTAAATATTTTCTAATATTTTGTTTTGTTTTAAAGAACCGAAAAGCTTTCGGAAGGAGTTTTAAAATGTTCACAAGTTGCTTTGATGGCACTTGCAATCTTTTTACAATATTAAGATCAATATTCAGTTCACGAAATAAAGTATGAATATTTTCACTGTTGGTTAATGAATAATTTCACTCATAGGTATACACATATTGGAGAGCAATGTCCAGTAGAAATTCTGATTTTATTTATATAATACCGCACAGAATGGAGAACACCTGAGACTTTCAGATAGCCGAATGATACTCATCAAGTAAAAGCACATAATATTGGGTATATTATATTTTTTTAATAGTACCTACATGAATAGAACCTAAGAAATAATAATAACCATAGAAATAAACTTTTAACTTTCCATAGGAAGTTATCGTAGGTAATCGGTCTGATTTGTTGAATTAAAAATGTTGATGAATCTCGACGATTCAAGGTCGATAAAATCTTCGAAGTGAAGTTATCGACCTCAAATAAACTGCAAAAATTACCTTATGACTAGAATATCTAAAGAACAAAAATGACACAAAGTTCTGAATACAAATTTTTAAGAAAAATATTAAGATTAAGATTATTGTTATCAATTGGTAAAATCAAAACTAAAATAGACTTTAACTAATTTACTTTAGTCTTTATTGCTAAATTTATTATATTAGGAAAACTTTAATATAATATTACAAGTTTTGTAAGGAACCAGTGGGTAGCAGGCTAGCAGCTTGGAGTGCATCTATAGCTTTTTGTTAGCTTAAGTATCTGACTACAGAAAAGACTTTGTCTAACCTACGACTTTTGTATGTTCGAAATCATTTACATGTTTTTTAAGTGAATAACATAACTTTGCTGATGCCAAAATGTTATTCATAAATTAATCAATGATCTTTTATTAAAATTAATGCAAAATAGCGGTCTTTGATTTAAGAAGTTTAATTTTAATTTTATTTTTTTTTTAAATTATTTTTTTGTAGTATAGGTATAATAAGGAGGAAAATGAAGCAGTTTTTGAAGAAAACTAACGTTTTATTCACATATTAGAAAGTAATATTGAATAAATTTGATTCTGTCATATAACCAAAAATAAAAACATCTATGTATGTTTGTATGCATTTTGCCTCTATATAAATCATAATGATAAATGAATAAATATTCATATATACGTACAAATGTACAAGATTTTAATTCATTTCTTAGTTGCAATCATACATACATACCTAGTTGTTGGATGAATAATTTCAGAAGCATTTATTACAAAATTATTTCTTTTAAGAAGTTTTCTTGAATTCATTATTATCTAGGCACTTAAATATGTAGGTATTGATAAAGTTTGTGTAGCTTATTCTTTATTTCATGAATAATTCTTTTCAAATGTTTAACACTTCAGATACACCAAGAAAAAACCTACTACTTAAAAGATGGCTTCATTCTGTGAACGACTAGTCCATAGCTCTATTAAAACAATATGCTTCAATACAGTGGAAGAAATTTTATCATTTAAATAATTGAAATCTGAAATTTCATCCCTAATCAAAGTCGGAGTTAAGCTCCCTCTGAACTATATCAATTTCCAATAATCCCTCGCAAAGATTTTCGTCAACAAACCTATTGATTAACCATGATCATCTTACCTTTTCAATTATTAACAACCGTGGACATAACATTCAAATGTCAACGACAACGTGACAACAACAAAAATCTAGTCAAACAAAACCACATGGGAACATGCATCAGCCCTTCATTCAGATCACGAAACAAGCATTGACCATTTTGTACATCCGAGCTGTGATATTCCCTGCTGACCATCTACAAACCCCTAGGTTTTGGATGAATTCCAAAATGTTTGGATTAAATCACACCTACACATGGGACATGAACATTTTCGAAGTGTGTCGGCTGACGCTGATTTCCGCCAAACAGTGGTACACACTTCCGTGAGAGTTGACATAAAAAATATGAACTTTGTAAAAACCGATGAAAGATATTGCAATTAAGTCATGACTTTGAATTTTTTAGAGTTTTTTATTGACATAAAATGTATGTAATTTTTAGAGTCGTGAACTTAAATTCCTTTGACTCTAAATCAATTCGACTGCAGTCGCTTTGACCTTTTAAAGTCATTTAAAAGTAAATAGGATATTTGAGACACTACTTTCTTTTTGAATTTTTAAAAGAAATATGTAAGTCTCAGGATTAATGTGTCTATTAATATGTATGTATGTATTTACAATTGTAGAAATGTATACAATCATAGATACCTATAATTATTTAATTATTTTACATAAAAACAGCAACAAGTATGTTTTTATTATCTACACTTCAGCAACCCCAACAAGCAACAAGTGATGGTTTTTTCTCCACTTAAAAATCTTGCAGAATTTTTTTTCAGCATGATTTTCTCGGAAATGAAATTTAAATACAGTATTTGAAATTATCATTTGCATTAAGTTGTACTTAGTATAATTAAGCATACAAAGTAGTAAAAAATGATTAAATTTTATCAACAACTAGCTGTTTCCCGTGACTTCGTCCTCCTCAATTTCAGTTATTATGATAGCAATTAAGAATAATTTAAAAAATAATTTATGTATATATATTTTATAGTACTTCTGCGTAAATGATATTTTAATTTTAATTTGTTGTGGAAGGAGAACATACTGTTTTTGCTCAGCAACCCGATCTTGACAAAGCAACGGGACGTACTTTTGCAACATTTTCCACTGATTATTCGCTCCTTTTGGTCGTAGCGTAATTTTATATAGCTTAAAGCCTTCCTCGACATATGGACTTTCCAACACAAAAAGATTTTTTCAATTCGATCACGCAGTTCCTGAGATTAGCGAGTTCAAACAATCAAACAAACAATAAAAATAACTCTTATCAGCTTTATATTATTGGTATTTAAGTAATTTTTATATTAATATACGAGTAGATGATAATTATTGCGCTCCTACACCACTGTGCTTCGTTCTTTTGTCCATGCAATGGCAATTTAAGAGAATACTGCCGTTGCCCGAGTGGTTAATTCAAACTCCTGCGAAAAAAATGTTCGTGCAAAAACCGCATTTGGTGTCAAATATTCTATTAATTCACCCCTAAGGGAACTTGCGAATGCCAATTAAAGGCTTTTTAGTATCAATTACAAATCGAATACGTCCTTTTTGTTTGCAGCGATGACTGTTGGACCGAATACCTTTGGAATACCAGAATGATGTGATTTATTATGTAATTTACCGCCCATATCAACGTCGACTTGCAAAGATTTATTTTCCTTCGATATTTCAATAATGCAAGTTCAATGTACGAGCAATGTATTTTACGGTAGACTGTTAGGAACGAAATTCGTTTAATACATGATTTCCTTTTTTGATCCTTGGGTATTATTTTAAGTTTTCGAAATTGAATATTTACGTAAACCACCTTTTAGATGCAGATGAACACGTTGCTGCAAGGATATGTAAGCAAGATAAATTTAAGTCTAAAATAAGTCCAAAAAATGATACTATGGAAAGTTCATTTCCAATAGTGAATATTATTAGTAGAAGTCAGCAGGACAGTAACCAAGCCATGTTTTAATACAGCCTGCCAAACTTCAGAACCAATAAAGCCATAAACTTCAAATTTGCAAGATTTGCTAAGTTAGTAAACGATATGTACAGTACATACCTCACGAAAATACAAAATCTAGATATAGAATAAGTGATTCTTGAGATGCAACACTAAAAAGAAGTACATAACTGTATTACTGAATCACTGATAGATCATCAAAATTATCCCTATGTCTTAGAAACTTTACCAAACGCCCAAAGGCATTTGCTGTTTTCAATAAATTTACATACATTATATCCGTTCAAATTAATGTTACTCAAGAGGCGTGACTTCCTACTCACCAATTCTTGCAAATAATATCTACCTTTAAGAAACGGTTATCCCTGAAAAGAGATTATAAAATACACAATTTTTAAAGTTAACTGAACTTAAATTTGACAAACGAACCTAGCAAAGTTATGTTAAATATTAACCTGATAAATATTACCTACTCTACTCTGTTACTTTTATAAATTCTGACACTGCAACTGAGCCGCTAATTCTATCAGCTGATACTTCACAAGGTCATAAAATAGAAGGACAGAGGATAATTAAAAATAACAAATAACAGACAGAACAAATCACATTATTATTTTTTAATAACATTATCTACATCAAACATAGTGAAAAAGAATTTGATGAGGTAATTTTGAGTGCACAAAAATTCGAGAGCACAAGTTTCAAGAATATTTTAAGAGTGAAAGAAAGCTGCATACAAAACTAAGAACATTTTTAGTATTAAACCCCATACTATTTGATTTAAGGGTATTTGTCAACTTTAAATAAATATACATATACCCAAAAACAATAAGGAAGATTATTCTAAAGACTATCGTAAAAAAAAAATTAATAACTACTCAGTAAAAATTATATTAGACAATGATAACAAAGGGTACCAAAAAACTTTCTGGAACTGTCAGAGTTAAGCAAACTGGCAGGATGAAAGGAAATAGCAATTTTTTGAATGACCACCAAGTTAGAAGAGAGCTGCTAAGTTCTTCAACATTTTTAAAGTTAAACCTATAAAAGTAACATACGACTACAATACGTACATACACTGTTTTTAATTTCTTCCCAAAAATGCTATCCATCACTTCAAATAGATACTAATAGTGTTTTGAAATCGCCTTACGAGTTAAATTATTTGCGAAACTTCTTGAACTCATATATGTAGGTAGGGGAATATCTACTTACCGCGAAATCTTTTTCGACAAACACTTTCTTAAACTTCATATACAAAGCAATCCTTTCAATGTTGACCTAGATAAATATTTGCCACCCGAAGTGTGAAATGAGGAATCAATCCTTTTACCTCGAGCCTCGAGTATCACTCAAAGATTCAATTTCCAAGGCCTATTCTATTTTCTGATAACCAATATCCAAAATGCCAACATCAACATACTCGATGTTTTTAATCAAATAATTTTCAAAAATCAATCAAATCTAGAAGACGAAGGGTGCTATAGCAAAGAGATACTTAATGTAGGTATCTACATACTAAGAAAGTTAACAAATTTGAAAAATTGTTCAAAAGCAATTTCCACTTGAACGAGCAATTTGGGAAGTGGTACACAAATAATTTAAGCTAAATTTACTCGACATAACCCTTTTTTTAAATTGAACATCAACTACAAAAATGAGATCAATTTTTAACAAATTCAGAAACTTGCCACGTCATTTAATTTAGTTTCCATAAACTAGGTAGTTTAAATACAATTACATATTTGTATGCATTTGTTATGCATTTCATGATTGCATGTCGTATTGAGAGTGAATTGTTGAATTATTATCATCATGCAGGGATAACAAATGTTCTATTAGAATACATCTTTTGTCTATATATTCTTAAATCTTACCCTCGAGACAAACTAAACAATGTCCTTGACTGATGTTAATAGTGGCTCATGTCAAATAAGAGACAAACATTTAAAAAATTATTCAAAAAAAAATCTCAAACATTATCACCCTTGTATAGTAATACATTGCTGTGCATAGTTTTTCCGTCCTAGGACGTTAAGTAAAGTTAGTTGATCCGTTGTGATACAACATGGATCTACTCGTTAAACCATTTTGGACCTAGGAATAAAGCGCTTGAGACATTAAATGTTTAAGATCACTTCACTAGGCTCCTAATAGTAAAAGTCTCCCAGATGTATTCTTCGTCTTTGTGATAGGTTAGAACAGGAAGGTGAGAAACTGAATCCTCTTCTTCTCCCTCCATGCAGGTTCTGCAAAAATCGTTTGCTTACAAGAGCTCCAAACATGCCTCCCTTTAAGGCAGTGCCCAGTAAGGACACCTATAACGGAGCTAATGTGCAATCTACCAACCGAAATGAGTTGCTTTGAGCATCAAGTATTGACAATTACTACTGACTATTTTCAAATCAATTTTTATGAATTTCACTTTTTATCGGGCAAATACTCACTTAACGAAGGGCCCGTATTATGAAGTTTAGAACGCTTGAAAACTGGACTTACCAGTCGTTAAATTTTGTTTTCTTTCTTCATTTAACAACGCGCATTTTTTATGCTGAAAACTAGAAAAGTTCATGAGCATAATGTTCTTCACAGCACTGTTTGTAAAATTAAACCATCAAGGGGATTCGATATCCGCGCATCAAATTTCGAGACCAGTTAGCTAATTTGCCTTTTTTCTGTCAGTTTATAAATTGCATAAAGGTGTAGCCTATAAATTGCTAAAGACTCAACCCTTAACCCAACTTTAAGTGAGTTTCCCTCCTATGCAATAATTGTATCAAAGCATACCGGAGGGCAAATCTATGCGGCAGCTTGTTGGACTGCAAAGCGGGTAGACAAAGCATCGGTCCTTAAACTCAATCATTGTTTGTCGTCTACTCCTGTTTTTTATTTTATTTTATTTTTCTCCTTCTAATTGATGTCAATACACACAATTCTTGGGATTGCACCCCTGATAGTGGATTTTATTGTAAGATGATGGTGATTTTAAGCAGTTATATTGTGTGTTGTGTAGGGTGTACCTTGATCATGATCAGATACGAGCGTCATGTACCTACCTATGTATGTATGTACGTAATATAGGTACTTGCTCATATTATTTTAAAATTGGCATATGGCATGAATTTCATTTTAATTGCATAGAAATTGTTTAAATTTGTGTGCTTTTCAGATACACAAACCTATCTAATATATATTTTGTTTTTTGTATTGTTGTGGTGTAACGTGAGTGAGATATTACTGGTATGTTTTTCCTAACTATTATTACGTATTTTCAGTCCCTAAGGGACACTAGTTCTTTGGGCGTTTTAAACTCGATCCTTTATGCCCTGTTCAGTAACATATATGGTGCCTTTTTTGTTTTTTAGATGAGTAGATATGACAAACTTGATTTGAGAATGTGAACGCTCCATCAAACGGCTTATCAAACATGATCGCTTGATGAGATCAATTATACTTATACTGACTTTCAGCGGAATTCGTGGTTATTGGAGCGAGTTTTTTGAAATCTATAAAAGTTTCCCGGAGATGTTAAAATTAAAAAGTGAGGATATTACAAATAAGAAATCTCAATATGGCTGAAAGCCTTTCATTCTACCTTTCGATTTGTGGTCATACTATTTTCTACAATTCAATGTATTCATGTCTGTGCGTCCATCCTGGGATAATTTTTGTAGTCATCAGGTGACGTCGAGACAGGCGACATACAGTGTGGCAGATCGCATGCTTACGTTGGCGTTGGAGAGATGGCGTAGACCAAGACGCCCGAAGCCTAAGGGTGCGCAACTGGATGGTATCGGCTCGCTATAGGCTTTAATGGAGAGTCTTGTTGAATTAGGCCAGTACCGAATCCCGGTTGTCGAGCAGATGATGATGATGATACAAAAATATGCTACAAAAAGTTAGAGTTTTTGACGAATCCCAACCTGTCATATGTGTACAAAGTATAATTTAAATCGGTTCGTTTAAAATGGGCCAAAATTGAGTTTAGAGGAGTCGGTTACATACATACCAGATGAAGCTAATATAAGCGTGTTTAAAATCAAAAAGTATGCATTATTAGGAAATAAATATCTACGTAAATACTCGTGTCATACCTACATAAATTACCTACTCGTACAGTGTATGTACATAATGTAATATCAATAAATGTAGCTTCGCACTTTGTAAATAGTTTTGCTTTTGAGAGGTTATCGAATTTTAAATCGTTCTACAAACAATATAAAAATTAATTAATATAATCATCTATGTATGTACCTACATATGTATGTATGTAAGTATGTTCTTTGGGAAATCGACCTCACGACCGGCCGGCCGGTCGCGGTCGGCCCGACCGGAGCGCTACGTTGCATTATTGTGTGTTAAATCGAAGCAAATCCCAAAAGACTGCATCTTTCTTTTCATTTTTTCATCCCCTAGAGAGTCCAAAACAAACGAAAACGTTCATTTTACCGTTCGTTAATATGAAATAGACTGAGTAATGAAAAGATTTTCCCTGGCGTTCCTCTTTTCCAGTAAAAGGTCGTGGTTAAAGCGACAAACACGTAGCTACTGGAGAATCATCTTTTATAAATTATGATTTCTAGTTATATTCAGCAATATAGGGAAAATCGAAAAAAGAGAAATCAACCCCTAAAATAATTTCATAAACAAAAAATATGCCTTATTGTGCCAAGTGCGACTGCGGGCGAGGAGCGGAGAAAATAAAAGGTATAAGTGCCCCCTTTTTAAATTATGTGAATGCATGTTTATGTACTTGTGTTATTGGTTTGTTGACTTTTGAAATTAGTTTTGAATTGAGGTAAATAAAGTTTTTGAGTGGTTTACGAACAAGGGTGCAAAGTGGAGGTTTTTAGATAAAATTTGATGAAGTAATACTTCCACAATTTTGATGTTAAGTACGTTCGGGCTTTGGAGGAAGACAGTTACTGGAAATCTCCAGTAAAAACTTTATTGAGTTTCTTATTTAAAAAAAAAAATTGAGGGTGCTGAAAAACCTTTGCATTTAGGTAATTAGTTTTTTTTTTGCTACATGCTAAGTTATATTTTGATTTTCTATACCTACCTTTATAAAAATCAATGTCACTTTTCGTTGTAATTTTATAACTGAAGAAAGGGCTCACCTATCAAACCAAATGTTTAGGCCTTATTCGGACAATTTAGTAGATGATTTATGTGAAGTTTGCTTTACTGAAATATAAGGGTTATAGCACCTTAAATAAACAAAAATAGTAAAAAAAAATTAAAGAAAATATAATTTCTTTCATCTTTCTTGACTTCTGTCAATATATAAGGGCCCTTATATTTAGGCACACGTTTTTTGATAACTCCAGTTGCTACTATATTTTGTATCTATACTCTTTAATAAAAGGAGGCTAGATTTGATTGTTTGAATCTAATACCTAGGTTTCGAAACTATGTAGGTACCTACACCGATTTTAAAAATTCTTTTTCCGTTGGGAAGCTACACTATCAACGGTTGACATACATGTAGGTGGAAAATTCATTATAAAGTTCTGAAAATTTCGGATAATAATTGTAAAATTCATTATTACGCTTAGGATAAGTTTCGTTAGCTTTTCGACGGTTTTAATTTATTTAATGAATTTAGATATAAGATTTTTCTATAGTAAACAAACATTTTTTAAGCACTTCCATCTTTTATTACTATTTTCAATTAGAGTAGGAACCTCGTATTTGAAATTTGTAAACTTAAACAAACGAGGTACATACAGTCTCGTATGTTTCAAAAACATTTAGAATATGATATTATTAATTAAATTAAAAAAATTTTTATAACTGATACTCAAATAACGAAGTAAAATACATACATACATATGTATGAAACAAATATTTCCGTTATTGTGTTCAATTTAAAAAAAAAAAAACTTTTTTATTCCCAAAAATCCGTGGACGATATGTTGCAGTACACCACATCTATGAGTCCTTTACAACCCTACATTCTCACATATGACTCAAAAAATGGATCAATTTAATTATCGCTTAGTATTTGCCTTACAAATCAGACAAAAAAAAAAAAAAAAAACAACACAATTTCAGGGTACGTTATGCCATTGATTTCTGCTAGCTTACTGATAACAGTTGGACCACATGCGAACAAACAAGTTTGTACCATAATGTACTTATTCTTTTCAGTTCCATACATCGATGAATCCTCACCCTACAAGGATGGGATGTTATTGCCATCATCATTCTCGTCGCTAATGACATATGAATGACCAATTGTTTTCCAATAAATCTGTAATCCATCTTCTGTACAGCTGACAAGTGAGTTTTTCGACTCTTGGCCAGTTGGAAAAGGAATATTTGTCGTTCGATTCCAGCATCCTGCTAAAATGAGGGCAACTGGTGGAATTTTACCCCCGAAGTGTAAAGGGACTGCAAACAGTCTTTACTTATCTAGGTACTCGTAGATACATATTTTTTTATTCGATTTGTTAGTCTTGTTTCCTTTAGGGTAAGTATTTTGCCTTTAGGATGTGCTTAATGCTTATATTCTGCAGAAAGTTTAACCCCCAAAAGACCAAATGCCAATTATCTGCTGGACGGAAAATTGTCAATTTCTTGGTCAATAAGTGGCAGTAATAAAACTTATATTCCCTTTTTATGTCTCGAAGGCGATTATCCCTATTATCCCAGGTTTTTCTTTTGCATTTTTTTTTTTGTCACAAATTAATTAGCAAATTTATTAAAAACTCACTTCGCCATTGCGAATACAATCCAATCCAATTATCTTCTCTACAGTTTCGTTTGATGTTTTTTTTCTCTTTTTAAATGTTTTTGGATGAATTCTTGTTTTATTGTTAAATAAGAAAGAAAATCCTTCTTTGTGATATAAAATTAAGCCTTTTTAAGAGATTTGCAATAAATTGGAAGGCATATAAATATATTAACACGAAAAGTAGAAGTCTTTTTAAAATGCTATGTAGCAAGCACATATCAATTTTTTGAATATCTTGCAAATTGCATTAAGTAATGTCCAAAACACATCATTATATAAGAGTGTTGTTTTTTAAGTGGGTATTTATTTATTTACGACCAAAATATGTATATATAAATATCTATGTGCATATATAGATATTAATACGTTAACTATTTTTTTGTAGTTGATTTTTAATATACTTACTTAAATTGCGCCTGACAATAAAAAATTTTAAAGCAAATAGGTAATAATTAGAATTGCCATCAGAAAAGATTATGTGAATCAGTCGAATATTTACATGTGAAAATGAAATAGAAATCATGAATTCTCCATACAAAATGTCTACAATAATAAATACACGTCACACGACGACACGACGACGCGACGACGACGTGTGGAGCTGATTGTCAACAAAGTTCACTTTCAACAATCAATCTTTGTTGTTTTGTTCCGAACAGAGTTCATCCAGTACTGTCATCTATAGGTTGTATATATACCTAAATAGTATTTATATATTATATTTAGTAAATAGGCTAAGGAAAATATATATAAAATATAAACTAAACAAAACAAACACATACACAAATTAAACTCAAAAAAAGTTATTGCGGACACGAAATAATGGATTTTTAATTTTAAAAGCACTTTGTAAATTATTATTAGAATGTGCAGCAAAAGAATTCCTAGATACATGCATACATAATATCTACATACATATGTACATTATGTTCTAATCATACAACCATTTATTTTTGTGTAACAGATTTATAACAATTTGTCCGTTTCACCAATTCACCAAATAAAAATGTATCTTCTTAATTAATATCCCCCACTTAAGGAATAATCGCATTTTTCTGAGTTGAAGGAGTATTATGCTCTTTACATCCAACAAATGACACCATTGAGTATAAACTTTATTGGTAAAACCATTTGTCCAATACAAAAGTCGATGGAGCTGGATTAGATGCTAAAGACATTTAGGTACCTAGGAATAGAGGTTAATCCCTGATAGGCCCGATCTAGTGGGGGACCCATTTGAAAATATTTTTCAGGACGCCAATTTGACTGAAAATTAACTAGGTAGTGTTTTCGTCTTCTTAAAATGAAAATTTGCTTAAGTTCAAAACATTTTTTATTTTTGTTGTGCAAAAATAAAACTAAATTTAGAAAAAACAATATATACGTTATCAAGAGAAGAGGATAATAACTTCTCATTATTGCCTATGAAAAAATGAAATTTTTTGTTTTCGTTTTATAACTATTCTAATTTATAACTAAAAATTTATTCTCAAAAACAAAAATTCTAACAAAAATTATTCTTTTAATGAATTTTAAACAAAATTACATATACCTTCATGTGAATGTTGTAGGTACATATGTATGTAGGTACTAATGCAATTTTTTTTTTTATAGAAGCGATGATTTCAAAAAGGAAGAGGTTTTTATTCAAGAATACAAATGAGAGATTCTTTAGACCCAATGAGAATTTAAATTCAGCTATCGTTTAATCATTCTCGTTATATACATATGTAGGTATACATGTGAGCTAGACTCGTTGAAACTAGTTTTACCGTGATAGGGGCCCTGATTGTTTTTTCCGATTCTTTTTATTTCAGAAAAAGTGAAAAGAATGGTACCTAACTAAAATTATTTCACTCGATTTGCTTTACTTTACTTGATTTGTTAAATTGCGAACAGTTAGTTTAGTAGCACAAAAAATTAATTTACACAATGAAAAATAATTAAATATAATAAATATGATTATATAATAGATAATATTAAATATTAATCCATAATAATGTTTGCCCAGGGCGACGAACAACTTGCATCAGACCCTGGTTCTTGAGGAATGAACACGACAGTCATTTCGCTCTATGAAACAAATTACGAAAAAGGACAGAGAAAGCAATGGCGATCAAATGAAAAAGTCAGGGTGAAAACCTTCTTAGAATGTTTCTCAATTACACGCCTTCTTAAGCACAATATCAAATCTCCTTCAAATTGTAGTTGCCCTTCTTCTCGTGCGTCGCCGTCGTTTTACTTTATCGTCTATATTTTGCAGTTTTACTTAGCTGACATTGATATCTTCATCCGTTTACTCGTTTATCTATGTATCTATCCACTTGATATGCTTCAATATAGAATTCATCAAAAGAAAAAAATACACTCGATCTATTGGACAAGGACATATGTACATACATACACATGTGCAAAAACATAGTAAATACCTACACCTAATACTACAGTTTTTTTTTTTTTTTTTGAATTGAGTTCTTAGAGAGAAGAACGGAAATTGAAGGCGTCCATCTTTCATGATGACAACATATTATGTACGAAGGAAAATTAAATTGTATGGATAGATTACATCAAAATAAGTTTATTTGGTGTAAACAAAATAATTGGTACCTACACTATTCCTTTGTTTTGTAGTGTTAACGATCTTTCCTTTTATTTTAATCAATTTGTATATCTTCCAACGGGTTTTCTAGACTAGAAATTAAGATGGCCAATTGTATTACATTTTATCTTGTCCGTTTGTATCGCTCTTTGATGATTATTTGTTATGTTATACAAAATAATAATGTTTTTTTTTAATATACCTACCCCTGCCCTCTTCCAAAGATATAACTCACTGAATGCAAAAAATCCTTGATGAGCTTTTAAGTTTAAGAATAGGTAGGTATTTCTTCAGTAGGTATTACCTATTTATTTCGTGTGCTAGCTAGCTAACGTATTGTGTTGCGATTAAATAAATTATTTTTAAAACTGCTTTTACGAGTAGATACATTATTGAAAGCTACCAAGTTGATATAAAGATCGGTTGATTTTACCATTTTAAAACTTAAAAGTAATTTCATGTTTCCGTTCCACTGGTCCTTTATTCCAAAAAATTTAAATAAATTTTATTTGCAGCTCACCCATACCCATTCATACTCCTCCCCTTCTGTATTGTACATATTTATACTATGTATGTACGTCGCCGTCGCCACATACAGAAGTGCCTCAGCTAACCCCTGCTGCATGCTTCCTATTAAATATGTGCTAGTTGGTTTCTAAGCAGCTTAGTCGACCGGAAAATTAACTTACACTTTACTACATACTTGATGCACACCCAGTGTGAAAGGAAATTTATTCGCATGTCCTTACATTCCTGTTAGATACGAAATCTATTCGCTTACTCCTCATTGAACAAAAAGAAAATTCTGTGCTCTCTATTCTTTTCTGATGGCATAACTGGTGCCAACAACGAAAAAAGGAAGAGAATGTCGTTCCACTTAGTTAAGCCCCATAAAAAGAAGATCTCACATACATACAGGTTTATGTCATGTATATACTCGTACGATAGCCAAGGACTCAGATAATTTGTCTCATTTTTGGCTTCTACGTTCAGAACATAATGTTGTCAAGGAGACATGAAGATGGAGATCCCTGAATGAGTTGTGCAATTTCCCATGTAAATGGTAGTAAATGCGTCTCAATACCATACCAATTTCCCAAAGACGAAGAGATACAGAACTCATCATCAAGATTTAATCGAAATCACCAAATCTTAATGGCAATCCTATCCACTTTTTTATTTCCTAGAAGGATGAGATGAGGAAATATCCTTATCCGAATCAATTCTTGAAGTAAAGCGGAGACCATATCGTTGTATGCGAGCAACAAATAAGGGTATAACGGCATTTCACATTCAAGAAACTCTGCATATTGGAGCAGCATATACCATTACCCGGATACGATAAATAATAGAGTTAGTGAATTCGATACAGAAAGTCTTAGATATACCACCCATTTCAATGCAAATAGAGGTCAATCGTTGAAAGCTTTGTTTTCATTATTTATTCAAAGAGGAGATAGAAATGAAATAGCATAGTCGATTCTTCGTCGTCATCCTTTCGTCTATAAATTGAAATAAGGCTTGACTGTATAGTATATGTATGTACATACATACATACAGTGTATGAACATTTGAATCCTTTTTATTAAGCCGAAGTCCTGGGATCGGAATTAGATTTTGAAGAAATCTCATTCGAAATTGAAAACCACTTAAGCCAATCAGTTCAGTGAATGATGATGAGACGATGATGTCGAAAGAGAAGGACGAATCGTATACCTACATAAAGACAATGACGAGGGGTGTTAAATTGGGGATTTCAATGGGATTCATATAATTAAATTTAATTGATATTCAGATTCAGGCAAATGGTTTATATTGTCTTTCTTTACTAGAAGCTGGAAGGATATTGTCTATGTGGTTAAATTTGTTTAAAATTTAAAATTTGTTGTTAATTGAAATTCAGCAATGAAAATGATTCCGGTGGTTGCTGTTTTGGATAATATCTGGGAATATGCAAGTTGGAAAATTTTCTTAAATTTAAAATATTAATTACATAAATAAAATTTTTTTTTCTGGTATACTGATACTTGTCCATCTGGATTTAAATGCAAGTTAAATTCTATTAAACCATAGGATCTATGTATTTGAGAAGTCTCATTATCCGCCCTATTCTTAAAACGTTTTAATTCATTGTATTGAAAAATACTCACTTTTATCATTTTTGTATATTTTTGATTAATGATGTGCATGCACAGTTGTTAGTTGACGTAATGCAAAATCCGAAAGTTTTTTTTTTAATTTTTAAAAATTTGTTTCTAAACTTAACATTACAAATTACAATGATACATATATGTATATTGTATGTACATATGTATATATGTATGTAAGTATTATTTCAAAGCTTGAAAATATTTATTTTAAATCAACACAAATTAAATTCTCGATATTGTAATTAGTTTTGTTAATAAAGTTTTGCCTGCACTTGTATTTACATAGTTTTTTGTCGAAAAAGGGAGTGGACTTAAACTTTTAGCCTGTAATCTGTTTTCTTCTAATGGAAAATATAAAAAAATATTTTACAAAGAAATAAATGAATAAATTGAATTGAATTGATAGTAAGAATGGCTTTCATTTTTTGAATTTTTTCACTGAAATTCTTAAGTACAAAACCATTTTTTAAGGCTTGTCCAGCAATAAATTGTTTTTCAAAAAAGTTTTATACTTTTAATAAATCCATAAGAATATTTTTGTTTTATTTTTTAGAGCTGCATTTAAAATTAATTTCAGAAAACGAAATATCTGCCTTCTCAATATTTTTTATATTACATAGTATCTATACCACATAATGAAAAAAAATGTATACTACTGAATAATAAAATAATTCACTGGTATATTATGTAATAGCAATAAACAATTTTGATTTTATACATTTTTATGATATTGATTTCGTCTAAAAAAATGTAAACGGTTAATTGGTCACGCAACGAGTCTATGATACAATTACATGCAACTAATCGACCAACTTTGAGATTTATTGGTTTAAGAACCTCACTAATGCCAAAATGACACAAATTCACACATCTGTTAACCAATGAAATCCAATTAGGAATCTATTATTTGAAACTGGTGGTAAGTTAATTATTAGCGATTCCCATTGCATCATGTTCATCAGACCGTGGGCAAATTTAATTCAACCCCTTTCGTTTGTCGGCTACGCTACGGCAGTAAATTTAAGCATCAGTTTCAATGTGCATTTGTAACAACAGCTATGCTGTTGCTTCTGTAACATACAGGATAAACTTCTCTTAATTTAACCGTTGTCGTTTTAGATTGAAACAAACAAAACGAATCAATTGCAAGTTGGTTTTAACTCATTTGTTATGTCAAACTGCCAGCGACCATCGTCCATAAGAAAACTCCAACTTTATAATATTAGGGTGGTGTACATATTGTATGGAATGAGCTAGTCCTACGATAGGATAGATACATACATTGGGTCTAAAGGTCGTTGCAATGCTGATTTTGTTTATGGTTAAGTTCCTTTAGAGGACACTCTGAAGTGTTTAAAGTGATTTATAAGACGAATGCTTTTGTTACGAGAGAATGATTTTGGTTTTGCAATATTCAAATCAGAAAAATAAATTTACCATTCATATAAAAACAAACTAAACAACCCTGAACAACCCAAAAAGATAGAAAATTATCTGTTAGTAGAATTTTTGCAGCAAAGTTGTCAAAAACAAAGACCTCAAATGTCAATTCAAAGTTTCACTATAATAAGTAGAGAGAGCTTGTCAATTCCTCAAGTATGAGTAGATAGTCGGAAGAACGTTTTTCGAGTAAACGTTAGAAACTATTAGTCTAAGAGCCCACAACAAATGTTGGGTTGTGAAAAAAAACTAAAAATGAAGGATATGAGTGGAAGCTGTGGTAAATCTTACCACAAAAATCCATGTCTTGCAGTTCCTGGTCACGGCCTTAGTAGCGTAATAGCGTATTAAAAACCTATAAAAATCTACTTTGGGAAACATCATGTTAACCAAAAATTCTTTTCACCTATCTATAAATATCGACCCCTTGAGTATAAAAAAGTGAGTCCAAGTGTCCAAGACAAATTCATTCACTGTAAGAAAATAAAATTTTAATTTTTTGAAATCAACTCATAATTTTAGTAGTCATTTTTTAGAAACACACATTTTCATAAACTCGGTAAGCAGTAGAGCTGTAAAAGAATGCATTCTTTTAGTATTGCAGTTAAATTGAATGGAAAGACTTTTTTTAACAGTCTTTTGATTTAACCTCAGTATTTCGACTTTCAAACTAAAGTCCCCGTCAATTTTGCAGTCTTTGATTTAAAAATCATCTGGAGCAGTCAAATGAATTCAATTCAAAAGAATGCATTCTTTTTAGACTGCTTGCAGTCTTTGAGGTTTTTGAAAAGTCTTTTGCATTCTTAAAGTCTCTTAAATGCCTTTAATGTATTGAAGTCTTTTTTACTGCTTTTTATGATTACATTATTTAAGACTTCAAAAAAGAAGGGGAATGGAGTTCTGAAGTTAAAAGAATGATATGATAAATTCTATTGCATTCCCGAAGTATCAGTTAAATGAGTGGGACTTTTCGGAATGCAATACCAAAATAATGCATTCTTTTACAACTCTGGTAAGCAGATTTCCATCGATGGTTTATTTATACACCAAGACTGAATCTGTCCGCCATTTAACTTTTTTTTTCAACTAGTGCTTATTTCGTGAATGGTAACACTTAGCTCATGTCTGATTTGACGCTGAACGAATATGGTTGTGTAATATGCGTTTTCGCTTCGCTAAGTGGACCTGCGATCGACATAGAGAAGATGCCGATTTTGCCAAAAAAAATCATCTTTTCAGATGAAACTCATTTTGATCTTGGCGGGTATGTAAACAAGCAAAATTGTCGCATTTGGGGCGCAGAAAACCCGCGCGCATACATTGAAAAGCCGATACACCCAAAACGAGTCACTCTTTGGTACGGCTTTTGGTCCAGGGGCATAATTGGGTCATTTTTCTTCGAAAATATATGTTTGATTTTTTAAATAAATATGTTGAAAAAAACGTTGTCTATGAACACACGTCTGATTATTACATAGTACCAAACTATAAAAAAAAAGAAAATCGGTTCCGTTTCCATACAGTGGAATAAATATTTTAAATACACTGCTTAAAACATAATTTAATTCGAAAACCCCAGCCAAATTTGCTTCTATTATTTTTTGAGACACCTCTCTAACTATTATAGTTATTAATTGATAATTCATTTAATTAACAATAATACAAAACATGGAATATATTTGAAAACAAAACATTTTATTCGAGACAAAACAAATTTGATAAAGACATTAAATAAAACAAAAATAAGCAATGTACATTAGTTACTGTTATGTCCAATTTTTTGCGCGCCACAACAAACAATGAATATTGTGTTCTAAATCAGGTGGCAAGATCTTTGGACTTTTGTGATGTTCAAAATGTGATGTGCTAGGTTGCCGACTGCTATCAACATTATCCATATAACGTGATATTAATGATCTATAGCGACGCCCTATTGTAGCAATTAGGGGTGTTGTCTTACTTGGCACAGGTACGATTGCTTTAATCTAATTACAAACAATTACTTTTTTATTTCTGTATAAGAATAAAAGATTAATTTGTTTACCTCATTTTCATATGGACGAAAAACAGTAATAGGGCGTAGACTATTCACTTCAGCTATTATCAAACATCCCCAGGTTGTACCAACGTACAGTTCATTTACATGCGTCGCTAAAGCTGAAATCTTTAAAAAGAAAAAGTATGAAACATGTGCTGAACGTATGTACATAAGCGTAAATTGTTCACAACCTGGCATTTTATCAAACTCAAGTGCTCGTCTATAGATATACTTTTAAGGCTTTCGGAACATGGAAGCAGTTTGGAACAGTCGAGTTTATTTTCAATTGCTTTTGTCCTTATATTCCATTGGTAGACCATAAATCCAGGATAGAGACAAGAATAAACATATTGATCATTGGAACACAGCCGAGCGACTTTTAAGTCTTCTATGATATTAGGTTCATCATTGTGACACACTGCTTGATGACCAGACACTCCTGACTTACTCAACGGAAATATGTTTATTTTGCCTCCTGTTTCACCGCACCATAGTTCATAAGTCCTAAAAAAAGACATGAAACATTAAAAAATAATACAAATTTAAATAAAAGCACCCACTCTTCTAATAGGACAGCAACAGCACTATGAAGAATTTGCCCTGAACAAATTTCGGTAAGAACAAAGGATCCCTCCGCAAATGCACAATTCGTTGGTACTTTTGTAGAATCAACAAGAAATACTCGGCCATTGTGTAAACCAACAGCAACTCGTTCGACATTCTTCAAGTACACAAGACTTATAAGAGGACTTCTTATAGATGGATCGAATACATAGGAAAACACATGTGTGTAATTCGTTGTGCTGTTAAATGTGTACATATGTATGCACATATTAATTTTAGAATATAAGAAAAGCTATATATAATATATGTATTGTATATGTGTATTGGTTGTTGATAATATATTCTTTATGTACCTGTATACGTGCAAATTTCCGGCTGAGTCTCCTGTCCAGAAACTATCTTCAATAATGCAACAGCAGAGCATATTTAATTTGTGTCCTTTTTGTTTAACTTGTATTTGTGGCGAATCCATTTGAATTTTGCTCTCGCATAAAATACTACTGTATTGAAGATAGTTACCAAACGAAGATGTGTCAAGAATATCAATGCGTGAATTGTTAGTGGGAAGCCAGAGTTCAAATCCATTGGTATCGTCTTTGATACAAAAAAGTATTTAAGAAGATGATTTCAAAAATGTGTAGATTTTGATTCATGAAAAATTCAAAAATTCTTAATTTAAAGCACTAGAAATGTTCTGATGAGAGATGAAAAATTGTAATTTTAATTTTTTTGAGAGCAAAAACTAAAAATATTGTTAGGTAGGTACAACCAGTGGCGGCTGTACCTTAAGTGCGCTCATGCGCTGAACCACCAACCCAAAAGATTTAAAAATTACTAAAAATTACTTTATTTCAATTTGTTAAATTAAGTAGGTAGATATTAGTTTATTTTTCAATCATACAATAGCAACACATAAAATTTCCAATAGCTCTTTGCTATACTAGAAAGACAAAAACAACATTGTATGTATTTTCCCTGTAAATTCAATTCTCGTGCGCTTTGGCGAGCGCACAAGGGCTGCTAATATAACTTGTATGGGTTACAGCCTTACATGCCTGACGCGTGAAACAAAAGATATCTTATAGAAATGTATCGAGAAATTAATCTACTTCCGTGCGCCGCACGAGAGAACCGAAGTTTACCGAAGGGAGCAAGCGATCCCGATGTTTGACGAAGTTCGCCGGTCAATGTGAGTGACGCAGACTATAGCTTCGCGACGCGATGCAGCCGCTGCCGCGCCTGCGACTATGACTGATGAATTTGAATTCGTATTATGGATTTAATTTTGCTGTATCTGTTTGGTGTTTTTTAAATTTAACTTAAGATTGCGAAAAGTCTTTATGCACAGAAATTATCTTTTTTATTTATTATATTTCCAAATTTAATACTTATTGAGTGCACTACCTGTTCGATAACCCAACAGCCGCCACTGGGTACAACACGCCAAAAAGGGACGCAAATAAAATTTTCAACTAAAACACAAAATACCAAATGTATTTACGTATCTTCAACATTTTTATTTCATGATTAACTATGATAATAATTAAAGCGCAGAAAAAGTACAAAAAAGGGATGCTTTTCATATACTATAACATTTATTTTTTCTAGTTGCAAGATCTTGAAAGTGTTGGTTTTCACATATAACTTTCTAACATACATATATTTTTGAATGTTTATAAACTTTATTTCCTCTTCAATTTTATTGACAATTATATTGAAAACTTTTCGAAAGGAAACTTAGAGATTCTGTCTTCAAAAAATTCAAAAAATTAAGAACAGTTTTTCGATTTGATTTTTTGAAATAGTCTTTTACTTTTAGTCAAAAATTGCAATGCGTTACGAAAATACTTTCGACCTAAACCTCAAATCTCTGTTGACTCTTAATTAATCAAAAGAATACGTGAGTTAACTTTGTCCGAAAAGATCAGATATACTTGCCAACTTAAAGACAGACAAAATGGAAACTCGAAAGAATTAAAAAAATAGTTTCTATCGGGTACCGCCAAATCTATTGTTTTTTATTCAGCCACTTACGCCAAAGTAGTATAATTTGAATAATTAGAATTTCTGATTCATTCTCTCGTTGTATTTGATTGGTCTTACTACCTATTTCAAAATTATAGCAATAGTTTTGATTGATGTCAACACTGAAGTGTCTCCGCACTGCAGTTTTAAAACCTGATTTTCATTACTCTAGAGCAAGGAAAATTCAGGAACAACTTCTTCGGCTGCAATTTTTTTCAAATTACTAGAATTAAGCTGTGGGTTATTCATTCAAATATTTATATAGATATTATATCAGTTACACAGTTTTGGAATGAAGATGATTTTGTAGAAGACTTAAACGAATGCTTTAAATTTATACTGTTATGGTGAAAAAGTAAGAGTTCAAATCCAAATTACCTTCACTTGAGAGCAGAGTTTTGAAAGCTCCACAAACAACTTTCTCACTATGTGATAAGGCTGTAACATCTAATAGATGTATGCATTCTGGAGCAGTTAGAATAGAAACGATTTGGCTTCCAGATGGTCTTTTCTGTAAATGCAAATAGAACTTAAAGCATTTTTATTTTACATTTATGTTAAAATGTTACTTTTGGAAGCTCATCCCAACATAGGACCATCAAGTCCAGACAATACGTAGGAAATTGTGTTTCTCTTTGCGTCAACTGGGGGCGGCTGCCTTCTAAAATACATTCCTTTATTGATTCTTGTCCTTCGAATGGCTGGCGTAAACTTATATTTTCATATATAAACATTCCGAACGAAAAGCAGTCAACCTTAAAAAAAAGTTATAAAAAAATTAACCCTTAAAGCAAAATAAAAATTTTAATCATTTTTAATTTATTGTAACACTTTTAACATAATTTTTATATACATAAATATTGGGTACATAATGGCCTCGTTACAGATAAAGCCTCGATTTCTCAATAAAGTTTTTAGTTTTAAATTTGATTTAAATTCTTTGTTATAGCAAATATATAAATATTTCAAATTTCAGATTTTCACCAAATATTTTATTTTATTTTAATTTAAATTTTCTCTAAAAGTCTACAAATCTATTTTTTAAGAAGCCAAAGTGAAATGCTTACCTTTTCGGTATATTCTTCTTCCCCATTGTAACGAATTATTTCGGGAGCCATGAAGCCTTCGGTACCTCCAAAACCTTTTGAACCACTAGGTGCTGTCATTCTGCTGATACCATAATCAGCAATTTTTATATGAATACAATTTTTTGGGCTATCCTCACTATAAATTATTTTAATTTAATTGTTACATTAAGAAAACGCCTATATTCTCTAACCTATGTGGAAGTGGGAAATCCCAGACTAGAACATTTTCCGATTTTAAATCACGATATATAATCCTTCTGCGGTGAAGATACTCGATTGCTCGTGCAGCCTGTAAGACTAGAATTTGAAATGTATGTGGACCAATGTGCGCTCCACTTCGACGATACTGTCGCAGAATTGAATCCAATCCTCCCTTTAAATTATGTTTTGCTTATTTTTGAATGTGTTTTAATCAAAGTTTTACTAAATTACCATTGGCGCTAGATCAAGAACTAGGGCTAAAGGTTTTATGCAAATTCCTACTAGAGGAACTATATTCGGATGCTTAAGAGTAAGAAGAACTGCTAACTCTTGTCTTGCTGTGCAATAGGCCTTGCAAGAGTGTTGCAAAGGATCACGATCCCATTTTCCAAGTGCTACTTTGTACGCAATAAGGGCACTCTAATAACATGAATATTTTTAATAAAATAATACAATTTCTTAGAACGCCTTACATCTTTAGCTCTTGGCCCTGGCGGAACTGGTTGTAACATTTTCATTGCGACGGACCTAAAAGATCGAGAACCTTTTATTTTACATGTCGCTTTGAAAACAAATCCAAAAGCTCCACGTCCAAGTAGAGATCCTTTCACTATGCTTTCAGGATTGATAGTATACTTTTCAGGAATATCAGAAAATACTACATCTGGGGCTATCTTCATCATGTTTACTTCCAAATGCACCGGACATGATATTTTTGTTTGATTATACACTGACAGTATGCATTCTTCAATCATCCAGGTGTAGCAAACATTTGAAATATCTGGAATGTTATAAAGAGGGTGACCATCAACAGAAGTGTTCCTCGAAGACCCAGCTGAATCAGGTCCGACTCCAGAATCTGCATCAGATAAACACAGTGAGTCCTTAAATTTGATAAAAGAAATGTAAATTAAGTAATAAAACAATTAGAAATAATATTATTTTATTTTACTTCAGATTTTCTCTCTCTTCGTGAACTAATGTAATCTGTATCCAGAACCCCAGCAGCGGGACTTTTTCTGAGCAATCCTCCAGCGTTCCGGTATCGAACAAGATTTTCTTGATGGGCATCCAATAAAATGCAATTATCACTGATTTTTCGCAAACATTTTGGACAAAGTACCAAACGAGTTATTAAAAACCTTCCCTCTGAAGTGTGAACAAAACGCGTACCAAGTGATGGATACCAGTCTTCAAGTAGCAAATCGATGTGATCTACAGAAAGTGCTAGAAGCTTAGAAATTACTGGAAAATTAGGTTCAACGGATGCAACCATTTGCTTAGCATTATCATCGAGTTCTTGACTAATATTAACACTGAACAATGGAAAATATATTTCCAATATACTTGAAGAAGACAGATTAATATCATTCCAAATTCCGTCTAGTTTTAATTTAAAACGATTGTTAGTGCTTCGAAGAATTGAATTATGGGCAAATGGAACTTCCCAGATTTTCATGAGCAATGTATTTCCAAAATAAAGTGATACACCCGTTTGCCATAGGTTCCATTGAGTTTCTTGTTCCAAACAGGTTTTCAAATCAAATTCAATTGAATTCTAGAATAAAAATCAAAGTTTTTTTTCTCGGAACAAATAATAAGATAAAGTAAAATAAGAACCTCATTAACAGCACAGTAAGATATTTTAATTGCTTCCATGATCTGTTCATCAGCGAGAAGTCTTGTTAACAGTCTTGACCAAAATCCAGATGGGAAATAAGTCATGAGAAGTATTCTACGAATACTGCATTCATTATCTCTAGAAAATGATTCATAAAATAAGTTGTTCAGGTTTATGTCATTGGACACTGAACAACCAAGATTTATATTTCGACCGCGAGTTCGTTGTGAGATCTGTAAAAATGAAAAGTTTTTTAGAGAAAATATTGATTTAACTATTATATCAAAGCAATGTACCTTAACTGCCGTTCCAGCATTTGGGTTCACATCTTCGTTAAGAGGTAAAAGAGATGGTATTAAAAGTGTTCTTGAATCCCAGGTTAGGGCAACTTCAAATTTATTCAGCAAGTTTACAATGTAACTAGAAATTCAGAATTGCAGTTATTTTAGTTGATGATAAAAATTAAACCTTTTTCATAACGTCTTTGCAAAGAAATTATTTGATAACACTGGTCAATGGTTTTATATTGTAGAAAAAAGTTTTTCTGTTCTCCATCACCTCATATTCTTTATAATTTATATAACGTATTATTTAAAAGAAAGCTTGTTAACAATTTATAATAAAGAATAAATTTTGACTTTTAGTGCATGGCTCGTAATACACAAACTCACAATATACTACAATAGAAATATATTCCAGCCTTGAATACTACGTCTTGATAAAAGAGGATTTCATCAATACCGATGTTAATATTACTTGGCGAAGAAGAATTATCATAACTACTTCCATAAAACAAACAAGTGCTCGTTAAAAATTCATACACTGTTACACTCTTTAAAAGATCCTACTAATCCAAACCTGTCCAACTTTATGATGAAATTTAACTTTGTCTTAATAATGAGAAAACCATTATTAATAATAGGTGTTATAAGCTGAAAATAAAATCCAGACCTCAAGCGTTCCGTGTAATATTACATTAAAAAAATGTATTTTATAAAAACAATAAATGAAAATTTACCTTCGGTTATTGTTAGCTGACGAATTGGTATTTCGAAACAGCAACTGCAAATCCTCTAATTTCATAACGCCAGTTCTTGCAAATGGATTTATCTCCCGCACCGTAACAACATGAGCCAACATATCGCATAACCATTGGGGATCAAGAAAATAAAAGTCACGAAGCGTTGCATCGTCATAATGTAAAACAACACCGTTGTCGTGAAGGAACATAGTTGCTTGATTCAATTCTGCCACATCTCTTTGTTATAAATAATGATTACACTTAAACGAAATAAATCATATTAATAAAATCCCTACCTAAAACTTTTATAGTTATGTAATCTCATCTCTTCGGTTACGATCTTTTTATAACGCTCGGCATCCAATACTGGATCCATTCCGACTGCTTTTAAATTACAAGATATTAAATTTACAATATCCTCTAAAGCAATATAGCTAGCAGGAATTTTTTGCAAAAGCAGAGGTTCTTTGGAACCAGGAGAACGCAACATAAATGCAGTGTCGTAAATAATGTTAGAGAGCAGTCGAATGTTATGAAGCGTCCTACAACTTATTTCAATAGAATCAATTACACGAGGAAGTCCAATTTTCTCAGCATCTGGTATTGCGATGAATTTCTCTCGAATAATCTGTTGCAGTTCCTCTGCTTTTTTTGGAGAAAAACTCTCTCCTACTAAATCGAAATAGGTTCCAACTATAATGACTGGAGAATTAGGTGCTCTGGCCTTGAAAAAAAAAAATATAAAAACGTTTTCAAAGATATTGGAACAATTGAATACATACCTGAATATTTCCTAGCCATTGCAGAATTTCCGCTAAGCCTTTATGACCATCAGTTATTTTCCAAAGAACCAAGTACAAACTTCTTTTTGATAAAAAATACTGGTGCGTTGCATAGTATCTGAAATTATATTCAAGAAGTGACCTTTAGTATATTTTTAAAAATCATTATTAAAAACTTACTCTTTCTGTCCACCAAAATCCCAAGTTCGGAATACAACTGGTCCACGTGAACCCAGCCCCTTTTTCCGTTTCTCACAAATCCATGTACCAATATCAACTCCTACAGTTGAAATATTCACTCCACGGTTAGTCTTCGAGAGATTCTTGGTATGACCCATTCGTCTGGCCCAGTGATTTTCTGAAGCTCTACTTTTTTGGGAGCCTCCTTGCGTTAGCAAATCCAGTAAAGTTGTTTTTCCAATACCCTGCACCCCAACAACCATTAGTTTCATCCGCGCATATGGTTGTGCATCCTCGTATATTGATTTCAAATACCCAATTATGTCCATTGTCTTGTATTTTTTACTCTCGATCATGGACTTCAGAGGATCTTGAAGAAGGCATCCCCTTGTATTCAAGTTCCATAACCTTGACAATAATCCAAGATGAGGGGGTAGATCAGTAATATCGACATTGCCACTTATATTAAGTACACTAAGGCTACTTAATTCGTGCAGTGATGTTGGTATTTCCTAGAAACAACATATCCGAAAATAATTATTTATATTTTAGTTGCATTTGAGCAACAGATATGTATGTACATATGTACATACATATATTCTCCCAATAAATTACTCTATTTATTTTATTATTTACCTCGAAACCATTGTTATTTTTTCGGATAAAGCTCGTATTTAAAACATTGTTATCGTTTAAAAAAGAGTAAAGGCTTGTCTAAATTCTTATAAGTAAGCTCATCATCGAACAGTAATTTATTTTTACTTATGCAAATATAGATTTATTTACATCTTATTTTGAAATTTAAAAAAAAATACATACATTATATTCAAAAAAGAATATATTTATATATAAATAAGGCAAGGTAAATTTGGTGGTACCATTTTCTCAAAAAGTTTTTGACTGATTTTGGTAAATTATATATGGTTGGAAAACCACAATTGCGGAGATGTGCAAAATAAACTTGAGACATGGATTAACAAACTGTGGGTAATTTTTGATTTTGCACTGCACAATTTAAAAAAAAAATATTTGTTTTTCCTTCAATATTTTCAATCAAATTAAAAAAATTTAGTGAAATTAATAACTTTTAATAATTAACTTAAAAATAACTAAACTCATAAATAATGTTAATATATTATTTTTTAACATTTTAATTACCTTAAGACAATTGTTGCTTATATCTAACATAGAAAGGTTAGGAAATATAAGTTTCGATTTTGTCACTCCTACTACACTCCAATCAGAATCATCAGATTCATTAAACAACGTTGTTACATCATCAGTGGACAATTGAATACGAGTCAGAAGATTGTCAGCCAATATCAATGTGCGAAGTGATTCCAATCTAAAAATCAAATCCACATGTAAATTCGGGGGCCATCTGAAATAGTATATTCTTTACCTAAGATGTCTTCGGTGACGACAAACACTTTTCAGAACAGCATTGCGAAATGAAGATGGTTTATTGCTAGCACCTGGTTTTGAAAATGCACTTTGTTCTATTTCAAAAGAACCTTGTTCACTTTGTGCTTTCTCTACATAACTATAACATAGTAAATGTGGATCGCTATCTGTTATCCTTGGAAGGCTTGGCCAACAAGATATTTCATTATGACTAAGATCTAATTGTTTCAAAGTCGATGGATAGCTGGTTACATGTCCCATTGATCTAAAATTCTTTTCTGTTAAGGAATGTACAAAGTTTAAAATTTCTTAAATGTGTAGACATACCTTAAACTATTATACGACATATTCAATCGAGTGAGATTCACTGCTAAGCATGGCAAGGCCGCTGGTATACTTGTAAATAGGTTGTTAGCAATATTCAGGTTATTTAATTGAGAAACTCCTTCTTCTTTTTTAGATTCGTTCCATTTGAGATCATTGTCAGTTATTTCCAATGAACTTGACCATACGTTTCTATGAATCAGTTGTTGAAAAGTCAAAGTACGAGGATTATTTTTTTGAGTATCAGATGATTCTAGGTGGGAGAATGGTTCACAGTCAATTTTATCCAGACTGAGCTGCGATGCGGACGGCTAATAGAAATATTTAATTAAAAAAAATTAATATAATGTAAAATATGGTTATACCTGCATAGGAGGTATGGGTAGGTCCTTAAGAAGATTGAATGCAATATTGAGCTCACGAAGCTTAGGCGCCTTCCACATGTCAAAAGGGAGTTCTTGTAATTTATTATTGGAAATATCTAAAATAGTTAATGAAGGCAAATGGAAAATATCAGCTGGAATGGTTGCTAGTCGGTTATCTTGCAAGAATATTTCCTCAAGAACTGGGCACAAATAAGTCTTTTCTCCATCGGAAGGCTGAGGTAGTGACGTGAGCTTATTTTGAGCTACATTGATATACCTAAATGAATTTTTGTTAAACATTATAGATTTGTTTGTTCTATTAAAAAAATTGTTAAGGTGTTTTTAAATAATTCTGTAGAACAAAAAAAAAATTAGGAATATTGTACCGATTATTATATTTGATATTTGATATTATAAGCGAGAAGGAAACTGATTTAAACACAAAAACAGCATTCACGGCAAAATTAACATGAACGATCTCGACCAAGTAATATGAACCAAAAGAGCGGACAGATAGATAATAATCATTTTAAATATCAATAGAGTGTACGTATTTATTACGTAGAAATGCAACGTCCAAACTCTTGCTGTACGGGCCAAAAGTGACACAAAATATTTTCATTTGAAATAGTTTATTTATCGTAGAAATGCAGATTATTCCAAGTGCATTGTATCATCTAGATTTAAATAAAGAGAGAAACAACAAACGTAACAAATTTTTCAGATATCTATTTTATATAGGAAATATTTTGCCATGAAGATATTTTGTCTTTCAACAACATAAGTACAAATTCCTCTGTTGGACAGCCGCTTTTAAAATTATTTAGCAGTATTACCAAGAATACTTTTTTTCCCAAAAAATTGTTCTTCCCAAATACTATACTGGAATAAAACGTTACTAACTAAATTTAGCACAACAATTTGCATTTCATTCTGATGATCAAACGATATTTTACATTTAATATACCCAACAATATACAGTTTTTCAAATATTTATTTTACTTACTTCAAACTAACAAGAGAGAATATTTCTGCTGGCAAGCTAGTTAGATTATTGTGCGAGAAATCAATTCTAGTTATTGCAGTCAAAGCTACTTCATTGATTTTGGGATGTCCTTGCAGTTTAGGATTGAGTTGCAACACACCATTTACCATCCAGCTGACTCTGTATATAAACATAATTATTAAGAGCACACACACTACTTGTAAATATAAACCTTATCACGGATAACTGGACGTTGTTATTATTATGCCAATCGATAATAGTTGGAACATTTGGAAACATCGTACTATAGGTCACATTCGTTGCTGACGGTGTGAATACATTTACTTCCACTGGTGTTGGTAAACCTTTTTTATTTATCTTAAAATCCGAATCAGGATGAACACGCTTTGCTAGAAGACGATTTAAAATAACTTCATCGCCACTGTTTACTGCAACATTAAGAGCTGAACCAAGATCATCACGAGCACCATATCTGTCGAGTTATACAATCTAAATAAGCATTTAATTTGTCAAATAATATTTTCTTACTTTAATAAAAGCTCAACCATAGGGAGTGATCTTTGTTTACATGCTTCTGCAATCGGAATATTGCTAAGTCCATAAATTTCCTCGCTGCATCTGAAATGTTTAAAAAGTCGAACAAATTTCAAACATATCAATGTTATTATTTTACTTTGGATCATTTTGATCTTCTACGGGCTTTGCAATTATGTTTGGATTAGCACCGTGCTGTAAAAGGGATGTGACTACATCTAGAAATCCCCCACGCACTGCTGCTAACAGCGCAGTTTCTCGGGCAGCACCACAAAGGAGATTCACATTTATCGGACATTTCTCACATTCCGTATCTTCCTATAAGAAAATGTTAGACTTTGCTAAACAATTAAGTTTAAAAACTCAAATATATTCAATTACTTTAACAAGATTATCTCCTTCCGCGGAAATATTAAGTTTTGACATAATAGCTTGAATGCCAAAAGAGATCCTTTTTCGAGTTGGTGTTATGGGTGTGCTCTGTGGACTCTCGTTAAGTGTCTTCTTACATTTAACTTTCCAATTAAGCAGCATATTGACGAGAGAATTATTTCCCAAAATGCTAGCAATATATAGGCTAGTTTGTCCGGTTACATCTTGCTGATTTGGGTCAAATGTTAGCCGCCATTCCCAAACGCCTTCTTCATCTCTATAAGTACTATACAAATATTCCGGATATTTGTAGTTAATAAGAAGTTCAACCAAATTTATGTGGCCATTTATACAAGCTGCATGAAGTGGTAGCCATCGTTCCATTGTTGGTTGCTGGACTCAATAATCTATTTTTTAAACCTTTATCTTAAAATATATCCAAAGGTATACCTGAATTAAATCAGCAAACGTGTCCAAGATAAGTTTAGCAACACTATAATGGCCGTGGTGTACAGAAGAATAAAGCGGAGAGTATTTTGTTACTGCATGAGATCGTCCATCAGATCCCGCTTCTAATAATCTTTTTGTGATGTTTTCAAACCCCGACTGACAAGCTCTTGGAATAGGAGATAACAAAAATTTAAACATGAAACAAGAAAAGTATTATTTCTAATAATAAACAATATACAAAAGAATCCATAAGTTATTTTTATGTTGTTGGTGGAACTTTACCCAGGCTTTCCTGAGAACCCTAAGAGTTATCATAGATCTGGGGGTTTTGGTTTTAAGAAACGCGAAACGAAAGTTATTAGATATGTGTGAAAACTTAAAATAAAAATTACTTTAAGCATTTTATTGTACAACTTTTGTGCAATTATGTATTCTTTATTTCTTTGTTTCAAAACGCTTTGGTTTTTATTAAGAGTTGAGATTTTTAGTTGGAAGCGATCAGTTGTCCATTTGCCGAGGTTAACTTATTGTGACTGAAGAAAAAAGTATAAACCGAATCAATATAGAAAATAGGTAGTGACTCCTAACTCTTGCATTTCTCCATAGAAATCATGGAAATTTCATTGAAAAGTAGAAAAAACTTGAAAAAAATTAAATTAACTCTTGTGTAATAGGAGACCAAACTCAATATTCAAATTAAGTGAGAAACATTTTTTTCAGTTTTAAGAAAAAGTTTTAGAATGAAATTTGTTTTTAACAATATATTTAATTTACAATAAATTAAAGGTATCATGCATAGAAGGTTCGCCACAGCACTTAATTGTGGTACAATAAATAGATACCCTTAAATGGAGTACAAATTAAAATAAAGAATTACAT
The DNA here is from genome assembly GCA_905146935.1 of Scaeva pyrastri. Taxonomy (NCBI): domain Eukaryota; kingdom Metazoa; phylum Arthropoda; class Insecta; order Diptera; family Syrphidae; genus Scaeva; species Scaeva pyrastri. The sequence goes on from LR989927.1 coordinate 89,633,761, forward strand.
ACATATTTATGTACATTTATACATACATAAATATATACAAATATAAAATGTAATAAAAATTGACCTGAAATTATTTGTAATATGTTTGGATTTTCGGAGTATTGTTAAAATTAATGAAAATACATACATATTATACTTACAGAAAGAGCAATGTATTAGCTCCAGCCGGGGCCATGTTAACGATTATCTGACGTTCATTTCCCAATGCTTCCAACAATACTCGCACTGTTCTTTCATCTCCGGCAACAACTGCATGTCGCAGTTCTTTATGTTTAATCAACCGAACTTGTTCTCGAGCATCTGTTCATTAAATAATAACAAAAGTGAATTGTTATCCAGATTAATTATCATAACATTGCTAGTATTTCTTTTCTTTCCATTTTACCCAAAGAACTTGTAATTTCTATGACCTCATCAACGAAATAATCACACGCATCCAATGCGGTTTCAGTGCCAGCCTTCGGTCTGTCACCGAAATTCCAATCCATAATTACCAAATTTTGCTTTATCGTTTATTACGGTTTTGCTGAAAGGTTTGCGGGAATGATACGAGATCTAATAAAATCGAATTTTTAAACTTAAATTGATACTATATCCATGTAATCATCCAAAAACGTATTTTCACACTTTTGTGGAGTTTTGGTGTGGTATCATCCAAATTGATGGCAGTTGCAGACTATTCACAGCAGACTGAAAAATCGATAGTCTGCGGTGACTGTTTATGCATTGAAAAAAGGAAGATAACACAATTCATTCATGAAAACTGAAGGCAGAAAAAGCATCTATTGCGCAGGGGCAGTGCGGGATTGCTTCCCAAAGAAAGAAGAAACCATACAAACTCATGGAGTAATTTATTGAAAATGTCAGGTTAGAAGAGTTCGAAGTAGGGTAAGGGGTAAAATGGTGATTGTGGTTGGCGCCAATATGAATGATTATACAGTTTACAAATTAATTATTATTTTTAACTAAACGCAGTATATGTGTTTTTTTTATTTTTATTTAATAGGTATAGATATATACTGTTATTCTATCGGTATAAAAATGTCTTTATTTTAAAGAGTCGAATTTCTGGATCGCAGACACAAGTATAACAATTTAAATAAAAGTGTGCGTATGAAACGTGAGCCTATTCGTACTTGACAATTTTTGACCAACAAATAGGCGGAGCGGGGTTGGTAAGAGCAGATGATTTTTATTTAATTTTTGATTTTTGGGACTTGCATGGTCTGGATTGTGTGAACAAGAGATATTACTATGTTGAGACAGGTTCTATTCTAAATTATTCTCAAGATATCGAAAATATGATAGCTATGATTGAATTTATTTTTTTATCTTTAATAATTTAAAAATTATGCTAATAATAATCAATTTTAGCTTGAGGTTGATAGTTTTTTTTCGAAATATGACGTATAAAAGAAGTATTTTTCAGTACTGATGTATATGTACAGTAGAAGATCAGTTAAACAAAATAAAATATTTATCTATATTAATAAAAATGTAAATGTATGTTTGTTCCTAATCGCTAATCTCAGAAAGTTCTTAAGCAATTGCTTTCAAATTTTGACAGAACATTGAATTCAAGTCCGTGAGTGTTTATATATACTTTAAACAAAAATAATACCTTATACTTAAACACAACACTGCCTTTACTGCAATATAAGGGTTATAGCACCTTTACTTATCAAAAAATAAATTCTTAGTTTTTTTGTTTTGTCAAAAAATATAAATAAACAAAAATAGAAAAAATAAAATACCTATTATTCCTTTCAATTAATCAAATAACACATTACGCCCAAATCAAATTCGTGCATTGCTTGCCATTATGGACTTGGCTCATTTGGAGGGTTAAAGGCCCATGAAATTGCTATAAGCTCTAAATATATAAAACAAAGACGGGTTTGTTACAACACTTATAACTCGAGATCTGCTGCACCAATTTTCATGGTAATTGATTCGTTGGATTTGTCTCCACCCCGAATAGCAGAATACACCTTAAAACAATGAAAATTAACACACTATGGCTCATTTTTGTCTCTGCACTATTGAACACTGTACTATCTATTGAGATTAAACATCAATATTTATTATTATCGATAAGAAAATACATAAAGTGTCCTCCTGGAAGTATGATCAAGACAAACAGTTGCCACTTTTCACATCTGAATTTCTTTATTGAAATAATTTAGACTTGCCAAATAGCACTGTTAACAAAACAGTCATAACATTGAAGATTGAAGTTTAGAATGGTCGAATTGAATTTTTGACAAAACGGCCACAGTACCTAAATCCATCGTTTCTCGAAAGAGTTGGTAACATTTTTAAGACTGTCACTGTATATTAGGTAATCTCTAGATCTACTGAACCGATTTTTAAAATTCTTTTACCAATAGAAAGCTAGCTACATACATACATAACATATATATTTGTGATAAACTGGATATGAAAAGAAGCAGAAAATAGTGCCTCAAGATTGTGTTTAAGAGAAATACAAGGGAAACATAGTGAACAAAATATAAGGTCAATTTATAGGTTCTTATGCTGGATTGGAGCTGGTATTTTCATGCCATCTTTTCTGTAAAGGCTTTTTGAATCTTAATCTAATCATATAAGTTGCTATTGTTCATGGTCCTATGATGTGGACCGCGTTTGATAACTGTCAGTCGTATGACAATTTACATATTTGAAGGATCATGTGCTGCAATTTTTTAATTTTCATTTAAATTTGGTTTTTTGAAAATGCCACAACAGTTTTCGAATTTCATATTATGTACCTATAGATACATATGTATATATGTATGTACATATGTACATACATACATTATGTAATTGTAAAAGTTTTGCATATTAGTTGATTCCGATTTCCGACTAACCGTACATACATACATATGTATGTATGTCAAACAGTACAAATATTGTGATCATTGTGCAAAATTATAAAAATCTTGAGCGCAGCGTGGAGGACGAGTAAAAAGTAACCTACAGAATTTTTGAACTTACAAAGCTTACAGCTGAAGTTGGAATTATCCGAAAATTGTGCAACGGTGTGACGATCATCGATGTACTTTCTATCATTTCATAACTGCTAAATTCAAATTAAATTGGGTTCAGTTCTCAGTTTGATTTGCTTTTGTGATGATAATTAATAAATCGAAAGCCAAGGGAATAAAATAAAAATTGCACAGGTAATAGAATATCATTGTTAGTAAAAAAAATTTTAAAATCTCTACTCTCGATTATATTGAAATTTGAAGTATCTGTGGATATGAAGATTTAAAGCAATTTCTTTCACACAATTTGAAAAACAGGGCAGAACAACGTCTGCGGGGTCAGCTAGTATATTAATAAACATTTACATTAGTGAATCTGAATTGAATGAGTATTTTGAATAAAATCCTAAAACCCGTGTCCTAAAAAAGGTCTCTGAAAATTTTAAAATAGTAGAGCAAAGACCAAAAACAAGTACTAAGTTAAAAATTATTTACTATATTAACAAATTATTCCGCTTTACAGATATTTTTGTTTGTATACATAAATGTTATGATATTTTTCCTAAATTTTAGAAGCATCTTATAGGTATAGGCTTTTGTTTCTTAACCCTGGCGACACTCAAAACATCTGCGATACAAACATTCTCAATCAAACATATCGCATTACTTTAAAAATATCAACAAAGTAGAATTCAAAATAAACGTTGCAAAACATATTGTACCAATAATATTTCAACATGAATATTTCCAAAAGTATAAAGGTGTTAATAATTACAAAAAGTGTTGTAATAATTTTTTTCAAAAACCGCCACTGTTAAGAGCCAATCAAGAAACATTTTCGAACGTATTATTTGCTACAATATTGCCATCCGATTAGAAACTTAATGGAACGCAAATGATTTCAACCAATCTGAAATTATTTATTCAAAATTATTTATGTACATACATAATTGTTATTCTTTCGTGTGCGAGTTTATTTCTCGTGAAAGCTGATATCAAGAAAAATGATACAATTTTTACTCCTTTCCTGTTCTTCTAAAACTCTAAAAGAACAGAGGATGAGAAATTATCTGAAAAAATTATAAAATACATTTCAAACAGTAACTAGTTATAGCTTTGATTTAACTTTTTTTTTTTGTTTTAAATCGGATCGTAACGAACCTAGTTGTTCTTTATCTGTTTTCCTGATGCATGCTATTACTGGTCCTAATAAGTTTCTTCATTAAAATAATTAAAGTTTCAAAAATATAAACAGACCAATAAAACTATTGTTTAAGTAAAAAGTGTTTCAATCTAGTATCGCATACTTCCTCTTTTTCTTTTTTCAGTTTTTGCATCAAAAAACAAATCAATTTCAGTTTGTTAAAATTTATGAAAAAACACACCTTCATCAGAATCACTCATGTTAGGAATAACTTAAACGTTTTTTTCGACAAGAGAAGTTCTATGCAACAACTATACCAGCACCAGTGTTTATTATTAATTTGTTAAAAATTATTTTATTAATTTCAAGACAGGAAGCCAGAATGTCAAGACAAGAAACATAAGATAAATAGCAAACAAAAGAAAATCACCAAGCAAAAAATAAAGCAATACAAATAAATTTCCCTCGACAAGGGAAAACATTGCATCTATTCGCTTCGGTTTTCGAATAGAAACAGTAAGGATAGGTGCGCACTTGTCAAACTTTTATCGCTCCGAACTATCCACTCCCTATACCTACTACTTGCTAAACAATTGAATGCTTTAAGCTGTTGAGTTAGAGCACTATCTTTATATGGGAATAGCTATTGACATTTAAGATATCGACTGCTAGTAGATTCTAAAACCCATACAAAAGTTCCTTTTAAAATTCATTTTCTTGTCTGTTTGCCTTTTTGGAATAAAAAAAAAAAAATTTTGTATGGCCGCGTACATAAATTCTTTAGTAAAGAATCTTTACCATTTATTTCTTTACATTCAAATTTAAAAGTAAGTTTCGTAAAATATGCTTTGTATAAATATGTAAACGGTTTTTTATATTAGTTTGTATTATATTATATTAGGGGTATTCCCGATTTGGTGCAACAAGCCAAGTAAAACTGCGAAATTTTATTATTTCTTAGTATACCGTGAACGCTCTTTTTCTCATCTGTTTGCAACACTGAATTAAATGACGAAAATCATAAAAAAGCTACATACATAGATGCATCTATTTTATTTTCAGAAAATGCAGAAAGTGAAGAAGAAGATGCTGTGGATAAAATCCTTAACGAATTGAACGACGATCTTCTATTCGTCTTATCATCCCGTGGCGTCAAAATATTTTAGCTTCATTAGACAACGATCGCCTCCAACAAATGCTCAGAATGGAAAGAAGTCAATTTTCAAATTTCCTGTTTTATGAATGAAATCTAGAATCATTATTATTTCCATGTCGCTCCACTTCTTAACACGCTTTTCCATCCGGAGGCGCTTATTTGTTTCTTTAAGGTCCATTTAATTTAATAAACAAAAAGAACAATAAGATATTTCTTTCAACGTCCAAAGACTTTTAAATTTTAAAAGCTAGTGGCTCTGGCTGAGCTGTCAAAAATGCCACTGCAAATTTTACACCGTTGTATTTTTCTTTTGCAAAAGGTTTTGTGTATAGCTTAAGTGCTATACTATTTCAAAATTGCACTCTGTCAGCCTTATTTATTAACTCGTATTATAGGTGGAGTAAATTTAATCCGACTTTACAACGCCTTTAATACTGAAAAGCTTATTTATAAAATAAATACACCAGTTTTAGAGTCAGAGTAAGCTAAAACTGGTTCATAGCAGTTTTAAAGCCGTAGTAAAGCCGTTTTAGTATCTATAAGTCATTTTGACATTTCAAAAAAGAGTGTAAAATAATTGTTCTTACAATTTTGAGAAATGGAGAAGTATTTTGATTTTCTGGTGCATTTTGATTCTTTTGATGCCATAACTACGAGAAGAAGTAGGCATAAACATAAACTCGGTTTAATTCCATAACAATGAGGGGTGGACATTTCTGGTCTTTTATTTTCAATTATCCAAAACTTTTCTCTAATGAACTGCCTGAGAAGTATTTATTTATGTAAAAAATATAATAATTTGTACTGTAATCTGTAAATTATATTAATATACTGACTTAACTTCTGTGTGATCTTTTTCTTTATTTTGTTTATTCATTTCAATCGGCACTTGTTGTTATTGTTATATTATACCAAAATATTCATTAAATCAATTAAAATGAATAGTTGTGCAAATTAGCTGGGGTTAAAACTAGTATTAGTGAAATCTAATAAATAAGGCTGTGTATATTTTGTTGCTGTAGTGTTGTGAGATTTTACACTTTTTCATTTTTATAATGATACTACCCCTGTTGCATTAGATCGTGAATACCCCTATTGTTTAATCAAGGTAGATACAACGTGAAAAACCATCAAAAATCAACAAAACCCTGCTGATAATTAAAATTGCAAATGTTTCTTTAAGTTTTTTTTTATTATTTAGCACAGAGCACTAGAGTTTTTATATACAAAGTTGGCGACGCGACGGATCAATATGAAAGCGCCCAAATAAAACCCAGCTTCTAGCTTACCCGCATAAAAGGGGTTAAACCAATCCCGGGAGTCTTCTATCTGAACGTGGCCGTTTAGTTTTTTTTTAGATGTGAAGAATGTCATTATCTACTCATGTAACCACTGCATTACAAACGTCAAAAAAGTTATCTGACTTTTCGGCTGCAGTACGAGGTAGTGCGATGTGCGATAGCTAAGGTTTTTGCTTCCTTAAATAAAAATTACATAAATTCCTCTGGATTTACTTCATTTCTTTGTTTTTATTGAAAACTCATATCAGCAGTTAACAAATTAAGGAGAAATGGTATGTCTTTATAAGTGAACAGTTTACCGATTTATTGTTTGTTTCAAACATTTTGAGCTGGTGTTTTTAACATTTTGGGGTTATGGAAGATTCCTCTCAATCAATAATTTTCCCTATTTTTGCTTTTAGTATAAGGTATTTGCACATTCTCGGGGAACATTCGCTTCCTTATCAACCCGATGCTATCTTCAGGGCCTGCAACATCAGGTATGTATATTTTCATTCAAAAAAATAAGATCGTACAAAAACTAGCTTTTTCAGAATTGGTACTCGTCCCGTAGGCCTGGATTCTTCTCGCAATTCATTGACAATATTAAAAATGAAATGGACAAAAACAAGGAAATGAAAGAAAATATCAAAAAGTTCCGTGAAGAAGCTCAGAAACTCGAACAGTCCGATGCACTACAGTCGGCTCGACAAAAATTCAACGCTGTCGAATCGGAAGCACAAAAAAGTTCAAACATACTTAAGGAACACCTTGGTACCATCAAAGAAAAAGTAAGCGATGTGATTGGGGAAGCTGGAAAAACAGATATCGCAAAAAAAGCTAGTCAACTTGGAGAAGAACTGTCGAAGTCCGCCAAAGGAGTCACGGATACAATATCGGAAAAAGGAGGCAAACTGGGCAAATCGGGCGCATTCCAAACAATATCGGACACAACGAAAATGATAAAACAAGAAATGGAAACACAGAGCATACAAGGGCGGGTCTATCGAAGTCCGGAGAAGTTAAGAAAACGTGTCGAAGTTGTCACGGCTTCAGATGACCGCATTGTAGAAGCAAACATGGATGCAACAGGTGTTGAATTACACAAAGATTCCAAGTTCTATCAATCGTGGGAAGATTTTAAGAACAACAATACTTACGTCAATAAAGTTCTCGATTGGAAAATGAAGTACGACGAGTCAGAAAACCCTATGATTCGTGCGTCTCGTCTTTTGACCGACAAAGTTTCAGATGTTATGGGCAATTTGTTTTCCAAAACAGAACTTTCCGAAACGCTCACCGAACTGTGCAAAATTGATCCCAATTTTGACCAAAAGCAATTTCTGCGCGACTGTGAAACCGATATTATCCCGAATATTCTTGAGGCGATGGTCCACGGCAATTTAGAAATTCTCAAAGATTGGTGCTTTGAAAGCACCTACAATATTATAGCCACACCTATTAATCAAGCAATGACAGCAGGTTTATACTTGGATTCCAAGATTCTTGACATTGAAAACATTGACTTAGTTATGGGCAAAGTCATGGAACAAGGACCCGTTCTTATTATAACTTTCCAGACACAACAAATAATGTGCGTGCGGGACAGAGTACATAAAAAAGTTGTTGAAGGTGATCCTGAAAAAGTGATGCGCGTGAACTACGTTTGGGTTTTATGTCGAGATCCAAATGAAATGAATCCAAAGGCAGCATGGCGATTGTTAGAACTCTCAGCCAATAGCCAAGAACAATTTGTGTAGAAATTTACAATTTGTTAATACATAATGTAATTGTTTTGATTTATTATTTTAATATAAAAACTACAAAATCATTTTAAAATATGTAAGGCTTGTGTACATAAAAAATACTGTATTTTAGAGTGAAACTACAATTAAATGCCGATGCAACTTTTTTTTTGTTATTAGTCCTTTTTTTATTTTAAATATGCTTTGAAAGCAAGGTCACAAAATAAGACATTTGAAATCTGGGATAGTTGGTAAATATAAAAATAAATACAATTAAGAAAGCGACATGAGAAAAAATACGATTTATACGATATCTCCGATTTTCTATCTTCCGACGATTCAATCGAAAAATAATTGTAGGTGCTGAAAATTCAAAAAATGTATGCAATGCTGCAACAAACTATCTGAGACGGGTTGCGTTTCGAGTTGTATTTTCCTTTCCAATTTGTTCCGACAAGATATTATTAGTGAAAACTGTTCTTCACAAAGTAAAAAAGGAAAGCAAATTCTAAAATTAATTTTAATAATATAGATAAATGAGTTGTGAAAAAAACGATGAGTAAGAAGTTTTTTGTTTGGTGTATTTGTGTTTTCTCTTTTTAGCAAAAAAAAAAAAAAAAACAACCAATCCCAATACACCAAGCTTGTTGACTTGAAGCGAAAAAACTCGACTAACGTTCTCTTAGCCTGAAATTTTAAGCTTATAAGAATATGAATATAAAAAATAAAATTTTGTTTGTACTAATCCAAGTAGTAGTTCTGTAGCAAAATTGCGTTTTTCCAATCGAAATTTTATTTTTTTAAATACAATAAAACTCTTACAGTAAACTTTTATAAAAACAATTATTTATTTTAATCAACGTTAACATAATCGATTGTTTTAGAAAAAATTTAACTTAAATTCTATTACTTTGACATAATTTCATAATGATAAAATTACATCGCTGATTCCGAGAGGAAACAAATGTATACGATTGTCTTAAAAAAACAATTTTGTTCTGTTTTGCGGTTTGATATTTGTATAAAAATCTATTTTAACTAGTCATAATTGTAAAATTTGATGAAAACTATTGTATTATATTATTAAAAATTATAAATAGAGCTGAATTACCTTTCGAAATCGAATATAAAGTGAAATTAAAAAAAAATTCAAAGATATCAAAAAATAATGAAAACACTAAAATCAACTGGTAATGAAAAAAACGTTCAACGCTTTTTTCGTTACACTTAAAAAAATAACACGAAATAAAAATTTTACAAAACAAAAAAATTAAAACTCAAATAGAATTCAATTCTGGTTAATAAATACGCTTTTTGAGCGTACAAATAGAAAACTTGTATTGCGAATGCGTTGTAAGCGCTATTGTTATGTAAGTTCTAGTCTATCATTTTAAGCCTTCATTTGGTGTTTGAAATAGCTACTTTTAGCTAAACGAAATGATTCTGCTTTGATAGCGTCTTCCATTGTGATAATAGGCTTCTGTGGGCAATATTTTACCGTGTGTGCGTTATCACCAGTTGCTTTGCAGATCGGACAGACGTAAGTTCGAAGTTTTGGACACAGTACCTTGTCGTGTATGTCACGGACATTATGGCTTTTAACTACAGCATGTGGTTGATTGTTGTTTTCACAGAAAACACAATGTCGAACTGGAGACTAGAAACAAGAAGCAAATTATTAGAAAAACTAAACCTTGCCCAAAAAATAACAACATAAATATAAAATATATAAAATGTAAATACATATAAATATAAATAACAAAGCTTTTAGACAATGCTACTTTTAAAATAATAGAAAATACAATACAAAATATACAAATTTGCATAATTATTTAAATTTATTAGCAATTGTTTTTTTAATTTTACAGTTTTTATGTACTAAATACTTGGTTTAAGTACTAATCCTTTTTTAAATTTTATGTTATTGCTTTGGTTTAAAAAACATTGATTTCGTAGGTGTGCATAGCAAAATTTTTAATAACAAAATGCGTGAGTTTAAGAATTCTACAATTTGAATTCGACTGTTATGAGTATCAATTTCATAATTTCTATCAACTATTTGATAATAATTTGGTATTATGGATATTAACTGGTAATTTTAGACCGATTGTGAATATGTGCTTATCAAGAGTTCATTGTGAATGAATTTTGTTCGACGTTGCCATTCGTTTTTATGTTACTTTTTAAAAATAAGTTCTTTTATTAAGGAACAGAAAAGTAAGCAACAGAAAGCAATTATAAATAATGGTTAATTTGATGGAAAATAAAGTTCTGGAGTTAAAAGAGGAATAATTATAGTAGTAAAAGCGAATCTTGCAAAGGGAAGCTATTGCAGTAGAACTAAATAAATCTACAACCGATTTTCATTGATTAAAGTAAAAATTAAAAGAAGTAATTGATTACATGATTATATAAGATGGTAATTTAAATCCATAAGGTTTAAGGAATTCCGTAATGCTCTGCGGACTTTTTTGCTGATTTACATTAACTTCATTGTAACTCCTTGAAAAAACAATTCTTTTGAAATCACAATTTCAAGGATTTGTGATGGATATGAAATTAAATGTGCATTTATTTTGTTTATATCCGTAATGCCATATCTATCAAAAAAAAATCATTCGCAATAATGATACAATCCAATAAAATTCACAGTCGAACAAAAATGTTAATAGTAATGAATACCAATTCATTTAATTTGTTGTATGACCAGTTGAAAAGATAAGAACAATTTCAATAAAAAGAAGTTTGCTTTGGGTTGGAATCGACTAAAAAGTGATATGAAATAAATGATAAACAAATTCGATCAAATCAGACTGTGCAAACTAGCTAAATAGCTGTTAAAAAATGGATTGCCACCTACTAATTATTCCCACTTTGGAACTACATACTAGATAATAACACAACACCCTTAAATTTACAATTTTAATTGGAATAATCAAATTCAACTATCAAAAATGCGACAATCACTTATAACATTACCCGACTCCAGCCCTGGTTTCATTTGGAAGAATATTACTGAATCAGATATTTTGGCTTCGTTAGCAGTGTTTAAAACGTTTTAAATTTCTTAAATAATTAACGTCTTAGCTTAGATTAGATACTCCGGCCTAGAGTTTAAAAGTGATATAAATTAAGTAAGAATTAGACAAATTTTATGAATGGAACGGGGTTGGACAAAGGATGTTGATGTAGTCACTCACTACGTAGTCGAAATTCAACTAGCTTTGTGAATGCAAAATGCACTAAAAAGCTAGTCAATCGTAAACTGTCATATTTATGACAGATGTGAGCATGAAATGAAAAACATTTGTGATTTGATTAACTTTTCTCTTTGATTTTAAAATAAAACAAATATATTTTGGAACAAGATAATGTCATAGGTATGCAAACTAATTTGATTTAAATCGTATTATAGTGACATGGAAAATTTAAATTGGATTTTTTTCTAACAGCTGAGAATGAAATGTCAAAACCATTGTCAACTAACCTTGAAGTCGAAACTTTTACAATACGTCGAAGGGGAAATTTCAACTAATTTCTTATTTGTCTTTGGCCAATGAAAATGAGTTGACTACGTAATGACTACATTAGTGAATGTGCCCAATGTTTTTAATCTTAAAAAAACTATACATCAAAAACATTATCCTTATATATATATATATTCCAATTCGATTACAAAAATACAAATATTAATTTTTTGTCGGACCAAGCTCATTTAAAAAAGTTATTGCTACAATTATTTACTTGAATTTTTTTTATTTATTTGAACATCAACAAAATAAAATTTTATTGATATTGAACTAAATCTTAAAAGGTGATTAGTTTTTTTTTCAGTAACTCTTAATATAATGTTTACCATTTGAAAAAAATAAGAAAAAGCATTTAGTAATTTTTTTTAAGGAACTTACATATCTTCCATTTTTTATATTATTGTAACGTTTTTTTGATTGCTTCCTATTGTATTCTGCGATACTTGAAGGTTTCGGTTTCCACACATTAGTTCTACCTTCAGAGTAATTTGTTAGTTCGTTATTACATCGTTGATATCTCAGCTCATCACAACTAAAGCCATTACAAGCAAACTCTTGCATTATTGCGTCGACTTGGTAGTCTGATGTTGTTGGCTCTAAAAAATTATAAGAATAAATTCACCATTATGTTTACTTTTAAGATTGAAATAATTTGGAAAAATGAATAATTCCAGTCTTTTTTTTTATTTTTATTTTTATTTTTATGGAATACTTGGAGTAATAAACAGATGTTTACATTTTAAAGAAGTTTATGTTGTTTGTAAAATAATGTTGCTGTGCAAAAATTGTTTCACGATCTACTTAATATTCTATCCGAAATCGTACAACAAATGTTCATTCAATTTCATCCAGAAAATTTTAATATAAATCTTGTTTTTTAATACCTTTGCAATTAAATCTCTATCAATTACAAGGAGTTAGGAAGATAAAGTTAATGGAATGAAGGAGTTTTTTGCACAAAGCGGAAACCTTATCAAAAATTGAACATGCGAGTTATTTTAAGTTTGTTCAAGACATTTAAATTAAATTTTATTTGTATTTTTTGAAGTTCTTAAATTAATTACTAAAAACCCTCAAACAATTACAAATGTTATACAAAGTTTTTAAATTGTATTTTTTGTGCATCTTCATTTTATGAATACAGAAAACACGCCTTTAAAGTAAGTTCAGAAACCAATAGTTTCTTGGTATTTGGATTTTCAAAGTATCAGTAAAAAAATTAAAAAGGTGCTTACAACAAGACCAAACACAAAACAAAATTACTTGAGTTGTATTAAAATATCATCTAATAAAAAAAAAGATTTAGAATTAAAAAAAAGTCGATTCTAATTATCTCACCTGTTTTATAAGCTGTTAACATGGCAAACATTTTAAGTGACCTCGAAATTTCATCTTCCTCTTTAATTGTACTTGAGTCTCCCAAGTACTGATCATGGTGAGAATTTACTCTATAAAATGGTCCAAAGTTTTCCTGAAAACATGGAAGCATGGCGTGATTTCATGAGTGTTTTAAACGGTAAATCAATATACACTAATTCACTCCAAGAATGTATAATATACATTTATACGATACATTTATACCGAAAAGAACAGTAATTTGTACTTACATTGTTATTATCCAAGTTATTTTTATACATGTCGTCAGGATACATAAAAGGAAACAAATAAATCAACGAAATAAAAAACACCAAATTAAGTGTTAAAAATTTGATTTTAGATTTGATTAAAAATAAGGCTATAGATATTTATAGTAATCTTATTTGTGTCTACTTTAATAAGTATATTCTAGGTACTTTTTGTTAATTGAAGCCTACGAGACCCGACAAAGCTTTGTGTTCAAAAAATACGTCCAATTAAAATTAAATCATGCCTTTTTAACTTCGAATTCAGATAAATTGACAACTATCGTAACGGTAAAAGGAAAACATTTTTTGTTGCATGTTTTTCGATGCCAGATCAGGTTTGTTCCATTTAGGCATTAAATTAAGAACCATAAACAGAGTTCCTTAATCCATGTATGCATCATGGAAGGGGTAAATTTAGCACACTTGGTAAATGAATGCTTGCCTTTCTAAGCAACTTTAAGTACATTAACTTAAGATAAGAGAGAACGGCCCACTCACTAGGTAATAAAAATATCCACAATTTAAAAACTTAAAGTTTTTCAGCATTGTTCGGCAGCGACTTCGAAAAACTTCTTGTAATGTTTCCTTTGAGAGAATTCGATAAGTGCTAAATTGTCGGAAATACATATAGGCTATGAAAATACATGAATGTTAACAAACCCTTTGTCAGGCGAGCATCTACATCTACATCTACATCTACATCTACATCTACATCTACATCTACATCTACATCTACATCTACATCTACATCTACATCTACATCTACATCTACATCTACATCTACATCTACATCTACATCTACATCTACATCTACATCTACATCTACATCTACAAATTTGAAAAAAAAAACAATTTTTGAATTTTGAAAAAAAAAATCTAAGTTGCTAGAAACTTAATCTCCCAGTATGTGTAAGGCCTAAGAGTATTATAAGCCATAAGCCGACGCCGTTGCAACCTAAAACAGAAAGGCAAAAAATGACATATAGAAATAGAAAACAAAGAACAAGCCCCCCTAAGAAGGGAATCAGAATGCATTAGAAAAAATAAATTGTACAAAAAATATAGAGACGGCCAAGAACAAAACAAAAAGTTCATTTCAAATTGATGTGAAAATAAGTTATTTCCAAAAAATTAAAAACCTCTTGACAAAAATAAAGTTAGAAAATAATATACATTATGTTTAATCGAAAAACAACCCAAGTGACTCACGCTGGACAAACTACATTTCAATTCACCTAAGAAGGAAAAAATAGAAGTCTTGTGGAGCACCAAGCAAAAAAAAAGAAAGTGATAAAACCTATAAAAAGTTCTCTCTCTCTAGGCAACAAGAGTACGTTTCCTTCCAATATCGGAGAATCCCACTTTAAACGTGGTATTCGAGCATCGTCAACATCGTTTCAGCTTGAACTACCCATTACAATGGTGCCTTCACCGAGTCCGAATTTTACCATGGATTGTTGGTTAAATGACCCTCCCGATATGGTACATGTAACATGCCTTCTTCCTAATGGAGTTTTCCTTATCCAGGAAGTATGTGCGACGGCAACAATTCGTGAAATAAAAATGGTGAGTCAGCGAATAGAAAACATGTATTAGAAAACCTCCCCGAACATAAAATTATATCTTTTAGGAACTATTAGCTGCTGCCAAGTCTTACCCACTCTATGAAATGCTCAAAGAACACTCAATGTATGCTCTACGAGGGATTACTAAGTTCAATACGGTGGAGAACTTCAAAGATTCTGGCCGCTTGTGCGATATACAACCGTATCTTTGTCTTTTAGAACTCGCTGAGTCAACAGAGTATTCCAGCGACCAAGAACTTTGCAATTTAATAAGCTATATGATTGGAAAGTCAGTGGATGACTTTCGAGCAATGAAGAGCCCCGAAGTGAGTGACTTTCGTTATAAGATGTCTTTGCTAAGTGAAGAGATCGAAAACGAAAGGTCCACTGTGTCATGGAGTGAAAAATTATTATATGAGCATCCACTAAGACTAGCCAGGACGCCTCGCATGCCAACAATTAAGGGTCGGTTGCGTAGCGATAGCTTCGTTGTATCTGTTAAACTGGAGAATGATGAAAGTATATTTAGTCTGCGAGCGAACGATACCGACACCCCAACAAAACTTATTGAAATGGCTCTTGCAAAGATGTCTAGGTCAATGGTCAAATTGAATGGTCAATCAACTTCATCATACATATTAAGGGTTGGTGGCAGAGACGAGTATTTGTTTGGCGAATTTCCTTTAATACAGTTCATCTATATTCAGGTGAGTTTTTGGCTCAATACTATAAACTATATTAAATTCAAATATTTGCGCTAAATTTAAAAAATAAAAATAAATTTCCTCCTTTCATATTATGTAGCCTGCTAAATCGCTTAATAATCTGAATTACAAATAGAACTTACAAAACTTGCCATACACAAATAAACTTATTTTTCCAAGCCAATTTTGATCCTTCAAATTATTATTATTATAAGCGAAATCAGTTACATTTTAAGCAATGAAACCAAGTAGCTCCAACGATTTTATGTGTTTTGTGATGTTACGCATAATGGTTCAATTTGGAAAATGCCCTAATAACAAATAATTTATATGGTTTACTTTCGCAATCGAAAAATAATATATATTTTTCTTTTAAATAATTTTAAAAGTCCCGTAAAATTGTTTTCTTTGCGTCATTTTTTTGGTACATGTTTAAAATTTCATTTTGATTCTTTGTCTTTATTGTTTATTTTTTTATTTTTGTTAAAAAAAACTTACTTACTAATTTTAATATCCTTCTTTTTTTTAGGAGAGTCTATCACGTGATGGTGTTCCATTAATTGTCCTTAAACCTATACACACACTACCAACATACATTAATCACAAACAACTCAGCATAGAATACAAACCGAAAACAACTGAGAACCTCAACTATAAAACAAGTACAATACGAAAACGTCAAAAATTCACTTCATCATGGGACATACAAGAGCCATTTCGCCTAGAATTGCATGGCATCGATAGCGTAAACTGTGATCTGAATCCCACGCCAGAAATAGGTGTTCATCTGGGTCTCTTTCACGGTGAAAGACGACTATGTGCTTTACAAAAATCTACAGAGCTTCCAGTAGATAACGATGGTAAAATTGTCTTCAACGAAGCAATAGCATTTGATATCTTTCTTCAAAATGTGCCTCGAAGTGCTCGACTATGCATTTCTATATATGCCAAGACTGTAAAATTGGGTGGATCTCGCTCAAAAAAGATAAGCACAAGCAAAGAAAACAAAGATAGCAAAGATAATAAAGATAACAAAGAGAGTGCTAAAGATAATAGAGAGTATCACACGAGTCCTTTAGCATGGGTAAATACTACTCTATTCGATTATAAGCATCAGCTTAAAACTGGTCAACTCACCCTTCACACGTGGACCAATGCAGATGATATACAATCGGATGAAATTTTTCACCCGTTGGGTACGGTAGAACCAAATCCTAGGAATGAAGACTGTGCTGTTGTGAAGTTAACTTTCCATAAGTAAATTAATAAGTTAAAAGAATTTGAGCAAAGCTTATTTAATATCAAACAATTTACTTTTCAGCTATAATTGCGAAAATGGAATTATTTATCCAGAAGAGGAAACTGTTCTTTTGCATGCTGAAAAATTAGCAGAGACAGAAAACCTGAATCGCTCCAAGTCACAAGATAAGAAAATCATCCAAAAGGTCTTAGCAAGTTACTTACGAAGTGACAAACTGGATGAAATGCACGATCAAGACCGAAATGACATATGGTCAAACAGGTGAATTTTATTAATTAAAAATTTAAAAATTTATTAAAAAATCAAAGTGGTCAACAACTTGAGCATAAGACTCTTACTCCAATTTTTAACCAATTGGTAGATATAAATTAAATACAAAAAATATTTATATATGTACATATATTGAGGAATATAACCTACATATGTACATAAATATAATATTTTATTTTATTGCCTATATCTTCTTAGATTGGATTGCCGTAATGAATGCCCGGAAGAGTTATCCATACTGCTACACTGCGTAAACTGGAACGAACGAAACGAAGTAGCTGAAATTTGGAGTCTTCTAAAAGACTGGCCAACTGTGTCTGTTGAGAGATCATTAGAACTTTTAGATTACGCCTATCCGGATCCAGCTGTACGAAACTTTTCAATTCGTTGTCTGCGGCAATTGAAGTAAGATTTAGTTTTTGACATTATTTTGTTTCAATTTAATAAAACTTTATGTTTTGTAGAGATGAGGAGTTACTTCTATATCTTTTACAATTAGTTCAAGCAATTAAACACGAATCCTATTTGGATTCTGATCTTGTGTGCTTTGTTTTGGAAAGAGCGTTACGCAATCAACGTATCGGGCATTACTTCTTTTGGCATTTACGCTCTGAAATGCAAACACCTTCGATGCAAGTTCGTTTTGGGCTCCTTCTTGAGGCTTACTTAAAAGGTTGTAAGTCACACGTGCCACTTTTGCATAAACAAGTTCAGTGCTTGGAAAAACTCAAGCAGGGTTCCGAGTCAGCAAAAAAGGGAAGCAAGGAAAAATCAAGGCACTCGTTGCAAACTTTTCTAGCTAACGACAGAATTGGTGCCGTATTTAAAGGATTTCAAAGTCCCCTGAATCCCAGCTTCCGATGCAAGGGAGTAAAGTCAGTAATAGAAGGATTTCTTAACGATTTATTAATTTTGATATTTTTAGACCGGATAAATGCAAAGTTATGGACTCAAAAATGAGACCCTTATGGGTTGTATTTGAGAATGCAGATATGCTATGTGATGATATTTATATTATATTCAAGAACGGTGATGATCTTAGACAAGACATGTTAACGCTTCAAATGCTTCGTGTCATGGATCAACTGTGGAAGAACGAAGGGTAAACACATATGTACTAAAAAATCTAAATGATTCTAAACCTAATTTTGTTCTTACGGTTTTAGTCTGGACTTTAGAATGAACATCTACAACTGCATAAGTATGGAACGACGTCTTGGAATGATCGAAGTTGTTCTCAATGCTGAAACTATTGCGAATATTCAAAAAGTCAAGGGAATGTTTTCAGCAACATCCCCATTTAAAAAGGGATCTTTGTTTAGTTGGCTTAAGGAGCACAACAACACCGAAGAAGAAATGAATAAAGCAGTCGAAGAATTTACTCTTAGTTGTGCGGGTTATTGTGTTGCAACATATGTTCTAGGAGTTGCCGATCGCCATTCTGATAATATAATGGTGAAAAAAAACGGGCAGGTAAATTGAGATCATATTCCAACTGATAAAATCTATCAAACTTAACCATTCTGCAATTTTTTTAATACATAGCTTTTTCATATCGACTTCGGCCACATACTTGGGCATTTCAAAGAAAAATTCGGTGTTAGGCGCGAAAGAGTTCCTTTTGTCTTGACGCATGACTTTGTTTATGTAATAAACAAAGGACGGACTGATAGGGAAGCCGAAGAGTTTCGGTATTTCCAAAAACTGTGTGAAGATGTAAGTATTTATATTATTTTGATTTTTATCTAAGATAATAATAATGCTAAAACAATTTAATGTACAGAAAAAAAATATAACAGAACAATCATAAGTATTACTACGTTTTACTTGTAGTTTTGATTGTTATTGGCGATTGTTTTATTTTTATATTTTATTAAGATTTGTCTAAAAAAGCATAATGAGTTTTTACTAATTTTTGTAGGCATTTCTCATCCTACGAGAGCACGGTTGTTTAATCCTTTCATTATTTTCAATGATGATATCGACTGGTTTACCCGAGTTATCCTCGGAAAAGGATCTTAATTATTTAAAAGAAACATTGGTATGATTCTTCAAAAAAAAAAAAAAAAATCTCGCTAAAAATGTATACTTATAGGTCCTGGAACTGACTAAAGAAAATGCACGTGAACACTTCCGCTCGAAATTTAGTGAAGCCTTGGCTAATTCGTGGAAAACTTCATTAAACTGGGCATCACACAACTTCTCAAAAAATAATAAACAATAAGCATGATATGATAAGATATAATGTAAAACAAAACAAATTTAAATGGATTAATTATATTACTACACACTTTTCCATATTCTTCATCTGCATCGTTTCTTAAGTTAATAAGCAATATACATTATTAAAAAAGAGCATGTTTATCTTAAAGTTCATTCTTGTTTAAGTGTTTTTTTTAAATTAATTTCAATTAAGCTACAAACAAATATAAAACAAAATTATAAATAAGCGCTCCAACTAGAATGAGGAACTTTACACTCACAAGCAACACACAACAAAGTCGAGTGTTCTTGCTTATTAGTAGGTTAAGAGTTTATCCTAATAATTTGAAAAAAAAAATATTTGCAAACTGCTACAAACATTAAATTAAAGAATGAGCCCTATTTTATTTCTAAAGCAAACGCTCGTCTCCTTCAAAATAAATTTGAGTATGAATCAATGAAGTCGTTTTCCACCAGTCACCTCTTCCCCGTGTGTAAGTTTAAGTACCAAGTAATAACCAAATTGCTATCGCAAAAAAATGATACTTACCTTCTAGTGAATACGACGAACGTTTCTGAATGATATCATATAGAGTTATCAGGCGTTTACAAATATGCTACCACATGTTTTCGGCTTCCATTTTTTTTCCAGTTTAAAAAAAAAACATTCTTGTGAAAAGCTTCAGAATTTTTAAAGAAGAAAGAAAGATTAACCCGTTTAAAAAACATTCTTGCGAAAAGCTTCAGTATTTTGAAAGACAAAAGAAAGAGTATCATAAAAAATCAATTTCAAACTTTATTGGATATAAAATAAAAACCAATTGGAAATTTCACTCTGGTTACCATTTTAAAAATTCTGTCTGTAAATTATTCAATCAAATTGCATTAAGAGCATTTTTTAAAATCAAAAATGCGACAACCAATTCTCAACTTAATAAACCCTTACATTTATTTTTCTAATCTCAACTCTGATTTCTTACTATTATAAATTAAGAATTTGTCCTGTAAATAGGTCTAACAGGTAAACTTAAACATTTTAAACTTTTTTAAGTAAGTAAAAATGTCACCAAAACTGTCCACATTGAAACTTTGACTTTTTGGAATTAAATTTTAACCTTTAATTCAAAAAAGTCAAAGTTTCTATTTAACATAGCTTTTACATTTTAACTCAAACTGTTTTTAAAACAGGTATATTTTTATAATTTACAAGAAATAATCTTATTCTTGAGGGGTAGAAGAAAATGTATAATTAACCCAATCTTCAATATCAAATTATGTACATATGTCGTGGCATTCCAGGTAAGTCTTAAGAAGATAGTTGACAATTTTATCAGAATCAACAATTCCATTACTGTTTATTGAGATTTTATTAAATAAACATTAAAATTAACAATTAAATAATGTACATATATACAAATATTTTCTAAACGAACAAACATTTACATAATACAAGGATATACATATGTACATTAAATAGAGGAGTTATTTTATAACAAGTAATAAGTATTTAATATTCCATCATTCCTACTTATTAAAACATTTGAATAAACTAAAATTTCAATTTTTAATATTCATGTACATCTTTTTGACACATTGTTGGTGTTTGTTCAAAGCGGTATCCAATTTTAAATTCCACTCACGACTACTTTGCTTAACACCATAAAAAGATTTATGTAATTTACATACCCGATTAGTACCATCACTATATCCTTTTGGGGGCTCCATAAACACATATATTTCCTCCGACAAATCCCCTTGTAAAAAAGATGTGACAGCATCCATTTGATCTATCTATTATGCATACCTGTTTTAGTTCACCATGCAATTGGAAAACATGTCAGGTTTTTGACAGAATCCGTTTGTCACCAGTCTTGCGTATTGACATATGTACATATGTATAACATTGGCTTCATCATCTTGTTTAGTTCAAAACATTCACCGAATTGTTAAAATATTCTTCTTCTTCATATTCCACACTCAGTCTATGTATATCAGTGATATCTTTTTATACATTACATTTTCGTCTTGAGCTTGAAGATCGGTTGAAGTATTTTTTATTTCTCTCACTGAATCTTTTTCATCGTTGTTGAGTAATGGTATACACAATTAATAACTTTTGCCTCTGTTTCGACAAAAACGACATCACAACTAGTTGGTCACAGTACCCAACCAAGTTAATTTTGACACCAGTCCAGATTTCTTGCGAAGTTTTGTCAAGATTAGAAGAATTTACTAACCTGTTGATCATGACGCGTCGTTACCGTATTAACAGCCTCAGCCTGATATGATTTATCCAGCTCAACATAAAGGATCATGTGTACATTTGGCGCGTTCAACAATGATTGTATTAAATCTTTAAGCGACTCCATGTTGCTCTGGGGTATAGGTATGCATTTGTGGTTTGATGTATACATAATACCAGAATTCTTGCAAAAGTATTCAAAATTTTGTCCAACATATTTAGTTCCATTGTCCGTTTGAATAACTTTTATTTTGCATCCTATTTGAGTTTTAACAATCTGTTAAAACTCCTTAAAAAAATTTAAAACTTTTGTTTTCGATTGCTAAAAATAAAGATAAACCTATCGCAAGAAATCATCAATAAACGTTAAATCGACTTGTTTTCCTAAGAACCACAAAGATCTGAATGAATAAGATTCAACATTCTCTTAGCTCTTGTGCCTGCGTGCTTTAAGTCCAATGTATGTACATATTTTCAATTTTTAAAAAGATCACAAGAAATGTGAACAGCAAGAAAAATTAAATCCAAATTCAAATTAGTAACGATCTCCTGGGCGTATAACCTATAGAGATTAAATCGTGTATCATATTTTTTTGGAAATCTTTAAAAGAGAAGTTGAAATTTTATATGGGACTTTTCACAATTTTCAAGGAGGGAAGCTATAAAAATCGGTACACAGACTTTTTGTTACGAACGAAATAAAAACAACACTAAATAGAAAAATACAACAATGAGGATATACGAGTATTCATTCAACTAGCTTATTCCCACCTGCTTAGCTGTGTGAATTTATGAAGAAAAAAATTGAAATTGAACCTACATATATAAAAATAATTTAAAATTGAATAGAGCCATAATAAGCTAAAGCGTTTAGAGGTTGAATAGAGCCTATTTTAGGAAATTATGTATAGTGACGAAATTTAATTCAAATTTTGTCCATAATTGAAATTAAGAAATTAAAAAGAATTAAAATGTCTTTACAATTATTTTCCTTTTTAAGATTATAATGATTTAAATCGACTCTGAGAAGGAGGAAAGTATACAAAAAAAAAAAAAAAGATTTAATCCAATGGGACTAAGCGATGGAGAATTTAAAAATAAATGTCAATTTTCGAAAGATATGAAAAAAAGAAGCTGGGTGCTTGCGACCCACCCATGATAACTTCCCATTATGCATACTTTCAAAACTTGGCATTCCTAATATTAATAGATTTACTTTTGATGTTAATTGATAACAATTTTATTTACAAAAAAATTAGCAGACTCAAAAAAATGTTCGAGATATTGTAGCGGAAAAACAATATTTACCAACTTTTTGTAGTTTTTTTATTTATCACAAATTTTTGTATAAGTTTTTTATTTATTTGTAAAAATTGTAGCATATATGTATTAATAATTATATTTTGTATAAATTTAAATGAGTTTGAAGTCAATATCGGTGCTCATTCAAAAAACATTTTTACCAACTTTTGGTAAATTTTTTTGTTATATTTTTATTTTTTGTAAAAAAAAAAACTGTCAAAATTTTACCAGATGTCAAGGACAGCATTTCTTATAGTAAAAAATTGTTCCGAAGAGATATAATTTTTCCTTCATTGTATATTTTCGCGCCAATTTTTTTTTTAATGTTTAGTTTTTTAAAAAAATAACGGTCATACCACACCTGTACAACATTACAATCTACACAATAAAATGTATTTGAAGTCAATAGCATTACCCGATCCTGAGATATTTACGACCAGTCCTTTATGTATCTTTTGAAGTTATAAACTATTGAACAAAATTTAATTCGAATCGATATTTAGATATCTTTGTATATTCATTCACGAGATACCGTTAACGAAAAAGGGTATCTCGAACGTACGAATCTACAAATGACGAATTTAGATTATAGGGACCATAAAACGCCCAGATTTATTAAAAATTCCAATAAAACATTGTGCACCACATAGGCAACTACATTCATCTGTTTAGCGGATTTTATTAAATAAGACTGTTACTCTATTAAATGACCTAATAGCGTACAGAATTGCCCCAAAAGTCGAGGTCATCAAAATTCTTTTGCAGTGTGACTTCGACAAGATTTAGAGATATTGTGATGACTGGTAGTTGAAAATCAACTTCCAGAAATCGGAAACTATTCTGTTTAGGATGCATTGTCTGGAGCCTCAAGGGGAACTGGAGAAATCTGGTGATCGTAGGACTAGACCGACAACCACTGGCGAATACAAGTGTATAGTAAAGTACCTTGGCATCTGGTTGGATCAGTACCTACTTATATTTCGAAATTTTTCCCCCCATATTCCTGGACTTTTAAGGAATTAGTTTTGTTGTTTTTGGTTTAAAGTAAATATATACATATAAAAGCAAGGCATCCCAGTCATGCTTAGGCGAAATTTTAGATTATGTAATGGGACGAGACTTCGTGTCACTACTATCTTAAACCGGGCGTAGGAAATGGTGAAATTTTAATGATCCCACGAATCCCAATAACTACTACAGATCTCCCGTTCTAGTTTAAAAGGCTACAATTTCTTCTTGCGTTAAGTTTAGCTATGACCATTATTAAAGCGCAAGGATAAAGATTGTATGTAGAAAGTTTGTCTGTATCCAGTGTCCACAATTTTTACATTCTATCCCCAAATGAAAAGATATATAAAATCGTCTACAGTAGCGTATTAAAATAATATTCTTATCCGAGCTCTCTTCTGTGTTGTGTTCTAAATCAGGAAAGGGGAACCGAGTTACCTCGAATTTACCTAAAAAACTAAGTTTAAAGCTAAATTAATTATAATGGGAATATATTTTCTAACACACAAAGTTGGACGACTTTATTGTAGGTACTTACTTATATATGGAACTGTCGATTCCGAAAAATACCTCGAAAATGCCTTTAATACTATCATTTGACCAAGAACGATCAACAAATGGAAATTTGGAAAATCGTGCGTTTTGTCACAGATTAAGTATCAAGATCTAGTGGAATCAATGCCAAAACTGATGTTAAAATATGTACCTATGCTCTTCATGTTGCAAAATTGCGTTTTTATGAATCGATTCACTTTTTTTTATTTATAAAGAATGGTTTGTTCGAATATATTTTTTTTTATATGGAAACCATCTACAGACAATTCTCTACAAAAGACAAAAAACCAAATTGAAATCGGTACAAGAATGCGCGATTAGGCGGCCACACACAGTGTAGTTGTAATTTTTCTAAATGTTGAAAAATTGCGTTTAAAGTTTTCTTGCCCTATATAGCCCTAAAATATGCCTACAGAATGGATTTCAAGAGTTTTAAGAGTAGCTGCCAATTCTATGAATTAGAATTAATATTATTACTGTTCACATATTGCACTTTTTCTTTTTTTAGCCTTTTCAAAAAAAAAAAAAAAAAAAAAATGCAATTACGTCCGTATTGCACCGGAGTATTAAATATCTGTTGTGTATTAAAATTGATAGCGTCTGGAAATATACTAATTAATGACTCATCTGCGATAGTATGATAGTTGATGGGCTCTAGGTCAACTGAAAGAAATATTTTTCATTACGTTTCGTTCACGTTCATGAATGTATATGGACATAATCAGTTTGAGAACAGTTTCAAAATGTGCGTACGTGCCGAAAATTCTTTTCTTAATCTCAATAAAATTTGAAGTGGAATTAACAATAATTAACAACACATTATAAACGGTTTAATGTTCAATACTTAATAATCTTAATTATTATCACTCAAGATATCTGAGATTGAAGCGATTAACTACGCTTAAGGTTTTTTAAAACATATTTACGAATAATCACGTACAAATGTTCCTAGAGGTATTTATTTATTTATATTACATATCGACATATGTAGGTATGTACAACAGAATGACGAATATTGTTTGTTTTTAATTGTTATGCCCTACATTTGTGATTTGATGAACTGTGGGCTGTAGGTCAATAAATTGTTGTTTAATTAGGTATATTTAATTGTTGAGTGACGTCTCAGATGTAGTCACACTGTTACGACAGCTTATATATAAGGAAAATATTATTTAATATAATAATTAGATAATGATTTTAAATTGATTCCATTTAGAGTTATTAGTTTTTTTTTATTGTTGCCCTTTTCTGAAATTTATAAATTTATAACAAATTTGCACTCTCGATGTCCCTAGAGTCTACATTTTTGTACCTTCAAGGTATGTAACTCCTTATTCGTCAACTGTATCTAAGCAACGAATAGAAATATCGACTTCAAATACATGTGTCTAATTTCTTTTAGTTGATGTGCTAAAATTAATTGAATTTGATAATTCCTTAAACATGACTAACATCTTTTCTTTCTGGTGTTCTTCTAGCTTGTTCTCGTGTGTACTTATCTCGTTATTTCAATAGAATTGTTATTCTTTTTTTGTTAATATAGTCTGATTTATTTTCTTCGTTAGAAAGAACAAATCACAACCTTATTAGTAATACAAATTTGTGCAAAAATGGCCTATTGGCCACACATGCCTTTAAGTAATCGGTTTAGCACTCTAGAAATAGTTGCGTGGGCTGATACTTTATCTAAAATTTATTTATTTATTTTTTTTTATCAATAACATATTTGAAATATAGTATTAATAAATGAGAGCACTAGCAGCATAAGGCTATCGGCTCCTTTATCTAAAAATAGGAAATCAAATTACACAAATATATGTACATAGATGTAGACGAATATCCCTCTATACCTTCCTTTTCAACAAGTACTAATGGTAACCCTAAATTCATAGTGGTTTCCTCGACAGACAGTGGAAACAAAATATTATCATTCAGTTTGTTCCTACCAAAAAAAAGCAATAGATAGTATCAGCACAGGATATGAATACATTTGTATAACCCAACAACGAAATGGCAACATTAGGTATGAACAAACATTTTTGACAATAATATTTCCTCTCTTCAATCAGGACTAGTTTGAGAGCATTTGCAACAACCCCAATTAAGAACATCCTCACTGGTACCGTCCCTCTGACAGCCAAAAAGAAAAAAAAGCTTCCTGTGGCTGTTCTAGTTTGTAAGTATGTAGTTCTTAAGTTATTTAAAGTACATAATTTTAAATAAATAAGTAGTTATAAGCAGTTTTATCTAATTTGAATTAGTTTTAATTTAGTTTTAATTAGTTTTATTTAGTATTATTTTTGTTTTACTTTAGCTTTATTTTATTTTAGTTTCATTGAGCTTTAAGTTAAAAATAAAAAACATTAAAACCGATAGTGAAACCATGTTTTTTGCAATTCTTCTTGGTGATAAAAAAGATATATTTATTTAGTTTTAAGTAGTTCTTAGTTTAACTAAGAGCGTCCGTATAGGGCCAGTAAGTTATTTGTAAGTTATTGATAGATTCGCTAGTTTTTAAGAATTTTTGTCAAGCTTCAAGTAGTTTTAAGATTGAATAAAAATGAAAATGAATTTTCAAAAAAAAGTCCTACTGACAGCCCGACAAGCACAAAAAATCTGTCAGTCATACAAACCGCCAATAATACTCCCTAAAAAAAATAGCAAAATGCCCCTACACCATGTTCGTTGCTCTTAACCTTTCTCGTGAAATTGGTATACCTTCAACGATGAAAAAAACAGTACAAGTATAGAAACTTTTATATGTATAACTATTTCAAGAAATAATTGAAGTATACAAAACAAAATCATTTAAAATCCTCTACACTGAGTACTGACTGGTCTAGTGGTATTAATCTAAAAATGGTACTGGGCTGGCCGTTTTTTCTAAAGATGGGGATGTCCTAGTCTCAATGAGACTAGAAAATTACTTTTCTTTATTCTCTACGAAGACACAAGCCATATCCTCATAGCCACAGAAATAGCAATCTCTAAAAATAAAAATGTAGTGACAAATGTAACTAGAGAATTAAGTATAAGCTTAATGCGACCACCTAAAAGTGATTACTCTACTCGTCGTTTAACCCAATTGCCGAAACCATCTGAGTTCCAACAAAATTAACAACTAGAATCTGCAAATGCTTTCTAGACGCCTCCGACTAGGACACACCCAAATCACGTATAGCCATCTCCTCAAAAACGACGAAAATCCTCCACATTGCCACCTCTCCAGTCATAATTTGACACATCTTATTTCTGATTGTTTCAAACTAAACGACCAACATACATTATGTATGTAAATCACTTTTCAACAAAAAACCAATCGACTTTCTGTTAACAACATGTATTGAAAATATAAAAAATGTATACAAAATGCTAAATATTGAATGTAATATGTAATATGTATAACAAACAATAATTTTTTGGGTTAACGCGGGACTGTCGGAGCTCAATGTTTCTTAAATGTTTTAAATTTTTATCACGAAAAGTTCCAAAAATCAAGATTTTATGTAAAAGATAAAATTTGAAGATCATGTGTTGCACACACATCTGTTTTTATAAATAATAATACTTGTTACTTTTGTAAAATGAAAATTTATCGTAGTACGATACGTCTCTATTATGTATTATACATAATTATATTGAATTTTAAATAAATATTATTCTAATTGTTATATTCAGAGCAAACAGACGAGTTTAAATACATATACAATTCAAATTATTATAAAACAATTTCAAGGATTATTACAATGTGGTTTTCTCTAAAATACACTAAGGTCTTTTATTAAAAAGCAAGGGTTTAAGAGCTATAGGCATAAAATATTTCAACACCTACCTATTCCTATTACTACATGTGACTCACTTTTGAATAGATATTACATCCCTGCACATTATTCAAATTGTGCTTAACTGGTTGGGGGAAACGTTTAATTTGATAAGCCATTGACATCCCAAATGAGTAGCGGTAGAAATAGAAATCCAAACTCCTTCACACCATACACTGGACTTATAAAAATATATTTTTTTTTATTATTTTGTAACTTTTATTAAATCAATATTTACAATTTAAATGTATCTATATTATGTATACTCATATTCTTATCTTATTTGTATTTTTATAACTCAATTTTCTGTTTAATTAATTCTGTTTATTACATTAATTGTATTAGACCTATTATAATGCAACCTTACAAACTTTGCTGGTATCATATTTTTAACAACAAGAAATTATCAGTCACTTCAGAATAGTTTTGTATTTTTCATACTCTGCAAAATATTCCGCATTTTGCTCAACGGCAGTTTTCCACTTCAATGTCAATTCTTGATAGCTCATTCCAGTACCACCAAGATCTTTCGGCAGTTTAACTTTTGATTCGGAAGATCCTTTGCGCACAACAATACGCGATCGCATTTTGGTAGTCATAAAGAGTCTATGGGAAAAAAAAATATTCACAATTAAGTTTTTCTTAAACATTAGAAATGACTTTTACCTAAATGTGTTAAGTACGAAATTAACATGGGTCGGGGCATTAACAAACTCTAGCATTTTAGGTTTGCATGGATAAACCTGCCAGCTATCCACAGATCGCTTTATTAATTTTGGTGTCAGTTGTAAAGCGTGACCGAGCTCCACACCAACCATATCGAAAATGGCTACAATTCCATTACGAGAAATGTCTGGTTCCGATCTCAGTACTAAATCTAATATCATTTTGCTGACCTTTAAACAAAATAAAACTTAAAAAATGAGAGGATGAAAAAGGTATGTCAAGCTGAGTAGCTTACTTTAAATACATTATTTTGAGAATGAACTCTGGGATTATGTGCTGATGTTCGTATTATGACAACCTGTCGGCTGAGTTCATCTTTTTCTTCGAGAGGCAAAAAAACTCCAATCTTGAGAAGATCTTGAATTTCTGGTAAAAACGGATCTCGATTAGCGAACCACTCAGTTCGTTCGGCTCGCATTATGTAGAAACTGCAAAAAAATGTTTGTCAATTTATAATTGTTTCTTTTATTAAATCCATTTTTTAAAAACATAGAATAATAAAATATTTCTCGGAATGACGAAAAAATATTGTGAAGATAATTTTAGTCCTTAAAAACATCGAAGAGTGTCCTACAAAAAAGTTATACAAAATGTAAGAATGTTTCATCATTGATTTAGAAAACATACATATTTACATACATATGTAGGTACAGAAAATTTAAATTAACTTTTTTTCTTTTTTGACCCAGAAGAAGGCTGTCCATATCATCTGTTCATCTAAATCACAAAAGTTAAGTACTTGAAGGGCGTCGGAGCTCCCCCAAAATGAAAATTTTAAATTAACATTTTTGGTTTTTATATATTCCAAATAACACTCATTATTTTAATTCCAATCATCTTTATTGTTCTTTCATATCATTTTTGGTAGTTTTTAATATTTATCTCTTAACATTCATACGTCCTATAGCTATGGGACCGGTTGTGGCGTGTGGTCCATCAGAAACTCGGTTCAAAAAAAAAATACTCTCCAAATTTTACTATTGACACCTGACCTCGATGAAATATGACTGCAATAACACGAATATTTGTGTGGACTATTTTTTACAAAAAGAATTAAAACAAAGTTGACCACATTTAATTTAAAAATAGGATTTTCAATTTTTTTGTGATGAGATTTTATTTTTTGGAACAAGTGTCCTCATTGCAAAAACTTTAAAAATAATCGTTTTCGTTGTTCTTTTCGTGATTTGATTCTTTGCTTTTTACAAATATCTATTTCTGACAAAAAAAAACTTATTAGTTTCTACAACCGACCATCAGAATTAAGAAAAATGTTTCCATTATTGCAATTTTTTATAGTTATAACCGGCCGCGGTCTCTATCTCTTTTCTCTACAAACCTATATTTAATCTTTTGTGGTTGAAATTTGGTGTAAGTAATGCTCAGTGGTTTGATTGGGTAATAATTGACTATGGTTGGTATGTCAATAGTGTTGGTTTAAGTGTCATAGTTAGGAGTTGGAAATAGTTGAAGTTATTTCCGATATGGATATGGTTGATTTGTCAAACAAACACATTTTATTTTGATTTCAAGAATTAAGTATATTTTTTATTTTTTTAAAATGGAAATGGAAGGGAAAATGTTTGTTGCATTGCACACCCCGAAAAACAAAACATAAAAGTACATATTCCATTTTTCTTCCGGGCATTCACGATACAAAATATGCAACTGCGCAAAATGATTTACAAACCTGAGCAAAATATCAAAATGATTTTGATTTTTTTCGAAGTAAACTGCACAAACCATACAAACAACCCTATTCACAATATAACTCTGTAACCGTAAGTTCCTATTTACTTCCTAGTTCAAAACTATTTTAAAAACAGTTTTCAACTTTTAAATTTAGATAGATAGATACAAAAAATTATAATACGCAGCTTGCTCAGAGATGTGATATTTAAAATATATCTTACAACTGAAAAATTTTAATACAATTTAAACTTTTAAATTTAAACGAAAATCTTCAGATTGTTAATTTTGGACCCCCCGAAATTTTTTCTGGATCCGCCCATGCTTAAAGATCTTCACTACGATAACGAACTCCCATCTGGTCTAATCCTGAACAACCTGGAAATAAACGTCCTTTTATTACGTGGATGACATAGTTCCCCTCTCTAATAGCCCAAATACCCTCTGTAAACAATTATCGACAGCTTTAGGGTAATTCCAGGGCAAAGAGGTCACAAAACATGAAAACAAAACAAATAATTCTAAGTTTTTTCGTTATGTACGTTAGACGGTAAGTAAGACTCGAACATATTAAATTAAAAAAATCTTTTAAAAATACAAAATTTAATTATGTTGCTAAATTAGTTTTTTAATCTTTTACTTGTAACGTGAGTTACAATTCATTCTTTTTACATTATTTCAGTTATATTTAATCCAAATTTGTTAAATTTTATTTTTCTATGACGTTTTAGTTTCTGAACAACGTAATACGTATGTATGTATGTAATTTTTAATAAATTTTTATGACTCTGTTATTGTGCCCACAATGTTACCGTAACTCATGTTACACGGTTGAGACATGATGAGTTACTTTTATTTATTTGAAATATAAAGTTGTTGATATCCATCCGATTTGTCAAATTAAAATATTTGACAAATCTGGATTTTTCAAGATACCTAAAACTACTTCAAAAATTTATTTACTGCATAGAAAAACGTTTTGCACAGCTCGTAAAATTTTCGAAAATTGAATTGTTAGTTTTTCTTTAAAAAAATAAAAACTACACGAAAAATTCTACTAAAAAGTTCTCAAAAATTGTTCTTCCCCGGCATATCTTGACAATGAGAAATGATATTGACTTCAAAAATGGTACAGTTTTGACATATATCGAATTGTTGGTTTTTTTAACTTTAAAAAACGCCAAGTTTTCAAAGATAAAATGAGAAGTTATCAATGTAGGTTACAACCACTCTCTTTTTTACAAATAAAATGTTGTTTTTTTTTATTTGTTTCATGTTTCATAAGCGGATGTAACAGGAGTTACCAATTTTGTGTAACATGAGTTAACACGAAAATTCCGTTTTTTTTTGTTGAACTAATATTTTTTTTTACTTTTTTTTTATTTTTTATGTGAATAAAACATAAAATTTAAATTTACCTTATTTTCAGAAAATGTTTAAATTAGATTATGTTCTTAAAAAGGATTGCGAAATTTTGTAACGTGAGTTACCAGTCTAACTTTGAGTTCTTATTAATAAAAGTTACTAACAGGTAGAACAAAAAATTTGATATCAAATGAAAGATAACAAAATCTCAAAAAAATAAGTTATGACCTATACTTTTTAAACATCATTTTAATCCCTAATTGATTACCTTTAATTTGATATAAAATAATGTTATCAAACACCGCGTACAACACACTTCATAAAAAATGCTTATTATAAAAAACATCGTGTTTTAAGTTTACTGCACATTTCCCTTGTCTGCGACCGACCGTTGGCACAGTGAATTGATAATTTTGTATTGCCTTGCAAGTAAATACCAACGTCATATCTTGAAATCACCAAAACCAAATTTCAATTTCTGAATCTAAACAAAAAATACGATTTTAACTTTTAAAATAAGATATATTTTTTATATGCATACATATGTACATACATAAAGGCTGATAAAAGGAAACATTTTTAAAAACTAAGATAAAGGCTAAAATAATAAATTATTTTTGTGATGTCAAGAAAAATAGCATTACCAAATATTGTTCGTTTGTCGATAGATAGATTGTGTTTTAGTCTTTAATCTAGATATATACATATGTATATTGTACATAGACATACATACATATGAGCATGCATTTATGGGCATTTGTGTGTGTACCTATACGAGAATATTTATTTTCATAAAAAGTCAACGCATAATTCGCTAATGTATATCCCAAACCGCATTAAAAGTTAAAAAAAAGGTGATTCCGTAACTCGAAGCCACGCAATTCAAGATAAAGTTTGACGGCTTTGAGTGCATATTATACTAACGTGCCATTTTAACTTTCAATTAACACACCAACTACAAAACTGAAAAGTAAACGTATTCTTTACATTTCAATCACAGTTAGAAGATTTCTCAAATGTACTTAACTATATGATTTTTTTGCTTGAACCTAATTGATGATTTAAGTATACTAAGCTGTATACAGCTATATAAAACTGCAATCAAAACAGATATTGGATATCTGGGATGAAATCAGCTAAAGTGATTTGCGATTAATAAATTTCATGATTACAAGTGATAGGCAAATAACTAACACAAAAAAAAATCGATGGTCACCATACACTTACAAAAACAATACCAAATTTTTTCGGTTTTCATTTTTTTCGAGCAATCAAACCTTCTTGTCACCCGAAAAGCTTCCGACTTAATAAAAAAAAAGTTGAAACTTCATCAGAAAAACTTGGTATTTCTATTTCTTACCTACTGCAACCAGTTGAAAATTTTACTATGGTAACCATTATTTTGACAATTTTTTTAAGAAAATTGTTAAACCAAATTGAATTGGGTTGAATTAACTTACGCCATGGATAACTAAGTAATTATTAAGTTTGTATATCAAAAATGTGACAATCACTTATCATTATTTTTGTCACCTTAGTCGATTTCACCCCTAGGACTTAAAGGAAATTTGAATATAAGTCCAGAAGAATAAATGCTTTAAA
Organism: Scaeva pyrastri; assembly: GCA_905146935.1. NCBI lineage: Eukaryota > Metazoa > Arthropoda > Insecta > Diptera > Syrphidae > Scaeva > Scaeva pyrastri. The sequence continues at coordinate 89,667,540 of LR989927.1, forward strand.
TGAATCAAATCCAAGTGGTCAAACTAGCCTCTGGATCTAGCAGGATCAGTTTGGTTAAAATATTTCAAAAAGTAATGATATCAGTAAAGGCGTGTTAAAATGTTTTTTAACACTACACACGTCACACGTGTGGCAATGCAAATACAAAATACAAAACATTGGTATGGCACATGTTAGTAAACGGGAGCACACCTTCTTCGCCGATTATCATGTGTATCATTACAACCGGTTCATTCTCAGAGATTTGTGCGGTCAAATTTAACATGTGGACGAAAGTGTTTTTTTTTTTTTTGTTACGTAAATATCAAGAATAGATTTTTCCGAATTTCGCAAAAATTTACGACATCAAAACAATATCGGCCAGCCTCCCACACAAATTTTTTGAACCAACATTATTATATTTTTATTATCAATCTCTTAAACTTTCCCCTCATTGCGAAAGTTCCTTTAGATTAAAAGGATTCGATATAGGTAAGATTTTTAATCACCGCCAAAATGTAAAAACAAACTGATTATGTAAGTTTGTGCTTCCAAAGATTGTCACATCAGTCTTGCAGAGTTAAAAAAATTAATCTGATAGGTTTTTGAATACCTGCATGCATATGTATGTACAATGTACATACATATATAGACGTTTCATTATTCAGAAAGGCTTGGATAATATTTAAATAAGTTAAGAAAAGTTAACAATACAAACAAAAATTCTTAAAACGTTTAACGGTCCTTAAATTTTGGGTTGTGGCACTTACCTTTTAATTTTTTTCTTTGTTTTTTCGAGGTCGTATTTACAGCTTCGTAAAAAAAATGTCAAATGATTTTCATCTCGACAAGCGTTCACATTTGGATTTTCGTCTAACCATTTATAAATATACTCCAAGGAACTGTCTCTTTGTGGACTTTCAGTTGTCCTTAATTTACTGTTATTTTTAGGAGGTGGAAACATTGAAACAAAATTGTAAAATCCACAATTTTAAATATGAAATTAAGCTTTGTTATTTAAACTTTTTTGACAACGCACTGATTCTTTATTCCTTGGCCGTAGAATGTAAAATGAAGAAAGAAACTGGGTAATTACAAAGTATTTAATTATTCATTTGAGGTTGTTTTCAATTAATTTTACTGTAGGTATGGGGAAGCGATAAATATAATCGGCTCTGTTAAGCGATAACCCAGGAGCGGCTTATCCCACCAATCAACTCTACTTAAGGTGTATAGGTATTTCAATAGATAAAATACTAACGATGTTATGGCAAAGCTGCACTACAATAGGTAGTTTAGTTCTTTTACTTTTAATTGGATTAAAAAAGTTAAGCACTTAACGAAAGAGGAGGTAGATGCGGAGAGCTATATAAACTCTGTGATTATAAAACTTTTGTCACATCCGTTGTTTAGTCAAGCATAACGTTGTTGTTTGAACTTGAACCCAAACTGCAAACATAGGCACTTTCTTAGCAAGTTTAACTAATACCGCCTAAGTTGGGATTTATTCACTGTAAACATTGTTTTGTGGTTTCCCCCGCAAATGTTTTTAACTAGCCACTTAAGCTGTCGGTTCGGTTGACATTTTGACGTGGTTCAAAAGAAAGAGGATTAGCTTGTAACACGATATACGGCCGGATAACTACACTAAGAAACATCACAAGTCATATGAACTGGAAAGTAATGCGATGCAGTCAATTGCAGCAATCTTATTTTATAATTAAATGTCAAAAGGCATGAATATGCATAAGTATTGTTTACAAAAACAAAATCATACTTAATGATTTCTCACAAAGGAAAAAATAGATCAAAAGAACAAAACAAATCCAAAACCTTATCTGACCAAAATAAACGATTTAATGTGGATGAAGCAAACACTTGTGTGTTCACTGACAAGTGACGACGTCAACCCTAAATGGGGCCAAATCGAATTTGTGTGTGTGGTTTGGTTAGTGGAGTAGGTAGGTACTCGTACTCCTACTCGTTCATAACTCGTACTTGTGGCGTTGATTATTTCTCTTTAGTTTGTGTTCTCTCTTTATTTCAACGATTAAGATCTTTTCATTTGTATTAAGATGTGTTCAAGAGTCCATACGAATCAACTCCATTTTTATTACCCATAGGTAACAAGTTTGTCGATGTTTAAATTGTCTAAAATCTAAAATTACAGTTTACGAAAATCACAACCGTTATGCTCATTTCATAAATAAATTTACAAATAATATCCACACTCGTATGTATTATAAATAAATATAAATTATTATTATCTAATAAATAAATAAAAACACAAAAACATAAATAGGTATGTCCCCATCACACATTTCATGTGGTCAGTCACACACACATTTTGAAAGTTAAATAATTTGCGATGATTTGATAGTTCAAGGAAAACGGCCTGATTATTAAAGTCCAAAATATTTGGTTGTGAGACTTTATTTTCACGTACCTAATCGTTTTCTGAAGTCTGAAGTGTGGTGTGGTAGCTACCCAGACGAAACGGAAGCTTTTAATTTTCTTTAATACATACATACATAGGTACATACATGTGAGTATGGGTAACAGCGATGCCACTTTGCTGCAATAGCAGTAGATCTGCTGCACTTTTCGCAAAAAATAAATCTGCTGCCACTAAATCAAATCTACTGCACTTTTTTGTTTTATAAACCTTCTTTAGTCCCGGCCTACATTGAACGATTTTTCCAGTGCCGACAAAAATTTGTTGTTGTAATCGTGTGCGATTGAGAGGTACAGAAGACATGTTGTAAATTTTTGTCGGCACTGGAAAAATCGGAAAAAATATTTGTCGAACTTTGCGAGCATATGTTGATTTTGTGTTCACTTTCCCATAGTAGTGCAGCTGCAGAGCGAAAGTTTTCGATTGTAAGCCAAGTTAAAAATAAACTACGAAAAAAACTTAACGTAAATACTCTTGAAAATTTAATTTTTTGTAAGGAAATGAATAATGTCAGCAACTGTTTCTGGACACCCTCAGACCTCCTGATGGGCTCTTAGAGTATTTTGAATTTTTGGATCTTCTGTGATAAATTCGTGAACGAATTAAATTTTTCAGTTCCCAACAAAATTTAATTCGTTCGCGAACACAAATTTTATTTTTAAGGAAATTCGCGATCGAATTAAAAATTAAATTCCCGGTTTGGTTTTTCGATCGCGAACGAATTAAATTTTATCGTTCTCCGAACCCTGGTATTTTCAATATTTTAATTTTACTGATGGAAAATTTATAAAAAAAAATGTATTTGTTTAAGACTTTAAGGATTAAGCTTTATTACCTACACATTTACAAATAAATGTATTTAAATAGATTTAAGCTGTTTATGTTTTATATGTAATAAAAAATCTACTGCGGAAAGATCCAATCTACTGCATTTTTTTAAATGATCTACTGCACAACTCTTTTTTTAAAGTGGCAACGCTGATGGGTAATATAATTTAAATATTTTGTTATAAATATGGGTAAATAAATTTGGAGTTTTGTAACAAGAAACAACTTTCCGCTAGCCGTTTGCATAGACGCCTTTCAAATACAAAACCAGAAAGTTTTGTTTTGTATAAGTGTTGTGCATGTGCTTGTGCCACAACATTGTGAAAAAGAATAATTTTATCCGAAAAACAACAACTTTGAAAACCACATCACTCATTTTAGAACCAGTGGTTTTAAATACATTCATAGCTGTTCAAATGCTGCCAACTTTAAGGAAAACATTTTCAGGTTTATCAATACTAAAAAATTAATGTCAAAAGCGCAGTTCACGTAATTTGTTTTTTGTTACAAATGACTGCGTCGAGTACTTTCAAGTGGTAACAAGGGCACGAGTTAATGCCCGTAATGACCATTTTTGAAAATTAAAAAATGGAAAACAAATTTTGTATTATAAGCATAAATAATTTAAGCAATTTAGGTACTATTTAAAATAAATCAAAAAGATTCGTAAAACAGAATTAAGATTTGACTATAGACTATAGGACAAGAAATGAAAGAAGAGAAATTGATAAACTAGCACCAATTAGAGAACTTTTCGAAATTTGATTAACTTTCAAAATAATTTTATTCCGAGTGAATATCTAACAGTTGACGAACAATTGCTAGCCTTTAGAGGCCGATGTGCATTTAGCAAGACAGCAAAATATGGTATAAAAACTTTTGCGTTGGTTGACGCCAAAACTTTTTATACTTTAAATTTTGACCCATATGTTGGCACCCAACCTGACAGGCCTTTCAAATTCAAAAACAATGGTGAAGATGTCACACTAAGAATGGTACAACCCGTTGAAGGAACAAAAATAAACATTACAGGAGATAACTGGAACCATTCGGAAAATAGACGTGAGGTTCCTTCCGAGTTTTTACCAAAAAAGAATAGAGAGGAATACTCGTCAATTTTTGGATTTCAAGAGGGCTGCACTATTGTATCCTACTGCCAAAAAAAAAATCGCTGTGTTATATTGTTGTCTTCAATGCATAACGACAATGCGATCGACCCAAATACTGGACCCCAAAAGAAGGCAGAGATAATAACAGATTATCAGCCTTATTACGGTTGTCAAAGATCAATTAATTGACAATTGAAATATTTTGTCAATCAATTGATACATCGGTATTATGAACCCGAGTTGATCATTTTTTGATCCATTGTGAACAAAGATCAAAAATCTATTGTGAATAGTGCCTATTTACTTCAGACAGCTGCAAATTTTTGTATGTTTGGGATGGATTGTTGCCTTTTCGTTGGCTTCAACTTGTCGTTGATATCTAAAAATACATTAAGGAAGGCTTCTTTCGAAAGTCTAAAGTTTTGAATGAATCTAGAAGACAGCCAAATTAGTTTTTGTAATGTAATTAAAAAAGATCTTTTATCTACATACATATGTTCAGCCAAATTCATGCTTTACATCGCGTAATTTTCTTCGAATCTTTGCTTGCTCCAAAGTATTTTCTTCTTCAATTTCATTTTCTCCGAAAAATAGTTCTATAGTAGACATGCTTTTGGCTTTCGCGATCAGTAAAATATTTTATCAACAAGGAATTTGTGATTGACTGAAAATTTGATAATCAACAAAAATTTTGACAACCAAAATACCAAGACTGTCAATTTAAATCATTCACAATAGATCTAATTTCTGAAGAGCGTTCACAGTTTATCAAAAATTTTGATTTTTGACAACGATAATACCTATTTATTAATTTTATTGATAAATATCAAATATCGTATTGATTTTTGACAACCGTAATAAGGGTGTACCATACAAAAATTGGTGTTGATATGGTTGATCAGCTATGCCAAAACTATGATGTAGCCAGGAATACTCGCCGATGGCCAATGGTTATATTCCATGCTTAACATTTCTGGCATAAATGCGCTCTGTGTATATAAGGCAAACAATTCGGAGAAGGTTACTCAACGAAGCAATTACATAGAACAGTTTGCCTGGGAACTGATTCGGCCTCAAATTGCAGTCAGGGCAACAATTCAGCAATTGCCAAAGGTAATACGCCAGAGAGCTCTTGTGCTTTTAGGGATCGACACAGTAATTCCACCTTCCATCCCTGCCACTTCAGGAAGCTACGTTGGACGTTGTGCAATTTGTCCACGAAAAAAAAAATTAAGTCCTCTAGGGTGAAGTGCGCAACATGTGGCAAATTTAGTTGTAAGGACCACTTGAAAAGTTTATGCACTGATTGTGATATTTAATGCATATTTATATAGTATATATGTATATACATATTTTTTTTAACTTATAAATGAATTTGTTTGTTTATGTTTATTGTTCTGTTTTTTTTTTTTAACTTATAAATGAATTTATTTTTTTATGTTTATTGTACTTCTCTTTGTTTGTTACTTGTGAAATAAGAAAAAATGTGATACAAACAAATAAGATTTTTAAAGTCTTATATCTTTTTTGTTTTTAGAATAAGGTTTTTTTAATTTACCACTTTAATTGGTTATTAATTTAATGTAAACGAAGTTTTTTTTGTTATAAACTTTTTTAAATAAAAAAAGATAACGAAAAATCCTAAAAATGTGAGTTATTCTGGTTTACAATTTTTTTTCCCAGTGTATCAATAACTGCTTAACTAAAAGTGGTGAATATGCAAAATAATAAATGTTCTTCTATAATCTGATCACGATTTGGATACTAAAAACGCTTTAACAAATACCACGCGCTTCTTCGTGTTACTTTTACCCACGCGCCCACTGGAGGGTTAAGCTGAAAAAAAAACACAAGGCGCATTAACACAACATAATAGACAATACTTAACATTCCATTTTGTTCTCAAAAGCCTTAAAACAGAAATCTCTTTGATAAAAGCTCTTGGGTACTGCTTTCAGTTGTAATGGATTTTTTGTTCATCTCAAAAAACGAGAATAGAAACGATCAAACGATCAGTATGCTTATGCTTTAAGCATGTGAACTGAAAGGTCGTGATCGTGATATGAGTACGACATTTTTCAAGGTATACAGCATAAGTCAGCTGAGTGCTTAGTTTTATATGGGGTATTTTCCTTAAATTCACCCACCAGACGAAACTTCTATGAAAAAGCCTAACCCATAAGGCCTGTACTTCATATAAAAATTCAACAAAGTATAGCAACTGTTACCCCAGTTCAAGAATTGAAATTAAATGATAAGATATTAAGGACTGAATTCTGTAGCACACTATTGCTGAGGGAATAAACCGAACACATTTACTACCACCCGGTTTACTAATAGTTTGAAATAAAAATAAAAACAAAATACAAATTTCGAGTTAGAAAAATAATTTTTTGAAAACTATTTACAATCCCAACTTAACTTAAAATGAGAATTAAAGAAGAAATTTCTGACTTTGCAAAAAGGTATAACATGGCATTGTAAGTCTTACTGTTATTTTAAAATAACGTTAATAATGTTAATAAACAAAAATTCTTACAATAATGCATTTCAAAAGGTTGAAAAATCCTATAGGCAATTATTATCAAAATCTGAAATTGTGAATTACAAAATTGAAAATAAGAAAACTTTTTACCTTACACTATTAAAGTCCTTAAAGATTTGTATATTGCATGTAATTAAGTATTACTTAATCAGTCATTAAGTAATTAATTGGCAAATTAACGTTTAATATTTTATTTACATTGCATATAATAACTATTTTCTTTGATAAATTGGAAGTATATTTAAAACTCAACTTATTTCTAGATTTCATCGGTTTTTATGGTGGACAGTTTTTGTGCTTAAGCAAACTTGTCGCTATTTTTTACATCGAAGTTTTTTTATGACATTTCTCTCCCATTTGAAAATCTGTCGAATTCCTTTTTTTCCATACACCTTAACTGCTGCCGATCTATCGAATTTTATCCTTCTGCAATTGTCGAAAAGGGTAGATGTCACGCCCTGTAAATGAAAGATCTGAAGATTTCAATGTTTTCCTAGTTTCGCTCTACAACATTCCATCATTTTGCAAGAATATGAAGTGCCTATTAAATTATTAGCAATTTATGTATGTATATATAAAGTGGGCAAATACAAAACCAATAATAGCAAATTATTTTCCTGTTTCTACAACGTGGTTTACCTTTATTAAAAATCTAAGGTTCTACGATATCGGGAAGTTTCTCAAAATTTTGATGATCTGTTGAGGCAGTCAGTTATAGTTGTTACAATTTTTTTTAAACGCTTCTTCTAAGGAATTACTTATAATTCAGAGCAAAAAGTAAAATATTTGCGTTTATAAAATGTAAATTTTAGCTTTTATTATTAATTCAATACAAAAAAACGTATGTTTTTTTTTCAATGGCATTTATTAAGCCAAATAAAGCACTACAATTGAAAATTACATTCTTCTCTTCACCTACATACCTATTGTGTTTTCAAATGTTGAGGGTCTTATTTATGCAAAAAGGTTTTAAGTCTTTAATCGTAAACAAAATTATTTTGAAGGAGTTTGAATAAATTCTTATATATTATTTTAATATTGCTTATTTCAAAGTTCAACTTTTTATGAAATAGTTCATAAATTAACTTCTCTTAATACATTAATAATAAACTTGTTTAAAAAAGGTCTTAAATCATTTTTTACCAAACATTTTTTTACTTGAAGTAGATTCTTTTACAGACAAAGGAAATTAAAAGATAGTTAGAATTTATATTGTTTCAAAAGAGTTTTCTGATTTATATACTTTAAAATGCATATTTTTCAGGTTTGTTAGATCTGCTTTGATTATTTGGAGTTATTCGCATATTCTATTACAAAGTAATCAATAAGCAGGAATCAAAAGGGGCCACTGTTGGTTATTTTTTTTATCTGAACCTTTAAATGCTTTTCTACTAGTAGAAACATTTGCTGCAATTTCGTTTATTTTAATTTTCAATTATGGAAAAAAATAATTCTTTAGTAGAATATAAAGTAATTGGCAGTGTTGTAAGTGTGAATGCTATAATTTGTCTCATGCAAATGATTAATTTTTACAAGCGGAAATTTGGCAAATTTTCTTTTGTTCGGCTTTTAGGAGCCAGTTTAGCTATCATCGTTGAATATTTTTGTTTGGTTACAAAATGAAGATTATGAAAACATTTTCAGGTTTTTTTTAGTTGATTTTTAATTCTATAATTTAGAACATATTTGTTTTACTAAAGACATTCAATTTTCTTTGTATTTCCACCTAACAGTTCTGCTAACAATTACCAACTGTAACCTGAAACGTTCGTTGGATATTTCTTTTTTACTGATAAAAATAGAAACGATAGCTATAACCAACCTGACAAAAAAATCCAACGATTGAAAAAACCCAATGATAGCTATAACTTTAACTCAAGCTAAAAATGTGAATGCGACATAAGAATAAAATTGCATTTTTTAGTGTTTTGTTTAATAAAAATTGAATGAATGAATCTTCAATTATCACTTTAATTCGTGTTCTGCTTTTTTTCTTGATTTCATTAAAAAATTACTTTTACAATAATATTGTGAAACACATTTTGTTATTCAATGTAATAATAATTTCAACTAAGTGTTTTATATCATACATAATGCCAATTTTAACATTAATTTAACTTTATTGATGTTTTATTATAATGTTTGTTTATTTATGTTTATGCCCTAAAAATTGTTGAGTATATATTATTTCATTATTTTTTAAGAATTGTGTATCTCTATGGAATGTTAATAATTTTCCATAAAACGATTTTTGTGGGTTAACATAAGCCATCAAATAACATAAAAACTGGTTCTCAGTGTTAAGTAGTGCTTGTACAAAGACTGTAGACTAAGGGAGTGCAAATTCTATCATATAAAACACAAATGAAGTAACCTAACGCGCTCTGAAAGGGTCACCTTATACATTTCTATCGAATAGAATTTAAAAAAATCAAAACCAATTTACGCATTCACTATGTCCGTGTAATACCACATATAGTAAATAGTATTAATTTTAAGAGCAATTTTACAATTTAATACTTTTTCTTTGAATTTTTTGGAAATGTTTTATTTCTGCTCTTTAAAAGTGCTTAAAATTTAATTGAATTTTAATTTTTGTTGTTAGTTGTTGTTTATCAAGCGAATATATATTATAATATAAAAAAGTAAAAAGAATAAGAATACTAGCAAATTTGTTTCCATGTTTAGCAAGCGCAGCCTCCTTCGGGATCTTTTGTTTCGTGTGGTGAGTCTTTAAGAACCACCTCTTGCATATCTTCGGGAGGTTTATTATCCATGGAGTCCATTCCAGGTAGAGCAGCAGCGACTCTTCTAAATAGTTGTTTTACATTATAGCCAGCCTTAGCGCTGGTCTCAATAAACATCACATTCAGTTCTTTTGCTTTACGTTCGCCTTCTTCGGTGGAGACTTGTCGCTTATCGGACAAATCCGTTTTGTTACCTACGAGCATGATTATGACATCGCTGCCGCGTTCCGTGCGGACATCGTCAATCCATTTGGAGGTCTGATGAAAGGAGTTCGCATTCGTTATATCATACACCACTACAGCTACGGTGGAATCACGAATATAAGAGGGAATGAGGGAGCGGAAACGCTCCTGGCCCGCGGTATCCCAGAGTTGGAGTCGCACTGTTCTATCTTCTAAGTACATAGTTTTCGATAGAAAATCGATGCCAATAGTTGCTTGGTAAGTGTTGTCGAAGCTGTCGTACATGAAGCGAGTAATGAGGGAAGTTTTACCCACACTCTGTTCACCAAGGAAAACCAATTTAAATTTTCTCAAGGGATTGCCAAAATCACCGGATGAAGACATTTTGAATTTTCTTTTTCTTTTTGTCTGATTGGGCTCTACTAACTAACTGATGACTGGTTGTCTATTCGTTAATACTAACGAATATTAATTTCTTAATTCTATATCCTGTTCCAATTATCTATAATCTTTTTTGGAACTATACTTTTTTCTTTCACTGCACAACTCACGCAAACAAGGAGGGCGCAGTTTTTTGGTTTCTTGTCGAGAAAAAGTCGATAGAACTTTTCGCCTACGTACACACCAACCACTCACTCACGAAGAAAAGTTGAACTCTATAAAATATATGTTATCATTATTTTATGAAAAATTTAAAGATAACATTCTAACACTTTCTGGTACCTTATTTGTATTTTAAAGTTACGAATAAACTAGAATCAAATTTTAATTTTTCTAGAAAATAAATATTCAATTTAATGATATATTCTTGTGAATCTGAAGTTGTGTGTGTTGTATACTTTTTGAATACGGACACGGCAGAAGAATCAAGTCAATCAAGTGACTCACTTTTCTTTCATTGTCGAAACGGAGGGGGGGGGGGCGAGTTTGACAGTTAATGACATTCGGTTATTTGACAGTTTGTGTTTCACATAAGAAAAGAAGGCGTATTAAGATCTGTTTACATTTAATTTACTGAGAAATCGTTTGCAACCAACAAAATTTGATTTGAAAAGGCAACCTTAAGCAACTTTCTGAAATATTTAAAAAGTTAATGAAGTAAAACTGTAATCGATACAAAAGAATTTTTTTTTTTCATATGCATATATTGACCAAGAAAAATGAAAAGAGCTATTTTCACTTATTTTTATTTTTTCTTCGTAAAACTGCTAACAGAAAAGTTTCGTAGTCATGCAATAGCACCTATCATTCTTCATAAACATATCATAACATAACTGAATATTATTCAAGTGTTTTCTTGTACATTCCACTGCCACGTACAGACCAGTCGTTTTTTTTTTCTTTTGAATTGTACACTTGTATCTTTGTATATAGAATTGTAGAAGCCACTGGAGGCTCGGGACCTATTCTGCCAAATCTGTTATTCTGCTATGAATTTTCTGTTATGAATCGTAAAAGATTTTCATCATAAAAGATCTTTTATAATTTGTATTCAGGAGTTCGAACTTTTATAAAAGTCTGTTATAAACATTTGAAAATGAAATGAATAAGCAAACAAAACTAAAACCTGTTATCAAAATTAAATTGTTTTGTTACTATGTATTTAAGTACGTACATGATTCATTACGATTTTACCATCTACTTAATGTTTAAAGAAATACCATATCAACTACCATTATAGCCTATAATGCAATTAAAATTCTAGGATCCTTTGTTAAGGGTGTTACGCAATATGGAACGTACTCTCATGGTATTTCGTGGAACATACATAGTCACATTGAAGATAACTTAGTATATCTATCATGGTATATACAGGCATCAGTAGTTAAGATAAATTTACTATTAATTCTTGGAAGAAATTCACTTAATTTACAAAAGGAAACATAAGGATGCGTGTGTCCAAGAGAGACGTCAGTCTCTTGAAGCACTTTAATTTGAAATGCAATGGTCGTATTTGAAGACTGTGTTGTTCCAATTTGTCCACTAAAATTCTTTCATTAAAGTTGTCTAATCACAATTGCTGCATAAAAGTTTTCTGTTCTAAAATATGCTTGCAGTTTTGTTATTTTTCTCCTCCCAATTACATTTATTTGGCTAAAACATAAACTTTTCCTACGTATTGAATGAAATCTTTTATAATAAAAGTCAGCCACATTTCTCTTTTATTCTTTTATGATTCATATCAGATTTCATAAAAGATTTTGCCTCCCCGAATACAAAACATAATGGGACCTATTCTGCCAAATCTGTTATTCTGCTATGAATAAAAGATATCACCGAATAGGTCTAAATTTAATTTTGATAACAGGTTTTAGTTTTGTATGCTTATTCATTTCGATTTCGAATGTTTATAACAGACTTTTATAAAAGTTACAAGATATTTTATGATGAAAATCTTTTACGATTCATAACAGAAAATTTATAGCAGAATAAAAGATTTGGGAAAATAGGTCCCATTGGGACCAGCTTTGTTTTGTTTATAATGCATATTTAAATATTATTTTCTTACCTTTTTCTCCTCTTAATGACATTTATTTGGCGAAAAAATGTATGTATACATAAATATCCATTTTTGCATCGTATTGACTGAAATCTTTTAGAATCAAAGTCAGATATTTGTTTTTTATTCTTTTATGATTCATAACAGATTTCATAAAAGATTAATCGTTTTTCTTTTTAAGCTCAGAGCAGAGAACTGAGCTGTCTAAAAAAGTTTTTAGCTCAGACACATCAGAGCGCTCAGTTTGTATTTCTTTTTTCAATCGGAGCGGAGCTAGCTCGGAGCGCGCTCTGCGAGCTCTAAATTAAATGATCGAGCGAATGGAGTAAAAAGATGAGCGCGACTATAGGCGTTTTTCTTTTGTAGTTCAGAGCAGAGTCTGAACTGTCAAACAAAAAATTGTGTTTCTTTTCTAACTCTGAACGTTCAGAGCATCAAATTTGTGTTTCTTTTTTCGTCCTGAACAAGTTCTGAGCTTGCTGAGTAAATGCTGAGCATAAGCATTTCATTGACAAAAATTGAAAAAAAGAAACAAACACAAAAAAATGGAGCACGAGAGCGGTAGTGGTTCTAATGCAGAAGGTAAGTTTATATGAGAAATAATTAATAAAATAATTTTTTTGTTTTTATTTCAGGAGGCTTGAAATGGATAAGAGACATGGTTATTTATTTGATTACTTTAATAAAAGAAAATTATCACCGCTTACAATGTGGTGTTAAAAAAGCCGTGCACCTAAGCATAGCAAAAAGGATTAGCGATGAATTCCATGTCAAAGTTACTTTCGAGCAAGTGGACTCCAAATGGAAAGGGCCAAAAAAACTTATAAAAAAGTAATCGACCAAAACAATCAATTCTAATTTTTCTTTTTTGCTTCTTTACTCTGCAGAAAAAAAAATCACAAGTAAATTGACAAATACCAAATAGTGACAACTAAGGGTTCAGTTCTGTTTCAAAAATAACTCTGAGCGTTCAGAACACATTTTGTTCAGAGCATATTCTGAGCATGCTCGATTTGCTCAGACTCTGTTCAGAGCTCTTCTCTGAGTTAAAAAAGAAAAACGCCTTATGTCACTTTTTTGTTCATGTGGTATGACAGAGGCAGACTGCTTTTGGCGTTCAGTGCTTAAGTGTGTTATATATCGGAGAACTCTGATCCATCTCTGCTCAGAGTATACTCGACATGCTCGGCTCTGCTCAGAGCTAAAAAAGAAAAACGCCTATAAACAATTTAAAGAAAAAGAACGCAATACAGTTATTTCATGTGGGCTATAACCAAAAACACTCGATCAACAGATCCTAAGCTTAGCACATTTCACTTATTCATTTGTTTGCTTTATGGTTTGTTGTTTTTATTGTTCGCTTTCTTTATTAATAAATATGAAATCCGGCTTGGAATGAATAACACAAACGAATACTAAACAACACTGAAAGCAACTGTGGTTGTTTGTGTTTCCTGCGGAATGCATTGCAATGCAATCTCTTATATTAAATCCAAACAAATTCTAAAAAAATACACCACCACGGCCGGCGCGGCGGCAGCTTGCTTTACCCCCACATGCAAAGTAGAACATCTGATATACGAGTCAAATCCTCCGGCACTTTACTTCACATTCTTAGTGAATTTTTGATCAAATCTTAAATAATCGGTTACGTTGCACTTTGTCCAGGTGCAGGTCAGGTAATCAAATTAACTCTTACTTTTCTTCTCACTCTATCTTGTCGGTTTGTATTTTTATCTTATAATTTTTTTCTTTGTTTAATTGCCTATGTATGACGTTTATTTGCAAAGCAATGAATCAACCAAATTTAATTTGTGCTGTATGCGGAGAAAACGACTTCGGTCTCAAAGAAGGATATTACTATTGCAATGAATGTGGCACTAAATCCGAGCAAGTACGGGTACTCGAGGTCGAAAATGATGATAACTTTGGTGCGGGAGCTAAACACACAAAAAAAATCAAAATAAAAAATGACAATGCTTCGAATAAACGTTAGAATACTTATTAATCGCAAGTACATTATGCTGATTTTGATATATTTATTTAGCGGAACTTACTTCCTGGGAGTGCTACAATTATATCTTGCGGGGTATGGTTGAGGAATTGATCGAGTTAGGAGCCAAAGATGAACTTAAAGTAATGGTTTTTCAAATATGGGCTGCATTTTTGCGGAATATAGAAGTGGCCTTTTTCAGTCGGCGTCATCCTGAGCTTCCTAAGTTGGGAATACGTTTTGAAGAAAAGTAAAATAATTAACATGCATAGTTTATATTTTTCGTTCTGAATTATTTATTTTTGATTTTGTCTTAGAGATGCTGCTATTCTTTATAATCATGCGAAGAAACGCCAAAAAGCTAGACGTGAGAAGAAAGAAAACGCATCACTCGCATCTGGGGGTCGAGCATGGAGAAAACAGATGGTAAACAATAATATTTTGTCCTAAGTAAAGAGATAAACCATATGTATTACTTATAATATAGATATTTAAACTTGACTTCTTTATGAGTTACATACTAAACTCAAGTCCTGTCAATTGCGAACCGCAATTGAGTTTTAGTTATGACTCGCTTCTAGCAACTCCTCAAATTATTCTAGTACCTGTTTATTACACGTTAATACTCAAAAATTGTATCAATTTATTTCTTCATAGCAGTATCAAGGTCCTTTCTTTCAGATGTGTACTTGCTAGAACTGGGTATTAGCTAGGACTGCGAAATCGATGGTAGGGTCTAGCTGTGTAAAAAATCGATCCATGTTTCTTTTTATTTTATTTCCTGTTTGTATCTCTGTGTGTAGGTATTTGTGCCTTGATACTATTCCCATATAAGATTAAAATTATGAAGAGTGGTTTTTAATTTTGTAAAAAATGTGTTTTACTTATCGTATGAAATTTAAAGCTTAATTCAAAATACATACTAATAAATGTTTGATCATGATGTATGACAATACAATTATAACATCGATGTTTGGGCTTTCTTAAGCGCCTGCTTAAATTTGGTGAAGTAAACTGTGTGTGTTTAGAAATATATTTCTGATTGTTAGATACTTACCTACTACTTCCCAATGAAAATTGAACTTCATGAACCATGTACAAAGAACTGAATTAAAATGTAGATTTTTTAAATTGTTTGTGTTATAAAACAACAATGTTATTTAACATTTTATATTTTGATCCTTTAAAAATAGAAAGAAATGTAGATTTTAAGATAACCAAATATTTAACAATCAGTAGTTTTTTAATATCAGAGTATAAATATGAATATATGTACATATGTACATCTCTGAAAGAAATAATACATATTCTAAGTTACAATCAACATACATGCATACATACATACATTCATAATTCTAGTAGTTTACTCGAATTAAAACAAATTGAAAATATTTGTTATAATAAAATCAAAATGAGGATCCAATGAACAGCTTTCTCAGAGTTGAAAATTTAACGAAAAAAAAAGAGAATTGAATAATTTGACGCCCTAAAATCATGCGTCATATCAAAATACATATGTATTTGGTGCTACTGTTTATCTGATGGATTTAAAACTTCTAACCTTTCAAGCTGAGTGAATAGGCATTTGTAAATGTTTATAAAGTTAATATTTTTATGAACTTATCTTCAATTTTTTTTTTTATAAATGAATAACCAATGTTTTGTTTTTCAATTTTCTATTTTTTCTGAAACCCCGATTTCTATTTTATTTTCTAGAAAAATTACGATCAATCACAGTATGAAGCATCCATGTCTCAATCTCAATCTATGTGTTCACAATCCTTTATATCTCAATCATCATTAGGTGACACAAGTTTGAATTCTACTAGCTCAGCACCGAGTAATCGCGCAATCCAGTTGAAATTCTCATCAAATGCAAGAAAAATCCTTAAAAAGAAGATGCCTCTATCTCATTTAAAAAAACACGAAAAAGATTTTAATAGTTCTTTAAAATGCCACACTATTAGTATTAAAACTAAAGAACTCAAATACAATGATCGTGCTAAGGAACTTAATATGAAATTGGTATATGCTATATTGTCAGTAGCCCTTAACTTGATAGAAGATGAAATTCAGCTCACTGATTTGTTAAGATTTGTAACTGAAGGTCACATTTCAACTCTCAATCTAGAGCGTTTTTTCCCTGAGGACACCAGCGAAGCATGTAAAACTATTCTCACTTCGTTTCGTTTGAATTATAAGAGAACAGAATTTGCAGCTACCCAACTGCGTGAACATTGTAGTCAAGTGTGCAAGACAATTCACTTAAACCACCTTAAAACACCCGATATTTTGAAACTTGTTAAGCGATATACAACGGAGATGAGTCTACCGGAAGACATTAACACTTTTATTGAACGACTGATAAATTTACATCCACCTAAAATGGACTGGGAAGGCCGAACTTATACACCCTGTTATGAAGGTCGGGCGATGGCATACATTATTTTTGCTTTGAAGCTCTTATTCGGCATCGATGGCCGCAAGGAAAAGCAAATATCGCGTTCAGCTCGGAGAATCAATTCAGAGTTGGGTACAATGAATTTAAGTAACTATGATGAACTATTTGTGTGGGATGATTGGGTCGAATATATAGAATTCAGAAAAGTTGTTTTGTGTAACAATAATTTATCTATTTGTAAACAATTTAAGCAAATTCCACCGCGGGAATTATATCTTCAACATTTAGAAGAACGTTCTCAAACTGTTGTAAGAAACTTATCCAAAGAAATGGAAAAAAAACAATCAAATATGAGCGCAGTTTTTCAGCATTTTCTTAACACTGCCGACAAGGAAGATAAGGATTTAGCAGCACTAAACTTCATACCTTCTTTTACACCATGCCATAATTATTTAAAACGTCTAAAACTTGATCCGAAAATTAACAGTACTATTCCTAAACCTTTGTATGAGGACCACTCAAAGCGTACTCTTATGCCATTTTTAAAACCTACACAATTAAAAGAAATTTTCGCGAATAACGACAAAAAATTGAGTGTAGTTCGACTTGCTTGTACAACGAAACGAGATATGGTAGGAATTTTCCAAAATCCGTTTTTTAAATATATAAATAAAAATCCAAAAAAAGTCGATTTGACGAATGATACTAAGATTTGGGATACCAAAGTAGAGGCCGACAAACCTTCTGTAACGATTTTTAAGTCATCTTTAGACCGATACGTAACAAAATCTTACCTGAAAACCAAAAAAAAAAAAATTAACGATTGTCAAGATGACGATAACTTCGATATAAAAGATGACTTCTTTTCGAGGGATATTATGCTTGAAGAAGAAACCATGGAGCCAGGAAATATTCTTCTTACAAAACCGCGGCGGAATTTAGAAAAAATAAATATATTTTCTGATTTAAGTGAGGATGAAGAATATGATGAAAATGAACAGAGTCATCAGGAAAGTTTTAACAACTCTAAAACTTGTGAAATTAAAGTTAAAACGGGGACAAAACTTAAAATATCCAACTTTGATTGTTGGCTTCTTTTGGGCAGAGCTTCGGATCTCAACGAAACACAGGCAAATGAGCTTAAGTGTAATTTACAACCAACTTTTTTTTGGCTATTGGAAACATGTGCTCTAACAATTAGAGTTGATTGGAGAGAACTGTATGATCAATTATTGGTGGTGGAGACGTTTTTTGCACATGCAATTGAACCACTAGAAAATTTGAAAGATAGAATTGTTTTTAAAAACAAGAGTGAAATTAAGGACATAAATAAAATAGTTCATTTTTTCCAGACTTTCTGGTAGCCTCAGACAAAATGTATGGTGAAATGTTGTTAATAATATTAATAATAATGTAATAAACTTTGCATTGCATTTGTTTTTAAGTAAAAAGGAAATATGTTTTTAAAATATAGCTTTGGTATTAAGAAATTCATCTCTAAACATCTAAATCTAAACGAAAGCACAAATTATGTTGTGTAAAGAAAAAATCAATCGCAGTAATGTTTGTGGGTTATTAATTTACATATTCTGTTTCCACAGTGTTAATGTAACTACACGATATACTTTACAGTTTTGACCATTGTATTACTATTCAGAGGCGGTACTTGACATAAATAAGTTCTTGATCATTTTTAAGGATCCCCGAAAAAACTTTAAAACTTTCTTATTTCCCTATTAAATTGGTTTAAATGTCTATGATTCAGAATTTTAATTGTACAAATTGAGGCTTGTCATTTCGTATTTCACTTTTTACTTTTTTAAATTTAGTTTGTTATTACTGAGAGTGGGATTGGTTCAATAAGTGCTAATCTAACCAGATTCAAAAACATTTTTTAAAATTGTATACATAACTCATAAGAAATACACAAAGTAAGATATGACTATTGAACTGTTTTGATGTTGGATCTTATATTTGGTATATTCTAAGTCTCAGTCTCTATAAAATCAATGAAATTGAGTTTCTGTGTAAACGATAAAAAATATAAATAAATATACGTACATACATAGTATGTACACGCAGCTAGACTTTTTTCGATTATAAATTGCGCGCGTTTATCTGGTTACCTTAATGGTGTGCATCATATCAGATCATTTCCACAAGCATATTTAGTTCTCATGCTGCTGCCTTTACTCGCAATAGCAATTATTGTCGTTTACCTTAACTTACCTTGAGAGAACAACAGCAAACTATTGGCTTAGTTTTCGCTGCGATGTGGGAACCACCAACAACTTGTATAATACATTGCGAATTGAACTGAATATTCGAACTAAGAACCTAGTCCTAGTCTCTCTGTTTCAACTCAAGTGATGTTAAATTTTGTCAGCCATAGCTAAGTGTCGCGTCGATTCTGTGTGCGAAACGGCTAGAGCAACAAGGCGACAGGTGACTAAATCATGGTCGTCAAACTTTTCAGTTTCGATGCTAAAGCAAAACAGTCAAGTTCTCAAACCATATTATTATGCATTGTCGATTGTCGTTTTTTTGTTTGAAATGAAAAATAAAGTACATATTCAATATGTATTTATTTATTTTTAATCTTATTTTTAAAACTGTTGTATTTTTGAATAAACTCTGTGTGTAATGCAAAAACTACATACATATATGTGTATACACATTTTTATGCTACTTTAGAGTGATAATGATGAAAATGTACAAAGCAAAAAAAAAAAATGTCACGCTTTTAACAGTGAAGAATGCTAAAGCAAAAATTGTGTAATCCCGTTGAAGGAATAATATTTCTATTGAAACAAATAAGAAAACAAATTGATAAAAAATATAAATACCTAATAAAAATAAATCAATAAATGATTCTAGCTTGCGAACTAGACAATAATATAGCCATAATTTGCGGTAAGTTGTTTAGTCAAACATTGTGTACTGTACTTTTTTCAGGGTTATGTACCCAATCACACAACAATAATAGAAAAAGGAGACGTTTATGGAACATTTTTTTAAGTGCAAATTAGATTCTTAAAAATTGGGTATTTAATAAATAAAATACATTCATACATACATACATGTGTTTCGAATTATTGTAAAACAGAATTCAAGTAATTGAATTAACAATTATTGTTGTTATTAAGATTGTAAACACATTAAGAATGATCACTACAAGAAGATTTATGCTAAGGATTACACTTTTCCAATTAAAAAAAAAAAATATGTTGTACCTTTAAATTAAATTCCTAACAACAAACAGATTTTATGTCATTCGAATAACAGATTACATGCTTTAACATTAAATAGTCCTTATGATTTACATATGTATGTATATTTGTATGTACATATGAGTTAAGATTGATTCAAAATAGGAATTTGAAAAATTTCTTTGTAGAGTGAAAATAATGAAGAGGGAAATGCAAATATTGTACCGTATAGCTTTGAACAGAATCTCGAAAACTTACTTAATAGTTATTGTCAAAAAAGTTAGACATTTCCTAACTTACATACTATTTAAAGCTTTTGACCTTGTGTAAATTTGCTTTATTATTGTGTGTACCTACATCCTTGTAATACGCTGATTCAAAGAGGGCTTACGGGTACGTTTTGCAAATTTCATAAACTTCAAGATAGTTTATATTTTTTTCATTTTCGAACATACATATGTACATATGTAGGTACTCATTTTGAGAAAATGCAAACCTTAAATAATACATAACTTTAACTGTTTAAATTAAAACATGTGCATTACATTTTTTTAATATTTTGTATGTTTATTCTATTAAATTAAAGATTATATTTTCATTTAACTGTGCACTCTTTATGTACGACACAAATTTTGGATGCCTTCTAAGATAAACAGGTTTTACCTCTGAATTTACAATTTTTTAAAACGATGTTTTATGGTTATGGCCATGAACAAAAATCCTCTTGTTTACAGTTTAAATTTTAGAACTAAACTACCAATATCCTCTTTTTAGGCTTTTAATTTTAAAACTACATGTTTTCAGGATTTTAAGTTACTGGATACATGTATGTATATATTGGATATGATCCTTCGAGAACTATTGCAGTTTATAATTTAAACTTTACCAAAGTACTAACAGCTCGTATTTAGAACGCTCATCAATCTATTTATACATAAGATATTTTAGGATACAAGTTATCTCGCTGTTTAAAAATAAGTTCATCATAGGGAGTAGGTTTATTTGTTTTTTGTAGAGTATTTTGATGATTTAAACGTTCCATATGACTGATGATGGCGATATCACCAATGGAATGTGTTTGATCGTTTTTTTACTTGAATGTAACAATGAATAAAACACAACTAAAATGTGCAATTTCGAGATTAAATGTGTTCTCATATTCCTTTGACTAAAGTTTCATCTTTTTAGGAAAACGTTATTGACTTGTTAAATATTTAACTGTAAGTAAACTGTTTTTACATAGTTACATCAAAAAATTATTTTAAAAATAAAAATAATTCAACAAATTTTAAATATGCAGGTAGGTAGTAAAATAGAGAACTAAAGTGACGAAATAAAAATCAATAGGTAGGTAACTAATTTCAGTCAAATTAACAGAACTATTTACAAGATATCTGTAAGATGGAATAGAGACATTTTTAAATAGTTGGAATTAGTTTGCGTGACCTAAATTTACAGCAACCATATAAAGCAACTCTTTCTTTCCTATCATTCTTCTTCTCCTTACACTGATGTGGTCGTAAAGATCATTTAAAAGCTAATCATATGTTTTATTAAGTGGACTTAACAAGTCCTCTCAAAATAACGTACATATAATATTATTTTGTAATATAACCTTTGTATAATTAAGAGCATTTTCAATTGTTTTTAACAGTTTAAGATTAAATCTGACTTCTGACATCTTGATATTGGACATCTAAAACAACGCCAAAATGGGGAGATGGGGAAGACAAAGTCCAGCTCCTGAACCAGAACCACCACCACCACCCATTCCACCTAGAACATTTATAAGACAAACTAGCTTTACTAAAATAGGAAACTTGATTAATACAGCTATGAATATTAACGGAACTAAAAGAATTAATAATGGTAAGTTAAATTTAAAAATTGTCTAGTATTACTAATATTTTAATATGCGAAGTACTTGTGCAATGATTGAACATTTAGCATGTAAAATTTGGACACGAAATAATTTTCAAACCGCAAAAATATGAAAAATGTCTGAAAATCATTTTTTCTATCGTGGACCCTAAGAATTTCTCTGAGAATTGTTTCAAGGAAACAGGTGTGATATTTTTGTTCATGATTTAAATTGTTTGTAAAAAGTTGTTTATTTTTCAAATGAAATTGTAGGCTACTCAACGAGCATTATATTTTTCCTAAAACTTCATTTTTAACACTGTTTTTCTTCCATAGATACAGTTCACTTTTCACGTCGAACAATATTAATTAAAAGTAAAACAAAATTCAACCCATGTTTAGGTTTAGACAAGAATGGGATGTTTTGAATATTGAATTTTGTATTATACATAAATACTACTTCATCCAAATCGAATGTGCAGTGCACTGTACAAGGAAGATAGGACGTCTTTATCTCACTCTAACTTTAGAAGAATTCCCTTTAGTTGTGTGAAAGAAAAAATTGGTCAGCGTTACCGTAGTGCATATAATAAAATTGCGAAAGCTCTCAAGAAACTGAAAAGAATTGCCGTCTATGCTTTATTATTATTATTATTGTTTAAAATAAAAATATTTATTTAAAAAAAAAAAACAATTGAATTCGTTAAATGTAAATCCCTCAATATAGAATATAATACATATAATTACAACTCGGTTATATAAATTACGAAATTCGAAATCTTAGGTATAAATACTTTGAAAATGCCAAGATTACAAGGATAATTTATATTTCTAAATTTTCCACAAAACGAAATTCTCAAAAATACACGAAATAACAATGCACCAACCGCACGGTACGAGAATCTAAGCAAATAATATTTTTAAATGGAGTAAATAGCTTATATATTCTTAGGGGCCAGTTATAGCTATCATTGGTTTTCATCATTGAACATTTTATTTTGCTATTAAAAGCGATAGAGAAAGTCAAATTTGTCATTGGAGGTATCAAAATGAAGCTAATGACTTGGAGAATTTTTATAGTGAAAAAAACATTTATTTTAACCCAGAACTTTTCTGTAAGTTCATTTTTAATTTTTCAATGATGAAATTGTTTTCAATGAACAGCTGTTTCGATTTGGAACAAAATCGTTCCAATGAAAGCATTTCATTCTCGTTGTATTCCCGTCTGTCAGTTTTTCTTTCCATGATCATTTTTTCTTTCAATTACCCAGTTTACAAGGAGAATTGAATCCGAATTGAATCAGGATTTAGCGACGCGTATACCCGGATCGAATCGAAATAGGATTACTAAATCCGATCAAACAAAACGAGGTGAATCGAATCGAAAATTTGTTCAACTCTAACCTGAAATACTTGGAAAATATTTGTTTATTTTTTGTTTTCTTTTAAATTATGCAGTTGTACGTAGTGTTTAAAAGAAATTTAAATAAATCTTTCATTTACGCGATTGTTAGAATTTTAATTTGTTCTTTTTTCCAAAGAGTAGAGGTGGTGTAAAAAACAGTTTTTTTTTTATTTCAATGATAGATATTTTAAATGACATATTTTTCAATGATAGCTATAACCAACTTGTCAAAAAAATTCGAATGATTGGTTTCAATGATGAAAACCAATGATAGCTATAACTGGCCCCTTAACTGCATTGTAAAAGATTTCCCGTATATTCCAATGCAAATACTTAAAACAAACAATATGTTAACCCCACACCATTTAAAAGTTTTAAAAAGCTCTAAAAACAAAAGCTCCTCTACAAAATCCTAAAGAAGAGAGAAGTTAAAAGTTACTTAATACTGTAAGGTAAGGTAACCCTGTATGCCTGTATCTCTTAAATATAAAATGAAGGTTAAAATGTGTCAGTGCGCATTGCGCAATGCGCATTTGACTTTGCTTGCGCCTGGCAGGGCTTGCTGGCTTATTCTTATTCAATGGCTATTACACGATGAATCTAGATGCATCTTCGAATTCTTTGACTGCTATTACACGATGACTTATGAGTCGTGACTCTTTTCGAATTACGTTGGTGCAGGAGACATAATGTACAAAATTCGAAAAAATGAAACGGAAGAAAAATTGCCAGATGAATCGCTGTCCAAGTTTTCCACTATTCATTTTTTGACATTTCTTTTTCATTCATTCGTTATTTTGTTATTCTGTTTTATTTACATTCGTCATGCTCCAGTTCATATGTAAACCTTTCTAGTTGAAAGATCGAGACAGCATGTATGATTTCTCAAAAAACGATTTTTGAATTAAAGAGAGCTGTCAAATTAGAGTCATGACATGAACATGACTTTAGAGTTAAGGTGCAATAGTGTTCGATTTAAATGATGAAATTTCAAAAGAGAATTCAGCTTGTAATAGACTATTTAGTTGTTTTCCCTGTAAAATTTTGCGATGTAGCGTATTCACTTAAGCTTATTACGCAAATCGGAAACATTTTTGTCTATCATACAAATTCAGGACAAATTTTGTTTCAGGTTTCTTTTAGGGCAGTACGCTGTTCGCCCGCAAAACTGTGACGTTTGGCTCTAAAGGTGTGTTTACCAAAGTGTTCTAATCATTATTTTGAGAGACAAATTTTGACAACTCACACAAACACAAATCCATTCCAGGAGGCACTAGGGCGCCATTTCTTATATTTGAAATCGTTATTTTGTATAAAGGTTTATTTATAAAATAAATGTAAAGTAATGAGCTGACGGCAAAGCCACGGCAAAAATAAATGAATTACTCACTTACTTTACTTACTTATAAAGTAATGAATCGGAGACTGAATCCAAAAAAAAAAAAAAAGTTATACAAGTTTGAAATCTATATTAATAAAAATGTAAAGGTATGTTTGTTCCTAATCGCTAATCTCAGAAAGTTCTTAAGCAATTGCTTTTAAATTTTGACAGAACATTGAATTCAAGTCCGTGAGTGTTTATATATACTTTAAACAAAAATAAAACGATGGACTTAAACACTACATTACAACTACTAAAATAAAAGGAATATAGCACCTATACTTAAAAAAAAACTCATTCTTAGTTTATTTTTTTGTCAAAAAAATAAATAAATGACATATAATGTATGTACATAATATGTATAATGTTCAATAATTTTTAAATTGAAAATTTTAACAAATCTGGACGTTTCAAGGTACCTTTTGTAGATTGCAATGTGTTACAGGTTTGGTAGAAATTTGGAAAAAATTTTGGCGCTCGAAAAAAAAATGAAGGAAAAATGAAATTATCCTCAAAATTATTTTCTGCTATGTAAAATGACGTTTTTGACATCAAAAATTTAAAATTTATTTTATTTTATTAAATCTAAAGTAAAATTTTGGAAAAAAGTCAATGGATAGTTTTTTTTTTTTGCTAAAATTTTTACCAAAAATTGGTAAAAAATGTTTTTTGACTCGAATATATGTACATACATATAGAGATTAAACAACGACATGTTATTTTATACATATTACAACTGTTAACATGTGATACAATTTTGACAAATACCGAAGTGACAGCTTTTGTACGAAAAATAAAAAAACTAAAAGTAAAATTTTCAGAAAAGTGTCAAAAATTGTTTTTCGGCTCAGATGCCTTTACAATAAGCAATGATATTGACTTCAAATGTGTTTTATTTTCAACATAATTTGTCATAAATAAATGATAAAATAATGACGAATATCAATTTTTATTTTTTTTAACTACAAAAAATTACAAAAAGTTCTACTAAAAATTGGTAAATATTGGTTTTCTTGAGAAATGTCTTAAGTCTGATAATTTGTTGTTATTAAAATTGTTATCAATCAAAATCAAAAGTAAATCAATTAATATCAGAAATGTTCCCAGCTTCTTTTTTATTCTTGAAATTCAAAACTTATTTAATGATGTAGATGTTGAGGAACCAATAAAAAAATTAATTATGTTAATTTGTCTGGGACTAAAAATTAAAAAAAATGACCTTTTGGTCAATTATTACCTTACTTACTTACAGATGAACAAAAATTATTCTTAATAATTAACAATTTGACTGATAGAGAACCTTTAACATAATTTAAAAAAATATATGAAATGTTTGGCTAGAAGTTATGAACCTTTTTCCATTTTGTATTAATTTAAAAAACGCCCAGCGAAGCGGGCTGGGTATGGCTAGTAACTTAATAAAACAAAAATTAAAATGGACTCATTAGCAAAAATAATTTTGTAATATTAAGGAGCAAAAAATTGACAGGTTTTTTATTTCTCCAACTTCAAACTTTTGCGCGGCCGTTAGAATTTTTGTTTGTAGATTTTAATTTTGTCTTTTCTCGATCTGCGTCCTAGACTTGAATGCGAAATTCCAAATCATTTCTCATCATTTCCGTTGCAGTACCTTATCATCTACAAAATAATTATTTTTGTTACGTGGGAAAGGAATTATTTTTTTAATATAAATAAGTTTTGGGTATTATTTTGTTTTGTAAACTTAATTCCTTTTTTATTAAGTTATTTATTTATTTTTTACATCATTATTTTTTAAATTTGTTGGCGTTCCTCTCGAGTTAGAAAAAACACTTCGATTTACTTGTTTTCTTCATAATAGAATTATGAAATAAAAAAGTAGTTAAGGGCGAAACAACGAAACACACACCCTATGTCACACTACATTACCATTCACCCACCTGTAAAACTTGGTAATTTATTTCCCCGACAACTAGGTGCCATTACAATCGATTGAAACTTGGTGTTGTTCAAAAAGTCACAAACTACGCACACCATTAAGCTCTGATGTCAATTGGCGAAGTGTATGTGAAACCCCGCCATGACTGACTCATATCTATATACGCTACCACTGCATCGTCATGCGTTGACTTCCCACAAACACACATCAATTCATATCAAAAATTATGCCGATTGCCGACTGCCGAGTGTGATTCTTCAAAGTGTGCGGCTCTGGTGTGTGTGAGTGAACGTGAAGAGTGAGTGTGTTTTCCGTCAAGACCTATTTGTGTGTAACGAGCAGCATTTTTAATCGCGAATTTGCAATAAAAATTCTCTTTAACATTTTAACTTTGTTTTTTTTTGTTATTAAAATAAAAATTTAACTGGAATAATTTGTAATATTTTTTATAAGAAAGATAAGTCCACTTTAGAACAGCAGATATATAAAAAAAAGTGAAAAACTAATCGTTCCCCTGGTTTCGAATGTTCTTCCTCCTGGCGGCTGGTTGGTGAATCTAGATTTTATCGCGAAAAAAATCGACAACTGAAAAGAAACTTGGAGCAGCACCGAAAGAAAAAAAAAAATAAAACCCTTGAAATTGAAAAGAAATATTGATCTTGTGCTTGATTTCGATAACTGAGCAAATAGTTTTAGTTTAGGGAATTTGAAATACAAGGATTAGTTTGGCGAGAGACGTCTTGATCCGGTTTTGAAACAAAAGGAAACACCTTACTTCGAAAAGTTTAAATTATAAAGGAAAAAGGCCACCGTTTTAACCTTCAGCTCCATCTCCATAGTTACCGTCTTCACCGCTGCCAGGAGAAGAGAGTGATTTTGTTTTTTTTTGTTTTCTTCCCCGACCATACTCCATAGTCAGCGCGTAGTCTCTGCCTTGCCTGCTGCCACTGTTGGCGTAGCCGCGTAGCCAGTGTCACATTTCCGCCGCCACCCCCCGGTTTGCTGAATGATTGTTTTATGAGTTGGAGACTGGAGAGGAAAAGAGGCGACTCGACTGTCGACTGACTGTGCGAACTGTTAATTTGACATGGCCGGTAAGTTGAGTTGTGTTGTGTGTTGCAATAGAATCGAGAAGCCGCTGCTGTGACTGTAGTCGCGTGCAAAAAAGAAAAAAAAAAAACAAATTTATTTTGTATAGTTTAGTAATTTTGGTAAATTTCGGCAAGGAAATTGTGTAAGCTAAGATTATTATAAGTGCCTAAGGTTCCAGTGCTGACATTTCGAAGATTCCATGGTATTTGTTGGGGGTGAGTGATAAGTGGAATCAATTTCACTTTCTCGACGAGAAGCAGATCGTTCGCCGCTGTTCTACTACTTGTTCTACTTCTATACGTGTTGTTTCTTTTGCTTCTACTCTTTTTTTGTATCTTTTTCCCTCTGGTGTGGTTTTTTGTGGATCCAGTTCCAGTGCTATTGCTATTAGATTTTGTTCTACGAAGCTTCATCCTTGCCTGACCCAAAGCTTTATATATGTTTTCTTTCTTTTAACGAGAATGATGTTTCACAGCAAGCTATTTGACCACGCTAGTTTATGTTTAATTTTTTTTAATAAATTGACGGGTACCTTTATAACTGTATTTTATTTTGATCGGAAACCAGTTTTACTTTTATTTAAGATACATATTACCTATATTTAAAACAAAACATTTTAATAATATGTCTCACAAAGTGATACACACATGCACACAGTCACTGGACCAACATAATATAAAATATTAAAATTAATTCTTCAAATAATTTCAGTAATGTTTTGTTGCAGAAACTGCATTGTTTGATTTGCAGTTTAGCATGGTCCGTCTTGTGGAATCAGTAGCCGTCTAGACTTTGTTCACACATTAGTGGGCAGACATGAGCCAACGACTAATGCCAAATTCCAGGAAAAAAAAATGGTCCATGGTATCGTTGGTTTTGTCGCAAAAGCTCGATGAAACTACTGCTTTCTGATCATTCAACGATCGTTGGTCATCATTTTTTTTTCCAAAAATCGAATATGGGCTACTGTTATGTCATAATATGCAAAAACCGATCGACAAGAGTTAGTTATTCATGTTCAATAGGCGTTTTTCTTTTTTAACTCAGAGAAGAGCTCTGAACATAGTCTGAGCAAGTCGAGCATGCTTAGAATATGCTCTGAGCTATTCTTGAAACAGAACTGAACCTTTAGCTGTCCAGTGTTGCCACTGTTTAAAAAAATTTCCGCAATAGATTCACAAAAAAACGCAGTAGATTCTATGTTTTCGCAGTAGATTTTTCTTAAACAGCAATTTTTTTTATTAAATTTTAGAATGCCCGGCAAACGTTGCCTCGCCCCAATTTAATGAAGAAACTTAAGCTATTAAAAATATTGTTGCTTATTTGATTTTCCATTTTTTCATAAAGTTTCTAGATGTCCGGTGTACTTCGTTAGTTTAATAAAAAGTGGATCGAGCGGCAGGATAACCAAAGTTCATGTCTTAGTTGTTGTAACCATCTGTTTCGTTGTGCTGAATTTAAAACAGTAACCGCAGATTGCTTAAGTTTTTATGTAAAACGTGGTACATGTTTAATACAAATGAAATACTTTCCACGGGGATAAGAAGTAGCCTATAGACAATTCCAGACTATAATCTGTCTCTGTGTCAATTTTCAGCCTAATCGGTTCAGCCGTTCTTGAGTTATAAATAGTGTAACTAACACGACTTTCTTTTATATAATAGAGATATAAGATATACATATGTACATACATATATAAAAAGATATGCATACATGTGTAGTAAATAAAATAAACATAAATTTATCTTAAAAAAAAAACAGGCATAAAAATAAAAGATAAATAACACTGGTCAACAAAATTTTAACTTTTTTTTGAAAACTTATATCATATTTTGAAAGTACTAGGGCCACTAAACAATAACATATGAATAGAAAAAAGGACACGTCAGGTTTTCTTGTGACATCAAATCATTTATTGTCTTAAAAAGTACGAGCATCAATTTTTAATTTTAAGTTTACCTTCTGAGAAAGAAAACTTATTGAAATAATCGACAAGTCACTCTGAATCAGATCCAATTGCTGCATAATGTTCCACTAAAAAAACTTGCTCATGGGACTAATATGATTTGGATATACAAAGATGACAGCGAATGCCTTCAGTGACTGACCTAAATTGAATTCATTCATGAAGATTTTGATGAAGTATAATTTTTGTTCAAAAACTAAAAAGCGCAGTAGATTTATTTTTGGAAAAAAATGCAGTAGATCTACTGCAATTGCAGTAAAGTGACAACGCTGGCTGTCACTATTTGGCATTTGTCAATTTACTTGTGATTTCTTTTCTGCAGAGTAGAGAAGCAAAAAAGAAAAATTAGAAACGTAAATTAAAATGGACAAAATTATTATCATCAAACAAGCATTCAATTTAATTTTTGAAGAAAGTGATGATGAAGATTTTGAAACTTCATGTCTCTCGTCCATTTCAAGCCTCCTGAAGTAAAAACAAGCATTCAAAAATATATTTTATTAATTATTTCTCATATAAACTTACCTTCTGCATTAGAACCACTACCGCTCTCGTGCTCCATTTTTTTGTGTTTGTTTCTTTTGTTTTTCAATTTCTGTCAATGAAATGCTTATGCTCAGCATTTACTCAGCAAGCTCAGAACTTGTTCAGGACGAAAAAAGAAACACAAATTTGATGCTCTGAACGTTCAGAGTTAGAAAAGAAACAATTTTTTGTTTGACAGCTCAGACTCTGCTCTGAACTACAAAAGAAAAACGCCTAATGAAGCTGTTCCGAACAGTTTGGAACACTTTAGAACAGCATTTTCTACACTTGCTTTTTAGGTAGAACAGAATTGTGAAAAGTGTCAAAATCATGTGTCTGTAATTTGTGATTGGTTTTCATTTCGTCTTTTTCTTTTGTGTGAGAATGAAGTAAATAAAATATTATATTTGGAACAGTTTTAATAGATTTTTATGTTGGAAACTAAATAATTGGTTTATTTATCAAAAATTGGTAATAAATTTTCATAAAACGTTAGTCAAAACAAAACCATTTTTTGTTTACAATTTCAGATGCCAGATTTTTGACTGTTCTAAGTTGTCTGACTGTTCTACTCTGTTCTATCCTACTCTTACACTCAGTGAACAGACTTATTGTTTAAATACCGAGATAGTGTTTATATTATGTAGTATCATCCGTTTGATTGGTGAAGGTATCTTATATATGTAAATATCTAAAATATAAACCAATTTAGAATTAATAAAAAGACGTTAATAAAAAAAATATATGAAGGCCTTGCTGTTCTAAATCGATGAATGCTGATATAAAAAAATGACACCTCAAAACTGAGATTTAATACTTTTTGTGATATGAATATACGAAATTTTATTTCAAAACATAGGTACGTACAGTGGCTCCCACGACTAATCGGACACAGAAAACAAAAATGTTAAAGGTGCAATTTCTCCTAGAAAATATATGGGTGTTAAACAACTCCATAATTTCATGTCTCACGAATAATCGGAAACATTGCATTTAATACTTTGTTGCGTATCCTTTTGCTTTAATTACCGCCTCAAAGCGTCGAGGCATTGAAGAGACCAGTTTTGAACAAACTTAAGAGGATATTTTTTGCCATTCATCTTGAAGACCGGTCTTAAGCTCCTGAATGTTTCGAAAATTCTTTTGAGCGACTCGACGTCCAAGTTCATCCCAAATATGCTCGATTGCATTAAGGTCAGGTGACTGTGCAGGTGTTTTGAGCACTTTGGGACAGTTATACAATAACCACGCCCTCGCTGTGAAAGATGTATGCTTGGGGTCGTTGTCCTGGTAGAAGATAAAATTATCTTGTATTCCTAGCCGGCTGACACTTGGCACCAAATGTTGCTTTAAAATATTTATATAACCCATTTGATCCATTTTACCATCCACGAAATGTAAGTTTCCTACACCAGAACTCGACATGCACCCCCATACTATCACTGATCCACCGCCATGTTTTTTTTTTCTGTGTCCGATTAATCGTGGGAGCCACTGTATGTACATATTCTACAGGATAGGATAATGGAAAAAAAATAAAGTTGCCCATAAGTAGCACACTTTTGCCGGCCAGTGTTGAATTCCAAAACACGCTACACCGATTTTATATATATTTTTATATATATTTAAAAAAAAAAAAATTTTATAATAAATAGGTGCCCTTTTTCGTTGAATTTGTGTTTAAAATCTTATAAACCTCAGGGTAATTAACTTTTTTTTTACTAAGCACTATTGCAGAGGAAGCCCGTTTTTACGTTTTTTGCCTTTTACTTTTCGCGGTGTATGAATTCTCATAAGTTTAGATCATTTTTGCTATTTTTATATAAACGTGTGGGTTTCTTATATTCATAATATAGCGTGTTGGATCCCTTTAATGTGGGTACTCTCACCTATGGTTTGTAAATTTATTGTGTACCTTTCGCCATGACATCGAAATTTTGGCGTTCGTCTTCAAGAAAAAATCACTTAGTGTAAATTTAAAACCCACCAAAGTTTGCGAACAGACCCCACACATTCACAATCAACTTTTGTTTCTAAATCCATAGGAATTTTGACATGAATTAACTAAGATAAATAGATTTATTTGATGTTTATTACCATATATTTATATTATATATATATAACGTATGTATATATATATTTTTTTTGGGAAATCCCACTTCACTACGGATAGCATTGCCAAAAAAAAACAAACCCATTAAAATTATGACCATATCTGATATCAAATAAAGTTAAATGCAGGACTGCCTCAAGTGAACATACCCTTACATAATAACATATCTGTAGTTTTAAAGATTTCTCGTATAAAGCTTATGTATTTTTTGAAACGTCTTAAAAGACATCAAACTAAAAAAAAAAACCTGCCGGTTTTAGGATACAAAAGTCTGATGAACTATTTTTGTAATAATTTAATTTTTGTATAGGTACATTTAACATTTGTTTGTCAGTTATTAGATACATACATCGTTCCATTATACAAAAACTTCTTGAAATATTGTTATGCAATAAAATATCTAGTTCGTAAGAACTCCTGTGCCCTCATTTTGATCGAATTACATTAAACCAGAAAATTACCCGAAAACTTAAAAAAAAATCTATAGATTAATAATGACACTCAATAAATCTGGGACACAAACTAAGACAAAACATGAATATAGGTATTCCTTTTTTCAAGAAACGTTTTCTTTTGTTTGCGTGCCTGCTGTGACTACTATTTCAAGGACAAATTGAAGTTCAAACAAAATACAGAATGTACCTATGTTTGATTATTAATTTTCTTGTAATGAATCTCTCTTGTTCATTTGGTTGGGACTCTTGAATCCGGCAGACGCCAAAATTGTCAGGTCCGTATTCTTATTTCAAAATTGTAATTTTATCAGAGGAAATAAAGAAAATCTATATCTATCTATCTATCTATCTATCTATCTATCTATCTATCTATCTATCTATCTATCTCTATCTATCTCTATCTATCTCTATCTATCTCTATCTATCTATCTATCTATCTATCTATCTATCTTGAATTAATTGTTGAAGTTCTTAATATTAAATTTATTCTTCTTATATCATATAATGTATGTATATGTATATTGTATATATTAAACTAAAATAATAATGAATTAATGAACAACTGAAAAACTGAAAAACAGAACTTTTAAAAACACCTACCTCCAATATATTTAATTTTAATGCTGAAAGAAAAAATAAATGTTTTAATTTTAAAAGCACAAATGAGAAATGAATGTGTCTGAAAACTAAGTTTTTTTTTTTGATAATGGAAAAAGTAATTTTTGCTGTTAACTGGAAATGTGAACAAAGTTCATTGAAATCGGTGAAATATTTTGAAGAACAAAGGGGACAGAAAAGCACTGATGTTTAATGTCAATGCATAATGATTTTGTTGGCGTTGGCAAGTCCACATTTTAAAAATACAGCTAAAACACATTTTTTTAACTGTTCTACATAACACTAATCCTTATTCTACTAATGTATTAGGGTAATGATTTTTAAGGCCAATATGTAAGAATACTCCATAGGTAATTTTAACACATTTCTGTTTCTCTTTGAATTGACCAGTAACACTCGAATATAGACATAACGTATAGATTCACTTTTAAAAATCAATTTCATTCGTAAACTTGTTGATTGCTTCTGTATCTTTCAGGAGTTAGTTCATCCATCGAAGTGAATTTAGTAAAACGGAAAACATTAAAATAACGACTCCTTTTTCTTACATGATTTAATTCTATGTCATCGGTAAACGTCATCGCATAGTATGTATGTAACCTTTAATTGATCCGCAAATAAAAACTATATTGTAAGAACGTATGCAGTAGTTCTATGTTTTGTTATTCTATTCTACCAGGTCAAGGTTTATCAATCAAACAAGAATGTCACGAAGGTTGAAAGAGAAAAAAGTAGTTTTCACGATTCCTGGTCGCGTTGTATTAATTTTTTTAAATTTAATTTATCGGTATATGTTTAAAGTATAATCTGAATCACTGAGTAGGTGCCTCTTAAGCTTAAAAAAAAGAAAAAAATATTGACCATGTGAAAAAAGGCATAGTCTATTTACATAGGCTGAAATAGTTGTATATATTTTGTGTTTGATTTGTCATGTTTCTTTTTTCTTTTATTTAGTTTTCTTTTATTTTATTTATTATGATAAACAGGTTAATGTGCGTACCAGCTACAGATAAGTGCTTTGAAACAAAAACCAGGATTGTTACAATTTGTCTCTATAAAATTGCATATAAATCAGAGAACTTTTTGAGGAAAAACTCGCAATAATGGTGATCATCGTTTATATAATCATTTAGTTTGCTGACATTGAGTTTGATATATTTTTGTAATGGTAAAATGAATTAATTAGAAAAACCAGTGTATATTCACAGATCTCAATATTTTCATAGAAGATTAAAAAAAAAAAATGTCTATCCATTTTTATTTATATTTAATCTTATAATTATAACCAGGATTATAACTATCTTATCGCTTATTATGAATTACTTCCAACTAACTTACTGGCCAGAAACTATAACTTAATAGTAATTCG
The DNA here is from genome assembly GCA_905146935.1 of Scaeva pyrastri. Taxonomy (NCBI): domain Eukaryota; kingdom Metazoa; phylum Arthropoda; class Insecta; order Diptera; family Syrphidae; genus Scaeva; species Scaeva pyrastri. The sequence goes on from LR989927.1 coordinate 89,702,191, forward strand.
TTTCGGTTAATGATTTAAAATGTATTCGTATTTTTTGATACATTTTATTTGTTGGTAAATTAGAAAAAACTAACATCACTATAGTTTATTTAATTCTACTTACACTATAGTTTATTTAATTCTACAGTAATTCCTTTTTGTTTTTGATACCACCATCACCATGCCTACTTGACTTAAATCATAAGGCTAAAAAGATATGTAAGCCGGTCTGGGCTAAAAAACAAAACCCCATCTTGATTACCCGTTATCCATTGCAGATTGAAGCTAAAAAAAACTATTTCTCCTGCTTTCCCCTATCAGTTTGGTCTCCTTCGGACACAGCCCTACTGAACCTGAGGAGCTCTGCTCTGTCTTCTGCGAGGACATCTCGATTGAAAAGAACGCTCTGATTAATGTTCTTCGTCTGACGTAGTATATTAGCGGCACAGCAGATCTATTCTGAGAAAAGCCTCTAGTGGTAAGAAGCCGAAGCCGTTCAAATGTGCCCCTTCAAAATAATTAGCGGTTGGAGAGTATGCCCCGAAAATAAAATTTATTGGTCCCGAAATTCTGTTGATACGAGCACCGTTGTTGATAGATAATGAATGAAAGAAGATTATGGATTTCGATATAAACCGAAATACCCGAATCTTCTCCATTTGGTATTGGGTAACGTTGAACCACACAGGGCACCCACACGCCCGTATGAGAGGCGTGTATCAAATTAACTTGTTCTTGATTGAAGGCTCCTCTAGCCCTAGTCACAAAAAAGAAGAAAATGGAATAGGATCATGATTCAAATTCAAGTCCGCTTAATCTAACATTCTAACATGATTTTGTGAAAAAAACTTTTATTTCATTTTTATTATTGAACCAGTCTAGAATTTTAATAAAGTTAATATCCAACAAATGCAAATTAAATGTATTAAACTATCAATTGAAATAGATTTTGTAGCTCTGACTTCAAGTGTTGAACAATTATAATCGTGAACTGAAATTAATTAAAAAAACCAATGCCCAAACATCAATGTGTATGCATATGTATTTTCATTCGTAAACCCCCGGTTATATACCTAATTTCGTCTGTGTCATATGATCATGTTTTTATTTCTCTGGATGTCTGATTACGTATGGACATTCATCAATGCTGTAGTATTTAATTTACAACAAATAATACTTAACGCAAATATCATTCATAAGCTGAAACTGTTAATTTTACAATTAAACGTTTGGAAATAATGTGTTGTCGTTGAAGATCTGATTAGTTATTAAATTATAGCACATTTGTATAAAATAAGATAAGTTTCTTCTATCAGATATGTTTTTCATTCCCTTTAGTTGAATGTAGTAGTAGTAGTTTAGTGAATTTTTAAATTGAATTGGGTGCAACACATCCATTGTTCCTATTCTCAGCTGTTCTCCATTTTTTAAAGTATTTTTCTATCAGAAGCATTGTGGTCCTCTAAATAAATCGTTAGACTTTCATAACTTTTGGTCTGAACACTTGAGTAACAATTTTTCAACTTATTTTACTGCAAGACCGTTCTCACTCACAATTGTCAGGGTCTAGGGTTCTGAATCATAACCTAACCAATTTACGGCAATTGATGCAACTTGTAATCTATTGTCATGACCTATTAGTGTTTGTCTTAGACGTGAATAATAAGATGTATAACTTTATCATTTCAGGTAATGGCGAAGCATCTTGGTGCTTCTCACAAATCAAGGGCGCCTTAGACGATGATGTTACAGATGCCGACATCATCTCCTGTGTTGAATTCAACCATGATGGTGAACTGCTCGCCACTGGTGACAAGGGAGGTCGCGTTGTTATATTTCAGGTTGGTATACATATATAAAAATAATTTTAAATTTATTGCAATCAAACATTACCAATTCTTTAGAGAGATCCGACATCGAAATCATCATTACCCCGTCGCGGTGAATATAATGTCTATTCAACATTTCAATCGCATGAACCCGAATTCGATTACCTGAAATCGCTAGAAATCGAAGAAAAAATTAATAAGATTCGATGGCTTCGAAGAAAAAATCCTGCACATTTCCTGCTGTCAACAAATGATAAGACCGTCAAACTTTGGAAGGTATCCGAACGTGATAAATCTTTTGAGGGCTACAACACAAAAGAGGAGAATGGTCTCATTAAAGATCCAATGTGTATAACAGCCTTACGAGTTCCTTCAGTTAAGCATATTCCTCTGATGGTAGAGGCGTCCCCACGACGCATCTTCGCCAATGCACACACCTATCACATTAATTCGATATCTGTTAATTCTGACCAAGAGACTTATCTCTCTGCCGATGATTTAAGAATTAATCTTTGGAATCTTGAGATAACCGATCAGAGTTTCAATATTGTGGATATTAAGCCAACCAATATGGAAGAATTAACAGAAGTCATAACGGCTGCCGAATTTCATCCATCCGAGTGCAATGTATTCGTGTACTCGAGTAGTAAGGGCACAATTCGTCTTTGTGATATGCGATCATCAGCGTTATGCGATAGACATAGCAAACAATTTGAGGAACCCGAAAATCCAACCAATCGGAGCTTCTTTAGTGAGATAATAAGTTCGATTAGTGACGTTAAGTTAAGTAATTCCGGCAGATATATGATCTCAAGAGATTATTTAAGCATTAAAGTGTGGGATTTGCATATGGAAACAAAACCAATTGAAACATACCCGGTAAGTAAGAATATTGTAAATTTTTATTTTTATGCTCTTGTTAAACGTTTATTAGTGCTTATATCGATTCCTTAGTTCGCAAGTTAATTAACTCTATAGCAGTAAACATTAAAGTATATACATAATTATGTAAACATTATAGTATATATTTTTTAAAAATTAAGAATCCTGTTTATGGATACTATTGCAATCTTTTATTTTAATTATAGGTTTGCATATTACGAGTCAGGTATTTAGCCGATAGCCCTGGTAGCTAGTGCTCTATTTTTTATATTATATTATACATTTATGTATTCTTTAATAAATTATAATAACAGTAATAAAATACGAGTAAGGTAGCCTTATGTGTCTAAACTGTTAAACTTTGGGGGTAAAACCAGACAATTTTTGACCTTTGTACAGATATGTAACTAAATGCAAAAACATTCACTTTTTTATTTTTATAATCGCCGTGTTTTATTGGTAATCTATCACTAACATAGTATTCGAGTACCAATAAAACGCTATATTCACTTTTAATTTGTCTTCTTAAAATTGGTGTCCCTTCAAATTATTGATGTCAAAATTTCAAAATCTTCTGTCACGGACAAAATATAAAAGGTAACAATTGAAAATAGAAAAAAATGAATGCATATTGCAAACAAAAGTTTTAAATATACAAACTCACTTGTTAAAGAAATGTCTGGCTAACTTCTTTATATTTTAGTTAATTATTCAATTTGAGTTTGAAAAAAAACAGCTGTTTGTTTTCGACGAATGTGTAATTCTGTAAATTGTTGGGTCCAGTTGGAAAAAGCATGAAAATGGTAGTTGAATTAAAGTTTGCATGGAAATGAACACCGAGTTGGTTTAGAATGTTTGTTACTTATATATATTTGCAGTAAAACTTTGAAAATATATTGATTTTGTTGTTAGATTTACCGCCAAAAGCTTAAAGTTGAGCACCTTAGCAACTCCCTGTTCAATTTCATTGGCTTATATGGAAGAGCAAAAACTATGGAACCAAGTTTCCGTCAACTTCAAAAACCAGTTGAATAATCGTGGTTCACTATTTTCCTTAAATTATCCAATTTATTATACAGTCAATTTATTTGGATAGTAAACATTATTTTATTTTTTTTATTCAATAAATAACATATTAGAAGACAAAATTCAACATGAAATTATAAAGAAATATTAAAGACAAATTTCGAGAAGTTACTTCAAGTTGCTTGCAGAGTCATAACTACCAACTTATTCTACTCAAAACCATGCTTAGATGCGATCATATTAAAGTCAAAGAAAAAATGTTTGCATGTCAGTTTTTATAGTTTCACGATTGCACTACGTTTACGTTTTGCTTTTATGAAAATCGGACATTTAACATTTGCATTTATGAACGTTATGCATTCGTCAGACTTTCGCAACAATGCATTTATGGAAGCACGGTTTGTCAGCTTTGTATTGAGAAGAAGCATATTTAAATAATTTTTCCATAATATGTTATGGTTAAATACACTAATTCTAAAGAAAATTATTTTATCTTATAGGAATTGATCCTATAAGTCTTACCAATTTTGTAAAGAATTGATTTTAGTAAGTTTACTTACGAAATAATTTTGTTTTGATAATTTCAATCCAGAAAAATGCTTGGTTTGAAATTTGTCGATCGCTTGCACTTTGTAATGCAGGCGAAGTATAAAAGAAGTGTATTTGTTACCGAACACACCCTCATGTTGCCAACATTTACATATTTGTTTGCACTTCTTGACTGCCTCCTAGATTTAACTAGATGAAACTCTATTTTTACTAAAATACTTTGGATAAATACTAGCTTATTTTTGTTCACTAATGAGGTGTTGTTGTTTTCTATGTAAAATTTTAGTAGCTAGTATTTTCAATTTCCAATAAAACACGGTTAATATCACATTACAATCAAAAATGACATAAGCATATCAGGTTTAAAATAAATGTATCTGTATGCAAGAAGAAAAACAAAAAAGCAAGATGTTTAAAGTTTAAAGTAAGTAGTTTAAATGTTATGAATTTGATTTCAATATTTTCAAATTTCAAACGAAATTTTTAGCATCAGACGCGACCTAAAAGCACGAAACCGCTCAAAGCGATGCTTGACCATTGTCATAGTCTATTTTAAATTCAAATGTTTTCGTCATACTATAGACTTTATTAAGATCCAGTTTTTTCTAAATAAACTTTTAACCGTATTTACTGCTCGTGCTATTGAGTTTGCATTGTAATTTATTATCATAAAGGAAATTTTATGCAAAAAGGTTTTAGCAAATTTTATAAATTAATTGAATGTTTTAATTCTTCTTAATCATATTATTAAATCTTTATTAAATTTTTAGGTTCATGAATATCTTAGAGCAAAATTATGCTCCCTTTATGAAAATGATTGCATTTTTGATAAATTCGAGTGCTGCTGGAACGGTAACGACACGTCTATTATGACTGGAAGTTACAATAATTTTTTCCGTGTATTCGATCGCACCACTAAAAAGGATGTTACACTTGAAGCATCTAGGGATATAATAAAACCAAAAACCGTGTTAAAACCCCGTAAAGTTTGCACTGGTGGTAAACGAAAAAAGGACGAGATCAGCGTAGATTGCTTGGATTTCAACAAGAAAATACTACATACAGCATGGCATCCACTAGAAAATATAATAGCTGTTGCAGCAACCAATAATTTGTTCATATTTCAGGATAAATTTTAGCTAACACTTTTGTTATTGATGTTTAATTATAAATATAATTTTTATTATTATTGCTATTACAATTACAATAATTATCATTAATTTAATTTTTTTCATTTAACATTGCTTTCAAATAATGCAAAAAAAAACAAAACAATCACAACAAAAAAAAAATGCTGCAACAAAATCAATTCCTTTTTTTATTGTAATCAAACAAAAAAAAAACAAAATATATAAATAAACGAAAGTAAATTCAATTATTTAAGCCTAAAGGAGAAGAAAATTAAACTAAAAATAAAATAAATTACAACAAAAAAATAAAAAAAAACGAAGAGAATAATTATGTTCCACAAAATTGTGTGTCTTCTCAAGTGTCTCCAATATGTGTTGTTGAATTGAAATAGAAGAACAAAAATAATTCCAATATTTATACAAAATAAAATCCACTCAAAGCACAGCTCTGGTGGATTACTTAAATATGATAATGACAGTGGCCTGCTTTTTTCATTGGAATAAACGTGGAGAAGAAATGTTGATAAAAATAAAATAACTGATTGCTTTTATTTATAATTGTGGTGCACTATTTATTTATATTACTCCTTCGGATCAAGTAAGTATGTTTCTAATATTGAAAAACACTACACAAATGTGAACTTTAGAACAGACATTGATATTTTTCAATATATTTTCTAGTCCATCTCCATAGTTCGATTTCCTTTCTATCACTCACCGAAACCTGAGCACACATAGGCAAAATTCCTAATAGCAATACTTGCGTAAATTATGCTAAGCAAACAGTTCCTTTAATGCAAACATAAACATCCTTTCTTAGCAATTGTCCCTAAACGTAGTAGATTTTGTCATACGCAAATGTAATTGTATTTGTGCAAATGTAGAAAATATCTTGCGCATTTCACTTGCATCTAAATTCGTTTGTTGTTTTTTATCTGGCGGCTCATATGGGGTTATTTATTTTAACAAAATGAGTGAAAAAGGTGAGGATAAGTAAGTTAAATTTATTAAAAAAAATAACAACTCAATAACAACAGTAAAATTTGTGTGTTCCAAAAATACTTATGCATGTAATGCAAACATATACTTTTAACATATATCAACTTGCTTTTAACATTTGCTTTGCTAACACATGCAAAGCTTTGCAAATCTTGTACACTATGTCACAAAAGTCTACATACGATGGCAAATTTCTTGATCATTTTGTTGATTTGTATAACCTTTTTTTACAGATTTGAAAAACTATGTTATTTTTGTTATTTATAAAAAATTACTGGGCCCTGGATCGATATTCAATAAAAATTTTACATAGTTTCTAGATGGCCCGGTGAGTAAGTAAATAAGTTTATTAGAAGTGGATCGAGCGGCAGGACAACCAAGTCCATGTCCTAGTTGTTGGCATGATTGGAAAAATAAAAATAAATCTATCCCGCGGGAACCATACATATCTTATGTTGACTACAGTTAACAGTACTTGTTATATGTAGGTACATACCATGAAAAACAAATATGTTATCTTTTTTTTACCTATAGGTATGTATGTAAGTACCAAGACATGATAGAGAAGTATAGATGAGAAAACAATTAAAGTTTTTAAATATTGACTTATGAAACTTAATCAGCCTTACTACGAAAAATTCCCATTTTGGGAACGTTGTTATCATGAATAATTTTTTTGCAGTGAACTATTTTCTTATTTGGATACAGAAATTTCGTAAGTTAGTTGTGAGGGAAAGGGTTGTCTGTAAAAAAAAGTATACACATAAAATTGGCGGTAGGGCTGAATTTGATCTATTCCTGCTATAAAAGCGGCTCATATAGTTCAAATATTTTTAGAACGAGCATTATTTTTTGTTAAGTTTAACTTTTTGAAGACAAATATATTTCTCAATATTATTCTTTTTTATCTTACTTTAATTAAAACAAAAATTTCGAACCTTTAAATTCACTGGTAACAAAATGGAATACCATATTTCTACGAAAAAGAGAAACAGCTATAATATAAAAAATTTTACGCTTGCTTTATTATTAATTATTATTTAACACATAATTGGCTTATAGATATTAAAATAAATTATTAAAGCATTTTTATTGTTATTGTTTTGTTTTCTAAATAATTATCGAGGCCATCTTTTCCCAATTCCCGGCCAAATCCAGATTGTTTAAATCCACCAAACGGTGTTTGCGGCAGGACGGCATCATAGCAATTTACCCAAACTGATCCAGCATTCACACTGTTTGCAAAAAGGATTGCTTTGTTGATATCATTTGTTATGACTCCAGCAGCAAGTCCATAAGATGTATTGTTAGCTCTTTCAATTACTTCTTCAATTGAACTGAACTTGAAAATTGATTGAACTGGTCCGAATATCTTTGGTAAAGATAAGAAAGTTTATTAAATTAGTTTCAGTTGCATTTTACCTCTTAAAATATAAAATAATTACAAAAATAGGCAAAGTAGGTACATATGTATATACACACTGTTAAACAAAAAGTAGATCTAAAACTGTCTTTGGGTCTAACTATTATGAGAAGATAACGAATTAACTCTAATACACATGGGATTTAAAATTAACTGAAAAGCATACCTAATAATCATAAAATTCATTCTTAATACTTAATATAATGGGATCTGATTTTATTCGAATAACTGATTAGATATTAAAACTATTGATGGGAACATAACTGTCAGTGTAGTGTGGTAAGATAAATTTATTGTATTTCATGTCTTTGTGTCGATTAAAATAAATAAAAACAAAAGAAATATAAAAAAGAATTAATATCTGAAGATACATATTAATTTTTCACATCTTGTGTTTTTTATATTAAAGCAACAAGTTAACTGCATTTTTGAAGAATATTTCGACATTTCAACAGTTTGTTGTAAGTAAGGGAAGAGGAATTTTTTAAAAGTTTACTTACCAAAGTATTTTTACTAGATACTTAAGCTTTTTTTTTTTTTGTAATTTATTGATTTTGCATTTTTTGAACTGTTGTATGTCATATGAGTACTGAGGGGAATGTCCTACTAGACCACTATATTAGAAACTGTTGTGAATTTTAAATGTATGATTTTATCGACGAATATAAAAGAGTAAAAGAAAATGAACTAGTATTGAAGTAAATATTTTCATGCCCTATTCAGGTTACTAACAACCGTCGCTTTTAATGTGGAACGTAATTTGATTTTTGGTATGTTAAAAATTAACCACGCAGTTTTCGTTACCAAGAAAAAAAGCAGAAAATAATATAGAAACACCCAGAACATGTACACAATTTTCATTATGTGATCTTGTAAAATAAATATGATATTGAAATTTTTTTTCACTTCTCTCTTTTTCAATGGTTATATTCGTATGTAAGAACCTATTCGGACTTAAATTGGGTAATATGATATTAGTATGTTAAATTTGTAATCAAAAGAACATTTATCATCATTATATTAACATTTCTTTTTGTAAAAATATGATTTGTTCGTTAGTGTTTACCTCTTCCTGTGCTATTTTCATGTTGTCAGTGACATTAGAAAAAACAGTTGGTTCAATAAAAAATCCAACATCTCCTAAACGTTTTCCACCGCACTCAAGCTTAGCCCCTTCCTTTTGGCCACTTTCAATATAGTTGAGAACCTTCATAAACATTTCATTGTCAATCTGTGGACCTTGTAAGATACCGCTTTCGAAAGGATCGCCAACTTTTCGGTCTTTTGCTTTCTGTACAGCTTTAGCAACAAATTGGTCATAGATTTTTTCATGAACAAAAGTTCGACTACCGGCACAACAGCTTTGTCCATGGTTATCAAAAAGAGCATTATGTGCAACTTCAACAGCGTAATCAACTTAAAAATATATACAAAAAGTGTATACACAAAATATATAATTTAGTTTAAATTAAAAAAAAGGTATTTGTTCTATATCTATAATTACTATCTGCATCATCGAAAACAACTATTGGACTCTTTCCACCTAATTCGAGTGAAACCTTTTTCAGGTTCGATTTCGCTGCTGATTCCATGATAATTCGACCCACTTCTACAGATCCAGTAAATGCAACTTTTTGAATGTCTTCGTGCAGAGATATGGCAGCCCCTGCTGTTTGGCCATAACCAGTTATAATATTAATTACTCCTGGTGGAAATCCGGCTTCTTTAGACAAAGCACCCATACACAATGCCGATAGCGGTGTTTGCTCAGCTGGTTTTAGGACTATCGTACATCCCGCGGCTAGTGCAGGACCCCATTTCCATGCGAGCATCAAGAGTGGATAATTCCAGGGAATAATCTGTCCAACCACACCAATTGGTTCCTTCTTGGTCATGGAAATAAAACTAGCCACAGGAATGGTGTCACCAAAGAATTTATCCGTCCAGCCTGCGTAGTACTTTAAGGTGTCAATTGAACATTCAATATCAAAGATAGCTGCGTCAAAGGTTTTTCCATTGTCCATAACTTCAATATTGGCCAAAGCATTTTTGTCTCTCTCCATCAGGTTGGCTAGCCTGAAACCTCAACAAAAATTAGAATGGATTTTGGATAGTTTAAACATTACGTTCAGTCTATTTTGATTGGGTCTTTAAACCGCTTTTATAAAATTCCGTAATTTAAACTCATTTGGATATTATGTACATATGTATATGTACATATACCTACATTACAAAACATACAAATGTATTAGCAACTAGCTTTAACCCGCGGCTTCGCTCGTGTTAAATTCAGGGTACAAAAACGGTTCTCTTTTCCTGATTTAGAATACAGAAGAGAACTCGGCACAGAATATTATTTTAATCCACCAATTATTTTAAGCCATCTATCGGAATCCATGAGAAAAACTTATGTATTTATGTTTATAATGTTGTTTTTTCGCAAAAGTTGATTGATTTATAGTTAGATTTAAATTTTTAATATTGTTTTATTTAATTTGTTTCAATTAAATTGTTTTATTATTCGTTTGTATCATAGAACCATGTACCATGACAAAAATAATAAGGCATCAGGTATTTTTCGTTCGTAGCAGAGTCTGTGTACCGATTTTTAGCTTCCTACATTGAAAATTGCGAAGATTAATAAATAATTTTTACGAGTGAATACTTTGTATTTCGGTTTATTTTGTTTTGTTACTTGATTCGCTGTATTGAAATCAAAATCACATTTTCTAATTATTGTGATATATAATATGTAAATATTATATTTGAGTCTATTATGACGAAAGATAATTATATTTTTATATTTTTGAAATTATAATTTTTATATTTTATAAATCTTAAATTTTAATTAAAAAATCTCACAAGCTGAAAATAAACAGGACTTAATTTTTTTAAGATCTAAGACGAAGGAAATGGAACCGAATTTCTATCATTTTTTAGCTTGAAACAGAATCTATTAAGGTTACATTTTGAGATTATTGAGATAAAAAGCAAAAAAGCGTTTCTATCAATATTTTTCACACTCGTATTTTTGTATATTTGGTAGATATTGATAAAATTAATCAATTAGACGAAGTCACTCGGACCTTTCCTGTTTGCAGCGAACATATTATAGTCATATCTATTACAATTGGCAGAATATTAAACATTTATAAGAATCATTGGGAGCTTTATTCAGAACCTGTGTCACAGTTAAATAATAGTTAAGGTTTCTTTTCTTGTTTCTTGTTTAAAAAAGTGTACCTATACTTTTTCTGTCGTAACGTATGTATATACGCGTGTAAGTAATTTATGTACTTCTTGAGATATCCGTTGGTTTTGCTGTTATTACATCAAGCATTTCAAAGTAAAGTTAATATATTCTTAACTACGCATTCTCCATTTTTTTTATTAAAAAGGGAAAGATTCTGCGTCCATATATACATATTTAAACATTATTATTTTTTTAAATTTAAAAATTAAAAGCCAATTAAAAAAATAAAAGTCAAATTTTCTTGTAGCTTAAAAGAAGAAGAGATTGGTAGGCACTAGGTAAAGTATAAATTACATATTTAATTTTTCATAATTTTAATGTATTATAATATTTATCGTTGTTTAGATATGGAAAGTAATACTAGTTCCAATTATAAAGCTTTGATCAGAAATAAATAAAAGGAGTTGTATTGAGACATCGCGACTTATGAATATCTTCGATCAAGAAAGAGTAGTCTCTTTCGGTTCTTATTTCGTGAATATTATTATCTGAATGGTCAAAAATAGAAATTTATTTTTTCCTTTACATCCAGATAACAAATTTAAATAAGATAATATACATATATACAATTATCTTATTTAAAACACTTTACGCACTGTTATCTTATTTCTGATTGAAGGTTAATGCATATTCTTGTTTTGTGTTAAAAGTATATTACTATACAACTTTTAAATTTATCTACCATTACTTATAAACGCTTAAGGAGATAACACACTAGTTTCTTATAAATCCGAGTAGTTTTTAATCTATTACTAGAACTTTGATCTCGTTACTATGTTGTACATAAGTCAAAAACAAAAACACTATATTAAATATCGAATCGTTTTCTATATTCCTGGCGATGTGATTGTTGTAGAAGTAAAAGTTATCGAAAAATAATTCATTATATTGCTACATATTTTTACATTATTCAACACACAGAATTGATTTGCCGGCAAATAATATTAACCATTAGTACGAGTTTTTGTTTGCATTTTTCTAGATACTTGCAATGAACATGCATTATTTTATATATTTATTACTTATTTTACACGAAATCCTGCTTGATTACAGCTTTTATTCTTTAGAATTAAAAAAAAAACTACCTACATAATAATGAGACAACTTGAATCATTAACATCATCATAAAAGTCCCTAAACATAAAAAGAGAATATGTAGGTATTTATAAAAAAATCTCAATTTCATTAATAAATTGAGTGACATAGGTACATATGTATGTATGTAGGAATTATGTATTGTATTACATATACATACATACATAATAAATTTGTTTTACATAAATTATCTAAACAAAATTAAACTTACCTTATAATCAGATCGGCCCGTTTTTGTGATTCCATTTTTCTCCATTCTGAGTTCAATGAAAAAGCTTTCTTCGCTGCACTAACTGCAAGATCTACATCGGCCTTGAATGATTACAGACAAATTAAAAATTACATATCTTGAAAAATCAATGACAATGCTTGCCTTATCACCCTCTGCAACACTACAGATAACTTTTCCTGTAGCTGGATTGATTGTTTCAAAGGTTTTACCCGAAACAGAATCCACAAATTCATTATTAATGAAAAGCTTGAGGAACAAAACAAAATAAATTACTTAAAAATTGAATGTAACCAAACAACATTAAATCAAGTGGTAAGAAATTGTTTATATAAACCTTAGTGTAAACTATGGACTGCTGTGGATTCGACATCTTACTTCAAGTGAATTAATTGAACTGATAAATATTAAGAGTGGTTCCACTTATATGGCTGCTTTTCGGTCTAAAAATATACCTAAAGAATAATTTCAATTGACGATAGACATTATCATCAAAGTACAAAAGAGCATCAGCTGAATGACACAGAAGATGGAAGCCTTCAAGACTGCTGGAAACCGAGGCAGAAAAGGAACGCAAAGAAAGACAAATCGTGAATTCAAAGTAAATATAAATACAAAAACAAAATTTGAAAATAAAAATAAAAATAAATTCCAAACAACTGTGCGTCGTCGCCAGTGTGCGTCGCACATAAGAGTATTTACCTCAAAAAATTGACTAAATTTATTTTTGTTTGTTATAGACATATTATGTAGCTAGTTAACAAAGTTATTTAATTTTTAATAAAATTTTATTTTACAGATTTAAGAACAATACAATTCACGTTTTACAGAAGACAAATTCAATATCGTGCCAACTTTTGGTTTCCAGCGTTAGAAAATTAGGTGGGATTAATTTTGCAGCTGGTACCAAGAAAATGATACTCATAAATAGGCATTTTATAAACACAACAGTAATTATTATTTAGTATGTATCTGTTGATTTCCTATACGAAATGATTTAAAACAAAAATGAGCCTTTCACTATTACACAATACTAAAAAATTCATAAACTCCACACATAGACAATAATATTAACTAATGTGTTTCAAAATCAAAGAAACTCCTTGTTTAGGAGAAGTTTTTATGATTTTTAGGAAGTGTTGAAGACTCTTATTTTTAACAAAAAATATATAATAAATTAATAGAAACTAGGAAATCTAAGCTCCTTTAAATCCATGTGAATCAGTTTCTTTTTATTTAGACGCTGTGTTTTGTAATGAACAAGATTATGTCTTATTTTTGAAATCAGATTTTATTAATTGTAAAATATAAACTTTTTTAAAGAAAGAAAAAGTACAAAGAGAGGATATCAAAAAATTGTACCACATTTTTCCAAAAATTTTAGTTGTTTTTATATAAAAAAGCTCATACCTACCTACATATGTACATACATACATATGTCAGTATTATTAAAAATGGCCTTTTAAATAAATTGTTTTTATTTTTAAACTTGTCGTTTTCAATCGGAGTTGGTCCTTTTAACAGCTGTCACTTGATTTATGCTCAGTTTCGTTTGTCGTTTGTCATTTCATAATGAATAGACTTATGTCGTTTTTAATTGGCAATCCGGAATGGGAAGTAGAACAATTATTGTTAAGATGTTTTCAATTTTTTTATTTTAATTTCAGGCAATCACTTCACAGTTCGTACAATGTGTTAATTCAAAAAATATGACATTTATCAAGTGTGACATTTAAAATCTTTGAATGTGTCAGCGATTCTGTTTTTGCTTCTGATTTCAAATCCAGAAGAGAAATTTCTTCTTTTTCAGAATCAGAACTGTCACTTTTGACAAATTGAACGCTTTCAGAATGCTTTTTTCTGCTTCCAGATTGCCAATTGAAAACGCCATTACCTACTCCTGAACAAGATTTGCAAATCGTGCAAATTTATTACCAAAATAATTGGAGTTGTGCCCATTCACTTTATGGAAAATTGTGCGGAAGGATCTTTGTTTGCGGGCTTACAAAATCCAACTCGTACAAGAATTGAAGCCGAACGACCATCAAGCGAGTCGCTTACATCCTCAAAAACTGTTTGGTGTGGTCCATATTTCTTCAAAAATGAATTCTGCCGTTATGTAACAGTCAATGAGGAACAATATAGAGCAATGATAATATCATATGCATAATATATAACATTTCGTTAAAACAAGACGGGGCGGGTGCTACATGCCCTACATCCAACGAAACTTTTAGTGATAGCAATTATCTCGCATTGTGCTCCTGTGGATGGCGTGCCTACAAAATGCGTGATTTAACAGAGCTCGTGCTCGACTATTTTTTTAGCATTCGATGAAAAATGATTCGGTAAATTACGATTCGACGAATTGTGATTCGGTGAATTGCGATTTCGTTAAATTGTGTTAAATTATTCTCGGCGAATTGTTTTCGACGAATTGTTCTCGGGGAATTTTCCACAGACGCCGTAACCGTCTGTACAAAAGTTTAGGTCTTGTCAAGATATTTTTTTTTGTCTGTGGAGTTCGTCTATGGTCGCTGAGAGTTTATGAAGCGTGGCCAGCGCTTCTTACTGTAATTGTAAGAACTAACCGGTACATACTCATCTAATTCGACTTGTTGCTTGTTCGGCAGCTGAATAACGGCAGAGTCCACAGTGGTCACTGTCGTACTCTATCGTCCGCAACACAGTGTCAGTAATTGTCTGTCTAGTGCCAATTAATAATTGTTCCAGATAGGCACCGCTTCTTGGGAACGGTGGTATCTTCGTAGCCCACAGGTCGACCATATATTCAGCATTGTACTGACCCATACAGGTAAAAAGAGATGGTTACCTCAAGGATTTTGATCAATTTCGACTTATATCTACGGTGACCATTTTTTCACATTAAAAAAAGAGGACAATCTTTATATAAGAAAAAAAAATAGTAGGTACTTAATTTCAAAGTTTAACTTTTGTTTGTTTTTGTATTTGTCTTAGCAGTGTATTTATTTAAGATGTTATCCCGACTTCTTAAAAAAACCTAAAAATCTCCACAGTCATAATTATAATTGCACTTTGTTATCAACATTGTCTTCAGTGTATCAACTTTTGTATTGTATTTAAGTATTTAAGTAGAGGAAAGTGACCAAATATGGAATACCATTTTGTTTTAGCGATATAAAAAACAACTTTAAAAAATCATACATTTACGAGTTGTAATTAACAACTTTTAATCAAATATTTATTAGTTATCAATAAAAATATAACACAAAAAGAAAATTCTGAAAAAAGTAACTAAATATGGAATAGGTAGGTACTCAAATATGGAATACCAGCCAAATTTGTCGTATCAATAACAAAAATGGACTTAAAAATGTATGAGATCAAATAAATTAATATAACATTATGTAATTCACTCACAAGTCACAGATCCAAGCATCAAATCTAAACTTGAAAAATCATAGTGTTCCCAGAGTCCACCTGTTTAGCATTGAAATCCGTATTCCATATTTGGACACCTAAGACTGTTCCATATTTTGACAATTGCACTTTTTCAAACACCTTTATATATTTTTTAATTGGAGAACAATTTAAGAAAAAGAGGATAAAATACTGTCCTCCTTAAGAGAAACAAAAAAAAGGACATGATACCGAAAAAGAGGACTGTCCTTTACTTATATCCCACCTAAGTGAGACAAAAGTACCAAATTTTAGTTTGGGACATACATATGTCCTACCTTGATGGAGATACAAATATATATGTATGTATTATTTTTTATAAATTTGTCTGCATGTTCCTAACATAATTTGGATCTGGATTAAAGACCTTGTTGGATGTCATTCAATAGAAAATGATTTTTCTAAAGACTGTATTTCAAATATTGATTTATTTAAACCAGAGAATAGAATAATAAGTTAAAAAAGACGGAACATTTCTATTTTTCACGAGAAGTAAAAAAATAAACAATCAAAGGCGAAATGAAACTATATAATAAATTAAAAACAAAAATTGTCGAAATAAAAAGAAACCAAGTAACTAAAAAGTAAAATAATGAAATGCGAAACAAAAAAATACGAAAGGATATAAACGTAAAAAAAACAACTAAAAACGGCGAAACGAACCATACCCAGAGTAGATAATATTTATTACAAATTTTAAAATCTTTACCTTCAACCGACTGATTGTATATTCTTGATGAGAGATTTAATATTTTTTTAAAACTCATTATGATAGGTGGGACAAGAGTCCCAAATATATATGTATGTACACAGTAAGAAAAAGTTATGGCACGAGTACGATAACAGCAACATCAAGATTTGATAAAAGTGTTTGTCAAAAACAAACAATGCATTTTTTTAAAAGGCAGGGCATTTTCAGAAAAAAATTATTTAAATTTATTGAAAATTATTAAAAAACAACGGCAACACTACAATAAAGTATTATTCAATTTTTGAAAGTCAGAAGTATGTTCTTTAATCCTAAATTTAAATTATATTATAATATATACTATACTCGTCCCAGCTTCGCGTGGGATAGATTGATAACAATAGAAAAGCACGCCAAATTAATAGTAGTTTTCGAGTTAAGTCAAAACTCTGTTTTTTTATAATACCTCTGTGCCAAATTTCATTCCGATTTATTCAGCCATTGTGGCGTGGTTGAAAAAAATTAAAAGAAATCTATTCCACGGGAACCATACATTTTATCGGGATAAAAAGTTGGCTATGTCCTATTCCAGACTATAATAATCTATCTGTGTGCCAAATTTTATCCAAATCCGTTCTGGTGTTATTTAGCATAACAAACATCCATACATACATCCAAACTTTTATATTTTCAAAAATTAAAAAAAATGTTTTAACCAAGTTTTTCAAAATTGTGAAATTGGATTATTTTGGTCAATGTCAATTCAACACAAACCGGATAAATAAATAATTTCCTTGCTTGATTTATTTGCCTGCAATTATAAAATTAATTTATTATCCACAATATGATGGCATCCGCTATAGATTTTCTGCCGACATTTTTTTATTAGAGCGTCCAGGTCAAAAACTTAACAAAAATTGTATAACTAACAAAAATTAACAACCGGTACGGAATTACTGAAAGTACGAGAATAAATAAATAAGAAACATTTTAACATTTCAAATTGAATGGGGCTGTTCAGTTTCAGTTATGCGGAGCTGAATATGTGAAAAAATTAATTTGAGTCAAGATTGTTTGTTTCAGTTAAAAAGAGTTTTAACTTAAGCGAAGCTCAATTATCCACAGTAGTTTCCATGGAAACTGTTGCAAAAAGGCTTACAATACATTTATAGTTTCAGTTAACGAAAGGCTTCAATGATTGAAATACTGGAAAATAGAATTGTAGTTAAATTTTTGAAATTATAAATTTAAAATCGCTTATATCGACATCGGTTACAACAAAATATTGTTTTAATTGAAAAATTGAAAATCAATTGATAAAAATATGTACATGTGTATTGTGTATGTATGTATATGTATATACATAATAGGAGGCCAGGTCAGTACATTCAAAATGATACATTTTTTTAATTCGCAAACTTCGAATTTTGTTTTTGAGAACAACTTGAATAGTCATTTTTATATGAGGTCGTTAGGCAAAGCGTGTATTTAAACATGATTGCAAAACATAAGGCTTTCCTAGTGACAAAAAGGGTTTGATTATTTCAACACATAAATAAGTTGGATCTGGGTTAATTACCTTGTTTAATGTCATTCAGTAGACTGAGTAAAAAAGTGTGTCATCTTTTTAATAGAAAACACAACTTTAAAATCTGTTATAACTAATAACCGAATGTAACGAACACATTCATCAGTTAATTAAAGTTGAGTATAACCGATTTTGACGGTATTTCAAATATTCATTTATGTATTTGAACCATGCATAGATTAGAATAATAAGTTAAAAAAGACGAAAGATTGCTATTTTGGCTTATTGAAATTAGTTCCTCAAAGTAAAATAACAGCTATTTTTATGTAGGTAGAACAATTTATCATTAAAAGAAACAAAAATAAAAATACATGTAACACAATATATTTGTATCATCGTAATGCAATTGTTCAATTTTATCAACCTACAATATGAAGAAAGTAATAAACAAGGAATTTTCCAAATCCTTATGCAGTCTTAAACTAAAATTTCCATCCTAAGTTGCACTTATTCATACTATGTCTTTCCAGTGGAAAGTTTATTGATAACGAAAACAAAAACACATCACGTGTCATTTAAACAGCTGATTTCATTCACAAAATTCTTTTATCATCCTTATTTTGAGGCAAATTTTAGGACTCCTGCGCATTGAACATTCTCAATCTCTATTGTCTTAAAGGCTTTTAGCACTAAGAGCTTTTAAAATCTTGGCTGTTTAGTCTAAAGTTTATCGTTTGACCGGCAGTATTTCCGCGGGATCACAGCATGTCGGGTTATTTTCATCCCAACATCAACGTTCGTTCTACTCTAAGTGTTCGTGACTAGTTTTTGTGCATACTCGTATAGTGTTTTTTAAAAATTAAATCTTAAAGCATTGTTGCGTGGTTTGCTATTTCATTTACAAAGTGTAAATTCTCACAAAACTATTCCAAAGCGTGTGTTTCTAATTAGCGTAATTATAGCTATAAGTCCTTCTTCATAATAATAACACCTACTTTGCACATAGTGAATGTTGATTTATTCTGTTTGAATTTAAAAAGAAATTTAAAAGTTACAGTAATTCAACGATTTATTTTGTGACATATAATATTATTTCTATCACTATTATTTAATATCTACGGTCTTCAAACCTAATGAAGCTGTGAGTCACCTGTAAGTAATTTAATCGTCATATATGTACCTTAATTCATATCTATGCGTATTAAGTTTATTTCAAGCTTGCATTTTTATTAATTTAATAACTTAATTTTTATTCAATATTCACAAGGCAAAATATGTCATATTTTTTAGATTTCTAGAAATAATTGCAAAATCTAATGATAATTCAGTCTATGCTCAACTAATATGATCTTGTTTTTATAGTACGTTGGGGGATTTATATTATTATGCTGTATGCATTTGTTAAGAATCTCATTTACATACATATGTATATTATTATTATTCTCATATATAAAAAAATAAACGAGCTTACTGCATTGTACATATTTGAAAGAGAAGGTTTAAAATTTAACTAGAGTTTTCCAGAGAATGTTTTTGTTTATTGGATTTTAGGTTTTTAAATATTCAAAAGACATTATGTATAGTAATGGTGAAATTAAAAGTCACTTACTTGCGCTTTTCGAATACATACACTACTGAAGATTAAGTGGTATAAATGTGTATGATTTTTAATATCTATTTCATTTCGAGGTTTTTTAAAGGAAAGAATACTTTTTAAAATATGGTTCTAAACAAAAAAATTTAGATCGTACCTCACCTCATGTTTGTATGTTTACTTTAAAATCAATCCCATATTGAATTAATTAATTTACTGTTCATCGCTTTTAGGATTTCATACACTAAAAAAATCGAAGGCAATTTTAATTGCAAAAACATTTTTAGTCAGTTTTTTTCGAATAAAATTATTTTATTCCGTAACATTTATTTAAAATTAACTGAAAACTCTGCTTAAAACATACATACATATACATACATATGTATTTGTATTCAAATATCTATATCTATATATATAAAACAAAGACGGGTTTGTTACAACACTTATAACTCGAGATCTGCGGAACCAATTTTCATGGTTATTGATTCGTTGGATTTGTCTCCACCCCGAATAGCAGAATACATCTTAAAAATAATGAAAATTAACACACTATGGCTCATTTTTAACTCTGCACTATTGAACACTGTACTATTCCAAATAATATATTTAAAAAATGTTTTTTTCTATATATATAAAACAAAGACGGGTTTGTTACAACACTTATAACTCGAGATCTGCGGAACCAATTTTCATGGTTATTGATTCGTTGGATTTGTCTCCACCCCGAATAGCAGAATACATCTTAAAAATAATGAAAATTAACACACTATGGCTCATTTTTAACTCTGCACTATTGAACACTGTACTATTCCAAATAATATATTTAAAAAATGTTTTTTCCTTCAATATTTTAAATTAAATTGCTTACGAAATTAAAAGTCTTACAAGATTTGATGAATGGTGTTGAATTTCGACGCATATTTTAAACCGCCGTGTTTTTGAACTAATTAACTGAAAGTTAATAGCCACAGTTGACATTAAACATCAATATTTATTATTATCGATAAGAAAATACAAAAAGTGTCCTCCTGGAAGTATGATCAAGACAAACGGTTGCCACTTTTCAAATCTGAATTTCTTAATTGAAATATTTTAGACTTGCTAAATAGCACTGTTTACAAAACAGTCATACCTAACGTTGAAGATTGAAGTTTAGAATGGTCGAATTGAATTTTTGAAAAAACGGCCACAGTACCTAAATCCATCGTTTCTCCAAAGAGTTGGTAACATTTTTAAGACTGTATTAGGTTATCTCTAGATCTACTGAACCGATTTTTAAAATTCTTTTACCAATAGAAAGCTAGCTATATATTTGTGATAAATGGGATATGGAAAGAAGCAGAAAATAGTGCCTCAAGATTGTGTTTAAGAGAAATGTTTCCAGAATTTCAAAAGTCATTAATCGAATTAAGATTAAAAATTGCGCTCATTGGTTAAGTTATAAATGCCAAAACTTTATTAGAACCTGGATATGAAGATTTAAAGCAATTTTCTTCACACAATTTGAAAAACAGGGCAGAACAACGTCTGCGGGGTCAGCTAGTATAATATATAAAAATAAACTGATTTGATACAGCAGTTGTGTTTGCCCAGACATTTGTGAATAACAGTATACCCCTAAACCTAAGAAAATCTATAAGTTCGAAGACCTATGAAATTCATAAACCCCCTTTAAGGATTTTGTAATGACTTTCTGTGGTAATTCTTTATTATTGGGAGTATTTCTCGAAAAAATAACTTTTGGGATATATCAGATTTTAGCTGAATTTTCTAGGGTGATCTTTTCCTACATCTACCCCCGTTAACTACGTGCATGATGTTTTTATTACTAATTTTATATATATATTTTTATGTTAAATGTAAGGTATATCCAATTAGGACATATGTATGTATATCCCTTTCTTAATTTTGGAACTCTCAAATTTTCAATATACATATTTTCCATGATGTCCTTGTGTACAAGCTGGCAAAATGGCTTATCCACATTTTTAATGAACCGTAATAACTGTGTAAAGATATGTACATATATCAAAACGATATATTATCTAAGTTTATTCAATGAATTTATTTAAAAAATATTTTTGTATGTACAATTGTACATATTTACAATTTTTATTTAAAATATATTATAGATGTTAAGTATAGTAAAATATACATATCTAAGAAATATAAAAAATCAAGCAATTATACAAGCACAATGATATGATGGTTTATTAAATAGTAAAGTTTTATTAGTTTTGACCAATACTAATTTTTGTATACTACTGAAAATAATGTAGGTACTTATATATATGTACATATTCCTGAAAAAATATAACTTGAGATTCTTATGAAAAGCAAGTGTTGCAGGAAAGTGTCAAAATTAATTTTTTTTCCTATAATCCAGTTACCATTAAACTTGCGACAAATGCAGTAATTTAAATTTTTGTTAAGACGTATCTACTTCTACATATATGTATATACATATAACATATGTGATATAGTATGTAGGTTAAGTGTGCAGCTTATTAATATTCCAATGCAATAAACCATCAGCAATAAATTTCACAATTTATTTGAATACTAGCTTTTACCCGCGACTTCGTCCGCATAAGATTTTTTGTTTTCTCCCGGCTGTAAGTCCCCCTGCAACAATGTCTCACTATCGTGTACCGGTCCTCAACTTCACATCAAAATTTGTTCAGAAGCAACCTAATCAACCTGACATGATCACGCTAGATTTCCGCGGGAATGAGGTATTTTCCCGCCGTAAAAAGTAGCCTGTGTCCGTGCCTAGGATCCTATCTTTAAATTAACCAAGTCTTATAAAAATCCGTTCAGACGTCAAGGCGTGAATGAGATAAACTTTTAAAACAAACGATTAAAAATCACTAACTTAATTTAGTTATCTGCCCACTGCCTACCCCCTAAGAACGATGGCGTGATTATTTATAGCATATGTCCATTTCTAGGTTATCATCTATCACCATACCAAATTTCAACAAAATCCGTTCAGCTGTTTAGGCGTGAAAGATTAACAGACAGACAGACAGAGTTACTTTCGCATTTATAATATTAAGTATGGAGTATGAATTTATATCGATATTTTTTTTTTTCTTTTTGGTTTTCCAGCTAGTTTTAGTTCCTTCTTTTAAGCTTCCAAACGTTTTTTCTTTCGACTATGTTTCCTTAGCTCTAATTCTTTTGTTTTTTTCTGAACTTGTTTACTAGATTTTGGGATTATTTTAGGATAGTGGAGATGCTTTTAAAAGCATGATACTATTTCTTTTTCGGACATTTAAATTTTGCAGTAGTTCATTTATTATTGTAAAGGTACTGAAATATCGTAGTGCTTTTCAGGGTAAGCTGAGAAAACCCACTTTTTCCAGGTTAATCATCCATTTTACAATGCTCAGTTCTTCATTTTGACCATAAATTCTGGGGTGGAATCACGTAAGGCGATAGTTGATTGTTGGTTATCAAAATATATGATTTTGCTCCACGTAAGGTGATTATCAAATTGACTATCACTTTTCTAGTGTAGTTTTTTGGTGACAGCTATTTAGGTGTCGCTTTCATACATTTTTCTAATTTTTTGACAGAGATAAGTTGTGGTTTGTTTCAAATTGAAAAATAAGCTGAAAAATTGAAAAATATATCATATTTAAAATAAAAGATAGAGAATAAATACATAATGTTCACATCAATGCATTTATTTGATGAGAGGAACTCAACAAGACAATCACCTATCGCCTTACGCGATTCCACCCCTGTTTTAAAATGATGTTAACACTACATGATTGTTGGATTGCTTTTAAGATTGCAAATTTTTCTTCGAAAGCCTACAACATATTTTTCTTCATTCTTGATAAGATTTTCATCATAAATGTTGGTCCATCTTATCTTTTACATACATACATACATATACCGCCTACTTAAAGTAGGCTACTTTAGAATGTAATTTTTTTGTAGTCCTCCTTCTAATTTCGTATTTCGTTTTAAAAATTTAAAGATAATAAAATAAAGCGATCAATTTTTTATAACAATAAAAACTTAAAAAAAAACCAAGAGTATTTTTCAGCCAAAGGATCGACTATACAGCAATAGATAAATAGTCTTATACAGTCGGCCACATTTATAATGGGTGATTTTTTAAGAGGTTTAAAACTTTAAAAAAAAAGCACAAAAAATTTGAAAAAATGAATGAAATATTTATTTGAATCGATAGTTTGAACCTTGCAATTTAATGTTTAAAGATAATTTCATGCAAATGTTGACCGCGGCTGCGTCTCAGGTAGCCCATCCGCTGAGTCCAATTTTGGCATACTCTTTCATACATATCGGCCGGTATCTCACGAATGAAAGCATGGATGTGCCTTGACATACCCCCACAAAAAATAGTCTAATAGTGTCAAATCGCACGATCTAGGCGGCCAATTGACCGGCCCGAAACGTGAAATTAACTGTTCACCAAACTCGCCTCGCAATTGCGCCATTGTTTCGCGTGCTGTGTGGCATGTGGCACCGTCTTGTTGAAACCACATATCATGCAAGTCAAGAACTTCCATTTCGGGCAAAAAAAAGTTTGTTATCATCGCTCGGTAGCGTTCACCATTGACAGTAACGCTGCGATTCGCATCATCTTTGAAGAAATATGGCCCAATAATGCCGCCGGCCCATAAACCCATAAACCACCAAACAGTGGCTTTTTCGGGATGCATTGGTAGCTGTTGCAATGCTTCTGGCTGATCTTCACTCCAAATGCGGCAATTTTGCTTATTTACGTACCCATTCAACCAAAAATGAGCCTCATCGCTGAACACAATTTTTCGATAAGCAGCGCGCGATGAACATTTCGAACCGAGCACGAATTTTGATAGTAAAATTCAATAATTTGCAAGCGTTGTTCATTTGTAAGACGATTAATGGTTAAATTGCAAACCAAACTGAAGCAGTTTGACAGTGACACAAGGTACTAAACACACTTCAGCTGTTAAAACCAGTGTTGCCAAAACCAAACCAGCTAAAAAATCACCCGTTATTTAAAGAAATACAAATAATTTTTTTTTTATATTTTAAGGAAAAAAACTTGAAGAAAATTTACATTTTTAAGCTCATATACCTACTAGCAGCTGCATTTTATCAGCTCCAACTCCTTCATTCTTGTTTCTTGAATTTGCCGATCTTCAAATAATCAACATCAATTTCTCATTTAGTTACTACATATATCACATTGATTTGAAGCTTTCTGGAATACACCATATCCTGCTCACTATTAATTTTCATTTGGCACTACTTTAGCCCTTCGTGGTAGGCCTTGAAGAGAAATTTGATTTTTTTATCCATACAGCATCATTGAAAATAATATAAATTGGTTTATTTTAATTTTTGTTTCCCAAAAAGTAAATTGCTAGATTTGTAAAAAAAATGTATCTCTTAAATCTAATTATGTTATATGTACATTGTGCATATCTATCATCATTTCACATCCGAATTCAGATTGTTACGTAACATGCATAAGTATGTTTGGGAAAAATAACGCGCACATATTTAAATATTTATAAAAAAATTTTTTTTGACAAGATTCAAAATTGATTGAATTTTGTGGATCTAATGGCAAAATAACTTCAGCATTGAGGAGTAAAAATAATCTACATATATCTATACTAATATATAAAGCTGAAGAGTTTGTTTGTTTGAACTCGCTAATCTCAGGAACTACTGGTTCGAATTTGAAAATTTTTGTGTTTAATAGTCCATTTGTCGAGGAAGGCTATAGGCTATATAACATCACACTGCGGACAATATTAGGGAAGAATAAGTGGAAAATGTTGCAAGAACGGGGAAAAATATTCATCTTTGACGGCTTTCGTTGTTTGTTTCAATAACGCACTGATCTCAGGAACTGCGTGATCGAATTGAAAAATTCTTTTTGCTTTGGATAGTCCATTTTTCGAGCAAATTTTTAAGCTATTTAAAATAACGCTACGACCATCAGGAGCAAAGAATCAGTGGAAAATGTTGCAAAAGTAAAGAAAATTATTTATCTTAAAGTGTTTCCGTTCCATTGTCAAAATTTGGTTGCAGAGAAAATCCGTATGTTCTTCTGCAATAAGAAAAAAAACTTTGTTTTTTTTTTACTTTCGAAAACATTTAAATAAGTCGTTGATCAGTCTTACCAATAAATCATAAAATAATATTTGCATGCCTTATCATAATAGTCACCTCAAATTGATTGATTTTAAACCTTCATGATAAAGAGTATTATGTGTATGTACTGTACATATGTACTTACATACATACATATTTGCTCAAAATATAATTCAACGCTCCTTATATTGTGTCAAATGTTTGAAGATTTAAAACATAAGTACAAACCTTTATGTATGTATGTACATCTACATACATATGTATTTATATTATCTCGTTGTTGTCTTCTTAATGGATAAAATTGCGTTCCGATAAGGTCCTTCTCATCACTCGTCAAGTGAGATCCGCAAGACATGCTGATTGAAAGCTGTCAAATCCTATTTTCTTTTTAATTTTCAAAAATGACTGCAATAAATTTTACATTTCACTATTACAGAAAACTCTTCCAGATTAACCAAAGTTAGTTTTTTATAGGTCATTATATTGGAAGCAATATTCTGTACGCTTAACAAATTTATTAATAAATCTATAAAGTAAATAATTAACAATACCAGCAGAAACATGTACATACCTCATTTTTAGCCGTTTTGATGTAAATGGTTCGGAAATTTTTCATTTGCCTTGATGTCATTAATAACAAAGCCATCAAAGATGGGGGCGTTTAAAAGGTGCAAAGAAAATGAACATAATATGATGTGTGGTATGTACATATTTATGTATGTATATGTTATGTATGTATGTGCGTAACTTTTTGTATGTCCCTACACTACTCGTTACTTGATTAGGGCTATTCATTTCAAAAATATTTTAGGGTCTCCCATCGGTTTTGAATTATTAAAGGAGTTTCTATATGGCTTTTGTAACAGAATATAGATAAGAAGTTTTGTTAGTAAAATGGTTTTATTTTGTATGTTCCTATGCTTTCTTTTCAAAAAGAGGATTCCAGATACTCACGAGGAACTTATACACACGTAGGTATATTTATTCCATTAATTTAATCGTTTATCTTTCGGACTTAATCTGCTGACGCTGTTACTGCTACGAGAAAAAAATAAGTTTTTATTTGTTTAAAAACAATGCGTCAGGTTTGAAAAAAAGAGATAAATTCATGCTGAGAATTCATTCGGATATGGATTGCGAACAAATTTTCTTTCAATATTTTCAAACATATTTCTATTCGAAATGTTTAAAGCAATTGCAAGTTTCGAAATGAAATTTTACTTCGTATTTTTAGTCTAGCAGGTTGTCCGAAGAATTTGAAGTTCAAAGGGAGTCAGGCGAATCAGTTCTGCTATATGGTTGCAGCACCTGGAAAATAACAACTACAATAACCAGGAAACTGCAAACCTTCGTTAATAGGTGTCTTCGAAACATCTTAGGGGTTTCCTGGAATAATCGTATGTCCAACGGGGACTTATATAGGCGAACAGGTCAGAATCCCATCGAAACCATTATACGAAGGCGCAAGTAGCAGTGGATTGGACACACGCTTCGAAAACGTAATGATTAAATTGTGGGTCAGTTAGCAGTGGAACCTACTTACACAAGAAGAAAGAAGAATTGATAGACAGAGAAGCACGTGGAGGAGAACAGTTAAGGAGGAATCTGCGAGATTGGGAAAGAGCTGGAGGGAGCTAAAATACATCGCTGAAAACCGCACACAATGGCGAGTAGGAGTAGTTGAGGCCCTATGTCCCGCTAGGGAACACCAACGGACTTCCAATTGCCTGATGACCCAAGTAAGTAAGTAAGTATGGGAAATTTAGGCAGCCGAAAGGAGTTAGTTTTTAAGATGTCATTAATTTCGAACTTGGTAAATTGTAACACTTTATCTCCAGTTGTTTACGCTATAAATAGTTTGCAATTAGGGCAAACATTAACTTTTATATCAACAGCCAAGGAATGGGAATAGTTGTGCGTGTATTGCTGTGAAATCTACAACTTTTGAAAACTTAGTTCAATACCATCATTTCTAAGTTCAATTCGGTAAACAATTGGGTTTATGAAGTTTATTACATGGAGTTCTACTTTGTGCCAATTGTCCTTTAAATGCTTAGTTTGGTAGTTTGTTTCACTTTAAATTTTTCACGCAATACGCGTTTTCTTTTTTAAATTTGCATGGAAGAATTAAGAAACCTAAGCCACAAAAAAAGAAGGAAATAGTGTGAAACCTTTTTAAAACTTTTATTTCCCAGAAGATAGTTAACTAAATATATACAGACAAAATAGTAAGGAACTTTAACAAAAAAATTTATAAAAAATTACCTTTTTATCGTGCTAAAACGTAATGCACGTAACAAATTGTGTTGAATAGAAGTTAAGGAGAAGCGGGACAAGTTTTTGGAATTGTTTTAATATGTTAATGTTAATATAAAATGATTCACCTAAAACTTTAAGACTCATTGCGTGCCACAGTGATTTTTACATTATAGTGGGTTTATTTGGACGCCCTCTGCAACCTACATACTTCAAGTTTTATGGCTGAGAACTCTCACAAAATTGAGGAAGTGTAAAGCCTTAATTAAGTTTTTTTTTTAGTATACTAAGTACTCCGTGTGGAATACTAAAGATTGTATCAAACAAGTTCCAATAAAGCTCTAATGATATAAATAGAGCAATAAAACTTTTCTTGGTATTAATGTTGTTTTGGTTAATACAATGAAAAAAGTCCCTAGAGTGTTGATAAACCTGACACGTGGTGTGAATATGAATATAACCTACAAGAAGACATTGTATTGCTTCTGACTCCTGTGATTATTTTTTTTTGATTCTTGTTTTTTTTTATTTTGATAAAATAATGAAATATAAAAACAATAAGTATTATGTATTGCCCGTGGCGTGATGGTTAAAGTGTAGAACTGCCATGCCAAGGACATATCCTCAATCCTTCATGGATGTTTTTTTTTACTGATGTTTCATTGGTATGGAAAAATCATTTTAAGAGTCATTCTTGTTACGAAGAAGTGCTTCAGAAGCATTTGAATTTCGTAATTAATTATTGTTGTCTTAATTCCTTCTATCGATCAAATACTTACAGGAAAGGTAAGGTTTTAAGTTTTGTTTGAGTTATGCGCCACGAATTTATTTATTTACGAAGTATTTTATAAAAAAAAAAGATTTTTGGATGCAATCCATACAGGTAACTTGACATTGCTGTTTGAGCACTATTTTTGTATACCTTAGTCACAACACAAGTCGACTTATGTGGAAATTAAGTTTATTATACTATTGGATGCACAACATTCGATTCTATCTCATACAGTTTTTGAATTAAAGCCAATTAAAACAAAAAAACATAAGTCATCTTTTTAAAAATTTTGCACAGGGAAAAACAGCATACTAAGTACCTACAATATTTTCATTTTTATCTTCTACTTATGCACTTCTTCCATATTTAGAAAATATATACATAAACACATGCATAAACAAAATAATTTTACTCTGGACATTCTGATGTCATAAATGTAATTCTTTGCAACCCTGGAATACTTCGTAAAAATAAATTGATAATTAAAAAAAAAAATTTACTACATTTCACTTAATTTTTTTAGACTGTCAATATATTTTTACGAAGTATTCCAGGGTTCCTATGGTTCTGCCTTTCAAATTAAATTATTAATTCTATTTGTTCTTAAGAACTGTGTTCGTTTTTTGTAAGTACCTACTTGTTTTTAAATAATTATACCGAAATTATTTTAGCGGTACAATGCAAATTAATTATATTCCTTCGTTCATTGCATCGTAATCGTAAATCTTGTCATCATTGTCGTAGCTGATGTTGCTGTTTTAGTTGTAGAAAGAATCTGGAAGTAACAGTTCAACCATTTTGTGATTAACCACAGTCGGAACAGCTTCTTTCTTTCAACTTCGGAGTTTTGTGGTTTTGTGTAACAAATAGCAAAAGAAAGGAAGGAAGTACACAATAATGAGAAAAACGCTATTAAAAATGTAATTTGTTATCTCCACTCATTTTGATCAGGGGCGTATTATGGGCTTACGTATCAGGGGATGTCGGGGTTCGTCCTTATACAAGTGTTTTTTTTTTCTTATAGGTGGATAGTTTGGATTTCATGATACTTAACTATAAACAGGTTAACACACTTCATAAAATTGTCATCATCCAAAGATTATTATGCACTCAAATCTTTTTACATAAATATAGCATTCATCAACTTCACAATTGTCATAGTAAAAATGAGGTTTCTTACCATTTCCAAATTTCTGATATAGTATTGTTATAGCCTAGTATTAAATTTGCTTCCATTCTAATTCTAACCCAATATTTTAAAAGCTAACATTATATGTATGTATGTGGATACAAATTTCATGAGTGTGTTTTTTAGTGATTTAAAAAAATAAAATTAAAAATTTGGTTTGTGTATGAAAAATCTACTGATAACTGATAACATTTTCAAGAAATAATTCTACAAATTCATAAAAATTGTTTTTCGATTCAAATATCTTGTGAACGGGCAGTGATATTGACTTCGGGATTATTTATTTTATTTATAATAAAATTTAAATCGACCGTTTTCTTTTTAATCAAAAGTAAGACCTGTTTTGAATATTAAACTCGAACACCTGATACCAAAAATGCATTTATTAATTTCAAAGTTTTCAAACGAACTAATGAAAAGTTGTGAGTGTGGATAGCATGCAGCTTTTTTTAACTTTTATAAATTATAAAAGTATTATACATAAAAGTTTTGTCTACCGTTTACGTAACCTACTCGTATATCTCTGTCATCTCTTGCATTGACTCGTTTTTACGAAAAGAAATTCAACTTACCTACATATGTTACTCACAATCATAACGACGGTTAACACCAGCAGATTTTGTCCAAAAATATCAGATTATGTGTGCTTTACACTGGACCGTTCCATTTTCATACGAAATGGGTTTTGATTAGATTCTTAAATGTTAAAATATGCAATTCTCTCTGTTAAGGATGTCCATGTTTAAGTCCCTTAATCTTGGTAAAGTAAGACTTGTTATAAGAGCTTCGCTCCTAAAAAATTCCTTAATTATTATAGTTATTCATAATTTTTTATGAAAATTTAATTTCTTGCTCTTATCAGTTGGCAACAGTTGAAAATTTACTGCATACCATATTGCGAATCTCCAAAGTTTTTTTTTTTGAATTGTTCTACCTACTTTAGTTCGAAAAGAAATGTATTATCTTTTAAATAGAAAGATACTTCACTAAACGACCAATCATCCACTACCGACTACAACATCTTCATCTGCGTAATGTGAGAAAATAACGGTAAACAAAACGTTAAACTTATCCGTTGAATCCTCGGTTACGATATGATAGAAGCCTTAATACGACGAGATTTATCACAACAGAAATAAATGTGTTCAAGGATTTGTTTTTATTATAAAAGTTTCGCATTGAATTTGTTTCTTGAATACTTTTTATGATAACTTTAGTGGTCAAACATTTTATAGCATTGTTTATAGAGGTATTACGGTTAGGATAACAATTTTTTGTTTTATTATGCTGTAAGGATGCTTAGTTCTTGATTTCTACATGGCAGTTATATACTCTTAAATTATTCGCGAGGAATAAACATCTAGCTTCTTGTCAGGATCTTATCTGAAATGTGTAAAACAAAATTATTAGATCTTAATCTTATTCTCATTAAAAAGTTATATAATATACATACATACATACATATATGTTTGGTTATACTTAATCATATACTATGTACATATATCAAACCTTTATAATAATGATGTGATGAACCTTAATTATAATGAGAAAAGAATGTTAGGGAAATTATAATGAAATTTATAAAGGAAAGGTTTGGAAAAGAATGGTTCTTTTTGGGGACACATTTTTTTGTTTTCTAATTTTTTATGCATGCATTCTTTTGACTTCACAAAAAAGCTATTGATTTCTTAAAATCGTATATGTACGCAATAATAATGCCTACCAGCTCCATCCATAGACGCATCATTCACACAAGTTTGGATTTTAATTCGACTTCCAATGAATTCTGAATAAAATAAACTCCTATTGTCCCTGAGAGGTATTTTGTAATGCTGGTGAAACTACCTTCTCCGTAAGCTTTTCCAATTGTCCTATTCTGTTTGCAAATAGTATTTTTGAAAACTGTCCATAAATCCTCCATATTTATAGGGTTTAGAGTTCTAATAATGCTACCATAGGTTTGACAAATTATAAAAATTAAATTGTTCTTCGCCTATTCGACAACGTAAGTTAAGAATAATCTTTTGTCTTTTGTGTTAAAAAACAACTTAGTTATTGTTTTCTGATACTAAAATTTGTAATAGTTTTTAGTTTGAAATTCGTGTTCTTCTTCGACGTGATCAAAAAATCTGATAAATGTTTAAGTTTATCACTGATATGCCCTTCATTCGTTCAATTCAATTCTTATATTTGGACAAGTCACAATAAAAGCTTTGAAAGTAAAAGACGACAATTGTTAATTGTTTAACGGAAACAAATATATTTTTCAACCATCGCCTTTATTTGAAGGTTCTACTAGTGAAATTAGAAGAGAAGCTTGAGCCACAAATAAAAAAAAAATGAAAAAGTTAAAATCTAAGCATCTATGTATGTGAACGAATTTTGATTAACACTCCCAAAGTTTGCTGCCGGTTCTTAGAATATTGCTTAAAATTCCTGAAACTACTGATTTCGCAATAAATTATCCTTATAAATTAAACCAAATAAATCATCAATAAATGTATGTATGGTAGCATAATTCCGTAAGACAAATTAAAATTTTCAACGAAATATGTGAAAGATATGTAGGACACACGAAATAAGTCATCGGTATATTTTTTTGCTCATTTGACACAGATTGCTATTTTTTCTTTTATTCTAAGATCTAAGGTTGCGATATATTTTTACTACATCTACTTTTAATAATTTTTTTTTAACTTGCTGAAACACTAAAGTTGAAAGGTTGAGTTACATAAGAAAATATACTACCTAGCTATCTATTACTAAAACATTTAAAATTATTCAAACTTATAATTGGATTTACTTAAATTGTAGTTTTAATTTTATATTTAAATCTTTTTAAAGAAAATGATTTGAACAATCGTAGTAGGTAAGGTATTTTTGTGCAATTTGTGCAATTCATCTTATATGCCATAGAAATGGCAATGCAATTCGCCGTTATGCAAATTTTGATGTCATAAACTGACTGCTTGCATAGTGGAGTAGTCCCATAATATGCATAAAAGGATTTCAAATAAAAATGCGTCGACAAAAATCCTTAGAAAATAAGAAATATAGTGACTGTTGTAGCTGTTTGCTGGTGGTTCAGATGAATGTGATGTTTTTAATTCCAATTTAAACGATTAAGGTTGAAGGATTTAATGTTATGTAAATGTAGTGGATTTAATGATATTTCTTTTCCTTATCTGATACTCTAATGAACATTTAAATGCGTCATACATTTTAGTTCAATACTAATCGAAATTTAACAAAAATAATAAACTTTAACTGAAATTTGTAGGTACGTAATTAACATAATTTTGTAGTTCTTTAACTATCGAAAATATTTAAGTGAAATTTTACTACAAAAACATACAAAATCGAATGGCAATCGAAAAATATAAACTTTTTTAAAAACGCGAAAATTTAAATTTTGCATTTTTTTGATGAATTTGGAAAATTGTTAAATTAATTGTGGTTCTCTGCCCCTACATCCCTAACGTTATTTTATTAGAAAACTAGGTACTGGTTTTTTACGAGCTGTAGCGCCACCTATTTTTTTTTTCTTAATCATTTCTGGTAATAAATATACTTTTATTTAAGGGATGAACTAAAAAAAAAATCAAAATTAGAACACTCTAATGTGTATTTCTATAGATATACATAATAGTTTGTGGATAAAGTGTTTAAAGAAACATTGCCTACAATCTTCTAAAACAATATTTCGTGGATGTTTAAAAATAAAATAGACAGTCCTCCTTTAATCTATATGTATTGTGTACAATAAATATATTGTTCGATATTTTTCAAAATTATTATAAGATTTTCAAATTTGATTTTTCTTCTCGATATTTTTAGTTCCAATTGAACTAAACTAAGGAATTGAATATTAGCATTATTCAATTTTATAAGAGAAAACACCCTACAATTTGTTCGATTTTCTTAGTTTTTCATAATATCAAAACCGTATGGAATTTTGAGAATAGCTTTGAATGTATGCACGAGTATATAATTCAAATAAAAGAGTAGCAAATAATATTGCCCTTTTATTAAAAATCATTTCTTCAATTTTATCGTCAGCTTATCGAACTTCCTTGCCTTATGCTTACGAGGAAGGTACGTACATTATATTAAGTTAATTTGCTTCCCCCTCATATACATATGTAGGTACTTGATATAGAGATTTTGTACCTTTTCAATCAAGTTATGTGTAGACAGGTGTAGTTATTTTCGTTTCAATACACATACATTGAATAATATATTATATTAAGCCCGATTTTAAAACGAATCAGTATGTTCTTGCTGCTATACAGTTAACACATTCTTGCAGGCTAAAATAAAAAAAAATATTTTGCACTAAAAAAGTGAGTAATTCTACCTCCGATATATTTTCTGCTATCGTGGTTTTCAGATACCACCACCATGTCAGTATATTTACTGGAAAAAATCAAAACACAACAAAATTAAATTGGAAGGATTTCGGGTTTCAGAATTCCGATAAAATCAAATTAAATTCCATCCTTTTTAATTTGGATATATAGCTGTTTCAAATTTTTGAGGCCTTTTGGGCATGATGATTGGAAGGTACTCTGCTGTGTCTATTTTTTAAAGGATTAAAATGATTGGAATTTGCACGGATTGACATTAATAATTCATATTGATAATGAAATACATATTTTAAATAACGTAATAGATAAAAATGTATAAAAAATAAACTTAAATCAACGTTTTATCTGCATTTTAACCTTTTTATCATGGGTTCTATTGTGAATTCAATTCATCGGATGCAACACAGGGAACATTTGGTATTTTTTAAGGTTAATTATTATCTGTGTGTTTTAATGAACCTAACATAAAATTATTATTAACAATAAATATTTAAATGAAATGGGAAATGAAGACTTCGCAAAAATCCATGTCTCGAATCATTAAAAAAAAAACTTGGGCCTTAGTGGCTTAAAAAGGAACACTTGACATCTGCTCTTAATCCCACTGAAGCAAGAACCGAAGCCTCTTTTAAACCGGTTCGTAAAATATTCTCAACAGAGTAATTCTGTTCATCGACGACGACGAAGACGTGAAATTGAAAAATCTGTTAATAAGCAAAAATAAAAAAATTATCGTGTGTACGACCGAAAGTTTTTCCTTTTTTTGTAAAAAAGGACACAAAAATTTGGCAAAAGTTTACCAAACCAATGTTTTAGAAGACGTTGTTTAGCCTTACCCAAAAAACAGCAGTGCATCGTTTTAGAGGAAATGGTTTGCTCTACTCCCCACATAAATATTGAGTCTTTGAAGCTAATCTCTCCGATGAATTATGTCCGTAATACATTTGATGATTGGCCAATACACTGAGAAATAAAATATATAACTTAATTTGTACAAATATCAATGCGTTTTATATTTGGCGTAATTTGTTTCTTGTATCAGTATTTATGACTAGATGAAGTGCTTTCATTTTCAATTTAAACTTTAAAAAACGAACTTTATGGTGTTTTTTTTTAAACTTAGGTATTTATTTATTCATTTGGCTTATTACAAGCTTATTAAAAAAAATTATAAAATTATAAAATAAATTATAATAATGATAAAAAATTAATAACATAAACAATATCAAAAAATAATAACAGTAACAGCACATGTGAAATATTGATCTCTCTCTACTTATATGTATATGTTATTATGCTTTAATGTATCTTAAGCTGTTTTTTTTTGTACTCTTTTGGCGTCTACTGACTTAAAGCATAATTTTTTTTTTCCTTTACAGGAGATCACTTATGCGATGAGCAAAATCCGAACCAGAGGCAATGCGTACGCCCACTCCATCCATTCCAAATTATGCACCCACTTACATAAGTACATACTGAGTAAATGCGAATAATAATTCACCCTATTCTGACACAACTATGGAGGATATCTTGACGGGCGGAAGTCCGAGTTTGGGAAAACTAAAAAACCACAACATCGAATCTGAATTCTATTACAATGCCATTCTTTATTTAAATTATTCCAAAGGCTCTGAAGGACAAAACGACTCTCCCTTAACGAGTCAAGAAAGTTATCATGTGTTGCAATTTAAAAATCACACAACCTACGAAAACGATCGAGAAATACAGCATTTTGGAAATTATTCTTGTGATAGCATAGATGATGATGACAGTGACGACCTGTCAGGCTGGTCCAGTGGCTACTTCAAGCTCTGCGTGTATCTCCTTTACATATCTATCTTTATATTTGCACTTCTAGGCAACGGAACGGTTTGCTTCATTGTGCAATCAACGCCGAGAATGCGGACTGTAACGAACTTTTTCATTGCCAATTTGGCTGTTGGTGACATTCTTATGTCAATGTTTTGTGTGCCGTTTTCGTTTGTTTCGATATTGATTTTAAATTACTGGCCATTTGGAACTGTCCTTTGTCATTTGGTGAATTATTCGCAAGCAGTGTCTGTGTTAGTGAGTGCATATACGCTCGTAGCTATAAGTATTGATCGGTATATAGCAATCATGTGGCCGCTGCGGCCGCGGATAACTAAAAGGTAATTTAAAATTTGCTAATTAATATTTATTACTGCTTTAGTGTTAGCTTTTGTTTGTTTTTTTCTTTTTTTCCCAATATAATAAAGGTACATTTTTGAATTCTTTTCTTTAGACATATTTTATGCAATCGATTGTAGCTGGAATAAGTCCTTAGGTTTTGGAATATGGAAACGGAAAAAAATAGATTCTCACTACCTAACATATGTACATACATATCTATTATTTTGATTGGGATAAAATTTGTGTTTATGGTGAAAAAACTCTGTGAAATTCCAATAATTTATATAAATTAAATATTATTAGTATGTAATTATGGGGTAAAACAGGATTTAAAGTTAAACAGATATAATTGTAATAATCTCTTAAGCATCGTTTTGTATCTTTTCACGGGTTTTCTTTAATAGGATGAAACTAAAAAAATGTAAAGTTTTCTGGAGGATTAAGTCTATACTGTTGTCGCTGTTTTTTTTCGGAATAATCCTTATTCTGTTTTTAGTTTTAATTTTGACTTAGGGTGATGGTGTTAATTTTGTGAAGGGATTGGGATAAACATTTTTAATAATCTTTTTCGCTTTTTATATTTGAGACTTCTAAAACATTTTTTTTTGTACGTGAAATGAAATAGGATTAGAAACAAGGAAAAAACGGATAATTGTTTTTAATAAAGCCTTTTAATGGGTAGAAAATGTTTAAGCTTAAACTTTGCTCCTTAAATTTTCCAGAGCAAAGCTACAAATATGGTTGATATTCCTAGAAGAGAACGCATGTCGATGATACTTTATACTGGATTTTGTGGGAAAACGGAGTTATTACACTATAGTATATTGAAAATAGTCATCTAACATGTCAGCGAGAACAATATAAAGTTCTATTAAAAAATCGATACAGAAAAACTAAAATTTAAGCGTGTTCTTTAAGATAGAATTACAACATAATATTTAGAAAAGTAGAACACTGAACCAAATCACGTAGGTCATATTGACGAAAGTTTTTCGTCAATCTTTGAAGAACCATTTATTCAAATTGAAGAAATTTTACGAAATTTTTCGTCGAAATGAAGAAAAATATTCAAATTGACAAAAATTTCTTCAACTGCTATAACGTTTAGTATTTTATTCAACTAAACGAAATTTTCTTCAATTTGACAATTAGGAACTGTAGAATGAATCAGATCTATGTATAGGTAGTAATAGATAGTAGGTATAGGTACTTAAAAAAAAAAACTAATGGAATTGGAAAATAATGTTTAAATTAGGATGAAAGCAATAAAGAATTGTGTATATTTATTTAATTGTTTTTTTTTCAATTTAGTTTAAAAATTATTTTCCATTTCTTTTTTCCAGTTTATTTTTTAAAAAACTATATGTAATTTCTTACTTTTTAGTTTGATTTGTTGTCAAAAATTTAGTTTTTTAGGTCACTTAAAAAAAAATCCAAAACATTTGTTACATACAAAATATACAGTTGCATTTGATTTCTTCATGTTGACAAAAATTTGTCAATTTGAAGAATTTTCTTCAATTCGTCAGAGATAACTTATAGGTATGCCTACAAATATAAATACTTTTTACAAGGCAAATAACAGTAAGGTAACGGTTTTTCCATAGAATTTTTCTTCAAATTGAATAAATTTATTCAAATTTAAGAATGTATTTTATTCACGTTGATGAAATTTCTTCAAATTGAAGAATTTTCATTGTCGTCATTTCATTTTCGTCAATTTGAAGAAAATTTGTTAAATTGAAGAAAGTGTTTTCTTCCAATTGACGAATTTCTTCAATTTGAAGAATATTTCTTCAATATTTTCTTTTAACTGTTTTCAAAGTGATAATTTGCATTATTCTTGTAAGTGAACTGGTGCCGAATAGATCGCGTGATCGTGAAAAGATTTGAAAATTAAAAAATAAAATAATAAAATAAAAAAAATCAATAAACATGTAAGTAATTGAATATGTACATTTATATGTCGTTTTGAAATTATAACTTCTTTATTTAAACTATTTTCAGTGTTTAATAAACAAAAAGTAATATAAATAGTACATTCAAATAGTTTAATATTATATCATTTACATTTGTTTTATATTTTTAAAGTATTTGTATTTAGTATTTGTTCTTATTTTATTTTAAAATTCACATATAAAAATGAACTTAATAGTTACAAAAAAGTAGACGAAAAATACATGCTATAGAGTTAATTTGTTTTAAACTGAGAAAATGTAATATAGTTTATAGCTTTAATGTTTACTTAAAAGGACAACAGACAGAAAAATATTGCTTTAAAGTTTTATTTACGTAAAGAATTTAATATTTCATTTGTATAACTTTAAAAATGATTTGTTTTAAGTACAAAAAAATATTTGTTCTCCTAATTCATTAATAACACATTTGCAAATTTTTCATTCACTTTCCACACTGAGTACATTTGAGCATTTTGAAGATTCATGCTCCCAACTGTTTAAGGCTGTATTCAATCCCGTCAGCAGCTATTTCGGACAAGAGAATTTTGAACCATGGTAAGAGTGATTACATTTTAAACATTTTTTTTTTCTAATGATTATTTAATTTAGATGAGCCAGAATCTGATGTTTCCGAACATGTAGAAGAGATTATAAGAAATAATTGTACTTGGGTGGAATTGGAAAGGCATTGGGATGCTTCCAAAAACTTTAAATTAGTTGAGATCACTAGAGCCAACTCACCGGAGGATATACTGGCCAAGTGGAAGCAGTATAAAAATCCGATGGGATTTAAATTGGTAAACCTGTTTAAATTTTACGTTTTCAGCTAAAATTTTTAAAAGACGTTGTTACTTCACGTGGTATCTGTATAAATGTTTAAGTTCACTACGAGTTCTATACATTATATTAACAAAATAGAACAAATAAAAATATATTACTTTAAAAATAAACTACTTGTTTGTTGAAGTTACTTACTTTTTGGGGCTATTAACTTGTGTTTCTGAGATACTTTACAAATGTTGACAATAGAAGAAATCTTAATATATTTGAAGAAATATATGCATCCATTTGAAGAATAATTTTTCAGTTTGAAAGAAAATTGGACAAACTGAAGAAAAAAATCTTTAATTAGAAGAATATAATATTCATATTGAAGATTTTTGTATTCAATTTGAAGAAACAAGTAGGTTAACGCGACAAATTTTTTATCATTTCAACGAAATCGTTACGTTTAATTGAAAAAATATTCCTTAATTTGAAGAGCCCGTTCCGTCAAATGGAAGAATTTTTCTTTTATATGAAGAAATAAATTAGTTAATATGATGTTCTTTTTTTCTCAATTTGAAGAAAATTTCTTTAA
Source organism: Scaeva pyrastri (assembly GCA_905146935.1). Taxonomy (NCBI): domain Eukaryota; kingdom Metazoa; phylum Arthropoda; class Insecta; order Diptera; family Syrphidae; genus Scaeva; species Scaeva pyrastri. The sequence goes on from LR989927.1 coordinate 89,742,018, forward strand.
AATGAATAAAATTTTTAGTTGAATTGAAGAAATTTTATTCCAAAAATTTCATGAAAAAATGAAGAATTTTCTTCAATTTGACAAAATTTTGTCAATTCAACACCTCAACGAAAAATTTTATTCAATTCTTCAAACTGACGAATTTTCTTCAAATCAACATAATATTTGTCTAACCAACGGATAGGAGGTGTTGACCGTATATTGATCACCCTTTCTTCAAATCTACTTGCTTTTTCGTCAATATGACCACCGAATTTGGTTCAGTGAAGAAGTAGAAGTAAGAAAAAACTAATTTATCTTAGGAATTTAGAAATTTATTTTGTTATTCATCGGATTATCATGAAACTGTTATGAGAAATCTTTGAAAATGTTTGCGTCTACTTCGGTTTTGTCAGTCTATGATCCAAAAAAACCTGTGATCGTACAAACAGATGCATCTAAAAATGTTCAGTCTATCCACATGTTGAAAAATTATTTAATTCCGATGCTGAATTTTGCAGTATAATTCAACCCCTGTTGTACGCATTACTGTGTCGAAACAACAGATAAAAAAGTCTAACTTCAGAACTGTAGTTCTAATAATAGTCTTTACTATTTATTGCAAAAGACTAACTTAATAATAATAATTATAAAATAAGAAAATGATGGATCTAGATTCTAGGGACCTTGAAACGTCCAGATTTGTCAAAAATTTCAATTTGACAAATCGGACCGATTACAATAACTCTCTATGTGAAGTTCATAAGATGACAAAAATATTCTAAGGTGGAATCTGTTAAAGTTTTCTGTTGTAATAAATTAGCCCATAATAAATTTGTAAATATTGCTAAATCTGTTTTGTGTACTGGGAATTCGATTCATTTTTAATTTTACCAATTAATAACAACTTTATTAAAAATGTTCAAAGATTTTAAGAATTGTATTTTGTACAGAATAAAATAAACTCTAGTCGAAAAACAATAATTTTTATTACCAAAAAGCTCAATTAAATATTTGTCAAAATTCTACCCCTTGCTAACAAGTATATAATGCATAAATCAAAATAAATTTCAATCCAATATTCGTGTCAGAGATATAAACCAATGGTAATATAATGTCAAATTTAGCTAGGACCTTATACATACAAATTAAATTATGAAGAAAGCCGATGAAAATATTTCTATTTTTTGTATACACAATTGAACAATAATATAATTACAAATTCAATAAATATTTTTTAGAGCACTAGCTACCAGGGCCTCGTAGCTCGAGGTAGATGCAATATTAAATAAGACGTCGTTCTTTTTCATCTCAATTCCTTGTCAACAATCTTACATTATTATGTTAGATGCAACCTTCCCAATGCACGTACTTTTATATTTGTAACCTTAATTTGACGAAAGCGATCCGCATAAAATATTTTTGACTGTGGAAACTGAATAAATTAAACTCAGGCAGGCGTTGTCAATAAAACGAGGAGTATAACAAAACTAAATAATTTAAACAAGGACAAAAATTCCCTTAAAAATGTTGTAATTTTGTATGTGTTCATGTCAATCTTGCTTACAGAGACAAAATGTTCTTAAAATAAAAATTGATGGTTTGAAGTTATTAAAGAATGAAAAAATTACATTTCGTAAATTCTATATTCATTGTAGAAATTGAATCAAATTCCATAAAATTTGGACAAAGTTCAAGCTTTTCATTTAATTTAAGTATTGCAGAAATGTTTTTAATTCATAGCGAGGTTAATTTTTAGTCATAATTTGTTTACTCTCCTAACAAATTTCAATGTTTATGTTTAATCCTGGATGCATCCAATACCATGTTCGGTCATTCTACAAAAAAAAATCAAACATTCTTTTAATTAAATGCAGTGTGCTCCTCGCTTCCTTTGAAGTTTTGTGTGTCCTTTCTAGAATGAAACGTGTGGTCTCGTGGATGTTTACCATTCAAATGAAAACCACTATGCATTTCAAATTCCTTTCTCTTACAGGAAGCGAAAGGACGCAAACCAAACTGTGACCATATAAAACGACATCAACGGTGATCAATTTATTCAGCGGTTTAATTTCAATTTTTTTTTTTTTAAGAAGGAAACAATTTTCTTTTGACGAAGCATATGTATATTTACGTGAAATAAATGCGGAAGGCTTTAGCTCGCAATTGTAAATTGAAATTTATTAAAACTTACAAAAAAATAAGAAAAAGCGAAATAAGTATATGTTGTACATGCATTACATATTGCATACATACGTATATATGTATGTATATGCATTTATTATTTATTTATTTTATTTATTATATATATTATATACATACGTAACTTGTAGCAGGAAGTCTACTCTGAATAAAAGCTTGAACTTTTTTTTAAGTTTGAGTTGCCTTAAAAATCGTCAATTAATTTATTACACGATTGAATAAATCGCTTTAGTTTTTGCTTTTCTTAAATTGATCGAGCCAACAACTTATGTATAAGTAAAAAATCACGGTGTTGCGTTTGGCAATCGTTGTCCAAAACCTGAATAATTATAAATAAGCTAAATAATTTTAAAAGCGGAAAAATTGTGGTAATTTCTTTTTATATTTTAAAAACCACGATTTTCTCTTTATAAATCGATGGTAGAAAAGCAATAGATTTTGTTTGAGGAATTATAGTGCTATCTCAAAATCCTTGTGTTGAGTAGGTTCATACAAAAAATAGTAGATTACAAAATTCGAGTAGTTCTTTTGCCTTATACAGAAATTCAGCTTCGAAGTTCTCTTTATTCATTGGATCCCAATATTTATTTCTGAAAGAAAAATACTTTATTGAAGTTAAATTTGTTCCGAACTTATATTTGAGCTAATTCCAGATATGCCAAATGTATAATTGCTGCTGTGTGGCTGATAGCACTAATGACTGCCTTTCCAATTCCAATTGTATCGAAACTAGCCCAACCCGACATGTGGCATGTGCAATGTGAACGGTATGTAAAATCTGAATTAGTTCTTTTGAAAATTTATATATCATATATCTATGCTTTGTATTTTAGATACATTTGTCATGAAGATTGGCCATCGAGTGAGCAGAATTTTTATTACACAATAGCTCTGTTAACACTGCAGTTTGTTATACCCTTAAGTGTGCTAATTTTCACTTACACGAGGATAGCAATAGCGGTTTGGGGTAAACGGCCACCAGGTGAAGCCGAAAATTCAAGAGATCAAAGAATGGCTAGATCCAAGAGGAAGGTAAGCATATTCATAAGAAAGCATGAATATTTGTTTGATTTTATTTCTAAAATTAAAGTGAAGTTATAAGAAAAAATTAAATTTTTTTACCCATCAACGGATGGGAAGTTATCATTCTCGTCAATAATTTTCACAAGAATCAAGGCTCTCACAAAGGGACTGTATTTTGTTGGAAGATAATTTATTAAAATTAATAACGATTGTTAATGTATTTAATTTATTAATCACAGAAAATACCCTCCAACTTGAGTAGATAATTCATATACATATGTAGTTAGAACGTAGAAGCAAAAGATCAATTCAAATTTAAACGCAAATGTATACAGCATAATGCATTTGCCATTTTTATTGAAACTCTGGACTTCTTCTTTCAATTTTGGAATTTAAAAATAAAAAAATGAGAAATCCCTTGAGCTTATGTGCATATCTTTCTTCTCAATATGTTTTTATTTTCTTGTGAGAGTTTGTTTTTTTTTTTTTACCTATTATATTGAGTATTTTGTTTGTGTTTAATGTATTGCACACAGATATTATATGCAATACATTATGTATGTATATTGATTATTGTATATACATATATGTAAAGGAAAAATCCATATTGTGTTTTACAAAAACCCATGAATCTATTTTTTCGTTTAAGGTATGTACATTTCATATTTCAATTCAGTATAGCTACAACATATGTAAATGCAAAAGATTAATAATCAAATAATATCCCGAAGAATCTTTTAACTTGAAATAAGAAATACATACATGTTATTGCGCTCTTATTTATTTATTTAAATAATTACGATGCACTTAAAAAAAATCCATCGAATATGAGTCTAACACCTGAGGTATAGATAAAGTCACCTTACATTTATTTTATCTTTTTTTTAAATTGTATCTTAAAATTAATAATTCTTAGAATATATATAGGTAGTATGTACATATACATACATACATATTCTTTATACCACATGTGGCGCTGTCGTATTTATTTCTCGTAATCGAAGTGGCGTACCCAATCGTATACGCACTTTTATAATTTAAATTTTTTTATACCTGCCTGAATATTTTTTTCCTCCAATTTAAGCTATTTATCACTTACTTCTTACTTAATTTTGTTGCCTACGAGTAAAATCATGGTAAAAAAATTTCCATCTTAAAAAATAAAACAAATATATGTAAAAACATAACACAAAATGAGGGCCCCAAGAGCAAGACGAGAAAATGCTTGGTCTCACCTCGTGAAAGGCAGAAAATTCAATTTAATTCAATTATTTTAAACAAAAAATTGGATTATTAATTTTGTGCCACCAGAATACGAATTAAATCACTTACAAATAATAAACACGATACCTAAGCGAAGCTCATTTATATACAAGGCTTTGATTGATACAGAACAGAATTTTTTTTGATTTTAGTGAGATATAGACAAGACTAAGAAAAGTTTTACAAGCTATCGTTTTATGGCAAGTTTAATACAACAATGTTTATAAAGTTTAAATTAATTCAAAATTGATATACATAGGTTAATTGACTCCTTTTAATATTGATATTCGGGTTAATAATAAATACAAAAAAATAAATGTAATTTATGCTTGGTTTGTATCCCGACCAAAACCTATTACACTTTAAATTTTGACTCATTTCTCAAATTTGACAGTTGTTCGTTTTATATTGAACTGCTAATTGTTGGTCTTAATTTAACTCTTTTAAAATTTTTGAATTTGAATAAAATTAATTAAATATAATAGATAGGACTTTCAAAATGGATTCAGAACTTATGTTACTCAAGGGAATAGTTAGAGAACGGCTTGGCCGATTTGGCTGATTTGGATTTTGAAATGTTTGCCGTAGTCCAAGAAAGGTTTAAAAGGTGATAAAAAATATGGAAAAATTGCAAAAAAAACAAACAAAAATATTTCTAATTGTCAGTTGGTTGTTGAATGTTTTAAATTAATATTTCAGTCGTCACGTTATTCTATCACTAGTTTACAGTTGTTAAAATCATCTATCATCAGTTTGTCAGTGCGTGGGAACTTTATTTAAAGTTATAGTTTTAAAATGCTAAGAAAAAATCGAAATAAATAATTAAAAGCGGTGTTGAGAAAGTATGCTAAATGTATGCCATCAAAAATCATTAACAATTTTTATAAAAATTGATCAATAATAATAATAATAATTATTATTATTATAATTAATATTCATATTAACAATAACTTGAACTACTTAAAAAACTTGAAATTTGAAAAATAATAGTAGTTTTTTCCTTATTACCTTTGAGAAGCTTTTGTTTTTAGGGAATTTTGTAATTTCGGTGGCTGGAGCAACTATTTATGTCACCACTTTTAACGGCAAGTTGTATGAGGTTGGTCCACTATACGACGACGACTCCGATAAGTCTGAGTGTATCACAACACCTATCATGTTAATATGCCCCATGGCTTCTCTTTATCATTTCTACTTCTTACTCCTTAAGGGGTTATATTTAAATCTGGAAAACATTGTCCCATAATGACGACTTTTTGAATTCACGAATTTTTCCTGTGATGTTCATTGGTGTTTCAATTGATTTTTCTTAAGCTTAGCACTATAAATGCATTTTATTTGGATTAAAAATTCACCACAAAAATTGAAGCCATCTGGGGTTATTTTTTTTTACATTCATCACAACAAAACAGATGGTTACAACAACTTGGACATGAACTTCGGTTGTCCCATGTCTTGCTGATCGATCCACCACATTTTGCCAAACACGCAATGCATATACTAGCTATTTAAGCTTAAGACTACATACATATTTATTTTGATTTTTTTCCTTCAAATAACTATTAGGCTAACGTTATGATACGAAGTATTAATTACACCGGGCCATCTAGAAACTATAAAAAAATTGCATGGAAAATCGAAAATGCAAGAATAACATTTTCCCATTGAACTTTGCAATAAATTGGGGCAAGACGAAGTTTGCCTAGCTTTCTAGTCTTATATGTATAAGTTAAATACTTGAGTCAAATTTCACAGCTTTCATGCAAACAAATAAAAAAAAACATTTCTACACCTATTTATTCTTAATTGAATAAAATTCTTGCATTATTTGTACGTTAATAGACAGCAACGGAGAAGAGTATGTAATGTAGTGCATACTTACAATTTAATGTCCGTCATGAATAATAATAATTTAAATGAATGATAAAAATCAAATAGAATTACAAAAGCACTTAAGTTTCCTCTGAAACATTCATAAATTAAGAAAGTCTAATGGAATTAAACACTTTCACCAAATGCCCACCTATTTAATGAAACTGAAATTGTTCTCTTATTGATTGTCCTTTACACTATCCTAAACTATATGTACATAATTTAAAGTACCACCGATTAAAAGGTTAAAAATACATCAAAGAGAGGGGGCTGTTCGCTTAGAATTAATAAATAAAATATTTGAATTGAGTGTGATTTTTGTCTGAACTTTTTTCTAATGAGTGGAATAATCAAAATAACCAAAAAACTTTAAATTTATAATAATACTTTCTAAGCTAGTTGATCTTCATAGCACAAGTTATATCGAGAACCAGGGGTGGAATCGGCTAAGGTGATTTGTGATAGTTGACAGTCACAAAAAATTAATTTGGTCTGCGTAAGGTGACTGTCACATGTGACAATCACATTTTTGTGATATTTTCTTGTGACAGCTATTTCGTTATCACATCTACGTAAAAGTGTCGTGGTTTTGGTAATTTTTCATATATTTTCATACAAAATGAAGGTGTTTAGAAGAGAAAATGGTGACAATCAAAATAAGTACCTTAAACAAATTGGTTTATTGAATCTGAATCTGCGAAACAAATTAAATATATTTGAGCTACCAAATGCAAAGTAAGCTTTTGTTTTTTCATGATGTTTTTTGATTTAGTGGGTTTCTGAAAAACTTCCTTGTAAAAAAAAACATTTTTATACATTGTAGTATTGTTTTGAATTTACCCATTTGTAAACAATTCTACCTTGGTTTTGTTGGCTTTGTGACCTATAGAAAACATGTAATTTCAGTCCATAACATTCTTAAAATAGGATTTCAGCATTTAATTTTTTCAAGTGTTTTTATTAAATTACATATTTAAGTTAATGATTGTTTTTTACTTTTAATTTCCGTTTTTACTTATCGCTATAAAAATTGGAAGAAAAACTGAGATGAAACACAAATGTTAATGCTTTTCATCTTAAGTGATGCTAAATTTTTAGTATTTTTTTGTGATCACCTTATCAAGATGTAAAATTAATCGTGATCACAAATGTGATAATCACCAATCACCTTAGCCGATTCCACCCCAGCTTTAAGTTTTAAGAGTTGAAGTGCTGGTATGCGCTCCAAGCTGATAACTTTCCAGTGGTGCTATCAAAACTTGACATTAATTGAGGTTCTTACTCTATTATACATTTGTCAATCAAAAATTGAATTTAAAAATTGATAATTATCATTTATTAAAAAAAATTTATCAGGGGGTGTGGCACCTACTTTTTTTTTCTAAAAGTTGTTTAAATTGTTATGATTCCTGTAGAATGGTAAAAGTTCATAAAGAGCTAACAGTCGACTGCTCTACAAATAAAAAAATGAAAAACCATACAAGATAAATAAGAATAAAAATACGCCAAATTCTATCTTAACGAATGTGTTTCGAGACAATTTTAAATTATAAAAGAGAAAAAGGGTTATAATATATTTACAATGTTTATTATCTGTATATAAGAACATTGTGTTTTTTAATGGCAGATTCCTTTTTATAACACAAAAACATCACATACATGCCAAAGTCTTTAGGAGCTTAAGTGCAAAGTTAGACATAAATATATTTAGGTACGTATCTAACGTTCAAATTCAATGAAACCATTTGTCTTCCACCATTCTTTCCCCTTCCAATAGAGACTTTAACAGTTGGAAGCTGTAATGCAGTTAAAGCTCCAATCTCCAACTGATGTCAAATTAGCTGTTCATTTAGTCTACTTCGTCAAATCACCGTCCATACATGGTAATATATTGTTTCATCAAGTGTAGGGAATGAATTTAAGTCCACTGGTTCTGTTTCACGATACAGCCGTCCGTCAGTCAAAATAACCCGTAGCAGCAGTCTAATTCAGACTTATTAATTCATCATGAGCTTCACCTAGAGAAGTCGTGGTTAACATTTGAACGATTTTAATATTCCATACATATTATGTATGCATAGTACATACCATATATGCATTATGATAAGTAGGCACGCACATTTGGTTTTACTTAAATATAAATTTAAAGAAAGGAAGCGCTTAATGAAGGACCCTGTGTATCATGGGTTTGTTAGATGATCTGGTTCTGGACCCATATAGGGTTTTTAAAATAGGACAAATTGAATAATATCTTTCAATACAGAACTGAACTAGTGTCAGAATAATACACCATTAAACACGGATTCCAAACTATGTAAGTATGCATAAAAGTATGTACGAAATTGTCCGAACAAATTATGTATATTTTTCGAAAAGAAAACTGACACCGGCTATTGAATTTAATTCATACATTTTTTATAAATTCCAAGGGACTTCCTCCAAAACTGTGCTGTGTTTCGAATAATTTTTTGCCATTAATTTGGACCATGTTAGAGTCTTATGAGCCTATAAATAACGTCTCATCGCTGGCATCAGTTGACGATGTTGTTCGAATCGGACGTCGAGACGGAGTACTTGGAATTTCATTGATATATGTACGTAATACAAAAACAAAAATGATACATCTTTGTGAAATTAATGGCTTGTACAATAATAATTGTGGAAGATGCCCCTTGCGTTAAACTTAACAGCAACAGTTGACGTCCGATGAAAGCGAAAGTTAAGTGCAATTTTTTATATACGATACCAGTTGCAGTTGTGCATGACTTCTGCAACATCCGCATAAAAAACAAAGAATGTAACTGGTTGAGACTCGTTTTTTTTTTGCTCATCTTAGTTTTTGGATAGCCAACGTTTTACTCACTGCATTTTGTTTTGCAAGAATCGTGTGGATGCATCAAAGTTTTTTGCGCACAGTTACAAGGGCCTGAGTTTCTTTTGGTTATTTAGGGCGCCAATAATAATATAAACAAAACTAATGCCGACCAAGAAAAAATCAAAAAAGGTCTTGGCGGTGCGGTGGTGACGTGTGAAAAATACTACTGGTTACTGGAGCTCAATTGGCTTTCAAATTCGAACACATAATGGGATTCCTGGAGAAGATTTCAAAAATATAAAAGTAGATATAGAAACAAATTTTTGCACCTTAACTTAAGTAACTTCTTTTCAAGAAATAAAAGATATATTTTCATTTACTTAGTTCTTTTATTATACCTTTCCACATAACTTTAGATAAGTGAATACGATGCAAAGTGAATTTAAAAGAGACTTAAAAAGACTTCTTTTCACATTTTTTCAGTTAAGACAAAATCATATTTTTTTTATTGTTTTTAAATTCTCACATATTAAATTAAGAAAAATTAGATCTGGAAATTATTTTGAAAGTGTGGCAAATATTGGGACCTATTCTGCCAAATCTGTTATTCTGCTATGAATTTTCTGTTATGAATCGTAAAAGATTTTCATCAAAAAATATCTTTTATAATTTGTATTCAGAAGTTCGAACTTTTATAAAAGTCTGTTATGAAAATTCGAAAACGAAATGAATAAGCAAACAAAACTAAAATCTGTTATCAAAATTAAACTGTTTTGTTATAATGTTTTTAATTAAGTAAATGATTCATTACGAATTTACCACTTACTTAATGTTTAAAGAAATACCATATCAACTACCATTATAGCCTATACAGCAATTAAAATTCTAGGATCCTTTGTTAAGCGTGTTACGCAATATGAAACGTACTCTAGTGGTATTTCGTGGAACACACATAAGTACATGGAAGTTAACTTAGTATACCTATATCATGGTACGTACAGGCATCAGTAGTGAACAACAAATTACTATTATTTCTTTGAGACAATTCACTTTATTTACAATAGGAAACGTGTGTGAAACGTTAAGGATGCGTGTGTCCAAGAAATTCGGCAGTATCTTGAAGCTCTTGAATTTGAAATGCAATGGTCGTGTTTGAAGATTGTGTTGTTCCATTTGTCCACTAAAAATCCTGCATTTAATTTGTCCAATCGTAATACATAGCTTCACATCGGGAAATTTAAAGGAACTTCTTTTTTAACGTACCCCCATCAAAAGTTGTCTGTTCCTTTTTCTAAGAAAATATTTATATAAATTAAGTTTGCAGTTTTGTTTATAATGTAATTAAATACATGTTATTTTCTTACATTTCCTCTCAAGCACATTTATTTGTTGAAAATATATAAAAGTATATAAATATCCATTTTTTCTTCGTATCTAATAAAATCTTTTATAATAAAAATCAGAAATATTTGTCTTTTATTCTTTTGTGATTCATAACAGATTTCCTTAAAGATTTTGCCTCTCCGAATACGAAAAATAATATTTGTAAAAGATTTTTTGACATGTTCGAATTCTATACAGTTCATAACAGATTTTATAGCAGATTTCATAGCAAATTTAGTATACTGAATACGAAAAATAAAATTCATAAAAGACTTTTTGACAACTCAAATTTTTGTATGGAAATTCATAACAGATTAACAGAATAGCAGAATAAAATATGTCGCCGAATAGGTCTAATTATTTGCTAACATACATATTGATTAATGAAACACCCGAATACATTGAAAAAATTTGAATGTCATTCTTGAATTCCACAGGGCAGTCGTTCAGGACGTATCTTATTTACCATCCCCAAAACTATATTTCAAAAACATTTGGCCAAAAGTCCTGAAATTTGCACTAAGGGGAAAGAATAAAAAAAAAACTTTCTCCAAATTTTAACTGTATCTTTTGAAGTCATAGCCTGTAAAAAATGCATTTGAAGTAAATATTTCTGCTCGTTCTTGAAATATTGTCACGCAGATATCTCTACAAGATTAATGACTTAAATGTAAGTTCTTAACGTGGATATTTGTCAAAATTTTTAGTTCTACAATTTGGACTAAATATCTACAATAACTTCCCATAGAAAGTTAACAAGTAAAGTAAGTATAGGAAATATTGATTGTCGCCTTAAAAAGTCATCAATAGACAATGGATTGATGTCTTACAATCAAATGATTTAACTTTCATTTACTCGCCTTTGAAGATTATAAACCAAATGCATCCCTGATGCATCCATCACAAATCGACTTCTTATGCAGAGTTTATATCATATCGATGGAATACTCGTAGTGATGGTAGTTTTAGACTTTTGCAGTCAAGACTTCATCAAATATGTCCGTTCTGTTTTTACGATAATTGGATTTTAAGGAGTTTACTTTGCTACTCTATGTATGTGTAGTTTAGTTAGACATAGTCTTAAACAAAAGACTTCGTTACTATTTATGGGATTAAAATAAAAAAACGAAGTCGTGACATTGTGCTCTTCTTGGCTAACTAATACTAGAGTATTTGAGTTGCAAGGTTCAGATTTTTAAGTAATCGCTTTTGTAGGCTTCGTTAAAGTGGCTTGCATGTTGTGCATAGTAACATATTTTGAAGTGTCAGCAAGCAATGTTGTTGATGATGACCCATTCACTTATTCAATGAAGACATTATTCTTAGCATTACTATAATTCTTTTACATTTTTGAAGGAGCCATTGAACAGTTATAAATTGTTTTTTTTTCGTTTTTAGAAAAGGTTACCTTCATAATAATGTGAGTTGAAAATGTCACTGTTCATCGTTCCACTCTATTCTGGATCGCATGCTAAAAGTAAAAATGTGTTTTATGTTTAATGTATCTATAGGAAAAGTATTCAATTATAAAAATTGGATTACATAACATATACGAGTATAGTATGTATAATATCATGATAAGTATACGCTTTATCACAACAAAGTAGTTATACATTTTAGAATTTGCAATTTTGTGTTGACAAAAGGTTTTCAAAGTCAAAAAGCTTTGTTTTTGTGTTTCATTTCTCTCCTTTAAGACGATGGGTTTGAAAATCACAAACTAAGGGTTTATATGCTTACATAATGTTGTGATGCAGTAAACATTTGTTTATTGCTTTATGAAGATTCTTTGAAAAACATGTACAAATAGATGATGTGTTACACTTTGGCTACTTTTTATATTTTGTCATTGGGAAATCTTGTGCTCAAACGATTTCTCAATTGCAAGACCATGCCAAAGACAACTTTATAAAACGATAGACAAACTTATTTACTCTTACTTTTTCTTCGTAATTTAGTAACATTTGAATGTCATAAATTTTATTTGGTGGTGCAACTACTCTCATGTACCACTCTTAACTTGTTCTAAATATACACTGCCAATCACTAGGATGAGGCCACATAGTTTTCAACCGATTTTCGGTCCGATACCTGTTGGAATTTGTTTAACCCGGAAAATTTTACTACATGAGAGTAGGTACATATTTTCTTAAAACAAAGTGATACAATTATAGGGTTTTCAAGGAAATGGGACTCTCAAGCCGAGAATTAGCAAGGAAGCTGAACAGAAGTAAGACAGTTGTAAACAACTATCTTGCTGATCCTCAAAACTATGAAAAAAACCAAAAAGGACGCACAGCCCAAGCAACAACATCCCAAGAAAAGCGGTTAATTTTAAGTATTGCTTCAAATTCTACTCAATCAGCTACTAAAATAAGGTCCAAAAGCGAAGTATCAGCCAGTATTTCGACAGTCCGAAGGATAATAAGAAAAGATTTTACTATCCAGAGAAGAAAACTCAAAAAGAAACCTGTTCTAAAGCAAGAACACAAGGAGCTGCGAATGAACTTTGCAACAGAACATGTCTCTTGGAGCAGTCAATGTATTCGTGTCAAAACATAGATTAATAAATCAATTATTTATTGAAGCTTTTTACACATGAATTTCAACATTATTACAATATTTCACTTAAAAATAATATGAAATCGTTTAAAAGATGTGCCTAGCAAAACAATTAAAATAAGTAAATTTATTTAACACCTTACAAATAATTATATGAAAGTAAATTTATTTAAATTTCTGAAATTCTCAATTCTCAAATTCTTGTTAGTTCCATGTAATTATATAAGAATTTGAATACTAAAATTGGCATGCATGTCAAAAACAAGAAGAAGGTACACTCGCACTTAAGCATTCCCAATTGTTAATGTTTTTAAAAATTGTATGTTTTATAATTGGCAATTGATGATCGAGCTCTTGTGATTGAAGACCTTTATACTTTTTTTTGGGATGCCCCACAATCGATTAAAGACCTTAAGGAGGAAATTCTCGAGGTTATTAAGGACAAACACTATATAGACTATACAGCCGCAAATGTGTGATTTGTTCATGGAAAGGATATGGTGCTGTAACCGTATTCTTGGTAGATATTTGGCTTAAATCGATTATTATACGGATGGCAGTTAAATGTCAGCAATTTTTGTATCAACAAAAAGCAAAAAAAAACTATCTTCTTGATTACATCATGATAAACTTATTAAAATTGTATTAAGTTTACTTATCAAAATAAGAACATCTTATGAAAGTTGTTTTTCTGTACTTTCTTTATGTTGCAGCTGTATTATAAATAGAGCCAGGAAGCCTAATAGGTAAGGTACATAAGCTCTTTCCTCCTTTTTATTTTTAGAGGATTACAATTTAATAAGATTTTTGTTATCATTCCGATATGACTTTACTGTTGAATAAAAACTACAGGGAAATCTAAAAATCTTATACTTTTTGTTCTAGTCTACGTTGTTTATTTTGATCCCATTGAAAATAATGTAAATTTGCAACGAAGTATTTTTTTTGCAAATTCTCTTATATTGTTCTTAATAAAGAATTAAAACAAAACAATATATTTGAAATTCATTAACAAAAATGTAAATGTACATACTTTGTGCACAACTAAAAACAACAATAAATGTGAAGAACAACGTTTTATCGAATTAATTTGCATACAGTAAAACCCATGAATCGTTCATGTTTACAATCATTAATATTCATTATGTTGTAATAATCTGTATGAGGTTCACGTCATAATCTATACCTCTTCAGTTTAATTTGTTGTTGTGAATAAAATATTGGTTTAATGTATTTGTATTGCAATTAAAGAGTCTTTGACTTCATACGTACCTATACTGTGCTTTTTTGTTAACAATCATTATTAATGGTAGTAACGATCAGCATAAGTACACAACATAAAACAACTTTGTTTCCCCAGAAAAAAATATGGTTGTAAAAAAAGCAATTATCTTCCCGCTCCTATGACAACATCACTAACCGCTATATTGACGCCGTGCGTCGTCGTCGTCGTCGCCGCATCGTTCGGCGTCTGATGCAGCAATTTATTCGACAGTAAGTGTTAACTATTGGAAATTGTATTGAAGTTACCTATATATCAGCATGTTTGTGCTTCCGAAAAAATCAATGTTGATTATCGCTTTCAAAAAAAAAAAAACTAGTATGTTTTTTACGATATTATTAAGTTCGGTATTTTTAGATTGTATCCTTTGATTGCAATTTAAATTTCATTTGTACTTTCTCTTAGGCCAATTTGGTATTTTTAAATATGAACAATTCTTAACTTTTTTTTCATTAATGTTTTTGATTTTCATTAATATAGGTTATTCGATAACATCTCACAGAAATAAACAGATCACTAAACTCAGTAACAAATTTTGGATTTAAATTTTAAAATATACATATATTGTAAAACAAGATTGATATTGATTTCGTAATAAAAAACAGTTGTAGTTGTAATGTAATTAAAACATTTATTCTGAAATACATTCGTCCATCTTAAATTGTTTACTTTTGTATAACTTAGACACCTATACCAGAAGGTTTCAAAAACTGAACTAACGTTAACTTAGAAATTGAAATACTTAAAATTTCTTAAAAGAATTATTAATTCTTATTAATTATGATATGTAAGTGAAAAATAAATCAATTTTTTTTTAAACATCTCAAACGTTTTTTTACATAAAATGTACGGGTTGGTTGGTTTAATTTTTTTTTGTACGATTAAGTGTTTTCGAGATCTTGAGCAGAAATTATTAAATATATATAATATATGTACATATATAAATAGCAAATTTAACTTATTTTACTCCAACGGTAGAATGACAGTAAGGCGCTCGAAAGGAACACGTTTAAAGCCAGCAAATGTACTCCCTACGGTTAAGCACGGTGGTGCTTCGGTGATGGTCTGGGGTTGCTTTTCCGGTGCAGGCGTGCGTCGCGTCGCGTCGGTCCGATACATCAAATCGCAGGAATTATGGACCGTTTTCAATATAGGGATATTTTGGAGTCAACAATGCTGCCATATGCAGAAGAGGAAATGCCTTTGCGTTGGGTTTTTCAGCAGGATAATGATTCCAAACATTCTTCAAAGCTGCTAAAAGAGTGGTTTGCAACAAAAAATATTTGTGTCTTAGAGTGGCCGTCCCAATCTCCCGATTTAAACCCCATCGAGAACTTGTGGGCAGTTTTAAAAACTAGGGTTGGAAAGAGAACGCACACTTCAAGAAGCTCTCTTTTTTGCAGCTTTGAAAAATGAGTGGGAGAATATTCCTGCCTCTATAATCGACAATTTAATCATGTCAATGCCTCGTCAATGCCAAGAAGTTATTAAAAATAAAGGTTACTGGACAAAATATTAATTTTTAAGATTTAGTGACAAAAATCCGGTTAGTTTTTAGGAGACGAATTTCTGAATTTATTTAATTTTTTGTTACCATCATTTATTGTGTGGATTATTTTAACTTGTTTTAATTTTTGTATGATCTAATTACAATATAGAAAATATAAAAACAAAATGTTTACATTCAAAACATGGATTAATAAACTTGACCAAAAAAATCCTGAATTTTTCTAGCACCACTGTATATTTATGTACGTATTGTCTACCAGTAATTAAAAAAAAAAAATAGTTTTCAAATATTTTCAATTACATATTTGTTACTTAGAATATTTAAATAAAATTAACAAACATTTAGTATGAATGATAAAAAAAATGATTTCTGCTATTTCGTACTGTCAAAAAGTACCTAAGTGAGAAAAAAAATCCAATTTATAAACTGCAATATGATTAAAATCAAATTTCTCTGTTATTTATGTAAGTGAAAAGTGCCAAACTAAATCTCAGGATCAAATTTAATTCAATACACATGCTTGTCATGACTAAAGATATCAAGCCGCAATTTGCGGTGTGTTCAAAATTAATATGTATGTATTTAGCCAACTTAGGGAAAAAAACTTGGTTTAGATAAGATAAAAAAACGAGCCATCATGCATTTTAAATGCGATTCCCAGGTATGCCTTGTTGAACTACAATCCCCCCATATACGGTTTACAAAAATATTATTAGATCTAATTTTTATGTGTAATGTATTATGCAATGCCATCTTAAGTGTATCAACCAGCCTACTCCCCCAAAAAGATTTGAATCACAATGTTCATGAGAAGAATATTAAATAATTAATATCGTCACAAGAGCAATTTAACTTGAAAACTCTCACCTAGCAACCGAGTTGAATATCTAAGTACAATAAGAAATGAAGATAATGTGACCATCATTACCAATTGCGCAATGTCTTTTTTCTCATTTCTGGTTAGGAATGGTGTACGGCAGCTTTGCACACATACCAGGCACAGTAGCGTACTTATAGTTAATGCAGGTAAATCAATTATGTGTGTACATGGGGCCAATATCATTATTACATATGTGCAAGTTCTGGTTCTTCATTAGCGTCACCAATTTTATTTTTGTTCTATCAATGAACACATCCTTATTATCCTCAAGTCTACTAACGTTCGTTTATTTTTTCGCAGCACTTAACTGCAACCTAAATTTCACATACCGAAACAATATCTTAATTAAAATATTTAAGTATCTGACTGACTTCACTAAACCGCTGTTGTTGTTTTCCGTTTTAAATTTTGTAATTCGGCGTATTTATCAACGTATGGCATCAAAATTTGTTTCTTTATAATTTATTCTTGTTGAAATATATAAGAAATAACGGGTGATTTTTTAGCTGGTTTGGTTTTGGCAACATTGGTTTTGACAGCTGACGTGTGTTTAGTACCTTGTGTCACTGTCAAACAGCATCAGTTTGGTTTGCAATTTAACCATGGATCGTCTTACAAATGAAAAACGCTTGCAAATTATTGAATTTAACTATCAAAATTCGTGCTCGGTTCGAAATGTTCATCGCGCGCTGCTTATCGAAAAATTGTGTTCAGCGATGAGGCTCATTTTTGGTTGAATGGGTACGTAAATAAGCAAAATTGCCGTATTTGGAGTGAAGATCAGCCAGAAGCATTGCAACAGCTACCAATGCATCCCGAAAAAGCCACTGTTTGGTGCGGTTTATGGGCCGGCGGCATTATTGGGCCATATTTCTTCAAAGATGATGCGAATCGCAGCGTTACTGTCAATGGTGAACGCTACCGAGCGATGATAACAAACTTTTTTTTGACCGAAATGGAAGTTCTTGACATATATGATATGTGGTTTCAACAAGACGGTGCCACATGCCACACAGCACGCGAAACAATGGCGCAATTGCGAGGCGAGTTTGGTGAACAGTTAATTTCACGTTTCGGGCCGGTCAATTGGCCGCCTAGATCGTGCGATTTGACACCATTAGACTATTTTTTGTGGGGGTATGTCAATGCTAATGTCTATAGGGACAACCCCGCTTCGATTGACGCACTGGAAGCCAACATCCATGCATTCATTCGTGAGATACCGGCCGATATGTGTGAAAGAGTATGCCAAAATTGGACTCAGCGGATGGGCTACCTGAGACGCAGCCGCGGTCAACATTTGCATGAAATTATCTTTAAACATTAAATTGCAAGGTTCAAACTATCGATTCAAATAAATATTTCATTCATTTTTTCAAATTTGTTGTGCTTTTTTTTAAAGTTCTAAACCTCTTAAAAAATCACCCATTAGAATAAGTTGTCTTAAGGTTTTCTACGATCTTGGCTTAATGAAAAGTATGAACCAGAATTTGAGTACATTAAGTTACTACCTATGTACATATGTATATTTTTTTTCGAATATGTAAATAAATAGATGTTACCAACTGTCGTTCATTTAAGTTACAATTACTTGTAATTTCAATTTTACCAAAATAATATCTATCTATCTATGACCAAGAAAGATGCTTGGTTGAATTGATAAGACATTTCGAAATGTTTTCCTCAGATTGCGGGAGATATAAACCATAAACACATTTTGGATATTTGCCCTTTTTTATAGCAAAGTGAACGTCAACAGCAGGCATAAATCAATTGGCGTCCTTTAGGCCAACATTAATTTGTGCTGAAATTATCGCTAACCGCCCGCGATGTAGGAAAAGTAGTTTAAAACGCACCAAAAAGGGCATTCTAAGGATGCGACATACAGATGGTTGACACGAATTTAGCACACTTATGGAAGAAAAATAAAACCCAAGCAAAATTCTTAGTTTTTTCGAGATGCTTAGGGTGGTTATCTTCAGCTAGCCTTCTTGATTTTGGTTTTTCTAGTTTATTTGTATTTATTAACATGCTCATGGAATTACCTCTAAAATTCTTTAGTTCATTTATAAAAACCTTAACAATTAAAAAATAAAACCAAGATTTCAAATGTGCTTAATTAATGCCCAGCGCAAAACCAGTATGTTATGACATAATGTACATAATACATGCTATACATATGTAAAAAACCGTTTTTTATATGAGAATTAATTAAACAATAAAATAATTTTTTTTGCTGACAACTTTGTTGTCCAAGACTTCATTGGTAAGTAAAGTTTTTAATTTAAACTAAAAATATCGAAAGATAATGTAAGGTATTATTTTGTACAACGGGTGTGCTAAATTCGTGTCCACCACTGTCCAAAACAGGCGACTACTAGACTATCCCGAATACAATGCAAAAACCCCGCTTCGATTGACGCACTGGAAGCCAACATCCATGCATTCATTCGTGAGATACCGGCCGATATGTGTGAAAGAGTATGCCAAAATTGGACTCAGCGGATGGGCTACCTGAGACGCAGCCGCGGTCAACATTTGCATGAAATTATCTTTAAACATTAAATTGCAAGGTTCAAACTATCGATTCAAATAAATATTTCATTCATTTTTTCAAATTTGTTGTGCTTTTTTTTAAAGTTCTAAACCTCTTAAAAAATCACCCATTAGAATAAGTTGTCTTAAGGTTTTCTACGATCTTGGCTTAATGAAAAGTATGAACCAGAATTTGAGTACATTAAGTTACTACCTATGTACATATGTATATTTTTTTTCGAATATGTAAATAAATAGATGTTACCAACTGTCGTTCATTTAAGTTACAATTACTTGTAATTTCAATTTTACCAAAATAATATCTATCTATCTATGACCAAGAAAGATGCTTGGTTGAATTGATAAGACATTTCGAAATGTTTTCCTCAGATTGCGGGAGATATAAACCATAAACACATTTTGGATATTTGCCCTTTTTTATAGCAAAGTGAACGTCAACAGCAGGCATAAATCAATTGGCGTCCTTTAGGCCAACATTAATTTGTGCTGAAATTATCGCTAACCGCCCGCGATGTAGGAAAAGTAGTTTAAAACGCACCAAAAAGGGCATTCTAAGGATGCGACATACAGATGGTTGACACGAATTTAGCACACTTATGGAAGAAAAATAAAACCCAAGCAAAATTCTTAGTTTTTTCGAGATGCTTAGGGTGGTTATCTTCAGCTAGCCTTCTTGATTTTGGTTTTTCTAGTTTATTTGTATTTATTAACATGCTCATGGAATTACCTCTAAAATTCTTTAGTTCATTTATAAAAACCTTAACAATTAAAAAATAAAACCAAGATTTCAAATGTGCTTAATTAATGCCCAGCGCAAAACCAGTATGTTATGACATAATGTACATAATACATGCTATACATATGTAAAAAACCGTTTTTTATATGAGAATTAATTAAACAATAAAATAATTTTTTTTGCTGACAACTTTGTTGTCCAAGACTTCATTGGTAAGTAAAGTTTTTAATTTAAACTAAAAATATCGAAAGATAATGTAAGGTATTATTTTGTACAACGGGTGTGCTAAATTCGTGTCCACCACTGTCCAAAACAGGCGACTACTAGACTATCCCGAATACAATGCAAAAATAAAATAAAATATTTAACCTTAATACGTATGTACATACGTAAATATGTATGTAGGTAAATCACAATATCGAGTAATGTAGGTCGGTCCGGCTCGGGCGTTAATGGGCGTTTAATCGTATTTACGATTTTATATTTAAAAAAACACGACCCTAGCTTTTGCCAAACGAAATTTAGCTTCAAATCTTGAGCGTTGGGCTGACATAAATAACACAATACAAACCACTATTTAGGTACAAGCTAAACAATCCAATTTAGCCTCATATTAATCTCGATAACTGAAAAAACATGTTAGAAATCACTACATTTAATTTATTTTATGTATGTACATATGTACCTACATACATACGTACCTATACATAAACGAAACAATTATTTCAATTTTCACAATTTAAACTTAATAACTGATAACAAAAAACTTTTCAGCTGTCAAGCGCCCGAGCGAATAGAAGAAAATATTTTAAATAAACGAAGTGAAAAATGAAGGTAACTTAATTTTTAGTTTTTTCTTTAACTGGAGACAAAATACTTTCCTAAATTTTATTAAACTAAAATCCGGCACTGGCAGGTAG
The DNA here is from genome assembly GCA_905146935.1 of Scaeva pyrastri. NCBI lineage: Eukaryota > Metazoa > Arthropoda > Insecta > Diptera > Syrphidae > Scaeva > Scaeva pyrastri. The sequence continues at coordinate 89,763,001 of LR989927.1, forward strand.
GTAGTATATCCGCGAAAAACCACGCAGGGCAGCCGCTTACAAACTGGGCTGGTGCTTCGGGAGAGTATTTTATAAAAACAAAAAACAGGTTTAGCGACTATAATGCAAATTATCTTGTGGCCAATACATGTAATTTTGTTTTATTTATTTGTAAGTTGTTTCTTCTTCTTAAATTTTGTGGAGTTGAGTTTGTGCATGAAGTTCCTTTCGAGGCCCAAGGCGTAATGTGCGCGATAATTTTACGTAATACCCTGAGAAATGTCTTTGAGGGACGGACGTGTTTATTTTTGAAATCTCGTAATTGAACAGATTATTATCAATTGGTTTCCCTAACACATTTTGCCATTTTGTTATAGCTTTGAAGTACCTAAATATACATATGTATATTCTTGGGCTGTCAAAGGTGTGAATAGTGAATGTGATTGCAGGGGTGTTGTTGTTTTATTGCATTTGAGGTAATGTATCCTTAAGTACTCTTAAATTATAATTTTTATGAATGAAGTATGTACTTAATAATTTATTTTCATGCGGATAACAACAGAAGTTTTATCATGTCACTTTACAGTAGCATTTGCAATGGCAAAACTCATCTTTTATGGATGTGACCATTTCTGATTGCTATCTTATTTTAAAACTGGACCTTCAACTTTACAAGATGACTGATATACATATGTACATGATTTCCATTTCCTATTGAAACTTATTATTTAAAGAAAAGCGCAATATTGTATAGATGCTTTTTATTCTGCATTACAAAATTTGAAGATTAATTAAAAATGTAGATAAACTTGCTGCCTCATGTTGCATAATCACTTTAATGGTTGATGCAAGAAACGAAAGAAAATAGCGCCAGTTATAGAAGGAAGAAAATACGAAACAGCTTGAATTCAACATAAAAAAAGACCAAGGCCTATTTTCATCTTTGCAAACCATCTGATGTTGGTCTCCTGCTCCTCTCTTCAATCTTCACTGTTAGGTAAGATTCCATTAAACTCGTGAAGAAACGGTAAATGACTTGACCATTGTGAATGTTACTTTATCTTAAGTGGTTTTCGTTCGTGATCGAGCCAAGTTTATTTCACATGTTATTATCAGGAAGATATAATGCTGAATAAAGCATCATTTCTTCGGGTTTAAGTTGTAGACTAGTGACTGGCGTTGTAGCCTCGGCATGCATCATCATGGATCCGGAAAGTAATTAAACTCACCTAAAATTATTCAAAAAAATTCCACAGTAAAGTAATTACATGAATGTTAAAAAAATATTATTGTGACAATGTAGGATTACTTTAAGGCAGACTATAGGGTATGATTAGTTTTGGATTCGAATAAAAAGTCGATTTGGAATTTTTACTATGTACCTCTAGTGTACATTATGTAGTTGAAGATGAGTGTAAATTAAATGTGCTCATGTGTAGAATTTTTTAACGTTTTCTAACGATTGCTTTGATTGCTGACATGTTTCGGTACGCATGAAAAATTACACTATTAATGGGGAAGCAAAAGGGAAAAACTCTGTTTGAAATGAACCTTATCTGAGTTTTTTTTTAATTCTTGTCCAATAAGAATATTTAGACAAAAAAATATTCGTAATTGGTTGATTTTTGACGCAGCAGTGCATTTTTTTTAAAGTTAAATTATTCAGTTTTTATTAAAAATAGTAACTCAATTTAAAACAGAGACAATTAGTAATTTTTTTTAAGTACCTATGTGCCAACATGATTTTACATATGTATTTTCTTTTTGTTTAAACAAAATTTATAAAACAGATGTTATGTGTAGGTACATATACCTATTTATTTTATTTCGATTAAAACTAAGGCTTACAACTAACTTAAGCTAATCTAGGAACAGGACCCCTCATTTGGTCCCCAAATCCCAGACTAGCTGTCGCATCTTGAGACTATGAATCACAATAGTCAGGTCCAAGTTTTACGCAATTTATCAACTAATAATTTTCACTATTCATTTACTGTTACTGTTGTTGTGACATATTTGTTGCTAGAATTGTTTCATGTCAAATTAAAGTCTTTCAATTAGAAAACAATACAAAGAAAACAAAAAAAATTATATGTAGATACCTACACACATTCGTCTTATACTATCCTAAGCATATTCATAAAAAAAACATAGCATGGGTGGATAAAAGAAATTGAATAGAGACAAAAAATAATTTGATGGACCATCACACCTGTTCCTAGGTCCCAAGGTTACTAAACCACAGATGATGTCAATACTTCTGGAGAAGCACGCATCTGATCCTGATGGTTATTTTTGAATGAAACTAAACAACCAACCCAACCCTTAGAGTCAATAAAAAATCGCTCAAAATAATATTGCCTTATTGAGGTGAATAAAATGCTCATCTTGGTCTCACGTTCTTGTTGGTTAAATAAAATAAAAGGTATTTCAAATTCCACTAGTTAAGTAGAAGTGTTTCGATGATTGGCACAATAAAATTAATTATTTAAATGCAGCTTTTAAATTTTAAAACGTGATAAAAAGCCAGTTTCACGAAACTTCTTAGTAATTATAATTTAGCATAGGTAGAGGTACTCGTGTAAGATACACTCATGTGCTTATTTAAAATCACAAATATTAAAATATACCTACCTATAGTTGGTAACTTTTGGCCTCAGTCTAGGAAAATTAATAACGCTTTTAAACCTTGCACAGGAGGATATTCTTTTTTTACTGAAACAAATCCAACATGGATACTATGACGTAATCTGTCTTTGTGTTATGTTTTAAATACGATTAAAATCTCGATTTTCGATTTTCCCCATGGAACCAATAATGGGTGTGCAGAGGAATTTTAACCCAAAACAATTTAAATTGGCACTGTAACTCGAATACCATGGAAATAGATTCCGCACTTACAATGTCAAAATATTGGAACAAAACGTAAGCCGAATTTTTGTGTGTGCATGACAGGCAAAATTGAATATTTTGTCAACATTTTTTTTTTTTTATTTTTTTCAGGCAGCAAAATAACGCGAGTCTCAACGTCTACCTACACTGTGGGCAAATTTCGGGAAGTTGATTTTTGGTATTATCATGACGAATAAGTTTATATCCTTTCTGAATTTGTTGAAATCTTGCACGTAAGGCTGTGCTATTTCATAAAAAGTGATGAGGTAAAATTGGCTTTGACCTTATGCAAACATGAGCCTGAAACAAGCCATGCGTACAACTTTCAACTTTGGAAAGGTCATTCTGCCCCTGCAACCCCTGTGTGGTTTAATTTTTGAATTAATTCCCACTTTTAGAAAGAAGAAGAAAGAAGTAGAATATAGGAAATTATTTGCAATTTTATTAATCAAAAACATTTCCAGAATCTTGAAAACTGTATTTTCTTCAGTTCAGTGACCGTGACAGTGTATAATGTACATATAATGTTTACTTTGCTTCAATTTAACATTACATTGAAGTTTTTGAATTCATTATAATTTTAGATAATTTATTAAATGGGTATGAGAAAATTCCAACCTGTAGGTAAGTTAATGTCATAATTTGCAGTTATTTCGAAAACCTTCTTAGCTTCTACTTTAAATAGATATACAATATATAAAGTAACTGGCAACCTTTGTACATAAGAGATCTTGGTTCTATCCATTATTTATACATTTTTGCTCTTGATGAAATTTTACTCAATTTTGTCAAGGAGGTTAACTGATTTGCTATTGCTATCTATATACATACATAATATGTACAGTAATTTGGACTTTCACAAGTCATCTTCTTGAGTACCTTAATCTTTTCCAATAGGCCTAAAAACTAATATTGGATAACGCAAACGACATCTGATTGACCAAGAAGTATTAATTCTGGAGTACACGATAGCCAGGAGTTCTAGTTTTATTTATCCATAAGTAGGTTAAGTTCTGTTTTATTAGTTTGTAAGCTAGAGTTGAGAATTGATAAAAGAAAAGTAAAAATAAATTATTAACAAGATAAAGAAACCAATTTAAAAAAAAATTTTGATATAGCAAAAATATGACTATAAATAAGTTTTTAGTATAACATTATATTAGAGCCGCAAGACAATAGATTTAAGTATTTAAGTTTAGAATAACTTAGACCGTCCGCTTAGGGTCAGTAATTTAGTTGTATTTATATATGATTTTTTATGAATTTTTGTCTAGCTGAAAGAAAGTGTTAAGATGAATTAGAAATAAAAAAAGTACAAAAAGAACAGTTGGCCAAACATTAGTTTAACAACATCTGAGAGATGGCGTAGAACAAGACGTTCAAAGTCTGCCTCGGAATGCACAACTGGGTGACGACGTTTATTGTTTGAATATGTACATACGTACATCTTCTATATCTTCTATATTATATATATATATATATATATATATATATATATAAGAAAGTCTGTTTTTTTCGTGTTCGTTCACTAACCAGCCAAACCGGTTGACCGATTTTCTCAATTCTTTTTTTTAATTAAGGGGGAATAGGGGTAGAAGGTTTAGGGTGCAAAAAAATTATAAAAAAAACAAAGAAATTAAATTTTGGTCGCTTATTTTAACAATATTAAGGAATTTGCGCACATCTAAATCAGTAGAGTTCGTGGTGTCCTGGTAAGATCTCCGTTCTAGATATGAGGGGTCTTAAGATCGATTCCTGTCGCTGGCAACATTTATTTTTAAATAAAAATGCATGGCCTGACCCAAAGTTTTGGTAAAAAAACGACAAACAATGATTTATATTTGTTTATATTTGTTTATCCTTTTTTATATTTTTTATCCAATTATAGCAACAAAATAGTTATTTCAATTAATGTTTTTTTTTGAAATTGTATTTTTTGCATTTGTAAGCTAAAAATATACACTCTTAGTCTTTTAGTGTTTTCATTTTTTGTAACCGTATCCGTCGAGGATGGGTCATTTATTATAAGATTAAAATGATGAAACCAAAAATATTTTTGTTTATAAAAAGGCATTGGTATGAAAAAAATAAAAAAGAGGCTCAGTAAGACCCACACTGATAACTTTCCATTTATTTTGAAAATTTGGCAGTTATTGAAGATTTTGCATTGCACATTGCCTTTTAACAAAATATTTTTTTTGTTATTTTTAACTTCTCATAGGAGATATTGTTATCGGTCCGATTTGTCAAATTGAAATTTTGGACAAATATCTCGAGAACGGGGAATGATATTGTATTCAACTGTATTTTATTTTCAACATAATGCATTTTCAATACCTTGAAAATGATCAAATATTTTACCATAAATACAAAATGGTCAGTCTCTTTTTTTGTAAAAACTATGTATTCGATCTATTCTTGGTTTTAATTTAACAATTTTAGTAAAAAGACTTTATCAGACTTAAGAAATTTTATTATTTTTGAAAAGTAGAATGAATTCAAAATCAATTACATTTCGAGATATTCAAATTGAAAAACAATTTTTGACACTTTTTCGTAAATTTTTGTTGTAGTTTTTATTAAAAAAAAACTGTTAAATAATTTTTTCTATTTTATAAAAATAAAGGTATGTTGAATTTTGTTCAAATTTATAGCAAATTTGTATTACACCGGAATGTGCAGTTTATTTGAAGTCAATAACTTTGTCCGTTGCTGAGATATTTGCAACCAATCATAATTTTCACTGTTTTTTTAAATCGCTATAGTGAAACAAAACAACCATTAACTGAATTTCTATTAAAGTCCTTTCGTTATCTTTTGAAGTTATAACCTGTCGAAAAAAATTTAGTTGGAGTCGATATCTCTACGCGTTCTTGAGATATCGGACGAAAAATGATTCTCGAACGTTCAAAAGTACGCACACACAGACATCTCTCTAAAAATGACAGATATATATTGTATGACCTTAAGACGTCCAGATATGTCAAAAACAATAACCTCCTATGGGATGTTAAAAAATTGTTTTTTTTTTTTTTTAACGCACTTCAAAGCGGGCGGGGGTTTCGCTAGTTATATAAAATTGATGCTTTTTAATAATTTACTCCCATTGTATTTTCCTTTACTTAAATGTATCTATTGATTTTTGAATAATATGCATGCATACATACGTAAGTACCCCAATTTCCGGAAAATTCAAACAAAAATAATATTTTCTTTCGAAATTTCATTTCAAACCATGTTAGCATTTGATTTCATAACTCAAAAAATTTTAATGTTGAAAATTTAATGGTTCATATCTCCTTTTATTTACTTTGCCAATCCTTACTTCAGTGATTTTCAAGAGGATTAGCTACATATATGTGATTTTGTGTTCAACACTGCCTACCTAAAATTCCTTTCAAAATATAAAAATCCTTTTTTAAAGGATTCCAAACTGAACACTTCAATTGATTGTTCTCACTCATTGAACTCTCAATGATGAACAGTTGACAAAGATTTTTCCTTAAAACATAATAATATGGTTCATTTTTTGCTTTTCCTTTTTTTCATACTGACGAAAATGCTCTGCGGTATGTGAATGTGAAATAAAAAAAAAACTGAGGTACTTCTAGCTTATTCATACCTATAAAAAGATTTTTTGATTTAAAAATTCTATACCTACCATACTAATATTATAAATGTGAAAGTATGTTTGTTTAGATGTTAGTCCTCAAATCACGCTTCAATGGGTAAAGGACATTTTTGATAATGCTAGGGGCATTGTGTATGCCTAGGAAAAGGTTAAAACTATTAACAACATACATAATAATAAAAATACCGACAAATAATGATTATTTGATTTATTAGAGAACATTCAGCTCACAAGTCTATGAATCTTTAAAAAAATATGAATTGCCGGCCGTCCGGTAGACACACCCGCTTTTTTTCTCTTCATTCTTTTTCCAAATCATGGTTTTCGCTTAGGAAAGTAAATTTAATCTATGACTTTGATGAGTATAAATCACTTAGTGACTCGTCTGCAGACTTGACAAACTTGTTAGCAAGTCTCATAATTAATCATTTATTCGGGGAGTGCCGTTAAATTGGTTTGAATTTAAGTTTAATCGATATGATGCATTGCAAGGCACTAAAAATTAAGAACGTAGGAGATGAAGGCATTAAGTGACATATTTGAAAAAAAAAAAAATCACGTCAAGATACTTACTTCGGTTAAGATAAATATGCTGTATGCAATCACTTTGCCAAGAAAGTTATTGACAACAAACTGAATACGTATGTAGCCAACTTTAAAGCGATTTAAATCTGGTATTAGTTTATTCTAGTTTATGCATTGGTTGTTACTGTAGTTTTAAAGTTATAATACATTTGTTATACTTAGTTTTGTTATTATTGTAGAAAAACAAAAAGTGTGACACAGCGAGACAACCAGGGGGGAGGGGGTCTAAAAATCCCAATTTCAGCGTGACATGTTTTATGAACGGCCCAATGTTTAATTAATTATGTGTGTATATACATGTAATTTTTATATTTATTGTGTTTATGGTACATGCTTTTAAAATTTCTTATAAACTCTGTTTTTACTTGGTATAAATTAAAGAAAAAAAGCTAATAAAATGAATCATAAATGGTTTATTGCTTTGGTACTCACTAATTTTCAAATGACCTAAAATTACGGTAAATTGAACCTTATATATATTTTAAGAATTTTTAACCAAATCTATTAAAAAAGACTTAAATATTATATTATATAACTGTATAAAGATTTTTACAAAAAGATTTTAACAAAAAATATATTTTTCTAATGAAATCAATATAAGTCTACGTGAGAAGAAAATAATATTTTCGTGTCGATTGATTGAAATTTGGACCAATTATTGTTTTATGTTTTTTGCACAGTTCTACTTCAGCTTTAAAAATTTAACACTTACATACTTATATTGAACCAACATATACCTATATTTGTATTTATACATGCTTGTATACATGACTCATAAAAAATATAGTACATACATTCAAATATCAGTAATGTTATAGGCGAAATTCGACATTTCATTTATGCACTTTTCTTAAAGTATATTTCCTATTTTTAAAACAACTGAAAACTTAAAGCCTGAGTGTGGAAACTCAAAAGCAAATTTTTCTTTGTTTCTCTCTACAAACTACCACTTTCTTGTATCTTTCGAGTTTCCAAACGAAAAACCATCGAAATAAGCTCTATCAAAGGCAGCATTACTTCCAATTAGATAAACCTACTTTTTCTTTTGTGATACTCTCCGCGCAACGTTTCTACGACGCGCTTGCCCACCTTCACAAATTCCCAGCGTTTGGTACACTTTTTTTAATAAGTATACCATACCTATAACCTAGAGTCTTTTTCTGTTAACTGCGAAAATACCTTTACAGTTTTTTTTGTTGAAGATATTTTCTCACCTGGAAAAGTTTTAAAATTATCTGTGTACTAACACAGGCAGTGTATTTTTGTAAAAAACTTTTTCGCGTCCTTTTTTTGTCACAAACCTTTTTTCTTCGTAAAAATCATTATTCAAATGTAAAATTTCCTTACCCGAAATAATCGAAACAAGTAAAATTAAATGCATTTATATACATACATATATTCATATTGTGTAGGTTTTTCGCATAACTCTTTACTCTTTTGGGTAAAATAAATACCTATCTTCTTTATATTTTAAAACATTAAAAAAATTTGTTTGTGTTGGTTAATTGTCGTAAAATTTTATTTTGCTTTAAGTTCAAGACTGGATAAGATTGTTTCTATAGTGAAATTGTGATTTATTAACCAGAATTGGAATTTTAAATTAACTATTATTTTGTCTGATTATAAACACCATCAAGTTTAGTTCTAAAAAATTAAACAGCTTATACACTAAAAATATGTAATTAGTTTAACCAAATGTTAACAAAATTTATGAGAGTTTTGAAAATTTCAATAATTCTTCAACATCAAAAAATTTATTTTGAGGCCAGTCATTTGGGGAAAAATAAAGACAATTGTTGATAACTAAATGAATCTTGTTTTACATGGAATCAAATTTGTATATTGTAAGACACAATAATTTCAAAAGCAAGCTAACAAAACATTATTAAGATGTTCACTGCCACTCATAAAATATAAGCAAACTTTGATTTGAATAATTATTTGTAAAATTAAATGTCGAAAATCCTTATTGAAACAATGGGCATTTTTAGAGTTATTTTTCAATATTGTTTAATTGTTAAAGCACATTGTATTCTTGAGTAATGAAAAACCTGGAATTGTCAGCTTTTTAAGAAAGTTTAACCAAAAACGTTCGGATGTGCAACATATGTTCGATTAGTTGCAAAAATTAATTATAAATTTAAATTTAAAAAAGAGGCTGGGTGCGACCCACACTGATAACTTCTCGTTTTACTTTTGATGTTGAATTGATAACAATTTTACTAACAAACAAATTATCAGACTTAAAAATTTCTGGAGATATTGGTTTAGAAAAACAATGTTTACCAATTTTTAGTAGAACTTTTTATAGTTTTTTATTTATTGTTAAAAAAATGTCAATTTCATATTCGTCAATATTTTATCATTTTGGTATTGACAGATGCATTTTGTTCAATATAAAATTTGTTAATATCATCCTTGTTGTGAAGATATTTGAATCGAAAAAAAGTCCTTTCTGCACCTTTTTAAGTTATAACCTTTCTAAAAAAATTTAATTGGAGTCGATACCTTGAGATACCGGGGATAAAAAATGGTATCTCGAACATACGAACGTACGAACGTACAAGCGTACAAATGACGGATCTGAAAATGACCAGACTTTGAAACGTCCAGATTTGTCAAAAATTTCAATTTGACAAATCAGATCAATTACAATAACTCCCTTTGGGGAAGTTAATAAAATTTTCGAAATAGTGTGTCAAAGTTTATGAACATTTTTCAAAGCACATATGAACATACATAATGTATGTACATTGGAGCCAATCTTCAAACAACCTATACTTAAGGGCTTAGCATTTTATTAATTAGCTATATTCTAAATATTTAACAATTTTCTAAATACGTCTTCAAAAATTTTAAACCTTTTATTACGTTTTGCTATCTAGTATAAAACTAACTTCCATTTATTAGAAACAGGGCATCTAAACACGGCTAAAAAGTGATAGTTCGCTATATTATTTTTCTCTCACAAACAATGCAGTGTAACAAGTATTTGTAATTTCAGTGTTTATATTTTTTGGTTTTCATGTTTTCAACCAAGAATGAAACTGTAAAACCTATTCCTAGAGTACAATCCCACGTCCATCGTCCAGCTCTTCGCAGTAATTTGCTTGGGACTTAAAACATCGCACTTTTCTGCACAGACCGAAGTCTGTAAATGGTGCTTTAATTAATATAAAAAATAATTATAGAATTATAACACACAAAACAACTCTTTCAAGTAAAATATTCTAAAAACATATTTTAGGAAAATGACAGTGTTATATGGATTTAACAAATTAGTAAAAGTTAAAGTAGCCGTTCAATGATTTAGAGATAGTTAGAAGTTGAAATCGTTTATAATTAGGTATGTAACAAAACCATCTTTTAAGCTAGTTACTTACTACAATAATTGGCTTTTAAACATATTGCTTAAAATATTAAGCCATTGGTCTTACCTCAGCGGGGAAAATTTCATTTTTCTTTTTGGAGATAACTTTCTGTATAAAAACTTTAATTTCTGTCTCATCCATACTTCTTTAGTCGTTTAGATTTACTAGTATTAATGTATGTATGTAAGGATAAAAAAATGTATGTATTTTTCGAAGTGCTTAATTTGAAGTTGTATTATATTCGTACATTTCTAAAAGAATTTTTTCCACGGATTCCGGATATGATCATAGTTTTGGGTTAAAAAATGTTTTGGCGATGAGTCCTTAAAGATTACTACCTATATAAATTTTTTCTTTTTATGGATTATATGTTAGTTAGTTATCTGAAGTATAGGTTAAAACAAAATATGTACCTACTGTGTACAAAATTTGAAATTTGTGCCTTTTTCACACCTTATTAGCCCTACAAAAAAAGCTCCACCTAACAAGGATTTTATTCTACTTTATTCTCATAGTTCTGTTAGTGATGAAGGTTGTGTATAATTTTCATCACCATATTAGCGTTCAATAAATTAATAATTCAATATGGAATACAAAAATATAAATAAAATAATATAGAAATCATACAAATCCATATTTGTTATGGTCTTAGTTGGCCTTAATTTTCATCTAAATTAATATTATTTAAAATTGCTTTATAATTAAAATTATAAAAGTTTAAGTTTTGTAAAATTACAGATGCACCATAGCAAGCTATCTTTTTACTTTGGACTACTGCGAAGTGCAATTAAGCTAGCTAATAACAATTATACATACAACGTGACTGTTCACTTTCTCGCTTTGTTTAGGAATTTCGGTAACGTTTCGCCTTGAACCCGAAATTAAATAATTACATACAACTACCAACAAACAGTTAGATATACATACCTACATGGAAAATATTTGGTTAATGCGATTTTATAATAGTTTAAAAAAGTTGGATCCATTTGCTTCGCAGGCGTGTACTTAATTCGCAAAAACAAAAATAATAAAGGTTTTGAGGAAGAAGATATCAATTACGTAGGTAGGTGGGTACCATACTGGTACCTACCTGCCTGCCAAGACCCAGCCGAATTATTTTTTAATTTCAAAAACAACTGTGATCAAACGACAAAAAAGATGACGGTAGGAGAGGAAAAAAAATGAGAATCGCTCGAGGCATCCAATATAAGCACCCAGCAGCGGTCACATAGAGATAGAAGCATGCAAATTATGTAACCTGGTAAAACGGGTGAGGTGGGGAAAGATATTATTTTTTGTTTTATTTTTTAGGAAGAGGTTCATAATAGGAAATTACAAGACTGTAGGTATTATTAAATAAACAAAAATCCTTCAACACGAAATGGCAATAAAAATGTTAGTTGGCAAAAAATATAATGGAAAATAATCCCTGGAGGCTTTTTGGGAACGGTTGTTAATGGTAGGTATATGCATGTTTTGTTGGCGTCTGGGCCATCGGTAATCTCTACCAAAATATTATGCTTTGAGTTGAACTGGTTCGGTGGGTTTAGTCTTTTTGGAGGCGTCTTGGTCTTCGATGACTAACTGATGTAGAGATTCTTTCCATTTCCATTATTGGGTATTATTTTCTAATATTAATTTATATACTTTAAAGACTAATTATGGACTGGTATGATGATTTTTGTCAGATTTGAAAGATAGAAAATTAGATAAATCTGTCTGTTGGGGGTGTATCGGTCCTCCATTAATTTATAGAAAATAATGCTGTAGTTAAGAATGGGACTATAAATAAAGCATTGTTATTTATTCCATTTTTATGGTTTATAACTACTTTTCAGACGCATCTATAGAGTTTTAAAATCTATAGTTAGTTGTTTTGTTTTTATCTAACCTAGTTACTTATTAAGATAATTTTAATTAATATTTAGCCTTAATTACTCTATACACTTAAACTGTTTAAATGACAATACATTTTTGACTTGATTGATAAACCCAAAATGTGTGCAAAAACAAAAGAGAACTTTGAGTGTTTAAAAAAGAATACTTTATAAATATGTAGGTACCTATAAAATATTACTGTTATTTTATTATTATTATTATTTTATTTTTCGAAAATTATTACACAACAAATAAAAGCTTGTAAAATATATCTTTAATATATATAAATTACGTGTCACGTTTTTTGTCCGCGATGACCTCCTAAACTACTTAGCCGATTTTAATCAAACTTGCACACCGCGTGCAGTTTGATATACAACTTAAAAGATAGGATAGCTTACATCTCAATTTATGATCACAGTATTATTTTATTGCAAATTATTTGTCTATTATATTTGATAGTCACAATTATGTATATGTTAGCTCCAAACGATTTTATCAGATAGCGACATCTGTGCACTGGATTGAGTAGTTAAGCATTCAATAGATGGCGCTATGTCAAACGTCTAAACGTTCCATATAAGCTACAACTTGATAGCATAACCACCACATGTTTCTGAGGCTAAAATACAGGTTAAATTTAGTTTGTAGTAAACCGAAATACAGTGAATTTTATATTTTCAATTTTTGGTGTTAGCGTTAAGTATTATATAGGTAATAGTTATATATTTGAAATGTGAAATTTTGCACAGAGATAGATTATAGTCTTAAAAAGCACGTATGCTAACTTTTTAGGATTAAACATTGAACAAGTTTTACATAAAAATTGAAGCAATCTGCGGTTATTGTTTTACATTTAGCACAACGAAACAGATGTTTTCAAAAACTTCGGTTGTCCTGCCGATAAATCCACTTTTTAATAAACTTATACGAAATTCACCGGGCAATCTAGAAAAAAAAATTATATGGAAAATTAAATAAGCAACAACAATATTTTTCCATAGCTTGAGTTTCTGCATTAAATTGTGGCAAGACGAAGTTTGCCGGGCTCTCTAGTATACATATATTTTAAGATAAAACTTAAATACTATAATTATTTTTATGTTGAATTCGTGCGCATAACATGTTTTTAAACGTAATAAATTAACAGCTTAATGCTTTTATTAATATTTAATAAATACTTTTATTAAAATCTAGGTAAAAGTTAAACTTAGAAATTTTGTTTTGATCTGACAAAATATCGTTATTAGTGTTATGGTGTTTTAATATTCTAAGACATAAACCAAAGCACCCCACCCAATTAATAACAATAGTCTTAACAATAGTAATATATCTTCAGGGTAAGGGTATACAAACATTATGTATAAATAAACTATAACACTCAACAAACTTCAATATAATGTAATTTCGAAGACTACTTTTGTTGTTTATAGACTTATATATATATTTTGTCTTACAATAAGGACTCTGTGGAAATTTCAGGAATTTGTATTAAATAATAGCAATGGTTTTAATTGATTGATGATGACACTCGATAGCGTTATACATTTGTGTATCTAACAATATAATTAATATTCCCATAATAAGTTGCTTATATGACCACTGAAAGCGAATGCCAACGTTTGAACCCAAAGTTTGAATATTTACATACATGTAAGTGTTTTCTATCTGCTAAAACCCAGCTAAGCAAAAACAAAATTTTAAGCTGTTTGACGGTAATAAGCTATTAAACATAATGCTTTTTTTTTGTATCGGGAGAAAGGAAATCGAGAGATGGACACTAAGCAGGATAGATTTCTTACTGTTTCATTTAAGCAATTGAAGTTTCCTTCACTGAATGAAGAAATATAAATTTATGGAAAAAATGTTTGAACGTTATAAAAATTGCAATGGACGACTATTAACTTGTTTTCAAAGTCGAATATTTATTCCTGTGACTTTTCGTGCAAACACTAAATTTCAAATTAACACATTTTATGTACACTCGCTGCCACCGACACAAAGTAAAGATGCTCTGATAGCTTATGGTGGAAACTCGTAGATACTTTTCCGTTGAATTTTATATCTTCGCTCTTCCTCAATCCTCAATGGCTTAAAATTCTTCTTTTTTTTATATTATTTAAGGTTGCATGTTCATTGTTATTCTTTTTTATCTTTCTTTTGCTTCCCATGGGTAAATACCACCATCATCATTTGCAGTGATCGGTAGCGTCGTGGTTCGTGGGGAACTTTCTCGACATATCTTGGTCTTGGCGTAGGTAGTTAGGTAGGTATATTGAAATTGAAAGTACTTCTTCATTATTGTGTACTTTTTTTAAATTTTGTTTTTATTTTATTTTATTCGACTTCATGGCTACTTTTGTGTATGTCTTTGGACTTACATCTTATATATTCAGAAATGTGAGTACAGACGGAGTTACCAGAACACTGTGCATTCGATTTAAGGATCAACATCTTCTGTGTCAAAAGGCTCAATTTGACCAAATTTCATTATAAAACGGAGTCGATCTATCTGCGACTTAAACACATTTTTTTTTAAATCTCATCTAAATATTATGAAAAAATAATTGTAAATGTTTATCATAGGTATACCTAAGCCAAATAAAATTACGTGGAATATGGAAGAGTTAGATCTCACTTACTCCATAGACTAAGGCCCTTATTACGGTTGTCAAAGATCAATACGATATTTGATATTTATCAATAAAATTAATGAATCGGTATTATCGTTGTCAAAAGTCAAAATTTTTGATAAACTGTGAACGCTCTTCAGAAATTAGATCTATTGTGAATGATTTAAATTGACAGTCTTGGTATTATGGTTGTCAAAATGTTTGTTGATTATCAAATTTTCAGTCAATCACAAATTTCTTGTTGATAAAATATTTTACGGATCGCGAAAGCCAAAAGCATGTCTACTATAGAACTATTTTTCGGTGAAAATGAAATTGAAGAAGAAAATACTTTGGATCAAGCAAAGATTCGAAGAAAATTACGCGATGTGAAGCATGGATTTGAAGGATGGACATTTTTCTGGTGCTCCACATTTTACCTGTTATTTTGTTGCCTATAATTACATTTTTTCTCAAAGTGGTTACATATAGGATTCTTATCTTTACCCTAAATAAGTTTCTTATTGAGAAATAGGGATGAATTACAGAAATTTAAGTTTCTACGAAGGACCTAAACTAAAAGTTCCACCTATAGCACCTTCATCTTTTAAGGTCTTCAATAATGTTTTATAACAGAATTCATCGCTCTGCCATTCAAATCCATACGTATTCAAAATCAGAAACAATTTGGTTTGTCAATTGACTACCCTTGTTTGTTGGCAACACTTTTGTTGAATCATCTGTTGTACAACAACGCCACAAAGGCTAAAAGTCTCGCAGTCGTACGTAGTCGAAGGAGTACCTATGTATATGATGGTTTGCATATTCCAAGACCTACGCTTTGTTGGACCGATATACTTCATGCGTTTGTTTTGCTTTTCTCAAGGTGACGAGGAGCATTTTTTGTGTTTTTTTAAGTTTGATTAGTTTTCTTTTTTTTTTTTGTTTGTTGAAGAGAGACAAGATCATCACTGCGCTTGCGCTAACTAAGCGAGTGAGTTAAGTTGTACTTCTTCATATTCAAATGTTTGCAGACATACATGCATGGTTTAGTGCTTTACCCTGGTAGAGTGGTACCTACCTGGTTGAAAGACCATAGTGTAACTGTAACTGTAGCTTTTGTTCGCTGTTGGTTTCTCAGAGTTGTCTTTTCTGCAATCTCTGCAGACCACAGAGAGCGGCAGAGAGCGGGTGAAAAAAGAAAAGTGCCATCTGTGATGGTGCTGCTGCTGGTCGTAGTCCGTCTTTGGTATCTTCTTCAGTTTGGTCTACAGAGAGTTTCTCTGGTGCTGGTCTCTGGTTGAAGCGATAGCGATCCAATGAAGATTCGTGGGATTTTGCAAACCCAAGCCCCACCACCTGCAGGTGTAATTCGAATTTTGGTGCATTTTGAAGTTGAGTACGAAAACGAAAGTGACATTTCTCATCGTTCAGCTGAACTAACTGTGGATATGGGATTTTTTTGCTGATTTGTTTTAGTGTGAGTGGTTTTGGCTTATCCCACACTTTGTGTGAGCTCTTCTCCCTCCTCAGGGAGCAGATGGCTTACCGAATGACTTGAACCGATGATAACCTATGACGATGACGTCGCGTCGTCGTCCGTTGAGATAGCGACCGTGCCGCGCGCCGCTCGCCCCGCCGCGATATGTCTACCTAACTATCTACCTCGGTACATTGGAGTCTCCGCTCCGCATCTCTATGTGCCATTCGAATTCCATAATTGTTCATCTTTCATTGTTGTGTATGCATGCGATTTCTAGAGACTTTTGATCGGTATAAATGGGGGAATCCATTGAAGCAGATCGTCAGTAAACAACTCGGCTTAGTGTTATCAACACATAATCTTTCTATTCATCACTCCTACGACCATAGGATCGGCCATCCAGACGCATTTCCAGAAAAGGATTATAAATTTTGTTCCTGCACAAGTTTCCAAACCTTCGAACTTAAATTTTTCATTTCGTTCAGAATGAGAGCCTTTATTTTGATTTCCTGTTTGGCGTTTGCCTCAGCTAGACCGGAAGCTGGCTACGCTTACAATCGTCCTGGTGGTGGTGGTGGCGGAAGCGGTGGATTTGGCGGTAGTTCCGGTGGTGGTGGTGGTGGTTTCGGCGGTGGTGGATTTGGTGGAGGATCCAGCGGTGGCGGAGGATTCGGTGGTGGTGGATTCGGTGGTGGTTCGGGTGGAGGATTTGGTGGAGGTTCGGGTGGAGGCTTTGGTGGTGGATCCGGAGGCGGATCTGGAGGTGGATTTGGTGGCGGATTTGGAGGAGGAGCAGGTGGTGGTGGTGGTGGTGGATTTGGAGGTACGTTTAGAATTTTCCATATACATAAATAATCAAAGTAAAAAAATAATTTAACTTGTTTTCTTAAGGTGGAAGCATTGGAGGTTTCGGCGGAGGTGGATCAACCATTGTTCAGAAACACATTTATGTTCATGTTCCACCACCAGAACAAGAAGAATCTCGTCAACGTCCTAACATTCCCGTCCAACAGTCTCAGAAGCATTACAAAATCATCTTCATCAAGGCCCCATCTCCTCCATCGTATCAAGCTCCAGTAATTCCAGTCCAAGCTCAAAACGAGGAGAAAACTCTTGTGTACGTCTTGGTTAAGAAGCCTGAGGAACAACCAGATATTGTTATACCAACTGCTGCACCCACTCAGCCCTCCAAACCAGAAGTATACTTCATCAAATACAAGACACAAAAGGACTCATCGGGTGGTGGATCTGGAGGTGGTGGTTATTCATCTGGAGGTGATGGAGGTTCTGGAATCGGCATTGGTGGAGGTTCAGGAATCGGCATTGGTGGAGGATCAGGTATTGGCATTGGTGGAGGATCCGGAGGTGGTGGATCAACTGGTTTCGGAGGAGGTGATATTTCAGGACCATCGACATCATATGGTCCACCTGGAAAATCTGGACCATACTAAACAAATATGGTGCTTGGCTACAACTATGGCTAGTCCTATAACTCTAAATCTACATCTGTTCCCTCTTCTCAAAACCTTCTATGCTGAACAAATTTTTGTATATAAAATCTTTCCTATTTGTCTGTGTGTAAATGTTTATATAGTTTTTAAGGGATGCAGTGACAAAGTTGTGTTAATTTAGTTAATATTTAAGTTAAGTTTTTTTTTGCAATTAAAAGTACGGTGACAAAATACGACAAAAAAAACTTCATCTCTCATTTTTCATTTAAGTTTGCAAGTGATACAATATCATCAATCTCTTTTTTTGTTTAAATCATATTGTGGAAACCACAATCATGGTCGTGTAGTTTATAAAAAGGTTAGGTACTCTTCGACTTCCTCATCGAGAATGGGGATCAGTTACATCGTCTAAATAATTAATATAAAGCTACATTGAACTTCAAAGTAACCTTAGATTATTGGTTATGAAAATTGGAAAGCATATTTCGTTAACACATTTGGATATTTTAAGCTTATGTATGTAGCTTTGGATTACATATTTCAAAATGGTCCTTTTTCTGATCAGATATTGATTTAATCTCATTGAAACATTTATTTAATCAATTTTTAGAAATGAACAAAAAGTGTTTTTAAATTTAAGCTGATAGAAGTCATGCTTAAAATATCAAACTAAAAAAAACCTTTTCTGGTACAAGCAAAAGTATGTACTAATTATTAAATAATGCTGACGATTTATCAATACAACAAATATTCGTTCTTGGGTGAGGATATTGCCTAAATTGCCCAATAAATGTTTCAAACTTTCATATTTATATTATAGGTTGTATAAAACATGAATTTAAAATATTTTTTTTGAAAAGAAGAAGACATTTAAAGGTTTTTTTCGGGAAGTAATATTTTTACATAACATATGTATGTATGTATGTATTAAATACCAAAAGGTTTATGCAACATAACATTTAGAAGAGCATTTTATAGTTTCCATTCCAATTATTATTTTTTCAATTATTCAATTATGTCTTTCAACAATTACTTTTAATAATTTCTTAATCAATTTTTTTAGAAAGGTTTAAGATTTTATACATATAAAAAAAAGGTATTTGATGAACTCAAGCAAATTATCTTATATGAAAAAGTAATAACTTTTTGGAAAAAATGTTGGCTTCAAACCTTTTTTACTATTGAAATGGGGATATAAATAAATACTTTTAATCATTAGTTATTAGCTATTTATTTAGTTATTTTGTGAGAAATTTTTTGAATCATGCGAAGCTCCAGGATGCTTAGCATCAATATATTAAATATATGTATGGACATTAAATGATTAACACTACTTTTCTTCAACTTCAATCAAAATGTACATACATTATGTATATTTCAAAAATATTAACTATAAGCCTTTCCCGTTGTAATATACCAAGGTGTCGAATACCTTTGAGGGGTTATTACATAATCTAAATATAGATGGATGGTATCATCCAAGCATCCTACTACATTAGTAATTCTATTTTTCTGTAAAAAAAATATGTTGTATTGTATATGTATTGGAATTTTGTTGTTGATTTAGCTCTTTGCAATATCAAGTTTGAATTTATTTCCCAAAATCAACTGGTATATCTCATGAGCTCAGATCTCAGAATCTTTGCACTGTTGATAGTTCTTGCAGGTCTTCAATTTGTACTTAATTTCTTGAAAAAAATCAAAAAATGCATCCTCCGATAGCAGTAAGTTTTTTTTTAAACTAGAAAAGTAGTAGAGCACGAAACGACCGCATAATTATTTTTTAGCTGAATATCGAAACCATTAGATTTACATAATGTACATTTGGTTCCTCCTCATCTTCATAAAAAAAAAATCAAATCAAATCAGTTGGTCATTTTGTGTTCTGTTTTTGGTTTAGTTGTTTTTTTTTACTAGCAATTTTTTTTTCTACGTTTGTAAGACCCACATTTCCATTCACAAAAAAGAAATATTTGAAGGCATTCACAATAGAGCAATATTTTATCAATTAGGTATTTATTCATTTCACTATACCATTTCTTATTTGAATTGATAACTTCTATCAACTCTCAGCCGGCTAAGTATAAAGATTGTTTAAATCGTTTTTTAAAATGAAACATTTTTTTTCTTCTGTAAACATATATGCACATATATGTATGTACTTACATACACATATATATATTTTATGTTGGAAAATGTATGTATATGTAGGTACATAAATTCTTGATTTTTTTCCAAAGTTTCAAACCATGAGGAATTTACTTTCAACTTGAAAAGTATAGTCACTCTTCATACGTTTGTTTTGATAGTTTATCAATGATTTATTCAGCTTGGAAAACAATTGTTTGAATATACATATATATATATATGTATAGTACAAGTACATACATACATATAAGTAATCCTAAGTTCTAATCAATTTTTGCTATTTATTATTAGTGTCTCTTGTTTGAAATATGTATACTGTAAGAAATTTGATCAAATCTATGAACGCAAACTACGTATATGTATGTATATCAACATATCAACCGATCCAAGAATGCATTAATTATTATTATTACTTAAGTTTCGTTAACTTGAGGTTTGCACTTGCCTTCAAATTATTACAATAATGCTTTGAAATCGAATGTACATATATCCAAACGACTTGAAAGGAATTTTGACCTTAATTCTAGGATTTTCAGCCTGTTGTGTTACAAAACTTCTTCAGGTGTATGGTTCAGCCGCATTTAAGACTTTCTCTCATGGAGGGCTTTGAATAATTATTATTTTCATAAGTTACATAAATTGTGCTATTCAAATGAACAGAAAAAAGTATTTCATAAATTGTAGACATTAAATTTACACTTTCAAAATTATTTTAAGAAGGTTGGTTTAATCTGAAAATGGAAAAAAAATGTCATTGTATCTAGTGAATAGATTAGATAAGCATGACATGAACTTTTGTTTGAATCGTTCGGACGTTTCTAACTTTATTTATAAAGAAGTACATATACAAAATTCTAAATTTCCTTAATATCTTTACATTTTATACCCTTTGCAAATCTCAGTAATCGACAGTCTCCAATGTTGGCTTTTAAAATTGATTTGTGATATAGCTACATACATAATCACCCACGATTTTTTTCCTCATTTATTTTTATTTGTTTTATTTCTTGGTGAAAACAAATTAACAAAGCAATTCCTTATAAGACAAATACATTGTCACATAAACCCTCCAAAGTATTTTATTTATTGTGAAGAACTTGAAAACGCATACCTATAGTTAACCGTTCTTTGAGTGTGTCCCTAATCTTGTCGTCGAAAATACAATGAACTTTAAAGTTCAAGTATCAGGGGTTGGGTACTGTTTATTTAATGTGATGAAGTGATGAATTGTTTATCACTTCCTCGTGCTCATCCAGTTTTAAAATTAAAATTAAATTAAGGGTTGATTCCAAAGAACAATTGAAACCCTCCTCCAGCGGAATGTCTTGACATAATATACAGATTGCTTATGTTGACATTCGCTGTTACGATAAAAGTTTTTTTTTTTTTTTTAAACGTCATTCTTCCGCATACTTGAGAAGAATTATCATATTTTGTTTTTCCCATCGCCTTTCTTGTGAATTTGAATTTGATTACTCTCTAAGTTATTCAAACAAAGTTATAACTCAAACTTTTAAGCACAAAGAAAACTTTTCGAGGCGTTGCGTTGGTTGTTCTTCTTCACCTTTTTCTAAAAGGGAAAGGTAGAAATTAAGTGTATAGCTCTCTACCCGAATGTCCTTATCTATACAAAGAAATAATAATTTTAGTACCTATACCCAAAATAACGCTTATATTATTAAAGTAAATAGTAATCAGCTAGTTCAGAAGGGTAAAGCCTCATGGACAAAAAACTTCACAACTAAGTGTATTTTTTTTAATTGTATTGTGGCCAAAACTTTACCAAAGAAGGTTAATTTTTAATATAATACATAGAAGAAAAGGTAAAATACTGTTTTCGTTTCATGCAGTAAAAAATATTGATATCTCCATCTCCATAGGTATTTACATAAATGATATGCCGAGTCTTAAGATCAGATGTTCCTATTTATATTTTGTCGTTATTATCGTACATATTAATGTTTGGAAACATTGAATCACCTTCTATCTATGTATAAACTTCAATATTTTCCAAAGAAATCTGAAGCATTCGAAAGAAAATTTTGTTAAAATTAAAACTTAGCTAAGTTAAATAAATAACACGATTTAATATACTAAAATTAAATACAAATTATTATGAAATTATATTAAATTTTATTATAAATAAATAAACGAATTCTATTTAAATAACAAAATTTTAGTACCTCCTTCTATCAATATTAAATTTAACGGTTATATAAGAAGTTAAAATTGTCTATACTCTAAAAGTTATCACCTAAACGGAAAGAGACCGGCCAAATCAAATCCGTTTATATTCGGTTTTTAGTTTGGCCTTTAGAATAATCTTGGATTTTTCCATGATCTCATCTTAGGTTCTGAAAAGGCCTGCCACAATGCGATTTATTCAGTCCACCAAATGAAAAAAAGTCATATTGAGCCAAATCAGGTCGTTTCATTTTTAGTCAAATGTTCACCGATAGCAAATTCAATTCTATTTATAAAATTGTACAAATTCTAAAACATGCACCATTTCAGGTGTACAATCATGCACTTATTACGGCGTCACTTTAACAAATGTCAAACAGAAGAGCGCCACTGACTGTGGTGATTTCGGCAACTTTTTGATCAAGATGGTAGGGTTGATTTATAATTCAAATTTCAGTTTCAAGTGTCACACTCATGGTGAAATAACATAAAACTGCCAAATTTTGTTTGCTTTTTTTGTTTCTGAAGAAAAATTAAAAAAAAAAAAACTGTTGTATTAAGCAATTTTAGATTACTGAAGTAGGTATGAACATGACTAAAAATTGATTACAGACCCCTTTCTAAGGTCTTTACAGTTTCCAGAATACAGAAAATTTTACAAAAAACTAAAATATTTTTTGACTAGATCCCATTTTTATGTTTTTAAGACAACTACGAGTATCTTAAGTTGCACAATGCACACACTATGGATGCATTTATAAATATAACATTTTTGACCAGTATATCAACATGAATATTAAGAGCTGCTGAGGTAGAGCACTATACGCAAATTTTATTGATGCGTTCTTTAATCATAGTTTGAATTGAATAAGCCAGAATAAATTAATTTTATGATGTACAAAATATGTAATAATGTAAATATCCACTTAAACTAATGCCGAAGCGTGAAGAGACTGAAATTATTTGACCACTTATTTATGGCATATACTCACGTTGGCCATCACTTTCGTATAATGAGATAATCCTCTTGCAGTTGTTAGCAAAAGTATTTGGCTGAAACAACTTTCAAATATTTTAGATGTCCAATGACGATTTAATGCACAAATGTGAGAGGTGCCAAGATGCAATTGCGTTGCAATTGCAACCTAGCAAAGATGATGTCAAAGTCTACTATTTAAAAGTTTTTAGCTCACAATGTTGATAGTAGGTCCATATATCATCATACTTATATTTTTTTCTTTAAAAAAATTAAAAAATCAAATAATTTACTCCATGGCCTCAATATCAATCAGTCACATTGTAACACTTACTATTATTTAATGCTTAGCAAGCTGAAGAAGATATTTATCTATTTTATTTATTTTAAGGACTACAAGTAATTAAAAAAAGCAAGACTTTAGGAAAAATCAAGAATTAGTTATAAAGATTTTACTTTTTTAAAAAAATGTATGGGATCTTAAAAATATGTACTTGCTTTGAAAGTTAAGTTTTTAAATTTTATATATTATATGTACCTACATATGTACCTAGATAACTACAAATCTCTTAGGAAGAATATTAAAAAAATATATAAGTAGGGGTTAGGGATTACACGGTAGATTAAGTATTTAAAGTTTTATCCTAAAATAAGTTTTTCTTTTTTTTTTATAAACAGATGACGAGTAAAATAATAATGTTATAATTTTTATCTACGTTTTATAAATTATGTTCAACAACGACGTACATTTTTATTAAACAATGAATATTTTTACCAAAGGTGGAATTCTTTTGTCAATGTCAATTTCCCATAAGATTTCAGTGACACAAGAAAGTCATTCAAACAACTACCTACATACATATGAAAAGAAAAAAAATAATATCATGATTGCTTCGAAACACCAAATCTATAGATACAGATTTTACTTAATGTTTCTCGAAAGGCTGACAATGATTAGATTATAAAATAATGACAGGTGATACCTGATTTTTGTTTATACAATTTGTTTTTATGAAGCTGTGTTGTACACAACTAGATTTAAGATCAATTTATCACAGCTTGAATAAAAAACGCGCCTTTGATCGTTTTTATTTTTCTTAACACTTTTTTATGTAGGTACATAATGTATATGTACATGAAAAACTGTCAGTTATTTATGCTTACTGAATAATTTTTGCGATTCAATGCGATTCATTTTATTTACAAAAAAAAATATGATTAAAAACTTTTCCAGACATTTTCTTATAAACACCTTTTCCATACTT
Source organism: Scaeva pyrastri (assembly GCA_905146935.1). Lineage (NCBI taxonomy): Eukaryota > Metazoa > Arthropoda > Insecta > Diptera > Syrphidae > Scaeva > Scaeva pyrastri. Next base: position 89,787,456 of record LR989927.1, read on the forward strand.
ACAAAAATAGTTTTTCATTAGAAAAACCCCCTACGCTTGTTAGGATGCCCATGTGAATTATTGCACAGACAGACAATACTGTTTGTCAATAATCATTTTGGTTTAAATAAAAGTATCTATAAATAATGTTCAATAAAAATACACAAGCTACAAAAATTGATTTCCAAATGCAAAACTTAATGGTTTGTTTATTTTTAATTAACTCGATTTTTGTTTTCATTAAAAATTAAAGCATATTTTTATTAAAAGGCTGAAAATGTTTACCGTGACAAGTTCATATCATTTCCCTCATGGTGAAACACATTTATACATATACAGTACATATATGCATAAATGTGTTATTATTACCATTATCAGTATTTTACTTTTACATCTGGAAAACAGTGTTTTCATTGGAAAAGATAATGCACACTGCTAAAAATGAATATTCTCATATACTCAAAGATATCATTTTAAGTGGATTTATGGAAAATGGATATAAAAAAAATTATTCAAATATGCAGATATACGTTAATTTTTAATTAATTTTTTTCGGAGACATATGGCGTCCTCGGGTGGATCTTGAAATAATTACTCGTATATATCAAGTTATAGATTTAGTGAATTTTGTGTAGTATTCTTTTTACTTTCATTTATTCAATTAAAATTGTGTGATAAATCAGTAAACCAACTCTAGCGGTTTGTTTTGAATGTTTTTGACATATATTTTTATATATGTACTAGCTGACCCAGCCACGCGTTGCTGTGGCTAAAGTTTTTGTTATATTACATTATAGTAAACAATCTAAGAGGAACAATAAGAGAACATCAGTCACGGAGTCCACTATGCTACACGTTCGTAGATTTACCATAGCAGCGCCATCTATTGATTACTTACTCAACCCAGTCGAAAGGTATCGACATCTGTTAGAATCATTTGGAGTTAACAGATAACTGCTTACTCGATCCAGTGCACAGATGTCGCTATCTGATAAAATCGTTTGGAGCTAACAGATAATTGCTTACTCGATCCAGTGCACAGATGTCGCTATCTGATAAAATAGTTTGGAGCTAACAGATAATTGTGACTGTCAAATAATAACAGACAAATAATTAGCAATAAATTAAAATTGCGACTATAATTTGAGATTTAAACTATCCTATCTCTCAAGTTGGATCGAACTGCACATGGTGTGCGAATTTTATTATAATCGGTTAAGTGGTTTAGGAGTCCATTGAGGACAAACATTGTGACACGAGATTTATATATATTAAGATATACATTAGGGGGTTCTTATTTTCAAGGTTGAAAAAATATATTCTCAAAATTTTAAGTCCGTGCCATTTTATGGAAATGACATTTCCTCAGGCACGAAGATTTATCCTTTTTACGGAAATAAGCTCTGTCAATTTTCGACATTCTTTGTAAATTTACACCAAATAAAGTCAGAAATTTCAGTCTTGGAAATAAAGCGCATCAAATTTCAACACTACAGCAAAGGTGGTTTCTGAGAAACACAACATACAACAGTTCATAAAAATTATGAAAAATTGAGATTGTGAACAAACATGCCTTTTAAAAATTATTACTTTTTGTTTAGGCAGCATGACATTCCCCAACTTTCTCATAACTGGAATCAATTAAAGTGCGAGAGGACTTCTATTTTTTGTTATATGATAAAATTTAGCAATATGTACTTTGAAAATTGAAGTGTACTGTGACGAAAATATAAAAATTTATTGGGATAATTCTGATTTTTAACAATGATAATTTTAACTAATTTTTTCAAAATGATAGCATTTCTTAGAGTGGTATAATTTGACTTGTAACCTTTTAAGTTTTAAGTATACATAAAGGATAAAAATGAAAACTAAAAATTCTTCATTGAGGAGGCGTGATAAGTACCCTTATGAAAAAGTGTTAAATTTCCATCGAAAAAATAAACCCAAGCTCTCTTGGGTACAAAATCTTTTGTCGATTGAATTTTAAGGAACCTAAAAATTAATATGTATATTTACAAAGAAATAAGGACCACTCTAATATACATAGGTATATATTTTATATATACATACATACATATATTCAATTAATTAATTTTTTGGTTTTAAAAGTAAAGTTAAATTAAACACACATAGCGATACATTTTTGATGGAAATTCAATGGCGAGTTCGAGAAGATTTAAAGTACCTAGGTGATACTTTTGAAGTAGTTTTTAACCACTTTTCCCTACATTTCTTGATATCTTGGCCATAAGTTGTATATAATGTCGGTTTTCAATGTATGTAGAGTTAAGAAAGTCTACCGATTTGTATTTCCCAACCATAGAGCTTACCAAATAGTGACGTACAACGTAACCCCTACCATCAGTTGTAGGTTTTCTTGTCTTTAATCGGTGCTGATTGTCAGCTTTTCCAAACTTTTTGTTATAAACTCAAAAACGTTTCTTGTAACTAAATAGTGTTCTTTGGTCATGTAAAGTATTTTTCAAATTAAAAAAAGTAGCAACAGTCTATAAATTGATTTATCTAAGCAGTGATTCTTTATTCATTTACCTATACTAATTATTATCTTTGATATTAAAATTATTTCTAAATGATATGAATTATTACATAAGTTAAGTATATCCTTAATTTACTAATTTTTCTCTTCAAAATTGTGCAATAAATTTAATCTTACCTAAGCTACCGTGAAATTTTCTTATTTTAAGTTAAAGCTTTTTACCACCCAATAATAAGTTTCAGAGTTGTGGTTAAAGAATGGGTACTTATTTTGGTATGGTATTTTATTTTTCAATTTTTCCTTGCCACATTTGGATGGCGGTAAACTACTATTTTTTAGTAGGCTCTGTTAATCGAAACAAATTTTTCCAACCGCAACAAATGATCTCAAATTTGATTGGGATTTTTTTTATGTCAAAGACAAATATACATAGCTAAAGAAAGAATAGAATACCCTTCGTACCTTTTGACGGAGAACCTTAACCTTATATTTACTTTTCTTAAATTTATTTATAGATGATAAAAATGATGGTTACTGTTGTGATAGTTTTTACAATTTGCTGGCTTCCTTTCAACATACTGGTGGTAAATTTATTTAAACATTCTAACTGTGTTAATGGTTCTATTAAACGAGTACATTTTTGCAGCTCCTTTTAAATGATGAAAGCTTCATTGAATGGACACCGCTTCCGTATTTCTGGTTCGCATTTCACTGGCTGGCAATGTCACACAGCTGTTATAATCCTATTATTTACTGTTATATGAACGCCAGATTTAGAGGTGGATTTCTTCAGATAATTTACAAAATTCCAGGATTACGTCGGTGCTGTTGCATGAGGAGATATCAACGTGGATCGGAAAGAAGTCTAGAAGGTCAAGGTGAGAGGTATTACTTATATCAATTATTTTTTGTGGAAAAATAAGTGTTAATCTTCGCTTTATAAAGCTCTAGGAATCGTTACATTAATTTCGTATATGGTGTGGTACATAATAAAATGTAAATGTAACGTGCACAAAAAACAGATAATTTTTAAAATTAAAAAAATGCTTATACTTCCGAGTGTACCCTACGTACCTTTTGTCATTGTTATATAATATTAAAAAGTAATTGTATAAAACCTTAAGAATAATCTAATATTACATATACAATATATACATATGTATATTCATGTCAGAAAAACGATTCAATTAAATTTAGACAAAACACAAAATATGAAGCCATACCTTTGGTTTGGGATCCGTTTGTTATTTAAAATAAAGTAAATACTTATTTTCAGGTGATGAATATACATTTCAATTACAACGTGTTAACACTTGTACTACTTACATAAGCACAAGAAGGAAGATTAGGAATAATTCTATGCAAGCGGTAAGTTGAAGAATTAAATACTATTCGTTTGAAATATTGCAATGCATTTTAATACTGAAAATATTCAAACTAAATATTGATTACAGGGGTTATAGCTTTTAAAATTTATAATAAAATTCATCGGAAAAAACTTTTCCATAAATGTACATGAACTTAAAAACCCAGCCTTAAACAAATCACTGAAGGTTTAGTTTGTCAAGTTATTTTCTACCTGTAAGGACTGTAATGATCGTAAGGATATAAGTGCTTTAGAATTCAATTGATTTCATAAAAAAACTTTAAACAAACTAAAAAGGTGTGTTAAAGATCGAATAAAACATAAACAATACATTTTATGTAAAATCTATAGATTCCTTTAAGTAGGTAAACTATTTAAGAAATTAAAAGACTATATACTGTCCATGTCCAAATTCATGATGTGAGCTTCAACAAAAAGTGAAAAATGTATTAATTTGCTGCTTTCAAAAGATAATAAGTTCTCTACGCAAGTCTATTATCTTTTTCACTCAATGACATTTTATTACAGAATTCAAACAAGCCTTATCAGAAAAAACTCCTATGGGAACAATTTTTAAACGCATAAAAAAGCAATTTTAAATTAAATAAATGACGGCTGAAATAAGTCTTATGATATTTTTATACCTTAACTCGAGCTAACGAAGTTGAGTTCTATCATATTCTACTGATTCCTAATGAAATTAAATTTAAAACAGGCAAGGGCAACGGCCTAGCCACTGATAAAAGCTCTGTTCTAATCGATCACCGAAATCAAGCATCAGTGTGTACCGGTTAGTAGAAAGATGGTTTACCATCTCAAAACCTGTCTTGTGTTGTATCACCTTATAAAGCCTTAGCGCTCTAGGTGCAAGTTTTTCTACTCCGTACATTTATGTGCTGTGTATAGTATGTAATGTTATATAATGTAATGTAATTTTAAAACCAGGGTTCGGAGAAAGATAAAACTAAAACTGCTGTCCTGAAAAGTACTCAAAACCTATCTATGCTGTTATTTGCAGTCATCGAACTTTTTAAATCTTAATTGCCATTTGACATGGAAAGTCATTTGTTTCACTTAAATGAATATAAATTGATATATGTACATAATTAAACTTAAATGTTACTTACTTCCTACTTACTTGGGTCCCCAGAAGAAGTCCGTTGGTGTTTCCTATCGGGATATAAAGCCTCAACTACTCCTACGCGCCATCATGTGCGGTTTCCAGCGATGTATTCTAGCTCCATCAAGCTCTTTCGAAACCTCCCAAATTCCTCCTCGACTACCTATTCTCTCCTATGTGATTCTCGATCTACCAAATATCTTCTTCCTTCACGTGTGAGTGTGAGTGGGTTCCACTGCATTGTCTGGCCCGCAATGCAGTCATTACCTTTTCGAAGCGTGTGACCAATCCACTGCCACCCGCGCCTTCGTATAATGGTTTCGATGGGTGCCTGAACTGTTCACCTATATATACCTAAGTCCTCGTAAGATGTTTCGAAGACACCTATTAACGAAGGTTTACAGTTTCCTGGTTATTGTAGTTGTTATTTTCCAGGTGCTGCAACCATAAAGCAGAACTGATTCGATGTTAGAGTTATAAAGTCGTAGCTTTGTGTTCAAGCTGAGAGATTTGTTCCTCCAAACATCGGACAACATTCCGAACGCAGCCTTTGCTTTTCCGATGCGGCTGACGATGTCTAGTTCGGTTAATCCTTCAGTAGAGACTTCCAAGGTATTGGAAGCTCTCTACTTTCTCTATACTGCTTCTTGAGCAATGTCCATCGGAGCGGATGATTGCGAGCTCCCTATAGGCTGAACATCTTTGTTTTTCCCGTCCGTATTGATTTTCAGCCCAACGATTGATGCTTCTTTCTCCACCCTTGTTGCCATTTGATATGGAGATCCATAATCCTATGGGAAAGCAAGCATACATACATCGTCTGCGTAGTCAAAATGTTTAAGGTAAGTTGTCAGATTCCATCTTATTTCTCCGGTTCCTGTCAAAGCCATCCGCAGTACATCACTTATCACCAATAAAAACAGAATTGGTGACAGTATGCAGCCCTGTTTGACCCCGCTTTGGACTTCAAATACAACGACACAACATATAAAAAATAAAATATTAGTCGTTATAAATGTCAAAGAACTGCAGTTTTCAATATTATTCAATTTTCATTTTCCAATCTTCTAAACTGTTAGTTAATTTAGTTTATATTCATACGTATAAATTACAGATTTTTTAAAAACCGATTTTTTACTTTAGAGGTAATGGTAATGGTATGTAATTGGGAGTAAACGAGCTTTAATTCGAATAACCTTAAAATATATATCCGCAAACCTATAAAACTACGTGTGGCTACCCCTCTTCTTATCTTGCTTGAATTTTAATAGTTATTTTTTTTTTTTTTCATTTTATTAGGAAATTATCGCTTTCCATTTCCATATATAAAGTCGTTTCCTTAATTAAAGTTTAAAGTTAGAAATGATAATTTTTTGTTGTTTTTTGTTACTATTACAGAGCCAATTTTCATGTGCAGAAACAACAGTCCTTAGATAGTGGTGGAACAGAATGCTCAAAATCAAACGGACAAAAGGATAAAAAAAACTAAATGTCGATGTTTAAGTAAACTACACATAACTTTATAAAAAATAAGAGCTTAAGAAAAAATTATATAGTAATAGAAAAATTCAAGTTAAAACCATTTTAAACTTTACCTATAATTAGATAATATGGTATATCTATTTTTATGTTCGTGGCAATAAATCAAAACGTAACAATATATCGCGAAACCAATGGAATATTTGGTATATCGACCATTAAAATGAAACACTAAGAAATAAATGATATTTACGATAAAGTTATGTCTGATATAATGTCAAACTTTTTATTAAACAAAAAATGCTTTTATACGTGTCAATTTAAATTGTTTCGTTAACAAAACACGAATTCTAGGAATGAAAACAATATTAATGTAATAAAAAAAATATTTATTTTACATTTTCTAAAACATAACAAAAATGATTTTACGTAGAGTACCTCTTTGTTTTTATTTTATTATTTTTGCATCATCATCGTCATCATGACGGGGGATTTTCCACTTTCTATATCAAGGTAACCGTGGATAAATCGAGTGTTATTCACTTCAACACCTGCCAAATTATTTTATCCAATAAATTTACATGTCAATCTTTGGAACACATAAAGTTGAGTGACGCACTTAGCGAAGAAAGACTTTGCAATTGATTTAGATGTCGAAATAAAATTTTAAAAAATGTTATAGCAATATTAAATGTAGCATAGTCAAATTAAATGTACTCGTAGTCCTTAGATAATGGTTTTTTTTTTCAGAGGTAAGGGCTATGCTATACTTTTGTGAAAAAAGACTTAATTTATAACAGATATGTATATTTTGAATGTATTTAGTAAAAGAAGATCGACGAGTAATTCAATGTAATATAAAATTTTATAAACTGCAAACAATATTTAGTTTAAACATTTTAGGGCTTAAAAGATAGGTTTAACTGAAGGAAAACTTTACATATGTATTTATAATACATTAACAGTACTGTGCAAAACATTTGTCACTAAAAACGAACGGTTATCATTGAACAAAATTAATAACAACGGTGAATTAGAATATTTTTTTTTTTATTTAAAACCAGTAGAGTCCACACTAAGAAATTAAAGTTAAACAAATTTTAAGTTTCCAAATTAGGCTTCAAATAAAGAACTCTACCGATTATAAATCAAGAATTTGAAAACATGAGTTTCACGTATAAAAATGTCAGTTGAGTATTGAATGTGTAATAAAGTAAGTGTTTGTCGGATTATCAAGAGGAGGAAGACCACACAGTAAAATGACAAAAGGTGAATCATTAATAATTTATTTAAAAGATAATAGCATCTTCTAAAGAATCCAGGATAAATTAAAACCCGTCTACTCATCAACCATAAGACGCCATGCTTTACAAGCCATATTGCCTGCATTTCGAATTTACAAAAACCAGTTTATTTCAAGAAAAATTTTAGCAGCGCGTTTGGATTTTGCGCCTCAACGTTTTTAACAAAAGGATGGACTATAAGTTGAAGTTGAAGGACAATAGAAAAGAACACAAGAAAGTTCTTTTCATAGTCTCATTACTCATTGCTGCTTTGCCTGGAAGATGTGCAGCAGTTTTAAGAGGTAAGGGATATTAGTTAGCATTATTAAGAATTTTTCGCTTGAATCTAAGACATTTTTTTATGTGCAAATGTTTTACAAAGGACTTTTAATGTGCTAAATACAGTCTCAAAAAAGAAGATAAGCTCTTGAAATTATTTTTAAGCATATCACTGCACAATATTCTTATAAAATATCAGTGCTGAAATTCTGGGTATAACATTTTTGAAAGTCATATTTGCTAATCAACAAGTTTTCTGTTTGTATTATGTATGGCAACTCAAATCAATTATCTTGAAAAATTACCAGTAAAATTTTGAAGTTCACTTCTTTGTGATAATTATCTACTATATATACTTTTTGATTGAACGGTCAAAAATTAAAACCGAAGTGCATGTAAATTTTGAAAAATTTAAACAATGAAATAACGTATTTATAAATTTGGAAAAAAACTTGGTCTAAAATGGACGTCAACGCAAGCCGACCGGTCGATCTTTCGAAAACAGTTTTATTCTAACTAATAGTACAGTACTACCGAAAATTCGGAATCATTAATACGACATCGTTCACAAAAACTGATAAAAATGACTTATGTATATATCATTCAGGATATCATTCAGGATCTCAAACCAGCAGACAATGGAAAGATCTGGGATTCAATGTGTCACCAGTGTTTAATTTAAATAGCAATATTAAGAGCTGCAGGAAACATATTCAGGACCGGACATTTTATTCAATATAAAATCGAAATTCATATATGTACTTACTACAACTCATTGCAACTATGTAGCTATGTATCAATAATAAATTAATCACTTTATATCATATGCTTTATAAAAACTGCCTGTGGGAAGTTTTCTTTCCAGGGAACTTTTTTTCAACAACTTACTTAAGGATATGTTTGTATGAAGATTACGAAAAAGGACCCTGGAAAAAATTCATCACGAAAATGTTAGAACTTATAATTATTGTCACTTGTTGAAGAAACCTCAAAGACAGAATTGAAAGTATGCCCGGAAAGGGCGATGTTTGGTTTTTATTTTCTTTTTGCTTATAAGAACAACCTTGAGCTTGAATTCTTCTCGATTTTAGTCGTTTAATAAAGGAAGCTTAGGTGCAATTGATTTTCTTCTTCATAACTCTACAAACCATCCATCATTTACATTTTTCCAAAAGGGATCAACAGACTATTAAGGTTCCGAATCAGGTGAATTCATCGAAAATTTTGTATGTATCAATTTTTTTTAGATGTCAATATATATTGGCATAATAAAACTGCATGTTTCCATTCTAAGTGACACTGGCACTTACCGGAAACAGGGAAAATGATTCCTTGTGAATTTCTCTCCTGCCCTTTGAGCATCCCGATTGTACGCACGGTTTAAGCCAGTTTGCATTCTATCACCAATATAGTCATAAAAAGTACCATCGTTAATTATAAATTATTACCCAACTTTATTTTCATAGATTCTTGCTTAACTCAACCTTATCATGTAATAAATTAATATCGATCAATATTGTAGATTGTAAAGGAAAAGCAGGAAATTAAAATTCAGAAATAAAGGTACATAAATACAGCCAGTGCCATGAATTCAGCATAACTGGCTCTTAAAATATTGTTTTTACCTTTTATTTATTGTTTTTTTTTTTGCGTTGCGTGTTTAAAAAAAATATTCATTATGTGAGTTTACAAGAACTGATTTAAAAATCAATTTGACAAGCAAGACAGGACACTGTCATGTTCAGTTTCATGTAGGATTTCGAATATTATAATTTTGAAGGACCAAGATTCTGAAAGGTTTTAAGGTTGATGCATTCCTATCATTATTTTCTGTCGAAAAATAAGCATCAGGATCGAGATGAATGTCCATATATACCTACATATTATAAGGATATTGTAATGGAATAATTTTATTGTAGGTATATAGGCAATATTTGTTTTCCAATAAGTGGTTTCATTTTGAATAAATCCCGATTTAGGCCGCTGTTACTTTTGAAGCTGTCATATTTCGACATTTGACAAGTAAGTACTACGCTATTATCGAAGTATACGCTTCATTACAAAATTAGTGAAAATTTTGCAGTCACTCACCGTTTTTCAAAACTGAAGTACCTTTATGGGTCAGTGAAATTGGTTAACAAATTGGAATTATTGGGACAAGTTATTGAAGTGAAGAATCGAAACCATGTGCGTCACACAAGAATAATTGAGAATATTGCTGCTGTAGACTGGTGGCGGCGCGGCGGCAGGCGGAGCGGCGTGCGATTGTAGTGTTGACGGAAACACAGGTTTGCCGATCTTTGGAATTACGCTATATATAAACGATATTTTATTGAATTTTGCAAATTGACTCGTCTTAAGGTTTTAAAAGTTCAGTTAAAACGGACGTGTTATTTTTCAAAGCTGATGTGATGAAAATTAGCCACCAAGTTCTTGTATTTTAAGTTTAACACCTTCAGACTCGTTTTTGAGGCCACATAAAAGATAAAGTCTTTGCCAATTGGCTAATATCGTTTTCCACTGCTAATGGAATAGTTCCTTACTGAAAATTAAATAAACATCAATTTTGATTAAAAATTTTCTTTTCTTTTTTTTCAAATATCAAAATTTGGAAGTAGAAAGTTTTTTTTTTCAAAATATGTATGTAGGTAGAATATTATTAATTTGGTCATTTCCCATGAAAAACAATCTCAATATTAAAATTGTATTTACCAAAAAAAAAGAAAAAGATTCCTTTTTCATTCAACTTTACCTTTCCTTTCAATTCCTTCTACTCGTAGATATAACATCTTGGCCAAAATGTTTGTTGGGAAAATCATTTCAAACATCAATAATATCCAAGATTTTGTCTAAACAGTTTTAGCATTTTAATTAGAATTCTCGACAGCTCCAAATCTATTATGTATGAATTGATTGATGTCTTTTGTAAGGATTTCGATTTTCATAGGACATCAGGGAAAATCATTTCTGTTTTACACTGTAACTCCTAACTTAATGTATTCTACACAATATTCTACACATATGTACATATATATTTTATGAGCTACGCCAGACCATGAAAGTGAAAATGAAAATTTTGTAAATTGGTTAAAATCAATAAACATACCCTGATTAACCTGCAACATGATAGCAGACACCTACGTTTCATCAAAACATAACAAGGAACCCTTAAGCGACAGCGTTATATGTTTGCTGTTTAAAATTGATAATGTTTTCAGCGAATGGTGATGAACGTTTGAAGTTAATTTTGAGGAGCACAATTTGTGTGTGTGCCTTTTTTTTTTAATTCCAAGCAAGTCAGAATATGTTGTCAAAAAAACTTCAAAGGATTCAATTATATTTAATAAAGTAAAATAACACAAAACCGCAGCTTTTAATTAAGAATGTAGAAAATCTTGTATAATAATGACACTATACTTTTGAAATTGAATTTAAATTAAATTCTATGTTAAGAAATGTTTACGCTGGCATTTGAATTTAAAATTTAGCTGTTAGTAGCAATGCATTGATGTTAGAGCTGTATTCTCTTTGCATTTAGCCGATGCCAATAAATTCGAAACTTTAAAAAAATCAAAATTTTAATGTGTAGAAACAGAATTCTGCATTCATATGAAAGTAAATGGAAATCCTGCTTATTTTTTTAGTAATTGTCTTTTAGCTTTATTTATTATATATTTTGATTAGGAAATTATGAGAAAAAAATTGCCATATAAATTGGAAATGTTAATGCCTTGGATTTTTAAATGGAAAAAAAAATTCTTAAAATAAAAATACAAAGATAAAATTAGAAAATCATCTTAAGGAATCATAGCCACACAAGAAAGAAGTTATTTAATGTGTAAATTTACTGCTCAATCTCAAAATGAAACCTGACATTAATATGAAAAAAAAAACAGATTCTGCGTTTGGATTTAGTGGAATGAATTTATCTACAAACAAAAGTAACCACCCATACTTGTGCACTTGTGTAATCTAAAAGATTTGGGAAAAATAATTCAGTTTATTGATTTGAGTTCTATGTATGTATATTGATAGAAATTCGATGAATTTGCTACATAAAAAACAATTCATAAGACAACAACATTCTGAATGGAAAAAACTTTTTAAAATTCTATGAGGAAGCATTAGTTTAAATCCATTTACCATTTGAATATAATTTATATACATAACTTCCTTTAATTCAATAAATTAAAGTAAACAAAGTTATACATGTCAATAACTACAAAAAAGCAAAAGATAATCTTAATTACGGTAATTGACTTCAATAAATTATGTCTTTATCAATTTTACTAGTAAAGTGATTCAAGATTTGAGATAAGTTCCTTAAAATTAATGCTCCGTAGTCCACCAATGAGACTGATTAATTAAAGAAGTAATGCGGAAAAAAATTGTAGGTATGTGTATTTCCTGTACTTAAAATATATTTTGTTTTTATTAAGAAAACTTAAAGTTACCTAATAAAAATAGTTAAATTTACTTAAGTTAAATTTAAAAGAAAATCTAGATACACTTCACTCATGAACATTGAACAATCAATACAAAATCACCATATTCTACATTTTGCATTATCCGGGAACATTCCAGATCCACGTTTGCAATTAAATGTGTTTGCAAATTCCTCCGAGTTGGATAAAACTCCTTTGAGCCGTATACTGCCAGGACAATGGACGTCCTCTAGGACATGTCGACTTGCAGCTGGTGTTAAAGTTTCACACCAAAGATACCCAAACGATATAAAAAACAACTGCTCGTGGCTGTACTTCTCCATTCCTGGCAATTTATCTTCCATTCCCGATTTTTCAACATACTTTTTATAGGCATAAAAAGCTTCACGCATTCCTCCATTATCTGCAATATTCTCCCCTAAAGTCAGTTCACCATCCACCTGAAACGATAAATACGAAAAAGAGCAATCAGTCTTACTTTTATAGCTTAGAAATAAAATGAGTGTAATTATACAAGTTTCACACTCTTCAATTTGCAAGTCAGGATTTTAATATTGACACGAGTCAAGACAAGAATAGATCTTTCAATAACTGAACTGAAACAAGGTAACCATTTATTTTTACGATTGGGATGTATCTCTGGAATGGGAATACATATTTCGCTGCATGAAAATGAATATAAAAACTCATTTCGGATAAAGTGATTGACGATGCTTTTATAGGTGGATAAAAAAAAGTTCGTTTACCATACCGCAAACGCCTTGCGGATATTATCTGGCTTTAATCCCCGACAAGGTTAAACTTTATTAAATGCAGTTAAAAAGCGACCGTATAGGCTTAAAGGTTATATCGTTTGCGAAATTAAAAATAATTTGTCGTGGACGACTCAGAAATCCATTCCCGGTATGATTTTTTTTTTCTGATAATGCAAATGCATACTATTACACACTCGTATATAAAAAAAATTTTCAAAAAGAAAATCAAATACCTACAAATTTCACCTCGATACCCTAATTTAGTTAAGATATTTTGAATAATGACATTCAGTCTGTATATAAATCTAAAATTTAAAAAGTTGTTATGCCCATTAATCTGTAGATACAATATTATTGAGAAGAATACAAATCTCGTGTTTTAAACTTTTTTATTTGTATTCGGTGCCGAACCGGTGCCACTCAGTCAGGGCGGCAAAATTGGTAGAACATATTGGGTTTTCTCTGCGATATTTCAAAGAATGTACACTTTGAGGATTGCGAGAAACTTGAACCAATTTTAACAGCCAGAATTGACGACAAAGTTCAAAAGGATGTAACAGCTAGGGATTGAGTGAAATTAATATATTCAATCAAACGTCAAATCTTACTGACCTCAAACATCTATCAGTTTTAAATTATTGAGCTTCAAATCATTTGCTTAAATTGTATCCAAATAAATTCTCTTAATGTTTCCTGTAAGTGTTAATCCAGGGGAAGCTAGTTTTTCAAAACTTAAAATAATAAAATCATATTTACGCTCAAATATGACTGAAGAGCATATATTAATAACTGTATTTTATATAAACTTAAATAAGTTTGAAGTCAATATCGGTACTCATTCTTGACATATTAAAGTCAAAAAACACTTTTTACCAACTTTTCTTAGAATTTTATGAACTTTTTTATTTTTTGTAAAAAAACTGTCAATTGAATTTTTTCGAAAATTTTACCAGATCTCAAGAACAGTATTTTCTATAGTAAAAAATTATTTTGAAGATGATATCATTTTTCCTTCATTGTATATTTGCGCGCAATAAAACGTCCAGATTTGTCAAAAATTTCAATTTGACAAATCGGACCGATTACAAAAATCATAAATAATATACGAATCATTAAATGGTTTTGGATTTAGCAAAATACACTTTTGTCAAAAAAAAACAGCTCTTCAAAAAAATATATGTATGTAGATATAAAACCACAAGAAAAATAAATTAATAGTCTAAATATTCTTACTAGCGAGCGTAATATGTATACAAGTCAATTGCATATATGCAAATGTTAGCTGAGAGAAAATAAATATAAGTATGTACATTGTGTACATACTATGTATATACATTTGCCAAGTTGCACACAAATTACTTACATACTCTCCTATATCCAGTAGCTGATACTGGCTATATTGTTCGACGAAGCATTCAGTTCGATTGACATATTCCTCGACGGTTTTATTACTCCACCACTGACGTAAATTCCCAGTTCGATCAAACATGCGGCCACTATCGTCAAATCCATGCATTAGCTCATGTCCTAAAACTGTGCCAATAGCACCGTAATTAAGTGCCCTAGTAAGATTGTAATCAATCAATATTTAATTTTATGTGATTTTTAATTCATTTGTTTCAATTTAAAAGACGGTGCGGTGCTATTTAATTTGTATTGCATCCGTGTAAGACAATGTGCTTATTTAAGTTTAATCTCTTGCTCATTTTAATATGAACGTTTAATTATTGAACTCACTCTAATCCTAAATTATAAAACGGATATTGTAATATAGCAATAGGAACGGCTGAAATTAAAAGAATTTGTTGAAAAATATTAGATATTATTTATTTGGAATTATGTGCACATAATATTTATTGTATGTAAATATACTTATAACGATATTAAAACTATCACACAATTTATATTCAGTTGATTTAATGCAAACTGTAAGACTTTTATACAACTAATTTTGTCATGATGTGTTTATACATATGTGTGTCCATATCTACACATCCAAACCTAGCAGTCAAAATACAGTTGTAAAAACGCAATTTTCCAGAAATTAGTAAAAACAATTTTTTTTGCAGTTTTGTTGATATTTGACCATGTTATGTTTAGAGCTGCAGGTCAAGAACTTGGTCCAACATAAGGCGTTTTTCTTTTTAGGCTCCGACCAGATAACTGAGCTGTCAAAAACAGATCTTTGTTTATTTTTCAGCTCAGACACGTCAGAGTGTCAAGTTGTATTTCTTTTTTTAATCGGAGCTAGCTCGGGGCGCACTCTATGAGCTCTAAACAAAATGACAGAGCGATTGAGAATGGAGTAAAAGGCTGAACGCTGCTAAATTACTTTTTTTTATGTGATTTGACAGAGGCAGACTGCTTTTGACAGTTCAGTGCTTTATTGTGTTTTATATTTCGGAGAGGTCGATTAGAAGCATTTTGTTTTAAGACTAAATTATTATCTATATTTTGAAAGCTGGTGTTTTGGAAACCGTTAGATTTACAGTTGCGAATTAAAGCTCGAACTGCAGGTATTTCGTAAGATAAGCAAAAACTTCTTTTTTTTATTTAAGAGCTAGAATGAACGCCTTATCAAAAAGTCGTCTCATGTATAAGCTATTTTTACTTTTCTTTACACTTTAAACCCAATTTAACTTACATAAGAAACAAGCAATTTTAAAAATGTTTGAACTTTCAAAAATCATATTTAAATCCAACATCAAAATATAATACAATAAGCTAAAACTAACAAAAACTTACTTATTGTATTGGTCTGGAACTCAAAAAAAGCATTTACGAACGATGGCGAAAGCTTCCATACAACAAAATCATCATGTTTTTTAAATGCGTTTATTTTGGACTTCAATTGCCAAGCCAAGACATTAATCATATTATCCAAATGCGTATTTTTGCTAACATTGACATCAGCGTAGTATTCATCCAGTAAATTTGCATTCATAATCCATTCAGGGAAGCCTATAAGGCTTTTTACTGCAGCAGATTTATCAAGCGTAGCTTCCTTAGTCGGGTTGTCCATCCAGGAAGTCGACTTCACCAAATTGTCAAATGATTCGCGTATAAGAAACAACATCTTCTGGACTTTTGGTAGTGAATTCGATATAAACTCCTGATTTGCTAGACTAAAACTTACTGCTAGCCCCATTAAATTGTTTATTCCATTTGCACAATACAATGATCTTGAAATTGAACCTTCGGTTTGCGAAAGCATCTGTAAGTTCTCATTATACAATTTTCTTAGCGCTGTAGTAGTATGAGGAATAATTTCCAACACAACATTCAGCCATAAGTAAAATTGAAGCCGTTGGCTTGAAATATCAATCAAGTACGCAGAAACTTTTTGGAGATACAAAATGTCTGCGTTTCCGGTAAGGATTTTTTCTTCCGAGGCATTAAAATGCTTGTTAGATCTCATCATCAGACTAATGTAAGATTGCCATATAGATAGTGTATTTGGATAAATCAATTTGTCCGTTTGATTTTGAAGGTCTTCGATTGTTAAATAAACAATTTCCTCTAGCGGATTGACAGATTTTGTTGAGTTCTCTGCTTCTGTTTGCAACTGAAAAAAATGTTTTAACGTTTAAAATGTGAAATGAATATAAGCAGTGAATTCTATGCACACTAATAATGATAACAGTATGTATTATTTCAAAACTCAAATTCTGTGGTGCAGAATTCAATGATTACATAAGTCTTAGAGGTGACGCAGTGATAATAAAAATATTAGATACCTATTAAATTTTTATAAAATATTAGGTATCTACCCATTAAAGTTTATATTATCACTGTGTATGAACAAGTGTTCAATATTTTAAAATAAACCAATAATAAAACTTTCACCTACAGGTGGTTTTTCATTTACTTCCTATTTTCGAGCAATATTAGATAGACTTGTCTACTTTACTTAAGATATCAACTTCAATACTTCAAAAACATACTTAAAAAAAACAAGAATAAGTTAATAAACATTGACATTGTTCTTCACATGTGAAGGTTGAAGTTAAAAACAGAAACTGATATTAGACAAAGTTATTAATTTGAATTTGCTAATAAATTATGGACATTCAAGAATATAAAAATTGCTGAGTTAAAACTTACATTATACAAATGCTTCATCATTTTTATGGAATCCATAGTCAGTTCTTCAGCTGCTGCTTGAAATTCTTCAGAATTTATATCAGGATAAAGATAGAGGACAATTATTGTAATAACTTTCTTAATATAAGAAACAAATTCCAAAAGCCCTTTCGATACGCTCTGTTCATTACTATCTTCACCACTTTCATTATCATTTAGCGATGCAATTACTTTATGTTTATTCTTTAACATTTGCTTATAATTATCATCCTTGCTGGAAAAAAAAATCACTTATTTGAATATAATTCACGATATTGATAACTTAAGAGAATTACAAAGGTAACTCGGACTCTGTTTCTGGCGTTCCAACGGCAATTCTGTCAATTGTTCCATTTAACAAATCGGCCATTATATCAAAGCCATATATTACATCCATTCCGATATGAATCTTTATTTGAACTATGGTCGCAATCCAGTCGAAGTCAGGATCTTCCTCTTTGTTTTCCGCTGGCAGGGTTATATTTAAAGCCAGAGGTATCCGAGGCAATTGAAATACCTTTAAATAACGCATCAACGGCTCTAAATCAAGCTCATCTAACAATTCGAGATCCATGCAAGCTTGATACATGAGTTTTGTTTTGTTAACTGCGTTTGGTTCCGTTTCATTTGCTTCTGACTTAAGAAATTCTCTTATTTTACGCACTGTCTTAGACTGCAATTCTCTAAACCAATCATTGGATGTTACCGAATCAAGTCTCGGATGGTCAGTTGCCCAGTTCCCACAAGTGAACTTATAAAAGTCTTCACATGGATCCACGGTAACATCCATTGAGTAGAGTAAACCGGCGCTTGTTCGTAAACACTGCTTGCTGTTGCAGATGCCAATACTAGAATCTCTTTCTGAAATCAATCAATCTTGTGTGAGTTGTTTTTCAATCTAATTTTTAAGCCACTTACTCAAGGCTGCTAGAATTATCACAGTTATTAATAAAATTATTATCAAAAATATTAGTATGGCGAGTACTAACTTGTGGTAATATTTTCTTCGAAATCTGAAAATAAGTTTTGAAAAGTATGAGTAAAAGTTATCGGAATGAAGAAATTTTTTTTTTAATTAGGTACAAATAAATCGGAAAATTGACAGAGATAAGAAGTTATTTGTATAGCATTTTTCATTTAAATTATGTATATTGAAATAATAATAATCTTTGAAACAACTGTAAAACCGTAAGTGTGCTATTGTACATACTTTGGTGATGTGAAAGGAAATTGTATTGTTTTTGTAAACAAACTTTAAAATGACATTTTGTAGGCACATCCTCAAGTTAATAGAAGAGTTATAATGTAAAAAATTATTTAATAATAAGATATCTTACTGGGCCTATGCGGACACTCTAAGTAAAACTAGTAACTTAGTACTAATGTCTTTCGTTTTTAATTCAAAAAAAGAAGTATTTAAAACAAGCTTTATTGTCCAGATCAATCAATATGATGAGACGTAAGCATCGATTTCTAAAATAATTCTGTGTGTTAGTTGCGTATCATTTTAAAATCGATATTCATTTACATATGGTATATAGCTATGCAGCTTCCAAATAGGTGAACAAAGTCAGTAGAAAAGGTAAGTGGTATTTTTATTTTTAAATCAATTTTTATATATTTTTCTAGTAACTGCTTTGGCAACCAGTTTGAGAAACTTACTTCGATTGTACTCCGATAAAATCTGGATTTAGCCTTGAGTCTTTAAGTGCGCTCCTTGTTATTGAATTTGCAGCAGATCTATGGACACTGATGACATCTGTAAGCAAAATATTATTTAATATGATAAACTTGGTTTAATTTATGTTTAATTTATTTAGTTTACTGTCATCTCGGAATAAATTACGCAGAATTCAATCAAAACATATTGAATATTTACTGACACTTAAATTTTAGTGAGACAAAATCAACTTATTCAGAACTATGACTTTATAAAAAATGTTTGGTGTCTTATAGTTATAATGCAAGAACTATAAAAAACTCACGTTAAGAAATATTTGAAATATTTTTAAATTTGTAGGATATTTTGAAAGTTAACTTTAAATGGAATAAACGTCATATTGGTGCAAAATTTTAAACAACCTATTGTTAAGGACTTAACATTTTACTAACTAGCAATTTGCTAAATATTTAGCAATTTACTAACGACTCCAAAATTTTAAACCCTTTTTTCGTTTCGCTAACTAGTAAATTGCTAATTCTCTTTAATTAAAAAAAGGGCATCCGAACATGTCCAAATAATGACAGTTCTTGAGAATTAGCAAAGCAAACATACTTAAACGGCTCCAATAGTTGGAAATGTCCCAACTGTAAACTAGACAATCTCATGCAATACAATAAGATTAAGATTTACATGAACACAAGTTTATTCTCGTATTCCACCATCCTGATGTAGATTTCTCAAAAAAAAAACATTTTTCTGCACAAAGACTTCAAATATTTTGAAATCTTTGTCTCTTCCGATAACATTTTATTGAATAAAAACAATTTTTAGTTCCCGAATTATGAAAAACACACGAATCAACACTTTAAAGTAAAATTGAAAAGAATTTTTTTTTTTTTAGGATAATAACAGATATCATATTGCTAAAAGTTAAAGTAGGGTTTTCGGGATTTTAACTTTAGCAATATGTTAAGAGGTAGTAAAATGTTAAAATCGTTTAAAATTAGCAAAACCATCTTTTTAGCTTAGCAAATTGCAAATTGTTGTTATAAAACGGTCAACGAAAATGGTCCAACAGTTGTGTTTGTATTATTGCTTCATTACAAAATGTTACAAGGAGAACAAAAACAACGGATAAGTGGACAAAATAAGACAGTACTTATGACTTATGAATTACATATAATGTAGAAGGAAGTTAATTGATTAAAAAATAATTAAATTTGATTTGTTCGTTGATATATTTTTATACTGTTAAAAGTAATAGTTTATTTAATCATTTATTGTGGAAACGTCATTGAAATATATGTAAGTATGCCCTTTTTCATCAGTAAACTCGCAAAATAATTGGGCTATGGGTATTGTGAGCTTTAGTTGCCACATATGGAATTGATAACTGAGGGTTGCTCGGGAGAGTAACTTTTAGTTGTGGGCCGCAAAAATTTAAGAACAAAATTGATCTGTTTTCAAAGTCTTACCTTATATCCATTAATGACAAAAAATCCATGCAAACTTCAACTCGATCTGCATTTTCATACATTTTTCAACTTGGCCTTAGACATTAATTAGAAATTTTCGAACATACTTGTTGTGTTGTGATGGTTTTTAAAGAAAATTATAAATATTAAGCTACGAGCAGACGGCATATAAAAAACCGCCCACTTTGCCGTTCTGACGTCTCGTAAAAAGTAGAAAAAGCTATGCATACGTAAACCAGTACGTACCAGGGTGTTCAAACGATATGTGCATTGTGTAGGGTCTGTCCCAAAGGCCGTACATTGATTTGCATTTATCTGCTTGTGCATCAAGTGTACGCAAATGTTGGGGTCAATGTACCACATATTTACTCGATATGCACAAAAATCAGCACATCACCTATTAACAAACATACTGCAGTACCAACATGAAAGTCGCAACGAATCTGGTGTTAACGGGTGAGCAGTTTGTCGACAAAGGACTGTTGCAACGCGAAATCGTTACTAGAAATGCGTTGGAGTGAACTAGAATTCTACCACAGTTTCGTTCCAATCTCGGGAAATGGGAAAGCCAAGGATCGACAAAGCTAACACGAGTTGTTGTATACGACAAAGCATTCCGGCTTCGGATAGACAAAAACTGACTCTTCGTTTTGTAGTCCACCTGATGCCAAAAATCAAAACTGAATCTCAAAACCCTAGGGCTCTATTCCAGCGCAGTAATCAAAGCATTAAATTCATGGAACATTAAGTTGTAGCACAACTGACAACATTAAAATGGGGTCATAATAGTAAACGTTTAAATGATTTAGTACTTTAACTTTTTTTGTTTATTTAACCATTTAATTTGTTTAGATTTTCAAGTATTTATCTTCAATATTTTTTGTGGGCTAAATAACGATTACAAAAAAAAACCGCTAACAAAAAATGTTTTCAACGCGTTGACGGTCATATTGACACTTACATTTTCAAGTTCAAGGGACGACAATTTTTTATGACCGTTAAATGTCTCAGGAAATGCTATTGAGACGTAGTTTTTGGAACTGTCAACCATCGCATTTACAAAGTCCCAACATGGACAGGGAAGTGTTTAATACCAGTTCAAGGGATCATTGAAATGTTAGTGTTTACGTTAACAGCCAAATTGTAGCTTAAAACTTTGTTCAAACAATACAAAATTTCCATTTTCACAGTTAGAGAATAAATTTCAATTTCAAAGTATGGTTAAGATAATTTTTTTCACACTAATAAATTTTGAAAGTAAATATTGAAAAAAAATATTTGAATAATATTAAATAGTTTTCTTATTGTTGGCACATTTTTTAAAATTTATTTTAATATATAACTCGTGGCTTATTGAAAACAAAAAAATAGAGTCCATTGATAGTAATTTGATCTACGTTATTATAAATTGAGTATTCGGTTTTTGTATTCCAACCTCCAAAGTTCTTGGTTTTAGCGTTGTTTTATTTATTCAATCACTTATAAGAAATTCTAAAAATAAGAAAGCACTCATTAAATATGAAAAATTGTTTTCAAAAACTGGAGATCTGCAAA
This sequence comes from Scaeva pyrastri, assembly GCA_905146935.1. NCBI lineage: Eukaryota > Metazoa > Arthropoda > Insecta > Diptera > Syrphidae > Scaeva > Scaeva pyrastri. Next base: position 89,809,476 of record LR989927.1, read on the forward strand.
TTCTATCCAAAAGTCTATTAATCCTTATATCTCTGCCTTGTTTAATTGGAATGTTAAGCTTTTTGAAGAACCCGTCTACAAATTTTGTATAGGTAAGGTATAAGTATAATGTATAAATAAGTATTATTTTCTATTAAATAAATTTTTTTTGAAATTTAAGAACAACAAGCTAGTGAAAAATTAATATTCCAATGACAGAATCATGAAAATCTTAGTGCTTTCTCAATCAAATGATTTCAGTAACAAAAGTTTTTCAGCGCTCATTTATTTGCACTAGAATATTGTTGATTTTTTTGTTGTTATTGTTTATTTAAATTATAGAATCCATGTCTACCTGGGTTGTTTGAGTTGTGTTCACCGTTGGTTGTCCAGACTCGATTTCGCGTATCCATGGCACTAACTTTCGGCGTTCAAAATATCACAAGAACCTTTTTAACGACACTGTTTACACAATATTAATCCTTCGAATCATTGAAAGTCCTTTTCCACCTGTACCGTATTTAACCGTTGGATATTTATTTCAAAAGACAAGTTGGTGCTAACGATTTCCTCCGAATGATTAGAAAAATGTCCAACAACTTGCCTTATAAACACCCAACTTCCATGATTCTATTTTATTTATAGGTAGGTAGATATTAAAATGAAAAAGTTGGATTTATTCGAGCACAAAAACATAATGCCATCCACCCCACGAAAACAAATCATTACCACGGGAAATGTGAGAAACTAATGCAGTTAACCGAAGTTAACAAAACAAAATATAACAGTGATTCCACACATTATAGGACATGTGGGAATATCTACTCGTACTTAAAGTTATGTTTACTAGATCGATTGTGGTTATTGATTTTACCAAAGAGTCTTATGGAAACAAACCAATGACCTGCTGAAGTTATAGAGCAAAACTTTTAAATAAATTAAAACAGAACTTTCAATAACTCTATAACCAAGTTCAAAGACTCCCAACGGAATACTAAACTAAACAGTAGAAGACTGAACTTATTTCGTGTCAACAACTATGGTGCTATCATTATAATTGCCGTTCGTATTTGTAGAATATTCTTTTACCAACATCTAAATATGTACATACATATATAAAATATACTATAGGCTTTCTCTAAAAAAAAAAAAAACAAGGCGGAGTATTCAATAATTATATTGCACGGGGCTTAGTTTCGACGACGACGACGCCGACGATGGACAGGACATATCTGTCATTAGAAAAGCCGGGACAGCGTATCTCTTTTATGAAATCACTAAAATGCGGTGTCCTTTCGTGCCATGTACCGATTATACCAACTGCCAATGCATTTGTATACCTGTCCGAATAAGGACTAAATTATTGGATAAAAGTACATACCTATTCCCTTACATATATTTCTACTCACTATACAAGTTCATGATTGTTTTTACATTCCTTGTATACCTACTGCATATTTTGGTTTCGTAAAAAAAAAAATTGATATAGGAAGAAGGATGTAAGAAGTATCTGAACAATTTTATAGATTCAAATACAGACTCATAAAGCTTATGTTCAAAAGTTTATGCTTTGAAAAAGTTGAGATTAAGCCCGAAGTTAATTTTATTAGTCTCGTTTCAGCCGCACTAAGGAAATTTGGTCTTGATTTGGAGGTTTTGAAACTGTGTGTCCACGGGCCAGAGAAAGACGTTATCCTCTGGTCATCATCTTAGATAACCTCATTTTTCATTTTTCAAAAAAAATATATTATAGAAACGGCAAAGAAACTATATCCAAAATATATTTTTTGAGAAAAAAAAAAAAAACTGATCCCTGAATTATTTTTTTAAAAGATAAAAATAAACTATGTGATACTATTAGTAAACGAACAACTTCCAATCAATAAGCTCAAGACGTTATAGGTTTTATTTCATTTACTTTATAGTAAAAACAGTAAAGTAAATAAATAAATGTTTACTTTAAAGTTGCGTTTCTTCAGTTTACATTTCTAAGATTTTAAAGATATTCGAATTCTCAGAAATATTTTTTTCGTCCAAATGGAAAAATTTCAGTGTTGTCTCATCAATCATCATTAGGTTATATACTTACGATCTACATGTTTCAGATGTTCATGAAGAATAGTAGTTGGCCATTCTCTTGCAATCTTTCTCATTAAAAAAACCTTATTAATTCGCTTAAATAATTATTTTTATAATTAAACATGTATGCATAACATAAGTATATAGCATAATCAAAAGAAAAGAATCACCGGGTAAATTCTGATTTCAAAGTAAAAATTTTTATTACAATCAAAGTCATGCGGGATTTTTATATTGTTTATTTAATACTTTTCTAACTTTCTGTGACCATTTTTTTTTCAAAGTTTACTCACAAATTCTTTGTAAAGCTTTCTAAAAAAATTATTTAATATAATTTAATACCTTTGAGCATTTTGCACATTAAAAATTATTTAAATATTTAAGTTTATTTTATCCGCGAAATGTTTTCATTATCCATGGATAAAAGCAACTCCATACGACCAAGGTGTTTAATTTTATAAATAAAAGCAATAAATTACATAAAAATAGTCAAATGGGTCATTAAATATGGACAATTGTTGATTTAGAAAACAGTAAAAACAATCAATAAATAAATTGTTTATCGCTTTGTCCTTTGCAATATACATACATAATATATACATTTACTTACTATACTTGTACATTTGAATATATAATGTAGATGTATTTCATCGACATTATACAATAATGTACATAGATGAAATACCAGATTTTACGCGAAAAATTATCGCTCCAAGGCGTGACAACCAAAACACCAAAATAATAAATAAAAACATAATCACGTAATTATTCGATTTTATAAACCTCGTTAACAAAACACAATTAAGGAAATAGGTTTTTTGTTTTATATGTATGTAAGTAATTGGAAGAATTAATTATAGACCTCAACTACAAACATTTAAGCTAATGACTCAAAAAGTACTTTTCTTTTTTTATTATCCGAAAGACTTAGGTATGTACGAACAAGATGGAATATAGAAAATGATTTTCAAAAATTCCCATTTGTTTACCTTTAAATCAAAGGGGATGTTCTACTGTATTCTATTATGTTTTGATTCGAATTCTACTCTTTAAATTAAAAATATTTACATTCAACTTAATATTAAAAAATAATTGCAATTTAATACATTTAATTTCACAAATAATAACGTTGAAGAAACGGCTTTTACTGTAAAATATCAATTGTTGTATTTTAATAGAAGGAGATGTCTGTCGAATTTATTAAGAATGTTGACCTCATTAATAATCCAAGTTTTAACATCTCCAAAAAAAAGAAAAAATCAGCATAATTTCTTTAAATACTTCGTTGTTTAAAACCATTTTGTTTCCAATAATCAGTGTTTAAATAACCAAAGATGCCGAATTTAAAAAAATTATATTTTATGAAACAGTATCTATGAGTATTTTATTATTTTAAGTCAAGTTGGTTCGCTTGAACAATTTCTTTATAAATTTATGATAATTTCTATTTATTTTTTCTCCCTGTCTCTGTTTTATTAAAAGTCACGCATTAGTACTTAATAAAATAAATTTTTAATTTAGAAAAAGATTTTGATGAATCTTAGTTTTGATCTTAGAATGTTTTATTTATACTAAATTTAAATAATTTCAAATAATTATTAAAATAATTGTCTGTCAACCAATTTAAACTAGCAAGAGTTCCCAAAAACTAAGTTAAAACAATCATTCATATTTATTAGAATTGAATTAAAACAAATTTGTTTAAATAATATAAATATTTATCTTTGTTTATAAATACATTTACAGCATGATGGTAATTTAAAATTATCCTTAACAATTTCGCCGTTTTTCGTAAATGCAACTAATTGTCGATATATAAAACTTTGTTTGCACATTGTCACGTATCCATTTGGAAAACTATCAGCAAACATACATGCCGATTCGGGATTCCTGAAAAATAAAATAAAAACAATATAATATATATTTTTTATTGTTATTTTCGTACAAGAGTAATGTAAGAGAATCTAAAGCATAGTATACATATACCTACACTATTGGTAGAAAAATAAACAATCTCTTACAATTTGTTGACACAAGATGGATGAAAATTTATTGTCAGATGGTTGGCTAAATAGCCACCAATAAATTCTTAGAAATTTGTAGAATAGAATAATTTTATCATGCATACATAGTATATTCTAATATTCTATTCTTTTCTTAATTTCTATATAGGTTCTTCCTCAAAACGAAAGACTTTATGTTGTGTCTTATATCCTATTTATAATGTTCATATCATATTAATAATATTAAACAAATGTAAAAACACAGATCAGATTTTGTAAACATGAGAAGAAAGAATGTCTAAAGGCATGACAACGCAACGTTTTGATTATATCACCTAATATATTAGGGAATATTTTGTTCGATTTAAGAGACATAATAAATTAATCAGGAAAAAATAAGTTAATAAGGAAAAATTAAATTAAACTTGTGAATATCTCGTATTGAGCTACATACTCTTTGCTATGTACGTCTAATGTTATTAGACAGTGTTACATTTTAAATTACAATTAAATTGACTTGAAAACTCAAAAAGAAAATATTGTAATCATAATACTCTATTTTAAAATTATTTACGATCTTTTTTATCTACTAGACCAATTAGTACATTGGTGAAAATGACTCAAATTGGAATTTAAAAGCATCCAAAGTATAAATTAAACCATACAATTTAATAATTTAAAAATAAACGGTTAAGTACGCTTTGTAGAGTTTTGTATTACATGGTTAATTTAAAAAAAAAACTACATTAGTTCATTTAGTTTCCACATACAAATATGTCTTAGTTAAGTATTAGTCAAATGGATATCCTGTTGGCTAATTAAACATTCTCAGTATTTTGTTTTTCTTATCGCAAATATGTATTATTATTTTTAATTATATAGTATATGTATCAGTTATTAAAACGTCATTGTTAAAACATTTTTCTTGATTGAAAATCATTTTTTGTTTATGAGGTATTCGAGAAATAAAATAATTGCCCGCCAAGGCTTCGCGTGGTTGGACAATTGTTTTAAACATTTTCTAGTAAAACATAATAGCCTATGTTAATCACGGATAATATAATGGTGAAAGAATTATCCAAATCCGATCAGTAGGTTTTGAGCAACAAGCATACAAAAATACAACGTTTCCTCTTTACAATATTATAGACGAAAGTATAGATTAGTATAGATATAGACATATAAAGTGATAAAGTGACTCTTGGGTCAGATCTGCAATTCTTTAAATCGATCTCCAGATTTCATATGATTACGTTCTTTAATCATGATCTTGTAATTGTAAACTTATTACATACCTCTTGTAAGCGCACACAAAATTAGCCCCAAGATTATGGCTTTGAACCTCGAACTCCAAAGTCAGTGACTTTTGAAAAACAACTACTGCTATGGTATTATTAAATGGTAATATGCACGGATTTTAAAAAACAACATTTTAATGGCAAACTATTCTCTTACAAAATGTTCTCCAATATACATATCTTTGAAAGAAGTTAAACATGTTTAAACTCAGCTTAAACAACACTGGCATAATCTCAAAGTAAAAAAAATTAATTTGAATTTATCAAAATTTTAATAGCAATAATAAGATAAAAAATTAATCAATAGTAAGAAGTTTAAGTGGCCTTTTGACCGAACCCTCAAGCTTTAATTTATTATGTCAGGTCGGCCATATTTATTTGATTAAATTTCCTGTAAAAAATCTCTTACAAAAAGTAAGTTTATGACCGTCCATTTTTTAAAGCTATATCAATGGCAAACTTTGTTATATTTTTGCATTCTACTACCGGGTTGGATTGACTTTAGTATGAATACACAGTTCTGCGATAAAATAATACAAAAAAAAAAAAAAAAACATTCATTGTTACGTATTTTTTCAGGCTGTCTTTCTATGTAGGTACGATTGTAGATGTACCTTATTTGTATTGGGATAGGTAGATGGCATTGAGAACTAATAAATGCCGGGGATTCGTAATAATTGACTTTTTATCTGCATAACGAGTTTCTTTCGGATCGCTGATTTTCATCGACCGTAAACTAAAACCTGGCTAAACAATTAGTCGAACAGGTTCAACTTTTTTAAATGAAAAACTTTATTAAACTCGAGGGAATAAAAATATGTAAGGAATAATCGTGTTAGTGTGTATTATTTGTCCAATTTGGTGTTATATGTACCTACAATGTACAGTTGTGAACACGAAAATACATATATGTATTATTCTTTTAATTTTTATATAAGTATTCACCATCACCCTGGAATTTATGAACAGATAAATTGAAGGTCAAAATTGCATAACATTATAAAAAGAAAGTACTTTAAAAATTTTGTACGTTCAAAAATGACTCATTAAGTATTAAAACTGTAGATTTGAAATATTTCGAGAGTAAGAATAATCATTATTTTGATGTCTAATTAAAGTTTAGGATCGTAACATTATTTCTAGTTTTGGGCACGGCATATAAAATCGAGAAATAATAAATTTAATTATGTAGAATCTTAAATTTGGCATCAAATATTAACTAAATTAGCATTCAAATAAAAATAGTTTAAAAAAAAATAATAAAGCACATAAAACTAAAAAATGAAAAATAATTTTTGAATTAAGCTAAAAACAATAATGAAAAAATAGGTAGGTACTAAATACTATACTTAAAAAGCTTGTGGCGCTCGATATCCCGGCGAAAAATATGCTACATAAGGCGCACAACATATTTTTTGCAATAATAATACGTTTATACAAACATACATAATTATATTAGTATTTTTCTTTCATTATTAGTGTTTTCAGCTTAATTTAAAAATGATTTTTCTTGTTTTTAGAATATTTTATTACTTTTTGTAAACTATTTATATTTTACTTTTTAGTTCGATTTATTGTAATTATTATTTAATTGGGTAATAAAAAAAAATACTTCGAAATGTTTTTTTTTTTTACTTTAAACTTTAAGTTTCAATATCCATAATAACTATATTATAAAATGTACATATTTACATACTCGTAGGTATGATGAAGGAATTTTTTTTTTCGTCATTCAAAATAAAAAATACATTTAAATGATATACTTTATATGTATTATTATTAATTTAATAATACTTACACACACTCTTCTATCTTTACAGCTTGAGTGTAGTTCTGTTGGTTAACAATGTACAACCACTTTAGATCCTTCGACTCTCCTGCCTTAGGATAGATAACCCTTTCAACGCTTTTACAAAGAGAGTCCTCACCAGGACTCATACGTTGGCTTATATTAAGTGGTTGAGGAATATCGTCATCGCCAAATAAAACATCAAATTTGGAAATTTGATTCTTCAGCATATCCTCGACTTTTTGCTCAGGATAATTTTGCACATCCGTACAAAATGACTTTCCTTTCTCTTGGCATTTTGGCTCGGAATCAATTTCATCAGGGAAATAAAAATCTATAAATATATAAGAAACACATTTGTTATGTTTTTTTTAATTTTTATTATTGTTAAATACTTAAATAAAAATTATTAACCTTTTGGTGGATTCCTATTTTGAGGAACTGGTCTTGGAGCTTTTTCTACGAATGGTGCATTACTTCGCTGTGATGTTGATGACTTCTGGGGGAAAAAGACATCATTAAAAACTATATTCAGCTTACCATCTGGATTTCTTTGAACTTTAAAATCTTGCTTCTCATTAAAGGACTGATCTTGTTGCTGTTCATTTGGATCGACATTACTTTCACTCGGGTTCTTTTATATTTGTATACATAATGTAAATATATATGTAAACATGTTGTAAAAAAAATATCATCATCAAATTATTATTAGAAAACTCTTGGTTACAGTTTTTTGTTTAATTTGAAAAAAACTAGATATCTTACATTAGACATGTTGAATAATACAAGGCCAGGATTACTCACGGAGAAAATTTTTGGTATAATTTCGTCCACTTCAGCCTTAGTCTTGAAAAATGTTTAAACAGTTTTTTAATGAGCATCATTAACAATCGTATTTTTTTAAATGTAAAATATAAGACCGTTTGTGTGTTTGAGTTCAAATCTTCCCTGCTGATTGAAGCTTCCCTTTGAAATTTCGTCCGTGTAAATGAGTATTCATTTTGACAAACTGTCTAGAATCAAAATATTTTTGGGAATCATGTAAAAAATTATTAACGCACTGCAGAGTAAAAAACTTGGATGATAAGTTAAAATAGAAGTAAGATAGTAATTATTATGAAAATGTTAACCAATGTACAATTTATAAGAATGTTCGTAAATACTTAACGGTTAAAACAGAAAATCTGTAATCAACACATTCTCCTATTCAGTACACTAGTTGTCAATAAATTTACTGCATACGTGCTAATTCAACCCTGACTTCCAAGTTCCAAGCTTAGTGTGTTAGTAGAAAAAAGTGGGCTACAATTTATTGGGACCGAGATGAAGATTTATAAAGGTTAGGATTGTTATTTACTCTCTGGTAACACACCCCCCCAAAACACCAGAACAAGATTACGCTAAGTTTTCGATATCGACCAAACCACTTAATATTCGTCTCACATCACAATATAAATTGAAAATATTCGAAGCAATGATTTTGGTAGGAGCCACAAAACAGGAACAAATTACTTTAAATTTCCCCTAATATAAATAAACGAATTGGATTGGAAAGGAACCCGCAAGTAATAGGTATCCGTTATTTATGTAACATTACGTTTAGTTTCCCCCGTACCAAAAGTTAGGATTTTCTTTTATTTATTATTTGAATAAAATAAATAATTTTATTGAATAATTGAATGAGTTATTGCATTCGCTTAGACCGAATTTTTGACGCAAGAATATTTGTGTGTTCGCAGAATGAGACTTCCCATACCAAAAGACCGGTAAATAAGTTGGTTGATTTATGGAACAGAAGAATCCATGTGGGAGCAAGAATATAAATAAGTATTTGGGATACCAACCTCTCACTAGTGCTTAATAAAATGTTAAAAAAAAGGACAATTTCAAACCAAAAAGCTTAGCATATTAACGATTTTCCAGATTCCCGATGAAGCAAGGACAAACAACTTCAGATTAATCTTCACATAATAGACAAAATCCTACTACCGTAATTAAGTATTAAGTATTCCTACTTGTCAATTTGGTTTTCTAGGAAAAGTTTTGGTTTCGTAAAAAAATTGATATCGAAATCTTAATTAGATTCTCAACATCAGTAGTTAATTTTTTTTAATGAATGTTCTGTATCCTAAAATTTAATACGGGAAACAACCGGTAGGTAGGAAAATAAGTCAATAGTCAGTAAACATAATATTTAAGTGAAGATCGAGTTTCGGTTTATAAAAAAGTAGGAGGCAAAAAATTAATGATATAATATGCCAGTTTTTATCTTCTAAGTGACAGAATAATTGGGCTTTGTTGCTTTGACATTGCTTCTCGCCGCCCATTATGATTTTTTTTTCAGCTCACTTCTTATTTTTGTTTTCTTTATAATAGAAGGTATATATAATAATTTGAAGAAGAAAGATGACATCAATTTATCAATAACAAAAAAGCAATTAATAGCATATTTAAAAGACAATTGCAAACGTACAGACATCTTTCTAAGAAAATAAGTTAAAGACTGTAAAATTATGGAATTGAACTGTGAGTCGCTGGGATGAGTAAATTTTGTTACGTTTCGAAAATCTTACTGCAAATTTCGAGAAAAACTTATCAACTTGGTCTACATATATTTGCATACTTTCCTGCATTTTTAATTCCACCTAAAAAATATATCTACATATTACATATTTTTGCTTGTAAATTTGAATTAGATGTGCATAAAATCAATCACTGTTTTTATTGACAAGTTTTGAATAATCTATCTTGTCAGTAAGTATTCTATAGGTACAAAGTCGATATCTAAAAAACAAATATTTTAAAATGTACAATAGTAGATTTCGATTTAATCTACCTATATTAATAAATTTTAAATAAAACTATACAATTTCAATTTTTAATCAAACTTTCCTTAGAAATATAAGATTTACCTAAACCAGAGTTTTGGTAAATATGTATGTTTTTCAATTTATTTTTTTCACTTCAGTAGGCACGTGCAGGTGCAGTCTTGTCAAACATTTTATTTATTTATTTAATGCCGTAAAAGCGAAATACCTTTATCAATTTTTCTTTTCAAACAATAATTTAATGAGAGATTTCTATCAAAAGAACTATCTATGTACATACACCAAAAAAAAAAAAAAAATGATTGCACTCTTAAACTTGATACATCATTATTTCATCAAATTATAGATAATCCATGTTTGTGAAGAAAACAATAAAAAATGTCTATAACAACTGACCATGTCTTAAGTTTGTTTTATGTATGTATGTATGTATGTATGTACATTCTGAAGAAAAAATACTTAGGTATGTGCAAACGTATTTAAAATGATCTTCTAAATATAGATGATTATTCTTATTTTTCTTATCAATTGAAATTCAACAACTTTTTAATTGTTTTTATTTTTTATTTTTTAATGATAATTTGATTACAAAATTATTCGTAAAAGGTGATGAACTCACTTAAACGTTAGACTCCCCCAAGATAATGTAATACTGATTGTTTAACAATTCAAACATTATGATAATAGGATATTAGGTAAAATAATTCCGATTCAATAGCAAGTTATTGTATTTGTTTTTATTAGCACAAAAATACATATGTATGTCTAAATTTACATTTTTACATTTTAAGGTAGAATAGAGCAACAATAAATTATCTTCAATAGAGTGCAATATAGATAATTTCGACTTTTGACAAATCGTCGATCTTTCTTACCGTCTCTTAAACATTTAGAATAAAATTTTCTTTTTAGTTTCATTAAATAATATTTTTTAGTCTAATTTTAAGTAAGATTATTCAAAAGGTCTTAAATTTGCAAAATGTTAAGACAGGTACGCAAGTTAAATGAAAACTTATTTTTGCAAAACGCTAACAAAAGTTTCTGTCTTTTGCATAATTTGCATCTAGTTTTAAAGAAAAACTCAAAATTATAGATAGCTTGAATATACAAAAAGAAAGTTTATCACTTTGATCAATTTTCCAAGACAAACTTTCAATTATACTAAATTAAATGCTATATTGCCGTATAGGACTATTGTGTTTATATTTTTGTTATCTGCCCGAATTTACCACATACATATTTGTTTTTGGAACTGTATACATAATTTTAGTTGGTTAAGGGTTTAGAATTTGATTCATGATCAAAGAAATAAATTTCACAAAATCTTCACTTTACAAGTAGGTACTATGTACATATATGATTCGTCACAGAGTTTGTATCAACAACAAGATACCCGTACGTCATTTACGAGTAGGTATAATAATTCACCTCACATTCACTGAACTTGCTGATCAAACGATGTAGTTTTTAGCCAACACATATATATATGTGTACCACCTTTTTTTTTTGTTTAATTAACTACACACTTAACAGGTGTTTTTTTTTTTTAACAAACAAATTGAAAAAATTTTCGAAGCAAATACAATTGTTGCAAGAAAACGTGTTTATTCTATTATTTTAGCCACATCGTGTTACTTTATAAAACACAAAAATAATGGTATACAATATTAAAAGCGTAAAGTTTCTGACCACCACCAATATAGTAAGTTATATTACTGTAATAATTTATAAACAAAGCTCCATAATAAAGCGGAAGAAACAAGCTACACACAAATTAAATATTCTTTAAGGTAAGAAAGAAATCAAAGTTACCTACCGTTTCACAAATAATTAGTAAAAGCAGAACTATAAGCTTTGTTATCGAAAACATTTTATGGCTCAGGAATAACAAGATTCGATTCCTACTGTCTAAATGTCAAACTGTCTTTAGCACATGACACAACTGAATGAGATTCACAATTGACTAGCACTGTAGGTAGGTATACAAAACAATGATTTTTCTTTTAGCTTTAATTGAATTTGATAAATTATTATTTAACTTTTAAATTGATCATAAAGTCTGCCGCATGGATTAAAATTTAAAAACAAAAAAGAAACTGCCCGCCTAAGTATCGGAGAACGAAATTGACGTCAGGTCGGAAGAAACAAATGGCTCAAATTAAAATTATTGTTATTTTTGGTAACAATTTGAATGCGATCAAGACCAGATCACAAGAGTGCAAACTGAGAGTTGCTGTTGAGTGAGAGAGAGAATATCGCAGATTGAATAATTATTTTCTCATTTGCATAGTGACCAGTGTTGTGGGACCGTGAAGAAAATGTACCGGTAAAAAATTAGGATTTTTAAAATTTTGCACTTTCTTACATTTTCGATTTTGTCTTTAAATAAATGCTGACTTTAACAAAACAGATTTTTCTTGGAAATAATCGAATAGTTTTTTACGAACATTTTGTAGTGTCAATATATATTTTTGTCATTTTGATGGTTGTATCGAAAATTTACGACAAAAAAATATCAATATGTACTTTAAAACAATATTTATATGTATTTTATTAAAAGAACTGTACTTTTTGAATTAAGTTTATTGCAAACAATTGTTTAGCATTCTATATGTTTCCATTGCATGTTTAAAGATATTTGAGTTGAAAAATAATTGTTACCTCTTTTTGTTAGAATTTTTGTACATTTTTATTTTTTGTAAGAAAACCGTCAATTTTATTAATCAAAATTGTATACTATTTGTTAGCAGTTGTATTATGTTTAAAATTAAATAAACTTTAAGTCAAATATATTGCCCACTCTAGGGATATCTTTTCAGTACAAAAAAACATTTCTTACATTTTACATAGATTTTTTGATAGATTTTTTTTAGATTTTTCGTGAAAAAAAGTGCCAATTTATTTTTTAGGATAATTTTATATATTTATAGTATTTTACCGGGATAAAAATTAGCCTTTAAGCTTTTCCAGACTATAAACTTCTCTGTGCCAAATTTCAGCCAAATCGGTTCAGCCATTCTTGAGTTATAAATAGTGTAACTAACTCGACTTTCTTTTATAGGTACATACATAATGTATTGAATGTTTAAACACCCAAGTACATAAGTGTTGAAAACGTTTAAATACGTAATATCAACTTCCTTTGATTGAGTTTACGATGTCACTTAATGTCTTGCAAATTTATTGTTTCACACCTGTGGCCATTTAGGTAGAAGTTAATATCAAAAAAACCTTTGAAAAGTTCAGTAGATGTAATATAATATGTCTTAAACAAATATTTTTTTGTTTGCAACTTACTATAGAGCAAAATGGGTTGGTCAGTTTTATTTTTCTTTTATGTAGGTATATTCGTGTATATATACAATTATACATATGTTCACATGTATGAACTAGACAACTAGTAGTGGATATAAAATATGATTATAATAAAATAATTTCGATTCTATTCCTTTCAGCATTTAAAATAAAACCAAATTTACATTAAATTCTTCATTATGTGTGTTACTAATGTAGGTATCTTAATATTTACATAGGTAATTCATACAAACGTTTTATATTATGTAAATATACATACATACATACATTATACAGATGTACATGTACTGTCGTAGATGTCTTGAGCAACAATATCATAAACTTTTGTAAAAAAAAATTATTTTCAAAACAAAGTTCAAATCGATTTGAAAAAAATCAATTCAATATTTTTTGAAGTAGACACATCAGTTTAAATATTCATGGGTATAATATGCGGGTGATCTCAATATTTTTCCACCAAGTCGATAGATGAACGCAAACATCATCAAAAAGAAGTTGAAAAATACGAAAACATAAAACATTTCGAAAAAAGTTGTGATTTAGCTATAAACAGGCAGCAGGTGTCCATAAATAGGTTTTCTTTATTAAAATATATTATATACATATAGGTAAGGTAGAGGTACCTATACTCAAACAATTAAAGATAGATACTACATACATATGTACACTTTTGAAACTATTTTTTTTTTTTTTTTTTTTTTTTTGAATTTTGAAAAAAACACAAATCTTCTCCATTTACCACTGTTAATACAATTACTTTTCAATATCTCCTGTTCTTCCTTTATCGTCATTCTGGAAATTCTTTTAACAGTTCTTCAGTTATGTTTTCCAACAGTTTTGCTTGTATTTTGAATTTTGCTCTTGCAGACAATTTTTTCATTTTCTTTGCCATGCATTCTAAAAACAGATCGTTTTCATCCTTTTCTTCAACTACTCTGTTGATTTCTGAATTGAGTGTTTTCATGAGATCCACAAAAACGTTTGTGGGTTCTACATTAGTATTTGTAGTAGTTACTGTTTCGGACTCTCTGCTGGGGGTTAGTGGGGTGTTTTCAGTATTTTTAAATATATTTCTTTGGTTTTCATTTGGTCTAAGAGTAGTTTGAACGTTAGTTATTGGAAACTTGTCAAAATCATCTGCCATCCACTCTTGTTCTTTGGTTTTTTGAAATTCAACGAATTCATTTTCTTTTACTGAAAATTTATGTTCATCACAGTCAACAATATCATTTATCACCAACTCTTCACTTGTTTGGTTTGTTTTCGATTCATAGTTGAAATCTTGTGGTGCCGTTGTTTCTACATCGTACATTTCATCAAAAGTATAACTACTTTCATACATTACTGGAAGGGAACCTTCGTCTTGGTCGTTGTTTATGTTCGCAAAACTATCGGCCAGTTCACGATTAACATATATTTTAGCACGTTTTTGAAAATTTATTGCTCTTTTCTTTCTCCTGTTATCCATAAAATAGTAAATACAAAAAATAGAAAGTGCAATTTTAATTGAAAAATACAATTTTTACTCAAAATACCAACCTTGGTTTTACAGAAGGGATGAGAAATTTCATATCGTTGTAGTATTCCCATAGTTGCTCGTGATTCGAAGAAGGGTCACCGAGTTCGATTTTTTTTTTCTCTCTCACAAAGCGGTCACGCAAGCTTCGCCATCTCTGTCTGCACTCATTCACTAAAAAAATTAAAAATTCGTATGTATTCAATAATAATCATAATGGAATAGACACAAGAGATAAGTACACACAAACACAAACAATCATTATCTACTAAAATGATAAATGAATCACCACTAGATTTACCAACCTGGTTTCCGCAACGCAGTACTTACTCGGTGCCATTCAACTAAGCGGTCTTGATTATTTGCATTTGACCGAGATTTTGTTTGATACAAGCACTTCCGTTCCCTCACCAGTTCAATCAATTTTTTTTCGAAAACCATTTTCTTTAAACGAATGACACCAAAACGCAAAATATTCTCAAACTAAATTCAATAACTAGACGCAACGTTCTGACGCCAATACAACGCAGCGCATGACTGAATTCGAATTGAATTGTTTTTATGATATTGTGAATTTTTGTTTTGCTTGCGGTGAATGCATACGAATGAGAAACTTCAAACGGACGAGCGAGCGACCGAATTGAATTGGTTTGCGTTTTGAAGGGTGCTATGGCTATCGCAATGCTACGTAGTACGTAGTATCGCTATTAGAAGAGCGAGAATGAATTAGTGACAAATGTATATGTAGGTATGTAGCTATATTCGCTATGCTGATTGCTGATAATTATGGCTATGAGTGAATGTTCATTGTTGCTGTAGCATTAAGTCTTGTTCACAATGAATATCGAAAAAAGAGCTACAAATACAAAATTATGAGATCTCGTCAACGATGTGAAACCAATTTTTAACAATAAGTAAATACAAGATTAAAAACGCAACACGTTATTATAAGAAGACGACGTAGTAATGCAAAGATATTTTGGGGGGAAATTAATATACAGAGAAATACATACATAAATGAATAACAATTCATAACGCAGTGCTTGTATCTAGTGTATTGAATTGCACTTTTTTAAAAATGTTTTTCTATAATTTGTTTATGTCAATATGAAATAATATTGTTTATCTATGAGCAAAAACCTAACTAAAGTTTAAGAAATCTATTATGTATAAATATGTACAGTACATACCTATGGTATATTAAGTATAGATGTAGGTAAGGTACATTATATTATATACTTTCCTTAAGAAGTTTTTATAATCAGTCCTATCTGTCGGCATTTTTAATTCCCTGGAATCTGCATCCAACATTTTTAAGAGATGTCTGTTTTTTCATTTGTTTGTACGATTACGCACGTTCGAACTTCCGTATCTTTACATATTTTTGTCGTCGGCGATATCTCAAGAACAACATGAGATATGTACCTACATACTAGTTAATTTTAATACGTTGTGGAGTAGGTACTAGTTTGGACAGTTTTTTTTACAAAAAAAATGTATAAACTTGTAAAAAATTTTAACTCTCAATCTCAAGCAGTACCTACATCTCTTTGATATCACATGGGCGTCATGCATACATAAAAATACATTATAAATACCTACTAATTTAAACAATTAGTATTAAGTATCCTACACAATAGATTAGTATTGTTTACAAATTTAAATTAATAATTCTAAGAAAAAAAAAATAATTTATGTATCTATGTATGTGACATTGCATGTTACAAATTAAAAAGGTATGAAAATGTTGAAGCTCAAGAAAAAAATATTTAGCTTAAGAGTATGCAACACCATTTTATTTTTTTTTTTCCAACAAAACAACCTCCACGAACAAATCTTGCATACTTATGACTGCAGAAAATGTATTGCTAAAAGTACTTATGTATAATTATGCAATGCAATAAGTTAAAGCTAAGTTTGCACGACTCTTTTATTAAAATTGGAGTAAATAATGTATCGGAACGTTTAAAAATACAAACGTTGCGTTAACAGATTTTAGGCCACTATCTCGGTAAAGGTTCAATCAGAAACCACTTCCACACGTCCTTTCAAGAACTTGCTGAAATCGATTACTGCACTCAGAGAAAAAATACCATAAATTCAATGGGAATACCATTGTTTCAATGGTTTTTTACTATTAAAATTAGTCAATAGGGTGTGTACCATTGTTTCAATAGTTTTGATACTATTAATTTAATGGTATGTTTGTACTATTGATATAATAGTTAAATACTATAGAAATAATAGTGTGTACCATTCAAAAAAGTATTTTAATGGGACGCGCAGTATTGAAAATCTATGGTATACCCCCATTAAACCAATAGTATAATACCATTGCTTAGTTTCGAAATTCGAACACATTATCGAATTTCGAATACAATGTGATAGTATTTCACTATTAATTTGATAGTGTAACACTATTGATTTAATGGTATAATACCATTGATTTAATGGTATAATACTATTGATTTAACAACATGGTATTATTGATTTAATGGTATAATACTATTGACTCAATAGTATAGTACTATTGATTCAATAGTATAACACTATCCATTTAATAGTACATTACCATTGATCTAATAGTACTGTACTATTACTTTAATAGTAATGTACTATTACTTTAATAGTTAAGTACTATTAGTTCAATAGTATAGTACCATTGAATTAATATGTATGTAGTACTATTGATTTAATGGTATATAGTATATACTGTAGAACCATTGATTTAATAGTTTTTAAAGCTGAAAAAATAGAACATCTATACACTTTTCAGCTCTTGATTCATATTTATCTGTGCATTTCTATGCATATACTTACCTTTTCAAGATGAAACGTCTTCCATAGCCTTTAGTCTCATATGAAAAATAAAAAAGTATTTAAAATACATTACATTAACAATCAATTTATTTATTTTTCATTTCTATTTACACTTTTGTAGACTTAAAATACTTTACATACATTTTTAAAGATAACAATTTTTTTCATATTAACATGAATACAAACTTTTTACAATATCATTTTTTTTTTATTAAATAACTAAAAAATGATTTGAATGCATTAATTCTTTCGTCTCTTTTGCTCCGAAGTCCCAGGTATCCATGGTAACTAAAAATCAAAATAAAAAAAATAGGAATTAATACTCATCACTTAAATGGGATAAACTACTGTAATCTTAAGATGATTAGATGAATACAATAAAAATCTAACGGGACTTGAATGTAATTTTGAACGTGTTTTTTAATATTAATTTTGGGAATTCAAAAACATAGAAAACTATAGTTCACTATTATACTTTATTATTACTTAACAATTTTTTTAGACGTACCAGATTTGAAACGACTTTCAGTTTAATAATTTCGTTTTGAACTTCACACTTTTCTCACACTAAGTTAAATAAATTCAAATATTTTGGCGACCGCACTCGAGGACTGTAGCAAAACAACTGGCAAAGTTTTTACAAATCAAAAATTGTAAAACAAAATCTTAAGAGTTTAAATGGTCTATATACTATTAAAACAATAGGAAATACTATAAAAGTAAAGGGATGCTACTATTAGCAGTGCGACAAAAATTCTTACTTTAATGGGATCTACTATTATAATGGAATTAATACTATAAAAATGTAACGGGACTTGAATTCCATTTGCAATGTATTTATAATACTATTTTATGGAATTAAAAAATTATCGGGGAAAACTAAAATTCACTATAACGTATTCGAAAATAATTTATGAAACATTCCAAATTTGAAAGATCATACAATTTTTTAATTTTTTTAACTATACAATTCTTTAAAATCATATGCTAAATGTTTGTTTTTATCGCTGATTGTAATCAAGGACTGCAGAAAACACTTGATTATGGAAAAGTTTTTACTTGGCAAAATTATTAAAATCTCAGAGTTTTAATGGGAAATACTATTGAAGTAATGGGGAACTACTATTACTAGGCCGGCAAAATATACATTTCAATAGGATATCCTATTATTCCTCTTAAGTTATGCGATATATACTTTGCAAAACTAACGGATGTTTCCTAAATTAAATGAACACGTGGCATTTCTCAAAAAAATGTCGATTTGTGCAAAAAATACCCAAATATTTGGATTTTTGATTTTATCAAGAGTTTCATGAATTGTATTTTTAAAGTAAAAATTTAAAATTTTCTTTAACAACATTAAAAAAAAAAACAGCTTAAAATTAAAACTACTTTTTCTTCAAAACCCAAAATATTATGCAAATGTAGATACAACTTCGCAATAGTTTTATTTCCTGACACATTTTTTACCCGGTATATTTTTTGGCTTTACTTTTTACTTTTAGGTATTTTAACAGAACATGAGAATTATTTTATGAAAAGATTAAAATTTTCTATAAAAATACTTAAGTGCTAGGATTATGTTTTAAACTAAAACTAAACTATGTTCTGCGATGCAATGTATAAAATTGTATAAGCATAAGTAAAATAATCATAAGATAATTATTATATAGAAAATTAAACAAAATCTTACTTACCTTAATAAAATACATCACGTTTTGTATCATCATTTCACTTCACACACATAACTTTTAACTTGTACATTTTTTTATTTAAATAACTTAGAAGTTTTTAAGAGTTCAAATAAATGTCAGACAATTTTTGTTTTTAAAGTTGAATTGTTTGTTTTTGGTAAAATATTTGAGGTATATAGGGTACCAATGCTGTCAGAAACACGATAGCTTAATATTTATGTACAAAAAATATGCTAAACACATTTATTTAACTAGGTATAGCATAGTGAAAATCAACTTTGTAGGTAATAACTCGGAAAATATTTTACTATCTTTCTTATACAATTAGATTTTTATTTTTTTGTACTTCAGTTCAAATAGCAATCGTATTTTTGATTTTTTTTAGTTTAATCATAAAACATCGAGTATGTTGGTAAAAATAACAATAGAACCATATATTAATAATAAAAACAAAAATTTTATATATGCATTATAAATTAATAATTTTTCAAATCTTATACTTAATTTATCAAACTCACAAATCTCATTAAAACGTATGTTTTAATAGGGTCCACTATTATCCAATAAAATTTTCGAAATTAGGTTTAATTTAATAAGACGATACTATAAAAAATATAGTACATACTATAAGCCTCAATATGACAAATCTTATTAAATCGTGTATTTTAATGGGATGCATTATTAACCAGTGTATTTTTCGAAATTCGGTTATATTTAATAAGATGATACCTTACATATTTTAATACGTACTATAAATACCAATGGTAGGCATTATTAAAAGTGTAGATTTTTAATAGTATGGATACTATTAAATTTTTATAGTACTCAACTATTAAAATTATGGTACTTGTTATAAGATATTAATGGTAAAAAACTATTAAAACGAAAGTATTTGTAATTAAATTAATAGTATGAGTCCCTTTAATTTCAATAGTTTCAAAACTATTGAAACAATAGTTTGAAAACCATTAATTTAATAGTAAATCTTATTAAAAAAGGCTTTTTTTAATCAATGGTCGTCCCATTGAGCAGTTATAGGATATTTTTCTCTGAGTGTGGACATGCATAAAAAGTCAGTCTTTCGAAAACTTCTTAAGGTTATAGACAAAGTACACAAACATAGTCAACGGTGTTTTTTTTAACTTATAGATTCATATGTAGGTATTTTAAAAATCAGCAAAACAAAAAATTAGGTGGTATCTACCTTCTCTTTTTTTTATAAACTACATACCTTTTGTTTCTGATCACAAATAGTTGTTAGAGGCTGAACGTCTGAAACCTGATACAAATTACTTCCATAATTTGTCCCTGAAATGGTAATGCTTGGATACGTTAACCTTAACAATTTGGTAAACTTGTCTAATGATGTTTTACGGTAATTATTTGTAGGTATGCATTTTTCATTTACAAAGGAATGATTATCACACAAAAATGTGAAGTAGATGTACTATCACTGATGCAGTTTACATATTTATTTCCTCCCACACAAATCATATGGAGCTTTATATTTATTGTTCCTTTTTCTAAGAACTTACAAAAATTAAATTTTATTATTTTATCTTATTTCGGTAATTATAAAAAATAAATATGTGATTAGTTCATAACACAGGTCAACACACTTTTTGTTTCTGGGTTCTTGGTATGATTTTCTTGTTCCTTCTACATTACTAATTAATTATAAAAAACTTTTACCTGAAAATGTTTGTTTTTATAGCTACAAGATTGTTATTATGGATTTAAAAGTAGTACCAAATTTGTATGGTACTACTACATGATATAATTTTCAAGAAATCAAAAAATTTTTTTGTTGTATTTTTCACTTCTTTAGACCTTTAAAAATCACCTCCTACAATAATTTAAAGATATTCGAATTCTAACACCATAAAAAAACTAAATATTTTTTCGTGTTTCCATATAAAAACAATGTAATAGAAAAACTTTAAACGTATTTTTCTCCAAATATTTATTTATCATTGTAACTGGTGAAAAAACAAAGTTTAAAAAAAAAAATCTGGACGTTTTATAGTTCTTAGAATCTAAATTCGTCATTTGTAGATACATGTCTGTGTGTGTGTACGTATGTATATGTATGTATGTATGTATGTACGTTCGTACGTTCGAGATACCCCTTTTTGTCTAGAATGAATGAAGATATTGACTCGAATTAAATTTTGTTCAATATGTTTTAACTTCAAAAAATGCAGAAAGGACTTTTATAAAAATTTGTCGAGTGGTTTCTTTACAATAACAGTTTAAAAAACGTGAAAATTTTAGTTGATCTCAAATATCACAGGAACGAATAATGCTATTGACTTAAAATAAATTTTATTGTGTAGATTGCAATGTGATACAAGCTTTGTATAAATTTGGAACTCATTATAGTTATTTTTTTTAAAAGTAAAAACTAAAAAAAAAAAAATTTGTCTCGCAAATGTACAATGAAAAAAAAAAAATGTGGTCTTCGACATCTGGTAAAATTTTCGAAAAAATTCAATTGACAGTTTTTTTTTACAAAAAATAAAAAAGTACACAAAATTCTACCAAAAGTTGGGGAAAAATGTTTTTTGACTTGAATAGCACGAGAATGGGCAGCTATATTGACTTCAAGTTTATTTTATTTTAAACAAAATATATTTATTCTATAATTTGGACAAATATCGAATTGACAGTTTTTTTTATTTTTTTGTAAAAAAACAGTTTTTTTTACAAAAAAATAAAAAAAACTTTAACAAAAATTAATCGAAAAATTTCAAAAGTAGTTTCTTGACTTCAATATGTCCAGAGTCCAGAGAATTGTCAACGTATGGCAAATTTTTGACAAATGACGAAATGAAAGTTTTTTTATTAAAACTAAAAAACTAAAGCTGAAATTTATAAAAAAGTGCCATACATTTTTTTTCGGCTTAAATATCATCACTACAAAAAATAATATTGACTTCAAATGTATTTCATTTTCAACCTACTCGTAATGCATTTGTCAATACCTAAAAATGGTAAAATATTGACGAATATGAAATTGACATTCTTACAATAAATACAAAACTACAAAAAGTTCTAAGAAAAAATTGGTAAATATTGTTTTCCACTTCAATATCTCTGATATTTTTTATGTTAATAAAGTTGTTATCAACTAACATCAAAAGTCAATCAATTAATATCAGGAACGCCAAGTTTTCAAATATAACTGAGTTGTTATCAGTGTGGGTCGCAGCCAGCCTCTTTTTATTTGCATAGTTTACCCGTCTTGCAGTCTTATTTATTAAAAGCTCATTCTATCATTTTTATCGTTTTCTCAAATCAGAAATTGAAAATTTTATTCATGATGTTTTCAGAACTTTGCTTTATACAATATAAACAAAAATTTATTTATTTTAACATATGTATGTAATATTACTATTCTGTACAAGAATATGGGAACATTTTAACCAAATTTTTAATAAATTTTAGCAATGTAAGGAAACATTTTTGAAAACTGAAATAATAATAACAACACCATACATTTAAAAAAAAGTTACTTTAAAAAATAAAAATTTGTTTATACCATCTAGCAGTTTGTAACTGAATTTTAAAATTGAGGAAACTTTGTTAATACAAAAAAAAAACTAATAAAAAAGTGAGTGAGTTGTATGAGTTACATTAATGCAATGAATTCACCATGCTTTTGGGTTTATTGAGAAGTGCCAAAAACATTTTTTAAATATTGAGACTTTTTAAAAATGAGGCAGGACTTCTTGAACTTCAATTTTTAGGAATACAAACCACTTATTAATATTTTTATAATAGTCTCTTCAAAAAATGTTTCCATTTTAAAAAGTATATACATATAAATATAATACCTACTCCTGCAATTAATATCGCCAACACATTTAAATATTTATAATGGTTTTAGAAGCTTTAAATACTATAAAGGTTTTAATGTATCTTAACACTACTAAAAAATGAAGAAAAAAACTTAAATAAAAAATAAGAAATATTAACCAAATCTAGGCCTATCCTTACAGATGTTTAGATTCTGACTTAAATATAATAAATAACAGTATCTATGGGTAAAGAATACAAAACTAAAACCCTGTTGTTTTTATTTGTATACATATTTGCAAAAAAAAATCAGAACTATGTATGCATGTTTCTTCTCGATTTGATTAAAAACCAAATAACTCTGTTTTAAAATAACCTGTTTCTTATTACCTATTGATGTAATGGAAATTATGATCAGTCTGAAAAAAAAATCAAATTAATTTTTGCTTTCAATAACTCACATGTTTATGTTGTGTATGTAATATAAACTATCACGAACTTACACATGTATTTTGTTAAAAACTCCTACCGGTATAAAAAATATAAATAAAAAGGTTGTTCATTTAATTTGTAATAATGTACCTATGTACGTTATACGAGTAAAGGAGCAAGTATTTTGATTAAGTTTTAAATTTCAATTCACATACTTAGAGAGCAATTATTTAAAATGCAACAATTAACAACTTTGTATAAAACTTAATTGATACCTATTTATTGTATCCCAAGGGAAAAAAAAACACTAATTGCAAAAACAAATTGGCCAGTTAAAATCCATTTCAATATACCTACATACATACCTTACCTACCTACATATGTATATTTATCTACAATCGTTGAATCGTCCAACACATCAGCTACCAAAACAGGACTTTGCTCTTTGATTTATTTTGTCAACAAAAAAAAAAAACCGAAGTTTATGTGCCTACGAAAGTCTCATGGTGCGTTTATGTTGGTGTGTCTGTGCAATCAATCTTTACTCGGAAATATACTATTAATTTACTTGAAGCCGGAAATGGTGCAGATTAATAAAATACAATCACAATCGTTAACTATTTCAATCTCCTTCCCATATCTAACCCTCCGCATATACACATTACTCGTATATTTTTGAATCTTGCAGTGAAAGTGAATCTTAGCTTCCAAACCAGTAAACAGTGCAATTTTTTTAGAGACGGACAGCCGGCGGCGGCGGCGGCGGTGACAGTCACAATCATGGATCGATATTTTCAAAAATTCAAATTAAAAATTTAGTTTACTCAACACCTTTGTTGCTTGCATTATATTTTATTACTTTAAATATTATTTGACAGGTCATCGGTCCCCGAAGTCGTCGTCGTCGGTCGCATGAATGTTACACGAGCCATTGCAATAAGGTACTTATAAAGTTTGAAATATTAACCATTTCTGACCCGCCTAAGAGGTTTAACCTCATTGCATTGAACCGTAAAGGGCTTAATCTCATTTTTGAATCAGCCATAAAATGTTTAGAGGGAAAGAAAATGAAATACTAATGTCATAATATTTTCTTAAAGCGGGGCTAAATACGTATTTACTAGTTTTTTACCTGTTAAAGTTGACGAAATTAGTTTTAAGTGGTATATTTTCTTAGTTGATATACAAACTAATATGTACAAATGTCTGTTCCCCTACCTACTTACTCCATTTGGAGCACATGGTCGTTATTAAATGGATTTGCGTGATGAATGATGACGGTATAATTTTGCATTAGGTATTTTTTTACACTGAACGAAATAATTTCGTTTATATTCTCAACTTGTGATAAATCTTAAGGAAAACAACAACAGAAAGGTGAACAAAAAAAAGTCACTACCTATAGTCAGTAAAAATATTTGACTGAAGATAAAGTTTCGTACAACTGCTGGAAAAAAAATAAATAAAAAAGAAGCTGGTTGCTACCCACACTGATAATTTTCCCTTATACTTTGGAAACTTGTTACTTATTCACCTTTTGGTAGATTTGTCTCTTATTTTTTGTCAAATTAGCAATATTTGTCAAAAATTTATGATTTTGTAATAAAGGGGTTTTTATACTTACCTCAATACGAAAAAGCAAGGGCGAGTATTAAGAGATCTTATTTTAATTTTAAAAATATGCTTGTGCGAATACATAAGTGTAGTAGGTAGGTATCTTGTTGTAGTTTAGCAAATTGTTTATTCCTGTAAATCTGTAATAAACTAATGCTAGACAATACAAATTTGCGGTTGCAGATAATAGACAAACCCAAAAATAAGAATAAGCTCTTTAATATTTTTGATTTAGTTTATACTTTAACTATGCAACATCAAAAAAATCACTGATATCCCGGGTGGTGATTCGTATTAGATATACCTACTTCGTAAATCGTAAGTAACAGACAAAAATTTATATTCATTATTTAGAAATCACGTCCCAGAACAAAAACAACAATTACACTATGCAAAAAATTTAATTCAATATTTCACATAGTTTTAAGGCGGCAAAACATAATTACATATCGTGAACCCAGTGAAAATAAAAAATGTTTACTTACATACACATATGTATAAGTATTCTTCAGAAACACATGTTATTTGTATTGTATAGCTAAACTTTTTATTTCTCTAAATACATGAGCTAAATATTTAAAAGTATAAAAGTTTTCCAAAAAATTATATATGTAGCTAATTATAACATTAAAGAATGCAGTCAGCATCAGCATCACGTTTTACATTGATGAATCTACTGATTACGATCATTTTTAATTTACATACATGTGCATCTACATACATATATTGTAGCATAAGATTAAGAAAACTAGCAGATTGGTGCGTCTATTACTTAAATTTTATTACTAATTTGCATTTATGAACATTTAATGAATAGCTAGGTTGTTGGGTTAACTGAGTAATTCGTAATTTTCAAACTTTAACTCTATTTTTGTGGAAATATATCAAGGTTAAAGCAGAAAATACATTTAAGACGACTTTTTGAATGCACATTCAAATGGTGACAGTGTATTTTTGTAATCGTTAACTTGTTTTGTAATACTTACATACATTTGTTACATATATGTACCTACATATGTCAATTTGTACAGCATATGAGATCAGATCAGTGTTACTTAAAAATCTCAAAACATTTCAATTCAATTTATTAATTTGATTCGCACTTTTCATTAATATTTTTACAAAGCATTGAAAATCTTGTCTTATTTCTTTTTATTACTTAAATAAATGTACATATGTATACAATGCTTAAGTATCTACATATGTATGTAAATAAAATTTCGAATTGCTTATAGCTTTAATAAGTTTAAATAAATAAAAAAATGTCAATATACATTACATGCATACATAAATGGTAAATAATGTAATGTAAATAATGTAATGTACCTACCTATTTCATCTTTCACGAGGCTTAAGACTTTTGTAGACGATTATGAAGGAACTTTTTGCAATTGTTTTACCAAAAAATAATTTGTGGAATGTTAAAATATTCATGCATACCTACCTACTTTTTCATATATGAATAATTATGCTTTGGTAATTATTTACATACTAAGTCATTACCTGAATACATATATGTAATTGGAAATGAACTCTAAATCTGCATACATATGTATATGTACATTGTACATACAAAAAAAAAATCAAAAAAATATATGTACCTACATATGTATGTATGTATGTATGTATGTACATACATATTGGCGCAAAATTTGAATCGACTTAGCAAATTGTTAAATCCATTTTTAGCAATTTACTAAGCTAAAAAGATGGTTTTGCTAATTTTAAACGATTTTAACATTTAACTATCTTTTAGCATATTGTTAAAGTTAAAATCCCGAAAACCCTACTTTAACTTTTAGCAATTTGCTAAATCCATATGATATCTGTTATTACCCAAAAAAAAATTCTTTCCAATTTTACTTCAAAGTGTTGATTCGTGTGTTTTTAATAATTCGGGAACTAAAAATTGTTTTTATTCAATAAAATGTTATCGGAAGACAAAGATTTCAAAATATTTGAAGTCTTTGTGCAGAAAATTGTTTTTTTTTTGGAGAAATATACATACATACATCAGGAATATACTACCGAAACAGATAAATATCACCAGTCAAAAAAGCACCCCAAAGACACAAACAGCCAAAATGCATTCGGATATTATTCGACATTACCATAACCGCCTTAATGTCTTCAGGAAGTAACAAGACTTGACAGTAAAACCCAGGTCCAATAGCCCAAAGTAAAATATTGAAATGAAAATGAATTCAACATAGGTACAATGTACATATGTACCATGCCTACTGCATCACAATTAAAATAAAAGTCATGAGTCGAGCATCTCTCCATCTTAAGACTTCTTGTTTTCCCAAACACTAACGTAAATTTACAGTCTTAGCTGGCTTGCGCATAGTTTCATTATCAAAACCATCAATACTAGTTTTTGTTATACCCTCTTGCTCTTATTTTAATTTAGTTTGTTTTCCTGCACCATGTCCGTCCATAATATTATCAAGACTCTTATGACATCACGGCTTCCACTCACTTTCATTTCATTTTGGGGCTATAATAATAAAAAAGGTTAAAATTCGATTCGAAGTATGAACAGCGGCGCGGCGGCGACAACGAGCAACGATGACGATGAGAGCTTTCGAAGGTGGGGACCTTTCTCTCAAGCAAACACCACTCGCATATCTCAGCTATCCGATAGTTTTGCTTTGATTTGGATTGGCTTCTTTTGGTGAACCGAAGTGCGTTTGTGGCAACAATCCGATACAACACAGGTTCGTTGGTTAGACAAGCGTTGTATTTTTTTTTTTGCTTAAATAAGAACAAAAGTATGTTTATGTATGTATGATATGCATAATTATGTACCTACTTTTTTAAATGCAGTTCACTCCTCGTTATAATAGCCTCGTTATAAGGATATACTATATTCTTAAAATGTTTTCCCCCATCTTTTCATCGACTCAATTATTTTACATTTTTTAAATTAACTCTAAAACAGTTGTAGGTACCTATTTATTTTTTTTTTATTATTCGAAATATTTGCTTGCAATTATATAATACCTATTATTTTTCGAAAGAAACACAGTTCATCTTCTAGTGCATTTAAGGGATCTTAAACACATGACGTGTTTAGTATTGATATTAATAAAAAATTTGTAACTTGTGGTATTATTTTTTTAATCTTCCAATCGATTCAGAATATTTATTTACTATACTACCTAAATATTTTTACATGGTCAAATTTTCTATGTAACCATTCATATACGACCATTTTTCCCAAAAAGTTCAAAAAGTACATTGAAAATGTATTATTTTCTATCAAGTTAAAAACATCTCAGACATGGCTCTATTCGATTGCAACGCACTGTTAAAAAAGGTAAAGTAAAAAGAGAGCACACATCCGAAATTTGTAATTTTTTAGCTCCATGTCCCAAGAGATTGTATTTCGTTTAAAACCAAGATTCACTGAAAGACATTGATACAAACAATCTTCAGCAGTTGCCGCATTCGCATGAGAAATGTTGGAGGAGAAATTTTAGTTTTAATAAAAAATACCATCGCCACCACCGGGATCCTTAAGTCGATTTTTCGTGAGAAACAAGGAAGCGCAATTTCAAATGTATTATACAATAATACCATCTTTGGTCTTTTAAAAAATATTAACAAAACCCCAAGTTGTTTCGTAGTCAAGTGTTAGTGCTGTGTAACAAATGAATAATTTGATTTCAGTGATTTAAGAATTTCAAAATTCAAATTAAAAAAAAAAAAAAAAACAAACAAGTGAAACGGATTTTCAACACTCACAAAAAAACCTAAACATGAAGGTAAGTGCTAATCTGTTACCTGCACAACATGTGATATAATATGCATTAAGAGTGAGTGCATTTGCATAGATATATGCGCCTATGTATGTATACGTATTCAAAAAACGATGAATAACGTAGAACTCATCGATGTGTTACAATCCAGTGAAAGTGATCGCACTTTACTTCCTTCCGATAGCCATGTACCGTTACAAAGGAAACATGTGTGTAGCGACTCACCAATACCTATTGTGTTGTACATGTGTAAGATAATCTTGGTATATGAAATATGTGGTTTTTGAATTGTTTGTTTTGTACATACATGACTGTGACGAGAGAAAATGTCTTTAAGAAAGGCTTGGAAATTTAAAATTATCTGTGTCTGTGCAAATGCAAATATTAACGTTTTTCCATGCTTATGTTGATAGTAATGTAATTAATAATTTCATATTTCAAGAAGTTGCCATCGATGCAATATAATAATATAAAGCAAAACTATTAAAAAGTTAAATCGAAAGCGGTGTACCTATAGGAGTATTATTTCGAGGAAGCAAGATTACTTCTTTTTGTTTTGGACACAACTTCGTATGCAGAGATTTATGATCACGCACCATAATAAAAGTCGAGACCGGAAAGTTGCATGTGTGGCGATTTTGTAACAAAATCTTACGTGTATAAATGTTTATTGTTAGTTGAACTTCAATAATATAGGTATTCTGTTGATTGCTGATTCATGATGATGATCATCAGCACCCAAATTAAACAGAAAAAAAAAAATAACTAAAGACACAAATGCCAATCCTCGCTGATCAATGTTTTTCAGTACTTCAGTAAATGTACAAATGTAGGTACTTATGATATTTTTTTAAATTTTAAAAGCACTATTTAAGAAGTAATAATATATATTATGATGTATTTTCGATGTATTGTCGATCTTATACCTACACGATTATTAGATATCATATAAGTTAAACTTCGCAAAAATGAGATTCGTTTTGTTTTTCGTTGAAACTGTAAATATAAAATCAGAGGATATACAAATACATATGTACATAGGTTCTACATATAGCACCATCAAACATAAAACCAAGTTTTGTTGTCAAGTTTTTTGTTTTGTTATGCCCAAAATCACCTGTCGAATTTGCTGATGCCAGAGCTCAATGAATAAACCTAAGTTTAAATTTAAAAACGGTTGAAAATATTCTTTAATGAACTGGATTAGGAACGTTCAGCCTTTATTACTATTATATCTAAGGATAAATTCTGCCAGGCTTTTGCATTTGATAACGAAATGACTTTTAATACCCAAACTGATAATAACTCTCAGTTGTAATTGTAACTCGTTGAGAATTTCAAAGTAATTTCTTTATTTAAAATTAAAAAAAATATAATTTCAAAAAATTATTTATACTCAAACTAGCGAAACCCCTGCCCGCTTTACAGGGCGTTAAAAAAATAGTTTTTAAACTTCCCAAAGGAGGTCATTGTTATCGGTCCGATTTGTCAAACTGAAATTTTTGACATATCTGGAAGTTTTAACGGTTAGAGATATCGACTCCAACTAAATATTTTCGACAGGTTATAACTTCTGAAATACTATATAGAAAAACTGAAAAACAATGTATTGCTCAAATATATGTACATTGTACAATGACCGATAAATGATATAAACTTCAAAATATTTTATTACGGCGTAAAATAACGTTTTTGACATTTGGTAAAATTTTTGAAAAAAAATAAAAAACCTACAACAAACATTTACCAAAAAGTGTCAAATATTGTATTTCAACTTGAATATCCGAGGGCTAAACATGACATTGATTTTGACTTAATTTTATGTTTCAAAAATAATTAAATTTCTTAAGTGTGATGAAGTCTTTTTACTAAAATTGTTATTAATTAGCAAAACCAAAAATAAATCGAATATATAGTTTTAACAAAAAAAAAAAGAGACTGACCATTTTGTATTTATGGTAAAAAAATGTCAATTTGATATTCGTCAATATTTGATCATTTTTAAAATATTGAAAATGCATTATGTTGAAAATAAAATACTTTTGAAGTCAACAAACATCATTCCTTTGTTGTGATGATATTTAAGCCGCAATTTTTTTTTTGTCACTTTTCTGTAAATTTTGGTTTTAGTTTTTTATTTTTCGTAAAAAACGAACGTACGAACACACGCACACACAGACATCTCTACAAATGACGGATCTAGAGATTCTAGGGACATTGAAACGTCCAGATTTGTCAAAAATTTCAATTTGAATTTTTATTTGTTTTATAATTTTGCATACCAATGCCTTTTTATAAACAAAAAATATTTTTGGATTCATCAGTATTAATCTTATAAGAAATCACCCATACTCGATGGATGCGGTTACAAAAAAAAAATGAAAACACTAAAAGTCTAAGACTGTATATTATTTTTAGCTTAAGAATGCAAAAAAAAAAATACAATTTTTCAAAAAAAAAAAACAGTAATTGAAATAACTATTTTGTTGCTATAATTGGATAAAAATATAAAAAAAGTATACAAATATAATTCATTGTTTGTCGTTTCCTTACCAAAATTTTGGTTCAAGCCATGCAATTTTTTATTAAAAAAAAATTGTTGCCAGCGACAGGAATCAAACTTAAGACCCCTCACGTCTAGAGCGGAGATCTTACCAGGACACCAGGACACCACGAACTCTACTGATTTAAATGTGCGCAAAGTCCTAAATATTGTTAAAATAATCTACCAAAATTTAATTTCTTTGTTTAACATATTTTCCATATTTTTTTTTTTTGCTTTTGTTCTTACATATGTGCATATGTGTTATGTGCATATTAACATTGTATTTTCTTATTTAAAACTGAATTATGAATGAAATCTAACAAATCTTATAATATTTAGAACTGAAGTAATACAAAACCATAACTGTGGAATGACGATGTTGATGAAGAAATTAAATATGGCAAATAATATGAAGTTACACAAAATCCTTAAAAGCATTCTTCACCATGGCAAACGACTTCTCCTTTTACTCAAACTAAATGAACTACTTCTTCTCAAAATGAACATTTAAATTACTCCATCCAAATGTTGTTCCTTCTTTAAAAGGTATTTCTGAATTCAATTAATGAAATTAGAAGTTAAACTAATCAAGAGTTTATGTTGAAATGTCTTTTCAAGAGACCTTCAATTGGCGAACGCGTTATCTATTTCTATAAAATATAGAAGCCTCGTCAGTTTAGCATGTATGTACTTTGAAATTATTAACCTTTTGAATTCAATAAAAGAAAAGAGTGGAGTACAATAAGTTGTCCAATTTAAATTTTTGAATTTTAAAATATAACAAATTTAATAAGGGACGTGAATTCTGATTTCAATATTTTAAACTGAACAATCGATAGCTCGATGCTACCGAGTGTTTTAACTAATCGCATAATTGAAAACGACGGAATGCGAATCTAACTCATACGACTTGTAAGCTTCTTTTCTTAAACTGTTAAACGGAAAGGTGACTCAAATGTTCCCTTACTATCAGAAGTTGTTTTAGTTCTTGCAAATGCCGGCAAATGTAAATTTATTTATACATTTATGACAGGAGATTAATTGCAATTTAATCATTATCATTGTGATTGTGGTGATTATACTATAAGAACCAGAATATAAAAAACTTGGTTGAAAAACTTCTGCTAACGGTCACAACCATCACATCAAAGTTGATAACTGACAAATAAAAGTCCCTGTCACTTCACTGTCACAGTCACTACCATTTTATGAAAAATATCGAAATCAAAAACTATTTCACGGATATTAAAAATAATATCGTGTTATGGGAAACTTTATGAAATAGCTGATATAGATCTTTCTACACCAACTCATTCCATAACATCTGCATTTACAAAAAAAATTCGTCTAATAACTTAAATTATGGTGCAAACATTTAAGTCTCTTAAAATATTATCTTCAAACTCGTCAAGCTTCTGACTCTGAGCCTCAATATAAATACATTTCGGTAATTAAACTGTCGTAATTCCTACACACGCCAGATGCTTTACATTAATATACCTAATGTACTTTTAAAATAATTACGTTATAATGTGTGTTGCATTGTCAAACTAAAGACAAAATAAAAGAGTTTCCTTGTAAATGGCCAACAATTATTTTTATATAAAACTTGAAAACGTAAGTAGGTATTGTTGCTAAGTAGAAAGAAACAAAGTTTTTTTTATCGATTTATGTACTATGTACATATGTACGTGTATCCTGTGCCTAGGAAAATAATTACATATATAAAAACAAGGTGTAATTTCCTTCAGCGACACCAACATCCTGTAAAAATCATACATACCCACGTGCTGTTAATTACATTGGTTGCAGCTAATATTTTTCAACATGCATCCAAAAGTGTATTAAATATACTCATAGATGCAATATTGCAAATTTGATGCAATTGTAACGTCACTCAATATTTTTGTTTGTGATCCACATAAAGATTACCTTTTTAGATTTGTGTTTATAAAGTGGGGAAAAAAGCTGCTTCTACTATTATTATTAAACAAATGTGTTTTTACTTTTATTCATTGTTATGTGCATAGTTCACCGACGCACTTTCTAATGGTTTTATTTTAAAAACAGTAACGAGGAACATATTAGAAAATAGAGAAAAATTTATTGGCATGGAGGTGGTCATAAGTTTTAAAAGGTGCACAAATAAACAAATTTTCTTGAGTGTCTTTTTTTTTTAATTACATGAGATTGAAAAGAATGTTAAGCAATGATGCTAGTATATTTAAAACTTTTTTAAAACAGATATACGTTGATTACAAATATGTACATATATATAGTATAAAAGTACTCCTTACAATATAGTAAAGCTTTTTCTCTTGAAAAAATGGGATACCTATATTCAAAAGATTCACATTTGTTTTGATTAATAGCAACGATTTTAGGAAAATATATATCTAAACTATTTCTGTGACCCTTCTCCCATGGTTACCTTGAAACAAACCAATGGCTGTAGCATAATTCTCTCCTGGAGATTCATTGATTTTGGTGCATATTAAAAGATTAAGACTGAAAAAAGTAAGGTCATTATATGCATTTCATACGAATAATTTCGTGTTGAACGACCAGTTAAAAGTGTGGCACAGTTAGAAGATAGACGAGGGTATACAACAACATTTCTAAGTGAATAGTAAACAACAAGTTTTTCATTTTATAGCCTTACATGTGTATTAGTTTTATACGTTTATAACGGGTGATTTTTTAGCTGGTTTCTTTTGGCAACACTGGTTTTGACAGCTGACGTGTGTTTAGTACCTTGTGTCACTGTCAAACAGCTTCATTTTTTTTTGCAATTTAACCATGGATCGTCTTACAAATGAACAACGCTTGCAAATTATTGAATTTTACTATCAAAATTCGTGCCCGGATCGAAATGTTCATCGCGCGCTGCTTCCATTTTATGGTCGGCATAATCGACCTTCTGAGCAGTCTATTCGGAATATTGTGACCAAATTTCGCACCAAATTTACTTTGTTGGACATTAAACCACCAACACGTTTACGTACTGTGCGTAGTGAAGAAAATATTGCGGCCGTATCAGCTAGTGTAACAGAAGACCGCGAAATGTCGATTCGGCGCCGTTCCCAGCAGTTAGGCCTTTGTTACAGCACTACGTGGAAAATTTTGCGGAAGGATTTGGGCGTAAAGCCTTTTAAGATACAGCTGGTGCAAGAACTAAAGCCAGCCGACCTACCACAACGCCGAATTTTTGGTGAATGGGCTCTTGGAAAGCTGGCCGAGGATCCGCTTTTTTATCGAAAAATTGTGTTCAGCGATGAGGCTCATTTTTGGTTGAATGGGTACGTAAATAAGCAAAATTGCCGCATTTGGAGTGCCCGAAATGGAAGTTCTTGACTTGCATGATATGTGGTTTCAACAAGACGGTGCCACATGCCACACAGCACGCGAAACAATGGCGCAATTGCGGGGCGAGTTTGGTGAACAGTTAATTTCACGTTTCGGGCCGGTCAATTGGCCGCCTAGATCGTGCGATTTGACACCATTAGACTATTTTTTGTGGGGGTATGTCAAGGCTAATGTCTATAGGGACAAGCCCACTTCGATTGACGCACTGGAAGCCAACATCCATGCATTCATTCGTGAGATACCGGCCGATATGTGTGAAAGAGTATGCCAAAATTGGACTCAGCGGATGGGCTACCTGAGACGCAGCCGCGGTCAACATTTGCATGAAATTATCTTTAAACATTAAATTGCAAGGTTCAAACTATCGATTGAAATAAATATTTCATTAATTTTTTCGAATTTTTTGTGTTTTTTTTTTTTTTTTTAAAGTTCTAAACCTCTTAAAAAATCACCCATTATTATCAAATAAACTGATTACCAATTGAGTTCTAAATCATGAATATGGCCGATAAGTTGATTTTGGTTGAAGGTTGAGTCATCATAATTGATTTTACCATGAATTTTATGTTTTCCATTGTTTTTTAACCATAATTCAAGATTCAAAACCTTAAATATGGAATTCGTAAAATGATCTAGGAATCTAGGATATAATATCTACAGCCGTAAATGTGAGAATTCGTCATGGAAAATTTCACAAAAAAAGATAATATGCTACAACAGCATAAATATATATCTTTACAAAAAAAGAAGTGAAGAATATGTCAAATTAGAATTGATATTTTACTCGCCACGCAATCGAAGTTTTGCAATACTTATTGCCGCGATCCAAATGATCATTTGAAATTTACTTTAAATATTTAAGTGAAATTCTAAATTAAATCAGTTTCCAATTTACATGTCTTGAATCTGTATTAAAAAACTACTTTCAACAAAAAAATATAGGTACCTAATGTTCTGTTTTGGACTGCTGCCCAATCTTTCAATTAGTATGTCGATAGATGTGATAAAAAAGTGTACCTACACTAATCGAAATCCCATAAAACCACATTACTATCTATATATAATGTTGGAGTTGGAGAAATAAAAACCGTGGGTGACTTGGTTTATGTGACAAGAATACATTATTAACTTTAGGTACACTTTTCATCATTTAAATATTTCGTTGCATTAACATCCTCTGCGAGAAATTAAACTTTCTCATATTATTTTGCTTGAAGCAAACAAAATTCACTTTTAGTAAATTGATTTAAAAACTAGGTAAGGTATTTACATGGTGTACAAAAACTAAAATATAGTATGTAAGATACTTTGAATGTTTGACGAGAACATAAATTTAAGTTCCATTTGAATGGTTAAATCACTAATTTATAAAATGTATAAAAAGGAATAATTCTTTATTGTTTTTTTAACATAAGCTTTTTTCTTCTTATTCAAGCATCAAGCTAAAAAAAGTTATTAGTTGTGTAAATAATCTTAAAGTAACAAGCGCACTCTTTTTGTCTATCCGAAATTTACCTACTCTTATTTTTTCAGACACCGTTAATCTAGCACTTAAAATTGTTGCAGAAATATCTAACATTTGCAACATAGAAATTTGATGTTTTTATATTTAATTGTGCTTAAATTGTGTTGTGTTATATGTACCTACATATGTACATACCATACATAGATATAAACATACTCATATTAAGTATATTATTAGTGTTACTAAGTGAAGTGTGTATTTTACTGGAATCATAGTTTTTTTAGTTTCTGTAAATGTAAAATTCACATTCAACAGTGTATCCAAATTTTAGCAGAATGCAGAATTTACGATGCATTACTAAATTTAAAGTGATGCAGTCTCTTAGAAAATGAAATTCTATCTAAAATACTTTCAAGCTATATTTCAATACCTACCTTACTGAGTCTTTAACTTTATGGATTTAAGCGCATAAATGTAGGTATATGTACATATGTACTATGTACCTACACATTTCTTATTCGTTAATTATACAGGGTGATTGATTATAGAGCAGGATACAAAAAAGGTGTTTAGGGTTTTGTTCGATTTAGATTTATAAAAAAAACCTGAACATAAATAATATTGGTATATCTACACAATCGTTTTCAGTGTGTGTTGAGTCTAAGCTTAATTGAGATTTATGTTCAAAATAACTATTGACAGCCACCCCAACTGTAAAAATGTTATAAATGAATATTTTTCTTAAATATTTAGTTGTTTTAATTTTTAGAAGAAATCTGACGTTTTATGCAACTAAACATCTGTTACTAACATTAAGTGCTACGATGTTTAATGCTTTTTTTTCCAAGCATACAATAAAATTGTGAACAACGTATTAAAATACAGTAGTATTTCATACAATTTTTAAAGTAATTAGTAACTACATATCTTTCTTGGGAAAATTCTATAATGTAATTAAATCAGCATCTTTGAAAAAAATGAAGAACTCAAATAAAAAATATTAAAATTAGCTTGTTCTAGTGTGTTAATAAGAAAAGGTAGCCTGATTTTAAAGCAAGATATGAAATGTATAAATAAAATAAAACATTTTCAGAACAAGATGCTCGCCAAGGTTTTGTATGGCATACCTATATTTTTAATAACACTGAAGCGTAAGTGAGGTTCAATGGCGCTAAATTATATCATGATTAAGCTATTGAATTGCGTTGGATTATTGATGAATATTTTTTAAAATATCCCCAAAAAAAGAAGTCATCACGACTTGAGATAATACGTCCATTGAATTTCTCGCGTAAAAGAACCATTCATTGGTTGTATTTAAATGGCATAGGCATAGTCCTGTAGGAAAGAAGTTGGGCCACGCTTAGTTTTTTCTTTGATATTTCCACGATATCTGGTCATGGTAAATTCAGGTGTGTATTTGGTTTGATTGTTCAATTATTATCTAAAAATTTCTTACAGGTTTTTGATTGCCAATATTATGTCGAATTATTTATAAAATTGGATTTATATACTTTCAAATTATTATTTTAAAATTTGTATTTTCCTACAGATATAAAAATATTTGAAAAAAAATCTGTAAGATGATAACATTTAGCATTTGCATGTTGAATGAATCACCCTCTAAAAATACACAGATAGTAGAAGCATGATGTTGCTTTTCATATACTTAATACCATTTCATATTTTCATTATTATTGTTATCATCAAAATGAAAACTATTTTAGATTCGCTCCATTTACATTTGTTAGGAAACTCAACAGTTTACGAATATTTCGATGAATCGATAAAATTATTTCCATGAAGGATATCTACATATCTAATCTACATATATGTAAATTTCTATGAAATTCCTTAAAAGTGTATATGAAAATGCTTCATTTGATTGTTCGACTGCAAATCCAAAATTTGTCTTCATAAACGAAAAATAAAACAATTCAAGCAGAAATTTACTTTTTGGTATAAAATGAGGTGCATTTATCTGTATCTAATTGTTCACTCTATTAACTGCAAATAGGCCTGTTTTACACTTCATAGAATTATTTGTCAATGAAAAGATTCGAGTATGAGTAGGTAACTATAGCTACTCAGTATGAAAAATATCCGATTTTTGATGGTATACTTAATTTAATAACATACCACTGCATATTTATGTATGTATATTTAAACTTGATAATAATAATTACATACATTACATATTTATTTATGTTTTAATAAAAACTTCTAGTTCTGTTCTAGTTCTATAAAGCTGAAATAAGTGCTTTTGACTGCAATAATTATTGTGTCTTTAAATAATTACTTTTTAAAATCTTAAAATTGAAAACAAATAATATAAAAAATTGATAAATTCATGATTTACTGTTATTTATTTGTTTTCAAAATAAAATTTATTTAAAAATCATTTGTTTGTGCTAATAAAAAAAAATTCCTAAAATTGAAATAACTCAATAGTTTTTTATAAACTTTTTACAATTTCCCTCCTCGCTGTTTCACCTTGAAATGAAAAGTTAGTAAATTTAACCAGACAATGTACAAATGCGATAAAAATGACCACGATGATGTTATAGTATTGTTAACTGTTCTTTTTTATGAACTACCTAATTTATTTGGTATTTTGTTGTGTTAAAAAATATTGAGAAAATTGAGAAAAAGAAATCTCAAAACAATGCATCACTCATAAGTTTTCCAATTAAAATTTGTTTAATGAATCAATGTCTTTCATTGTAATAATTTTTTCAGCAACTCTACATAGTTCTCATCATATTACCACTATTATGCCATACATTTCCATCAGAAGATTCGAATTCAAGTGAGGATAGTGAATTAGCGGAAAGCGACCCACAAATCACGAAAAGATCTGGTAGTATTGATCTAGTGACGCATATTAAATCCGTAAGTATTGTATATAAAATAAATTATTACAATCATGATTAAGTTTTATTTTAGGGATTATTAGCTAGTATTAGTAAAGCATCAGCATCAATAGCATCTGGAAGTTCTGGAGGAAGCAGTAGTTACAAGTCAGTTGACAGTGAACATGTGAGTATCGTTGTTTAGTTAATGCATAAATGCAATTATTTAAGTTGGTGACTTTTGTCAAATGTCAGAATTGTAGTTATTTAAAACCAGAACGTTGTTTACAAAGCAAGGAATCTGATTTGGAAAATTCTGCAGAAAAGTAAGCTTTTTTAACATTGAATTTAAGTTTTTTTAAATGTGCAGATGTAAATGAGAAAATCGTCACTTTTAAAATAGGGTTAATAAAATTGTACTGTAATATAAATGTTGCAAAAATGTTTTATTTTTAATTAAAACTTAATAGATCTTGGCATATATGTACATAATATGTACCTACATTATTTTTCTATCACACCAAATATATTATATTAAATACCAAATAACACGTTCATTGAGATTTTCTAATTCTCAGGCGAATTCCGTAGACTTTGATCCATGGTCTTTAAAAAAATCAGTTCTCAATACAATCTTCCAAGCTGTGAAAGCAATTACTGGAGGGGTAACCGCTCTAAAGGGACAGCTTATTAAAGGCAGTGGATATGTGCTAAGTGCCAGTGGTAAAGTAAGTATAAAAACATTTTACAATTGCGAATTTTGTATTTAAACATAATATGTATATGATTTCAGTTGGTAGCAGCATCTGGTGACAAAGTTACAGATGTCGGCAAAAATATCATCAATTCTGCGCAATTATCTCCCACACCACCACAAAGTCATGGGCAATCCTCACATCCTTTGTTTAAATTGAGTAGCTTGTCGGGTGGTTCATCTGGTGGAGGCCATGGCCAAGGACCTGTTGTCCATTCAGAAAGTTAGTAACTTCAACTTTTTGATTCTAAATAAATTTTTAAATAATTTTTTCAGCTTAATAATTTATTTAATTAGTAGGTAAAGTAGGCATTTCAGTCGACCATATTATTGAATGAAATTGTGTTTATCAGTTTAGGTCGTTCCGGTAAAATCGCTCTTAAATGAAAACATAAAACCAGTTAAATGACCAAGTTCTTCATAAAAAAGGTATTATAGGGCTAATTTGAGGTACTAATTTGAGTTTATTGTGTGTTCAAATCTTTATTTTGACGCTGGAAACTTATCACCTTCATAATTCTTTTCTATGAAGCTATGTAAATTACATTTAATATACTTAGTTGAAAAAATAACCTATAAGAAAGGAAACCTTAAGATTTAGTTAGATTAAAATCAATTGAGGTTATTTAGTGTAAATGACAATCAACATTGATTAGTTTACTCTGCTGATAGTTACAAGTGACAACCAAATAGTTGTCACAATAAAAATTAAATAGTCACTTTCCAATGCCATTTCTTCCAATGCAATATGAATAGAGTTAACAAATGCTTACAAAAATACTAACACATTTTTTTAGGTCTCATTTTTTTCCGTTTAATCAAATATTCTCGTAACTTGAAAAGTTTATAACTTTGGAACATTTTCTAGTCTCAATTCGATTATAATAAATACTACAACCATTTTAAAATTTCACTATGGCAACCATTTATTGTTCAAACAAATTGAATTGAGCTGAATTAACTTAAGCCGAGCGAGAGCTTGGTCTGCTATGTCTGCTATTACACGACGACTCATGAGTCGTGACTCATCTTCGAAATCTCTTTTAGAATTTTATCCTTTGAATCAAACACTATTACACCTTGACTCTTAAGTCATGACTCTAATTTGACAACTTTCTTTAATTTAAATTTCGTTGTTTGGGAAATCTTATATTCTGTCTCGCTCTTTCAACTATAAGGGTATACATGTGAACTCGAGCACACCGAAAAAAAA
This sequence comes from Scaeva pyrastri, assembly GCA_905146935.1. NCBI lineage: Eukaryota > Metazoa > Arthropoda > Insecta > Diptera > Syrphidae > Scaeva > Scaeva pyrastri. The sequence goes on from LR989927.1 coordinate 89,850,600, forward strand.
TAAAGAGGAAAAGGAAAATAACAAATGAGTGAAAATAAAATGTCAAAAATGAGTCGTAGAAAATTTGCCCGAGACTCACAGGGCAAATTTTCTTCCGTTTCATTTTTTCGAATTTTGTATCTCTCTTGCACCAACGTAGTTCGAAAAGAGTCACGACTCATGAGTCGTCGTGTAATAGCAGACTATTACACGACGACTCATGAGTCGCGACTCTTTTCGAACTACGTTGGTGCAAGAGAGATACAAAATTCGAAAAAATGAAACAGAAGAAAATTTGCCCTGTGAGTCGCGGGCAAATTTTCTACGACTCATTTTTGACATTTTATTTTCACTCATTTGTTATTTTGCTTTTCCTCTTTAGTTTTTTTTCTGTGTGCTCGAGTTCAGATGTATACCCTTATAGTTGAAAAAGCGAGACAGAATATAAGATTTTCCAAACAACGAAATTTGAATTAAAGAAAGTTGTCAAATTAGAGTCATGACTTAAGAGTCAAGGTGTAATAGTGTTCGACTCAAAGGATGAAATTTCAAAAGAGATTTCGAAGATGAGTCACGACTCATGAGTCAACGTGTAATAGCAGACTTGGTGATTATCAAATTTTTCTATAAAAAATGTGACATCCACTTCAAACCACTTTGTAGTTGCAAATTTACTGCAATCCCTTTTAATTTTGAAAAAAAATTGTTAGGCTATCTTATAAATTTTTACCAAAACAAGGTTAAAAATAAACAGATTGAGAAATTTCAAAAGAAAAATACAAATAAGAACAGGTAACATAAATATGTAAACAAAAATGTTTCATCGATCTAGTAAAATATTGGATTTACATACCTACTTTTACTGGTAGGTAGGTATTTATTCGTATAAAACAAAAACCATAAAAAAAGCTGTGTGTACATTGGACACACATTATGTTCAATTTATTGCAAAGCGGAAGGAAGTCAAAAAAATGGACAGGCAAACAAGAAAAATAAAAAGAGCTGACATCAACGGCAATCATTACAACAGAAATAACTAACTGCCTCAATGAATCCAATGGACCAGTATTACGGTCATGCGATTAAACGTATCTAGCTATATTGAGTCCAACGACCGAATAAATTGCAAGACAACTTTCATTTTTCACTACAAACACAACAGGTTTTTTTACCAACGTTATTACGTCAATCGACACACACAAATACATAAATATATGTAGGTACATTTATACTTTTAAAAAAAGTCTCAAACGAATGGAATCAATTATATTAGATATCGTACCAATTCGCAACTACCTTAGACTTGTCTCAGTTCTGGCTAAACTACATCATCAAGTTTACAAATTTACAAATTGGTATCTTTTTCCTTCTTTCAGCTATTACAACATACGAAATACCGCCCGGTCATCACAACTACGGTCCGCCATCTAAGCCACCGTCATTTAGCGGCGCAACACACCAGCAATACCTGCCACCACAGAGCTACTCAGGTGGAGCTCCATTCGCGAACCATGCATCATTTGAAGCACCGTCCAGTAACTACTTGCCGTCCAAATATGGCCCATCATACGAAGACGCTGGTACGTAAGAATTTATGTTGAATTGTGAGCCAAAAAAAGTGCTGCCTTATAATATTTGATGTCAAGTTGTAAATAGATCCCATCGAATCACATTGGCTACTAAAAATATACATAACTCATCATAGCGACCATATTTTTGTACATAATCCCATCCATAAATACTTGATTAGATTAATTTATGCAAACATCAATTTCATCCATTATCACGCACTGATTTAAACGGCCGGCAAATGATTCAATTCATTGAACCGCATCATCTTCTCGAATGCAATAATTGAAATTAAAACTTCCGTCAAGTTGCCTGAAATCGGGCAGGCAGGTTGTCGAAGCTTGCATCGTTTAAATGTATGTAAATATGTACTCGTAGAAGAAAATATTCGTGTAAATAAAACAAAGCTTTGGCCTTAAGTGTGTGCCTTCGTCTTCAGGGCGGCAAAAAGGTATCTAACCGATTTACGTGATTATCAATGTCTCACGTTTGTAGAAAGCCAAGGCTCACAATACTCATCAATATAATGTATCTATGTATATGCATAAATGGTGGTCGTTTGCGAAGAAAGTGAAAGTATAAACAAGAAAGTACTGCTCACGTTTAACGCTGCTAGCGCCGCGCCTCGGTGTTGGTAGATGTCATTGTTTAACTTGTATGTATGTGGTTGAATTCAAACTGTATCTATATAGTATGGCTGATGATGACTTAAAAAATATTCAAACACGAAATGACGATGAAGAATCAGCTATTGCGCAATTATTATGGTTTGATTTTAAAACAAGATCAGTGTGGTAATAGTTATTTGGGGGAAATTAGAAAAGTATGCATATTGAGTATTAGGTAGAATACAAATTTTGAAATGATTGATATTTATGATTACATGACAAAGAATAAAACCTTGAAACTTCCTCAGGGTGCTGTAAATATGAAAAATTAAGGTAATGGTTTGTGGAAAAATATTGTCTATTTCTCATTAGATATTGTGTTTTTTTCCCTCGAATAAATTACCCACGTGTAATGTAATGTTATGATTGTAGTAATAATAATAACTTATTTGTTTCTAAATGTCAGATAGAAATACTAAAATCTAAGTAGAATTTTTGTTTAGTATTTGAAAGAAATCAAATTTCAAAATCGATTTTGTTTTCTGTTCGAAAGATCACCGGAAGCTATACAATTTTGAGTTCTCAAGCAATTCCTAGCAAGAACGTACATAGCAAAAAATTACATACTAAGTGTACACATATGAAGCAAATTATGATTTCAGAGTAAAAAATGATTCACGAGGCAATGCACTCCTTAATCTAATTTTTAAAACTTTATTTTTTTTTATTTTTTTTATTTAGACACTAGTAGTTATGAAAGTATAGACTTTTTTTGCCAATTTAAGTTATTTAAGTTTGGAAAACTATCCGGTTTTACCAATTGAACAGGATAACGTCAGCGAGAGTATACTAAAGAGGATAACATAATATGTTGTAGGTACATACATTTAAACTAACCCGAAAACCATTCACTGAATTGCATGAATAAATTAAGCGTTTTTTTTTTTTAAATTTTTTAATAAGTACATAGGTATTTCGACTGAACGAATATGAATCCTATTAAATTATATTAAATTATTTTTTTTCTTTCCCGCTGTAACAATTTTCTCTTACCAATTGATTTTTCAAAAAACAATATGCAAAGAGTGAACGACCCCTTATGTAAATAAAATAAGCTCTACCAATATGTCCTGGCATTTCGAGTGTTGTTAACAGTATGAAATTAGCCTCCTTCTTGTACATTCATAATTAACGAAGTAAAGAATATAAATAAACAATGATTCAAACTGGTATGTACATATCTGCCTAACTACGTTCAACAACAACAAAATAAAAACCCTATTCACATAAAAAAAAAAAAAAAAAAAAAAACAAAATGTAAATACAGCTATACTCACATTCATTTAACCAAATTGATAGCATTAAACTTAAACACCTATAGAACATATTATTCCATACACAGGACAACATTCAGTCGCATTCAATATTTACGGACGACAAACGAAACTTTCCGAAAAAGAAGTACGCAAGGCAGCGGAATCCCTGCAGGAAATTCTTCAATTACTTCCTGCCAAAAATAAACACAAAGAAATTACTAAAACATCAGTTACTATTGAAAAAGACCAACACGAGGGCTACACGTACTCTGAACCACCTAATGACTTCAATCAGTACGATATACCACCGTTGAGACAACTCGAATCCGTATCGCATGTCGAATCAATAACGGCAGCCTACGGGCCACCGATTCCACACAAAATACACTCTAACTTTGAAAATAAAAACCCATCCGATATTTACCGCCAAATGGCGCACAGAAACAAGGACACTGCTTCCCCCCCATCAAATCAGGCCGAAGGATACTTTTACCCCAATCCACATCGTGACAACACCTCAAAAATCCCCTATCCTCCTTCCTCCAGTTCCGGCGGTGGTGTCCTAAAGAACATAGTTAAATCCACAAGTTATAAAGTAAACATTGACCCGTATCGATCATCCCCACCCTCATCATTAGGCCCAAGTCACTCCTATCAGTCAAAAGCACAACAGTACACATACTTTAATCCGGCGGAAAACAAAATCGACACTCAATTTGAACGAAGACGTGACTTGAGGCAAAATCTTAGAAAGTTCGAGTATCTCAGGAATTCTCAGATACGAAATGCCGACATGTTTAATCGAAACATGTTGATGTAATTTACGAACAACAAAAACAACACAAAGGAACCATATCATAGTCAGGGATGATTTGCATGAACTATTTATTTTTTTATTCACAATCTTTAAGTTAAACTTTAAACAGAATCAACAATAATGTGATAAAGAGTATGCATTATAGTAAGTATAATTAATCGTTTACTTCCAATAGTTAAAAATAAACACTTCTTTTGGGTTCAAAGAACACTTAGTTTGATTGATTTAAAAATGTTTATTGATATCGTATCTCTTTTATTTGTATTTAGATGCACTAAAACTTTGTGTTTTATTTTCCAGATGAATATTACTGAAGTGATCATCTGGTGATAGCATAATGAATTATATTAATTTTAATCTGTGGCATAAGAAGTACCTTGATATGCTTAGTTAGAAGATGAGCTTTCTAAGTTACGAAACTGAGGAGAGTACATTTAAAAAAGGGGAAATTTTACATTTAAATGGAAAAGTGATGTCACAATAGTGTTTAAGTATTTTAAATTAATTCCATTTGGAAAAAAAGTTCTGTGTAGATACTCTAATTTTAGCCACTCATTTGTTTTTTGTTAATAATGAACGAATGTTTTTTTTTTAATTTTAAGTGCAATGATGGTAAATTGAGGAAATAATAAATGTTTTGTATTTATGCTTAGTTTTTTTTTCTTTTTCTTTTTTTTTTTGAACGATTAAATTTAATTTTTTTAATTGGAATTGAATGCTGACAAATTCAGAATCTATGAATATTTAAAGTATATAATCAAATTTTCTTCTATTTTCCATGAACTTAAAATCCGTTATAAAAGAAATAGTAGAATGTTAAGTAGAGTGGAAGCAATGAATTCGATTATGATTTAGAAGCAAAATAATACGGCCTTTTTGATTAATTTTGTTTGTTTGTTTTTAGATATTAGATATAAGCTTGATACCAGATTCTTATGTAAGTGAAATATCACATTTTATTGTGATAAAAGACATAACATAATGTAGTTAAAGGCATTTTGACATTACCATTGATCAAACACATCTTTTTTTGGAAATAAAGTTCAAGGTCTTAAAAGTCAACACATTACTGTTGGTTTTAATTTGACAAAATAAATTATTTATAAAAAATAACACTATAGATATGACAAAAAGTGTTTTCAATTGGATTTAATTTATTTATTCATCAACAAATGATTTATTGATAAAATCAAATGTCAATTCTACAAAAACAAAAAAACTACCAAGACTTCTACTGAAAATTGTTAAAACAGTTTGATTTGAATATCCTTAGAACAAGTACAAATTTGGTTTTAATGACCGCTTTTTTTAAACGAATGCCTTTGAAAACATTGCATTTGTTTTTGTCAAAGTATAGCTGTTGAAGTTTTTGTGTAAATCTTTCTCGCATTAAAAATCAATTAAATGCAAAGTTTTCAAAGGGATTGAACTTTATTGCAGTTTATAAAAATCATTAGCCTGTTTCTTTTTAATGTTCATACATATACATATTTTGTAGCTAAATTATTTAATTTTTTTTTTATTATCAATGTTTTTTAATTACAAAATAATATTAAATTATTGGAACAAGGAAAAGCTACTACAAACCTTCATTTAAACCATTAGTCTGTTAATTTATAAGAAATTTGTTTAAATGCCTTTATAAACATTAAATTTATAATAATATGTAGCCAGCATTTCCAATTACTTTTCATCAAATCAATTAAAAGTAAAGTACCTTAACAGTTTGTTTTCCAATTTCTACCAAGGTAAACTCGAAGAGCATTTAAGGATGTTCCAAATAAATTTTATTATTTTAATTTGTTGAGGAACTAAATTCAAGTACCTATGTATGTGCTTTCTGACAACATTCATTTGTTTGATTGGCCAATCTTTTTGCAAATGAAACTTCAAAAAAATAAAATCTCCATTCCGCGTTTGTCAGTAACCATCAATCTCCTTCCTTTGTGCAGTCAAAGCTCGAAATGAAATGTAATAATAATAATAATAATATTATAACTTAGCCAGCCAAGCAAAAATAATTGGTAATAAAAATGATGTACTCATATCTGCCAGACATTGAGTTGGAGAGTCATCACATGTCCTGTGAAATCAGTGCGTTAATAAATTGGAGGTAGTCACCACACTGTATATAATCAAAAAGGTAGTGAAGAAGTAAAGGCCGGATTTACCTATAAAAATATACATTCTGATATTAACAAGTTTTGAACAAATATACAATGCAAAAGGAAATAATTATAACTAGTTAAAGAATAGAATATATTTTTTGTATGTTTATTTTAATATTTGTTTAAATTTAAATTCGTGAAAAACAGTTATTCAAACACAAATGTCAATTAAAGTGATTAGGATTTAGGATAACATATTTTTAAGTAAATTATAGGTATTAAGAAATTGTGTTTTCATAAACGTTTGTACGTTTTCATTTGAGGAAGTGCAACGAACTGGCCTGGTAAAGATTGTGATTTTGTGAATACAAAGACATTTAAAAAAAAAAATTAGATGTCTTGAAGTTTTCTTTTTTAAGTTTTGAGTTATGCAAACAAAAAAGTATGAGTTTTTATTATGAGTATAATTTTTTAGGAACTAGAATTAATAAACTAGTTAAAGACTTGAATAATATTAAATTTCAGAGTTTCTTTCAGCGTTCTATATACAAAATGTTTTGCAATTAACCAAATTAAAAATACTTTGGAGTTTGTCTGAGTTTTCAATATGTCTGTCTGAGTTTAATTAAATGGTTTGATGTTATCATCTGATATAAAAAAAAAACATAAAGCACTATCTTCCTGTAACTTCGATTTTGCAGTGTTTGAAATATTTTTCAAGTTTCTAAAATACAAAAATTGAAGAAATAATAAATGTATTGTATTTATACTTAGTTTTTTTTCTTTTTCTTTATTTTTTTGGAACGATTAAATTTAATTGTTTTAATTAGAATTGAATGCTGACACATTCAGAATCTATGAATATTTAAAGTATATTCAAATTTTCTTTTATTTTCCATGAACCTTAAATCCGATCGTGCCGCATAACTTGCTTAAAATCCTATTGTAGTTGTGGGTGTCGCATCAAATTAGAGTTACCGTGTCAAAAAAATGCAGAATGGAAGCCCTGGAAAATTATTTGTTGCACAAAATAATTGCACACGTCCTATATTTCCCTGTACTGCACAAACTGATTGGACAGAGTATCGTTCTAAACGGCCAATATGATTGCCTCTCAATTTCGTTTATTACACCTTTGATCGATTAATTTTGCTCCACCTTAATAATTTAACGGTTTTTTAATTCAAATTTTCTAATGATCTTTTTCCATTGGAACTGTTTCTGTAGCATATTTTTAGGCTACTGACAACTATTCAAGATTATCTATTTATCTATATATGTATGTATATAGTATGTTTATTATACTAATACATATATAATTAATATTATATTTTATAGTAATATATTAAGCTGAAAAGATTGTTTGTTTGTTTGAAAGCGCCTTAGGCTATATAACATCACGTTGAGACCAATAGGAGCAAACCATCAGTGAAAAATGTTGCAAAAACGGGAATATTATTCATATTCCTGTGAATACCTTTTTTTATAGTAAGTAATCAAATTTAGTCAAAATTAATGCATTATTTCAAAAGAGTTTTTTCAACATAAAAAAATATTAATGCATCTCTGTGCCAAATTTCATCCAGATCCGTTCAGTCATTGTATTCTGGTGGGATTGGAAAAAGTTAAAATAATCTATCCCGCGGGAACCCTACATTATAACGGGATAAAAAGTAGCCTGTGTGCTATATATTTTCCTTCAAAGTTACTTTTAATAGGAGACGGAAAAGTACCTCATTTTGAAAATACAATTGAAATTGAGCGATTTAGGAGAAACAGTGACTAGTACTAAGGATTTATTATCGAAAGTTTACCCTGATATCGTCGAAATAGAAAATAAAAATTATCAATGGATGTGTCAAAGGACAAGATTGGCAGCAAGAAACACTAGCGTCGACCAAATTAGCGACCTAATTTTAACTGAACTTCCAGGAGATATATATAATTACCTACACATTTATTGATAATAGGTACACATCTATTGATAATGTAATGGCTTAAGAAAATGCGGTCTTTTACCCACAGGAGTTTCTTAATTCTTTAAACTCTGTGGCTTTCCCCTATATTCTCTCAAATTACAAATAAGTGCCCCAATAATTTTACTTAGAAATCTTAAACCAACAAATTTATGCAACGGGATCCGACTGCAAGTCAAATTTCTTTGTAATAACGAGATCGTTGCAATAGTTTTGACTAATCTTGCAGTTGGTAAAATAATGCTTATACCTTTTGCATCCCAATGATTGCAAATGATTTACCTTTTAATTTTAAGTGAATTCAATTTCCCATTAAGTTATCTTTCGCCGTAACAATTAATAAATCACAGGGGCAAACATTTAAACACGTAGGAATTGATTTTCGTCAAGACCGCTTTTCACACGGCCAACTACATGTCGCGTTGTCAAGATCGGTTTGCGGAGAAAATCAGTATGTTCTTCTGCCACAAGAAAATGAAACTAAAAATATCATTTACGCAGAACGCAGAAGTACTTTTAAACAACCCAGAAAAGCAGAGCTGCCGGAATGCTAACTAAGGGAGTATTTGTACTACTCTTGCATTAACTGTACTCCTGTACTCCCTTATGTTGTACTCCCTTCAAAAATGTTAAAAAAAAAGTTGTCTTTCTTTCTTTTTTATATTCATAATGTGAAATTTTATTTTATTATTTTTTCTTTAATTAGTTTGAACTCAACACTTTCATCTAGTGGAAATGCTGAACGCATTTTTTCTCCATTATTTTTGAAAAGATAAAACAAAGACAATTTTTTTTTGTTCTTACATAGTAAATGCTATTTTAGTGGAAAAATCCCTTCTCCATCATGATTAGGCCAGGCGGCGGCCCTGTTTGAAAGGGTTTAGTTTATCGAACTGTGACTGCAAAATTCTCTCAATTTTTGTAGTGATATTTGTATGTTTTTTAGTTTTTACTGCCAAATGACAGATCTCCAAAAAGCAGGTTATAAAAATTGAAAATTCCTATTTGAAAACCAGTTTTATGGGACTAGAAGTTACCTATTACGCATGTTAATTGCCTTACCTATACAAAATCTCATAATTGAAGGTAATTAAATAATACAAGTAACTAGAGAAAGCTGAAAACCGTTCAAGCTGCAATGATGCAGCAAAAATATTCCCTGTTTAATCTTAATTCAAGGCCAGCTGAAAACAAGTCACTGCCATTACGAACAGTACGCAGAATGTTACAAAACTTCCGTGATATACATACATAACCTTCTACATCAAGTTGTATTCTCGGAATGCGTTAATGTGCGCATGCGCAACATAAATATGGATTGCGAATAGCAACCACTAACGCATGTAAACTGATCATTGATCTTGTGCCCTTGTAAGCAATTTGACCTTCTAGGCCTTGCTGGGAATGTGTCCTTGTATAAAATTGCAGTTAATTGAAAGGTGAAGTATAGTTTCTCAAGCTTATCAAAATTAATTTGAGAACTTTTTAATTTTCTAATGCATGAGAATGAGAAGTTTTAAATTCGAGTTTGCATTCTAGTTCAAGTAAGTAGGAATAAATGTAAACCAATAGATATTATTTTTATAAAAAGTTTAATTAAATTATCCATTCTTTAAATTGGGAAAATGGTCAAGGCTTTCAAATCGACGCATTTTCCAGCCCCTATTTTTTAAATTAATTTTAAATAGTAAGCTATACAAAACAAATACAAAAATAAAAAACAAAAAAAAAATAAACACACTTTACTCAAGCTCTTAGTTATTCTTCAGAAAGAGGAATTCTTGTTTTCTTTCATTTACGTACATTAACTTATCACTTTGAAATTAATTTATTAATTAATAATTTTTTCAGACTCTTTCTAAGGTTTAATAGTAACCAAATGATATATCATGCAAAGGTTGTGCGTCACTTTGTGGCAAGGCATAGTCTTTAGCCAACTGGTCCAATAGGCTAGAGCTACTTCTACCTTGAGCTAGTTGTGGCGCTCTGTAACTGGGCTGTTGCTGTGGCTGTGGCTGTGGTGGTGGTGGAGGTGGTTGTGAACGTGGACTGTATTGAACAGGTTCCACGACTGGCCTAATTGGCTCATGATTTATTGTATTGCCACTTGGCACTGGTGCGTATGATGGTCTCGAAAGTCTAGGATTCGATTGATCTCCACCAAAAGACTAAGAAAAGACGTTTATTTATTGATAGATCAAAAGAAGGTCTAAGAATTCATGAAGACTCACCAAACCTTGAGGGAACTGTAATTCTGGGCGGGCTGGACGTTGCTGAGGAGAATAAACCACATCGGTCTGTCTGGCACCTGGTATTTGAAGTCTTGGAGGAACTGGTTGAGATTGTTGTGGCGGGGGAGCGTATTGCTGACGACTTTCTTGCTCGTAGTCATCGTATTGAGGGAATTGTGGTCTTTGCTGTGGACGTGGTGCTGGTGCTGGCTGTGGTCGATTTGGACGAGCCTATTTTGAAATAATATATAATGCATATGTTATTTTGCTTTATTTTGACAAATTCTCAGCTTAAACATACATAGGGACGATTTGGCCTTATTTCATCTTCATAATCGGGAACCTCGCGATTTTTATTTGTTGTTTCATCAACCAATGTTGGTGGAGCAACAGTTATACCTTCTCCAGAGGGTTGGAATCCATATTTGTTAGCACCGTATTCGACTACCCTGACCTTGCCAGTCTCATCTACATAACCGTATTTGCCTTTGACTTCACCAGTTGCAAGCTTAGTTTCTATCTTGAACGAACCATCCGCCCCCTCATAGCCATAAGTATAGGAACCATCTTCATTGTGCCTTGAGACAAAAAACAAAAGATTCAAATCAAGATTTACTCACTTCGAAAAAGTCTTCACTGTTCTGTATTCACCTATTTATTTGTTTCAAAATTGCTACTGGGTCGGCTCTTGCAGGTTCCGAACTACCCCCACCCACATTCGAACGTATCCTAGGAGGTGCGGAACGTGAAGAAGGATCGAAATCATTGTAATCTTGTGACACTACCAAACTCACAATCGAGCATAATAATATACCACGAAGCTAAAAAGAAAATTAAGTTGTGTAAATTTTACCATTCAAAACTTTTTTCAACAATCATAGTTTTTTTTTTCATTTTCGGGAAAATATTAAAACTTTATCAAGTAGAACTAGAAGTGGTTTATGTTTCAGAACCAGATGCATCCTATATGTAGATAGTTTAAAGTTCATAATTCCATGGAGGCACTATTGTGCCATTATGTCATTACTTTGGGTGTATACGCTGTGTACGGTTAAAGTATGCTTGTGCATAAAATAACTCAACCAACAAGATAATTGCATTAAATTCACTTCACCTCTTTTGCAATCATTTTTTTCTATGTAGCAACCAACTACATACAAAACAAAAAAACCAAAAACACTTGATGCAATTAAATCATCAAAATCAGGTTAATCCAAATAAATCCTAATTTTAGTGGGAGTTTTATTTTGTTCACTTCACATTATATTTTTTTATTTTGCACACTGAGATTGTATCTTTATTTTGTATTTATAGAAACACAAACAGTTTAAATGTCATTAGAGGAAATTTTATAAATTTTTTGAGCAACATTTTCACGTACCAGACTCATTTCACGAAAATATTTGTACTTTAACAAATTGTTGTTTTATACTCGTAGTAGGGATACAAAGATACAAAACTATCTTTGTTCCTGGTTCTTACAAGATTTCGATTTGATTGTATATTATATTTAAAAGTTAATGGGATACAGTTTAGTTATTTACAAAAAAGAACTTAAACTAATCCACCGTTAACACTTCATATGATATATAAATCTGTAATATAACTGAACACTTATAAAACTCTGTGGGGGCTTTTATACCTTGATATAAGCACCTTCGAATTGAATAGTGTAAGATACCATTATTTTGCAGCTGGATAGGTAATATGGATAAAGAGTGAAATACGTATACAGGGAAAACAGCAGCACACAAGGCTTTAAGAAGAAATTTAAGTGGGTATTGGTTCAAGTAGAAATAAAGCCTAGAAGTTCGAGTACATGATATTGGTTCGTTATTGGCGAATAAAGTCGCAGTTGTTGGTGTTTTTTCGTAGTTGTCACACTAAAATTGCAGACATGTCCATTTCTATATTTTTGATTGATAAAAAAAAATTAAATTCAAGGGATAGTTAACAAAAAATAGATTTGTATTAGGTATGCATATGTAAATGACTTGACACGAAGTCCTATACATTTTTTTTTATAGAATACCAGTATCCAAAATTGTGACTAATCAAAGAACAGTGGAGGTGGCTATTCTGAATTACATCTAGTATACACGACACTGGTAAGCTGAAGGAAACAAAAAACGGCAACAAAAAATGCATCCTACAGGTTTCTTGGTGACTTTAGATATATAAGAAATGAGATTTAATATGACGAGGCAAGTATGCTATGTAAATTATGTATGTATGTATGTATGTGGAAAAATTCATTAACGGTTTGCATTGAATTCAGTATGGATTACTGCACAAATCGGAAGTTAAGAAAACAAGTTTTATTCTAGGTTAAACAACCAACACCCCTTTCGATTTCTGGAATAATAATATAGACTAACAATTTTGTATGTTTGTTGATATATGTATTAGAGCTTAGAGCTGAGTTGGAATTTGAAATACTTAAAAATTGAACATTTTTATCCCATCAACAGCAATGGTTGCAAAAAATAATAGTCACAACCACTTTTTATTTTAGTTATTTAAATGTATAGGAATAGGGCGTTTTTCAGTTGCATAACAGTGTAATGTTTTTTCAAAACTTCTTTTCCTAAGCAACACAAAAAAACCTTGATATCGGCAGCTTTGAATTTGAATTATTTTTTTAAACTCGGTTTTAATTCTAGGAAGTATCCAAAAAATCTTTTTTTGAACGACAATAGGCTTTAAAGATTACAGCCAGGATAAAAAGAAATAGTACTCGTATAAGAAATGAAGTCCTATGGCAAACGAGCATTTATTTTTTCTTTAGGTAAGTTATCGATAATGATAGATAAGGGAAATTGAAGCCAAATTTATTTTACTACTTAAATGCTTCGGAAAATTATATCTTTCCAGAAATCGATAGATAACAATCTATGCAACTATCGTATAAGGATAATTCATTAGGAAACCATTAAATCAATTATTTTTAAAACAAGGAAATTGGAAATCCCATATAAATCAATATTTTTCTAATCGACTAAAAAATTTTCTGTTTCATTTAACACCAATCTAATTTCGAAAAGAAAATTCTCCTTGTAAAATCACACCATTAAGAATAATAAACAATCCTTAAATTTGTCCAATTAAGAAGATGAAGTGCCATCGACCTGTTAACAATTTTTAAAAAAATGGATATTTGCTTGTTGGCTCACATGACTATCTTTAGACAGTAACTTGTATGTATGGAGGAAAATGAAATGAGGAATAGAATGGAATCTTTATTGTACTTTGCTTTTTATCGGGTCTTTCATTTTGTAATTTCAAGTTCATTTAAGCATCAATTGAACGTACATATATATTTTACATCTTACTAATGTACTATTTTGTATTTGGACTTAGGTTCAAAAAGGTATTTTTGACGAATTTTTTTTATAGAACTACCTATGTACCTATTCAAATTAAAAATAGCACATGTTCTTGGAAAAGTTTATAAATGTTGATTTTTAAATTTGCGAATAATTTTAATTTAAGACTCTTCAATGCTTCCGTCCGCGACTATGTACATTTATTTGTATGTAGTATCTGAAAAAAATCTCTATTTTATTGTCCTTAATAATACATTTAATCCACACAATTTAACCCCAATATTTATAAGTCAGATATTCCCTAATTTTTTTTTGAAAAATTGCATATAATGAGTTTGAAGTTAATAAAGGGAAATTTAATTCTGAAATGTCACTTCAATTATGACAAACTTTCCATACTTATTGTTTATATTCTACTTTAAATACACATACATATGTACATACATACCTATACGCACATTACTATATCCGTTCAAAATAAGTATATTTTATAAGTTTGCTCTTAAATGTGACCGACTGTCATAGATCCAAAATGCAAACAAATAGATCTCATTGTGATTTACATGTGAACAAGAACTCGATCGGAAATTTAAATTTTGATTTCTCGGTTAACTGGTTCCGCTTGAAAAAAAGTGTTTTTCTCCCCCAAAAAAACATAAAAAGCTGCGTTAATTTTTACACCTTTTGCTCCGTCTTTTCCTTGAGTATTTTTCTATCCGGATGACTTTAAATATTTTTTTCTTATACGTTCTTAGTTTTTCACTACAAAAATAGCACTACAATAACCTGAATTATATTCCCAAGTGTCTATAATCAAATGCATAGGTACGGTACCAGATCCGTTCCAATAAAAATTTACTTACTTACAGAGAGCATTGACCATTTTCTTCACATAAAGCTGAAGTAAATGCCAAAAAAATCAACACTTATCTACCTTTAGAAAAACCTGTTACCGTCAACATATATTTTAGTTGTTTTTATAATAAAACATGTTTCAAGTCTGTCGCGTCGGTAGCGCAGATAAATCCGTACCTATTCCGGTACATTTTACTCCACTTAAATGCCACCTAATAAAACGGACTTAATTTATCATTGCGAAATCTACTGAATCACTCTTTACAGTCTAAACTCTAAAGGTATGAAAGAGTTCATGAAGAAAAGAATGACGTTCAAAATCAATAGCATACCGCTGAAAAATTAAATAAATTAAATCAACTTGCGTGTGGTTTTGCCTTAATGAGCAAGTCTTACATTCTTCGTACTTTTAAATGTTTTGTACTGCTATTTTATTCAGTATATATGTATCTACATGTTGATAGCCTTGAGGGCGGATACTGATGGCTGACTGTTCACTTCCGCAAGGCCACAGCCCATACCCTACCCAGGTTTCAATCACACAAAGTGTGTTGGGTTCTTGTATAGGCACTCTTATATAGAACAACTTTCGCTGTGGACAATTATTATGTATTTTACTCTGTGCAATGTATGTTCCTGTTTTGTAGTATATGTTTTTCCTACATAAGTATTTGTTTATGGAGTTAACTAAGGCGTGCATTAATGCGCCACTGTAATTCACATTTGCATGCAGGCACTGGAAGCACACTTGCATAGCACACTGTTCCGAATCACTTTCAAAAATTTCAGCTAACCGAATTTTTTTTTTTAACTTTTTGTAGTTGAAGTTGCATATTGTTATTAAATTTAGCCTGTCCATTCGATTGGCCTAAATCTAAGTATGTCGAAAGATTGTTGTGGGCAGTTGGTTGAAAGGAATGTGGAGCCTTGGGTAAACTGGGTGTTGTACTATGATTACCTAACTCAGTACGTATTATTGTTCCAGTAGTTTGTTTATGGTTGCCAACAAGGAAGCCAATATAGATACACATTTTATTGTTGTAATTCTTTTTTTGTCATTAATTTTTCTTGATTAGGAGCAAAATCAGTTGTTAATAAAAAAAACAAGTTCCTTTATAATTCTTTTAATGGAAAAATATAATTTGATGAAAAATTGATAAAAGCACTAAACTAGAATGTTAACGTGCAAATTGTATGCTTATCTATACAATAACATTAAAGTATGAAAAAAAGTCTGCGTTTATATAAACGATAATTCTTAGAATTCTGAAAATAGTCACCAATTTTGTGGTGTTGGAAAAGATTTTTTTAATGTTAGGTTAGGTTTTCAAAAATATTAAAAGACAAACAGCAACTCTGTCAAACTCTACCTATGTATGCAAGAGGAAACTTACGGATAAGTCAATTTTAAAATGTATGCTTATGAATTAAACATATGTATGTATAAATTTTAAATATTGTTTCCTTTTATAAATGTGGATATATTTGCAAGTGACAAAAACGACATGGAAATAAAGTGATCTACTTACCGCTTTAACTGATATTTTGAATTTCCCTGTGTAATATTTTTTTTTTTTTTTTGAATATTTCTTATTTTAGTGGTAGTGTTTTATTGAATTTATAATTATCAAAAGTTTACATAAAACACCAGACTTCGATGAAACTTTCAACTGGCTCAATCAAAAATTGAATTCCCAAGACGGCCAGACATGGTATAAAGATAGTTATAATATTTAAGGACAGGATTATAATGATTTAAATTATTAATTTCCACAGTAAAACTAACCTATAAACGAACATCGTTGGCAATATTGTTCCTTAAAAGACAAAGTTATCGGAACCAGTTCGAGTTTGTTAAACATAATATTTTACTTAAAAAAAAGACATTATTAAAGTCTAAGAAGACTTAGCCGTAGTTTGGTTACATTGAAATGTGTAATATCAACTTTATTGAACACAGGTCTCTTAAGAAACAAAAGTTTTGTTAAGTCTTATTTGTATGCTTATAGATTAACTTGTTTTTTTTTTCTTTTTTTGGATGAAAAACGAAAATTGAGGAAATTTTTTCCTTATTTCCTGCCTGTGTAATCTATGCTGTATGAACCACTCGCGATGTCAATATTTCTGAGAGCAGGATGATGGTGATTGGGAATGTTTGGATAGGGTTGTTGATAACTTTGTGGAGGATTATATTGAGGCTGTGGTTGTGGCTGATATCTTGGCTGAGGAGGAGGGTTGTAATATTGAGGAGGTGGATTGCTATTCTGAGACGGAGGTGTCCATTGTGGTCGGGAAGGCTGCTGCAGACTATCAAGGCTAAATCTGCTTGGTGCATAGTTCCTTTGTGGCAGTGGCTGATGGGGTTGTTGTTGAGGTGGTGGTGTCCATTGTGGTCGGCGTGGTGGTTGGTAGTTATTCTGTGGGAAGGTAATCGGAGCGGTGTTTCTGTTATTGTTGTTGTTATAGTAGACTCCTGGATCTTCTCGATATTGACCATCATCGATTTCGTTTGGCCCCAGTGGATATGGATTACTGCTTTTCAAAGTCGGGGGAGCAACATTTATGTCACTTCCTATGAAATGTTATAAATTGAGTTAATGTAGACAAATATTTTCTTATAATCATATACCTTGAGGTTCAAAGCCACGCCTACTTGCCCCATATTCAACTTCACGTACCTGCCCTTGATCATCAACGTATCCATACTTTCCATGAACTTCTCCATCAGGGTATTTAGTTTCTATTTTAAAGCTTTTATCTGCACCTTCGTATCCATATGTATATGAACCATCAGCATTGTGCCGGTTGATTTGTTTTAAAATTGGCACAGGAGTTGTATACTGTTGTGAGCTGACTTCCAGGACAAAAATCAAAAATGCAAAACCCAACTGGAATAAAAACATTTTTGTCAAAAAGTTAATTTTTTATAAAGAAGCTAGTGGCTGTTATAAGAATAGATTTAATAGTATTACTGTAGGTGACTGGTTGCAAACAGACTATAATTCCTTCTGTTCGATGCAAGTTATATAAATAAATAAATAACAAGACAAGGCCTTCAAAAGGAAAATACAAAGTTAATTAAAGATATCATACATGTCAAGTATTAGTACCGCCAACAATTTTTTTTTCACATGATCTTAGGTCGTAATATTACAACTAAATACTACATCCAAAGAAATGAGACCAGATAACCTTGGCATACGAATCAAAACTTGTTCTTTTCTTTATAGATTAGAATGTACTGAACTTTTATTATTCTATATAAATCAATTAATATAGATAAAGTGAATCAAGTTTAAATATACTCAACAGAAAAAAAGGGTGATTCAAAGAGTTTTTATTTTATTTTCATTATTCAAGGTTCTATTCGTCCTGTCTAGCATCTAGGACCTTGAATTCTATTCTATTTGAGCAAACCACTCATTTTAATAGGTATTCAATTATTACATACATACATAGATAATCGTATGCCGGACATATTTTGGTGAGAATTTGTCGTTGTAGAATAAAATTAGTAAATACGCATGCCACAACCAACAGGCTGAGGATGTGGAAAACTACTTCATATGTATGTCATGATAAATCAAATTTCGCTTTAAGGCAGATTGTGTCAATCAACTTCAATGACGTACATTAAAAATTCATTGTACGTCCAGCTGAACGGGAATATGAAACGAAATCAAGTCCAATAAAGATGGTGAGATTGACAAAATTTTCTAATAGACCATTTAAGAGTAAAAATATCCACAATTCAACCAAAATTCAAGTATATTTTACATTTATCAATGTAAAATTCCTTACTCTTTTATGCAATGTTGATAAAGAGGCAAATCTAGAACTTTATTACGGGCGCATGTATCTAAAATCATACATTTTTGCTCCCAAGGTCAATTTCTGATTCATTGTACATAAATGTTTTTCAAAGCATACGATTGAATCGCTCTATAATAAACAATTTATTTTTAATTGTTTAGGTATTGTATTGTATTGTGTATTTTTGTTCAACTTTGAAACTTGAATAAATCCATGATAATGTTCTGCATGTTTCAATGTTCAAATTAAAAATAAATATAGCCTTTTTCTTAAATAATTGTTTTATTTATTTGCAAGTGTCCATTATCTAAGTGCATCTTAGAATACTTTTATTTGTATTCACTGTACTTGAATATATAAATATTTTCCGCATATTTTTGTATGTATGTGTATCATGTACATATGTATTAACTGACATATTTTTAAACGATTGTCTTATTCCTTGATTTCTCAAACCCAACACAAGGAAATAACTTTAAGAAAAAAAAAAAATTTCGATTTTAAAGTTCTTCTACGATTATATCCATTGTTTTGTATACAGTTTTAAGTGTTTGTGAGTTTTTTTTTTATTAAATTAATTATTATTTATTATCAAATTTTAATTAGTTTCTATTATTTGTTTATGTTAAATAAATGATTTAAGTAGTTTTATTGAAAATTACACTGTTTCTAGTAAATGTTAATAAAAACATAACAGTTTTCTTGCACACCTTTTCACATGTTTTAAACTACCCTTTGTCACATTATTCACAAAGCAATTGCTTAAACGTTCACTTTTAAAAGACATTTCGTCATTATTGTTACTATCTCAATTATATAATAATTTCATTACGAACAAAAGCCTTACCAGCATCTTCATGTGTTTTGTTCTTCACTTTACAAGAACCAACAAAATGAAATAAGATGAAACTTCGCTTTTCACTTTTTAAACGGCTTTTGCACAACCGCCCTCAGTTATGATATTATGTATTTAATGAACCGTGATATATCGTTATTTTTTGAGCTCAACGAAGTTTTCCAATTTCTTTCATTTGCTTAACTTAGCACACTTACTCGAAACTCTGTTAACTTACGGACTCAAAAGAAACCTCAAGTGTTGATTGCTTTTATACCACTTCCTATAGCTGCTTTGGTAATATTTGTCTCAGAGCTCTACCTAGACTCATGGAGTACTTATTTCTTTTTTCATAGAGCTAAATATGAAGCACTTGAGTACAGAACAAGCAGCAAGTTACACTCTTTCGACTTGCTCTGCATCAGACTTTAAAGCCTATATATGCAACGTGGTGCAGGCGTATGCATTATTCTCATGAGCATTTAATAGATACAAATATTTGAAATATTTGACTGCACCGAGATTCAGGGAGGCTTTGAGGTTGAAATAGTTTAGTTGAATTAACCAGTTTGCATTGGGTGGTATGCATGTAAACTGAGTTTTGTTTTTATATTTTTTTTTATCAACGACATTCATTAATTTTTGACAAATAAAATCATGTTACATATTTGTAACCGCGTCGCGTCATACTCGTATTAATAATTTTAGAGATTGTGCATTAAATACAAACAGTTTGAATCAATATGATTAGGATTATCTTATAAATCAAAACATTTTCGGTAGAGTACCTATTGGGTAAGGACGACTGTGAATTAGACATAAAGTGTTTTATGTGTTTATGGAACAACTTTCGCAGGCAAAATTTCATTAACAATTGCAAACCAATAGTTCAGTCGTAATGGTCTTTATTGCGTTGTCGAATTTGTACAGATTTGACATACATATTTAATTACATACATACATACATATACATATGTATATGTTGCTTAACAACCTCATTAGGATAAAACTAGTAAAGATAATGCTTACGTCCGCCAGAATTCTTCCTTTTTTCTTTTTTATTATAATCGTCTCTACTTCTCTCTTCTTCTTCTCCTTGCTTGTTATATGTATGTACCTCTCAGCAAATTGCCACCAATTTCAAGAAATAATATTTTATTTTAAAAGCCAAACTTCTTAACAAGGGTATTTGCTTTTGTGGTCAAACGGTGGTTAAAGGATGGTCAGTGCACCCAATGCACTTTTGTTGAGTGCATCTGATTTACCCTATGCACCTGATTTACTGTGATGCACTTGATGCAAAGTGTTAAATCCATTTAATCTGATGGATTTGGTTCACCAAAGTTTTAAATGTATGTGATGCATCTGAAGCAGCCGATGCACTTGATCCACGAAAGAAATTATAAGGTAAAGGACACCAAAAGTTGTGTCCTGCATCGAATATTTTATTATAACACGGCATAAAACTGCATTTGTCATATTGAGTATTGATAACTGGTGTTATCATATTGACAATCGATTATATTATCTATTAAAATCAGAAAGGTAATCTAAATAATTCGATTAAAATAAGACAGACTACATAAATTCTTATTAAAATATATTTTTGCAAAATTTTGAAATGAAGCGGACCTCGAGTTAACTAACTATGAAAAAAACTTTAGTCTGAGAATTGTATCTCATTGTGCATGTGTATTGTGGTTTGGAATATACTTTTTCTTAGTAAAATATTTTTGGTAAACAAAAACTTAGTAGCAGACATAAAGAACGATCTTTAACAATGGTCCTTTAGACCCCTTAATGTGCAATGAGAGTTATTTTAAGATTTAAAAAATGAGCTCATTTCGATGTAATGAAAGCAGTAGGTTATCCAAGAACGACTGATTTAAGTTTATAATCAGGTTAATCTAGGGCTCCGTAAAATTTATTAACCTGAAATAACGAAGGCAAAATGTATACATAGATTAATTATACATGGGATTATATATGTATATATATGTACTACAAAAAAAATAATTCGACTTGATTTTTATATGTATGTCTATGTATGTATGTATAAATATAAAATTTTGTTCAAAAAGAAAATTTTTAAGAATTCCATAAAATAAATACGTATACGCCCAAGTGCACCATTCAGGCACGCTTGAAGCTAAATTCAAATTTAACCTTTAATTTGACAGTTGCAACTGCAAGAAAAATGTTGTCATCATAATGACTTCATTTTCAATGATTTGAATACTTAAGCAGTGAAGAAAATAATAAGAATTATGCAGCTATTTTTATGTTTTTATTAAAACTAGAATAACAAAAAATTGGATTTTGTAAAAACGTTGGTGTAGAGAAATATAAAAAATTGTATTGTACGCATTTTTACTTATAATCTTAAAATAAGTTAATAACATTTTAAAAACCAATAACAATGATATTCAAATAAGACCACTTCCAACAACATTAAGATAATTGGTGCAAAGTTCATCCCAAGGCTCCGTTTTGTATCGATATGCACTGCTTTTAAGTAAGTCTTATTAGTTGGCAGCCAAATTGTTTTTTTTTTTCTTCAGATTTTGTAAATACCTTCAAATGAAATAAGAAATATAACATAAACCGTATTAAAATAGAATTCAATATACTTAACTGGTTCCAACAAATGTATCTACTGATAAAATACATCTCAGTCTCAAAATAGAGGTCCTCTAGTTGGCGACCCTAATTTTATTTACAATATGTAACCTTCATATCCGACATGACCAAAAATCACGGCATACACATTACAATGCCCAAAAGATAGCAATCATTTTTTGTCATTTGAAAAAAAAAAAAACAAACGAAACACTGCAAAGTCATCAGTTGGAAAAATTATCTTAATTGATATTCGTTTTGTAAGCTCGAAGGATAAAGCCAATCTACATTTTTGAGCTGACTTTTGGATCATAAACCTTTAGTCCCGAAGGTGGACTCAGTAGTCGTCATGAACGTTTTTAAATTTTAAAACTGATTACCTGTATTTTACGAGTTTTAACTTTCATATAAGTTTAAGCATCGTATAATTAAAATATGAGTGATTTTCTGTCACATAATTAGCACAAAAATATCGTTCTTTAATTATCTATCTTTTATTTCTACAATGAATTATATTAATTATATTAAACAATCAAAACAAAATATGTATGTAGTTTTATACTTTTTTTTTAAGATTCTTAAACTTCAATTACTTGTGTCTTGTTCTTTTCCTATAATTTCATTTAGATTTGTAATAATTTTTGCCATTTTGTCTTCCAAAAGTGTTACACGTTCTGCCAAACTTCATTTAAAGTAAATTTATTTTTGATTTAAATAAATTAATTATGTATGAATTCATGCAAATATATAACTTACGAGTTTTCATCGTAATCATCAACCATTTTGAGGGAAATAACTTCAAAGTATCTGAATTTTAATAGGAAAAAATTAATCAAAAAGTGGTACACTAATTCGCTCCACACTATTCCACTAAGAAAAACCACATGCTCATTGTATATAACTTGATAATACATCTTATACACAAACATATGTTACGTCATGATATAGCGGTAGCAATGACATAATTAAATTTCACTAAAGCATAGACTATTTTAGATTATTCGAATATAAGCTTGTGATCTGTTTGGCCTTACAAATTTTAACTACGAAAGTGAATAATAATAATTGGTCATCGTTAATTTTAATTATTGACTGAAGTTATAATATTGAATTGTTTTCAAAACTGTTCTTAGCAATGTATGTAATGTACTAGGGTTGAGGGTTGAAATTGTTTCTAGGAGAATTGCTTTTGCTCCCGAAATGGCATTTCCATACGACTTATACGGACATTTTTTGTCGGGCAAAATTTAACACAATAAATGATGCTTTCACATTTTTAATTTTGAAAAATAATCGTGTTCTGTAAAGGTCAACTACGAGAATTGCTTTGATAGAAGCGAAAAAAAATTACATTAAATGTAAACATAATTTTAGTTTAGTGCTTTAAATAATTTAATATTAGATTTTGTCCCAATACAATAAATTTAAAAATCTCAAGGGAATCGCAATAAAGTACTTTCAGTAAACCTCAACTAGAAACATCGTGTCCTACCGAAATACGAAAAACAACCATGAGTCAAATGAAACTAATTTTTGAGCATGTAGTTAAAAGTGAGAGTTAAGTGTTAAAGAACTTAATAATTTTAAAGGCTGTTTTAAGCAACCCATCGAATTACCTACTTCTTGCTATTACCTGTTTGCTTGCTAGAATTACAAGTAATATGATTAAAATATTAGAATTAAATATGTACTTGTCAATTATTGATTGCAAGTTATTTAGTTCCTTGTCCTCGAAAAACATATCGTCCTGGGCATTGGAAGTTTTCGATGTTTGAGGGTCTTCATCGTCAGGTTTTCTATTTGCCTTTTTCTTATCAAAACAAAAAACAATGTTTGAAATTTTCCTTACTAATGACTTAATATAGTTTTCGAAATGATTTTCTTTTCCTTCAATGGTTTCCGATTTCACTTCCGAATAGGTATCGTTTATTATTGCCAAGAACATATTCTTTTACAAAAAATTTTTTTTTAAATAATTCCACAAGAAAATAATCAATTTTCAAAGCAAAAAATAACTTACCATTAATATAAAAAATACAAACAATATGAATGATACAAAAAAAAGTCGTCCAAGATATCGATTCGCTTCTTCTAATTTCTCAAAATCAAAATCGCCCAATACAGTTCGCATAAGTGTAAGAATCGCAGTTGAAAAATTACAGAAACCCGAATGCACTGATCCAAAAACCATAAGAGCCAAAAGAGCAAAGGCAATAAAAACAATAGCAAACATAATACTGAATCCCAAAAGATCTTTTGCACACTTGAAAATAAGTTAAATTAATTTAAATTTCAGTTATTAGACTATAATATGGTGGACTTACCCTTTGAAGAGTGGTGCTGAATTGTGTCATAGTTTTGTTGAATTTGATGTATTTGAAAATTTGAATCCAAACAATAAAAACGCATATACCCATCAGGTCTATAAACTTTGCGTTCCAATAGCAAATTTTATCCAAGGTAATGAATTGATTGTTTTCTTGTTCATATTTTTTTACGATCAATTTTAGGGTTAACGTGTGCCAAGGTATGTATATAAATGTAGTGTAGGCAATCTGTAAGCACATAAAATAAAAAAAAAATATTTGTATGTTGAATTTTATGAACTTGTTGCTAAGAAATCAAAATTTTAATATCTACCTAATGGGTTGTATTTCTTGTACTTTTTTGTACTTAACTACTTTATGGCTGAAATGAATCTTTTGCATTCTGATATTAAATATTGTATTAATGTTCTTTAAACACTTAAAAATCTTGTAAGGAACATCTAATTTTGATAATTTAAATGTCCTTAAAGTTAGTATTTATAGAATTAGAATATTAGAAAATATAAATGAAAAGAAAAAACTCGTCGAATCCCAATTTAAAAAGCACATCAGACAAGTAAAAGAAGACCCAAAACTCATTAATTTATTACTATTTGGTTATTGGTATTAATAAAAAACCTTTATAAATTTCTTCAAAGTATTTTTAAATAAACTATTACTTTTAAGTCACTTGAAAAAAATAATGTTATATTTATGTTAAGAGCAATAGCTTACCAGCAACACTAATACACGTGAAATATTAAAAATTGATTTATAGATCGTCTTGAGGCCGTTTGCAATTGCGCTTCCTATTATTTCAACTGTATGGTAAAGTATCAATCCAAAAAACACTATCGAACATGACATTACAAAGTATCCTTCTTGATTCCACAAAGGAAAATATTTTAGAGCTTGAAGCTGATTGGAAGTAATAACACCTCCAGTAGCCGAAATTTCAGCCAAAAACCTAGATTAATTGTATGTAAGCAAACTTTAAGAGTATCAGGTCCTTCTTGAGAAAGTTTATCCGAAGAAAGTCTTTAAAAATATTTCTTACAAAATCAAAATTAATATCAAATACATGTATTCATGTATGTATGTATGTATGGATATGCGTGTACAAAAAAAAAATCATCTAATAATTTTAAGTTTTTGACTTTAGCTCGAATAAACTCTCGCCACATTATCTTACTTTGCATTGCAAAAAATATTAATATTTGAATTAAACAATACGAATTCTATTAAAATGATTCTTGTTGCATCGTCTACCCAAAACACATCTTTGAGTTGAAATAAAATATTTTCATTTTCTTCTTTATCGTGATCCAGCATTTCAATGTAACCAGCTCCATGATAATTTGCAAGTGTTCCTGAAACTCCGTAAGTATTTGCTTGAGATTGAGACGAATGTTCTTTACTGCAATAGACAATCAAAATTGCTAAGTATTCCTGCATACAACGTTATGTAACTCACTTAAAGAAACTAGAAACATCTTCTTTGCTTTTCGTATACTGACCAAAGCATGCATTCAATTTATTTTGGGAAATTATATCAGTTTTGCATGGTTCACTTGTTACTCGAATTTGTCTCAGTCTTGGAGGACCCAATAATATATTTCCATCAGTAGACCCATTCGCTCCGAATTGGCTAAGCCCCTCAATAAATGTCGTTTCAACAAATGACCACCAGTCAGAAATGGTAACGAGGTCTTCATACGCCAATTCAAGTCCATGTTGATTGGATGAGAGCCTCTCATTAAATAAACGATCAATTGTGTTATTAAAATAAAACATTCCAATTTCCCTTGTTGATGTTGCCACTGAAAAACAAATGACATAATTAAATACATTATGTACAAACATATGTGTACATAATGTATATTTTAATGAAACTAAGAAAAAGAAAAAACTACCCATTGTTGTTACAAATAGAAAAACCAAATATATGTTCAAATCTATTAGTTCGTCTGCATTTGTAGGTGTTTTCTTTTTGCCAATATTTTTGGTGAAGAATTTTTTAAAACGATTTTCTTTTTTCACTTCCATTTTTATTATGATTTTTCAAATTTGAAAAGAAAGAACACGAAAATGTTTAAGCAAAGTGCCAAAAAAATAGGGTATTAAACAATTGTGATTAGAGAACTATTAATAAGCTTTAAATGTTCTTTTGGCTTCTAATGCTTTCTCAAGATGGATGAACAAGTTATCAATACATTCTTCCAAAATGACTATCCGTTTATTCAATCTATTGAGGAAAGAAAACAATGTTTGAATTGTGTAGATAAGTGTTATTAAATAATTTTGCTAATACAAAAACACCTACTCATTGAGCTCTAAAACAGCTTTTTGTTTTGGCATACTTGTAGACCTAAAAATTAAAAATTTTAAGTTATCATCAAAAGTTTTATAATCAATAAATGATTGATATAACATGTGCATATAAGACAGCAATAATTTTATTATAGTTCTTTTCATAGCTCGAAATTTTTGCCTAGTTTGTAGAAAGAATATAAACATACTCACAAATTGACAATATTTTTTTTCTGATTTGAATGTTTCTCCTCATCACGTTTGTTTGTTATGTGACTTTTTAAATTTGAGGCAAAGTTGCTCCTGCCAAACAGCAAAAGTAATTGCTTTTTATATTCTCTAAATCCTGTAGAGTCACATGTAGTAATTTCACTCTTAACATCTGAAAACGTATCATTTATTATGGCTAAGAACATATTCTGCAAAGTGAAACACAATAATTTAACTTCAACACACACAAAACTTTTTCTACTTCATTACCAAAAGTATAAAAAATACAAACAAAATATAAGACAAAAAGTAAATTGGACCAAGAATGGGACTTGATTCTTCTATTTCAGAATAATAAAGGTCTCCGAGAACCATTCTCATCATAGTCATCAAGGCTGTTGAAAAGTCGCGAAAGTCAACATGGTTTGTTCCAAATAAGAGGACCGATAAATCCGCGTAGGCAACAAAGACAATTGCAAACATAACAATAAATCCAAATAAACTCTCGCCACACTAGAAATGTTACAATGTACACAATTTTTTTCTTATTATGCCATAAAAAAGTTACCTTTCTGAAAGTGGAACTAAATTGTAACATTGTTTTATTAAGTTGAATGTATTTAAATATTTTTATCCACGTAATGAATATACAGATACCCATTCCAATTTTGAAAACCGTATTCCAGTAACAAATAACGTCCAAATTGAATATATCTTCAAATTTGTGGTCTTCGTTTTTAAAGAGCTTTTTCAAATATTTTGTATGCCAAATAAAATAAGCAAAAGAGAAATGAACAAGCTTAAAAAAAAACATCAGTATCAAAATTAGGTAAAGTTTTTTTTAAATTTATAAATTATAACACTAGTCAAAAAAATAAATAGAAGCAATTTCGGATGTTTGAATCAAACAATATTTTTTGGGTATTAAAATATACCTCTGTAAAAGTGTAAAAAAACCACAGTAGTGTTTTTTAAGGCAAAGTTAAAACATAACATAGTTCTTAAAAATAAATTGTATATGATAATTTTTCAAAGTACAAATCTAAATCTTCGAGAAATAGTTTCAAAATTTTTAGTATGTCACTTAATTTTATTAATTTAAACTTTACATCAGAAAGTTAAAAGCTACATATACATATGTATATATCTTCTTTTTGTCTTTATATAAAAACAAGCTGACCCCGCAGACGTTGTTCTGCCCTGTTTTTCAAATTGTGTGAAAGAAATTGCTTTAAATCTTCATATCCAGGTTCTAATAAAGTTTTACCATTCATAACTAAACCAATGAGCGCAATTTTTAATCTCAATTCGATTAATGACTTTTTAAATTCTGGAAACACCATTAATTTTTTGTTTGCAAAATAAAAGCGTCTCATAGATCATTTCTCTTCACATACAGGGCCATATCATAGGACCATGAACAATAGCAACTTATGTATATGATTAGATTTTAAGATTCAAAAAGCCTTTACAGAATAGATGGCATGAAAATACCAGCTCCAAACCAGCATAAAAACCTATAAATGGACCTTATATTTTGTTCACTATGTTTCCCTTGTATTTCTCTTAAACACAATCTTGAGGCACTATTTTCTGCTTCTTTCCATATCCAATTTATCACAAATATATTCATAGCTAGCTTTCTATTGGTAAAAGAATTTTAAAAATCGGTTCAGTAGATCTAGAGATTACCTAATACAGTCTTAAAAATGTTACCAACTCTTTCGAGAAACGATGATTTTAGGTACTGTGGCCCTTTTGTCAAAAATTCAATTCGACCATTCTAAACTTTAATTTTCAATGTTATTACTGTTTTTTCAAACAGTGCTATTTGGCAAGCCTAAATTATTTCAATAAAGAAATTCAGATTTGAAAAGTGGCAACCGTTTGTCTTGATCATACTTAAAGAAGGACACTTTTTGTATTTTCTACGTGGAGACAAATCCAACGAATCAAAAACCATGAAAATTGTTTCAGCAGATCACGAGTTATAAGTGTTGTAACAAACCCGTCTTTGTTTTATATATATGTATAAGATGAGTTTCAAAAATGTGTATGTGGCCGCCTAACTCGAGCATTTACGTACCAAATTCAATTTGGTTTTTTCCCTTTTGTAGAGAATTATCAGTAGATGTATGTAATAAATCGATTCATAAAAACGCAATTTTGCAACATAAAAAACATACATAATGTACATATTTTAACAGTTTTGGCATAGTTTCCACTAGACCTTCATACATCATATAAGGCGCACGATTTTCCAAATTTCATTTTTTTGATCGCATTTGCTGCGTTTTCCAGGATGGGAAGTATTTTTCGGAAACTACAGTTCCATATTTACAGTAAAGATGTCCAATTTTGTGTGTTAGAAAATAAATTCCCATTATCATAAATTTAGCTTAGTTTTTTTTTTATTTAAATTGTTTTAATTTATTCTGAACTGTGTTTTCAATTTAAATTTTTGAACGTGAATTGATTTTGAATTATAACACAAAAAAGTGAGTGTTTTAAATATACGACTGTGTAATTTTATTTTTTTTTTTTGGGACAAAAATTGGAAAAGAATTTTTTATTTTGTATTCTTTTTAATTTCTTAATTTCAATTACGGACAAAAATCTAAATGACATTTCTTCACTATAATTCCCTAAAAATCGAAAAAGACACAATAATATTTTTCAGTACAATCTGTTTCCTATCTGTAAACCATGAAAAGGTTTTTATAACAGAAAATATTCCAAAATGGAGTGAAATTATTAAAATTGATTTTTGTATGGAAAATAAAAATGTTTTCAATGTATTTTGGGTGGAAAAATTAGAAAGACAAATAATAGATGACTTTGGGGTACTATCAATCCTAAAATTTGGTAAATGCCATTATACCCTGATATATGTAGGTCGTGTTCAATTTGTGGGTGTCCTTTCCGCATTATTATTACACCGATTCGGAGAAGTCGTATATATCGCACACAGCATACGCAAACGATACAACGATACAAACAAAAATTATCTGAAATCTTAAATATACGAAATTGAAAATGTCGTTCAAGAAACTCTTGAGAACAATGTGAATCAGAACAGGAGACTATTGATAATTAATTGATATTTATCAATGGAATATTCAAAGGAGAAAAGGAACTTATCCCACGGGTTCCAATTATTACAACTGATCTTTTAATTAAAGCGTTTAATTCAGTTTCCTTTTCTCTATTGCCATGACCAATCTTTGGAAATGTGTGGAATTAATTTCGAATTTCCCTGTTTTTCGCAAACCGTCTTCGTTTTTTTTTTTTTTTTTGAACCGGAAAACTTATTGAAAAATTTTGCTTTTCATTCAAATAACTTACATTGAAATTTGAAATATCTGAGTTTTGTGGAGTTTATCACATGGCGTTAAATTGAGTTGAGATGAAGTTCAGTTTTCAATTATTTTTACACAGGTTCAATTTTTTTCTTCATAAATGCACCCAGCGAAGCGGGTGGGAATAAGGTAGTAATTTTTATAATTTGAAAAAAATATACATATGTTTTTTATTTTTCCAAATTTCACCAGTAAAATTAAAACCAATACATTGTTTTTTTAAACTACACTTGACTCAATAAAAAAAAAACGTTCAACAGTTTTAACTGAAGACTTTAAACTAACGCTAAGCTTGTCCGAAACTAAAACTATGTATTACATTTTAAATTTGTCAATTATAACTTTTTATAATTTGACTTACCAAAATAACAATGATATCCAAAATAATCCAAATAGAGTTTAAGATACTAAAAAATCCCATTATCTTCACCCTCAAAATTAATTTCAAAGTATCAAACAATGTTATCACGAAAAACAACAATGAACAGAAGCAATCGCAGAATTCTTCACATAAAATAGAATAACGTAGTGGCTGTATTGCCGTTGATGCTAAAATGCCCCCAGATGGAGTGAATTCAACTAAGAATCTGCAAAGAATTTATTGATTTAATTAAACTCCACGAAAAAAAGGGAAACATAATTATATTACTTTATATTGCAGAACAAATTGACATTTGCATTAAATGTTACCAATTCTATTAAAATCATCCGAGTTCCCCTGTCAATCCAGCTCAAAGTTTTTAACTTCTTCAAAGTGGCTTCTATCTCATCAGTTATTGAAGACAATGTTTCAATGTAACCCTCTCTGCCATATGTGGATATTTTACCCCGCATCGAGTAGATGTTCGTAGATGCTTCAGTTGACTGACTTTTACTGTTAAAATGTTAACTTTTCACTTTTGATATTTTAGAAAAATGTTTAACAAATTTTCTATCGTTCATGTTTATAAACGTTGTGAAATTTAATATTGCATTAATTAATGTAGGGTTATGCATTGTATGTATATCATCACATCCCTATCTAGATATCCTAAAACTTGTTATTCTCTTTTATGACGGCAGAGGGCGCTTATCAGATTGAAAATATGGCATTTATAGGTAAACAAACAATCAATTCAACACAAGCTAAAAAATTAATGTTCATAATTTACTCCTAGAACTTTATTCTTTATCAACAAATTATTAAAACACTAAATAACTTTCTTATTGTTATGTAAAACATTGTAAATAGTTTCCAAAAGCCAATATAACTAAATTGGTGTAACACCTCAGATTAACTTCGAGCATCTAATATTTTCGCAATAATTCTGCACCAATACATATTTTAAAATAAAATATGAAGCCTCATCCTCAAGATGAAGGTTCTAAGCAACATTCCTACAAAATCTTCAGTTTAACCGTTATTAAAACTTTCGTTTTATTTCTTTTAGATGAACACCCTACATAAGAACCTTGTCTCCTGCATCATTCGTACTTCTCTATCAAGTCTAGATGCTTAATTCAGGAAAAGATAAAGCTCTTATAGCATGAGTTAGGTAAAAAACTTTGAATTCATATTATTCAAATTTTTGAAAATGTCTCTTATACCCATCATCTGACGATTTGAATTATATCTTACTTGAAAGTGTTGTTTCTTTCTTCCTTCGACTTAATGTATTCTCCATAGCATGTTTGGAATTGGTTTCGAAAAGCATTGTGTATCAAACACGTTGAGTTCTCGACTCTTATTTGTCGAAGTCGTGGGCCACCAAGCAAGAAATGATTTTTCGACGTTGTTAAATTTGTGTCCCCATTCTGGTCACTAAATTGTGATATATTTTCAATAAATGTTGTTTCAATTAATGTCCACCAATCAGCGACAGTTACTAAATCTTTATACTTCATCTCAAAACCATACTCGTTGTAGAATGGTCGGTCAACAAATTGTTTTTGAATAATGTTCGCATAGTGAAAAATCGTTATTTCTTGAGTTGACAGTAAAACTACAAAATATGAGCATATAATATGTATGTACATATGAGCATACATACATACATACATATGTATTATAGATAATAATTAGTTTAATATACATAATGTACATACCAATGGTTCCTGTTATTAAAAAAACTACGAAAATTATTAAGTCAATGAGTTTAATAATGATAGTAGAATCTGATGTGATGTTATTTCCACACGAAAACGCTTGCATTTGCACCCAAATAGTTTTTAAAAGATATCTATCTCCATTTTCCATTTTGACAGTTTTATATTTTTTTTTATCAATTTTATTTTTAATTTTAATACATGCTTTGATACTCGAATAATTTTTTAAACGAGTTTATATGCTATTTTGTAAGACCCAAGATTTTCATTAATAGTAGGTACCAGGCACGAGGCGTGACTTTTTTGGAAGCGGAAGCACTTATGATTGAACTTAAATAAAAAGTTTTTATGAAGATCATATTTCTTTTATTACACAAATGTAAAAGAAAATTTTATAAAATTCATTTATTAAAATATTTAATTGAGTAATACATATGCATATATAGTTAAAGCTAATGTAAAATTAAATGTTAGTTTCATTTTTTAAGAAAATGATCATTGATTACAAAACATTAACAGTTGACAATGCGATTTGCACACACACAGATAAAAAACATAACAAGGAAAAGAACACACAAGTGTTAAATGAACTTTTCAACCCCTATTTCAATGAATGAGAAGAAGCAAATAACTCATATCTCTCCTTTCCTGCTTTACTTTTGTTTTCACAAATTTTCATAATGAGTTCACTCAATTCAATCTTCACTTCTTATGTGAACGCTAACAAATACAAAAAAAATGCTTTGAACGAGATTGAGTGAGAGTTTAGAGTAGGCCATATATCAGAATGCCTAGCTGGTATGCATTCCAAATATTCGTTTGCAAGCGTGAGTGTATAATGGAGTCATATTGCGCATTCCCCGTGGAATTGAAGTTTGAGTTTTTGTAGTTATACCTAGTTTTGCATTGTTTTTCCTGAACGACTTTTATTATGAGATTTTATTAATTTACAGAAGAGATTAAATAAAATTCGATTAGGTCAGTTTCTAATTAAAATGTCTTTGCTTTAATCATATAATTTTTTGAATTGCTTTACGGAAGCACTCATTCCACTCAATATATGGACGCTTCGTCCCTGGTAGGTACTTAAGGGATAATGAACTTCATGTAAATGACTTTTATGAATTTCATCGCATCGCCATAATATAGTCTCGATTTTTTTTTTTTTTCGTAAATATCTATGTACCTACGCTCTTTTTGAACAAGAATAGAGTCGGAGAAAAAATTAGTACATACATATGTATATCTTCATAAGATCAATAACACGCAAAAGTGGTAAAAGTAAAGACAAACCAACAATAATAACCAGTGTTACGATTTTACTAACTTTGCCTTTTTTTTGGTTAAACCTAAACGGAAGATGAAATAGACTTTCGACAAACATGTTTTAAGTTTCAAGCCCTGATAGTGATTGAAAATTTACATATGTATGTATTTTATTTTGCCTTTTTTATACCATAATTGCCTTTTATTGCCTTTCTTCGCCATTGTTGCCTTTTTCTGCCTTTTGTATTAAATTTTGTTAAGAAATACATATCTAATAATTGGTTTAGCATTAAAAGAAATCCGATCATTTTCGCATACCGTTGAGAATCTTTAGTTAAAAATCTTGAACAGTTTCAAGTTTACAAAAAAATGATGGAAAATGTTCGAATTTATGCCTTATGAATTATTTAATTTCTGCTCAAAAAAATGCTTTTCAAGGGTTGTACTCGAAAATGGTTGACGTAACTTGCGTCGCTCACGGTGTAAACAGAGTTTGTGAAAGCAAACGCAGTTACTACTCAAAAGTTGACGCCTTCGTGTAGAACTTGAAAAAAGTATTTCTGAAGAGTCCACCTCGGATTGCTATTTTAAAGGATATGGAACCTGAATTGCCACTGCCACCTCAAACTGTAAGTTTGTTTGAAACTGAATTTAAAATCGTATTTTTGAATTTACACTTAAACTAGGTTTTAACTCGCTGGGGTACTTGGTTAGAGGCAGCAGCATGTT
This sequence comes from Scaeva pyrastri, assembly GCA_905146935.1. NCBI lineage: Eukaryota > Metazoa > Arthropoda > Insecta > Diptera > Syrphidae > Scaeva > Scaeva pyrastri. Next base: position 89,884,917 of record LR989927.1, read on the forward strand.
ATGCGGATCAAAAAAATAGTCAGCGCTCTAGAAGATGATGCAAGCTGTGTTGCATTTGCAAAAAAATTGATTAAAGTTGAAGAACTGCAAGCGCAAGTGGCGTACATATTAAAGTCAATTTTGGGTTTTTAGTCAATCCGAAAAAATATATTTTCAAAGACCTACAAAAAACAGGTATATTTGAGAGTCTGTACCTACTTATAATTTAAGCTAACAATATTCTCATCAAGGTACATCAATTGGCGAAGTGGTGCTGCCTGTTTTGAAAGACGTTGAAGAAAATTTAAAAAAGCAAAAGGGCCCATTGCAGAAGAAGTTTTGAAGAAGTTCACTGCCGTTTTCAATGGAAACGATTGAGCAAATAAATTCTGTAGAAAACGGCTACGTGGATTCCAAACTTTCAGGAAACATTGAAGTGAATAATGTTGAAAGTTTTAGATGGGCTCCACTCGTTTCGGCTGAAGTTGAGAGATCGTTTAGCTCCTTCAAAGCCCTTCTAAGGGACAACCGAAGAAGATTGCTACCTGAGAACTTTAAAAGCTCTTGGTAGTCCAATGCTACAATAATTAAATGTATTTTTTTTTATTTTCCTAGTATTTTTTAATAAATGCCTTTTCTTTGCCTTTTTAAGTGTTTTGTTTTGCATTTTTTAAACTTTTTAGGTCAATAAAATCCTAACCCTGATAATAACCAAAGAAAAGGACAATATGTGCTGATCTCATTTGCATTTGCATTGCAATTGTTTTTGCCAAAGAACAATAACTCCCCTCTCTATTGCCACAAAAAACATCAGCATCAAATATAAAAAACAAATCGATCATGACTTCTGCTACGTCTTTAAACTAGAGGGTGCAAGAAGTAGGTAGATAAACCACACACAATATTAGCCGCGTTTTGTTGTTCATTTTATCCTCAGGTTATTAAAATTTTTTTAATTTTTTTTACATAGTAAACAACAACAAACGAAAACTGAGGAGAAACAAATTAGTAATCGAGCTCAGTAATTTACTAAGGATACAGTTTCGGCTATTTGACACATTTTATTATTTTTATTGCAAAGCGATATTTTGTTTATTTCTCTGAGATGTTTGATTTGATTTTCTTTTTTTCTCTGAAAAGAGTTGACATTTGGCTCAAGGGGAAAGTCAATTTAAAACTAAGGATAGCGTTTTATTGCGATTCCGATTACTGAGCTAACCTAAGTTTAGCAATAAAACGCGCCTATTGTTCTGCATACTTCCTACCACACAAATTGGAAGAAACAACCAGCAATGTGGGACACCCAGCCTTAAAACATATTTGAGCTTAAATTCTTCACAAAATATTTACAAAAGGATAGAAAAATACTTTGGAAACATTTTTGTAATATATTTGTTTAAATATATTTATTGAATAATTTGGTTTAACACGAAATTGCACATCTTTAATTTCTTTAATTAAATGTGCGATGCTTTTTTTATAATCGTTTTTTTTTTTCGTTGTAACATTCATACATATACAATACATATACGGTTACAAATATTATACAAAAAAAATTATTGCTAGAGTTGTGGTAAAACAGTTTTTCTTATATTTTCATTTCAAAATGAGAGTTAGTTTTGAAAAAGTTTCAAAATCGTTTTAAGAACATACTTGTATATGAACAATTTCATGGTTATTACAAGTAAGTTACTAAATTGCTAGAGGATAATTGTTGTATTGTAGTTTTAATAAAATCAAAGTTGTAAGCAAACAAACTACAAACGATAAAATCTTAGGTATAACATCTTTACAACCTTTTGTTTATCAACTTAAACAAAACGACAATGTACGTACCTAATATCTGTAATTCTTTCCGAAACAAAACATATTCTTTAGTTTTAAGAAACAAATATGTAACAGAAATGCAACGAATTTCATTGCAAGAAACCTAAATAAAACGGAATTACAACAAAATACTTGTTGTAATTCCAATTTTGTGCTACTCTTATGTATGTATATATTTTTTTTAATTCTTTTATAAGTCTGTTCAATGAAGCTATTCCGAACAGTTTGGAACAGTTTAGAACAGCTTTTTGCTGTTCAATGAGGTTTTTGCTGTTCTAAAGTGTTCTAGTTTGCTGTTCAATGAGGCAATCTAGAACAGTTTGGAACACTTTAGAACAGCATTTTCTACACTTGCTATTTAGGTAGAACAGAATTGTGAAAAGTGTCAAAATCAACTGTCTGTAATTTGTGATTGGTTTTCATTTCGTCTGTTGTGCTTTATATTTGTTTTGTGTGAGAATAAAGTAAACAAAATATTATATTTCGAACAGTTTTAATTGATTTTTATGTCGGAAACTAAATAATTGGTTTATTTATCAAAAATTGGTAATAAATTTTCATTAAACGTGAGTCAAAGCAAAACAATTTTTTGTTTACAATTTCAGATGAAAGATATTTGACTGTTCTAAGTTGTCTGACGTTTATTGTTCTGTTCTATCCTATCCTACGCTGTTCTACTCTGTTCTATTCTACTCTAAAACTCAGTGAACAGACTTTATGTTTTATACACAAGCACATATATATATTAATTTAGTTATTTATCTATTTATTTATACACTGATTTATTTATTTTTATATTGTTTCTTTATTTGCTGTTTTTGTTTTGCATTTATATATTATGTAATTGTTTATTTATAATAACAATTCATTTCTCTTTTATAAATTTAAACTATCACTATTAAAACATAAATTTAAGTTCGCTTCGAATTCCAGTTCTTTAAGATGTTTTCAACAATTCCCTATATCTAAAAAAGTAAAAATTGTCATTTGCTTTGCAATCTATACTACATACAAGTAGTCTCTCACGACTAATAATGCATACAAAGTTTTGAAGTCACAAATCACAATTTATTTTCGCATAATTAAAATGTTTGTTTGTTTGTTTTTATACGCAATATTTTTTTTAGGTAACAAACAACTTTTGGAATTATTAATTATGTGGAATTTGAGTATTCTTGATTAATAAGCACCTAAACCAAAGAAAAAAAATAAGTACATACGTCATTTTTATGTTTGTTTCAGCTGCAACTAAATTAGCGACATATTCTATTTCACAATAATGTATAATATAGTTGAAGGATAATCAATATCTCGGGAACAAGTTATCAGCTTCAAACTAATTTTCTTTAACACACTATAGCATCAAAACATGCAGGAAGGACTCTTATAACACATGCAGAAAGAGGTTTCTTAGAATATCAATTATTATTATTATTATTTTATATTAATAGAGTTACTGATAGTTTATTGAACATCGACAAATATTGAACTGATAGCTTTTTGTCAATGTAATATTTTTAAATCAAAAATATTTTTTAAAAATCGAATACATCGTTCTTTACAAACAAAAAATTAAACATTACAAAATTTAGAAAATTTAGTTTAAATTTCGTTTCAATATTTAAATTGAACTTTTTTGTTTTATTTTAATTTTTTACAAAGGTTCTTTCACTTGATATGGTTTTTGATTGGCAAACTTATTATAACTTCAATAAATGTCAATGCGAACTTATCAGTGTGGGTCGCACTCGCACCTAGCCCCTCTATTGTTTTATTTTGTTTGCTTACAAAGGTTATTTGCCTTGGTTTGTTATTTGAAAATAATTATTTAAAAATACATCAAAATGTGTAATAATAAACTCAAGTATAATGACTAACACTAAAATTATTATATAGTAATTCTGATTTATTAGTTTTCATTAACGTCGTTTTTCGCTACCTTGACATAAGGTCATTGTAAGTTTATATGTTTTTTTTTATTATTTCATCACAATTTACCAATATTAAACTCAACATGGATCTTGATGTGAGAAGAGCTTTTTTAATATCTGCTGTAGTAAATTATTTATGTTTATTGTTTATTTTTATTTCTCAAGCACTTAATTTAAAGTGGTAATTACCAGAACAAGTCATTCCTTGCAATTCTAGTAATACAAGCCTTCAAACGAATACCATAACAAAATTATTTATCACAAATTTCAAGAAAAATACTATATTTTGAAAAAAAATCAATCTTTGAATACTCATAGACTTCTTAGCCGTAATAAAAATTAAACTTTATAAAAGTAAAAGTTCAAATTATAAGATTGCAAACAAGTTACAACCCATTAATATTAATGCTGCATGTACATATACATTTTAAATAATTATGACTAAGATATTTCAAAGAAAAAAAAAATAATAAAATTAATATTAGCGGTGAATTAAACAGAAGATATACATACATATGTAGCTATTATTTAAACAAAACCAGTTGACCAAAATTTTGGATAGTTAATGTATTTCAATAACCATTGTTCAATTCAGGTTCGTAGATATTTTTGGTTCATTAGATCAACTTGCCAAAAAAGTTTTTAATCTGTTCTTGTCATCGTCGGCAAAAGCATCTTCTCTCTGTTAAAGTTACTCTTGCAATGAAAAATATCATTTTTATATTCATTTTTGGTCTTTTGGCCAAGAACACAGTGAGCTTGGATTATCTAACAGAAAAACGTATGTTTATAATAGCCTGGGTGAACTTCGTAGACTTATTTAAATACATTTAAATGAAACATTTAGTGATCTTGATTCATTTTTGATACATATTCATGTATTTTGTATGATATTTTAAACAACTTCCTGACTTAAATAAATAAATAGTGAAAAGTGAATCATTTTCAAACGTTTTAATATTCAAATATTCCTATTGAACGTCACAGTTTTGTTGGTACAATTTCATTCTATTTTTGTTGACAGCTGCCTACCTTGGAGAGGCTTGCAGTATAAAAAATCCAGAATTTAGCAAGTGTTCGATTGTGAATCTACAAAATGTATTCAACCAATTACGAGAAGGTAAAATATTACACATAAAAAGGAAAAAAAAAAAATAAAATCTTACAAAAAAATTTAGGAATTCCTGGCCTTAAAACTCTTCCAAAAACGGATCCTTACTATATAAAAAAGGTTAAGCTGATACAAAACAATGATGCCGCAAAGTTTGATATTGAATTAGCAAATTTAACTGCAGTAGGATTTGGCAAAGCTGTCATCAAGGAAAACCTGTAAGTTTATTTGTTTTTGAGAAAAAAATTTCATAACAGAGTTTACTTTTTAGTGTTGACGAAAAAGATTATAGTTGGAAGACCAAGTTCTTTTTGCCCAAACTCCGAATCGATGGTGACTACAATGTAAATGGAAGACTACTGGCGCTGACACTGAAAGGTGCAGGAACGTTTTTCATAGAATTAGGTGATTTATTAAACATTTTATAAGACAAAACAATGTTTGACAATGTTCATTTTTTTTTTTTGCAGAAAACGCTGATTTCAAAATGCTAACCAAAGTTAAGCTTTATGAAAAAGCTGGAAACACTTTTGGAAATGTTTCTAACTGTAAAGTGGATTTCAAAATTGGAGGTCTTAAATTAAGATTAGATAATTTGTTCAATGGCCAAAAAGAATTAGAGGAAAGTATGAATAATTTGTTGAATGAAAATTGGATGGACTTCGTGGAAGCAATGCGACCTGCTCTTAATCAAATGGTAGAAGGAATTTTGATTGATAATATGAGAAAAGTTTTCCACTTCATACCGGCGAAATATTTTATTTCTGATATCCCTACATCGGAGCAGTTATACGGCTGATTGATGTTTAGTATTTGGAATGATGATTAATACACAATTTATTAGTTCTTGTTTGTATTCGTTTTATACTCCTATAGATTGTTATTTTTTTAAGGAATACAGGGGTGAAATCGACCAAGGTGAAAAGTGATTCCAATATTATATCGAAATAAAAGTACCCAATTTACTTCTTTGTGATAACATAAATTTCTTCTTTTTTTATAAAGTTTGAAACTTTTCAGGTGACAATAATGTTTGTTTGAAGGAACGATAATTTGGTTCCCTTTTAGTAAGCCTCTGGTATTTCTATAAAAAACATTATTACCAAAGACATTGAAAATTGTTACTTGATTATATTAAATTAAATTTACTTATCATAAAAAACAAAAACACTATAGTATTTACATTCTGGAGGGAACTAAGAATTGTTTTTCTTTAGACTGAGAATAGGTTGATATATTTTCTAAAAATCACCGTTTATATGATTTAGTCTAAACTGTTTTTTTTTTTTTCAATTCTATGTAATTAAAATATGTAAATAATTTTCCAAGTTTCTTAATTTTATTTTGAAGAGTTAAGATTTAAATAGACATAGCTATTGTTATATATAAGACTTTTTAAAGCTGAAGAATAACTAAAAATCTTTTACAGGCTACGACTGAGTTGCATTTCTTAAACTTAAGATTGACGAATTTGTAAGTTACAATATTTGAAACTATCCCCATTTAAGCAAATACATTTAAGTCAACAATAGTAAATAAGATCATAAAGACTATGAAAGATGCATATTTTAATATCCTTATTGATAAAACGGTGAAAGGCTTTACTTTCTTATGAACTCATATATTTTTATAATAAATACCTACATCGAAATCTACGAATTTATATAATGGATTAATAATTTTGAATTTTCTTCATTTATATCAAATCTACCTCTCCGTCTGTTATAATTAATTAAATGATTTCTAAAATGGAATAAATATAGTAATTTAATATTGTAATCCAATCGCTTGACAAGCAACTTAAGAAATACATATAAAGTAGATACATATATAAATGTAGGTAATGTGTGTATAGTGTATTGCCATACCTTTATATCCATAAAAACAAAATATATGAACACTAGTATATGAATGTTTATTGAAACAGTTTTTTTTTTATTTTTAATTAGGGAATGAGAAAACATTTACTCGTATAAACAACTATTTGTGATTATAATTAGTTGATTAAATTTAATAATTATCTATGTACATATGTTGTTTTATGTATGAGTATTGCTAGATGTTATAAGTAAAGTAATCTATAATTTAAACTTTATAAAAGGAAATTTACAGAAGTTCTTACTCACATTCACATCAACAACTTAGATGAAATCTAACTATACATTTAAAGTTAAGCATTTATTCAGTTTAGTTTACAATATAAAAATTAAAATATTTACTTTATTCGCAATTCTTTGCAATGTACCTCATTCAATGGAATAAGTAAACATTCATAATCAACATCAATAACGTCCTAAAGAATGTCACGAACAAACAAATCACTACTTATAATTTTTACGCTAAGATTCAAGAGTTTACTTTTACCAGCAATACCTATTTTGTATTATCATTAAGTTAAGTTAAGTAAAAGCATTCTTTAAAACATCGTTTAGTTTTAGAATTTGAATTCTAAGAAATGCTATTATTATTCCAGCAATAGCCAAAATACATATAAAAGAAAAAAATTGACCGATTTCTAAAATGTAACAAATTTATTTAGCACAATCTTTACATAGAATTAGTTTAGGAAATGTTGATGTTTTGTACAACTTACCATAACCTTGATCAAGAGTAATACTTATACAAGTACATACATTACATACATACATATTTTTATATAGAACAATTTTTTAACTTATAGAACAAAAAATTAAAATTACAAAAGATTCAAAAGACTCAAAAACGTGCCAATGAATAGAGGCTCTGAGAAGGTAAGTGGAGAAAGTGCCTTTAGTCATTCTTACTTCCTCACGTATCCCATTGTATTTTGAACTTTAATGACTTGAACAACTTGTTTGAAAATTAGTAGGTATACATAATGTTCATACACAGCAATTGAGTGTCATTTTATGGACGGTTGGCTCAACTTTTGTTTGAGGTACATGAAGTTAACGTTTAGTAAAGTGGACATCCGAATAGTAGGGTGAACTTCTTTATATGTTAAGTTTCCACCTGAAACCTTATTTGTGCTTAATACTTGTTGTCAATGTTAAATGAAATCAAAAAGATAACCAGTCTTATCATGGTAAACGATAGGAAAAATCTCCGATAGAAGAAAAGTTTCGATAGGAAGATTAATTGTCTTTCGTGTTAACCGATTCGGAGGGAAAAAAAAACAACCGCGTGAAACGCAACCCGTCGAATATTATGTATGTTGACAGTTTTTTGCATTGCATCGCATACATTTTTCGTATACTTGTCCGATTGAGTCATTGAAAGGCCTACAATGACAAGAAAATCAGAGATTTCGTACAAATCGGAAAGAATTTCGTTCCGATCGATTCATACCATAAAATGTTCAGCTATTAAAGGGCTAACTAATTCGGACTTTCAAACAGTGCTCTGTACCAATTTTAACCTGGCGTATTTTAATCTGATTCAAAAAGTAATATCATGTTTAAAATATACAATTCATTGACAAAGATACCTAAGCCGGTTCGCAACACTGCGATTTAGTTAGTTCAATAGATTTAACTACAATTAAATAAACTTTGTATACCTACTCACTCTAGTATGAATACTAATCTATAATATGTAATACCTTCATATCAAAGTAACCTCCACACTTATATCGTATTTTAATGTTTCAATGGCAAGATAGAATTGCTCAAGTATTTTAATTATAGAACTTGCCTACTAGAAACACACTACCTGGAAAGCCAATATATAGATGTAACATTCTTTCTCTAGCTTATTTATCTTTTTGCTCGTGCAATAACAAGACTTCGATTAATTTCTAAATGCTCGTTTACTTTAAAATTATTTGCTTCATCGGTTTGATATATCTTTCGGTATCATCCGCCGCCGATGAAGATATCTATATAACAAAAGCCCGTAAGTTGAAAACCCACTATACCAACTGTTCAAAATAATAATATGTTAACACAGGCAATCAATCTTCTATTGTTGTTTTTGTGGCCGCCCGGGTTTGTGCTTGAGAGTGTTCAAATTTCGTCCAATAAATAAATTTTGCGAAGATACAAAATACAAGTGATTTTCTTCTTTTAAAATAGAGTAATCCATTACATATTACTCTGAAATAAAACATCTATAACAAATCCATGAAATATTATACTGACAGATAAAATTCTTTTAATTGCCATTTTGCTACGAGTGTCACATAAATACAAACATACATTGTACTAGTACATACATATATGTATATTGTATATGTATGTATATAATATATGTATGTAATACTGGGTGTCCTTGTTGTATTGTGATTATTTGTAATAAAATTGGTGAGGTTTAGCCACAAAAAAATACACATACAAATATGTATGCCTAATAATAATAATTATGTATTTATTCCAATGTAATTTGTTTTACGAAACAAGTGTTGTTATATTAACCATACTTTATGAGCATTATTCAATCAAAAAGTGTTTAAATGGCTTCTTGTATTGTTCCTTTATTATGACGAAGAAAATGAATTCTTTATGGAGGATTAAAAAAAAAACTATAATGGCTTATGTTGGCAATCCAGGTAGCTAAATAAATCTATTTGGTAAGTTATATAATTAACACTGTGTTACAGAACAAACAAAAACTGTAATTACTTTAGAATAACCTTTTGTAAGTTGTAGCCGTAACTGTGATGTAGATAATTGTTTGATACTTGAAAACTTTGGTTTGTAAAGTTATTCTCATTTTTTTTAACTATCACATTTGACAATTTTTTTTTCAATATTTTAAGAGCGTTTTTTAAATACAAAAATAAATTTTACATTTTTGCCAAATTTTATACTTTGAACGCGCCATTGTTTTAAGTACTGTTTCGTTTGTTCAGATTTTTAATTACAAAGCATCTTAATTTAATTTGTAGATATGCTAAATTATCAACATCGGAAAGAAATACTTTAATTAAATTTGTATAGTACTTTTCATGTGACTTTTTTAAAACATTATTAATACTCGTACGTATGCATATGTATATGTATATGTATCTATTTTTATGTATTTAAATCTTAAAAAAAAAAGAATAAAATCTCAACGTTTTAAAATGTAATTCTGATTTATTGTTATATTGTAGCAACAAGAGTAATTTTAATTTTTGTATTCTTTTTAAGTCTATAACGTACATACATAGGTGTTCTTGATAATATAGCATTTAACAATTTTCATTGGAATCGAATATTTCGCATTATATTTTTTTTCTAGATTTTAAATTATTTTATTTGTTTCCTCACAAATGTGGTTGTGGTAAGTTTTTTTTACCAATTTAGGAAAATATAATTCTATTGGTTGTTTAATTTTTTTTTTTTTTATTTAAATAGTTGCAGAGAGAAATTGTGCTTGATAAATTGTTATTTGAAGCTTTTTGATAACATATATTCGAAATAAATATCTTCATCGCCGCAATCCCACTTTGGAACTCACTCCCATCTTCCTTAAAAAAAATTAGCAACATTGAACAATTTCAAAAAGAACTAATAGTATTCCTAAACAACCAAAGCAACTAACTTCATCTTTCAATCTAAACTCATCTCTTAATTTTTTTTTCTATATACATATGTAGATATAGAAGTTGAAGATTAACAGGAAGGAAATTCCTCTATATCTATAGGTATGCATCTAAAATTAGGTATCAAAGATGTACAATATTAATTCGTAATTTAATTTTTATTCTTATTATTATTTTTATTATTATTAAGATTCCGTTCAAGATTCCTAATACGGTGGTTGTATCGAACTCTAGGAAACTTTAAATAGAGAATATGTTGAAATTTTATTTATCTCCACATATCGACTTCCAATAGTAATTAAACTGTTAAAGACAAACTTAAAATATTAATAAATTAGTTTATTATCGTACATCACATTATCAGAGTCTCCCGATCAACTCCAAGAAATGATCTCTAGATTGGAAGATTACTGCAATACTTGGAACCTAGCAGTCAGTAAACGAGAAGTGGAGTTACAAAGGAGAAGAAGTCTGTGTCGTGAAAGAATTCAAGTATCTAGGTATGACAATATCGAGTAACCTGTGTATAAAGAAACAAGTGTAAGCAAAACTACAGGAGTCAAAGGTTACCATTTGAGTATCGTGGAAAACGTGTGCCTACTGCAAATAAATCTATTCACAACTCCGACAAATATAAATTATTTCAAGCTGTATCAAAGTCTGTTATGTTGTACAAGTGTGGGGCCATGAAGAGTATAAGAATGTTGAGAATTTACTCCGGTTCTTTGTAAAACGAATTTATGCTCTTCCTTCAACTACGCCGAACTAAATTCTACATTATTTAAACTGGAATTCCACCGTTGTTTATCGACACATTTAAGATCCATTTTGATTATGTATTAAAAATACTCCAAACGGATGCATCAAACAAAGTTTTAAGACATTTAGTTTCCAATAAGATGAATTTTGTGCAATCGTGGATAAGCTTATCTAATTGGGGAAGCGTTTGATTTTGATATACAAGATGTAACGTGCTTAAAACACAAGTTTTACTCTCTTATATCGAAACTCGATGCAAAATATAGAGAGGACTTCATTAAGCAGGCAAGGATTCACTTTATAGAGAATACTACAGCAGACTGAACTTCGTCCTAGATAAATCAAATTATTTTCACGACAAGCACTCCACAGTCCACGGATATGATATCTACGATTCTACGAGCCTGAGGGGAAATCCTAACTTTGAACTTAATTCCACATAGACCATACTTACCTTTGGAATGTGATCTATGCAACACCGATAATATAAAAACAAAGTGCATATTTACAAAATAAAGATATTTTAAGACCCCTCACTGCTTTAGTATAATATCTTAGAACCATATTGATTTAACTAAATTCTGAATTCTTTTAAGAAGCATTTTTTACAACTTGCCGCAGCTACATTCAAACAACAACTCTATTACAGTCACCACGAGACGATCTTATCAAATTTAATTTTTAATTTTAACTAACTTTCATCTTTTTTTATATTTTTTAGCTCCATATTTAACGCCATGTCAAATTTACAAGCCAGAATTTACAAAATGCTCTACAAACTCAATACAGAAACTTTTTAATGAACTCGCAAAGGGTAAGTTAACATTTATCCCAATTACTTCAGTTGATTCGACATTTTTAATTTTCCATAGGTATCCCTGGGTTAAAAGTTGGCAAGCCCATCGATCCTTTTGTTATTAAGAAACTTGTATACAAACAAGATAGTAATCAAGTTGCAACAATTGCTGCAAATTTAACGAATTTGGTAACTAAAGGATTTGCAAAAACCATTGTCAAAGAAAGCAAGTAAGTAGCATTATACACATATGTACATATGTATTACATACATACATATGTATGTTGGTATTCATGCATATGTAGATAGAATTATAAAATTATATATATGTTTTGTCTTTACTAACATTGTTTATCACTTTTATTTTCAAGGGTGAGTAAGAAAGACTTCAGCTGGGAAACAACATTATTAGTACCAAAGTTGAGAGTAGACGGTCATTACCAAATGGAAGGAAAGATTTTAGTTGTTCCACTCCAAGGAAATGGAAAAATGTTTGTCGAATGTGGTGAGTTATTTGACTATAAAGATTATAATGTGTGTAAAATATTCGAATGTTTGGCTGTTCATATAATTAAGCATTCTAATCTTTTTAATACTATAGATTTCTTTTATAAATAATATGTTTAAAAATACACATCCCTATGAATTACTCAGGAACATACATATATCAGTTGAAAATAAAAACTTTTTTTATTTTAGATGATCTGACCATAAAAATGCACACCAAAACAAAGCTGTATGAAAAAGGTGGTTTCACATTTTATAACGTTACTGGAGTTCGAATCGATATATCCATTTCAAAGCTCAGAACTAGATTCGATAATTTATTTAATGGAAACAAGGAAATAGAAGACAGCACAAATGAGTTCTTTAATGAAAATTGGAAAGATTTATTTGAAGCACTGCGACCCGTTTTGATTCAAACAATTGAGGGAGTTCTTTTAGGTCAATTACAAGCATATTTCCATTACGTTCCGGCAAACTTTTTTGTTAGTGATATTCCCACTTCTGAGAAGCTGTATGGAAAATCGTAATTCGAAGATCTATGTATACAATTTATTTAAAGTTTAATCAAAAATAAGTTTAAATTTTCCACTTGATAATAATAATTAATTCACGTCATTCTTTTATATAGGAATATATATAATATGTAAAATTATTAATTTCATCTGAATAAAAAGTGAAAAATTAAATTTAATATTTTATAGGCCTGAAATAAAGAAATTATGAAAAAATATTAACTAATAATTTTATTTGTTATTAAAAAAAATAAGTTTAATTGTAATTACATTATACATACTACACACCACATAAATGTACAGAGAAGAGACACTTGCCCCTTGACCTTGAGCGACTAAAGCCTTATAAGGTAATACAGCACAAGACATTAATACAATACAGAAGGATAGAGTAGAGAAAGAACAACAGAAAGAAAGAACATATGAAACCATCACGCGGTAGTTTTCGAGATGGTCATCCATCTTTCTACTAACCGCGCACACTGATGCTTGATTTCGGTGATCGATGGGAACCGAGCTTTTTTTTATTCATTCCTATTTTTATTCAATCTTAAAACTACTTAAAGCTAGACAAAAATTCTTAAAAACTAGCATAATTATCAATAACTTACAACTAACTAACTAACTGCGGGATCTCTAAGTAACTAAGAACTAACTTAATATTTTAATATCTTAATATCTATATATTTTTTATCACCAAGAAGAATTGCAAAAAACTTGGTTCGGTTTTTATTTATTAAAAAAAAAAACTTAAAATTAAAATAAAACTTAAACAAAACAAACTGAAAGCTAATTAAAATTGATTAAGACTACTTATAACTTATTTACTCAAGACTACTTAAGAGATACTTACATACTTAGGGGTGGGTACATATTAAGGGCCAATGTTGAATGTGAACCACACCTAATGGGCAAGTTTTTTCTGGGGTGAATCGCGTAAGGCGATAGGTGATTGTCACTGTTTTGATAATTAGTCAATTTTGAATAACAACACCTAAATAGCTGTCACCAAAAAACTATACTAGAAAAGTGATAGTCTATTCTATTTGATAATCACCTTGGAGCAAAATCATATATTTTGATAATCAACAATCAACTATAGCGAATGAGATTTAGAATAAATCTCGAAGTGTTTTTACCGGCACAATCAGATTTATTTTGACGTTTAGTTTGCGACATTTTAAAATTCACAAAAGGAAGAAAAGGTATTTTTTACTCTTTAGTCGCCAAGACTTCTTTGTCATCATCATTACTAATAGAATGTATTATTTTGAATCTTCTATGTTTTTTTAAATAAATTATTTTACTGCAAATCAATTTTACAAGTATTTGCAATTGTAACCTTGAAAAATTGTTCACCTATGTAGCTACGTAGTACGTACAGACGTGTTTCACAACAAACAAACAAAATTACAATTTAATATAGATTTCGAGGAGATTTATTCTAAATCTTCATTTGAGGAGATTTATATTTTTATGGTAAATCTTCAAGATTTAGAAGAGATTTATGATAAATATACCTAAATCTCGGTTTAGTGTGCGGTGAAAACGTAGTATAAGACCTAAACCCTAAAGTTGATGTTGGTGTGCAAATGCTGCCAACCTTAAGGCGACATTTTTCAAGTTTATCAACAGAAGAAAATGAAAATATGATAATGGAAGCGAGGCTATATTTGAGTTTGTTAAAACAAATCCCTTTTTGTACGATAGAAGACGTAAATCATGCACAAAAATTGACTCCAAACAAAATAAAACATTTTCTTGGTCTTTCACCCACAGTGTCAGTAATTGTCAGTCTTATAACCATTAGTAATAGGTCCAGATAGGCACCGCTTCTTGGGAACGATGGTCTAGGTATCCGTAGCCAACAGATCGAGCTTATATTCAACATTGTACTGATCCAGGATAACAGATGGTTACCTCTAGGATTTTCAAATTGATTTCCCCAATCAGAATGTTTGGCATTCAAGTCATGGGCCATGAGATAATATTTCTCTGCCGAGTTCAGGTGCAAGCACTGAAAGTTTTTCGAGCTCTGCTATAATATCAGCAGGCTGAGGTGATTGCGGAGCGTAAATCTCGAGCACATACATACATCCGCTTTCCCTGTTGGAGAGTGACTAGGCCGTTGCCAAGAAGATAAATAAATATTATATTATTACTTTAATTTCCATTTTAAAAAAGTGTAATAAAAAATAGGTACCTGGAGCCATAGGACAATTCAATGAGAACTCGACCAACAAAGGAAGCTCGTAAAGCTAATTAGATCTCTTTTTAGATCTATTCCAACGACTTCCCTTAAGTAAGTAGGTATTTTCAATTCTTCTAATATTTTTTTTTTTTAAATTGACACAAATATAGAAGATACATATTATATAATACCTATTGCAGTATTTTTTTTATTGAATTGAATTTTCTCATAAGAATACATAATGTACGTTAGCTTTTTAAAGATACTCAAGCCATTTATTTTAATTCTTGACGTCAGTTATTTGAATTAAAAAAACGATTTTTATAGTTTAATAAAAAATTTGACTATTGAATAATAAAATTATTTATATATTGTGGCCATATTTAAATGAATATAAACTTTTATTGCTCATAAAATCTATTTATTATTTGTTTCCCAAAACATGAACACTTTGTTTAACATTGTTCTTCTCATGACGTCGATGTGAATCCTGCTTTAATATTTTAACATATTATTGAGACATCTGGATAAGTATGGCCAAAATTCCATACCAATATCTATCCCGATTTATTCAGTAGGTACTTCAACTCACATTTCTTACTTACATATATTCTAAGACATTATGTTGTGTTTTTTGATGTAGTTATTTAAAAAATTTACAAATTAACACTTGCAAAAAATCGACAAAAAAATTACACTTAATCACTGTTTATACTCCAGAAACGGTCCTTTCGAGAAAGAAGATACGTAAACAAAAATGTTATCCAAACTTTCGTAACCCATGCAATATTAATTTGAATTTATTCTTTTAAAAGGAATATCAGTAAAAAAAAAATGTATCTTTGAGTACTTCTTTTAGAAAATTCCTCCTTCTGTCCCTTGAGGAAAACATAAAAAAGCATTGCACAATAAAACTAAATTAATTTTTCTCAAAACGTTGCATTTGTTTAGAGTGCAGCATTGATATACTGTGGTAATTCATTGGATATTGGATGTATCCAGTCAAAAATGTAGTTACGTTCTTGGCTCTAGAGCGATGAAATCTATTATTACTCGTATATAATTATACCTACATATTATGTATACTGTACATTGTACATACATAATATGTATGTATATCTTCCCCCATATGTAAGGGCAATGAATATTGTAAAGGAAATTGTTTTTGTTAATATTTTGTTTAGTGTTTCGTCAAAGTAAATTAAACGGTAACAATTTCATATTCCAAGAAAATAATAATCAACTTGAAAATTAATGAAAACTCTCACTTCTTAAAAAAGTTTGTTTGTTATAAGATTTATGTCTTTGAACACTATTCTACACCTGATTCATGGTTATAAAGTAAACAAAACAAAAACAGCCGTATGTATATACAATATACATATGTATAACTTACAATTACAACCTTACATCTCGGACTGTAACATAAACCAATAAGATAACTCTGATAGAGAAGAGTTTGCGCTAAGAACACCAAATAATTTTGAAATGCTTTAAAAGTTAACTTCTTCTCTCCAAAATTTCCTGACGTTGAAGAATTATAAATGAATTAATCAGAATTTTTATGTTTTATCTGGCGTCTCACTTAATTTAATGAAAATATTCATCTCACGCAACATGCCCCCTCGCAGACATTTTTAACTCAAATATATTCATTCTTGTTCTGCAATCATTTAGCATGTTTAATATTCTTAGAGAACAAAACACAAAATCCTATAAATTTCGTCATCGATGTTAGGTTCTTTAAATATGATTACATAAAATTATCGGGGGAAAAAATTCAGTTAAACAATAAATGTACACCTTCCTATTTTTATTATTATTTTTTTTTTTGCACAAGTGAAGTACAAAACCAATTTGATCAGAACTATTGTGTTATAACCAGTCTTATTCCGAATGTCAGAACGTAAGGTGAACGGTCTTGAAATTTGTAGAACTGTTATCATTATCTGTTTTTCGTATGATATTTTAAAAGTCACTTGATCAGTGTTTTTTTTTTCAATTTAAATAAATAATTAAGTTGAAACTATGGTGCAAAATGTGATGTGTGGTTCTTCAAGAAAAACATTAATAAGTTATTTACTTACTATACAAGTTGTTTTGCTATCACTAAGCAAAGGTAAATAAATCACATTTGCTTATTACACGCTAATGAAAGCTAACAGTGATAATACAGCGAACTTGAATTTCTTTTCTTATTGATTGTCATGTGCTTCATTTGGATACAATAGTGTTTTTTTTAAATAAATAAATAATTACCATTAATTGTTTTGAAAATTTAGAAGTAGAGATCAAGAAAGAAAATGCAATTTAAACGTTAAAATCCTTCGTATGAGAACAGCAAAATTTTTTAATTTATATAAACAGTATATGAACATGTCGACATGAAATATGGTAATTTAAAAAAAATTGGCTCATATCTGAACCAATATAAATATGTCTTATAAACATACTAGCAGACCCGCCCACGCGTTGCTGTGGCTAAGATTTTTGTTAAATTGTATTGTAGTAAACTATTTAAGGGGAACAGTACCCTGTTTAAAAATATTTATTGACAAAAATTGACAGACGTGCCGTACTCAATGCAAATTGTGTACAAGCACCAAAAATTCAAAAAAGTACGAACAATTGAATTTCACTGTATTTACTTAGATACTATTTAGGTCCTCAGACCTACAAAGTCCGTTGGTGTTCGCTAGCGGGACATAGGGCCTCGACTACTCAACTCATACTTTCCATCGTGCGCTGTTTCCAGCGATGTATTTCAGCTACCTCCAGCTCTTTCCCAATCTCGCAGATTCCTCCTCAACTGTTCTCCTCCATGTGCTTCTTGGTCTACCATCAACTCTTCTTCCTTCTTGTGTGAGTGGGTATTTAGCTTACTTCAAAATAAATTTAACTTGTACTTTAGCTGTGCTATTATATTATAGCTTACATGAAACGTACCATAGCGCCATCTATTGAATACTTACTCAATCCATTACATATCGCCATCTTTTAAAATCATTTGGAGCTAACAGATAATTGTGACTGTCAAATAATAAATTTAGATGTAAGATACTCTGTAAAGAAATTCGCTTAAGGCGCCATCTGTTCTAGACTTATATGGTAACTACGAACAATAACAACAATCAACGTTGTTGATCAG
This sequence comes from Scaeva pyrastri, assembly GCA_905146935.1. Classification (NCBI taxonomy): domain Eukaryota; kingdom Metazoa; phylum Arthropoda; class Insecta; order Diptera; family Syrphidae; genus Scaeva; species Scaeva pyrastri. The sequence goes on from LR989927.1 coordinate 89,903,181, forward strand.
TTTATTATTAATTATTAATTATTGGGAGCGTTAATTTAAATAATAACTATCCTATCATCTATGTTGGACCAAATTACATACATATGTATATATGCCAACTTTCATGAATATCAGTTGAGTTGTTTTTGAGTTCATTCAAGACATACACACGGACATTGAATTTTTATATATTAAGATTACATATGTGTATATGTACATAAGTACATAATGTGTTACTCCTATAACTAAAGTTTATATAACTTATTCTAAAAACTAAATCTCAAAAATTTTGCATACAATTATGGTTTTATTACACAATTGATTAATTGATTGCATCGGTAAATGTACAAATTTTCAAAAAAAAATATTATTCCTAACAACGTAACGGTTTATTGAGAGTAATTCCTGAATGAAAATCTTTTCTTAGTTATTTTAAAAAAAGTACTTCTTATTTACGAAAATCATTATGTCAATGGATTATTATTACTATTCTCCTCATATGATTAATATTTTGAACTATACAAATTTAAAGTTATGATTTCTTATTTAGAGATAAGTTGAAATTATTTCATAACTTCATGTACAGTACAAACTTACATACATACATGTATAAATAAATTTATGAAATTTGAGTATTAACTTATTCATTCAGGATTTCATTTACAATCGTTTCTCAGTTAACTCCTTAGAGTTTAATGATGTATAATCTGAAGAAGTAAATAGTGCAAAATTCTAAAATGAACCTTTTAGTCCAACTCGAAAACAATATAGGTTAAAAAAATCGTACCGAGCATTATTTTCAATATTTTTTATCTAATATAATATAAGATAAATTGTTACTCTTGAGAAGTTAATTTATCAAACCCTTGTTGGTAGTTCAAAGTGGAATGGTTAAATTAAGTTTTACTAATGATTAAAAAATATTTTATTTAAAATATTCAGTAGAAAATCTTTTAAACATTAGAATATCTTCAATAGAAAGTGACACCATGACATAGGCATTTCTCATTTTATTGATTTTTGATCCATTTTTTCATACAAGAATTTCTTTATTTTTTAAATAATTCTAGTACCGAGTTTAGCTAAATATAGTATTAAAAGTGGTTTTCAGACCTAAAAACATTTGTTTTTATTACTAATACCGGACGTAAGTTCACAAAGCAGTGCTAGAAATTTACAAACTAATTTCTCTAAAACAGGTTGTATTGTTTGGCATTAAAAAATTTATTTTGTAAATATACTTTACTACAGGACCCGACGAATTATGTCTCGCCTGGCTGTTAGATTGGCCGATACTTCACCAACCGATCAAAATTTTCAATATTTATGTATATAATAGACGATAACTGCCCCACCTTAAGTAATTAATTTTTTGATTGAAAAAACATTTTTGAATTATACATATAAACCTTCCTCTTCAATCACCCTATCTATAAAAAAAAAACGCATCAAAATCCGTTGCGTAGATTTAAAGATTTAAGCATTCATACATAGGGACAGAAAAAGCGACTTTGTTTTATTCTATTTATATTGATTGTGATAGTGAAGATAAAATCTTTAATAATAAATCATAACACCTTGATCAAAAAGTTCATAATTGCGTTGCAGTCGAGTAGATTTTGATATATAATCTTTAATTTTTAGTTTCTTTTTGATCAAGGTAGTATAATACTTCATATGATAAAGGGTTTTTCTTTGAAAACAAAATACATTTAGAGTCAATTTTGTTTCCCGCTTTCGAGATATTCGCCACAAAATTGTTTACCAATTTTTAGTAGAATTTTTTATACTTTTTTTAATTGTCGTAAATTTTTTCAAAAGTTATACCAAATCTGTATTATATTATCGTGTACAAAATAAATTTTATTTTAAGTCAATAGCATTATCCCTTCCTGAAATATTGTCGACCAACCAAAATTTTCATTTTTTTTAATTCTTATAGTGAAAAAACCAATTGACAATTTTATTTTAAAGTCCCTTCTCTATCTTTAGAAGTTATAACCTGTTGAAAAAAAATGTAATTGCAGTCGATACCTTTATTCATTCTCGAGATATAGTGGACGAAAAAAGGAAGCTATCTCGAATTTATGAACGTATACCGAAGGCATGCCTCTAGAAATGATGTACATATTAAAATTCTAGGAACCTTCAGATTCATCAAAAATTTTAATTTCACGAATTGGGACCGGTAACAAATAACTCAATTTGATGTTAAAAATCGGAGAAATTAAAAAAAAAAAGTTTACATACATTTTATACAAGAGTTATTATAAACTTAATAGGTTTAAATTGTATAGTTACTTACTAAGAATTAATTATGTTAAAATTCACCTACATAATTTTACTTTAAGGTGCAAATAGCCACTTTGGTTACTCGGAGTCAAATCAAAGAAGATGGGGAAAACATCATGGCCATTGCTTTGGAAAATTACAATCCCCAATTTCCGTACAAAACAGCAAGGTATTATGATCAATAATATAGAATTAAAATTCCTTTTCAAAGTACCATGTATGTACCTATATAAATTAACATATACATAATGGTATGTGGGTAATCAATTTAATTATTAAATTATAACCACACCGTTCAAACATTGCCTTAAATCGTTATTTGGTTTAAACGTTAATCACGCTCACCCTTGAGAGGAGAACTTCTTAACCTAATTAAAATAAACACGATATTCTAGGCCATCCCTTTACATATGCCAGCTATTGACCTTATCGGATATCACAACCTACTAGCACACCCTCTCAAGCTAATGAATAACGGTCATACAGGTATGTAAGTGAAGATGATTATTATTATTTAATTGGATAGTTGCCTTATCAGTTTATGACAGGAACTTTCTTATTCTTTAATTTTGAAATTAAACATTTAATCTTTTTATTGTTTCATATAGTTTCCATTACAATACCCAAATTTTCTGAACAAGATATTGAGAATGGGGAATTTAATCCTTACATTCGAGGTGGTAAACTGCCTGGTGAGTTTGAGGTTGAGGGTGTTCACTTCCATTGGGGTGATAGAAACAATAGAGGTGCCGAACATGTGATAAATGACATCCGATATACAATGGAAATGCATATCGTTCATCGAAATAAAAAATACGAAAATTTAACTGATGCGTTGCAATATCGAGATGGGGCTGCTGTTTTAGCATTTTTTTTTACGGTAAGTTACATACATAAATTAATCAATTATCTTTAAATGAGCCCGACATTATGAAAACAGTGAAAGTGAATTAATTGTTTAGTGCATTACAGTTAGGCATTACATCGATTTGGGAAACCGAAATTTCACATACTTTACTTTTACCTTTATTAATTTTATTTAAGTTATGTATTTAATTGTACTTGTTCTTATTTTACAGTTAGATGATTCTGAACATGAGGGTCTAGCTGCAATAAGCAAATATTTGCCACTTATCGAAAATTCAAATCAATTTGTTTATATGAATACAACCTTTTCTTTATCATCACTATTATCAAACATTGATTTGGATAAATTTTACACCTACAAGGGTAAGTTAATTATTTGTTTGAATAATCAATTTAAATTTTTAAGAACGATCCCATTTTTCATAGTCAGAAAAAAAAATGAATATAAAGATTTGTAAAAGAAAGCAAAAGAAAGTTAGATAATATTAATAATTATGTAATAATTTAAAACAAATTATATGTATTAAATTATTTATTTTTATTTTTGTTTCATTTGCATCAATCATCATACACTTAATACGATACAAAAAAATAATAAAATGTCTATATCTACCTCTACATATTCTAATTTTTGTAAAGAATCAAATTATGTTTACTCAAATTTATTTTAATGGTGAGCAAGACGAAACAACGTATAAAGCTTTTTTAAAAGTTTACTTATTCCAATTAATTTAAGTAAAAGTTAAGTTCATTAAAAAAAATCATATCGTGAAAGTTTCTAGTTTGGCTTCTAACTTAATAAAGTTAACTTATGTATGTATGTCTTCATACACGTGGAATTTAATAACATGTTATTGACCCTTCAGGACTGATGAACATATCAAAGAGCGGATCACTATAGTGTTTTAACTTTGAAGGCACACTGCAGTAAACGCTTTTGGTTTGATTAAGAAAGATCGGTCTAAAATTTAACAAAACACCGTATTAATTTTGATATCAAAAAATTATACAAAATCTTAGAGACGGTCATTAAAATTTAAAAACTGTAAGTTATGAAGGTTATTATTTTAACACTAATAATAATTAAATTCTGTTTTTGCCTCATGACAATTCGAATTTTTTTTTTTCTATTTTCAACATATTTTTCATCGTAATTAACTATGTCCAGAACATATGTATGCCCCAATATGTTAAATATACCTTACAAATTTAATTACATTTTGTATTAAGTTGTTTTAACATATCTAACAGGTCTTCTTCGTAAATTAGAAACGACAGTTTTAGCTTTTTTTCTTTGATTTTATTTCTCTGTGATTTCAAATAACATGATTATCTCCGTTCATCTCATTTACGCAATAAACTCATCCTCCATATTTGTAATAATTTATATATTTTCGACGAAATATTTTTTCATTGTAATATTGTTTAATATCCCGAAAACTTCTCTAAATAACAAACCTAATTTCTATAATATATAAATATATACAAACAAAAGCTGTTTAAGCGAAAATGTTTAGTTTTTTTATTTTTGCTAAGTACAAAAAATCGGGCACAAAATATCGTTTTATCGTTAATAAAAGCTCCTTGTTTTTCGGTCATATACAATTTACCTTTAATAAGAAGAAGTACTTGAATGGAGAACTAAATTTAAGAATAAAGAACTCAAATCATTTGAAACGAAACACCCGACGGACTGTTAAAACAAATTTATTAAATTTTTTAAATTCATATAACATTTTTTTCGAACACGTTATAATGAAATAAAATAAGAACATTTAAAAACTTTACTTTTAAGTAATTAATTGTTTTATTAACTGATTTTTTTTTTAAGGTTCGTTAACAACACCACCCTGTTTTGAGGCAATTACTTGGGTACTATATCCCGAACCACTTCCAATTTCACCAAAACAAGTATTTTGAAATAATTTGCTGACTTAATGAATGCATACAAAATATTTTCTTTATTTTTTGTAGATCTTTAGATTTCGCCAGCTTCAAGATAGTATTGATGGTGCTTTGGTTGATAATTTTAGAGGTTTGCAACCAATTGGTAATCGTCGGATTTTCGTTAGAGCCGTCAACATTCATCACACACACGTGTCGAAATTAGATAATGAAATAAGTTACACGAAATGGGATTGGTTTTTCTGAAATTCCAAATTATTTAAGCTTCGATATTTTATTAATATCTTTATATCATTCAACTTACAATGCAATCTATTTGTAGCAATACTAAATATGATTTTATAAAAATCATTAAATAAATTTTATTAAAAGGTCATAGTAATTTCAGTTTTATTGAACGTTAGCTTTAAAAATAATTGTATTGTTTTCTAATAAAATTAAAGGGAGAGAATTCCAAATCGTTAAATGAGCTAGTATTCAAAATAACATATGTTGTACTTAACAAAATTTTGAAGCTGTAGTCTATAATTCAAAAAACTAAAACCCTTCAGTAAAACATCTTCAAAAATACATATAATTAACTTTGTATACATATTATGTATATTAAATGGAAAATAAAAAACTCAAAATGCATACATACATCCATATGTACTTTCAAATGATTTTTAAGAAAAAAAGTATTTGATACACATCAAGCAAACGACCTCCGTTTACATTTTTATTTATACAAATGAAATAAATGTAACTAAATATGAAACAAACCAAAATTGTAATAAATTATTCATGGCACAACTGTTTTAATATGCTGATAGTTTTACATTATATGTATATGTACATGATTTTTTCAATAATTAATACATCAAATAATTTGTTTGTGGGAAAGAATAATATATTTTCTTTAAAGGCAACAATACTTTGCAATTATTTTAATCTTACAAAAATTATAATATCGAACAAAATGTTTCGTTTCCTTGTAAAAATAAATACATTTTTAACTTAGTTTAGACAAAATGATGTTTAATAAAGTTTAAATTTTAAATGAATTTATTTACAATTAATTATCTATTTTTAAAAAATTATTCGTTTATACATTAACGGTCAAAGCACTGTTTGGCACTTAAAACGAATGTTCAATAATTGTGAAATTAAATAGACATTGCGGCTCACAAGGAGGAGATTCAGTATAAAAACCGCACTTTTAACTGCAGTAAATGAAGATTCTTCATACACTCTTAATTTAGTTATTCAATTCAATTGTGTGGATAAACAAGATGGCACAAAAGCTCTTACTCGAAACATCTGCTGTTCTCATTTGCGCTACCTTATTTAATTACAGTAGTATAAATAAAAACATTTATCTATTTATTTTAACCTACTATGTAATTAATGCATTACAAATAAAATGCACTCATTACAATAAGTTCTTAGGTACAAGAAAACAAATTCAAAAGTCCATTAAAAATATTAAAAGTAAAGAACTTGATGAATATGAAAAAAGCAAAAAACTCAATAAAAATGAATATTATTATAAAAATAAGTTTAGAAAAATGCATGTGTTTCAGTCTTTTTCTTCCTTCGCTGACATAAAGAGTTTTTGAAAGGTAAGAGTCACTTGGCCTACAAAGAAGAAATTACAGTTAACTAATATAAATTAAAGTGTATATAGCTTATTACCAATTTTGTTTTGCAACCACACAGGCTTATTTTTCCATACAATTCCGGCGTAATAAAATGGAATTCCAATTATAGTGATAAGTACACCCATGCCAACTTCATAAGGAGCCACGTAACAAGGAACAATTATCAAGAAAGCACATATTATCACAAAAACAATCGGAATCCAAAGTGGAACCTAAAAGTAAAAGTTTTTCATAAATATACAAATGGTTACTTTAACAAAAATACTTACTTTAATTGGCCTTTCCATGTTTGGTCGTTTGTATCGGAACCATAGTACAGCTGATACAGAGAGCATAATAAAGAAAGATTCAACTATGCTACTGTAGGTAATGAGAACATAAACGTCACTTACAAGCAACATAACAATTGATAGCGCGCACTGTAAATGTAATAAATTAAAAAATATATCAAAATTACTTGTATATACAAAAAAAAGTTGATGTCATTTTTATTTAATTATCCGTTTAAAAAATACTAGCAAAAATTGGATGGAATTTGAAAATTTATTTACAAATTTCATTAAAGAATATGACAGAAAACGCCAAATACGCAATGTGGCAAGTTAAAAACATATCAAGGCAAAATAAAAAAATCCGTTTAGTTTTACACCTTTGGTGATTTTGAAATTTTGCATCCATTAGAAATGTTTGTGATATTAATTTTCCACATTCAAAATGTGCAAACCCAAACAAAAAATTGAACAAAATAAATGTGTAAACAACGTGAACATACTTGACTTTATTTTAAATTACCGGATCATCAAATTTGTATTTTATGTATGTACATATGTAAGTAAAAGAATATATGTATGTACATATCGTCGCTGTTTAAGAAAACCGGCATAACTCAAAAAACACGATTTTTGAGTTAATTATGATAATCGAATAAGAAAAAAATTCTCTATCTTTCTGTAAAACTGGCATAACTGTAGCTCTTCCGAATCCCGCTATATGGAATTTGTTCCAAATTTCAAATTGGATAATGATATGAAAAATCGTATGACTCACAAACTTTAAACTCGTTTTCTGAAGAATCATGTTTTTTGAGTTATGCCGGTTTTCTTAAGCAGCAACGATATGTATATTTATTAATAGAGCAATTGAGAATTACTATCAAGCAGTTCTAAATCTCAACAACGAAGAGGACGATTTTGTGCATATAATTAATTGGATTAAGTTAATAACCAAACTTTGCGATGCGAGAAAAGTTATTACGTTTGACCAAAGCCACTGTGATCGGAAGCATTCACGCGCAAGGAGTGATTTGATAGTATTTTTTGTCACATTGTCACATGCGAACATTGCAGTTCTTATAAAAACGACTACATATTACTACACTCACAGCACAAGCTACAATTGATATTATGAAAAAAGTTTCCTGTTCACTTAATCTCCTCTTTCGGTGATTTGACATGGCAAGGACGACCGCCCTGTTTAAAAATCCTAAATGTGTATCAACACTGGTGCTAGCCACTTAACAGATGAAATTGGATGATTAATTTTACATTTCTTCTCATAACATGAATGCAGAATTCAACTATTCATTAAACCTAATAAGAATTTATGTGTACATACATATGTATGTAGGTATTTATTTTACACAAAATAATAGTAATGGTCTTCATCTATAATAGTAGGGTTACTTACCAAAAATACTAATGATGGTGTTGGAGTATATTTGTCAATACTGATATGTGACAAAAGCGATGGCATATGACCATTTCTAGCCCCAACGAAACACATTCTTGAAGAAGCCATAATATGCACTGACAAGCCACCAAATGCTGATATCGCTACTAATATTGGGATTATTAAAGACCAAACACCCAAAACCTTCTTTCCAAATGTCTGAAATAATTTCAAAATTAATGAATGATTGTTTCGAAACTTAAAAGCAAAATATATCTACCACAGCAATGGCTTCAGACGCAATCATTTCTTGTTTCGTGAGAACAGCAAGGTATGAAAAATTGGCAAGAACATAAATTGCTGTAACTAACGGCAGTGATATATAAATAGCACGTGGTAGATTCTTGTAAGGATCACGAAGTTCTTCAGTCATGAAATTCAAATAATTCCACCCAGCGTACGAAAATATACCAGAGTAGAATGCAACGGATAGTTTTCCCGGATCTGTTTCTGAATTCTCAAATGGTTTGTTGAAATATTCAACATTACCTGTAAATAAACATAATATTTAAAATTATACATGTATATAATAAAAACAAATACAAGAAATTAAATAGAGTACACATTTTGCTATTTAGACCTAAATATGTTTTAATCGTTGGATGTCCTGCACTTAGTTTTTTAGCATAATGAGTGGTATATTTTTATTTTGACTTTTAATGAACATTTGTTCAAAAATTTAATAAAACAAATAAGCCGTTTGCAACGAAAACATTAAAATTAAAATTTTCAACCATTTCTTAACAGAAAGTTCGATTCTTTTTGCAAACTTATAACTTGCCGTTTAGTATACCTCGTATGTAAATATACATATACACATATATACTGCAAGAAAAAAACTATTAAATGCATTAGACAGTAATTAGCAATGGCAAAAGTTCTGTTTTGAAGGAAAATCGTTATAATACATACCCATTGCCATCCAAATAAGGCCAAGAACAATTATCAATACAAGTGCTGCAACCTTTGTGAACATAATTACGTTTTGCATTTTTGTCGTAGCTTTCATGCTGTAGGAATTCAAGAATGTAAGGAAACAAATCATAACTGCTGCTAAAAGTTGCAAGGCACCATCTGGTATTTTACATTCTTCAGCAAAGAACGGTTGCAAAACATAGGAGGCAACTGTTAGTCCCATGATTGCATTTGTAGTCGGCCTGGAATAATACAAATTTTAATTTTTTTTATAAAGTTTTGAAAAGAAAATAACTTAATTTTTTTATGTTGCAAAATAAAGAGAAATGATTTTCTTTAAAAAATGCAACGAAAGAGTTAACGTCAAGCATAATAATAATAAGAATAACACTAAGAAGAAAATAAATTATTGTTGTTTATGTTCAATTTAGTGCAATTAGAAATTCATATGTATAGTAGATGAATTAATCATATAGTTTTTACTACCCAAAAATTCGTAAGCAAATTTACTATCAATAATATAAAAAAGTAATTACTATACCAAAAAATGCAAATGGAATTTTCGCCGATACGAAAATATAGTACAAAATGTTTTTATATGAACAAAGGCCACTCGGCATTATGTACAAACATATGTATGTTTGTGTATAATTATGTTCCAATCAACATCTCTTGAGACATATTTTTTAAACTGATAATGATCATAAATTTTGAAAAATGTTCTTTTTATTGATTTAATTTATAATGAACATACTCGTATTGAAGCTTTTATTTTTATTATAAAATTAAACATATGTATACATACGTAATATCATAGACAACAGCATTTAACTTTGTTCACAATTTGCGATAATTTGATGAGCCATGATCTTTAACCATGTATAGTTTAGGAAACACCAGATACGCAATATACATACATATATTTATAAACCATAATTATTCAGTTATACATTAGGGTGTGTCATATATTTGAACTCTAAATTCCATTACAGGCCAACAAATTTTATTAAAAAATCACCTTTTTAGTTTTCAAAATTGCGCCTGCTTTGCTTTTTTTCATTCTATTGTAACAAAAAAGTTCTTATACTTCGTCCAAATCGAATGTGCAGTACAGGCACGGTTGCCAGTTTGGTCATTTATGACCAAATCTGGTCATTTTTTTTCACTTGGTCATATGGTCATTTTATATTCGTTTTGGTCATTTCTTACGAAATAAGAAGATATAAACTTTTTTTTACTTTGTATGTTCTCAAAAATTAAATGTTTACCAAAGTCTGTTTTTTAACATACTTATGTAAACAGTACATTAAGTTGTTGTAGGTACTACAACACAATAAATAACTGAATACACAAATACTGAATGCGTTCATTTCCATCAATTGCGAATGACAGATGGCAAAACTTAAAACTGTTTTCTGTTTGCTAATAGCAATTTGTTGTTTTTTTAAGTACAATCCATTTGTGAATTTTGCCATATCTGTTTATTTTGTTTTCTAATAATTTATAATGCATATTGCATTTAGAATATACATATGCGCAAATACAATGTGATGAATTCGATGTTATGTGTTCTGTTTTTTTGTGAAAAAAAATATTTTGGTCAATTTTAGCTACATTTGGTCATTTTTATTTTCAATTTTGGACACACATTTTTTTCAAGTGGCAACCGTGAGTACAGGCATTATGGGAGAGCTTTTTTTACCAGTTACATACGTGCCTCACATTCGTACCGTACTGAATTCAAATGTATCCTACATAAAAAGTTCTCAGCATGTCCTGCCAGACGCAAAGTCAAGTGCACATTGACACATTTTAACCTTCATTATATATTTATGAGATGCAGGGTTTCCTTACTGTATTAAGTAACTTTTAAGTTCTCTTTTCATTGAGTTTATGTAGAGGAGCTTTTGTTTTTAGAGCTTTTTAAAACTTTCAAATGATATGGGGTTAACATAGTGTTTGTTTTAAGTATTTGCATTGGAAATTACGGGAAATCTTTTAAAATGCAGTTGCAATAAAGCATAGACGACAATTTTTTTCATTTTCTGGAGATCTTTTGCAATGTTATTATATGCACTACGGTAACGCTGACTAATTTTTTCTTTCGCACAGCTAAAGGGAATTCTTCTGAAGATAGAGTGAGATAAAGGCGTCCTATCTTCTCTGTACTGCACATTCGATTTGGACGAAGTATAATTAAAAATATAACGTATTTTGAAAAAAAAAAATTTTTTACATAGTTTCCAAACTAAGTAAAGTCATCTGTTTAAAATTTAATAAAAGTATTAATAGAACAAATACAGTCTTTGAAAATATTGGCGTCAATGTTGTTGAATCACCTATAATAGTAACAAACAACCCTGTTTTATTATAAATATTAAAGGCTCTAATACCTGAAAATTATTATTGTTCCTTAAAAAAAACGGGATATGAATTCTAAAAGCGCAGTAATATTCTTCAAATTTGTTTTTAAGCTTTAAAATACCATCTTATATCGGGAAATTTTATGCACATACATATTCATCATTATTTATAACTAGCTGACCCGTCAAACTTCGTACCGCCCTATAATCAAGAAATATCTGTTACCTTTTTATCCGAATAAAGTTAATTTCTTTATTAAGTATAGCTGACCCGTTTGGAATTAGAGGAATTCGTGAAATTAAAACGTCTTCGCCTTTGTACTTCCCTTTCAAAATTGTGGCTTCTATCACGTTATTCATTAATCTTTTCACCGCAAGTTGGGTGCCATTGCAAAGAAGTGGCTGGTTTATATTCCGCAATATAATGCCGAAACTCAAGCTTCGGAAAATATTGTTGTTGCTTATTCGATTTTAAATACACTTTTTTTATAGTTTCTAGATAGCCCGATGCCGATGTACTTCGTAAGTTTATTTAAAAGTGGATCGAGCGGCAGGACAACCGAAGTTCATGTCCTAGTTGCTGAAACCATCAACCTATTTGTTTTTCCAGACTATAAACTGTCACTGTGCCAAATTTCAACCAATTCGATTCAGCCGTTCTTGAGTTATAAATTGTATAACTAACACGACTTTGTTTATATATCAAAAATATTGACATCTTCATCGACCGCTAGATGTCATTTCCTCAACTAAGTCAAAATTGGTTGATCGTTGCTAAAATTGACTACGATTTCTCACACAAACATCTTATGTTATGACCCAAGACGGGAATGCGTACAAACTGACCAAAAACTTACAGCTACTGCTTTATCCGAGTGAAACGTCAAATGAAAAGTATCGAAAATTTTCTAAGAAGGAATAACAGCTTAATTGGAATTTTTTTGGCAATTAAAAGTATCATGAAACTATCCCAAAACTCACGATGGCTCAAGGCAGACACATAACCTAAAAACTTTCATAAACTTTTCATACATATATAGCTGAGCACCTCCTTTCCACAATCCATTTGAGTTGGTCGCTTAAAACTAAAATTTGACAGCATTGGCAACACTAAAAGCCGTCTTTCTATTATTATTTATTTTTAATAAATTTTCCTATATACATATCAAACTGGCAGTTATTTCAAACATTAAAAAAGTTTAAAATAGGGTATCAACCTGTTTATTTTTTTAAAATTTTCTTAGTTTCTGTGCATTTTTCCTTATTTTTTTTTTATTGACAAACCTTCTAAGAAACATTAGAAAACATTTATGTAAAAGAAAGATGACCGAAATTTGTTTAGTCGTTCTCAAGTTATAGCGTGACCATTATTTTATTAAAAAAGTAAAATCTTCTTGTATCCTGTGCAACTTTCGTAATTTTTTCTTACATAAGAACCTTCTCCTAATAATAACAAATACAACAAAAAAAGAATTAGTGAAATCGGTCTAGACATTCACGCGTGATGCCGTGACCAAGGGAAAACGGGATTCATTTTTATATATATAGATTTAAAAAAAAAATCTAAACGAAATGAAAAAGTAGTATTTTTAAGTTTTTTTTAACAGTTTCTATGTACATATCGACGGTTAAGCTTCATAACCTCGTAAGTCGTTTTTGCAAGTTTTTCAGAAATCAAAAAAAAAAAAAAAAGGTTTTACAGAAATTATTAAAATTTAAATAAATTAAAAATTTGTTGATTTGAGTTGTTAAATAAACAATTTTTCAATTTATTTAAATTTGAATAATTACGGGAAGACTTTTTTTTTATTTCTGAAAAACTTGCAAAAACGACTTAAAAGGTTATGAAGTTTAACCGTCGATATGTACATATGTATATTTTAATTTGGAAACGCAAAATTAATATAAACATACATTATGATAGAAATATTAAAAAAAAGTTTTTTTTAGAAAATTCATTAAGTTTATTGTTATGTTTAAAGATTGAAGAACCTTAATAAACTTTTATTTGTTATACAAAATGATACACTCCATTATTATATCTGTAAAACATAGAAAAGAAAAACACAAAAACTCTAAATAAGGCAAGAAATTGATCAAAATATGCATGCATAACACCGTAACACATTTGCACAAAAGAAGGCTGCCATTCAACATTTATAATGTTAAACAAAAATGGAGTAGCCACTTATATTATGCATCGTAATAAGTGTTCATGCCCAAACAATGCCTATCAATAATAACTTCAAACGTTAAGTTATGAATTTTTTATAAAAGTTCTACTTCCGATGAATAATTACTTCTATTGCAGCTGCAAAGACAATTACATTGGTTTAAGGCCAAGAATGTCATTCATGCAAACTATTCCACGAGTTTGAATTGATAAGAAAATTTTAATTCACGAGATAAATAATAATCCATTCTAGAGATAAAGAGTATATACGATGGATCATTAAGGTTTCTGGATCACAATATCACATTTATTTATTGCCATGTCCTTAAACAAACTTACGAAGTATGATTTCAAGGGAAATGGTAGGTATGTGGTTTGTGGGTGCAGATAAAGAAATTAGTATTTTATTAGTGATGGAGGCTTATAGTCCGAGGGCCGACCCTAGGGCTCCGGAGACACTTTTGGCGCTAACCTATACGATCGGGGCACCGAAAAATTTAACTGCGATACGTAAGAACTTTTTGTGTAGATTCTTAAACCGGTGGTCTGGCAAGCAAAACCAAGGAACAAATGCTTGTCCGACCACTTCAAAAAACGCGAATTTTGCGTCACACATATACAATCACGGCATGCGATAAGATTGGTATAAAAAAAAAACATAGTTAAAAGAGGTACCCTATAAAAGGTACAATTGCACTCTTAACAATTATACTAAATGTACAAACCATTTTTTCGACAAAAAAAATAACTTTTGGCTTCTTTTCCGATAAAGTGAAGACAATGAGTAAAAAGGGGATTAAACGGGAATTACAGTAGTTCTCCGCATAATTATGCTTAGGACAAAGATAAACAGGGAATAATTACTTATCAAAACTTTGAAGCAAAAAAATAATGTTTTTTTTTTGTATTTTGAAAAACATTTTAATTTTCAAAAGCTCACTTTCCCTTGTTCTATTGTGTTTTTCATTGAATTACAGTTGACACGACCTTAACATCTATAGAATGATCTAATACATGATCTCTTTAAAGATCAACATCTCATTTCTTAATACATGTTTTCTTATAATCGGTGTACATGTATGTATGTATGTACATATATTCAAAAGTCATTCAATCAGCTTATATTAGAAATTTGCCACTTCTTAATTTTAATATAACAAAAGAATTTAAGAAATTGTGTTGATTTATTCTAAATCCCACACTGGTACAAGGGGGAAATATCATGGAGGCTAGTTGTAGCGTCCAGAACAAACTTTAGATGTTTTAAATTCATCGCATGATCAGTTATTTTAGTCTTGACAAAATAATGTCAACCTTATTTTTCTCATTTGATCATGTGATATTACCAAAGAAGTGTTAATCGTATTTATGAAGTTAAATTTTTATTTTCAATTTTAAAGCAAATAAAAACGTGTCTGTTCTATATTAAATGTTTATTAGCAAAGTTTTTTTTAGGTCGCTGACACCAGATTTTTGTTTTATTAATTTATTTACAAACTGGTATTCGAGATTTATCATTACGAATACAATTTTTTTAAATCATAATGTGTACATTTGAAATGATGAACATATGTATGTATGTACATATGTATGTATGTATTTACACAATTACACATGGCTCGAAAATCCCCATGCCAAAACTTATAAATACAAAATTTGATAAGGCTGCGGATTTGATTTCCAATTTTAAAATGCAAATAAATTTCTTTGTTTAAACTTTGAAGTTTGATGTCCTTTAAGTTTTTAAGTTTTTAAATATAAAAATAATTTTTACATTCTTAACATCGAGTACATTTTGCATCACTTATCAAGAATTGACTTTTTTTAATGAGAAATTCATTTGCATAATTAAGATTCTCCATTTAAATTCTTAAAAATGTATTTATTAATAAAATATGTATATTTAAGATGTCTCCAACGAAGTCAAGAAGTACTTTTGTTTAAAAAAAATGAATAAAGAGATGCTTAACTGACATTGAAAATTATGCAAAAACAAAAATGTCTCCATACTTAGGCACAAATACATGCAAACATATTTATGTATGTAGATACATTCCTAGGCGGAAAAAAATATTCAATTTTTGCAATAGCATGTGAAGTTTGCATTTTAATGTACATATTTCATGTTTGTAAACGATGACGAGACGCACGTTCAATTCTGTATAAGATAAACAAATCAATAGAAAAAAAGCATTTTATTTCATACGTGCATTATATATATACTTTGGTGGAATACCTTGATTTGTGGGTTTTTTATAGGAAAATATAACAACAAGCAACCTTCATTACATTGCAGCTATACCAATAAATTTACCCTCCTCATAGTAGTCAGCATATTTAGAAAGTAAACATCAAACAAGCTTGACATTAACCGAACTAACAGGTTTAGATGTTTGTTTGTTTTTATTTTTATTTCAATTCGCTTTCTGAAAGAAGTTATCAATACTTATTGTTTTTTTTTTTCTATCTGAAAAAATAATTTAACTAAAAATTTAATTAAAAGATAAGGGGTAAAGATAAAAGCATAGTATAGCAAATTATCGTTCTTAATTTATCCTAAACAAAAAGCCTGGAAATGAGATATTTTTATTTGAGAAAAAAAAGAAATATAATTTAATTTAATTTAATTTACATAATTTAATATCATGTGAGTGACAAAGCAATGCACTTAACGCACTTGAAACAAGAAAAGTTTTTTTTTCCCAAATTATTGATACAACTATTTTATTTTGGAATCAAGGAATCTACTTTTGATAGTAGTGTACAATAATACAATAAAATTTTATTTAATAAAAACCGAGTTTTTTGAACAAAAACTCAATGCTCAATTGAAAATGTATACAAATTGTGACAACCCTTTATCCACTTGTCCACTTAAAACTTTTATCCCTTAATTAATATAAAATTTGTAATTGTTCATTAGGTACACATACATACATACAAATATGTAGCTCAACTAATTGTGAAATCTTATACATATATGGTTTGGGTTAATTAGTTTGTATTAAATACAATTAAGAAGCGATCGCAAATTTATAAGGAAAATCTCAATACAAACCAAAAAAAATGGTTTTACCTTACACAAATGAGTGTATAAATGTTGCTGATACATATAAATATTTTTTTGAATGTGATACAATTAATATTTTAGACACCAGACATAAACAAAATAAATTGGGTTTAAGTTTCATGGCGTCTTATCAACGTACTCTCGTGGGAAATATTTATTATGGGGTATGAAAAACGGAATAGCTTTCATATGCATTTTGAAAAAATATGCAGTACACTTCATGTATTGAAATAAAAATACATAGTAAAAAATATTGGAACTGAAACCACAAGGGGCACTATTTATGCAAATCTACCGACAAATTTTTGCTGAACTAGGTCTTATGAACTTCTTATTTGTATAAAAACTCAAAAAAAAAGACTACACAGCTTTCTTATTATGGACTGTTAATTTTATCATTATTTACTTAATATTGCCATTTTTTATAGAACCATCTTTTTAGCGAGTTTTGTTGTTAACTAGGTCATAATTTGAGTTCACTTTAAATTTTTGTAATATGTTTAATTTTAAGTCTATAATTTGAAAACATGTTAATAAATATTTTTAGAGATATGTATGTTTTTTTTCTGAAGAAAAGTAAATTTTAATGAAAAAAGATAATAAATATATAAGGAGTCTATTGCACTAAAATAGTGGTTTCTTGCTTACAATAATTTTTCTGTTCATCGACTCCTTACTCTATATATGTACATTTATGTGTATAAATAGGCTAAGGTATATTTTGAAGTATCATTTTCTCAAAAAGTATTTGACTGATTTCGATAAATTTTATATATGTATTACATAGTTGGAAAACCCAAATTGCCGACATGTGCAGAATATACTTGAGACATGGATAAACAAACTGTGAGTCATTTTTGTTTTTGCAATGTCGACTACTGTAGAATAAATAATAAAAAATATATACATACATTACATAAATAGAAAATACATACATATGTATGTATATTTTCCTCCAATAGTTTCTAACAAATTGTTTGCGAAATTAAAAGTCAAAAAATTTCGAATTTCGGCCCCGTTGATAACAAAAACGAAAATGATACTTGGTTCTGAAAAGGGTAAATTGGTAGTCATCACTATTCTACAACGAAAAATTCAAAAACTTTTCAATGATTGATTTAAATTAAATAACAAAATCACCCAGTCATAAAGTGAGGAGGTAAGAAAAGAATTGATAAACAAGATACATTATTCAATTAAAAACTTGTGTTAGGACAAAACATTAAGCTTACAAATTTAAGACTCTTTTAAGAGCACCTTAGTTTTTATTTTAATTGGACTTCCTTTATGAGACAATCCATTATCTCTGCTTTCTGATGAATTTATTTCCATACCATGTAGATTCTAGATTTTTCGGCAATACCTTACAAGATAAGTATTTGATAATTATTATCTATTATAGTACGTACCTACTCGTATGTATGTATATTGCGCATAGTATTTTAAAATACATATAAATTTTCACTATCCGCCTTTTAGTTTTACATTTTTACTATTTAAGTTTGTTTGTGAAAATATCGACACAAATAATTGATTGAATTTAAGTATCTTCTTATGCAAACAATAATAATTAATTTGTCTCTGGAATTTGTTCAAGATAAGTGACAGCAATCTACTTTTTTTGTTTGAATTAAGTTTCAAACTGGGGTTCACATTCTACTAATATACTTTCAATTGCAAGGCAACTTTTAACGTTTCTGTGCTGAGGAGTGAAAATGAATCAATTTTTCAAAATAAGTGTTCAGTTCTTCAACGAATTTTCATCTAACAGTTATTTTCAACAATGTTGTAGTAAAGTTTGTATTATTAATTTTATGTTCATGGTTTCAGTTATTTCAAAAAACTTCTTACAAAAAGCAAGCAGTACTCTTACATTGATTTTTGTTTACAGCTCTTATAATGTAAGGCATTCTCAAAGGTTTTCGATAGTGAGGGCTAAACTCTATTTATTTTTAATAAATGAAGTACAAAATCATAAACAAAAATACAGTTTTTAATGAATTAATTTAATACTTCAGGCATTATGGAAACAATATGAGATTTTATCATAATTATCATTCAAAATACGCTCCCATAAAAAATCTACTTCGAGAATACAAATTCATTATACAAAACAAAATACGAAAGTCCGACAAATTAGCACGTGTATAGCAAGTTTCTGTTTGACCATAATCCCCCCGCTACCACACAAACACATTTTGTCATATCTAGGTTAAGAGGTTAAGCAGCAAGAACAAGGATTAACTGCACCCTATTTGTACATAAATCATTCGTGAAATTAATTTAGTCATGTCTTTGAAATGAAAAACCTAACCAGGAGGAACACTCCGTATTGAATAAATAAATAATTTAACATTACACTTTTTAAGCAAACTCAATACTATATATTAATTAACTTTCAATTTATCTATTCAATTATAAATTATATTAGGTACTTACACAAAAATCATCATTGCATCCCAGAGGTATAAGAATGCCGGCAAAGATCCAAAAGCTTCGTATATATAAGCATAATCTCCTCCCGATTTAGGAATACATGTACCCAGCTCTGCGTAGCAAAGTGCTCCGATCATGGACAGCAATCCAGACAGTATCCAAATGACTAAGGATGTTCCAACAGCATCTACTTCGCGTATAACACCTTTAGGAGAAATGAAAATACCCGAACCGAAGATGATACCCAAGATAATCGCGACTCCTTCGAGAAGTCCCAGTTGTTTTTTCATCTGAACTTTCTCTGTCGCTGGAGCATCTGACCGAGTGTTAGCTGCCTCACCAAACCCCATTGAAGTGGGTGGCTGCTCAACGCCGGGCGTTATGAGAGCTATTTCACTAGGCGACGGAAGATCTTTCGAAGCCATAGTCTTCGGTTGATTTTACAAACACGCGAACACAACTTCACGACTTGGCGACTGTCCGCGAACGAATGAATATTGTAAATAAGTTAACACTATTTCAAAAGTGATAGTGAGCAGAAATACTGCAAAATTCTCTTAGTGTTATTTTCCCTATAAATTAAATCGTATGTAATCAAACTCGAAGCATTTCTTTAATTGCTTTTAATATCCAGCAGCGGTTTGAAGATTGAGGTTATCTATGACTAGAATTTTTGGTTGGTAACTTATTGTAAGATATTATATTTGTAGATTTTAAAAATAAACTTTGGTAATATTTATTCATAAATAATTTTTAAATATAAGGTTTTGGTATATTTTTTATTAAATTATTATTATTGAAACTTTGAGTCGTACATGTACACAGCGCATAATTATGCAGAAGAGATATATATACATAAGCACATTTTTGAAGATGACATTTTGATGTATATAGCAAATGTCATGGACAGCTGTGCATTCAATTGTGACAGTTACTGCGCTTACACAAGAGAGTAATCGAAACATTAGGGGTGTTCCCTTGCAGGTGGCGGACTTCTCATGAAGCACATTCAGAAAAACAAGACTGAGTGAGCGAACTAATGTTGTGCGACGACTTTTAAGGCGTTTTCCATTTGTTAGATCTGAGCAGATCACGGAACTTTCAAAAAAATTGTTTTTTTTTAGTACAGAGCACAAAATTTTAACATTGAAGCTAGTTCAGAGCCTTATGAATGTACTCAACAATTTGAGCGAATTGCTGAGCGAAGCCAACTTCATTTATTTTTTTAATAGCAGTAGAAGTAATTTTTATTTTTTTTTTCATTTACATTTAAAGGGCCCAGGGGAAAAACTGGCAAAGCTGTAGCTCTTCGAAATCCCACTATATACAATTTTTTCCAAACGTCAGATGTAATATGAAAAATCGTATGACTCACAAACTTTAAACTCGTTTTCTGAAGAATCATGTTTTTTGAGTTATGCCGGTTTTCTTAAACAGTGACGATATGTACAAGTATGTTTGTTTGTTATAAGAGAAAGTGAGTGCGAGTAGCAGCCAAAAATTTAAAAGAGTACCTCTCCTTTAAACCACCAAGGGTTTGTTAAAGGTCATAGAATGTAATTATCTGCATCAAAAACCTTAAAGGTCCCAAATCTCAAAACTTCGAAAAAAATTGACCTGTCTTAAGACATATTAGTTAACTACGCAAGATTACCCGATTTCTTACAAATCTGTTTGCCAAATAATTGAGAGTAATTTCAAAAGTGACAATTAATTAATTGACTATCCCACCACCAATGGACAATTGATCAAAAGGGAAAAACGACACAAGTCCCATATAATTTATTTCATAAATTATTTACATTTATTAGTTTTCTATTTATTCACAATCGGTTACAAAACTACATATGTATTTTTAAAATTTTGATTTTCTTTTAAATTTAGCTGGTATAAGTAAGTAAACTTATAATTTCGTTTTCTGCTTGATTAAAAGGGAAAAACGACACAAGTCACGTACTTTATTCATTCAATTACTTTTATTAAATCTATTTATCCATGGAATGGACATTAAATTTGTATCTGGATCTAAGAAAATGAGGGGCTTAAAAACTATGTTTTTTTTATATTTTTTCTTTTATATTAGTCTATGTGAGTAAGTAATCCTTAATAATAATTTTTCTCGGAATTGTTTTGATGTGACTTATGCCGTTTTTCCTCTGGACCCTTCATTTGGTTTCACTTAAAAAATAACTTAAATGTTCATAATCTTCATGTTCATAATAAGGAGGAAAAAGAATGCCGACTTAGAATTGACCAGGCTATTTATTTGAACTTTGAATGTTTTGCTATATTTATTTCGTAACAAATTTAGATAAAAAGAGTTCTGTCTTGAATTAAAAAATAAAACTGCGTCCACTCAACAAGACGACACTTTTTTTGTGATTTGAAACAAATGACAGTTCAGCGCTCGCTCAAGTGTGCTTCATAATTTAATCAAATGGCTCTAATTATAATCTGGTCTGAACTTTTTTATGTTCTAGTAATTTTTTGTAACTATTGCTATTGTATCTAAAAAAAAAATAATATTTCTAAGACAGCATAAACATTTAATGAAGCTTGCTAGCCTCTAAATAATATGATCAGCTGTAAATGAATGTTCAGTCTCTATTTATGTATGTATGTAATAGGAAGAAACCAAACGGAAAATTAAACGATTCTTTTCTTTTCTGTTTTTATAACCGTACAATTGTGGGCTTTTATGTAGTTAAGGTCGATAAAGATAGGTTAAGGCTTGAGCAGCCACCCGCTTATTTCCTCTATGTTGCTATCGACTGCTACAACTTCAAAATTCAAATTCATGCTTCGCTACCTGATTATTTGATAAGCTTTTCTTCTCGCACATTGTTTTTACTTTGATTGAAAATTTGTTTAATTATTACAGAAACCATATAATGGTACGTTTTGTTATTATGTATTTATTTTTTTATTATTTTTTCAATAACAGCTTAATTGATCCAGCGAATATAAAAACATTTAACAATTAAAATGGAAACGAAAGCTTATGTGAATCATATGTGTACATAAATCATATACAGCAAAATTAATATTACAACTTATTTGATCCACTTTTAACATAAAGAAACTACAACTTCAAAATTAACATTTATTGGCCAACAAATTAAAATTTTGTGTAAAAGCCCTTGTTATATATCGTAGCTTTGAGTTTGCGGCATTGATTCTACCAATTTTTGTGTGGTTTCTGGAGAAATCATCCAAAAAAGCTTTATTCTATTAATTTCTATTGGACATTTGGTACTTCCTTATGTTCCTGTGGGAAGCTATTTTTGGAGCTTATAACATTGGGTTTTACTGCACTTTTTCAATGATTTTGCGTTCATCTGCTGGAGTGAATATTTTATTCGGCGCACGTCTCTTTGAAATGATCAAATCTGAATATAATATGCAGCACTGTTGCAGGACTCATCAATTTTCAACCGCCAAAATCCTTTTTTTAAATGCTTTATGACGAGTTTTGCTCCTCAATTGTAGTTATTGGCCGCTTCTAAATATACATTTATTTTATATATAAATATACAAGAGAATTGGTTTAACTTACAAAAAACTCATCTCGAAAACAATAAGTAATATTATTTTTAAAACCACTACTTTAAAAAGCTTTACCATTTCTTGTTAGCGCTTTTAAAATTAGCTGGATGAAATAAGCTGTAATATAAAATTTGGCTGTTAAACAGCTTTATATACTCTAGTTTTATTTGCGTTTCATTGGTTACAATCTAAAGTAGCATACGTGTTTAATATATTATAACTTATGAGATGTAGTTTTTACTCAATATAAAACTTGTTTAGGTTCGAAGATACTGAGCCTTAAATTTTCCAAGTTAAACTAGATCATTTTAGCTGTTACCCACTGTATGTCAAAAGGAAATTAAAAAAATGTATTCAGTATTTTCTAATAATATGTTGCATAAATTGTTTATTGTTTAAGTGATATTTGCTATATTTTGTTGCCTTCAGTGGATTTAGTATATAAGTATACACCTATGTTTTGATTCTATGTACATACATAGTTGATGTTGATGTATTAGAAATGAAATTGATAAAACGTTTTACTTTTTGTCCGCCTTTAATTTTGAGCTTATCATCTCTTTAAACTGTGAAAGAATCTTATTTTCGCGTTTTTGTCTCTCTTCTTTGCTGAACATTGCAAGAGCTCGTTTCTCATCCGCTGAATATATTTGATTTTCTTTACGAATTCGGACCGCTTCCATACGACGATGCCTTAAAAATTAATCACGAAAATAATAATACACATGTAAGTAGCATATATCAAATTGATCTTTTGAAACATACCTGCTTCCACTCATCACATATCCAACCGACTCGAATGTTGCAATTTCGTCTGAAGTTAAACCAATTTCTCCTCTACGAGGAATTCTCTTACCATCGGCAATGTAAGCTGCCATTGCTGCACCTTCTCCTGGTAACAGGGCATGTCCAAAATCTTTTTGAGTCAAGCCACTCGTCTGGCGGAGAGTAGGTCCCACATCTTCTGACAGAGTGCTTGGTTCTGTGAAGGAGGACGGTGCGGAAACATCTTTATCCATTTTTCCAGAACTACCCGACATTCCTGTGTTTGCGAGTTTGGACTTAGTGTCTTTTGTCTTCTCAATCCACATTTCTGTTTCAGAGCTCGAGTCCGAGGAGCTACTGCTACTGGATGAGCTACGTTTCGATTTTTTCTTTTGGCGTTTTTTTGACTTTTTTTTCTTATGCTTTTTCAATGAAGAACTGCTCTTCTTGTGCTTTGATTTCTTTTTCTTCTTTTTTGAGTTGCTGTCTGTCCTTTCTTCAGTTTTTCCTGCATTGCCACCTTCGTCATCTGTGAATGTCAGTTGCCTTTGTGGAGACTTTCCCCAAACTGTGGATATTCCTTCTTCTCCAATAGTTTCCCTTTCAGCTCGCCGAGTGTCCATGAAGTTATCCTGTCGCTGCTGGTCTGGTCTCCTTTCATACTTTGATTTATATCGGTCATTTGATCTATGGTGATCTCGATCAGTATAGGAGTAGGATTGGTGATCGAAGCTCGGTGATCTTCTTTTAGACCATCTATCTGCGTTTTTGTGGTCATATTCATCAGCAACTCTACGAGAACGTTCCCGAGACACGGAAATTGATGGACTTCTACTGCGAGAAGGCATGGCTAAACTTATTTTTATAGTTTTAATTAAATACTATATTATATTTTATTGAAAAAATGTTCATTCTCGTATCCTTATCCAAAAAAAAGATTACGTTCTCAAAGGAAAAGGAAAAAAATTAAGTTTTGAAAAGCGAGAACTTAATGAATCTTTGATACAAATATTTATACTGTTAAGAAAGCGTTATTTAATGTTAAAAATATTAACATTTGGTTAAGGTAATTTAATTTTAATTTTTAATAATAATCAAATCAAAGATGATAAATTGTGTTTTGATTGTTTCTGTCATCTTAAGGGATAAATGGACACATTCAACACAAATAAATGGACGCATTCACTAATGTGTCACTACGTAGTCAAATTTCAACTAGCTTTATGCGAGAAACAGATTGGCAGAGCAACTTCAATAGCAACAGCGATAGCTATGAGAACTTTGACATCAAAAGTCATGTGAAACAGACTACAACGTCAACACCGATTTTACAGCAAACAAATCTGAAGAGTATTTAAATAACACACAAACTAATTCAAATATTATAAAAATTATTTCGCCGAAAATTTATATGAAAAACTGTATGTAGTGATGATCACATTCATATATTATTTATTTTGTTTGGCGTCAATGGTTTTGTGTGATTTACATCGTCTATCGTACAAAAAAAGATTTGTTTTATATATCTATAAATTATAGGTATAGCCACTCTTCCATTGTTATATTTTCATTTTTTATGTTGATAAACCTGAAAATGTCGCCTTAAAGCATTTGCACAGCAACATCAACTTTAAGGTTTAGGTCTAACGTTGATGTCGATGTTGCTGTGTTAATGTGTTCAAAGCCATTTAAAACCACTGCTTTATAATCACCAATAAAAGAGTATATCCATGTTACAAAGCACTAAAATTTGAAATATAGTGCATTACAGTTATTCCCAAAAAAGTTTTTTTTTTTTAAATGTGTCTGTGGAAAACAAAGCTTTTTACATAACTTTACACTGCACTTCATAATTTTTTATTGTTTCTATCAAATATGGACAATTTTGTGTTACTTAACATATTTATTATTTCGATTTATTATATATATAATTATTCAATTAATAATTTATTTTCACAACTTTTTTTATCAAATTAAAGATTTGACTTTTAACTTAG
Source organism: Scaeva pyrastri (assembly GCA_905146935.1). NCBI lineage: Eukaryota > Metazoa > Arthropoda > Insecta > Diptera > Syrphidae > Scaeva > Scaeva pyrastri. Next base: position 89,928,857 of record LR989927.1, read on the forward strand.
TGCCTAACTAACATGCACTGTATATGTGAGAATTTGCACTTCCTTGTATTTCTTTTACCTAAACGGCTTTGAATACATTAAAACATCAACGACCTAAACCCCAAGTTCGATGTTGCTAAAAATATGAATGTCAAAAGCGCTGTTCACGCTGAAATCTGTTACACATGGCTTTTGATGTCGAAGTGTTTTTTGCTGTCCAAGTTGTTGAGCCAATCTGTTTCTCGCATAAATCCTGATTCTATTTAGATGAAGATTCGATTCTTATATACATTCATATGTATATACATGTGTTTGTGTCGTGACTCTTGTCTCTTGTGTTCTTGTGAGTTTTTGAAAATTTGCAGAAAATTGAATTTTCATCATAAGCATCCATTCTCTCCACTTTCTTCCAATCGCGTTTGCTTTTATTCAGAAACCACCAACACAACGTTGTGGGCACAAAAATTCAAATCAAGATCATCTAGTTCTAGTTATTAACCAAAAGTTTTTGCTAACATGTTTGCAAGGTATTTCAAAGAAGCGTTTGATGAATCTAATTTAATAAACACTTCTTGCTCGCCTTCTTCAGTTTTAAATTTTCAACATCTAAATAATATCAATTTTGAAATAAGTGAACATACTGTTGCACAAAACATATTGAAACGAGATGAGTGTTTTAGTCCTGGTCCTGCTCCTGATGGTTTGCAATCCTTTATTTTAAGAAAATGTGTCTCTTGTCTTATTTGTCGTACCCTTTATACATATGTGTTCTCTTTAACACGTCTTTAAGGGTTCAGTTTTTCCAAGTTTTTTGGACAAGTAGATTGTGTATTAATATTAATTGATTTTAGTAAAGCGTTTGACAAGTTGTGTCATAAAACACTAAATTGTCTCGTCATACCTAGAAAATAGACAATATAGTGTAATATTTCGTTATGAATGTTTGAGTCCGTTTATTGTGAACTCTGGTGTTCCACAGGGAATTTAGGACCAATCTTATTTATTTTATTTATAAATGACTTGGCTTCGATCATAAAAAAATCGTCTGTCCTTATGTTTATATATGCTGATGCTGATGACATTAAACTTTTCAAAAGAATTAACACTAAATTTGAATGTCTACTTTTGCAAGATGATGATGAATTAATATTAAGTGTGTTCAACCAGTTGCACTGGACTACTCCGAGCAGAAAAGTGCAGTTTTTTAGTGTTCAATGTAGAAATTTCTGCACTGAATTGTACTGATTTAGCGTTAAATTAGATGAACTAGTGTACACTAGTGCTGAATATTCTACACTACCATTTGAACAAGTGTAGGCTAGTGCAAGGGTGGTGAAAACTGTCAAAATCAGATAATGTCATTATTCTATACTACTCAAAACAAAATAGTACCCACAAAGTTTTTTGGATTTAATAAAATAAAACAATTGTGATCTAGTTTTTTAATTGTTATTATTATTTCGATAAGTAATAAGAAATTGAGAATATATAATTAATTCAAATTACACACAGAAAAAATATTTTGTGAACATTTTGGTTGGCCCTTTTTTTTTTTTGAGTAAATTATTACTATCCCTACCATTTTAATTGTGCTGAATTTAACATCTGACTTATGACATTTTTGCTTGGACTTACTGTGACAGTTTTCATGAATCTGCACCGCACTACACTACTCTACACAATTTTGTGGTTGAACAGAGCTATTATTTAAAGAATAGTTGACAAATGAAAGACCACTCAAGAAAGTTCCAATTGTTTTTGATTATATGTTTGATTCTTGTTCTTTAAGTAGAGTATCTGTTTTTACTGACTTGGGTGTAGTCCTTGGGTTCATTAAGAGATTCGGTCGCAACTTCTCTGGTCCTTAAGTTCTTAAGATATTTTTTTGTTTCATTTGTGAGACCAATTCTGGAATATACCTGTGTAGTATGGGCACCTTATTATTCTACACACGAAATGAGGATTGAAGCGATTCAGAGGAGGTTTTTGTCTCCGTTCTCTTTCTTTCGAAAATTTTCTGCCCACTTATTCTCAAAGGCTCACTATAATTAATCTTCCTTTCTTTACAAACCATACAAAATATTTACAATTTTGTTTTGCTGCAGCAATAATAAATGGAACAATATATCATCACCATCGGTTCTTATTCGTTAGTTTTAGTCGATCGAGTATACGACTCCAAAAACCACTAAATATAATTTTTAGCAGGTCGAACTATGGTGCTCATAGGCCACTCAATCAATTGATAGAAATATTCAATAAATTGCATTTTCTAATAAGATCACGAATTTTAAAAATTATAATTTTATATAACAGTTTAGATTAAAATTAGACGTTAAGTAGTTTTAGGCATTTTGTATTAAGCTTTGTTCATGTTAGTATTTTAACGAATTGAAAAGATAAAAAAGAAATAATACGAGCTTTTCCTAAAACGTATTGTGCCTCACATGCCACATTGATTTGTTGTGCGGGGAGTTAACTTTGGTACATCAAGCTGCTTATTTTTTTTTAAAGTGTAGAAACGTTTTTATTCAATATTGTCGTCCATTACAGAACCCGGTGAAGTAGTTGCGGATGGATTTAGAGTCATTTTTTGACATTTTTACTTGTCATTTCCTTCTCTATGTTTATAAATCATCAAAAAACTTATATCGTTTAATGAAACCAAATTGAAAGGAGAAATACTTTATTGTTTATTATCGTAAAACCTCTGATTAATTGTGGTTGATAATAAACTTACGTAATACTTATGTTACTTTTTTCATTTCAAATTTAAGTCTTCGTTTTTTAAACTGAAGACGTTTGCGGAAGTATTCAAAATACAAAACTGTAGAAATGATGCGTATGAATTTCGAATTTTCTAAGTACGAGTAGATCTGTTGACCCAAATCAATAAACGCTAAATAAAAAAGGGTCACTGCTGAATTAACTGCAAAATGTTTTCGAAAAAATAAAACATAAAATCTTATTCTTCCTATTCTAGTTTTTGAGTAATTTTAATTAGTTTTGATTTATTTTCATTCTATTTAAAGTTATGCGAGACTCGATTGTGTCTGTTCAGCCTTAAGTCTATGTGTATGTGGTGTTAAAATTGAATTATTTTATCTGAATGCGTACATTTTCAAAAAATAGAAAAAACACAAAACCAAATGTCAAACTGATAAGAAAAAAGGAAAAAATCTCAGCTAAGTACACAGAATATTATTTTTATTGATAAAGAAAAAAAAAATCGAGATTAATCAAGTACAGAAAATGAAAATGTAACTTTGAACTTGGACTTTACAAAAAAGCTGTTACAATCTATTTCTTTTATTTATAAAAATAAAGAGCCCCTAACATAACAAGACAAGCTGCCGACGCACGTCACCGACCAAAATATAAATACACCTCCAAAAAAGAGAACCATTAATTTTAAAACAAAAACGAATTCAAGAAAGCTTAATCACAATCAGAATCTTACTACACATTTGTTAAACTGTTTTTAAATACAAATATATGTACATACATGTGTACATGTACATTACACATGATATAGTGTATAAAACAAATCAAATTTAGTAGAGACGAGAACGACGGCGACAAACTTTTTTTCCGTCTCGCATTCAGTTGGTGCTTTAGTGTTGATTTGGACGGTTCGCTTCACAATCCATTAAGTTTAATAATTTGTGATTAGAAGTTTTTCTATTTTTTAAACCCACAACAACAACATGGCCGAGAAAATTTCCGTTTGCATCGTAGGCTCAGGAAACTGGTAAGAAATGTCGCTCCAAATGTCTACAATACCTACATGTTTTAAGTGCCGCGGTCTAGTGCCCATTATATAACACATGGTTCTTTATCATTGTAGGGGGTCCGCAATCGCTAAAATTGTTGGTAAAAATGCAGCTAAATTACCAGAGTTCGACGAAAGAGTAACAATGTATGTTTACGAGGAAATGATCGATGGCAAAAAGCTGACAGAGATCATAAACACTACGCACGAAAACGTGAAATATCTGCCCGGACATAAGTTGCCACCCAATGTCGTAAGTAGTCTGTTTTTCGTTTGGTTTCAAATATTAATACATTTAAAATTAAGTGAGTAATAGAGGCAAAAAATGCATAGCGTCTTAATTAAAGTATATCTGTTTGTCGACAGAAGATGCATCACTGCAGAGAGATGACATTGGCAAACCATGGTCATTAGCGCATTTTTATTTCTTACGTAAAGGTTATCTAATTTGAGAGAAGACACAGACTTTTTGTTTTGTTTGTTTCTTTCAAATAAAGAAGTACTTCGCTCTAGGATAACCTTGTAACCTGACAAGCGAGTGCAAGGCCAATAGATGATAGACTTGAGATCAAAGACACTATTATAGAACGAGAAGGATTCAAGGTCTTCTCATTTTATTTCTATTTTTGGCCTTTATCAGCAATAGTTATTTAAAAGCTTGCCAGTTTACTTTCCGTACATTAATTATTATTGTATTTATCTGAGCCAAAAGCTACATACTTCTTAACGTCTCCTAAAAAATGATTTTTATAACTATTGCTGTCCCAATACCTTTCATAATTAATTTTAACTGTTATGTATTTTCCTTACAAATGTCAATGACTTATTACAAAACAGAAATAAAATTATGAAAGCCGCAAGCTTTAAAAAATGAAAAACATTTTATGCTTGTATGCATGTATGTATGCATGTATGTATGTATGTGGGTACCTGTCTGTCAGCAAAACTTTTAGACTATATTTGCGTTTTTTAACGAGTGCCTTAAGTCAAAGAAATTATTTTGTTTACTAACTACTTTTGTTATGCATTTCAAAATCAAAGATAAATAAAATTTAAGTAGGTAGACAAATACATGCACATACATAGATATGTATAGGTATAATAATGTAATATAATCGGAAAAGTTATTTAAATAAATGTATTCTTCGAAATAATTTTGAAAACACTGTCAAAATTTTCGAAAAATTACAAACAAAATGAAAGTTAGATTATTATTAAACAAAATACTTCTTGCAAGGTTTTTGAAGTCTGTTTCTAGGATTGTTTCATTAACTCATATTTTTAAAAGTAGTTTTATGTTTTAGGATAGTAGCTTTCACAAAAATGTGTTAATCAGCTACTTTGTAATCAGTTTTTTTTTAAGAGAATAGGCCAAGGGATCAAAATTTTGCAATTCAATTGTATTATTTATTTTTAATATGTAAATATTGCAAAGCTGTCAAAGTAATGTCAAAAATTTGCCATTTTCATTTTGCTTATTGTCTGAAAATAGTTACATACTTCTTATTTTAAATTAATTTTTATCACAAAAAGCTTAACATTTTTCTAAGACCAATAAACAAAATTTGGAAACTGATCATAAAAGTGTTACCAAGAAGTAAAAAGTTTTAATAGAATTGAAAAGCGAAACTTATTTTTTATCAAAAATTAAATTAGAGCAAAGTAAATATGTATATTCCAGTTTCTTTTTAATAAAAATATAAAATTTTACGATCTTACCCAAGCTGAATGTGTCACAATTATTTTTGCATGCAAGTTTAAATATTCTTTATGGAAATTATAGTGTATACAGATTAAAAATCAGATGATATATGGAAGTGAAAAAATGTCATTCTCATTATTAACATGAATAACACAATAGATAGTAGATAACGGTTTATCAGCAAAAACTGATGTTACAAAATAAAGTACTGTTGAAAACAAAGGTCTATGAAAAACAGACCTATCGCAAATTTGTTGTTTAACCAATTTAAACTAGATAACGACAATTTAAGTGGATTTCAATTGGTTAAACGACTGAATTAACATCGAATGTACATATGTATTTTGAAACGCATTGTATAACTGCAAATATCTTTAGGGCGATAATAAATTCAAAATAAAACTTTTGTTGGCAAAAATAATGATGACAGCAAATATGTATATCGGCAACATCAAATACATGGAAACAAAAGAAAATACTTGTTGGTTTGGAAATGATTTATGCAGGTCATTCACGATCTAGAAATATTGTGCTCATTCGATATTTGGATTTTCAAATAGTAAATCGAGTTAATACGGAATACGGCAATACAACCCATTAGCATTTAAATACAATCTGAATTCCTTTCTCAAATTGCTAATTATTTTTATATCATTATTTATATATGCATGTATTAAGGAAGATGTTGTTTTATTATTAGTAAGTTGAGTTACTTTCCATTCAACTTAATTCTCTAACCAGAGCTTAGTAACTTATCTATCTATACATAAATAGGCTACGGAAATGTTTGTGATACCATTTTCTCAAAAAGTATTTGACCGATTTCGATAATTTTGATATGGTTGAAGAGCATCTTTTTGATACGGATTAACACACTGTGGGTCATTTTGGTTTTTGCACTGGCGAACACTGTACAATTTAAAAAAAATGTATTGACACTTGGCGATAATAGTACCTATGTATAATTACGCTAGTAAAGCATAAGTAGCTGATATCTCTTTAAATTGGCATTAAATATTTTATACTACAAAATATTGTTGAATATAAAAAAAAAACTTTCTAAAAAATAAGATCTCGTTCTATTTTAGTTTTTGGTCTCAGTCATCCTTTAAAATAACGACTGTGTACTCGTTTGTTGAAAATTATGGTATTTTATGAAATAATAACGGAAAATAAGAAAAATGACATCTGATTTTAAATATTTTTATAACTTGAAGTGTATTTTTATACTTTACGCAACGGTGAAGCATTTTTATAAAATAATTTTCTTGTTATTTTTCAAAATTTAAATTGATGATCCTATATTAATAATTATTAATTACTAGCTGACCCGGCGAACTTCATCTCTCCCAAATTTAATGTCTTAAAATAAACTCAACAGTACATATTAATAAAACATAGATAGCGTAATAATGAATTTTGAATTTGTATTATACTTTTCTAAGAGAATTTTTCCCACGGATATGATTATGGTTTTGTGTTTAAAACAATGTTTTGGCTGAAAAAACGGCTTAAAACCGATCTTTGAAATGATGAGCGATTAAAGATAGGTTTTTAGGCAGTATATCTCTACGTTTCTAGATGCCAGATGTCATAGTAAAATTTCAGGTTGACAGATGTCAACTTGCCAGGACAGATATCAAGGTAACAGAGGTCAAGGTGACAGATGTCAAAGTTTCATATATCAAAGTGACAGATGTGATGGTAAAAATCCAAGGTGACGGATGTCAAGGCGACAAATGTCAATGTGAGAGATTACAAAGTGGCCGATGTCAAAGTGACAGATTTCAAAGTGACAGACGTGAAGGTGAAAAATGTCAAAGTGACAGATGTCAAAGTTAAGCACTCTCCATATGTCAAGGTAACATAAATATGTCAAGGTGACAGATGTTAAGATGACAGATGTCATACTGACAGTTGTCATATGTCAAGCTGACATATGTCATACTTTTTTTTCACAATTTCACATTGAACACAATACCGGTTTGTCATATGAAATTAACTGAGCAGAGAACATGAGTAGCTGTCAAACAATGTATTACGCACCGGCGCCATCTACTCAAAGTATTGATTTGTAGTACATGCTATGTATCAGAGATGACGCTGTATGTGAAAAAAGATTTTCCCTGCTTTTGTGTTACAATTGTTCCTGAATTTTCTTTGCTATAAACCTCACGGAGCCCGAGACCTTTCCAACGAATGCAAAACTGTGGAAATCGGTTCGTGCGTTCTGGAGTTATAGCGTCAGGAAGGAAAACCCGCCTTATTTTTATATAGTAGATTATTAATGTTTAAAAACTGTATTTTAACTTGGTATTAATTCGACATTTAAGTCATTAATCCCTGCAACTTGTAATAGTTACTATTGTAATCTTATAAATAAATTAAAATAACATTAATCTTTGATTTTTTTTTAGGTAGCCGTTCCTGATATAGTTGAGGCAGCTAAAGTTGCTGACATACTTATCTTTGTTGTACCACATCAATTTATTCGTAATTTCTGTGCCAGTTTGTTGGGCAAGATCAAGCCAACTGCTGTTGCCATTTCCCTCATAAAAGGCTTTGACAAAGCTGAAGGTGGAGGTATTGATCTTATTTCGCACATCATTACCCGACATCTTAAAGTATGTTTGCAATATTTTACTGATTAGATACTTTCAAAAATACATAATATTATGTCATTTAAAGATTCCATGCTCTGTTTTGATGGGAGCTAATTTAGCCAATGAAGTTGCTGAAGAGAATTTCTGTGAAACAACTATAGGCTGCAAAGACATCAAATACGGCAAAATCCTTCGTGATATTTTCCAAGCAGATCACTTCAGGGTTGTTGTTGTTGACGATGTCGACGCTGTTGAAGTTTGTGGAGCACTTAAGGTTTGAAAAATGAATCATGTTAAATTAATACAAAATTCATATTTCCCACATTTGCCTCGTAGAACATTGTGGCCTGTGGAGCAGGTTTCGTCGATGGTTTAGGCCTGGGTGACAATACAAAAGCTGCTGTCATTCGTTTAGGGTTGATGGAAATGATTCGATTCGTGGATATATTTTACCCCGGTAGTAAATTGGCGACATTCTTTGAAAGCTGTGGTGTGGCTGATTTAATTACTACTTGCTACGGTATTTATTAAATTTTTGCCACCCTGTCTTGTTTCATAGAGTTTTTATTTGAAATGAAGGTGGACGTAACAGGAAAGTATCAGAAGCTTTTGTAAAAACAGGCAAATCAATCAAAGAGCTTGAAGTAGAAATGTTAAATGGACAAAAATTACAAGGTCCATTTACTGCTGAAGAAGTGAACTACATGTTAAAAGCCAAAAAAATGGAAGAGAAGTACGTATTTTAAAGTTATTGAAGGCGTTAGTTAAAAATTAATAAATAACTTTTTCCAGATTCCCCCTTTTCACTGCTATTCATAGAATTTGTATAGGTGAACTAAAAGCAACACAATTAATTGACTGTATACGTTCACATCCAGAGCACATGTAAGTATACCGATGTATAGAGCCCGATTTATTTTTTAGTTCTTTTTTATTGGAATACTACTTTTGTAACGCCTATTGTCTAAAGTTTCAACTATATCAGTCAATTTATATATCCATGTTTAAAATGTATGCTTATTTTCTGCATTTGAATCTTTTGCATGATTAAATTTTTGTATTAGTTATGTAAAGTTCTTATTATTTTTGTTTACGAAAATTTCTAGTTTTTACTTGTTATGTTATTTGTTATTTGTTATTACTTGTTACTTTATTTGTTAATTCTTCAAAATGCAACTATATCTCAACTATTTAAATGGTAATTATTAGAACAAAATGTATAATTTGAATAAAATAAAAAATTCATTTATTTTGTGCCTGCTTCATCACTGTTCTTTGTTTTCTTAATTTGTTATTTCTTTATATTTTAATCAGTTAGAGATTTTTAAACGTCTAAATAATAAATAAAATGAATCACAAACAAGTAGTATGACTGCAAGATTCAATAATGTAGAAAAAAGAAATTTAGACATTTATTTTGACCAGGGAAAACAGAATTACTTGCAACTACAATTGGTTCGGAGTTGCAAGTAATTCTGTTTGTCACAGTCAAAAAAAAATGCCCAAATATCGTTTTTCTACATTATTGTGCCTTGCACTTATACTACAATTAGTTTGAAGTTTTGGGAACTATAACTATTTGCTCGGTCGGGAGATGGCAATCCAATTAAAACAGTACGTTTTGTCTATGTATGTCTCCGATCTCTTAACACTTCAGCGTTGGTGCGTTCTAATGCTTGAAAACTTCTATCTTGAAGCTTGAACTCTATTTATGTGAATTTTTTTCATCCTCAAGACAAAGTTGTATTCAATTATTATTTGTTTAAAAGTAAAGATACAACCACAGTTTTTTAATTTTATACTTTTTATGATTTTAAGCTCTCAAAAGATTTACATATTTTGAAGTATTTTCAAAATTTGCTTTTCTGCTCAGTTCGACTACGTTGTATTTCAAGGTGAGGCAATGTAGCTCTGTTTATTTATTATTATTTTATGAATTGATGGAGCAAAGGGTCACTTAAAATGGTTCTATAAATTTACATTATGTTTTTGATGAATATAAAATTATTGTAAATGTTTACATTAAAAATGTAAACTTTTTGAATAGAAAGATCAGATTATAACATACTGCGTCTGGGATACTGGTATTTGGTGCAATTATTTCAATTGGACTGCTTTCCGCCAGAGTCCACACAACAAAATGCTAATTTAAAAATTGTTTAGTTTTCAAACATTTCCATATTAGCAGTTATTGAAAAAATCCAAAACAATTAACTGATAATTATACTTATAAAAAATTCACTTACAGTATCACATGTTGTATGTGTTGAATTAAGTTTTTGTAAAAAAAAATACGAGTGTTATGAATTACATTTTTAAAGAGATAAACACTTGTACATGCTGTTCATACGTAACATGATTATGTAGACTTTTTGCTTATTAAAAAAAGAAGTCCCTTTATCTTATCTTAATAATTTGTATTTGATACAATTTGCGCTAAACGCTCATTGTTTTAGTAAGTTCTATTCCCTTATTGAAGAAAAAAATATTATTTAACAAATATGATAAAAACAGATAGCATTTTTAAAGAACATTTGCTGATATCACCCGATATCTTTTTTATAAATCAATTAAAAATTTTAATTTCCATACGTTTGTATAATTTTTAGAGATAGGATATCATTTTCACAAGCTCAACCACATATTTTTAATCATCCAAAATGAACATAAAATATTAACTTTTTGCCTTTCTGAGGTAAAAATTAAACATTATAATAATAATGTTAACATAATACACAAAATATTTGGTTAAAAGTAACACAAAGGAGAGATAGTTTATTTTGCAGCGGTTATATGGATCGCTTTTTGAACAGCTTCTTAAGTATGACAATATTTTTTTTTTAATTACTGAATTTTGCTTACTAAAAAGAATTTGCTAAGTTGAAGATAATTTAGAAGCTATGTTAACTTTCTGTATGTAAATATTGACTTTTTTGTAAAGCATTAGTTTTTTCCTAAGATAACTAGATCTATGATCCCCTTTCTTCATGTTTTTTCAACTATAATTTTTTTATATAATAATTTTGTTCTTGTTAATAATTTCTTCCACATTTCAGATACCACCCCATCCAAACGCTTCCTTTGTAACCATGTTCCTACCACTATCAATCTTTTTACTACCTATTTTAACATAAATCATTTTTTTTTTTTTTGTTGTTTAATTTTTTTTCTTTAATTCAAACATTTAATTTTGTAGGGATCGTGTTAAGCCCGCAAAGCTATAAAAGCAGCAGAAAAAAAATAAAGCAATAACCAGAAAATGAAATGTCTAATAAATTCAAAGATTGTGATTTCATTTCATTATTTTTTTAAAAGAATGATCTTTTTCTGTTATAACTAATGTCTAAACTAATGAACATACATACATACATACATAAATAAAATAATATTTTTTGAAATTATATTTACGAATACAAAGTATTAATTCTTAGTGATCATATATTTTTTTATCATACAATCAAAAAACATTTCAAACAGCCATTCTATGATTTGTGCTTTATAATTGATTGCATTGTTTTATTGCATTTTTCTTAGTGTATAATTAACAAAAAAAAACAAACATATATTTGTGTTACACCTTCCTTTTTTTAAATATAGACAACTATTCAGTTCCAATTGGCCATGAATCATATTAAATAAATTGGAAAAATAAAAAACAAATTCTGGTAATACGGTGAATATAAATAATGTAGGTATGATTGTTATGTAATAAAATTAAGTTGCCTTGTTTTTTTTATTTTTCTATAGTTTGCTCCCAAGAATGCACAAACAAAATTGTTAAGTGTTTTATTAATAAATTATTTCATGTGCTCATGAACTTTTTTATTTTTTTTTTTTCAACAGGCAACAATTGTAATAACTGTAATAACAACGTTTTAGTTACAACATTTTAAAATAGTGTACAGTGAAAAATTATTTGAGAACACATTATTTTCATTAATTTGAAAATATACAATTGTGGTGACACAAGAAAAATTATAGAATCTTGCATATCTACGTCCGCGGAAAAAATGTATAGAGAATTCACATAAGTAACAAATAATTTAATTTAAAATTATAGCATACAAAACTCCAACCGTTATATTGCCAATCATTGTACAACCTTATCTACAGAAGAACTATGACTTATGTTCTTATCCAAATGAATAATTTACCTCCTTACACAAGCTGTTTATATCACTACAACCAAAATATGTAAATACATTATAATTATTTTATTAGTAAGTAAATTAGGACTTGTCATAATCAACCGAAAACTATACTATGGGCATACATTTTATAGAAACGCATGTGTTTTACGAGTATGTGTAAATGATAGTTGAAAATCCTCTATTTAGACAAATTTATTGTTGAAAAAATGTTTATTATAAAGAAACAAAGTACAATTGAAGTGCAAAGTAAGCTTTTGAGACGAGATGGCAGTGTTATTGTTGAATTAATAAATTTCACAACTAAAATACTTTGTTGTTTTTTTAAGTAGTTTGGAGACATAAGAATCTACTAATAAAGTTTTTATTAGTTCTGATTCTTTTGCCTGCGAAATGAATGAAATTATCTCTGCAAGCATGCAAAGATAAAGGAAAAATCAAGATCAGAAGTATAGGAGTTCAAACTCATACAAAAACCAAAACCAAATCCGGATAACAGCAGTACCTAAAGGAAATTACTTTTTTTCAGGAAATTCTGGATTGATTGGTTACCAATAATCTTGTTCAAAACACCAACTTGTAGGCGACTTTAAAATAAACTTTTCATAAGAATTATCATACACATTTTTAAACTAGATATTTTATTAAACTTGATATAGGTAGCAAATAATTCAAAAAATGCATCTAGTCAAAGTAGGTACTTATGTAGGTACATATGAGTTTACATTATATACTTATGTACACATTTTCGCATACAACTTAAAGAAAAATTAATTAAAAAATATATTCTTAAGAAAATATTTTCTTAATTCTCAACTATTAAACAATGTGCAATCTAATTGCAAGGTTACGTAGTATACAAACATTTCAATTTGACAAATCGGACTGATTACAATAACTCCCTATGGGAACATAAAAATTATGCACGCTTTTTTTGTTAGTCACAAAGCTTTCTACCTTGAAAATTGCGGAATGCTCCATACAAACTTACCACCCCCTCCATAATGTCAATTGGTCGCTCCGTTTTCCCGTGAAAGCCGAACAAACAAACATACTTTCGCATTTATAAAATTAATATGGAGAAAAAAGTTGTGTATTGTGTTTCTATTTAAAAATATGACGATTTATTTTGGATTATAGGCAAGATTCGAGTAGAAAATAATTTTTACAAATATTCATTCGATTCTCTTTTATTAAACTTTTCTCTATTTATTTCAATTTTATATCGCATCAAAATATGCATCAGGATTAAATTTAACAAGGGTTTGTTTTGATAAGCTGAATTACCGCATTTGGGTGAATGGTAATAATCCAAGAGTGATTGCCGAAATTGGTGCGGTTTATGGGCTCGCGGCATCATTTAGCCGTATTTTTTCCAAAATGAGGCCGGTCAGGCAGTTACTGTAAATGATGTTGGCTATCGTGAAATGAAAACGAACTTTTTATGGCTCGAATTGGAAGATATGAATTTGGCGATATGTGGTTTTAACAGGACGGCGCCACTTGCTAACGAAACAATGGCTCTTTTGCTCGACAAATTCAATGGCCGTGTTATCTCACGTGGTGGCGATGTCAATTGGCCGCCATGATCATGTGATTTAACACCGTTAAACTTCTTTCATTGGGGTTATTTGAAAGAAAAGGTGTATGTCGCGTCGATAAGTCAGCAACAATTTAAGAGCTAAAGGATGAGATAATTCGGCACATTAACGGCATATAACCTCAATTATGCCTCATCGTCATCATCATAATTGAACCATATACCAATATTATCATAATAAAGAAATGACAATAATTTCCTAAATAATTTGTGTTTTATTCAAAATCAACATCAGCCCTTAAAATTATCTATCCCGTGTGAAGCCAGGACGAGCCGCAAGTTTATAATTATTAAGTTTTGTTTGACATTTTTATTTGTTAATAATAACAATAAAATTTTAAATTAAATTAATCTTATTTTTGAATGTAAAAGTGTTTATTACTTACCAACGAAAAATGAAGTAAAAAAGACATTTTGTTTAGATAGGTATCAACATTTTTTTAAATCTATTGTATTTCAAATTAAAGTTAGTTATAACGTGAATGAAATATTCATACATATATCATCATTGCAATTCTGTAATCGACATGAAAGGTTCTCTATTCGCCTGCATCTAAAAATTCGGTATTGAATTGCATTTGAACGTGCCCTTAAGACTTGCAACTATGGTATGGATACGTAGTCGTAACGTCGATTGCGTTGAACAATTTATCGTGACACATGTCATGTCACTGCACTGTCAGTTATAAAGAAGAACAAAAGTTGAAGTAAAAAGTGCATAATACATTCGAAGTGCTGACATTTTTTATTTGGATACAATGAAAATTTTGAACAGATATCTTTAATTATGGATATTAAAACGGATTATAACATGGTCTCACAATTAGCTTTGCGCGTAGCCTTGCAAACAATGAAAGAACGTTGTTTGTCCTTGCAACAAAGGCTTTCGGTCGTTGAAGAAGAAAATGACAATTTACGTAGCCGCCTGGAGTCCGACCAACAACAAAGCCATAACTGTTCATCATTTCAACAAAATAAATCCACATCATACAATTCCATGGAACTGGATAACTTAAGATCCCAGGTATCGGAGCTTAATAGACAGAAAGTCCAACTAAGTGATCATATTAATATGGTAGCGACCGAGAACAGAAAGTTGTGGTCACGATTATCACAAATAGCCAAAGAGCAGCAAGCCAATAATGCCGATCTACCCAAGGATGAAAATGATGTGAATCCACAACCACATTCCACTAGCGATGAGCTAGACAGTCCAAAAGCAAATCAAAATTTAATACGCTCGCGAACATTCACACAACACTCGCCGAATCCCAACTTGAGATTAAAATCTGTAAACAAAGCGGATCCAGAAAAAGAAAATGATGAAGAACCAAGTTTGGAGGAAGTTTTACTCGTTGAGGCCCCTGTTTCAGATGAAGACGAGAGCAGCAATAGGGAGCTTAAGTCGAACGATATGATTGGTGTTTGCGAGACGGAACTCGGATTTACCTATTTAAATGTTCATGCTGCCCCCGATGATGACTTTAACATCGAAGCCAAAAAGTGCCTAGAAGGTTTGCACAAAATAAGACTAGAAGTTATGCACCAACAACTTGAAATGACCTCGACATTAGAAACATTGGAAAATAGATTTGGTAAGTGACAAAGTTTTTCAATTCATTTCGATCATTAATTTATGAACAAAATAGTCTTGCAGAGTTGCGAAGTTTGTGCTAAAAAACCTGAAATGATGGATAAGAGTTTGGATACAGACGATATCATTTTCACAATGCCTGAATGTCTTCATATACATGGTGCAGAATGTGATGATGATGAATGTGAAGAAGTCGAAGATGAAGAATGTGATGAAGTCGAAGGTGATGAAGTTGAAATAGAAGAATGTGATGACGATAATGACGGTCATGAGGAAAACGCACAAGCTCTACCAAGTCATTTTGACTTCATTCAACGTAAATTGGAGGCAGACAAAAAGGTCAAAATTTGTCCAATGTGTGGCCAATCTTTTGGTCCTACAATTACTTTTGATCAGTTCTGCCGCCATGTTGAGAGCCACTTCCTACAAGAATCCTCATCCGATTCTGAACAGAACTACGAATTCATTGCGCACACAGTTGGAGATTTCTGACGAAGTAAGAGAATTTTCTTTTCTAGTGAACTCTGATCAATGATGAACAGATACACTTAATAAATGATTTCGATACCGTCAGTAAGTTGTTTTGTTACTATATTAATTACTATATTTTATTCAGTAGCCTTAAGTTGAAGATGGAAACATCATGCATAATATTGTACATCAATACCAATAAAGTAAATTTAATTCAATAGATTAATTGATACTTTTTTGTCTCGAACCTAGCCATTAACAGTTCCATCAATTAAAATCCTACATTTATGTAGCTGAGATTTATATGTATTTCTAGAACCAATTACGAGTACCTTTCATATCATCATTGTCAAAATAAAATAAGTTGTGAATATTTTGAGGTGCGTAGGAAAAGCAAAATTGTGAAAAAATAACGAAAAATATTTGGGAATCCCCGGATTAAGGCTGGGTGGCCAGCGAAAAAACGACTGGAATGTTACAAATAAGGAGATATCTTTTAGATTTCGAATTATAATTATGATTGATTATGAAAAAAACTGCATTGCATCATTATAATTTTTAAATGTTATAATATAGTAAATCTGAGTGTAACAAACTATAATTTTGCCATTATTTACACCTTCGTTTAAAATGCACCATTTATTTTTAGTATAATAATAAGCAAAAATAATAAGAAAACTATGCCTACAGCGTATCAAAAAAAAGTTAGGTAAAGCAACGTTATTTTAAAAACGGCTACCTTAAAAAGTTTTACCTTCTACCGTTTATGTTTTGAAATCAACTAAGCTGTAATAATAAATTTGGCTGTTATTTTATCTCATAAGTCTGTTCAATGAAGCTGTTCCGAACAGTTTGGAACAGTTTAGAACAGTTTAGAACAGCTTTTTGCTGTTCAATGAGGTTTTTTCTGTTCCAAAGTGTTCTAGTTTGCTGTTCAATGAGGAAATCTAGAACAGTTTGGAACACTTTAGAACAGGAATTTCTACACTTGCTTTTTAGGTAGAACAGAATTGTGAAAAGTGTCAAAATCTGTCAACATCTGTGTTTGAGTTAAAGTTCGTTTTTGTTCGTTTGTTTAATTTTTTTATTTTGAATCTGTGAGTATAAAATAAATAAAATAAATAAAGTAGAATATTTTAAACAGATTTTTTTTTCAATTTTAGCCAATAATGCATCAAATTACCTTAACATCTGACGAAGGAAAATCGGTGGTGGTAAATTGTTCACCAAAAACCCGCCATAATATTGAACAAAGTAAGTAACCGTAAGTCTTTGAATAACATTGAAATAATTCAATTTGTTTTTAAGGCGAAGACTTTCGGAATCATATATTCCAAACATCTCTTTTGGAAGAGGACAGGGACTTTGTCCCAATTGCAGACAATTGCCAGATGGATGTAATGGAGCAGTCTACGTCCGCACAGGCACTAAAAAGTGTTACGTCGGACGTAGACGGAAGGAATTTGAAAGCGGTCTGGTTGGAGAAGGATTCTCTGCTCCTCATCTCACTGTATAAAGAGATGCATCCCAACGTAGGTAAAAATTTTGCACTCAAAACCAAACAGAAGATGTGGTCGGTGATAGCGGAGAAAATGCGCGAAAAAGGATCCATTTTCTCCGCGTATCAGGTTGAAGGCAAGTGGAAGAGCCTCGAACGTTCCTTTAAGGCAAAAATTTCCCATAACAAAGGGACTGGGAACGATAGAGCAACGTGCCCATTTGAAAAGTAAGTTAAAAAAAGTTTTAATTGATAAAAAAACAAGATTTTGTAACATTTTGTTATTATTTTATTTAGGGAGCTTGCCGATGTATTGCTTGATCGCCCGTCCGTAATTCCCACTTATTTATTGGGCAGCACATTAGACAGTGCGGTATCAAGTGGGGACATTTTAACGCAATCAGGACTTGACTCAGGTAATTTAAGCAATAACAAAACAAAACATTAAATTAAAATTATTTGTTTTAATTCAACAGCTACCAGTACCGAAGAAAATGCTCCCGATAACGCGATTATGGTGACAAACGAACTGGATTCGTCTTCTGCGGAAGGTCCACCCCCAAAAAAAATGAAAAGACAGTTGACAATAGCCGGTGAGCTGTTAAAATGGAGGGATCAATTTTCACAAGACAGTCACCATAAGCGCGAATACCGGAAGGTGAAAATGGAAGCATTCTGCAAGAGAACTGAAGCTTACGAGAGGAGAACGGAGGAGTTGCGAAAAGCCCGGGAACAAAAGGAAAGGTTATTGGAGAACCTGATTTCACAATTATCGAAAAAATAGACTTTGTGTTACATTTATCTTGTTATATACTTTAAATTATGTGATCTTGTTATAAAACTTCAAATTATGTGATCTTGTTATATACTTTAAATTATGTGATCTTGTTATAATACTTTAATTTTTGTGATCTTATTATTCATTTATACTTTAATTAATTGTTTCTAAGTAATTTATTAAATAAAAAAATATATAACATAAAAGTAATCTATGTTTTTTAACTTCCATTATGAACAGGTTTAACAGGTAATCTAAAAAGAGGCTGGGTGCGACCCACACTGATAACTTCCCAATCTGCATAATTTGATAACAATTTTATTAACATAAAAAATATCAGAGATATTGAATCTGAAAACAATATTTACCAATTTTTCTTAGAACTTTTTGCAGTGTTGTATTTCTTGTAAAAATTTAGTGTTGTATTTATTGTATTAATGTCAATTTCATATTCGTCAATATTTTACAATTTTTTAGGTATTCACAAAGGCTTTTTAGTTGGTTGGAAATAAAAAACATTTGAAGTCAATATCATTGTTTGTAGTGGTGATATTTAATCCGAAAAACAATTATTTCTGTCACTTTTATGTAAATTTTGGTTTTAGTTTTTAGCAAAAAAACTACCATTTCGACATTTGACAAAAAAAAAACCATAAGTTGACAATTCTATTATGAAAAAAAAAAAAAAATTCGAAGTTAAAATGATTTAGCACTCTGGAAATATTCAAGTCAAGAAACTACTTTTGACATTTTTCGGCAAATTTTTGTTAGAGTATTTTATTTTTTGTAAAAAAACTGTCAGTTCTATATTTGTCAAAATTGTAGCGTATATTAATAATTGTATTTTGTTTAAGCTTAAATAAATTTGAAGTTCATATCGTTGCCCATTCTCATGATATTCAAGTCAAAAAACATTTTTTACCAATTTTTGTTAGAGTTTTTTGCACTTTTTTATTTTTTGTAAAAAACTGTCAATTCAATTTTTTCAAAAATTTTACCAGATGTCAACCATAAAACGTCCAGATTTGTCAAAAATTTCAATTTGACAAATCGGACCGATTACAATAACTCCCTATGGGAAGTTAATAACTTCAAAAGATGTAGACAGTGCTTTCAAAAGAGGATTTTTTTCCAGTACAGCAATTTAAAAAAAAGAACATTTTGGTTGGGCAAAAATACCTATTGACTTCAAATAAATTTTATTCTGAATATTTTAATGTAATACAGTTTTGGAATAAATTTGGATACAATGACATACATCCATACATTATTTACATTATTACAAATTAATAAAATCAAGTATACACTAATTGAAGTAATTGTGGACTTCATCGCATAGTCTGTTTCGTAAAACAGCACCTCGCTCTTGCTCATGGTCATTATGATGTCGATTTTCCTCCTGTTCGGCAATTTCTTCTAATTCAAACGGAAGGTCGTTTTCGTTGCAGAGGTTGTGCAAAACAATGCATGCACGAACAAAATGACAAAGCTTCTTCATTCCTCGGAGTTTGCAGTAATACAGCTGCCGAAATCGCTGTTTTAAAATGCCAAACGAATGCTCAATACGAATTCTACCTGAGCTCAGTTTTTTGTTAAAAAATTTTTGACGAGACGTTAGATGACCATTGTCTCGATATGGTGTAACTAAGTACTTCGACAAAGCATAAGCCGAGTCTCCCAAAAGAAAATAATTGCCACACAGAGTAGGTAGTTTGGGGTAAATTGCCGAATTTTCGTAAACCCTGTTGTCATGTACCGAACCAGGATGTCCAACAAATATGTCAATAAATTTCTTATTTTCATCGCAAATACCTTGAAAAAAAGAACAAATTAAAAAGGTGTTATAATAAAAGTTAATTCATCTTTCCTAAACCAAATACACACCTTGCAAACAAATGCTCGTAATGTTTTTGCGGTCAATATAGTCGTTTTTCCCACGCTTCGGAGGGTCGATTCGAATGCGTGTGCCGTCGATTATTCCTGTACAAAATAAAATAAAATTGAAATTGACTTCGTAACCTATGTGAATATTTATCTCACCAATAACACCATAAATTCCGGTTTTTTGTTGCATAAAATTTGCAGTTTCAACCTTCTTTTCCTCTGTTGGCCACTTAATTGTTGACTCACAAAGGTTGCTCAAAAAGTAAATCACCCGACGTATAATAAAACTTACTGTTCCTAAGGCCAAGTTGAAGCGATCTGCAATATCCCTAAAGGCACATGCTTCATGCCCAGCGAACCAAAGGAAAAGAGTCAAGTGTACATCGGGTGAGTGCGTCTTGTTTGGGTCCAGTTTTCGATACTCCTCAGACGTTGCAAATTTTTCCACCAGCCGTTTGTATAATTGACTCGATATGCGGAAATGAGTAATGAACTCCTGTTCTGTATATTTTGGTACCACTTCTAATATATAACTCTCTATGCAGTTCCTTTTTAATTTTCTTAAAGATAATTCTACGACATTGAGCAATGTCTCATCCGCATGATCCGAGGAAGAATCCGAGGAAGAATTCGTGTTTAAATCGGTGTCCGTTTCGGATTCACTTTCATGGAATTCCACAATTATATTTTTAACCAATTCACTGTCCATTTTTCACTTGTACAATTTTATAAATAATAATAACTAGCTTTCGATTTTTTGATAAATATATTTTCACTTAAAGCCAATGCAAATCAAATTTTTGTTTACAATTTTAGATGTCAGATATTTGACTGTTCTAAGTTGTCTGACGTTTATTGTTCTGTTCTATCCTGTTCTACGCTGTTCTACTCTGTTCTATCCTACTCTAAAACTCAGTGAACAGACTTATTTAGTTCGACCTTTAAATTTTCCAAATCGAACTGAATCAGTTGGTACCTACTGTAGGTATATTACACTCGGTCATAAAAGTAAATATACATCCGGAAAGGAAATGACAGAGTAAAAATTAAATAAGTTTATCAATCTACAATATCAATACACGTGACATATATTTATTAGAATTTTTTATTATAAAACATTTAAATTAAAATATTTTTTGAGGAATGCCTTCATTGAAAAATAAAAAATAAAAAAATTGTTCTCATCACACAACCACTAACATTAACAACCTCACTTTTTCATAAGATCATCGGGAAAAGGCGATCAGTTGCAAAACTTCTTGCGTAGGGTTAGCTAACTGAAATTAAAATGCTTTCGAGTTGAACGTGCCCATTTTCAGTATATTTGACATGACAGACGTCTTCGCACTCGGCACTTAAAATCTGACAGTAAGAACTACTCAAACGGGGAGATGCAAACAGCAATAAAATGCTACTAAAAATCATTGGAGAAAAGTATTTTTATAAATATAAAAGAAAGATATTAGAAAGTTGTCGTCTAGCTCGAAAGTTTTCAAGCGAAGATAATAAACTTAAAGTTCTTTTTTTTGGGTCTGACAGCTTCTCACTCCCCAGCATTGAGGCCCTCCATAAATCAAGGTATTATTATTAATTGTTAAAGATTAATGATATAATAAAAAAGTTAAATGCTAACTGATTAAAAAGTCTTCAAACTTCGAAGGTATCTAGCGTTGGTGTTGTTACATCCTTTAAGAGTCCCTCAAATTGCGTAAAATGTTATGCAGAAAAGCACAATTTAGAAATGTACAAGTGGCCAGTCGATTCAGATATATGCAAGCAATATGATCTCGGTGTGGTGGTATCTTTTGGACATTTGATACCCAGTAACATTATCAAAGCATTTCTTTTGTAAGTAGTATATAATAAGGTAAATTTAATGTTTGTTAACGAGTCAAAGAATAATTTTGCTTTTAGGGGAATGATAAATGTTCATGCTAGTATTTTGCCCCGATGGCGAGGAGCTGCCCCAATAATCTATTCAATCATGAACGGAGACACTACCACTGGTGTGTCCATCATGAGAATAGAACCATCAAGGTTTGATATCGGTGATGTAAGAGCGCATGAATGTAAAGATTCGCAAATAATGTTTTTTTTTCACTAGATCTATGCTCAAAAAGAAATTGCTATCGGAAACCACGTTCTTATGCCTGAATTGCATAATACTTTATCAAAAGAAGGAGCAAATCTCCTTATATCTACTCTACAAGCTTATCCAGAAAGTTTAAAGAATCCTACCCCACAAAATGAAAAGGAAGCAACACAAGGTGAACATTTTTTATATGTAGTTAATATTACGGTGGCTAATATTAAATCCAATATTGTTTAGCGCCCAAAGTTTCGTTGGAACTGACCAAAGTTCATTGGAATTCAATGGAAGCAAAAGAAGTTTACAACCGTTACAGGGCACTGTTTGGTTATAAACATTTATATACTAGATTTCAAGATCTGATAATAAAATTGGTTGAAGTGAAGCTTGGACCAGGGCTTTGTAATGATCATGGAATTCCTGGATCTATTGAAATTATTCGGAATAAGAAGTGCTTCAGAGTACGATGTAAAGATGGCAATTGTATTGATGTTCTAAAGGTGAAAGTTGAAGGCAAACGTACTATGACCGCTGAAGAGTTCATTAATGGATTCTTAAAAAAAAATGAAAAACATTCTTGGTTGTTTAATTAAAATTTGTTTCCTGAAAAATTGTTATTTTTTTTAACTTAAAAAAAACAGGTGTTTCTATGTTTAAAACCCTTACCCCAATACCTATCCTAGCTTAGCTTTTAAGGGAATTCTAACCAAAAATGTCAGCCCTGTTTTGGCCAGAAGAGAATCTGATAATGGGAGCTTATTTGCTCTTACAGAGTGCCAATGATATAACTGCACACTTATTGGAAATGAAATTTTACGTTTTGTTTTATTGAGAAGTGCACAAATTGATTTATACATCCAAAAAACTGGGCTATCTTCAGACAGCGCCGCTGTAGTCACATATTTTGTACAACGCCCGTACTAAGAAAATCACCCTATAAACGAGTGTCAAGCTAAACTAGATTCATCTTTGAAGCCTCAAGAACATTACATACCAAAAATAAATATGTGTTAAAATCTATAATGACAGATGTTAGTAAATTTTTCTCGTAATCAAATGAAAGATTAGCTTTGACCACAAGTAGAACCAATTTTTTTTTAGAGAAACAAACATTTTTACTTAGTTTTCAATAATTTTGTAAGATTTTTTTTTTTTTAATTTTATAAGGATTTTTAATTAAAAACGTTTTTGTTTTCAAACATTTATTTAACAAGTCGAGTTTCTTATCCAAGGTCAGAAGGCTTAGCTTCTTTGCTTGTAGCTTCCTTTTGAGTTGTTTTTTGTATTAAATTCTTACTAAACCAGTTTGGACGAGGCTTTTCCATCTCCACAATGCGCTTACCGTCCAGAAATTCGGAAGACTGATTAAAATAGTGATTCGATTTACTCAATTTTTGTTTATCTTTTTATTTTGAAATCTATACCTGTTCATGTTTTTCGCCTTCGTAAAGAACAATAACTTCTTGTTCGACTGGATTAAGTCCTAATTTTTCTTGGATCTTATCTTGCATAAGTTGTGTTTCAGCACGTACTTTTGCATAACAATTCGCTTAAATAAATCCATGGATGAATTATTCTTTGTAGTTTTCATGACATGCATTACTTACGACATAAGACTCCAATTTCATGATCGTGACCGCAGTTGTTACATGAACGCAAATGAGTCTTCAGCTTCAATGGCTTCCAAGTGTAATCTGGAATTCCAAACTTGCGACTAAGTCTTCGTTCAACAGACCTTCGGTGTTTTGGAACAGCCCAAAGTATTCCATTTCCTATAAGATCTTGAACACTATACTTTGAATCATTTTGTGTTGATCCGATGTGCGAACTAGGATTTAAGCCGAAAATAGCTAGACGTTTAAGAAAAGTATTGTTATTATTTGATCAATCTGTACTTTTTAAGGGCATGATTTTTATTATTGTTAGTATTATTGTATAATGGTCAATGGAAAAGTATTCACTGTTCTCTCCAACTAAATCGCAATGGAGTTCTGTTCATTTTACCTGGTTGGGGGAATATGGGTGGACCGCGTATAATTTCAGCAAATGCCACATCCAATTTATTCAGGAATTCAGAAATTCTGACTATAATAAAACGAGACATCCTGAAAAAATATAACCCTCTAACGTTAAAATAAAAACTTCTCAATAAAAATAATAATTTGACAGGATGGGTTAAATGTGATTAAAGAATTTATACCATTCATGTTCGGAAATCCAACTTTACGGCAGTCACTAAACTAAGTGAGGTGACCTGTTTAGTAGCCTGAAATGCTTGCAATTGTTCTTTGTGAAAGTGTTCATAGTGTACTTTCACACACGGAAATAATTGTCTGGAAATTTGATTGTCGTTCATCAAATTTTATTATAAGTTTAGTCTGATATTTATTTTCTTGTTTGACGGATATGATTTTGTTGCATCAATAAATTTTTGGGTGTTGAGACTCATACTAATTAACTTTTTAACATTAGTTAAAAAGTACATTTTTAGAGAAAAAACTTTAAAAATTATAACAAATGAAAGTAAACATTTATGTTAATCTTCAATTCATACTCAAAAAAATAATGGCTCGTTTTAACTACTTGATAATAAATTAATTGCTCAAGATCAAATTGTTTTAAGAATAACTGTGATTGACAACAATTTATTATTATTTTCATAAGAGGGAAAATGAGTACCGAACAGAAGTTGAATTGACGAAAATTCATATATAACCCAACTTATTAAAAAAAAAACTCAAACTTTCATATGATTAGACTTATAAGTTACAAAAATGTACAAATTAGTACCAAATGAAAAAAGATACCAGACTAGCATACTTTTCAGGTTTTCAAACAATCCCAGATATTCCGAACATACTTTCATTTATATTTTATACCTATTGACTGCCAGTCCGAACCGAACACGATTTTATCCTAATTCTTTTCTTAAACAGCTGACCATTCCGAAAATTCTATCATGCCTTTTATTTTGATTCAAAATACCTACTACTACATTCAAACGAGAAGAGTTTTTTTTGTGTCCAATAAACTTGAGATTATTACATCAAAATAAGAAATATTAAAAATATTGGAATCTTAAATTGATTATTAATTCGTAAAAAATGAATAATAATTTAAAGTAATTTACCAAAAACATTTTACAGAAATCTGATTTAATACAATTGTCATGAGTTGGAGCCGATTCCGTGATACATTTGAAGGTTCTTTCCATTGGAATGTCTACCCTTAGTAAAAAGATAAACTTACCCATTGAATTGTTAAAGCTGGTGTGTGGCTCAATCACAGCTCATTCAAACTCGAATCGAATAGACTGTTGTGTGTTGTGACGAAAGCAGCCTCGTCTTGGTCTTCAGCAGCTACCAGTACCAGAGTGAAATCGAACCACAACAACGTGGTGTTAGCAGTGGCCCGAAGATTCGGTCATAAGCACTCAGTCGATACTCCCGAAAGCATTCAGTCGATTGAATCGTTAAGTCCGGTACAAGTTTTGAAAAAAAATTAACAAATTAATAAGCCGCGGTTAAAATTTGAGTGTGGTGATTGTTCGTCCGAGTGATTTTTTTTTGCACTAGCAATATTGTTTCTCTATCGTGCCGCCTCGACTTTGTGCATTACTTTCTTTTTTTTTAATTTTTCATCTTTAATTTATTTGGATTTGCTTCTTAACAACCAATTATATATTTAAGCTATAAAAAGGACAAATTTATCAAATTAAATAAAGCACAATGGCTTGTTTCGGGAGTTCTAGTCTCAGATGCATCCGTCGATCGCAGGCAGATACATTTTTATGTCACTTATTCTTAAATCGCAGTATAGTGAATAAAAATATAGCTTCTCCAAGATTTTTGGCCGCATCAGCAGATGTTCTATCGTTCGCCAGATCTTTTCATGATTTTGGAGATTCAAATCGTATAATAAAGGATTCTTCAAATGATTGCCACTCAAAGGTAAGAAATACTATTTTTTTCAGTTACATAATCATAACTTCTCTATTAACTGAAACAAGCTAGGTACATGTTCGAATCAATAGAATCAATCTTATTTTAAGATGTAACAAACAAATTCAAAATTGATATTCAGACAACAAACTCATGGGCTTGTCCAAAGCTGTACATTAAGCTGCCTCTTTGAACCAAATCTTCAACAAAAAAGACAGAAACTTTCGAATTTTAAGCGCGTAACTAGTTCGGGTATTACGAAAGTGTCGCAGTTGCAGCAATGGCAACAGGATATTTGGTTTAATAAATATTCAATCCTGTTCGTTGCGCAATTATGCTCTTTATTCCTCCCATTTAATCTGTCTGTAAATGCAATGCAATTTAAAAAAATAAACATTTTAAAGTTTTTAATTGTAGGTATTTTGATGTTATGCAAGTAATTTTTTGCTGGCTATCTATTTGGTTAAACTTGACAGTTTTCTAATGTTTTGACTTTTGTGTGCAGGTATGCGTTTGTTTGATGATTCTGCGCCAGTCACTTTCGGAGTCATAATTCCTTGTTTTGTTTATTCTTGCTTTTTGTTTTGAATATGTATTCTTTTAAACTTGTAATTAATTAATAATTGTAAGTTAATAGGTGCAATAAAAATTCTGATAAATTATACATAGATGGCAATGGCAGTTTTTGATCAGTTAGTTAGGTACCTATGTAGGTATGTATGTACTTCTAATAAACATTGTTTGAGTCATTTTGGTCTTCAAGATCAATTTTTTTGTTAAGTTTTTCAGAAATTTAATTCAAATTTGGATTACACTAAAAAAAGGGATTGTCACATCCTAACTAAAGGAACATAAAATTGTTTTTGGTTCAAAACATTGTTTTAGTTATTAAAGAGGATACTCTTTATTAAAAATTACAAAAAGAAAAGATTTAAGTTAGAGTGGGAAATAAACGTTAATACCTACCGATATTAAGTTCAAGGTCACTGTGGGCAAAACTTTTACAAATGAATGAATGTTAGTTCTGAAAATGCGTCTTCTTATTTAAATATATAATTTAATCATACTCCGGTAGTAAGGGGATATACATATATATGATTTGAATATATTTCTGTCGGCAATGCTTTATTATCCTCTAAGAATAGCAGATTACCACAAAAGTAAAAAAATGAAAAAAGAAATGCCAGTGTAAGTTATGATCGTTAGCAAATTCCTATTATAATAAAAACAAAGCAAGCACTTATTATAGTGAAACTAATTTATTGAAACAAAAGATTTTACTAAAACAGTTCTTTACACGTTGAAGCTTTATTCGAGAGTGAGCCCGACAGCCCATTAAAATTAAGTTTTTAAAACAGTGGTTACAATATTATTCTGAATTGGTACCATTGTTTGTTTATCCATGGTTATCAACAGCCAGTGTCTGCTATTTTGCAACAAATATTCAAATACAACAGTTTCAAAAGTCCTCATTTGTACCTTCCACTCGTGAATTTTTCGTATACATAATTTGATTGTAGGTACTACATTCTATATCAAATATTTTTATTTGTAGTTATGTAATAACTATTAATTATATTATTAACTATTTATTTAAATCAATTATATATTAAAATTGTCTGTCGACACAAACAAATTAAAACTGAACTTTAACATGTTTATAAACTCATCATGCTTAATTTTCCTGCAAAAACAGGAATCATTCTTATCTTCAATTCCTTTTATGTACATATGTATTTCCGGGCATAAAAGAAGATGTACTCTTTGTCCATTTTGTCTCTATTTTACATTTATAACAATTTCCATAAAAATCATATTAAAATTATATTACTCAAGTAATGTTATGTTTAAAGAAACAAAAGTTAAGTTCAAGTTCAAGACTGTTTTTAAAAAAGCCACCTATTGCAGTTGGAGAGTTAATTTTAGTTAAACAATACAATTTTTTTTTAATCTTTCTCGGCCAAAAACTTTCTCAGCCATATAGTTCGCATATTGCTAGCTTACACTAAACTCAATCATACACAAATTATTTAAGCACTCACATTCCATTACCTCAATCTTCATTAACCACTACTTTCATCTTCATCACTTTCGTTTTTTTTTTTTCAATTCATTGCTTGCACCTGTTTAGGTATTGTGGCCTAATTTTAAGAGGAAACAGGTTTGAACTTGTTTATAAATATTTTAGTACTATGAGGGAGAAAGAAGCAACCTACAAAATATTAAAAAAAACAATAGCCGTTACATAAAATCTTGAGGCAATTATTATAAGGTACTAATTTAAATTTTAACACATAAATTTAACATATAGACACGATAAAGTAACAAATTTTATTATAGTTTCGCTAACTTACGATTTCCATATTTGATATACTTTTTATCTCTAAATATATACATACATACACAGAAACACTATTGGGAAACCTTTGAAAAAACTATGAATGCTTATAAAATAGTCATTTTTGTGTAAATAAGAAGATTCGAAAGCTTATTGTAAAATGATTTTGTAATATTAGTTTAAGAAAAAAATTTACGTATATGTAAATAGTCATCGGAATCAATGAATAAATATTCTGTATTGCATAATCCAAATTGTGTTCATGAATGAAAATAACTTGAATGAGTGGATTGAATAAAAACTTACACAATAATTTTCAAATCAAGCAGTTTAAGGTTAATAGCCTGTGAAAAATTATCTACCTATTGGTAAGTTAACTTTGAAAATATCAGTCAGTGAAGAAATAATCAAAATTTCGATTATTTAACCTGTTATTTATTTTATATATGTACTTACATACTAAATTTTTTTCTCGGTTCTTCCAGCTAATTGTATGGAAACATATCCTTATCAGGAGCACCAGGATTAAATATTTTTCTTCCATCTACCTGCTTTCCAGCTCGAGCACTTAGCTAATTAGTGTTAATAAACTACTGCCCTTAAAAATAGTGTGGTGCCAACTATTTTTTTTTAGTTGGATGTGCTGTTTCTTAGTCGAAAGGATCGACAAATTTTTATTGTGGTATTGTGTATCTCAATCGACAGAGATAATTAATACTGTGAATAACGAATGTGCTCATTGCGAATATTATAAATATTCTATATTTTGACACTAGGGATAGTGTTAGTAAACTGTTCAGCGAAAATTGTAAAGGAATGGTAATTGCTTACCAAATAGAAAATTGGGGTAACTATTATTGGTAAAATCTTTATTTGCATTCACAAAGTATAGTTCCTTAGAGATGTACAATGGTACATATCACAAATTATTACTTTCTTAAGACGAAAAATTCGATTTCTACGGCCTTCAATGTGCAGCCTTAAATTCAAACCTTGGATGATTCACTTTCATTCGTTGTTTAACCCGAAAGATAAAATGAATCAGTGTGAAGTGGTAATCTGTCTTTTTTTGTTTCATAAGAAATTAAATATCTTAAATCTGACGTATGTATCCATGAGTTTTGTACGAATAGTACATAAGTGTATGCAAACCGTGTTTTAACCCCATATACTTAATAATTAATTTATATTTTGCACTTATAAATTATGCATGATAAAGCTAAACTCTTAACATAGTCAAAAGAATAAAAGCTTGCGGTAGTGACCAGCCAAGTTCTTTCATTTTATTCAAAAAAAGGCTCTTAAATAAGCAAGTCTTAAAGATTTTGAGAAGGCCATTTATGAATTAATATAAAATTTTTCATTTATGAGTACATTATTTAAATTACATTTTGATACTCTTATAATATGTATTAATTTTAGTAAACATAATAAATTCGTTGATTTTTCAGTTTTATATGTATATTTGTTGTTGAAATATTTTAATATTTTTTGGTTGGAAAACGATATGATTATGATGATTTGCATAAGATGTGAAAAAAATACGACGAGGAGGTTGGGTAAAGAAAAGAAAAAAAATCTAATGGGAAGATGAGTCTATGTATCTCCCTTCGCTTAGGCGAGAAATGTATCTTAGTTTTTGAGAAATTTAAAAAAAAATCAAAACCACTTTTTCCAAGTAAAACACTATTAATGTATAGATTAAAGATTACATTTACATTTTAGTATCCTGTGTTCTGTTCTTTATTAAGAATTAATAAGAGCATTGAATTATGAAAAAATTAAACTTAATTTCATAAAATGTTTAAAAAAAAATTGTTTGAAATTTTTTTTTTAAATGAGAATTAAAAACTATTACATGGCATTGTAAGTCATTTTAAAATAATAGATACGTTATTTTTTTATCTTAACCCAACCTCGTTTCACCTTTTGTTTTGCATCTTATGCAAATCACCCTGTAAATGTTTTCGACCTAGTGTAACGCACACCGCATTTAATGCATTTAGGCTTATTGTTTTTATTAAATATGGAGTTATAGGTACAATTTCCTAGATATAGCTGAACAACATATTATATTATGTTAAGCGTCAAACTGATATAAAATTGTATGTAAATGAGAAAAATATTACAGTTTATAAAATGCTTTGAACCGATATAACTTATTACATGTAATTTATTAACTGACCTTCTTCACATTTTTCTTCGACTTATAGTGAAATTTTGAGTAGAAATCCATATACCTACTCGTATGTATTTTATTTATCACTTACAATTGTTCTCTGAAATAACCATTCGAAATTTAATACTCTCAATGATTGTAATCTCATAATAGTTGAACAAAATAAATAAACAATGAAATTGAAAGTAATAAATAAATTTAAAGTGTCTCGTTCTCCAGTGCAAAAAATTTAAATTAATTGTGCAGTACAAATTGGTTAACTCCAATAGCATTCTTAATAAGGTAGATCCATGATAATAATTTGCAAGCAGGAAGAGCTCCAATCTTGTATCTAAAGTTTAATATTGTTTAACAATTTAAATGAATTACAATAAAACAGTTTTTTTGGCAATGTGCAAAAAAAAAAATACAAAACATTAAGGTCGAACATATTTATTTACATAAAAATAAATTTAACGTGAATTATGTTTATAAATTATATTGAAGTTGTAATTCGTTATTTATTATAAGTACTTTAATTTAAAATTAATAATGTGTATTGACTTAAATTTATACAAAATTATAAGCTTAATTTCGGTATTTCTGCTCTTCGAATATTATCCGAAAATTTGAAATTTTTTCAGAAAATAGATTTTGAAAATTTGATTTTAAGAAAAAATTATACAAAAAATAACAAAATTTGGATACAAAAATTAACATTATCAAAATTATTAAAAGGGAAATAAAAGGTGAATGTTGTTCCGTAACTCATGCTAAAAAAGTCAGTATTTTATGATTTATTCAAAATGGTAAAACATTTTTCAGATTTTTCTTACAACGAAGAAACCATATTCCTTTTTAAAGCGACACTTGTTCACATTTTCTTGTGTGCAAATGTTGAAAAATACAGTTGTTTCACATTTTAAAATAATAATAATTCAAACAAGAATAATTCAATTTTACTAAAAATGCCACATCTTAGGCGAAGACTGATTAGAAGATACATAACTAATGCTGTTATAATATTTAGTTGTTCTTAAAGTTTTAGTTTTAAAGATTCATGTACCATTTTTGTGGTATAAGCACTTTCAAACGGAAGTTTTTTAAATATTAAGTGACATACAAAACTAGTCACGAGACGGTTTATTGAACCTAAATTTCGATAACTACGTCACTGGAATAATGAAAGTTCTTAATGATAAAAGATTAAAGCTGCATGTGTTATAAATAACCTAGGTTATGCAATTTATTTCTGTTTTAATTTATTCATTTATGGAAGTAGGTACCTACAAAAAAATTATCAATAAACCATCGAACATTGTGAAAGTCATCAAATATAACAGTCAATGAAGCAAAATGTATAAGAAACGCACAACTTCATAATGACTCTAGACAACCTTAAACTTAGTTATCTTCTTTTTTATTTTCTTGGCTTGGTTAATAGAAAGAAAACAAAAAATCTCTCTGGAAAATAAATACTCGTAAAATACAAAAAAAAAAAAAAAAACTGGAAACGGATTTTACTTTCGCATGCAAAGCATATTTAGCGACAGCGTTGATTGTAGACTGACGAACGGTTAACAAAAAGAGAGTAATGGGGAATACCATCGACCACAAATACCTCGGTGAAACACAAGCTTAAATTTCTGTGGAACACACCTACCATGACCAAGAAGCAAGAAGCAGTTGGCAGATGGTAGGTTGGTTGAAAGCAAAAGTTAAAACGTTGAACTAAAACTCAACCGACTGTAAAATTATTTTCTCCTTTTTCTGAGTTTTTGTTTTTTGAATTTTTATTTTTATAACGAAATCTGCCTCGCGTTGTGTATGAAAATGGACTTTGGACTGAGATGCACATTGCGTTGATTGTACAAAATTCAAAGATTCAATTTTTATATGAGTTGGTTTTCAGAATATTAAAATTGAAAGTGCTTTAAGAAGCAGTTAATATGGCTGTAGTCTTCACTTACCATTTTTTCATGGCTCCAATTTGCACACCTTTGAGTGTGAGTAGTAAGAAAGAAATATCTATAACATTCCTTTGGACATGACTTTTTGAATTGGTAACCGATTGACGAAGACGTGACGTTATGAGTATCTTGGCCGTGGAATGTTTGCTTTTGATGACCATAAATATTTACCTGGCTGTGGTTTTTTGTTTTGTTTGAGTGGTTTACTGTTTTCCAATGGATTAAGGAACTTCTATACAAAATTATTTTAAGAAAAAAAAAGCATATGTACAACTATGTACTAATAAAGAGAGTGGTGCAAATTTTTAAACAACCTATTGTTAGATGTTGTATCTAAGCGTTTTACCTTTCCTGTGATGCCTCCTTAGAATTTTAACTATTTTTAACCATTGTTATTTCTGATTTATTCTAAATTCGATTGTTGTAATATTTGACTTAGCCAAAATCATTTGGACGAAAAAGCTGTGAGCCAGAAACATTCTGTTTTTATTTTTGGGGGTGAAGTCATTTCGTTTAATTTTGATCTTTAATTCAATTACAAAATTTTAAAATACAGTCTAAATTTTTTCTGACTAAATTATTTCTAACATTTGTATTACTATTTAATGGTGTAGTTCTCAAAACATATTAACAAATATCAAGAATAAAAAATCGGATGTAAACATTTATAGTCTTTAAAATGTTCGAAAAACAATAGTGATAATAATAAATATACTATACATATACATATATGTATGTATGTACATTGTACATATAAATACATTTTATACTTATTATATTTGTTTAGTTTCTCATATTGCCAAAATCCCATCAGCACTTTGTTTTAATATCCTATTCCTATCTTCATCAACAATCTTGTCATCTATCTGTTCTTGAATAAAATTATATGAATTTGTTTAAGTCTTCAGGCATTTATGTTGTTCATCCAATATGATTAATTATCTTTCTAAATATCAACGGATTAATAGTTTGAACAAAATATTAGCATCTTAATTCAAATCATAAAAATTGTAAAACTCACCCATAATTACTATGCATATATTCCTTTGGGTTATTTTTATGCTGGATTAAAAAAAATTACTTACCTAGGGGAATTTTATGTTAATTTAAAAATCAATATTTTGCAAAAAAAAAAGATCTTAAATCTTAATAAAAATAAATACATCAATCTGTTTTTAATATATGTGCATAAGAAATCCAGCAAACCACCAAAATCTATTTGAATACTTATCCATAGAAATATTTATATATTGTGAAAAAAATCTATTGTCCATTCATTACGAATAGAATTTTTTTGTTATTTAAACTAGAATTGAAAAGGTGTTCTTAAACACCAATACTTACTAATTCTTGCGTTTAAAATGTAGGTATTTATTATTAATCATGTTTAGGCTTTTTTTGAATTCTAAATGATTTGGTATTTGTTTTCGTTGTTAAGAACTTGTTCTTATAGTCATTCGTAATGGTTGTACAAAATAACAAAAAAAAAAAGAAGAAAACTATAAGGAAATCATTTTTTTGAAAACTATATTTGCATGTTCCTTATTAAATCTATACATACAATCAATTTTGAGAAGATGAAAAAATGTAACCTGTGTAAAAATAATTTAAAATTGAACGCCATGTGATAAAATCCAGGGTGATAATTAAACTCAGATAATTCAAATTTCAATGTTAATTTTCCGCTTTAATTGGATGATCAGTTGAAATAATTGCAGTTTGTGGGATAAGGTCCTTTTCTCCTTTGAATTTTCCATTGATAATCGTCTCCATAATCACATTGTTTTTATCAGTCATGTCCTTCATCATGAACCGTTGCACAATTTTGTATAATTCAGATTTCACATAATTTTTCGTATGTTGTGTACGATATACGACTGTAATAAGTAATAACACACAAAAATCCACCATTTGCAGAAAAATCAACACATTTGATCAATGGAAAATGACGCCTGTATAATTGAACACAACCTAAGTCAGCGTATAACGGCATCCATCAGATTTTGGTATTGATCGTACCCCAACGCCATCTATTATTTTTATCTTTCTAATTTCTCCACCCAAAATGGCATGCAAAACATTTCTATTTTCCATACAAACATCAATTTAAATAATTTCCCGACTTTTTGGAAATGTTTTCTTTTATAAAAACCTTCTCCTGACTTATAGGTAGGAAACAGTTTGTACTGAAAAATATAATTGTTGCTATTTCGATTTTCAGATTTTTGTCCATAGTTGAAATAAATAAATTAAAAAGAATATAAATGCCTTTACATGACTTTTCGTACATGACCATAATTTATAGCAAAATGCGCTTCATAATGAGACTGTTAGACTGCCATAAATATTAAAAGCGAGAAGAACATACATCTATAGATTTTAATTTGTAAAGAATTGCTTACGAATATTTTTATAAACCGAAAATTGTTTAAAAAATGCCAAAAACAAAATCGTTCCAAAGTTTACCTAAATATATTTCAAAGGAAAAAAAAAATGAAAATTACACAAAGGTATATTGAAAACACTCACTTTTTTGTATTATAACTCAAAATCACTTCACGTTTAAAAATTAATTTGAAAACACATTTCAGAATAAAATAAAATAATTTAAGTTAAAAAAAAAACTAAGTTTAAAGCAAAATTAATGATAATGAGAATATATTTTCTAACACACAAATTTGGACATCTTTACTGTATATATAGAACTGTCGATTCCGAAAAATAATTGCACATCCTCAAAAACGCCTTAATACTATAATTCGAGCAAGTACGAAATCAAAAAATGGAAACGTAGAAAATCGTGCACCTTAAGTATAAAGATCTTGTTGAAACAATGCCAAAACTGTTAAAATATGTATCTATGTTCTTGATGTTGCAAAATTCCGTTTTTATGAATCGATTTAAATTTTTGTTACTTGTAAAGAATTGTTTGTTCGAATATAACTTTTTTTCATATAGAAACCATCTACTGATAAATATCTACAAAAGGCAAAAAACTAAATTGAAATCGGTACATAAATACGCGAGTTAGGCGGCCACACACACACATGTACATATATAGAAGATTTGAAAAACTTTAAATTTCTTATCTTATCTTATATCTTATTTTTACAACTTTAAATCATCTCACAATTTTAATGTACAAACAAATGCTCGCTTTTAAATTGATAACTTTTTTTTAATGAATTTGTTGTTTTCAAAAGTGCCGAAGGAAAATCTTATTTACAATAAAAAAAAATTACCATATTTTAAACATTGTTTTTTTTTTACTCTAATACCTCGAAACCAAGTCATGATATTGATTTTGAATTTATTTACATTCATACATGCATGCATATGTACATATATGTATAATAAAATTGTTAAGAAGCGTTAAAATTTGACAAATATTAAACTGACAACAAAAAATAAAAAATTATGCTATAGAAAACCTAGTAAAAATTTGTTTTTGACTCAAATATCTTCAAATCAAGCAATTATTTTGAGTTGTCTGCATAGTTCTATTTTTAAAATCTGGTGAAAAAAAATAAGCACTTTTTAATACATATCAAGTTTTCAAATTAATGGAGAGTTAAGAAGTTGTAGGCCTTACCCAAGCCCCTTTTAATCATTAAATATCTAACAAATGAGAATGTTTTCACTTTTTATAAAAACAATAAATATTAACATTTAAAAATCTAAAATTTATAATTTGTTTTTCAGACACAAAATAAAAAGTCATTATTAACAAAGTCTTCAGTCAATCCAAGTACGTGCCACAGACTATATAGCTCAGTTCATACACAGCAGCCAGTTGGTTCCGTTCCTGACGCTCAAGTAGATCCTTATATACTTTTGGATGATCAATTGAGACATTTTTATGATGATGTGAGACAGGTAAGAATAAATTATACAAACCAAAAATCTCAGTATTTTAAACATAAGCGTTTTATAAAAAAAAAAAACAAAAATTCACTCTGTTGTGAAACCGACAATTACTGCTTCATACTTTGCTAAAATGTAACGACAGATGGTATGAAAATTGTAATGAGATGACACATACGGAACCTTAACAATGTATTAAGTTTAACAAATTATCCCGGTAGATAGCTATATATAAATTATTATTAACTGTTAAAATTTACGAGTTGTTTGCCTATCTCTAGGTATTTGTACAGCAGAATTCTGTTTTTTTTCTGTAATGGTCGAATTTGGATTTCATTTTTACAACGTTTCAATTGATTGAATGAGAAAAAGTAGCTGACAACTGGTCACAGGAGTTGCTTTTAAAAGATCAGTATCTTCGACTTCGACTTTAGGTTTAGTTTTGTTCTTTTTCTTATATATTGGTGTACTTCAGATG
The DNA here is from genome assembly GCA_905146935.1 of Scaeva pyrastri. Lineage (NCBI taxonomy): Eukaryota > Metazoa > Arthropoda > Insecta > Diptera > Syrphidae > Scaeva > Scaeva pyrastri. Next base: position 89,965,724 of record LR989927.1, read on the forward strand.
GTGAAAGGCAAATTTCAAGCACATTTCTTGGGTGTGAGTTCATTTTCAGAAGTGCATTGAAGTGGATCCTCAAGTACTACCCTTTGTAATAATTATTACTCTTATAATAGATAATTGGAGTTACATATATACATTAGCTTTATTTTTCCTAGGTATAACAGTGTGACAAATGAATGTAAATAGAGCGGCATAGTAACTTTTTAAGAAAATTTATAGAAATTGGAATAAACTATGTATGTATTTGAATAGTAAATAAAACTGTTGTATTGATGTTTTTATTACTCGTATTACATTCAAGAAGTATTTCGATATTCTATTGGGAAGCTGAGAAAAGCAAAACTTCGATTCGCATCAAAACTATAAGCTTTATAAATTTGGTAATTGCATTGATTGCGAAATGAAAGTGGGCATTTCTAGACTGACTGGTTCAAAGTTGTTTGATTGTTAAGTTAAACGCATTAAACAGTATTGAAATTAAATTGTCATAACTCCCATAAAGTCCACAGCAAAATGTTTAAGTTACACAATACTTTTAGGATAATAAATTATAAACCAAAAAAAAAAGAAGAGACAACTCAATTAAGTTACATGTTTAACTTTGTACTTAACAAATATTAAAATCATTTTCAAATATGTTAAAAAATACATTTTCTGTTGCATCAAATTAAGTTAAAATTATTCTGTTTATTCTTATTTCCTATACATTTCGAGGTCTCTTTTTCTTTATTTTCAAGGTCATAACAAAATATTTATTTTGAAATAAAATAAATTTATTATATTTCGTGCAATAAACTAATCGATTAAATATTTATTTATGTAAATACGTGCTTTTTGACCCTGAAGATGAGAAAAAGTCGATTGTGAAATATGTAGGGAAGATAAACAACATTTCGTTTTAGTATTGACCAATTTTTAAGTATAATTTCATTTTTATTTCTTAAGAAAAATAACTTCAACAATTGTTACACAATTCAAAAATTAGTTACATATATATGTACATAATTCTAGCTTTAAACCATACATTAAACTTACCTATCGCTTATTGGTTGACAAATTTTGCTCCTCCGGTGTTTAGAAAACACAACTTAATTTTTTCGTACGTTTTTAACATGTTTTTTAGTATTTAAATGTTGATTAGAGAATATGTGTACATTTTTTGAGAGATTTTGAATACTTAACCGAAAGTGTGATAAGAAAAAATCCTTTATATAATAATATATCTATCAGTAGAAACTTTTTGTACGTTCTTTTTTTTTTTTAAGGAAAAGTTATAAAAATATTTTTAAGAACCCAAATATTTAAATATAGAATATTTCACACACTCAATAGATCCAAGGAATTTAAATCCTATCAAACTACGATTTAGCTAGAATTTATTTATCTATTTATTTATTGATTTGATAAAATAATTTACAAAATTAATTTATAAACTATTTGTGAAAAAAGACATCGGGGTATTAAGATCATATGATGCCGTGTTTTAAACTACATGTTATTTGCCTTAATACTTATTTATTTAATTCTATCTATCTAACCTTAACTTTAACTTAATCTCTTGTTTAAAAAACTAAGATTTAATCATGGCGATTATAGTTTATAGAATTCCCAAAATCCTTCTTCCTATCTATTTAAAGAAAAGAGACAACTGTACTATAAATCAATGCAGGTCTAATACTACGGATTCCATAATCGACAGGGTTATAAACAAAACAGTCTCCAAATAAGCTATTCTCAATTTTAATTATCTAGCCATTTTAAATATTAGAAACGTGCCTACTGCCTATTAGCTTTCTGATTTTAATTTTGCTCTATCCGTCAACTTTCAGATATTGCGGCAGAGTACGAGTCAAATTGAATTGGAAACAATTGCAACATATTACTTTGATGGACAAGGTAAAGCACTTCGGCCAATGGTGTCGTTGCTAATGGCAAGAGCGATAAACTACCATTTAAACAAAGAATCAAGGTAAGATTAGTGCAATGGATGTTGTATTATTTGACATTAATTTTAGTCTTAAGTATTAAACCCCCTTTGTTAAAGTAAATTGCGAAAAATGTGTTGTTCTACATTAATTGCACTTTCAGTAAAAATATGTATGTGGTGCAAACTAAATTCAAAGTTTAAAATTGCTACTTGCAATTAAGTGTTAGTGCATTCAACGAACTATTGAATGCAACAATGAAATTTTGAAACTCACTTATGTAGATCCGGTTCAGTACATACTACATAGTGAATGTAAACCTCATCTAAGTCACAATTACACCAAGTTAAGCAAAGCTTTAGATTGTTTATGTCACGTTGCGGGTGCGAACAGTGAATGTACTTCTTGACTGCTACTTCAGAGATGTGGGTTTGATCAAACTTTAGTCTATACAGCATTTTTTTCCTTACACCCAGAATTTCAATTGGACGTTTTTCCACAAGTTATCGAGGTTTTAATTTTGTAATTCCGTTTTCTATAGTAAGAAGTTGAAAATATTTAAGAAGACGGTTGTTCATCATGAAAACATGCCTTTTCCATAAGCCATCGATATTATGTTCACAAACATTTTTATGTGACACCAATGGTAATGATCGTAAGTTTTGGCCCTAGATTTCAATTGACAGCTTTGTGCTGACAAAATGTAAAAAAAAATAATTTTTTATATATTTACACTGAACCAAATCCTTACGTAAATACAACGAAAAAATTCGTTGAGCCAACGAAAATTTAATTAATTTTCAGCCGATGAAAAATTTAATTGGCCCAACGAAATAATTTTCATACGTTGATGAAGTGCTTCATCACTTAACGAAAACTGTCGTATTTTAATGAAATTCTTTCATACAAATTTTTAATCATTAATTAATGAATTTTTACATCATTGTACGAAATTTTTTCATCAATCAACGTAAAATTTAATCAAACTAAGGTACGCCAAATATGAAATTTTTTCGTTAATTAATGTATTTCTTGATAAATGTATGTAAGGAACTTTCGTAAGCTAACGAATTTTTTCATTCAATTTATGAATATTTTCATACATCAACGTAATTTTTTCGTTAGCTAACGAATTTTTTCGTACATTTTACGAAAATTTTAATAAAATTACACAAAAAATATTACCTAGCTCACGAAATTTTTCATTCAATTTATGAATATTTTCATACATCAACGTAATTTTTTTCGTTAGCTAACGAATTTTTTCGTAAAACTTATAAAAATTTTAATTGAACTAGTGAAACTTTTCGTAGATTATGCTTACTTTTTTTCGTAAAACTACGAATTTTTTCGTAAGCTTACGAAATGTTTCATCCATTCTTCTTCCCTAAATTTTGGAATAAAAAACCTGAATTGCAAAAAAAGTGAAGCAGAGCGAAACCTGAAATTGAAAAAAAGTGAAGCAAAACGAAAATGTTTTACCATTAAAAAAAAACATGTTAATTTGATTTTTTTTTATTTCAAAATCATAAAACGTGAAATACAAAAATCATGACAAGTAAAAAGCAGGCATAGTGAATTAACAAACTTATTAACTAATCTCATTTCCCATCAATGCACTTTTTTGGGTTTTTTTATAGCATGGGATTTTTTAAACAAATTGTAAATAAGTTGTATGCTGGACGATCGTCTTTTGAGGTGTTCCAACTGGTCGTCCACCTCTTGAGGAGTTTTGCACACAAAGAAAAAAGCTTTCTGCGAGTCCTTGATAGTATACGTCTTGATGGTCGATTTTTTCCCATTGTTGTCTTTTACCATTTGTTTTTGGGTCGGAATTAGATACACATGCATAGAATGCATCTAGATGACATCCTTGGAATCTGAAAGAAAAGAAAAGAGAAAGAGAAAAACAAAACAAAACAAAAATTAAAATATTTTAGAAGACAAGTTAGTATGTTCTGCTCCTTCGTCAAAAAGAAGCCTATCTTTTTGCTGTACTCCGGCCGGTTGTCCTGCAATGAAGAAGCCCTGGAGTGGAGGACGTTAAAATCTATTTCTATCTGTTAAAAAAAAATGAAATCAAAAACATAATATGTACATATGTATATTATAATACAATGAACAAAAAATGAGATTCTAGTAATAAAATAATAACACTTAATTTATACGAATAATGACTTTGAATTGAAATAATTAAAAAAAATATATATTTTTTCTTACCTAAGCTGCCGTTCACTGTACCAAACCTTGTTTATTTGTTTTTAAATGTTTATTATTTGGTTCACAAAACTATTTTTTTTTTAATTTGTTCTATTGTTTTTTAACACTTTATTAAATTTTTACGTTGCACACAATGCTGTTTTAATTTTATAAACTTGACACGTCTTTTCACTTAAAGAGTTGAATACCAACTGTACCTTCGGCTTCGAGATGGCCATGCACATGCACACAAGAAACGAAAACACAACGTGTTCTGTATGCATTTTTTCGTTAGTGTACATTTTTTTTTTCGTTAACCGATGGAAAATTTCATTAGTCTACGAAGAATTTTGATAAGCCAATGATTTATTTTCATTAACTTATGTAAATTTTCATACGTTAATGTTGAATTTCATTATTCCACGAAGTATTTTCATAAGTTGATGAAATTTTTCATTGAATAATGAAGATTTTCATTGCTTTATATGAAAATTTTAATTAGTATACGAAAATCTTCATTCCCCCATATTTTTTTTTAGCGCAATCCTTTTTGTTTGCTCTTTTCAAAGTCCCGTTAAAGCATTACCGAAAATATCATGGTTTGATGTTATTTTTCGTACAACTATGATTTTTTTTCATCAAATAATGAAAAATTTTCATAAACATATGTAAGACTTTGTAAAGTAATTATTTATTTTCATTAACTGATGTAGATTTTCATTAGTTTATGTTGAATTTCATATATTGATGAAATTTTCGTTACTTAATTAAAATTTAGAAAGTAACGAATAAATTCTTATTTTTAATTTTAGTAAAATTATATATCAACAAATTAATTTAAATAAAAAGAAAGAATTATTAACATGAGTCAATTTTCTTGTAACGAGTTCTGTTTGTAAGATTTCTGTGAAAAAGTAGAAAGATTTTGTATTACTAAAAATTCTAATATAACACATAATTAATGAAAATATACATAATTCGAAGTATTTTTTCATTAAATTATGAAGTTTCATTTGAGGGAACACTTTATTAACTAACGATTCTATTACATAGAACTATGAGGTTTTGCATAAAACAATGAAAAGTCTTCATTATTTAATGAAAACTTTCATATTATGATGGAATTCATTCGTTTATGAAAATAATTAATAATTTTATGAAAAGTTTTCGTAAAAAACATTTTTTATGGTTAAAATGAGTATAAAATTTTTCATAAAGTGATGAATCTTTTCATTAAAATAACTTTTTGGGTTTCAAAAAAGAAGAAAAACTGTATGAAGCATTTTCATTAGATGATGAAGATTTTCATTTTACAAAAAATTACATATTTTCGTTGAGCCAACGAAATTTTCGTTGGGCCAACGAAAATGTAGTGTATGAAGCAATTTTCATATTTTTACGAAAGTTATTATTTTCAGTGTATTTTGCTTAAATCTTAATTTTCTGGAAACTATTTTTTTTTAGAAAGCAAGCAAAATTACATAATTGTATTTTAATGTTTCATTACCGCTGAAATATTATTTTTTAATTTTTGTTTTAGATTTATAAAATTTTTTTGTCAAAACAGACGTGAAAAGCGTCACATAACCAATTAAGTCTATTGATTAATCACGAATTTAAATTATTATTAAACTTTCTGAACAATGATCATTTCGATATTTAATGAAGTTATAATTTTGATAGGAATAATAATTAAGTCATGAGACTTTTTTTTGGTATCATGATCAATTATACAAATACCGATGCTGGCTTTCAACTTGTTTAATCTTAAGTGTACGATCCTTTTACCTTTCTTTTTAATTGAAGATTATTCAAATACTTTTGTTGCTTACTCGATTTTCCATACATTATTTTTGTATAGTTTCTAGATGGCCTATTAAAAAGTGGATCAAATGGCATTACAACCGAAGTTCATGTTCTAGTTGTTGTATCCATCTGTTTCGTTGTGCTGAATGTAAAATGTTAAATCAAAATAAAATACTTTTACCGAGAAATTAGCCTATGTGCTATTTCAAACTATAATTTGATCCAAATCCGTTCAGTCGTTCGGGTGTGATTGGAAAAATTAAAAGAAAATCATCTCACGGGAACTATATATTTTACCGAGATAAAAAGACTATATACTATCCCAGACTATAATTTATATCTTTGCCAAATTCCATGCAAATCCTTTAAGCAGTTCTAGAGTTATACTCGTAAATAGTGTAACTAACACGACTTTCATTTAGTGATCGTTGATTAATAATATATTTTTTAATTTCAGAAAAATCCTATCTATGCAAAGACAAATAGCGCTTTTCTCAGAAATGGTGCATTCAGCAAGTTTAGTACACGATGACGTTATTGATCAATCAGACTTCAGACGAGGAAAACCCAGCGTGAATGCATTGTGGAATCACAAAAAGGTATAAATTAGACTACACTCGTAAAACTTATTTCATCAAATGTGAATTAGTACATAAGTAAATATTATGGCAAAATGCCGGATTCAATTTTCTCAGAATTCGTTTGTATTTTTAAAGCATGATAATTATTAACAAATATAAAACTTATTATAAATTGCAAATTATTTATTTTGTTATAAGAACCAACTCTGAGGAAGCAATAATGCACCTGTTCTTCGCAATACAGTCGTTTTAAATGCAGTTATTTAAAATTGCAAAAAATGCTAAAAACCCTTTTTTATTTCGCACCAACCTAAATATTTGCATACAAATCAATGTTTTTTTGAAATGAAACAGATTGGAAAGTAGAAGTGTTCATTTCACTTGTTCACTTTCATAGGAAGCATAATTTCTTAATTATTTATATTCTTTATAAAAAATATTTATTTATGTATATGTATAGTGGTGCAAAAATAATTAGATAATAATGATTAATAATTCGTTTATAATTCTTTTTCCACGACTGTATTTATGATGTTAAATAAGAACAAGATTAAATAAAAGCCATATTTTTGTTATTCCAAAAAATCTCAAAAAAAAAGCACAAAACATTTCGCCTTATCAACGACATAAAATATAAATTAAAAGCATCACACTAAGTATCTACCAATTTTGTCTAATATTTGTTTGCTTAAAAGTTAAATAAATAAACACCCTGTTCTTGTAATTTGTCGAAAAATTGACACATATTTTGAAACCCAAATATGCGAACTTCGCACATGGAAGTTGTTAGTTTCACCATGTGTCTGATCAATCAACAGCAATTAGCGGTTAGAGGTTAGTCTCTTTTATTTTGCTTACAGCCACTCAATGATCTGCATTCCGACTTTAACGTCTAGATTTTGATCAAATCAATTTGGCAATCAGTCTCATATTATACTTAGTTTGCGAAATTTTTAGTTTACCGAATTAATAACATGAAGCACGGTCAAAATGTATATTATTTTAAATAAATAAATGAATATCTACTTTAATATAATTAAGCACATTCACTTTAAACAAAAATAATTTTTAAACACGAAATTAAATTAATTCAGAAAATGAACTGAAAATAAATTTCAAGTTCTAGTGAGCTTCCTTGTGCGTAACAAAACAAAAAGTTATGTATGAATGAAAAGAGTTAAATATAAATCAATTTTAAAGAGTGACTAAATGAAAATATATGGTAGGAGAAAGTTTTAACTTATTACTGATTAGCTTGGGAGAAACGTTTGCTTTATATTACATAAATCCACAACATAATAATTGTCTAATATTGTTTGGTTTTGTTTGATATTGCAATTCGTTTTTTATATCAGGCGTGACGGAATTTAATTGTGAAAATGAGTGATTGAAAAAAAAAATGGTTCTTCATGATAATTACAATAACGGATTAGTCTCGTTTTTAAAAAGCAATTAGGTACTTATCAACGTTTTTGCACTAGATATTCTTTAAATAGTAGTTTGTTTTGTTTTGGAAAATAAATAAATTTACAGTTGAAAATCTCTTTTTATATCCACTTTAAATGTCTATAATCATTTCAAAGAAATATTATCTGAAATTTTAGTGTAAAGAAAACACATTTTTTAAGTACCTAAACTGTTTTTTTGGACAAATTTGTATGTTGGCTAAGTAAATCGAAAAATATTCCTATTCTTTTATTTTACATGATCAAATCCCAGGATCAAGGTGCCTAAATTTGAATTTTGTCAAAACTTGGATTATAATTTGCGCCTCCATAGCATCATTGCCTTGCTCAATATTTAAATAATTTTAAGAAAGCATCATGCCTTTGCCAAATAATTCCAAAAGTAATGCTTTACATTGTCAGAATTAACAAAAGATAATCATTAATAAAATAGTGTTATTAAATAACAACTTAAAGAAGTCTTACCCTCAAATCATGTCTTTATTTTTAAAATATGTAATGAGTTTTTTTTGTTTTGTTGCTAACTTATAAACGTGATGTGCTTATATTTTCAAATTTATAAAAAGGTACATAGGCACTTAAAAAAACACACACAAACCAATCTGCTTTTTTAAAGAACCACTTAAGTGTGAATTTATTTCAGGCAAATTATTTGGTTTCGCTAAGCAATTCTTCTTGACCTTGCCTTATTGAAGATGATTTATTATTTAACATAACATTATTTGCTTTATTTTACACTTCTAGGTTACAATGGCTGGTGATTACATTCTTTCAGTGGCATCCATAATGATAGCACGTTTGGGAAATAACGATGTGACGATTATACTCAGCCAGGTAAATTGTTGTTTTGCAATCTCGGTTCAGTGAAGAACGAAATTGTTATTTTTGTATTTTTCCTTAGCCTAACAAAAACTTTAAAAAATTGAATAAAAATATTGAAAATGTTTAGCAAATTTGTCTTGAATTATTGATTAATGATTCATTAAAGCAAGATTTGTTTTCTTTTTTTTAATTTTTTTTTTTTAAGTTGTATGATGAAGCGTTAAATTATGAATGTAATTAATATACCTATATCTTATCTCGATTTAGTTATTTCGAATTTTATTTCTTCCGCCTTTTAATAAAAAAATGTTCTTTAGTTAAGACTTTCTAATTATTTTCCTAACTTCCTGTTAAAATTCCTAATTCATTGCAACAACAACAAAACCATTGTCTCACTACTCATCACCGATATTGCGTAATGAAAGACTTCCGCTTAAGACTTTCGCTCTAAAATCTACTGATGTGTCAGTATAAATATTTCTTAATCCAGAGATGCAAATCAATTTCGTTAAATGTAAGTCTGGCGCTATGGGAATAATTATGAAATATGTATAAATATAATACAAAATATTATAAAATAACTTCTACATCTCCGTAAAGTGGAACATGTTTATTCGTCAAGTATAAGTATACATATAAATTTCGTAAACTATTTGAATTTCGATGAATGTCAATTTTTTATAAAACCTGACTTAGTGTTTGCTTACGTGCTAGCCCAACCCTCCCCGTGTAGAACTAATGTTTGCTTTGTCATTGTCGCTTTCAAATGGTTTACTATGCATCGGGTCTTGGAGTGGTTCGGACGACAAACTCGTGCCATCTTATCTATTGGACAAAGGAGATTGCTGTTAAGTTGTAAATGAATAAATACGAGCAAGAAAGAAATAACATCTTTTACAATGTTTACTTTCAAAGGTATTGTAGTTAATAAACGCCTGTCCAGTGTCCATTGGAGTGGCAAACTATACTCGTACAAGCCCAGTACCAACTTTTTGTATCACAGTTAGTATGCATATAGTAAACCGTAAATATTTGCACGCTTGAAAGTCGGTTAAGTTTTTACATTACCCACTTGCGTATAATGCGCAAATTTATTTTTACAACGTACAAACTACATTTATTCAGACTGGCTGGCTCAGTACTCAAAAGCGTATACGGAAGTTCGATGCGTTTCAAAAAAAAAAAAAAATTACTCATGTAGTATAATTATAATAATAATTGGTATTCAAAATCTGTACATAATGAAATCATTTTGAATGCAGTCAAAAGTTCAAATTAAAAAGATTGGTTTGAAAACAGGGAACGGAACGAAGCATTTTAATTGAAGTTTAAGTTAAAAGAAGAAGTTATTTTTGGGAAAGGTACTAAGAAAACAAATTGCTCTTACTTAAAAGTGAGTTCAAATGTAAAAAAGATTATGTACACACATACATATATTGGTAGCACAAGGTTTTTTAAATTCTATTTAAGAAATTCTAAAAAATATGCATTTAGTTTTGTTTTAAGATTAAATTTGGGAAATATTTGATTACTTGTAAAATTAACACTCACAAAAAGATACGTATTCGACCGAGTGTACAACTATAAGACTGAAGCAAATATCTTCTTTTATGGATCTGTTTTTTTTTTCTTTTAATTAAACTAAGAAAATATACTTTTTGATTTGTGTCTCTTTGCTTTTTAAATAGCGCAGTCAGTAATTTTCTCGTTTTGTATTGATTAAATCCGGCACTGTGGTCTCCTACAACTTCGTCCGTTGATTAAAAAATTTAAGGCAATAACTTAAAAAAACAAAATCCACTTCGGACTAACCTTGCCTTCATACACTGAGCTCTGTCTATTTTTTTCATTACTGATCAATTGACTTCATTGAAGATAAATTTTTTTTTTGTATCTAACTTTTTCAAGGAGATTGTCGTAAGTGTACATTTTCTATTATCATTGGCGGCAGCCGAATAAGGGATTAGATTTTGAAGCAAAAAACTTGTGAATTAGTTACTTTTCCGGTGAATTTATTTACTTTTTAGATTTGTTTCTTATATTTCCTTCTTGCTTTGCAAGAAGTTTGTAGTTAACTCACGAAAAAATGTAATTTTTGTGAGGGTTATTCAGAACAAATAAAAAAAATTGAGAGTGATAAATTTAGTTTGATGTTTAATTTGATTTCAGAACATGACTTCATATACACGCGTTATTGTTGGAATAATGTGTGTTTTTATGTATATGTTAATTTGATTTTATTAATATTTTGCATTGGACAAATGGCTGAATAATTAAGGAATACATTTTTTTTCTTTACTTAAGTGGCTGTAGTCGATTCTTAAGGTCGACATTATGAAACATATAAAAAATCAAAGCACAATTACGTGCACGTACTTATTTTGTTTAATATAATATCTTCTCCATGTTTTTAGATATTGGCAGATCTAGTCCAGGGTGAATTCATGCAGCTTGGCTCAAAGGAAACGGAAAACGAACGGTTTGCACACTATCTTACAAAAACATACCGGAAAACAGCTTCGTTGATAGCAAACACACTCAAATCGGTATTAAAAATTATTTATACTATACATATCAAAATTTTTTTTAAACAGAAAAGTCAATTAATAGCATAACATGCATACATATTTCATTCCACTTTTCACCATTTTTACAATTCGGACACAAAGAGACTAAAATTCTAGAATAAACTTGATTATCTTACCAAGTCAAAGGTGTTTAAGAAAAGCAATTATTGTATTGTGGTTAGAAATTTTGTTCTGCTATGTCTTGAGCACATTTTAAGACAAATACAAAACAAATTGTAATTAAGATAAATTGCTACGGCCAAAAAATCGATTTAAATGTCGGTTTCTTAATGGGCAACATTAATAAAGTTCTCACTATTAATTAAAATTTATTAATAAGTTTTTGCTTCAAAAATAAGACATTTAAATAAACTCACATATAAATTATCTGTCTATTAAAAATGTATTTCAATTGTGTAAATTCGGAGGAATATCCTCAAAAACTGAAGCTAACAGATTTAAAATTGTTAGATATGTTTTCAAAAAGAACTATGTATTTTTCTTCATATAGTGTTTAGTTATTTTTCCAAGTTCAGTTGTAAATTTAAACTCGAGTTTACACTTTTTGGGAGAAAGTTTAAGTCATGCATAAATAGTAAACTGCTTTGCTTCCAATTGCGATGTATACATTATTTTTCTTTCAACGGTACCTAAAAATTAACTCTCAACTCTTAACTTGGTTTATTCAGAAGACAATGAATAATTCGATAGTTAACATATCTACTCATTCGTATATATGTACATACCTCAAAATGACATAAAAATTATAATATTGACGTGACAACAACTAACATAAACACAAATAAGTAATAACAAAAATTTAACAAAACTTTTCCTATACACAAGTTTAATTTCTTTATTTATTTTCTAGACAGCAGTAATTGCGGGAGCAGACGAACACATAGCTGAAATCGCATTCCAATACGGAAGGAATATTGGCTTGGCATTTCAATTGGTTGACGATATGTTAGACTTTGTCTCATCAACCGAAACAATGGGAAAACCAACTGCAGCAGACTTGAAACTAGGATTGGCAACGGCGCCGGTGTTGTTTGCATGTGAAAAGGTACAAAAAATAGTTTAACAATCATTTAATTTTTAGTCAGCTTCCTGATAATGTAGTTTAAATTAAAAAGCAACTTATATTTTAAGTAAATTCTATAAAAAAATAAACCAAGTCACAGGTCGGGTTTTTTAAATAAAATATTAATTGTGAAGTCCACAAAACAAATCACAAGAAAGAGATCTCTATGGACTTGGAATTTTTTTTATAAATAAAAGAGAAAAGTTAAAGTTATGCTTTTTGCTTTGCAAACATAAATTGTAAGAAATCTCTGGAATCTAAATCTTAATTGGTATTTATTTTTATAAATAGATATATCTGTCCATTGTAGCCATCCATGCAATAGAATTATCGACAAGATCTTACAAAATGCTTTTTACGCAGTAATTACCAATCTCTTCGCTCAATAACAATAGAAAAATAAAAATGAAATTTTCATAATGCATAGAGCATGCTTTATATGCAAATCATCTGGCATAGTCATCACGTCACTCAAATATTTTCCGATTTTCATTTTGTGTTACACAATAGACAATCAATCGATCAATATTCATTAAATAGTTTTTAAGCGCATACCTTTGGAGAAGTAGCAGGTGCCACACTAGCCTACGTGATGTTGTTGCTACTCTATAAGAGACGAAAGTAAAGAAAACTTGGAACACTTTGTATGCAGAGCTAGTTGTGGGCTATTTCAAACCAAAAGCTATTCTAAATCAACATCAAAAGATTTTCATCACATTCACAAACGCCCCATCCATCGCCCAATCGCATCGGAAGCAATGAGGTAACATTGTATCTCGAATTCAAAATGTTTAGTGTTAATTTAATTATTCTCTGCATTAAGTTGAAATCAGTTATAATTTTATTGTAGGTTTGTTTAACTGATCTTAAAAATTCGATACACGTGCATTAGCGAAAGCTTATTTAAATGTTTTATAAAAAACTGTTATAAAACGTGTACTTGCTGATGATAAGTCATAAGCTCAAAAAGGGTAGAACGTTGTATTACTTTTAAAGTATATTTTTCTTATTAAAGAAAAAAATATTCTTATCTCCGAAAAGTTTCTAATATGCGAAAATGAACTATAAGAAAAAACTGTTCTGTTCGTCCTCAGATGGTTAAATAGTAATCAAATTTCATTTAACCGTGAAGCTAAACAGCATTTATTGCATATTTACTCATATATAGATCTTATAATATCAACTTGGAGAAAAAAGGACAAGACTTTTGAGTGAAGAAAAAATAATTAAGAGATCATTCGGAATTAAACGTCCAAAATGCATGAATTTGGTTTTGGCAAATTTAAAAAGTGTGTATCATTTTTTTAAGTGACGAAATAATTAGATCGTTTTAGAAATTGGAGCACTCCGCCTACTCTAGTTGCTCTAACTATCCAAACCCAATACATTCTTTATAACCTTCAAATACCTTTTTGCTTGATGGTATCAACTGCTAGAAACTGATAGAAAATACATAGTATCAGGAGTAGTTTTTCCATAATTTATTACTTCCTATACAACTCGTATTAATAATATTTTTGTACTTAATTTTTAGTATCCTGAACTTAACCCGATGATAATGAGACGATTCAGTGAACCTGGTGATGTGGAACGAGCATTCGATTTAGTCCACAAATCTCACGGTCTGGAACAAACGAGATTTTTAGCCAAAAAACATTGCATTGAAGCGATGCGATTAGCACAAGAACTGACTGATTCCCCTTATCAAAAGGGTCTTCAAGTTGTGGGAGATTTAGTTATTAATCGTATGAAATAAAAAACTTTTAATTGTCATAAAAAATCAATTATAAGTTGTGAATTATGTAGATAATTTGAATACAATATACAAGAATATTTTATTTATAAAAAGAATACAAACTAAATCACAATATCCGAAAGACAAAACTTTAAAATTATTATTTTTTTTTTTTATTTTTGTGTTACTTAAAATGCCTATGTATGTAAAAAAAAACATATAGCAAACAGGGAACCCCGTCTATGTAAAGGATAGTTTTTATTTCAAATTAATTTATAAAACTTAAAACTTTTATCTTCGTTTACGAATATTTTTTTTAATAACTTCTGTTAAATTCTTTAAAAAAATTATGCAAAGTAAACGATAATATAAATGTAAATGTAAATTGTTGCTAATAATACAAATAAACAATGTAAAATGTATTTTTATATGGTTCAGCCAGCTGAATAAAAAAGAAAATAAGCCGCTTTTGGAATTGTTATTACCCTAAATAAATACATTATTTGTTATTGTTGGTTAAAAAGAGACTTAAGTTTTAATTATTATAATAGAATAAAAGACAAAGTTCAACTTTATTAAAATTTTAATGTTAATAATAATTGTTCACATGCCGTGTAGAGCTTTTTCATTTTCTTATTTAACTAAACTAACTTATGAAAGTTGGTGATTTACCATTTCGTTCGCCTTTACCAAGTGACAATGATAAACAAAAAATATTTTTGTTTTAAGTCATCATTACCCTTTTTTATCTTTCAAAGAGTAATTAGATAAGATGATTTAGGAGCTTAAATCTCAAACCTTATAAATTTAAATTACATGATTTATGTATATGTAAAGTATAAAAAAATAGTTTATAAACCTTACTTCTATATCCGAGAAACGATCATTTATTTTTTTATTTTATTAATTTCACATCTTTTCATGTAAAAGCCTTGGATAATAGTACTATATTTGAAATTTTAACTAACGTGAGCTTGGAAAGTAAGTTTTTTGATTCTGTGAAATTGATTCTCAAGACTTAAATTTTTGATGCTTACATTTCATGAGCTCAATTTCAGATCTTTATTTTTGTTTAGGTTATCATTGTGTTTTTATTTTCCTATCTTATATAGATAGTAAGATACTAGTAGGTACGTATGCATTACATATGTATTTGTAGGAATTCTTTTTTTTTCAAACATCAAACATGACCAATGATTCAATTATTTACAATTTTCTAAGAAGCACAATTCAGCAACAAAATGAAGTAATATGCTGTGTAAGCAATAACAATTTAGCGAATTTAAAAGCGAATTTATTACGCGTATAATAAACCTTATCAGTTGAGCTTTGAAACGTGATAGGCTTGGTCTTGTTTATCCGATATTCATTCATTACATTTTTGTATAAATGTATGAGAAGGTAAAGAGAGGCCAAGAGCGTACGTAAGATGAACCAAGGGCGTCTTTTCACCCTGATGAGGATTACTATTTTGTTTCTTAAAAAATGACAAAATTCACCAAAAGAATAATAGTTTCATGAAGTCAACACAAGACATAAGTTTTCGTATTTTAATATTTATTCAAAGAAATGCTTATTGGTCAATTTAAATTATGGAAGTGCCCTGACTAAAAAAAATACACTATTTGTTTTTGCAATTGTGTTTATTATTGTTATGATCAATATTTTTGAATTCCAAGAATTAATGAGCAAAACGCTTTTCTTTGTCGAGCTAAAATTCTTTTAAACAGCTAGGTTCTAGATTTCACTTTCACTCGAAATGAAATAGAAAATCAAATTCTGTGTTCCATAAGTCAATTTTGACGACTTCAATTCCGAATTTGTCGAAATAGAAATAGCTTAAGTGAAATAGTAGTGTTCTTCATTTCAATTTCATAGAATTCCAAGCTATTTGAAATCGATCTTGTGCGATTTAAAATGATCTTGTTAATTTCATCTGAAACCGTGAAGCAAAACGGACGCGTTTTAAAATGTAAGTAGAGAATGATTTAAAAAAAAAAAAGAAATTTGATTAGTTCATAAAGGCTTAAAATTATTAAACAGAAGCAAACATAAAAATACTGGGAAACAATATTTAATGATTTTATGGAGCATCATAAAGATCTTTGCTAAGGGTTTCATGAAAGCAGTCTTCATCTTTTTATTTTTTCCTATGCAAATTATGCTTTTCGGTTTGCAAAACAATTAGGGCAGCACTAATTTTAAGGTAAACAAATTACTTTGCCACAATTAAAATAAAACAACATTATACAAAATGACAGATTTCATCCGTTTTCAATTTCAAAAAAAGTGATTTCGGAGTTAAAAGTCGATCGAAATGCATAACACTTACAATGAATTCACTTGATTTGCGGTTTCGATTTCATTTGCGTTCACAATTTAACAAATTAACGACCTTAAGTTCTTCCTAAAAGTAAGTAAGCTTAAAATCAAAGAAACGATCTCAATTTTAGAAATCAGAATAAAATGTAAAATTTAATTGTATTTTTCTTGAGCGTATGCCCCTTCCTATGTTCAAAGCCCTGCTTACGGTCTGGAATAGGGTATTTTCATATAAACAGATGTGTCATTTATTATTGTGTATAACAATCGACGATAACAGTTTCAATTCATAAAATTTCAAGGGTTCAAGTGGGAAATATTATGTTCAGTTCTCAATAAAATGTGGTTGCAGCTAGTTTTAGTTTTGGGCATAAAAGCCAGCCTTTCTAAATCGGAAAATAGTTGGTTAAATGTTAAATCTGCTTTAGCGGTACAGTTTATTGATACAAATGAAATATTCAATAATTTTTTCGAAACCGATGGGGAAATTGACCCAAGTGTGAAAGAAGACGAACATTTAACTACAGTAAGTACCTTTGTTAAGTGTATGTGTTTTATTCTTAGCTTAAACAAATTATTTGGTAGACGCAATTGATAACAAAATACGGATATGCAGCTGAAACACACCATGTAACAACTGAAGATGGTTATATACTGGAAATACATCGAATTCCGAAACCCGGTGCAACTCCAGTGTTAATGGTACATGGCCTTTTAGATTCTTCGAGTACGTGGGTCATGATGGGGCCACATAATGGGTTTGGTAAGTTATTTTTTTTTTATATAACCAAAATAAAAGGAACAACACCTTAAAAAAGTGAAATACAGTTTTTATAAAATTATTCACTGTTAAACAGTACCTATTCTTAATATATTTTTTTTTTAGAATAAAACGAAAACTGATACAGTTTTTGTGCACACTTATTATATACTAGTATGTAGTTACCAGTAAGATTTTTGAACAAAATATTCAAGATACCCTGAAATTATTGCTTCATATTTTTGTGATAAGAATGTAAGGAAAACACTAGCTACGGCTATATTGATTTTTTGAGACTCACGCTGTCTCTATGAGCGGTTGCAGCAATTCGCTAGATGTTGTTGGTGCTGCTTGTAGCAATTCTGCGGAAATGCCTTCAAGTCCTACCGCTTTGTTGTTCTTCAGTGCTTTGATGGCGGTACATTTATCTCTTCCTTACTGGGGGGTGCGGTGCGTAATCGGGAATTGGTTGTATCGGGCACCTCAGAAGATGTCGTTTGCATATTACTGTCAAAAACATGATTTAAGACAAGAACAAAATGCTCCTTCCACCTTCTGAGTTGGTCCTCATCCGATATCAGCAGGATTCCATCTCTATCCTTAACTATGTAGGTGTTGTTTTGAACTCTGCACACCAGCAAGTTCTTTGGTTATTCTATAGATAGAGAGTTCTGCTGTCACTCCTGTTTGCGGCTTCTTCTGCTTCTATTGCCAGAACGTTGGTGTGATTACGTTTATCACGTCTTACACTACGCTGGACCTCTTTCATCTTCATGCGGTATGTGGATTCTAGCTCGTTTCTCTCTTCCCCTTGAGCAGCTGCCAATGAGCTTTAAGATGTTTTCTTTCGTCGATCTTAGCCCAAGTCTCTTCCGAAAGCCAGGTGTTACTGCTTCCTTGCACACGACCGACTACTCTTTCAGCACCTGATATGAGAACATTTTTCACAGCACTCCATTGGTTTTCTATGGAATCGGGTCCAGTGCTGCTGATTGAACTCATATGTTGCTACTATGACTAACTGTATGACCAGTAAAAACTACTGCAACGTTCACGTTATTGCGAAGAAATTTGACTTGAATTTGGGTGCAGATAAATAAATTTGGTGGTTTAAGATTTCTAGGTAAAATGATTGGGGCGTTTTTTTTTTAACTTGAGGGATTGTGGGGAAGGTAACTTGGGTTTAAAGAATTAAGTAACTCCTGTAGGTAATGGACCGCTTTTTCTTGATCCATTACATTATCAATAGATGTGTAGGTAACTATGTATATTTCCTGGAAGTTTAGTTAAAATTAGGTCGCTCCGGATTCTTCCGGAAATCTTGCCGTTTGATACATTCATTGATAGTCTTTATTTTCTATTTCGACGATATTAAAGTAAATTTTCGATATTTAATCATCAATGCTATAGTCACTCTTTCTCCTTAATCGCGATCAATTTTTATTTTATTTTTAAAATTGTAAATTGTAAATCATTTATCACTTAACTCTGGATTCAGGATAAACTTAATCTGATTTAAGTCAGCAACTTGGGATTCTTTAATGAAATACAACAAGTTTTTCTTAAAAAAAAAAATAGATAAAATAAGTACAAGAAATACTACATAGAAGGATATCATAAATTGAAATAAAACAACTAATTACATTTTTCTTTTTAAACTGAACTGAACATTTTTAAACAAAAGATAAATAAGTACAAGAACTCTGATATGTGAATTTATTTTAGACAAAAACATTGAAAGCCTTCCCAGTTTCCACTATGAAAATGGTCGTGATCCATTGACTGTTACCCTATTTCCAGCCTCATCTTCGAAAAAAACGGCCCAATCACGCCTCAGAGCACATAGCGCACCTCACAGTGACACGTTGAGCATGCAAAGGCTTCTCAATAATTGCTTTAGGATTTTCAGAAGTTTTCAGAAACAATGTTGTAAAATTTAAGTGTATAACTAAGTAGAAATAAATATTTTATCTTATCATTGTATACTAAGGCTAAAGTCAAACATTGAAATTTTTAATCCGTTTCAGCATATATGCTTTCTGATCTCAACTATGATGTTTGGATGGCTAACATGAGGGGCAATACTTATTGTAAAAACCATACATTCCTAAATCCAAAGAAGGCCAAGTTTTGGAATTTTAGTTTCCACGAAATGGGAATTTATGATTTACCGACCACTATTGATTACGTTTTGGAAAAAACACACTTTGAAAAACTTCATTATATCGGACATTCTCAGGTTTGTATTTAATTAGTAACCATTAGATAAATATGATAGATATGATGCACACATTCCAGGGAACAACGTGTTTCTGGATATTGTGCAGTTTGCTTCCTCATTATAATGAAAAGATAATCTCTATGCAAGCCCTTGCTCCAGCTGCATTTATAGAAGATTCCAAAAGTCCAGTTATCAAATTTTTGTCATTAATTCGCTCACCAATATCGGTAAGTTTTGGGTTTCTCCAAGATTGGAACACTTTAAACACTCATTTTCTACTTTTAGTATATTTTTAAGATAATCGGAACGCACGAGTTCTTGCCAAATAATTCATTCATCAAGTATTTTAGCCAGTATATTTGTGACGATGATTCAATAGTTCAAAGTGTTTGCTCCCAAATAATTTTTGCCATAGCAGGATATGACAAATCCCAATTGAACCATGTAAGAATGAGTATAAATAAGCTTATGTTGGCTTTCAAATAATATTAATTAAATTAATTTTTTCAACAGACAATGTTGCCAGTAATTCTAGGACACACCCCAGCAGGATCCTCTACGAAACAACTACTTCACTTTGGTCAACTGAAATCGTCTGGACACTTTAGGCAATTCGATCATGGATATATCGGCAACTGGAAGGTTTATGGAAGATTTTCACCACCGGATTATGTTCTGGAAAATGTTTCATCAAAGGTGGCATTGCATTATGGAGCAAATGATTGGCTAACAGTTCCGGCAGATGTTGATAGACTCGATGCGGCACTTTCAAACGTAATTGGAAAATTCTTAGTTAAATTTCCGGAATTCAATCACTTAGATTTTGTTTGGGGCATTGATGCTCGGGAATTACTATACACCAAAGTTACGAAAATAATGAGAGCCGTTGAAGATGGTTATCTTTAAGGAATATGTAATTTTAATTTCATTTTAAAATGTGATATGTGTTTTAAACAAAAATTAGTATTTTTCCAACTCGAAAATAACTTTTTATTTAATAATGTAGGTTTCAAGGATGCCATCTGTACTTAGAATTTAAACAAATAAACTAACTTGAGTTTAAAAACATTTATTTAAAAACATACATCAATCTTAAATTTATATGTAAATGTTGGTAATTTAATTTTCTATGCAATTTTTTCATAATGATGATGATGACCCGATATATTTTGTATCACCTATCCTAAATACATACATACATTAAAACTCTCCCTTCGCTTAAATGGTTTAACATTTTCATAGATAATGTCAGGCATAGAACATAATTTAGGGAACCATGGAAAAAGTGGATGATGCTGCAGGGCGATGTTCGTGTTCTTATTTTGTTGTAACTATCTGTAACGTTTTGATGAATGTTAAACAATAATATTGCTCTGATATAATATAGGGCTTAGCTACAGAAAATTAATGAAGCACATACATATAAATATTATTCCAAAAATTCGTCACTATATTAAGGCCATTGAACTGGGATGGAAAAAAGTTCTTCAGATTTAAATATAACCATAGAAAAACTAATAGAAGAAATAATTCAATTTCTACGTACAATCGGAGTTGCCGGGGCCTTCGAATGCCGTAGACCCGAGTTCTAAAGGCACTTCTGGTTTGCCTTCGCTATCAATTATTTGAAATCAATTGAGTTGAAGATTATTTTGGACAGAATTACAGCCAACTTATTAATAATTTTTCATGTTATGTTCGACATACAACTAAAATATAAAAAGAGGTAGAACAAATTGCACGGGAAAATTATGTTTTCTTTCCCGTCATTTTTGCACCGTTAAATTTAAAAATCAAATTCAGCCAAATCGGCCTAGCCGTTCTCAAGTTTTTGCGAGATGTTGTCAGCCCTAGCGAATGGATCATTGTGCCCACAGCACACTTTGTCGGAGGTTCAAATTGATTTCAATGTATCTTATCGGAAGGAATAGATAAATAAACCAACGCGTCGGAGAATTTTTTTCCGCGATGAATTTTGAGTCTGAGGCAATCGGAGAACAATCACACTACCATAAGTTGTCAAAAATTTAAACAAAAAAATGTTACTTATCACATTTCAGAGCGATTCGTCGGGTGCGTTCTAAATGTCGGAGAGTAACTAATACTATTAACTCAATTTCTAAAAATAGCTCGTTGTATGTATGATCTAAATATGTAATCTCAAGTCTCATTTTTGGAAATGAGAACTTTCTGTGTAACACGAAATACAAGCAGACAAAAATGTAGACACATAAAAACTCTGTTTTTTTTTTTTAAATAAAATCAGAGGTACTTACTTAGGTCCTCAGACCTACGAAGTCCGTTGGTGTTCCCTAGCGGGACATAGGGCCTCTACTTCGCCTACGCGCCATCATGTACGGTTTCCAGCGATGTATTTGAGCTCCCTCCAGCTTTTTCCCAATCTCGCAGATTCCTCCTCGACTGTTCTTCTCCACGTGCTTCTCGCTCTACCAACTCTTCTTCCTTCTTGTGTGAGTGGATTCCACTGCATTGCCTGGACAGCAATGCAGTCATTACCTTTTCGAAGCGTGTGTCCAATCCACTGCCACTTGCGCCTTCGTATAATGGTGTCTATGGGTTCCTGACCTGTTCGTCTATGTAGATCCTCGTTGGAGATACGATTAGGCCAGAAAACCCTTAAGATGTTTCGAAGACACCTATTGACGAAGGTTTGCAGTTTCCTGGTTATTGTAGTTGTTATTTTCCAGGTGCTGCATCCATATAAGAATAAAATAGATCAATCTATAATTCATATACTCGTACATACATACCTTACATAGATGTCGGAAAAATATATATAATAAATATAAGCTAAAAGATGGTCTTTTCAAATGGGTCCAATACAGTTCTTTTTAGAGCTTTTAAGTGTACAGTCTCCAAAGATTACTCTTTACAAAATATATTCAGAATTATTTTCAAAGAAGAATATGTAAAAATGTTAAAAGCTTCAAGTTATCCTTCATATAAAAAATAGCCGTAAAAAAGTTTGTTTACAAATACATTTATGTAAGTAGGTATTGTATATAGCACTTTAAAATTGAAACTGAAATCACATTTTATTTACTATTTTTAGAATGTTTGAAGTCTTGTATTTGATCATAACAATTATAAGAAATACGGAGGTGAAATTCTGTATCGATCATAAACTAAAATCGGGTAAGTTTGTTTCTGTAAAAAGCGTGTAACTTTCGATTAAGGTAACATTTTCGTACAGGTATCGAAATAAAGCTCTCTTCGTCTTCAGTCATGGCGTATATTATTTACCATTCAAAAGTTATAACCTGCGTATTTATTTATGTTTTAATTTATTTCACTCATCTTTCGACAATTTAGCTAAGAGTTAGAAACATTGTTCAACAATTAACAATAACAATAATTCTTTAATATGGAAAGAAACATATGTTTACTATTAAGAATACAAATTGTATCTACTTATATATCAATTAGATACATTTCGAATTAATTTAATTCACTGCTCATTATTGTAACTTCTGTATTGTTTATTGCTATAAAACTAGTTTTCAGTTTTTCAAAAAAAAAAAAAAAAAAATTGATTACGATGTCATAAAATTATAATTATTTATGTATAGTCATAGTAAACCTATTATATTCAGTTTGGTTTTATTATTAATCTTTATCCCTAGTTTGCCGTGAAAATATTTTTAAACAAACAAGTAATACCGCCGTAAAAGGTTCAAATTAACTCTGGATTCAGATGTAGGTATACAAAAAGGCTGAACTTTTTATAAACCCTGGTCTTGGATTCTGAATTAACTAAGTAGAATATAAGTAATAAACATTATATGTACTTCAATAGAATAAACAAACAAAAGCTAAAACAGAAACATGAAATTCTTAACCGATCAAGTTTTAGTATAGGCTTGGATGCTTAGTTTTTATATGAAAATGAAAAATGTTAAAAACGCTTATATTCTCATTCATTATTATATAGCATACAATCTTTGTTTATGTACATAAATAATTGCGTTATTAAGGTCTATTAAGTTTTATTTTATTATCGATTAAAATTAGTAATATATTCTGCAACTGAGTTCAGAATTTTTGTTCAAGTTAAGTCATTAGAATTATCACAAAAGGAAAAAATATGTATATATGTTATTAATTACAACGATCAGATTTCAAATTCAACAACTTGAGATGCTTGTAAGGTGGAGAACAATCATTACAGTTTCCAATGCAGTTACAGTTGGTAGTTCTAGTACTCAGTACAGATGCAGTTACAACTGGTAGTTCTAGTACTTATAGTGCAATTTTCCGAATCAACATGGAATATTCATAGAAGAGTGACAATTGTTAATAAACCAAAAGAAGAAAATGTTTCATTTAAGAATTCAAATAGTGACCGTGACATCAAAGAGGACACTTATTTAACTACAGTCAGTTCAATATTTGGTTTCATAAAAATAAAAATAAATCTAATTTGTCTTGTCATCCTACGAGTATAGCCTGAACTTTTATCGAAGTATGGATACCCTGCTGAAATACATAGAATCGAAACAGAAGATGGTTTTATTTTGGAACTACACCGAATACCAAGGCAAAACGCGATCCCAGTTTTAATAGTTCATGGGCTTTTTGATGCATCAAGCACCTGGGTATTAATGGGTCCCAACATAGGATTTGGTAAGTTAATATGTAGGTACATTTTATAAACAAATTATGACCTAAGACAGAAGTTATTGAACTGTGTACTCGTAGTAATAATTAAGTTCAAATTATGTCAGCACTGTTCTTAAGGATGTGTACATTAAGTATCCTGATCCTAAGGTTGATACATTTTACTATTTTACCCCATTATTCATTTTAGGAGGAAACAGCTTCCTTTAGCATGTCAGCATAGTCATTATTTATTTTTTAAGTGAAAATATAATTTAGTTTTCACAATTCTTACCATCCTCAATCTACTAATTTTACTTTTTTATAAATAGATTGTCATGGCCTACATTGTACATTGTATGCTAAAAGAAATCTGGATAATGTTACTGGTCTTCTGTGTAATTGCTGTAGTAGAACTTATTTAATTTGATTTATTAATCAGCTAATTATTTATACGACAATTATTATAAAACTTGATTTTGTATTTATTCATTTAAATTATCTTCATATACTTATCTTCAGATCTGAATTATTTTAATTTCCCAGTTTCGACCCTGTAATAAAGTGAAATCACTTTGTAATGTGTTGTTTCAAAGTTCATCTATTTTTGTCACATTGTGATAATTGAACCTCTAAACAAGCTTATTTTAAGCATTCTTTTTACAATATTTACGATTTACTATTATTATACATATTATTTATAATAACACAAGAGTCAGACAGAATCATTTTATCAATCAACATAAAAGCATTCTTATATCTTACTACTATAAAACAGTTTTAATTTTATTGTTAAAGGTAGATAATGTTACATTAAACATAATGAAATTATTTTTGTAGTTCCTGTTTTCAACAATTCAGCATAACTTCCAATTTCAGATTCATTCGAACGTTTTGATATTTTAAATTTATTAAGATATTATTTGATGCAATTTTTCATTAGCATAATGTCCAGCAAACTTTTTACAAAACTTTACAAAAAAGCTTTCAATTAATAATTTAACTCCCTTATAGTCTAAGTTTGAAAGCAGAATTGATACGGCATTGAGTCATAATTTGGCTCTTTGATTACCTGCATTGGGTTGAAATCATTTTAATTTTATTTGGGTAAAAGGTGATAAGTGATTGTTAAATTTTTGTATTATCAAGCTTGATAATCACGAAGCATACCCCCTGCGTAAGGTGATCCAACTCTTTTCAATGTGTTTGTAAATTTGGTTACTTTAGTGAAATATCCAAATACATAGTTGCAAACATTTTATGGAAATAGGAGTACCAAACCGAGAAAATGTGGTAGTATTTTAGTAAACCTTTGGTATTCATCACTATTCATATTGCCCCAGAAACATCTGGCAAGTGACTGTCAATTTGTGTTGCTATTGTTATCAGTTGTAAATATCATCTTAGACAGATCGAACACCGAGCTGATCAATTTTGATTATTATTATTATTCAGAGAAAATCACGTTAGGATAGAAATTTTAGTTCGGATTCGATTCAATCCCTCATGTAATCGAATGAATCAGGCATTGTAACGAAGATAGTCTCATTATCAAAATTTTAAAAAACATTGAGAGTTGCTTGATTCTGTCATTCGAGATCTCAAAATTTTATCACCATCATCATCGGCTTGACAACCGGGATCTAATCCTGGTATGCTTTCCTAAAAAAATTTGACATATGTACATCTCTTTTCAAAACAACTATTTCTTTTAGCTTATCTGCTTCATGACGTGGGATATGATGTATGGATGTTGAATTGCCGTGGGAATACTTACTCAAAAAAACATACTACTTTAAGTCTCAGCAATTCCGAGTTCTGGAATTTCACCTTCCATGAGATCGGAATTTATGACATTCCTGCCTCCATCGATTACATTCTAGAAAAAACGAAGTTCAAAAGATTGCACTATATTGGACATTCTCAAGTATTTTATTTTTTATTACAACTTTCAAAATGTTTGAATTTATTGTATACTGTATTGTATATGTATACTTTTCAGGGAGCATCATCATTTTTTATAATGTGTAGTTTGAGACCAGAGTATAATACAAAAATTATTTCAATGCAAGCTCTCGGCCCAGCGGCATTTATTGGTGAAGGGAAGAGTCCAATAATAGAAGTTATGACGTATTTTCAAGATCAAATTATTGTAAGTTTTCTTTATTTTATTGAACTACTACCTAAGTACTTACATACATAAATGTTTTACTATTGGCTTAGAATTATTTTAATTCGGTTGGAACTAATGAGTTTTTAGCAAACAATAACATCACCAAACGCATATCCAGTCATTTCTGTAAAAATGGTAAAGTTACTCAATCTTTTTGTAGAAATTTAATTTTTTTATTAGCTGGATTCGATGAAGACCAAATGAACTCGGTAAGTCAAAGAATCAATAGTTAAGTTAAATTTAAGTTATCAACAATGTTTTGCTTTAAACCAATAGACAATGCTACCGGTGATATTTGGACATTATCCTGCTGGTGCTTCGGTTAAACAACTTTGGCATTTTGCGCAAATAAAAAAATCTGGCCGTTTTAGACAATTCGACTACGGTAAAATAGAAAATCTACAAAAATACGGAAGAGCAACTCCTCCAGATTATGACCTTGCAAAGGTCACTGCCAAAGTGGCGATACATTATGCTGCAAATGATTATTTAACAGTACCAAAAGATGTTGAAAAACTTAGAAGAGCATTGCCAAATGTGGTTGGAAAATATTTAGTTGATTTTCCAAAATTCAACCACATTGATTTTGTATGGGCGATTGATGCTCGGGAATTGGTTTATTCTAAAGTAACAAGGTTGATGTTGTTCATACAAAATGGAGATCTGTAAAAGAAAATCACAAAAAAAAAAACAATGGTTAAACTTTTTGTTAGAGCGACTTTTATTTAATAGTTAATCGCCAGTAATATACATAATGTATGTATGTTAATTATGTATAAAACTAAGTTTAAGTAAAAAAAAGTTTACCAAAAATATAAATATAAATACATATAAATATAGAAATGTAAATATTTATATTTACATACATATGTATATAGACGAAGTTGCCCATTTTTGAAATGTATTTACTGTGTTCGTCCATTTTGTAAAAATAGGAATTCTGTAAACAAAGAAATTGTCTTGAAAGTTAAGACTTTCAGATTATGTTTGTCAAATGTTGCCTATGCACTTCGGATTCTAAACATCTGGTAAAATTATTTTGCTATTTTCAATTCTATTTCAATATGTATTTATGTACATATTATGCATGTACTAAAATTTTGGTTCCAAATAGCTACATATATGGAATATTTTTCGATGAAAGACATTATCATACATTTCCTTATATACCTATAGAGGAAGGGAATTTAATTCACACCACTGTGACAAAATGTAAAAAAAAAATCTGTAGCTCACACAACTTTTAGTTTGTTTATTAGAAAGCACTTGTCTCAAAGCCAACTTCTTCTGTGCAAAATGTCATTTAGTATAAGTACCACTAAGTGAGTTTTCACGTTACATAATAATCGGGAATTTATTGCAAAAACTCACCAAGTCACTTAATGACTTTTCGCACTGTAAAAATCATTAGATACATTCTGTACTTAATGAAATCATATTTAACATTTTTAAGGATTTCTATTGTTCTGATGCTTTTGATGAGTTATTTAATCGATAGTTATGAGTTATCACCAAAACTTACAATTCTGCATTTTTAGTTTAAAATTCACCAAAAGTGTATACTTAGTGACTTTTTGCAATAAACCGATTATAATAGGAAAACAAGCTTTTCGCAAAGATGTGTTAAAACGAAGTTAGATACTGAGATTGGTCCACAGTAAAATAAGTTTTAGATTTTAAAATTAGCTTCAGTATTTTTCAAATATTTATTTTAACTGTAAATATCATCGAGATAAAAAAAAAATGATTAACTAAGAAAAGATATTTTGCAAATGTTTCACGGGGAAACATAATCTCGTTTATGACAACGATACCCATCTAGATTTATGATTTTAAAGCATCTTATTTATTCCTCTTCCTCTCCTTTGCTCATACAGGCCTGTTGGTATGTCAAAAATGTCAAAAATGTATTTCTTTCTTATTGCTTATTGTTTATACTTGTGTGAGTATATTGATAGCAGAAATTTCCATAATTATTTTATATCTTCAGTTCCCCCAATTTATAAGTATACGTCTTGAGTTCGTGACCCACAAAACCATTTCATGCACGTGAATTTTGTAAATGACTTTGAAGGGTTGAAACCAATTAAGCTCAAGACAAAGAAGAGAACTCTCTCAGAATTCTAGTATCGAACAGAGCTTTCATTCAAAAGCAAACATTCCTTTGGCACATTTACAAACTTTTGCACGTTAGCTTCGTTTTCAGAATAAACGAATATCCGTGCTCCCAGTTTAATAAATATATTTATATAGTTAAGGTACATAAGTACGTGTGATAGGTACAATGATACATATTTATTAAACTGACTGATAAATAAAGGAGTTCATGAAAGGAACGCAGACACAACATCTATTTGTTTGTCCTACTTATAAGAAGTCTTCAGCCCCATGACGAGTACAAACAAGCACGAGCAACTAGCAGCTCGATTTGCAAACAATCCTGATGCCAACGACGACGACGACAAGAAGACATAAAATGAGAACCAATATTTAGTATCTCAGGAGGAGATAGTCACTGAAGTGACGTTGCAAATTAAGCAATTTGACAAATTTAGATCCTGATACAGAATTTAAAGTATGTTTTTAATTTTTGTTCATATGTTCTGGCATAAGGATTTTTGAGCACAGAAAAACATACCCTATGTCATTTAGAAATAATAGTAGTCCAATATGATTGTTTTCAGGAACTCATGACAGGACATTGATTACTTAGGACTTTGTCCACTGTTGGTAACTGTTGGCGAAAATTGCAACATTCAAAAGTTTTACTTATAGATCAACAAAGGATTTGGAGTATTTCATGCAAATTTAAAGAAAATTCGTTGATGTAGATGTTATTGTTTTGTCTGAATAAAACAGGAGTATGTTAAGCAGCAAAGTTTTGCAATTATTCGATACTACTCAGTTTTTTTTTTACCAACATTTATAAGGAGGTGAAATATTTCATCATAGTTTGTATTTGCTATCCTTATAATAAAATAAAGTGTGTATTTAATAAATTAATAAATTAATTATAGTTGATTTTAAACATTACTTCACAGACTTTAGGTAAAGGTTATACGGGATCAAAATGAATGAAACTATGTAGACAATAATATGCACGTTCCCCTGAACGTATTCAATGCTTTAATAAGCCTCAAGGACCTTTCGGATTAAGGTAGTCATATTTGGCTGCATACTGGCAAAAATTGTATTTGCGCCAATACACCCGGGTACCTTAGCTGTTCTGGTACCGGGTACCTGGCACCGAAGGATCTGCCTACCATACTTGATTTTGTGTTTTGCCTTCCTTGCGGAACATTGGTATAAATTCTCCTGGACGAGCAGTGTGAGTTTACCTTTTGCATGGCCTACGATAAGCCCAGGATAAAAAGGATTTTACTTAATTTTTGTTTTATTATTTTTACACATTTTTGTTTTGTGTTGGATGTTAAGCAATCTTAGAATTCTATTAGAATCAGCAATAAATTTAAAGAGATACAATTTTCAAAACTATGAAATAAGAATTTTGTTGTTGCAATAATATATTTTAATATTTTTAACTGTTTTCGTTGAAAGGCAGTTTTTGTTATTGTCAAGGATAAATTATCTGAGTGTTAAGAACTTAAATTCTTCGCTTAGAAATCAAAAGATAAGAAACATGGGGACCTTTTGCTATGATCATTACGAGCATCCGCTTTTGTGGTGTGAGGAGAAGAAAAGATTAATGGAACGCAAAAATGCCGAAGAAAGTATGCGAATGTGGCGACGCAAGAAGGCCGAAGAGATGGCAAGGACCGAAAAAGACAAACAGGAGGTGAGTGTGAATGTGTCTAGTTTTTATAATTTTTTTTTTAAACTTAAATTGAAGAAAACCGCCTACCTACAAAGCGAATAACAATGGCAGAGAATGATGCGGGACAGGAGAGTGATATTTCTGCAAAATTCATGTGAGACATTGCTCGAGAGATTATTTTAATGATTTTCATATATGCGGGTTATTGATTAATGATTAATAAGGACATTGAATACAATAGGATCTATTGTTTTCCTTATAAAAGACAAACAAAAATAGATTTTTGCTAAGCCTTGTTCTTCTATTTTCATTCAAAGGATAACATGTTTTGAAAAATGTCTTAATCTTAAAACTAAAATCTTAGATAAATTATGTAAAAGAATTACATATGATGGTTTTTAAGTAAAGAAAAGTGTTATAAAGCTAGCTTTTTATAAATAAATAAGTTTATTACCTACTCAGTATTGCATTTTTGTGGCGAGAAGTATTACAAACTTTAATATTTTTATATTTGGTGTTTATACTTTAGATATTTTTAAAGAGAATTTAAAATTAGAAAGTTAAAAAGTTAATTAGATTTTCGAATCTTTACAAGAAAACATAATGACCTCATGAAGTTAATTATAATAGAGCATAAGAAAAAAAATTAGTTATAAATTTATGTTGCATTAAAGACCAAAATTTTGAAACTTTACTCTTAAGGTATTTTTTAAATGTGATTTTTTAAGCAATACCCTTTAAAAAAACTATACCCATACAAATTTAAATAACATTCAAAGGATTGATTTATTAAAATTTTAAACTTGAAATGATTAAGTTTTTTTTTTTTTACTAATTTTGGCATTATACCGAAAAATTCCCGGAGGATAAGTAAGTAAAACCAGACAAACTTATATTTATCTTTACTTATTTTAAGTGGAATCCGTTTAGGTTCAAAGTTCATAAAAAGATTATACAGACAATAACTACATAGTTTCTTATTTAATAACATAAAATTCAATTGAAAAGGAAAATTGTCTTGTCAAGATAATATATTAATAAATAAATAATAAATATATCCATTCTTCATTTCAGTACTACGACATGTTTGTAAAACATTGTCCTTGGGGACGTCCTGGAGGCGGAGCACCTAACGTCGACGTACGCAGAAGGGACATTTCCTCAATTGGCCTGCACTCTACTCCATCTATTGTAAATAATTTATCACTTAGTCACATTCATGCACAGTATAAATGCACATATGACATGTATATAATTAATGCAATCGCCTCCCTCTCTTATTTACAGAGCGCGATGCACCTTAACCGAAGCTCTTCGGTATTGCTACCCTGCCGTCGCTACAGCAATTACTTTTCCCCGGGAAAACGAAGAAAATGTCACGGTATGACCGTGACCGAAATTCCTGATATCTCCATTGGCAATTGTGAGGTGGCAAAAAAGTACGCAATTATTGACAATACACCCTTGTCGGGAAATGGAAAGGTTCACAAGACACCAGATGGCTTGCAAATAATATTGAAGGATCACCCAGCGATGACATTTAGAAATAAAGGTCATATGGACATTGAAGTATGTTATAAATCTCTTCCCAAGGGAAAGCAAACCTTAGATAAAATTGTTGTTAATAAAAAGGATGAGTGTCCTTCGTCGATGTTGGAAAGAACAAGTAGAAAACATAGAAACAAAGCGGTAAAGTTAGCACAAGGGCTATTTTTTTTTCTGTTGGCCTCTATTTTTCTATATTATGCATGAGCTTTTAACTAGCGATTTATTTGCTTTAGAATGGAAAGAGCTGGGCAAAGCCTGCACCAGGTGGCAAATCATGTTCAAGTCCAAAGGGACAGGGAAGTTCGTTTATGAGGTCTTTGGTATATTACAAAAAGTTTTACGACCTTCAAACACACTTAATATCATTTTATTTTCTTCAAGGGATGGAC
Source organism: Scaeva pyrastri (assembly GCA_905146935.1). Taxonomy (NCBI): domain Eukaryota; kingdom Metazoa; phylum Arthropoda; class Insecta; order Diptera; family Syrphidae; genus Scaeva; species Scaeva pyrastri. Next base: position 89,997,711 of record LR989927.1, read on the forward strand.
CAATAAGGAGATGCTGAAGGAACTAGATCAAGATAACCCAGTTACACCAGCAGAGAAACTTACTTTCAAGAAGCGACAATTGAAAAAATCTGATAAGTGTTGTGCCTTGTGTACTTGTAAATGTCCAGAGAAGGGAGGCAGTCCAATAAAATTGTCTTCTTCGTCGCCGAACAAGGACTACGAAAAAATCGGTTCAAATCGAAAAGGGAATAAAAACGATTCAAAAGTAACAATATGTTCTCGTCTCTCACGACATTGTACAATGGCATCAGGGGTTCATGATGGGGGTGGTGTGGAATTAGTCCCTCTCCTTGCACGACGTCGAGCCGAGATCCGTCCAATCAGTTTATCTAGTACGGATGTTACGAAACGGACTTCATCCGACAAGAGGTACGCTTCCAATACTAAATGTTGCTTAAAAAAATTCACCTTGCATATCCGATAAGAGCATTTCATAGATGATCCAAAAAATAAAAATTTAACAGACAAAACGCACATCCTTGTCATAAGCAAAAAAAAAAAAATTACATAACTAAAAATTTGTATTAAACAAACTAAAACCATTTCATAAATGCACCACCTCAACCTAACCCCTAATTCTGCAGATGGACCACCAAAGCAGATCTAGAGTATTTGAGCGATTTGAATAAGCAAATGTCACAGAAACGTCGGAGCTTTTCAATGTCGCAGCAGCTGGAAAAAGATTTATGCAGCAAGCATTTTGAAACATTTGACACTTTTTGGGGAAGGCCCGGACATGGTGCCCCGACTAATATTACAGCTAAATTGAAATTGGACGATTTGCTTTATGGCGTGCAATCTTGCACAGAGTAAAGCAAATTATGTGCAATCTAATTGAAATCCGCGACATATACTTTTAAGAAATAGAATTATTTATGCTTTAAATAAGCAAACATTTTTATTTATAGTTGAATGGAATCCTTCCGTAAGATCACTTACTTTATAACAATATAATAAACTATAATTTTATGTTATTGTTTGAAACGTTAGCAGTATAGCAGGGAAACAAAATATAAGGAATACTTAGTTTTAAGTTTTCGAGAAAAAAAATCATAGGACAACAGTCTTTTTCAAAACACTGAAAAATGTAATAAAATCATTGGATCAATTTTGTTTGTCTTGCTGCATTGCATAATTTGATACATAATTGATTTCTTGAATACATACATATGTATGTATTTATGTATTATCTAGGTACATAAATATGTATATACTTTGCAAACTAACATTTGCTTTGAAAAGATTTCAAGTTTTAAGCAAATAGATTTTGAAACCCCTCTTTTTTGGTAAGGCTATAGTTTTGTTTTTCTCAAATGAACTTACTTGTTAAAGTTCTAAATGAATGTTCTTTAAGTTTTAAATTATGTAATAGAATTTTTTCAAAACCAGATAACCGAAGCTAATGTTTATGCAAAATCACATAATTTTGACACAATTGAAACTATTAAAAAGATCATTTTTGCATAGGTAACTTTTTTTTAAATTAGCATTAAAAAATAAAGTAATCATTTAGAAGCACCAAATTTTTGTGTGGGAGGTGACTATGTAAAAAAAAACTATGTACGTTTGCTTTTGTTACTAGAAAATTTATTGAACAATATTATTAATTAACTTTTTTGTGTGACTCAATTAAAAATGTTTATGAGTGCGTTGGTAGACATAATGTTCTTGTCACTTCTATTCTAGGCAGTGCAGATGTAATTCAATATTATATTAATTTTACTTCGAAATTCAATAGGTACATGAGTATGGCTTATGATTTCTTATTGCTAGAAATTGAATACAATATTGCAGCCTTAGGAACAGTTTTCCGTTCATTCCTTTTTCTATACTTCAAACGTTAAGATTCATAAATTGTTCATAAAAAAGTTTTAATTTGTTTATAATTAAAAATATATCTAACAAACATTGGATAGCTTCAAATTTCAACATTATTTTGTAATTTCTTAATGACTTAACTACAGAATTATTTTGAATAGTACATATTATGTATGTACTTCTATATAGTATGTATATTTTTTATGATAAAAGTCTTAGTTTTTAAGAAGATTTATCCCAAAATTATTAGAATATTATTTTTGACTTAAATTTGTGTCGAAATTTTGCCTACTTGACTAGGATGCAAGTTGAACAAAGTGGTATAGGACAAATCAAAGCAAAAAAATATTATTGTTGAAAAATGTAACAGTTAATAGTGTAAATTTAAGATATACATAAGTATAATGTAAAAGAATGTTTTTGTCCATAGATGTAAATAAATATTTAAAAAATATTAATTTTTGGCAGATCTCTGCGTTTTTGCTTTTAAAATTTACATTTATACATAGTACATACATATGTAGGACAGGTACGTATTTAAAAACGTCTTCCTTGTAATTCTAAATATGGTGAAATGGGAATCGGAGACTCTTTTGGCACTCTTCGAGTGGTGTATCAAATTAACTAAAAATCAGCGTTTTAAAAATAAATATAAGCTTATGTTATTTTTCATACAAATTACTATCAATTTACAAATCAAAAATGAGCAAATGTTTGAAAAACTTGTCAGTCTATATACAGTGGTGGACAAGAATTTAGCACACTTGTTAAAGAAAACAAAAACCATTTAATTTTCAATATGTTTTCTTATTATGTTTGTATATAAATATATAAAAGAAAGTCGTATTTGGCTGAAATTTGGCACAGAAACAATTTATAATCTCAAAGAGCACATAGTCTACTTTTTATCCCGGTAAATGTATGTTTGGTTCCCGTGGGATAGATTTCTTTTTTTCCAATAATGTTAGAATGGCTGAACGTACCTGTAAAAAAAATTGGCATAGATAGATAGATTATAGTCAAAAAAAATATAGGCTAAATTTTATTCCGGGATAATGTATTTTATAAGGATTAAATACTGACCACGTTTTACAAAAAAATTGAAGCAGTCTGCGGTTATTGTTTTACGTTTAACACAACGAAACAAATGGTTTAAACAACCAATTCTTCTGTTATCCTACCGCTCGATCCACTTTTTAATAAACTTTTTAAAACATTTTGTAATAAATGCATAAAAAATCGAATAAGCAACATATGTAAATGTTTTTCCATAGCTTTTCTATTTTCTGCATTAAATTGGGGCGAGACGATGTTTACCGGCCTTCTAGTTTGCTTATAAAAAAAACTTCTTATTTTAAATGTTCGAAAAAGTTGTATTTGAATAAAAAATGCAATTTAGCTAGAAACAAATATTAGTCATGTTTTCTTAAATGCAACAAAACACTAACGCCCGCTCGCTATCAGTTTATGATACATATGCATGCATATGTATGTACCAATGTATGTACATACATGTAAGTACATACATACATTTATGTACGTAATATCAGTTTGATTGAAAATTTTTCTTGGGCAGTCTTTGACGACGCGTCACCAATGTTTTTTCTGTGGATTTGACATCATTGTTAAGAAAAATCAACTCCTTCACTACTTATCCTATGAAAACATAAGTTTGTTATGCAATTTTAAGTTAAATGTTGAGCTGGAATCCACACTTTAGTAGTAAGCTAATATAGTCTAATAGCCATATTATTTAATTTTTCAAAAATAAGTTTTAGATGGGTTTGGAAATTTTAAGGTTTAAATAAATTTAATTTTTGTTTATCCATACATACATTACAAATTTATGTACATACAGATGTATGTATATACAATTGAATATACATATGTAAGTATTTTTGGATTTGGTAATCATTTAGTTGACATCTAAATCAATATGTTCACAATACAAACAGAATAAAATTTGAAATTCGGGTCTAAATTTTGCGTAAGACTAGTTTCGGAGCAATTTAGCTGTTAGAAACTTAACTTTGTATGCAAACCCTTTGCATTTACATATTAAATCACATATATACATACATATGTGTATGGAAAAAAAGTTTATATAATATCCTTAATTCATCGACCTACATACATTTCAAAGACCTACAACCTTTAGTTAGAGAAAAGGTTTTTACCTACCTACAAGAATGATGCTTTATTTTTAATATCTTCCGAACTAAGTGAAAGATGATTACATATATATACCTACGTACTTCAACGCATGTAAGTACTACATGTACATATGTATCTATCTGTAGTTGATTTAATGGCTAATCATCAATAACGCCACATTACATTAAAACTCTTTTGATTTTAATTTATTAATGTTTCTTTGATGCATTCATAGAAAAACTATATACATTTGTATATATCTAATGATATTGAAAATATCCTTCGATATTAAAGGGAAACCCCACATTTCATCTAATCTGATATACATTATGTACATAATATGTAGTTAGGTACTCCTACCTGGGAAGTAAACTTGTATAAATATTACTACTTTAAATAAATTTATCAATTCCCAAATTAAATATGGAAAATGGAAAAGATGATACGCTTGCATTGCACAAAAATAAATTAACTACAATCATGTAATAACATACTACGGTTATATTATATGTAACAGTTTCAAAAACACTGAATTAACAATAAATTAGAATAGGAAAATTAACTTTTCAACGGTCTATTTTGTATGACAGACTTTCGCGAGTAATTGAATAACGACCAATTTAAATGCGCATAACAATGAAATAAATTCTTTTAAACAACCTTGATATGTATACAATGGAAATTGATTTAAATAATGTAGGTATGTTTTATCTCTTGTTTTTGTTGATATTTATGTAGGATTATTACAACTAAGAGCAACGTTGCCTTGTTTACTATTTCTAACAAAAAAAAAAAGAATAAATATTCAAATTTTTTTAAACCCGAATCACCGAACCACCTAAGTGAACGTGAAGTGGTTGCCATTTGTGTGAAAAATACATGAGAGTCATGTTTACATGAAGGTACTTAAAATTCAGTTCTCGCAATTGCATCACACATATGCGATATATTACTTTTCTAATCCTTGTGCCCTTCAAAATCTGTTGGTTGAAGTTAAAGCCCTTTCCCATATTGCAACATCAGCGAAGGACTTCCTATAATAGTAATGATGATAGAAGTCTAATGCGACTGACAAAAAAATCTCAGTTACTATCAAATATGACCCACAAAGCACATAAATATAAAATTGAAAAGGAATATAATTTGTATTCCTTCCCAAACTAAATAAAAATATACGGAACGAATATCTCCATAATGAAAAAAATAAACAATTTTAAAATAAAAATTAAGGGAAAAGAAACCTACCAAAAAATGTGGTAAAACGTCAGAAACTTAGCTGCTTGGCTCGTAGCCAAACTCGGTCCTGGCATGCTAAAAAGATATAAAATATTTGCCTGTACCATAACACACTGATACGTCATGTCCTGTGTTACTTTTATTACACCAAACAAAAAGGTTTTTTTTTTTTTTAAGAACAGGATTTGCTCGTATATCACAAAAGTGCCATCTGGTGCACAGTTTTCGAAGCTGGATGCTGAAGAAGATGAATATTGTCCATCCGACAATACTTTGTTGCTGGATTTCAATTGCAGTGCATCAAGCAGATTGGATGACATTGGCATATCTGTAAAGTTTTGGCCACGTTCGTCGCGTTCGGTGGGTAGCTGGCAGGAATTTTGATACAAAAGGTAAAACTCGCTGAATATTTTATTTCCAATTCAAAAATAATATGGGGTATAGCTATGCGAGTACCTACAACGGTTAGCTGTTGTTTTGAGGACTTCCTGTCTGTCTATGATTTGTTTTTCTTTCAACCAAGGGAAATCCCATCAAAAACCTCAGTATAGGTATTAGCCCAGCGAAACAAATCCGAAAAAGAAGACCCTGAAGAACCACTTAGATGCATAGATTTGGATAATTCTTTGACTTCAATTCGGAATGTAGATACTCAAATACTATGGATGGATAAGGCTTTAAAATTTATTTTTTTACAGGACTGCTCTGGAATCATTTTAATTAGGACATCCAACTTTACTTTGGTGCGTTTTTTTTTATACAAAAGACAAGTTAATCGAATTTAAATTGTAATTTTAAAAAGCTACGTTTCCTACTTTTGGGTTTGGTACGTCATCTTCGCATTGACTGAATGCAATTAATCTAATAAAAGTTAAATAATGATTTTAATTATTAATGATAATTACCGCAGCTTCTCAATAAGGATTATGGTAACATTGTTGTCCTTGCACTGTCTTTTTCCCAAAGAAGGTTGTATCGATATGTACTTTGGATTTGGATTGTTTTTTCTTATTCATTAAAGAATCTAATAGGCACTTAAGTTTCTCAAAAATACATTAGATAAGTATATGTATGTACATTATTAGAACCGTCCTGAATTTAGCTATGCGCTTTCTTTTTTCTTTGAATTGAAATAAGGGACTTTAAAATACATACCTATTAGGTAAATAAAAAAATTGACTTTGTACAATGAAAATTGTATTGAAAACTTTTTCTGATTACCGGAGAAGTCAAAGGTAACCCAAAAACCGTATTATAAAATTATGTTGTTGAAATTTGGACGAGTAGATTGTTGCTTAGTTTTTTTTTATCTATTTCACTGTATCTCATGGATTTGTTAATGTAAGGCCCAACTCAAGAATAAAATTATGTGTGTTCATCAAGAAGTATCTATAGTAGGTATAAGAACATGGAACCACGTATATCTTATAGATGCAAAAGTACATTATGTCCGAAAGTTTCATTGCAAAATTCCTTCTTCCGAAGAACGTAATGACGACAACTCTTTTTGTTGGGTTTATATATGGGCAATGGAATGGCATGTGTGGAAAATATTTAATGTGACCATCTTGTGTAAGATAATTTTCAATGATGATTTTAACTATTAAGTTAAAATTTATTAATATACAATGAATTAAATAATTTTAGTTTTGCAGCACTTTACTGAAATCATCTTAATTTTTAAATATTTTTTTGCTAAATTCATGCTGATATTCATACTTTAACAATTGGTTAATAAACATAAACATTGCTCAAACAATTATTCGTAAGTGAACTTTACGGCCATTTTGAAGTGTAGAAATGACAGATTGCCATCGATCACCGAAATCAAGCATCAGTGCGCGCGGTTAGTAGAAAGATGGATTGCCATCTCGAAACCTACCGCTTACTGTTGTCATGTGTTCTTTCTTTCTATATTGTTCTTTCTCTGCTCTGTCCTTTTGTCTTGTATCAATGTCTTGTGTTGCAAGTTGCAAGTGTCTTTACTCTGTACATTTATGTGCTGTGCAATATGTAATATAATGTTCTTCTTTAACATTGACAAAAACTTAATTTATCAAATTATTCAGTGTAATAGCATTTTGGAAAACTGTTCAATTACATATTAAATTGTGAAATGTGCATAACAGTAATGAAACGAAAAAGTTTTATTTTAAATTTATTGATGAAGAACTATGGCCAACGCGATATAACTTGATTAATTTCGTCTAGAGCATACAAAATATGTTGTTGTAGAACGAATAGAATATTGGATGCAAAAGAGATATTATTAAATCTTACAGATGCAAGATAAATATTAATTGGCTAAAATATAATTCCGTAGAATAAAAATTCTTTAAAATTCAAAATAAGATTTGAGAATTTGGTTTGAAAGACCACAGTTCCATTTTGTTAAGTCCATATAAAATCTATCATTTTCATGGAAACTATTTTCAGTCATTTTTATTTTAGGGTTGATTTGTGTAGTCCAAAGCAAATCTCTCCAAAAAGCTGGAAGAAGGAGAATTTTACTCTAGGTACATAGGTACATGTACATAAGTATAAATAGGCAACATTCGGTTCTTGGTTAAAAAGCCAAGCATTTGAGACCGTGAGATTAAAATTTCATTGGAATTACAAATACTTGTTTCACTGCAATCTTTTGGAGAAAAAAAACATAGTATGTATGTACATGAAGTAGCTGTAGGTAAGTAATGGAACACAAAAATATACCTTTGTATCAACAACAATTGAACTTATAGGAGCACTGCATAGACTGGTCCATTATTCTTTCGGTAAAATAATATTATGACGAGCCGAGCTGTCACTATTCAAAAGCCTTAAAATTTAGTCAGTAGATTTCAAAATATTTAAAAATATTGAAAATTGTTGCCAAATCGGCCCGGTTAAAGTAACTTCCTATAGCAAGTTTAACTCCTAAAGAGACAAGTTTAAATTTTCTATGAATCAGTTTAACTGTGATTAAGTGTTCATCTGGTCATTAAAAAAAGAAGACACTAAGGTTATGAAGTATGGTATGGTCACCATGACCACTCTGAAAAATAGATACGGAGGACAACATTCACTGAACATGAACACGCTATGCCGGGCATGTCAAAAGCTTAAACATGCTGCTGAATGAATGCATCGTTTGCAGTAAATCTTGTTTTTTCTTCATGCTACGTTTTCTTCATTTTTTTTTATGCTTACCACGATAACCCATGATGCCCTCGCATCCTCAACCTATATATACATACATATCTGCAACAATAGCAGATGGATTCAATGGAATGCTTGATGGGCAGACTCATACTATACTTGTAGGTAAAGTCCAGCTGCCTTCATTTGTACCACTTGAAACTAGTTCCCTTAAGTGCAGGAACTCGGATGAGCTTTAACGCGATGATGCGATGGTGTAACGGTTGCAAATGCTATGGAGTTTCGAGTGGTTGATAGATGTTCATTGTCGAAGCTGGCGAAGTGGCAGGGATAATACGAAGGACTGGTGGTGACGATGCTGATGCTGATGCTGGTGTTCTACTTAGGTCATGGATATGACCCAAGCGCTCGCCAAACATATTAACAAAACAATTGTTTTCTTTTGCATCGTATGTTTATCGAAATGCTTTGTATGTATGTTACGTATGTATGTACTCGTGTGGTATAGGGTAAGTCTTTGTGTGCGGTCCTTTAGTTGTGCAGCCAATCAACACCCCAGCCACCATCATAGCCATGGGCACTATTCTGCTAGGGTCATTTAGAAGAAGAGGCAATAGGTTGCAGATATTCCATTGCTGAAGGGGTATTAAATAGAAACGTCTAAAAACTCAAAAGATGGTATCGTTTTATTGTTCTTATTACGTACAAACATGGTTTTTACTTTATTTCTAGAATGAACCCGGATACCATTCCCAGGATTATTTTAACGGATAGGAAGGAAGAAACAAAGCCTGCGGTTTAACTGGAATCCATGGCAGGCATAGTCGTTAGAAGAGGCAAAACCTGCATCCATTTTTTGTGGTTACCGGCCTTGACTTAGTGCCCGGTCTTATTGTATGCAAGAATGAAAAATGCATTATTATATGGGAAGGTATGTATATGTGTGTGTGTGATTTACATTCGACATAATTTAAATTGGATGTGTGCATCATAAACGCGATGATATAATAATCATCAGATATCTAAGATTGTGTAAAAGATTTTATTGTATGGGTACTTTAAGCTGTATATAATTATTTATGATGAAAAAACTTAAAAAAAAAAAAATATTACGCGATAAACCATTGATTTGTTAAATTAAATGAGCTTGATTTTTATGGCCAGGGAAATTGTACTGCTGTGACTAGCAGTTAACAAATAAGACATTTTATATAATTCATTGCCAATTTTTCGATAACGCTTTAACTCTTAAAAATAAGTTTGAAAATATTAGAACATGATTCTGTCATCAAGTTCTTATACTCTAAATTTTGGAAGTTTGAGATAAAGGGTGTCAAAGTCAAAAATCTGCGTTAGTACAATCGTTTTTTTCTACTTTGTTGCATAAATGAACAAACCAATTCTGCAGATTATGCGCAGGCCTACTTTAGTAAAATTTGAAGTAGTCACCGAACGTCAGACAGAAATCAAAGCTGACCGCCTTGAGAGAATTTGTGCTGAACATATCAACATGGGATCAATTATTGAATGAAAAAGACAACAAAAATATTATTTCAAAAAATAATTTCCGAATAAAGAAACGAAACAAGAAATTTATGAAGAAGGCCAAGGTTTTGCGGATCTTCGGAACTTTCCGCAAATGCGTGAAGGGAGTCTCCTGGTTTGAAGCTCTGATTTTTAATCACTCTTTGGAATTTTTTGTAAAGACAAAGAGAATTTGAATTTTTTAACCATTTATATTTACACATAATTTTAAGAGTTACAGTTAAATTCTTAGCTAAAAATGTTTAGTAGAATTAATGTTATAGTGGTTTGAAGAAGACCGTCATACTACGATAAAAAAAAATTGAAAATAAAATTGTTATGCTTAGTAACTAAAAAAAATCTAACTTACCACTAATTTGCCGAGTCTAGTCCTTTAAAAAATCACTTTACCTCCGAATTCTAGACACATAAAGGAAACAATTTAAAAAAAATGGATTTTTTTTTCTAACCTCTCAAACCAGAGGGTCTCCTTAAGAAAGGGAAATAATTATGGAAATGTTAATATAAAAGAAAATTTGTGTTTTACGGTAATTGTTTATTTTTGGAAAGTACGTCAAAATTAATTTTTTGTTAAATAAACGGACAAAACTATCACTTTAAGTGTATGTTTGCATCATTAGATTTCCATTTTCAGGTTGATTTGTCATTTATTATGAAAGTTTCACTTTTTTTTCATTTCCGCAAGGCACAGATAAGAACGATATAATATTGGAATCACATTTTTTTATTAGGTACGTATTTATTTTCCATGAAGAATAAAATCAAAAAAAAAAAAAAAGAAATACAGTGTAATCTCGCTAACTTGAACACCTACGAAATGAGGGCTGTTCAAGTTATTGGATTCTTCAAGTTATTGGAATCAATAGGAAAAATTCAATTTATGATTATATTAATTTATGTATATAAATATTATAGAACACAATTTTAAAACTTTCTCTCAGGTTTTTGACAGACCCAATTGACTACTTTATCAATTGTTTTGATAACTACGGTATAAGTTACAATTCTTTGGACCATAGCAACATCACCTGTTCCAAAAATCTTAATTATTGTCAGTAATAAAAAAGTTCAAATGTCTTAATTGTTCAACTTATAGAGTAAGCAATAGAAAAGTTCAAGTTAAACAGTCTTCAACATTGCCTGTTTAAGCTATACAAAATACATAACAGGTAAAATAGCATGTTCAAGTTATTAGATTGTTCAAGTTATCGTATGTTCAAGTTAGCGAGAGTCCACTGTATTTAGTTTTCTTTATTGACATTCCTAATTTAACCACGTCTGCTTTCTTTGCTTTTCGTAAAAAGAAAACATCAAAAAACGTTTTTCTTTCACTTTAATTAAATTCACGTGCTTTTATAAGTTGAAAAAGAAATCTTATTAATGTCTTTTTTATAAGGCTTACTGAATTTGTCTTCTAAGAGGAAATAAGCAACGTTGGACATTTCCTTAAACTTGTTGAACTTTTTTGTTTTATTATTTGACTTTATGAAACATTTTTTCTCAATTTATTGTTGGCACTTATCCAGTATTTGAACTCGAAAAGCTTCCGGCTATTGAATTAAGTGTCCTCCAAACATAAAATGTAATTTTTTCGTGTATAATTTTGTTTTTATGCTGCATCAGCTGTGCAATTTTATTTTAAATCGAAAAAATGAGTTGAAGAAACAAAAAGATGATTGTATAATTTAATTAAAGTTGTTCAGATTTTAAAATTTTCAAAACCAGATTGGAGAGATTCATGGAATAATAATATAGGCAGTAAGACCAGTCATAAAACTAGACTAAATCATAAAGTTAAATGTTTTCAAATAAAGTTGAAACATTAAAACGCTTAAACGTACAAGTGAGTCCAAACATTTATCTGCTTTAATCTAAATTAGTTTTTAATAATTAATAATTTATTATTATAAAACAATTAAAAATGATAAATTATTGATTAATTATAAATGTGTAGTTCGCAAATTTGACTTAAAATTGAATTTGTGCCAGAAATGGCTAACCAATTCAATCTAAGGGTTCATAAAGTAGCCATACTTCGTTTGATAATCCCTAAAGAAATATAAATGCTTTACATTACTGCACGGTGAAAATATTTTCATATTTTTGGTAAATCAAACGCCCCACTTCACCACTGCATAACCTAGCATCTTATGAACGGTAGATCTTCAAGTTAGGATTAGTGGCAACTTTCATCCCTCCCTCAGGAGTTCCATAGCTATATTTTGCTGTAAATTGTATCGATATTGGCTTAATTACGTGTTCACCATCTCCACCAAAATTATTTCCGACTGATGGAATGTCAAAACTCTGGATGTCTTTAGCCGCGTTTTATTATGCACATGAGATGAACTGTTTCAGATCATTAAAATAAAACGATACGGATCATATTTTCCCACTTTTTCACAATGATGTTGCCAGTTGTGATTATTAGAATTTAATTATACTCCGAAAAAACATCTTGCCCTTACACGATACAGAGATGTAGTTGCAGACTAAGTCCGGTATTACACAGAGCATGTATTTAATGCGCATTAATCGGCTATTTTGTTTTGAAGAGTCATTCGGTGATGCGCGCATTATTACACACAGACTTTCGGCATGTTTTAGTCTGTGCATTATTTTGACAGATATCTTTCATTTCACATTCGTTGTTTGTTCGGTGTAACTATTAGTGTTCGGTTCAGTACTTCCAAGAAAAATAATAAAATAACAAAATGGAATCAGATTTGATTAATACGCTAGATTCAGTGGCAATGATCGTTGAGTGTTTAGATACCGACACGAGTTCAGATGAGGAAATGTTGTTGGAGATGGCAAATGCATGTACAGATGCATATAAAAATTATGAAGATAAAAAAAAAGAAATTGGATAAAGCCCTGGAGGAAGGAAAGACACACCCAAGGATCGTATAACTTTTTAGTTACTGAACTAAAGTTAAACGATAGGGAATCCTTCTTAAATTATATACGGATGGACGAATCCACTTTTAACTTGCTTCTGTCACTGACAGAAAATGATTTGAAAAAACAAGACACAAAGATGAGAGACTCTATTTCACCAGCTGAAAAATTAGTCGCCACATTAAGGTTCTTAGCCACTTGTGAAACATTCAAGAGCTTGAACTATCAAACGAGGCTATCACAACCTTTCCTTTCACAAGCTATTCCAGATGTTTGTGATGCAATTTGGAAAAATTTAAAAGGCTCGTATATGAAGGTATGTATTTTGTATTTTTTTATAGTTACTTCAAAAACGTGAATACTTAATACTAACAATGAAAAACACAAAACGTTTAAAAATTAGAAAAACATAAAACTTAGCAAAAATGAATCTAATGTAAAAGTTTAGGCGTTGTTAATGTCTTCGTATTCGTCTTCAAATAGTCCTATCATGGACTGTTTCAGAATGTCTTAAGTAAAAGAACTCCTTGTCGCATCTGAGTTTGCAGATGGTGGCCTCATCTGCACGTTAAAACCTGGAGTCCTCGAACTAGATCTCCCAGGAAATGATTCACGCGACACTGAGGGTGATGACGACATAGTTTCAAAACTAGGCGAAACACTATTTTGAAGAGCCATATCTGTCTCGACACTTTCGTGGAGTAGTTTTTGAATGGCCCAGGAAGTTCTCCATTTTATGGATTCGTTTTGTATCCTGTCTATCTCACTAACGACTTGTTTTCCTAGCCAGCTATAGGAAGACTTGTTCTCAATTTTGTTTCTTATAAGTTCAGCTACTGAATTCATTTTCGCCGCACCTGATGATGTTCTCTGTAAAAAAAAGTTTTTGTTATTAGTATTAAAATTGTATTTATTATTAAAAGTTTAGTTTTCATAAGTTTTTATATATTTTTTGATATTTTTAGTTTCCAGATTCAATATCGGAATGGGAAAAAATAGCCGAAGAATTTGCCATACGTTGGCAATTTCCAAATTGTCTTGGGGCTCTTGACGGAAAGCATATAGCTTTCCGGAGTTTAAGAAAACATGGCTCATACTATCACAATTACAAAGGCACAAATAGCATAATTTTGCTAGCCTTGGCAGACGCAAACTGCAGATTGATTTATGTTGACATTGGAGCCAATGGACGTACTAATGATGCTGGAGTGTTGCTGCAAAGTTCTTTGCAACGTGTTATTGATGATGGAGAAAATAAGTTTCCACCAAATAAAATTGTTGGAGATGGAATCGTTCTTCCATATGTGATTGTTGGGGATGACGCTTTTCCCCTGCATAAACACATAATGAAGCCATATCCATTTAAATCTCAGTGCACTACAAAAAGGATCTTCAACATAAGATTAAGTAGAGCAAGACATGTGGTCGAACACACTTTTGGAATACTTTCCAACAGATTCAAGGTTCTACAATCCACTATGAATCAACGGGTCGGTCATGTTGAAAGTATTTCAAAAGCTTGTTGCGTTCTACATAATTTTTTGTTGAAGCATAACACCAGTGACATCAATCACAACAATCCACCAGAATCACCATCTTCAACCGCAAACACCACCTCGGAAAGTCAAACTGTATACAATCCCCGTAGTGAAGCAGCAGAGGCAATACGCCAAAATTTTTCTAAATATTTTTGTGGAGCAGGAAAAGTTGATTGGCAAAATAAACAAATTTAAAAAATAAACTTATGTACTCACTTTTCTTTTTGGGGTGAAATCGTTAGAATCATCTTGTTGGTTTACTTCAGAGAAGCTGTGACTTGGAACTGTCTCTTCATTTTCATTCTAAAGAAAATGAAATATTATTATCATATTTTATATATGTATATATTTGAATAAAAATGCACTCAAAACACATAGTTTTAACTTACTTCAATATTTGAAACAGATTTTCTTGTTTTGCAAAATGTTTTCAGGAAAAATAGTTGATCGTAGCACCAGAGTTTGGGAATATATATGTCGTCCGTTCCCGCTCCACTTTTTTTGATCTATCAGCTTCACGAAATTCCTTACAAAATTGAGTTCGAAGCGTATGAATTTTTCTTTTAATTCCGTCCAAAGTTATATTTTGGTCTAATTGTTTCAAAGCACTTAGAACACTTTCAAATGCGTCCGCCTTTTTGACGCGACTCGGAATGGCAAGGGTTGTACAAGATGGGATACAATTCGTAATTAAAAATTAATTCTGAAGTTAATTCCTTCGTCCACTTGAATTCACTTTCATTCATATTGAGGTATTAACTCTTAAACACGAAGTGACGAAGTGAAACAAATGCGAAAAAATACGAAGAAAAGGAAAGACAAACGTCAAAAACATGCAAGGAATAGCTTGTACGTGCATGCCGAGACAAATTTACTTCTATTTCATTTTTTATTTCTTCCTTTTTCTTTCGCACTTCATTGATGCAAGGATAAACATGCACTGTGTAATACCGGACTAAGAACATAAAAACAAAATGAATTCCCACAGGCTTTCACTGCAAAAAGTTGACATGCATACACACCAGACAGGAGGTCTGAGCAAATTATGTTCACAATAATAAAATATTTTGGTCTGCAGCGACAATGTGTCTGTGTCCTGTCTCGCAACTTAAGATTGTAAACTTTGGCATAACGATTCGGAATCGGGTCCTAATTCAAAAAATATGGTTTATGGCAATACTCTCGTTTTGACAACTCGGAACAAAAACACTAACCCTTGCAAATGCAAAATTTCACTTCTTTTGGTGGTGGGATCAAACTTGGTTAACGAAAATTGAACCAGAAAAATATCAAGATCATGTAGTGTTGTTGTAATACATGAAAAGTGATGAACCAGTTCTTCATGAACTGGTTCTCAGTGTATAATAAAACGCGGCTTTTATTGTTATGTCTAGCAAGTTGGTAGTTTGTTGGGTAAATTCTTTAATTTCTCTCAATGGAGAGAGCTCCAGTAATATCTGTTGGCACTTTACCAAAATTGATTTTGAGATTTGGAGACGTTAATTCTCCAATTCTTAGGGCGTTAACCACATTTACAAATGTCGTTTGTTTGAGTTTAACCAGACGGAATTGTAGCCATAAATGTGTAACGGGTTTCATGTGTTCTGATTGTTGAATTAATTGGTGTCCTCGGACAGGTAGTAACTGCATTAGATCACCAAAGTGTAAAATATTTATACCTACCTCCAAAATAAGCGTCTGGGCTTTTCAGGTGACGCAGTCGAGAGTCGATCATGTAAATCATCTTAAAAATTACCATAGTATTTTCGTTTATGAACAGAAATTCAACGTTTTGCCATAATTGCCGCAATCCTCTTAAATAATTACCACTGAGAAGTGGCATGCTAACGATGATACCATCTTTTTGAAGTGGTAGTTTTAGCAGACAGTGTATAGTGTAGATCCACCAGCCAACCTTACTGCGACTCCAGTAAGAGCACCAATTTTCACAACTGTTTTCCATAACAACAGTTAAGTTGGTTTTTTAATAGATTAAAGAGTAAAGTTTTTCCGGTGCCTGCTCCACTAGTTATGAACATTTTTTCTAGTTTAATATCACCGTTAAGTTAATTTTTAATACTCTCTGTAATAAATATGAACAATTGTTTTTGATCAATATTTATAGACTGCTGTACCCTCTACAATTGATCATTGTTCATTTCTGTCTCTGGTAATTCTTCCTCCCCAACTTCAGGATTTTTTAACTCTTGCTGTTCTAAAATTTCAAATGCATATACTTAATTAAAAGCGTTTTCAAGCTGCTGGACCCGTTCTCGAAATTGGTACATGTATCTTCTAATTTCCTTCAAATTCTTCAAATTCTGTTGATCTAAGAAGGCCTCTTTTGTATTATCGAAACCTTCAAGTTATTCAGTTACCGAATAAAAAAGGCATCTGGATCTGATCGCTATGCTTTTCATTTGATCCGCACGGCTGAATATCCATCTTGCCTGTTTACAATCTTTATAACACTGAGTGATAATTATTAACCCAAGCATCTTCCTTTCGACGCTTAAGGAAACAAATTCCTCCTCCGCTCCGTTTCGAACAAAATCATCTGAAGAATATGACACAATTTGTGTCTAGTCACATTATTTAAGTGAAAAGTTGAATCGGCATCTTACAGAGGCATTATGTTTTGAACAAGTTTGTGTATGCCAATGAATTTTACATTTCTTTAATAGTTCATGAAGTTGTGGATCTTCTTCTTTCTTCTGCGTTATACACCAACAGTTACGATCGAGAAGAAACTTCCCTCATTTTGAGTCAAACTCTGATGGATGATTATTATTATCGATTCAAATCACCATATGAAGGAGGTGGAGGCCACAAATGGGCTTTCAATTTACCGCCAAATACTTCGTCAGTATTTTTGGTTAATTTCATTACCCTAACCATGAAATGTCGACTCAAAATTACTGGGTACCTACTTTCCGATAAGTTTTTGAGTCTCGTGAATGTTGATTGTAATAGGATCAGGTCTGCCATCAGCTATTAACAAAGCTTTTCGTTGAGGTCATTTGAGCTAAATGTTAGAAAGTAGGTTGGAGCTACTAAGCATCACTGATTTGAGCTAATAGCCGCGTTTTATTATACACGAAGAACCAGTTCATGAAGAACTGGTTCAGCACTTTTCATGTATTACAACAACACTACATGATCTTGATATTTTTCTGGTTCAATTTTCGCGAACCAAGATTGATCCCACCACCAAAAGAAGGGAAATTTTGCATTTGAAAGGGGTAGTGTTTTTGTTCTGATTTGTCAAGAGTATTGCCATAAAACAGTTTTTTTGATTTAGGATTTGATTCCGAATCGTTATGGCAAAGTTTACAATCTTAAGTTGCTTAGTGAACGACAGGACACAGACACATAGTCGCTGCAGACCAAAATATTTTATTTTTGTGAACATAATATGCTCAGACCTCCTGTGTGGTGTGTATGCATGTCGACTATTTGCAGTTAAAGCCTGTGGGAATTATTTTTTTTTTATTTTCTTCGTCTGCGATTACATCTCTATGTCGAGTACAGGCAAGATGTTTTTTTCGGAGTATAATTAAATTCTAATAATCACAACTGGCAACATCATTTTAAAAAAGTGGTAAAATATGATCCGTATCGTTTTATTTTAATGATCTGAAACAGTTCATCTCATGTGCATAATAAAACACGGCTATTTTTTTATTTTTTCGATTTGTTGTAAAAAAATAGTTTTTAAGTTCTCGTAATTTTATTTAAAAAAAGTTCGCCCATGAGTGGGATTTGAACCCCACGCCCCCGCGTTATCCCACTGGACAACCACTATTTTTAATTATAATGATTAATAGTAATGAGCTGAGCTCATGTGATCTTTCGCGAAACAAGCGTTGCTTTTTCTTTTTTATTTTGTAAAATATTTTTTCTTTAACATTTTCATTAACACTCAATCAAGAAAAAATAGTTTATAAAATGTACCGTTTAAAACGAAAAAAATGTATTCACTTCACAAAATAACGTTGATTTGTTCACTGCTTCTAATCTAATGAGCCGATTTATTTTTGCATATTGTTCTGCATTTTTGACTCAATTTAAAATTTGTTATAAAAGTTCCGTTAGCTTAATCTCTCCTCTACCCAAATTTTATATTTTGTTGTAAACAGAATAGTCTCTCTCTCATTAACCATAGTTGTTTATTTTTTAATCCATCATGTAACGTGAGAAATGTCAATTTTAGTTCTCAAAAATGCCTGCATCTAACCTTATGACCGGCAGTGTACATAGATACAAGTGAAGCTAATATAAGCGTGCTAAATAAAAAAAAGCTAAATATGCTGCGAGCTTGACTTCAGTGATTCAGGTTGATTCATATTTCGGTTTCGAAAGTAAAGCTAAGTGCAATATTATTAGCGGTGTAGGGATAATATTGAAAAACAGAGCAATGATTGAAAAGAAATATGAACGAGCTTAAATTTTATTCCACACTATATTTTTCCTCCACTGCGTGGATTTTAGCTTTTCAGTTTATCGTTTTATAGTAAGGTTATTTACGAAAATTACGTAAAGAAATCTAGCAGCGACTAATCACTGTTCTTGGTGGTGACCAGAAAACTTCTGAAGCAATAAAGTCTTAATTGGTCTACTTGTGTTGCTTGTTGCCTAGTCTGAACTCTGAACCACATATATTGTCCAAGTCATGATCTTCAATGTTAAATCTTCGACAATATCGCTTCTAATTGACTGCAACATCTTCAAAGAAATACGGACCAATGATACATTTCGACCAAAGATCATACCAGTTACTTTGTTTGGAAGTATCGGCACCTCTATGATAGATTGTGGGCTTTCTAAACCCCATATGCGGAAATAATTTACATACTCACCAAGTGAGAAATATATCTTTTGTTCCAACACCAAAGAAGGAGATCGATTTTGTTGAAATTTTAACATAATTTCTGCTTTGAATTAAGCTTTCATATCTTTTAGTTTTCTGCTTCTAATAGCTTTATTCAGACTGTTGAAATTTTCCAATTTCCACGACTAATTTACACAAAGGTGTCTGAATTTCGCTGATGTAGAATTGATTCTGCTCTTTATTTGATGCACGAGTTGTTGTGAGCTTGAAAGCATGGAATTCAAATTCGAATACGTACTACAAATGTATTTAGTATATGTATGTACCTATAGAAATACTCTAAAAGCAATAGATGAAATATTCGCGAATTTTCGAATTTCACTCTTTCAATATGTACATTAAAAGAAGTTAAACCAATATTCTTATCATACTTTTGTGCGAATTTTTCGAACAAAATAAGCAAAACTTTTCATTATATTTGAAATATTGTCTAGAAATGAAAACACAATGTTCTTTTGTATAAATCCCATTTTTAATAAAATTTCCGCTGTATGATTTTAGTACCTGAAGAGTTAAAAAAACTTAATACTTAACTTTAACAAAGCAGATTTGCTTTGATTGGTAATTTTCAAGCTTTCAAAGTCTTCTTATGGAAAAATGTCAGTGTGGGTTGCAACCAGTCTGCTTTATTGATAAAATCAGTCTTTACTGACCTCAGGTATACCCCGCACTTGATCCAGTTCCGAAAAAAATAATTCTTCTCTTATTGTCATTAGAGCCTGTCTAAAAAGTGACACTCTTTTATTTAAAATTCTTATCAGTACTACAGTACAGCACCCAAACAAAGATTACGTCACAAAAAATAATTTCAAAAAGTATTTACTACCAACCCACAATTAAACAAAAACATACATATTTATGTATGTACCTACACAACACACCTATGTAATGTATGTACGTTTTGTCGGATAAGAAATATAATAATTATGTATACTGTTTTAAATTAAATAAAGATAATATCATTATTCAATGAAATTCAAATCAACCAATATACTCGCATGCTTAAATCCCAAGAGAATGATGAAAAAATTTTTAAAATGCACCCGAGAATCCGCAGGCATAAAAGCCTATTATATTTCAAATAAATGCCATTCATAGTTCCAAAAGTGTCAGGGGCTGCAAAAAAAAAAAAAAAATTGAACAATCTCTAAAGCCAACGCGATTTAATGCCTATAAATTGATGCTTTTCACTCCGTTTTCACACTCGATTTTGCATCTAGCTGGGAACAAATAAAATGAGAAAAATTGCTTTTTCATTCTCCAGTCGTCCATTGCATATCCGTTGAATAGAAATTGCAACTCATATCCGATTGTGGTGTTACTTTCATATACCTACAATTCTGCATATATCCGAACAGCAAATCGTGTGGTTTGAAATCAGGGCTGCCTGTCCACGAAATTTGTCCCGAAGGCGACTTTCTGGGATTTTAGTTTTCCGCTGGTATGTATTTTTAATTAATTTAATGTAATTTAAATAACTATTATTTAGATGCAGGATATTTGTACAAATACACATAAATAAATACCCCTTCTCCAGGAAGAGACCTGCTGTAAAATTCAAAACTATAAAAGAATTTACAATGTTCAAATTTACATGTATGTATTTCTATTAATATGTCTCTTTGTTTTATTGAAATCTATAAACCATCAATTTCATTCAAGCTATAGAATGTAGGTAATCAGAAACTGGATTGCGTTTTGCAGACTTTAATACTATCTCTAAGTAAATCTAGAAAAATATAAACAAAGACTAATTCATACAGTTGATTGCTCATCATCACTATAAGTTTTAAAGCAATAAACATTGGGCTCATAAGACGAAAAACTTGAGTTTCTACAAATCTTTCGTATGGCAAACTAAGTAAATCTTTTCTAAACTTTTTAAATCTTATGAGTTATCCTAGAAATCACAAATAGTCAATTTAAAGCGAAAATGTCATGATTCTCACTTTTTTTTAATATTAAAATATCACCAACAAGAAAATGTCAATTTGGTTTTTACTGGTATCTTATGTAGATATTAAATGTGATTTAGCAAGTTATTACTAGAAATAATAAAAAGTAATAGAATATACCTATGTACATAGTTGGCTGCCCTGAGGTACTCCAGAAAAGTAAAAACACATATCAATTTTATCAATTTTTATATGTCGTCTATGTCCAACCCAATTTCCTTAAATCCAATGACGGATAAGATTGAAAACCAAGTAGCTCTAATTTGTGCAGATATTTAGCTGTATTCGATAGATAGCCTTACAAAAATCGATGAAAATAACATAGACTTTTAAGATATTTTCTATAGATAACTAAGACAATATTTGAGTACTCACTGACCGGCCGGCGGAATTTCGTGACGCTATAATTTTTGTATTGTAAAATTTCCTTAAGTAATTTTTTACAAATGTGAGCTACTCCAATAAAAAATTAAAAAAAAAAAAAAACATTCATACTCCTATTTTTTAGTTTATGTAAAGAAAATAATCAATCGAGTTTGATGCCTGTAAAAAAACTTGTCGCCCTCAGTGATCATCCCTTCTACCCGGCCTTAAACAGAACCTGACTAAATAGTGATGATGAATCATTTAAGATCAAAAGCAGAAGAGGCAGTATCGGCATCAACAGCAGTATTGCAGCTCCATCAGATGCAAATGCTGGTAAATCTATTTGACAGTTTTATGTACGAATACGAAGTTTTCAAAGTTTCATTATCCCATCGAATTCGATTTGGACGAATCCCTAAAGAAGGTTGAATGTTCCTTTTATCGAACTTGAATGCATATGATGCGGTACTAAAATGCTTTATTTGAAGAATAATTTAGGGATGAAGGTAGAAATAAGCTATACAGCTACTGCTACACATACATATGTATATTCTCGCTTAAGCAATGAAGGCTATCGTTTAGCTTGGCGAAATCCCAAAATGCCACACTTTCATAGTTAGGTACTGATTAATGCAAATATATGGAGTACTGCCACTCCGCGCCGATGCCGTTGCCGTGTGAAGGGCGTAATACTAAATGTATGCACAAGTACATAGTATAGAACATATCCTCCATAGGGACGTCTATTGACTGTCAGTTTTGTTTTAATATTAATTTTGAAAAAAGGATTGTTCGAATTCAGCTTGTGGAAGTATTATAAGCGGATGTTATTGAAATGTCGCACAAATTCGGAGTAAAGCTAACTAAATAATAGAATGATGACCTTATGCTCTTTGATTCTGCTATGTCATACTTATAGTCGTATTCATAATCATAGTTATGTAGCTATTTGAATTGAAAACAAATAAAAAAATAGCTTTTAGCTTTAGGCTTAACTTAGTAATTTCGGTTTAACTTTAATCATCAGTTTTGTGAATAATTAGAGCTAATAACGGGTGATTTTTTAGCTGGTTTGGTTTTGGCAACACTGGTTTTGACAGCTGACGTGTGTTTAGTACCTTGTGTCACTGTCAAACAGCTTCAGTTTGGTTTGCAATTTAACCATGGATCGTCTTACAAATGAACAACGCTTGCAAATTATTGAATTTTACTATCAAAATTCGTGCTCGGTTCGAAATGTTCATCGCGCGCTGCTTATCGAAAAATTGTGTTCAGCGATGAGGCTCATTTTTGGTTGAATGGGAATCGCAGCGTTACTGTCAATGGTGAACTTTACCGAGCGATGATAACAAACTTTTTTTTGCCCGAAATGGAAGTTCTTGACTTGCATGATATGTGGTTTCAACAAGACGGTGCCACATGCCACACAGCACGCGAAACAATGGCGCAATTGCGAGGCGAGTTTGGTGAACAGTTAATTTCACGTTTCGGGCCGGTCAATTGGCCGCCTAGATCGTGGGATTTGACACCATTAGACTATTTTTGTGGGGGTATGTCAAGGCTAATGTCTATAGGGACAAGCCCGCTTCGATTGACGCACTGGAAGCCAACATCCACGCATTCATTCGTGAGATACCGGCCGATATGTGTGAAAGAGTATGCCAAAATTGGACTCAGCGGATGGGCTACCTGAGACGCAGCCGCGGTCAACATTTGCATGAAATTATCTTTAAACAATAAATTGCAAGGTTCAAACTATCGATTCAAATAAATATTTCATTCATTTTTTCGAATTTTTTGTGTTTTTTTTTTAAAGTTCTAAACCTCTTAAAAAATCACCCATTATAATATATTTCTAAAATAATCTTTCAATTTTGAATCCTTTTGACAAATATTTAACTTCTTATTGCCTTTAAATTTCAAGTACATTATGTTGTATATTAACATTTAAGTTTTGAAAAAAGTAAAAATATAAGGTAGACTCATTCACTTATTTTTATCGACATTATTAATTTTTTTTGTAATATTTCATGTTTCATTTAAATCTATTCCACATCTCTTAAGTAAAAATTCCATAAAAAAAACACAGTTCATGAAAATAAATGTATCTTTATACACAAATTTTGTTAAACTTAATTTTAAGTTCCCATACCTTTTACCTCAAAATGACATCTAAATCAGTCTTCTTTAGTCTTAGAACTTGCAAATATAAATCAGTATATACACCCAGCGACAAAAAAACCCTCGCATTGATTTATTTTAATGTTTTTGTGATTTAACGGTAAAATTCTACCTTTCATCAAACTTTTTTCTCTTCTTTTACTATTTTGTCATTTTAGTCGACAAATTAGTAATCAGGTCCTTGAAGTAAGTTTATTTAAAAACAATCGTTAGCTTAAAATATCACGGTTTTATTTGTTCCTTTTTTTAAGTAGGTATGGTGTTATCATTAGAAGAAACGCTCAAATTGTAGCATTACATAAGGTAAATGTATCTAAAAGGAAAATAGCACGTCGGCTCCGTACCAATGAATGGAGTGTGCGCAATGTCCTCAAGAATTACCAGTCTGAAGGTTCAATTTTGCGAAAAATATAATAAATAATAGAAGAAGTTTGGTACCACGAAATCGATCAAAATTATTTGAAAAAGTTGTTTAATTCCATGCCAAACCGCGGAACGACGAAATATTAAAAAATATTTTTTTTTTTATTTTTTTCTTAATTGTTTTATAAATAACCTTTTAAATAATTCACCGTTATATTTTTCAAGTTAACATGATTTTTGTAAGCCTTAAATTTACAAAGTATTAGTTTTTCAAAATTGTGAAAATTGACTAATTCTTAACTTTTTTGTTATTTAAAGATAAATACAATTTAAAAAACAAAAAATGCTGTTTTTCAGTCTTGTATACCTCATATTAAAATAAAAAATTAAAAAAACCTAATATGTCTCAAGTCTCTTGAAGAAAGTCGATGATTTACTCAGCAAATCTACTGAGAGGGTTTTTTTGTCGCTGGGTGTACTTATTTTTCTTAAATAGAGTCACTGTACAATTTTATTTTAAAACTCCAACTCTATTGTCTTAAAAGTGTGCAGTATTTAAATACGTATTTAACGTATGTATGTATGTACGTGCATATAAGTATAGATAGTAATATATTAATTCATTTAATTTAAAAAAATACATTTTTAAGAGCCATCTTTGACGACATACTTACATTTATGTAACTTAACCCCAGTAGATTTTAAAATATTAAAGACAAATATCACGTAAGAGGAAAATTCGAGAAAGTTGGAAAGTTTTTATTTACCTTTAAACTTAAGTTGCTTTGCCACTCACCTTCCATACCCAATGTCCACATATTTTATATTTTAATTATACTAAAATCTTT
The DNA here is from genome assembly GCA_905146935.1 of Scaeva pyrastri. Lineage (NCBI taxonomy): Eukaryota > Metazoa > Arthropoda > Insecta > Diptera > Syrphidae > Scaeva > Scaeva pyrastri. Next base: position 90,022,666 of record LR989927.1, read on the forward strand.
CTTAAGGACACTATTAGTCCAGTGATACGTAAATAAATAATAACGTCCCTCCATATACCATGTGTATTTGTGTATTTAATCTTTAATCCCATAAAGCTAACGTGCTAATTCCTTACTCTAACGCCTTATGTATATGTGGAAAGATAGAAGGTTGGTAGCCGCATACGAGTACTTTTGGACATCCTCGGAAGGTAGAAAAACCTTTTCATGGTAATTATTTAGTGTGAAAACCCTCTTATCCACATTTATACAGCATCATGTTGATGGTCTTTAGATCCATCCGTGGTAATGGGGCTGAAAATATTTATTGTAATTATACACCCAAATGGTCGTATCGTGTGTCGAGTGTTACACATTACTTATGAACCGAATTTACACTATGTCAGCAACATGGATTTTAGATGTGAAAACCAAAGTCTTTTTCCACTTAACATACAACTTACGTATACTAACTTTCCTGACTGCTTTTTTGCCTTGCATTGGATGGTGTGTTAAATGTTTAAAATCTATAACCATGTTGATATGGAATTTCTTTTTTGAACACATACCTAGGTATTTCGCAAAAATTTCGGTGAATTCAAACTTTGAAATAAAAATATGTTTTGATTGGGATTCTTCAAATAATAGGTACCTACCTACTACAATTTAATTTATTTTATCAAACTAATCTCTTTAACATTTAGTATAAATTTATGTACTTAACAATTACTTGTCAAATTTATTACTTACCACCGAACGTTACTAAGAATAAATAATAATTAATTGTTTTTAAGCAAATCTCGACTGTTGAAATATAAGAAATCTAATTGATTAGTAAGCGTGATTTGCTTCCCTAAGGCACTTAATGCCAACGACTATACTGTATACTCTGTCCAATCAATTTGTGCAGTACAGGTGGGATAGGACGTGTTTTCAAAAAGCTCTGATAGAAATCAAAAGCGCTAATGCCAGCTATACTTTACTATTTTAATTTAAAACTAAGAAATTAGTTTCCACACACCAAGCAGTTATGTATAGGCCGTTTTTTATGAACTTAACCGCACGCATAGGGGATGTACGTTCGCTAGATAAAACATACTACGGGAAATACACATACAGACAGTAGTTGAATTTGTATTTTAAGGTGTTTTGAGATATGTTTGTATACATCAGGCACCCTTGTGCGAAGGAGAGCTCTCCCGTTAGTCCTGTATTGCACAAACTGATTGCCGATTGGACAGAGTTTCCTTTGGTGTTTCAAAAGGTACTCACCTGATAAGACTTCCTTTATTTCAGATTTTTTTCTAGTCCAGAATGATTTTCATAAATTAAGTGAGAGATGTAAGAAAACTAATTTATTTTTGAATATGTATAGTATACATATTACATAGTATACATAATGTCGAAATGGAGCACTGTTCTTTTATAGAACGAACGGACATAAAACCAATGAATAGTCTACTTTATTGGAGAAGCTCCTAATATCCTATCTACATTACATACATAATACATATATCGTAATAAATGCTGTGATATTTTTCATTTCATATCAAAACTGTTTCTTTTAATTCTAAAGTTTATATGATATTTTGAGCTTATAAATTAAAAAAGAAAGTGCCCCTTTTATAAATATCCAACAATCTTTTTTATTGATTAATTTCGTGATAACCATCACTATTTTTAAATATTTTTGTTTAAATTTCAATATTTTCTTCTCGTTTTTAAATAAGAAAAATTGTGTTTGAAATAGTAGGTACTAACAAATATTTACATATATACAGCTCAAAATCCAATCCTAAGTTCGTACAATCTAAAAAAAAATGCAACCAGACTTAAATGAACACCATGACGATAGGTACTAAAATTTCCAATTCTTCAAGACTCAATAAATTATCTTTGAGTCTTTATCTTAAAGTGTATATTGAAAATGAAATATTTGTAATAAATTTTGTATACTTAACATCCCTTAGATATCGACCTGTCCTCAGTCCTCACTATCTCCAACCCTCTTCCATTTGTTTTATTTCTTTTCCAAACTTTCCTCGTGGACAATTTGCTTGGAAAAGCAAAAAGAAAAGAAAGCATCACGAATACCAAGCACTCATCCTTGGAAAAAAATCTTTTGAATATTTCAAATTGCCCACTTACTCTGTAAGCCAAGAAAGAGTTTTTGTTGCAGTGTAGCTGGCATAAACAAATTCAAATTAAACATAAAAAAGTTGAAATCCTAGATTCAATGAATTTTATAAGGAACAAAAAAAAATGTACACCACCTCCTGCCATCAGAAAATGTGAATAGAAAAGAGAAAAGCCCTAAAAAGGAAGTAAGCGGAGGAACCGAAAAAGTTGAACTTAATTATGCTCTCAGCAAGGGAGTTCGAAACAGAAACATGATTCTGCTTCCCCAGGAAATGCATCTGGAATGGAATGGTTCAGGCACGTAGAACAAGCTAAATGTAATGTATTCAACATTCTGTACACATATATACACATAAATGAAAAGATGTTCTTGTGTAATGAGTACACCGAAACTAGTTGACATTTCACAAGTCTCAAGAAGCATTTATTATTTATTTTTCTTGGGCATAATAGCTGCCTGCTCGCTTCGGGCTTAGGTTGGGCTTGGGATAGCCTATGCCCTATGAAAACATGCAAATGAAAGACTGGTTGAGTAACCGGTGTGGTGCTGTGCGGTGCGGTGCGGTGGTGGCATTTGAAATCATTGTATGAATGGAGACTTCTTTTTTGGCTTCCTCAAAGTAACCTTGATTATAAAATATTTAGCAGCTTCTTCTCTATCTCTAGTCCATCCTGTGGCAGATTGGCTTGACGTTGCGTTGCTCGTGCTCCGTTTCGTTCGATTCACTCATAGATATACAATACAGGTCCCCTGGTCTAGGTATGCGATGTCAAGTGATTTATTAAAGATACAAAATTGTGTGTGGTCTGCCATGTCGAATCATCATATGAGTGTGTGGGATGGACGATTCGCATAGTAAGCACTTAGTGTTCTAGTTCTATGTAATTACATAATTTATTCTGAACCCTAGTGCACTGAACAGAAACAGAATGTTTCGCACGGAGGGATGTAATGAGAATAATGACAAATTTTAGTAAATTAATTTGTAATGTCTGTTGTGTAAGTGGAAGCTTGTTTGGGTAGATACAAATGTAAGTTAACATTATTTATAAAAATAAATTAGGGTGAAGTTAAGTTCTGAGCGAATCTTTAAGTCCTCTAACTTTAGAAAAATCAAGCATAAGGTAGGAAGTTAGTAAAATAGCTTGGATTTTACCAGACTGGCTGACATGGTGATTCAACTCATTCATCATCTAAGTTCTAAAATATTGATTTATTTCAATCACAGTGTGAAGTAAGTGTGAATACAAATTAATTTTTAATATCTCCACAATTAATAATAAGCAGTTAATATATCTTTCATTTTAAAACTCCTTAACAAGATAAGAAAATGTATAAATGATGATCATTAAATATTTAATAGTATAGGTATGTATGTATGAATATGAATTTAAAAAAAAATACATTTTTCTTAGTAATCTTTTATACATATGTAAAAAGGCTAAGGTAAATTTTGTGGCACCATTTTCTCAAAAAGGTATGTATTGGACCGATATCGATTATGGTTGGAATACCGCAATTTCAGAGATGTGCAGGATATATTTGAGACATAGGTTAACGAACTGTTGGTCATTTTTGTTTTTGAATACTGTCAAACTTTTTGAGAAAATGGTACCAGCTATGTATATAGAACTTAAAAACTGTAATTTTTTGATTGAATTAAAAGCTTTAATGTTGGTTTAAAAAAACCGACAGACAGGGTTTTTAACTCCTAATGCTTAAACTTATTGAATTCTCCCAATTTCTAAAAAAAGAAACGGTAAATCACTTTATTGTCATGCCTTTCCTAGACTTTCTCCATTTCCAGTAAAATAGCATCGAGAAGCCATGCTCAATCTTGATTGTTGGAGTTAATAAATAAAATCCTTCATCGAGGTCATCAAATTCAGCAGAAGTTTGCTCATTAAATTTGCATTATAATGCAGAAAGTGTAGGTACTTTAAGTTATCGGATAAACAATAAAGAAACAGTTTTATTTTTGTTGAGACATAATAATCATATAATGACTAATTTACACATAATATAATATAATTATAATAATATATAATATAATTTATACATATATATAATGGATTAAAAAAAAAACGTACGCAACACTATTTTCTAGGTATATTTTATGAATGCTCTTAACCAAGTTGATCGTTTCCCATTCCTCCTAGTCAAGGCCTACAAAGTATGTATACCTACATTGTACAATGTAAGTTCTAGGTCTCGGAACCCAGATCTGTGGATTTTTCTGTGTTTCTTGAGTTCCTTGTCGGTCTTGTTGTTCATTAAATAAACAATATGAGCCATCTATTTTTAGTCAAGTAAGTTTGTTTTTTCACCAAAAGAAAAAAAAAACTAAACCAAGGCTAATTGTACATTCTTAAGAGGGGAAAAATATGCAATATTATTTCTTTTGAAAGAATATTTGTTGAGAATAGAGGGAGCTATGATATATTAACGTCAAGCTTTTTTTCAATTTTAATTTTAAACAACTGTGTTAATGCAAAATTCAAGATCCTTGGCTATCCGTTCTTCTTAACTAATTTTGAAACTTTTAAAAGCCTGCGGCAATTGCATGACTACAATGCATATAATGTACATACATAAAGAGTACATTTTTGCCTTCCTGATTATTATTATTTTTAGCCTCTGAGCAGCTCTGCCACTCTGTGCCTATTGCAACCCTAATGAAGCATGGAAACACAAGCATTATGTGGAAGTATTTTTCTTTCACTGGTCTTGTTACATAACCTATATGTAAAGGGTATCTTTTAAGGTTTTAACAAAGTTGAGGAAAAAATGTCTTTATAAATTTTTGTTTTTATTCCTTGGAAAATGCATTCCGCAGGAGCGTATTTTTTAGGCTTATAGGATTGCTTTTTTTTCATTTATTTAAGATTTATACATGCATCGTTATTTCTTAGCAAAATAAAAGCAATCTTCTAATTACCCAAGATGCAAGAATGTACATTGTTCATGTGCATCTGATCTATAATTTTCCCATCTCAAATGGAAAAGATTCGGATGATTGAAAGGCTGTGTCAAGACATTTCCTTGGATTACACAGAACACCGGGGAAGGTTATGTATACTATTCCAACCAAGTTCATTACAATTTATTGATTCAACGTAAGCAGAATGGAAAATTTCTTCTTACAGCTGATTCGGGGTTACATTGCAAGAGCGATGTTGTCCTGGAACAACAGCTTAGTTTTAAGGACATAATTTCCGATACGATCAATACTACGAGGATGTGTCGTGATCTTATACAGGGTATATAGGAGGAGGTTTCGCATTTAAAAAAAAAATTAAAAATAAACTAAATACTCAAATTTTTTCTTAGTGAAATAAATTCAAATTAAAAGGATTTCTAATTTTAAGTTAGTACTTGGGCCAAAAGACGTAAAGTTATTATATATTAAAGTCCCCGGTTGAATATATGAATATGTATATACGTATATCGTCTTTCGTTTTCTGGGCAGTTGAGACTTAACCCTAGAATAACATATGGATTTCAGATACATATATCGCAGACATCAAGGAAAAAGTTTAACGCTTCCTTTAACAAGGACTAGGATTAACAAAAAAAATTTAATACTTCTAAGTACCATCAGTTATTAGTTTGTGTCGTCAAACTCTGAAATTTCTTACCCATAGACGTGAAGAGGCTTCAATAAGGAAATTTTATAAATTTGATCGCGCTCTTTTTATGGTATTTGAAATGAAATGATATTTGTATGTATTTGTATCAGGTTGAACATGCTTTTAATAAAGTGTTTGTAGTCAAAAGAATTACAAATGATATTTTACATATTTCCTGGGTGTTGTTCCAGTGAAAGTAGTCATTAGGTTTATTTTTATAGATATTATTAAAATTAAAAGAACATTTCAAAAACTTAACTCATTTAACTTAAGGAGCAATAAGGGAATGTTTTCAACACGCTTATATTATAGTACATATGTATATTATCCTATCACAAGCCATTTAAGTTGTAGGTACAAACCTCACGTAATGATGTCAATAAAATACCGTAATAAGTGTCCATATTATTGGAAAGTTACATACATACGTATCTAAAACAAGTTCGTTCCAGATGCTTAAGGAAACGATTTACTTTACTGAAGGTTCAAGAAAACTTTATATTTAAAACATACATATACACTGCCAATCACTAGGATGAGGCCACATATTTTTTAATCGATTTTCGTTCTTTATACCTGCTGGAAATTTCGTACCCATACAAATTTACTACATTTGAGTAGGTAGATATTTTCTTTAAAAAAAAGTAATAAAATTAAGGGGTTAAATAGAAAAAATAAATACAGTTTAAAAAAAACTAAAAAACACGCTTTTAAAGCACGTTAAACTAAAAAGATAAAAATAAATATAGTTTGAAAAAAACTAAAAAACACGCTTTTAAAACCCATCATACTAAAAAAGCGGAAAATAATTTTTAATATAAGCTGAAAACAATAATGAACTAAAAATACAAGTGTTATTGTGAAAAAGCGTTGGGCGCATTGGCCATATTTTTTTTTCATATATCGAGCGCCCCACGCTTATTCACAATAACACTTGTATTTTTAGTTCATTATTGTTTTCAGCTTATATTAAAAATTATTTTCCGCTTTTTTAGTATGATGGGTTTTAAAAGCGTGTTTTTTAGTTTTTTTCAAACTATATTTATTTTTATCTTTTTAGTTTAACGTGCTTTAAAAGCGTGTTTTTTAGTTTTTTTTAAACTGTATTTATTTTGTGATTTAAGAAAACATTGAAACATTTCATTGACCCATTTAGTTGATTGAAATTGTAAATGAAATTGGAATTATTTATTTATTATTTAAAATCTCGTAATTTTAATTAAAAAAAAAAAAGTCACCCATAGCTAAGATTTGATCCCACGACCCTTGACGCTCAAACTGAAACGTGACCGCGCTTTAACCAACTGAGCCACCGCAGCACTTAAAATGAGGGAGTCTATTAATATTTATAAGAGCATAATAAAATCAGGAAAAAGCAGGAGCTGTGGGATTAAAATATTTAATCCTGGTAATCCTGATAAGGATATTGAGATAAACTTATGAAATTATTGTTTTGCCACCGGTTCTTGATATGTGTACAAAATTTTATTAAAATCGGTTCGTGTAAAGTGGGTCAAAATCGAGTGTAAAGGTGTCGGTTACATACATACATACATACATACATACATACATACATACATACATACATACATACAAGTGAAGCTAATATAAGCGTGTTAAAAACTGTTGGAATTTCCCTACATTAGTTAAAGAGCTACTTAAAAACAGTATGAAAAAGTGCGTCACTTGGATGAGGCCACATGAAAAATCTTATAAGATATCAAAAAAATGAAAGAAATGTTAACAGTTTTTGGTTTTCAAACATTTATTTATTAAGTTTTTCTCCATTAATAATGAGTATTCCCCCCTTTTTAGGATATGACCTCTATTAGACGGTTGGGAATGGAATCATAAAGTTTTTTTAAATGGTCAAGTGAAATCTCGTCCCAGGCATCACGGATAGCTTCAATTAAGGAGTCCTTGTCTACAAATTGTCTACCGCCTTCATAAACTTTTCGAGATAGCCATGCCCATACGTTTTTGATTATGTTCAAGTCCGGTGAATAGGGTGGCCATGGCAAAAGCTCTACGTTTTCTGATAAAATCCAGCTTTTGACAACCCTGGAAGTGTGGATGGGGTCATTGTCTTGTTGGAAAATCCAAGGCAGAGGTCCAAAAATATTTTTCATCTTTGGAAATGACCGTTCCAACAAGCATTTGTAGCTGTTTCCGTTCATTGTTGTAGAAAGAAACTCCAACTCGATTTTGCCATAGTAGGTGATAGCTCCCCACACCATAACACCTGATGTACGGCTGTGATATCTTCCCAAAATTAGTTCCTCTTTTCTTAAATCATGGAAATAAAAGTTGTCGGACTGTCGAAATACTGGCTGATACTCTGCTTTTGGACCTTATTTTAGTAGCTGATGGAGTAGAATTTGAAGAAATACGTAAAATTAACCGCTTTTCTCGGGATGTTGTTGCTTGGGCTGTGCGTCCTTTTTGGTTTTTTCCATAGTTTTGAGGATCAGCAAGATAGTTGTTTACAACTGTCTTACTTCTGTTCAGCTTCCTTGCTAATTCTCGGCTTGAGAGTCCCATTTCCTTGAAAGCATCGATTTGTCCTCTTTCTGCCACTGTCAACGTCTTTCCGGAACCCATTTGTAATTGAAATTAATAAAAAGAGTTATTTGTAAAACGTTCTTAAATATTGCAACCAAAATTTTCAAAAAAATTGCTGATGTGAACTTGTACAACGAAATATTCGCAATGGCCTCATCCTAGTGACGCACTTTTTTATATTCTTTTTAGGTAGCTCATTCATTAATGTAGGGAAATTCCAACGGTCTTTTCTAATTAACCCTATAATTGTATCACTTTGTTTTAAGAAAATATGTACCTACTCTCATGTAGTAAAATTTTCGGGTTAACCAAATTCCAACAGATATACAGACCGAAAATCGGTTGAAAAATATGTGGCCTCATCCTAGTGATTGGCAGTGTATGTTGGATTCTTATAGTCTCGAAAGAAAATATCAACTTCTTGTCATTGATCGGAAACCAGAACATCAGACCCAAACTTACCTTTATGAGCTTAACGTAGAAACATGAAAAGGTGTTGGTTTGGTTAAAAACTCACATTAAAATGTGTTGCACATCCAAGAGCAGGAGGCCGGTGACAGTGTATTTTTAAACAATGGTATTGTAGTGTATATCTATGTTTTCAACTACATAACATAGGTACTATGTTCTACTGGACTTGCAGGAAAAAATACCATTTTCAGTTGTTATTTTTCAGACAGGGTGATACGGTGATGGAAGATGGAAGTCAACTCGGTACAAAAACAGCAACGCAATGTTTCTTTTACATTATGTCATCAAACCCTCCACTTTGAAAAATATAATGTTTTGTGTAGTAGGTACTTTTCAATTCTCTTCCGATCGATCTAAGGATTTTTACTATAAAATGAGTACTTAATGAGTTCTACATGTATGTATTGGTATTGGTGTACCACCTTCCTATAAAAACATGTACATATGTAACAAGTAATATTGCTTTTGGAATTTGTTCAAGGTTCAAAAGGGAACAGTGCTGTGATTTTGTATTTGCTCAATAGTGCAATCACTTCAAAAACATTTTTCTCTATGAATGTCCTTTTTTCCTTTTTTTTGGAATTTTTAGAAGCAGACACAATTTATTTTCCCTTACATTAGAAGACACCCCTTTTACAGGACTAGGTATAGTTACTGTAGTATTTTCTATAACTGATAAACTTGTTTTAAAATAATATAAAAGATTGAAAGTTGCAAATTTATAATATCGATTGACGTAAAGTTAAACGTTGTACAGAGCCCGAAATCCTATGTTTTTGAGCTATTGTCCAGGCGTTTTCAAGAAGTGGCAACTTAATCAGTCAGAAATATTTACCTATCGAATAAGACCCTACGAATTATGAAAAATTAACTGCTTATATTGTGTATTGAGATTTTTCTCATTGTATTCAAATTGTATCAATGGTAGAATTATATGCATCCATTTTTGTATGCACATATACAATATTTTAATTAAAAAAAAACTGTAGCTTACCTCTGAATACCTCTTAAATCAATAATTTAATTTAGATTTTTGTTTTAAAAAGTTCAACTTCTTATATTATAAGATGAGACAATCTTCAAAACACATAATTTTGCAATTTCCTCTTGTAAGTTTAATGTTCACTAAAGTAAAAACAAGACCACATAAATCAATAAAATTTTATTTCATAAATTTGTATTAGGTTATTATTTTCTTCAATCCTAACACTTATTTGTCATCCTAATAATTAGAATTAATTGTACATTTCTTAATTAAAGAAAAAAAAAAAAACTGAAACATGAACATTTCACGGCAGCTCCAAAATATATGTACTGTTATTAATCAAATTTAAAAAAAAATCATAATCTTAATTAGTTTGAAATTCTTTTTTCAAGATATTATTTGTTTGAGTTATTAATTTTAATTATAAACTTTAATATTTTAATATAAGTTTATACGATTGTATAATTTAGAATTTCTTGCACATATTATAAGAATGTGGATGTTTTATCTCCGGCTTACTACTTTATAATTTTGGTTTTAATATTTTACAATAATTTCTTATATACTCAAGTTATGATGTTACATATTTAATTAAATTTAAATAACATTTTATTTTTAATTGTTTTGTATGTAAGTAAACTGTTTATTGCTTTCCTGTTGTTTGGTGTTATATTAAACTACTTGATAAAAATTTCTCTTTGACTATCCTCTATGAATCGCTCGTTTTAGAATATTTGGCATATTAACATTTAAAATTTTTCATTTTGCATTATAGCACTCTATAAATTCTAGTTTGAACGATTTTTTTTTTAAATTTTATTTAGGTTATTGTGTTTGTCTTCATAATTTCTTAAAACATGTTTTAAGTTTATAATATTAAATAATGGGGAACTTTAAAAAAAAAACATTCTTTAAATAAGACTCAAAACACATACTAAGATTTGTTTTATTAGATTTAGCTTTTACTACTAAACTGCAAAATGTATTCTAAAATAATTCATTATTCAATTTTTATTAATTTTTTAAAAGGTATTGATTTTTATTTAGTTTCAATGTTCATCACAAAAGCTTAAGAGTTTAATAAATTTGCAATGAAACGCCAATTTATTTAATAAAACATTAATTGAAAAATAAAATATACAAGTTTGAGAGATTATTTAAGATAGTTACAAAAAAGTTTTGTTAGTATTTATTGGTTTTATATAATTAAAAAAAAAAAATCAATTGAATACAAATTCTACTGTGCAATAAAATTATTTATCTTGTTAGTTATGTTTATATAGTAAATTTTTTGTGTATTTTTATTTGCTATTCAATTTTCGGGAAGACTAGTGTTTACTACTGACTTTGATAAAAGCTAACATATATGTAATTTAATATTGCATAGTATAACATTATTCATAAAAACAAAACTTTGCAAGCTTTTTTATTTATATTTTTTTAATTATTAAAGGTCCCATGTGTGTGTGTTTTAATACTTTTTTTTAATGGAAAATATGCTTGAAACTGCATTAAAGTATTATCTAATAACACCAGAAAGAACTGGTTGTGCAATTTCTTAAGTCTAAAATAAAATGAATTTTTCTTTTTTTGTATTGTTATTACATTTTATTAGTTACTATTAATTCGATGTTGATTTATATATATATATATATTATATATTATATATTATATATTTTTATTTAATAAAAATGAAGGCGTAGGATTTTCAGTGTCTATTAACAACAATTGTTGTAAAAACAATTGTGAGGAAGAATAACAGTAGCGATAGTGGAGCTGATTTGTTGGATCCATTACAACCCTCCTCTGTGCAGCAATATGTTTTTGTTTCCCAGATTTCTGTTTTGAAAATAAATAAGATAATAAAGCTTAAGTTTTGTGGTTTACATACAAATACATATACATATGTGTATGTAGGTATAGAGCATTTTTAATCTAATAAGGTAATGTCATATTTAACACTGCTGTTCTTTTTCTCGTTGCCAGCAATTCGAATGTCTATTCTTTTAAATGGTTTTATTTTATGACCTTAAAAAATCTATAATTTTTGGCCGAGTTCAAAAGCGATTGTGACATGTTAGAATATCTTTTAAATGTCAAGAAGTTGTATTCTTCATTTCCTCAGAACGATACAGTTTTTGAAAAAAAAAACAACAAATAGACTGTAAATAAATGTTTAAAATAAAGAAATACCTTTTTCTGCACATTCGGTTGCACAATCTCGAACTGTAGATAATTCGCTTACATATTTCTGAAAATAATAAAAACAAGAGTTATTGTACAGAAAACTGTGATTGGGAAAATTACTAACTTTTAGATAGTTAAATTTCAATACAAATAAATACTAAAATGATTTTCAGTCAGAGTCTTAAGAACTAAGCATGGAGAAATATTTTTACCGTACCTACATACATTTTTACTTCAAATACCAAATCTTCAATTCAGTAGTAAAGACAACTTGGTCTTATGCAGCTTAAGTTTGGGGAATTTTAAATTCCAGAATAGTTTCACCAAAAAAAAATTTCCATACACCAATTTAAAACATCAAGTTTTGTAATTGGTCAAAAGTGACAGTTCTAATTCTGAAAAAGTAGAGATTTCTCTTCTGGATTTGAAGTCAGAAGCAAAAACAGAATCACTCACACATTCAAAGATTTTACATGTCACACTTGACAAATGTCATATTTTTGAATTAACAAATTGTGCGAATTGTGAAGTGATTGCTTGAAATTAAAACTAAACTATAAAAAAATGGATAATAATATTAACAATATCTTAGCAATTGTTCCTAATTTGTTAGAAACATTGTTGGAGTCGTCTTCCTCATCTTCTTCATCAAGTGATGACGATGCAAGTGATGCAGTTAATTTTCTATTGCAGGAGTTTTCCAAAAAGCCAAGATTGCAAAACTACCACCAGAATTCACAAAAAATGTTCAATTGGGATTCTGCTTCTACTTCTCATTCCGGATTGCCAATTGAAAACGACATTAGTCTTTAGTCTGTTTTGCCTTACCCAACAATTACTAAGACCACCAAGAACAGAGTCTTTCAATACATACATATTATTATGCATGAGTGCAAAGAAATACCTTTAAATTAAATTAAATAAAAAACAAAAACAATTTTGAAAAAATGCAAACTCTTAATGTGTTATTAAAGAGAAAGTTCACGAACAAAAACTTGTTATCCTGAAAGCCTCAACTCCAACTCTGAATCTGAATCCAAGTTTTCTCCCTTATAAAAAAATGAACTTAGCGCAAATTTTAACTTCCTGCGTACCCACTTACATAATATGTCTATATAAATCCTTGTTTTTTCAATCACTTAATTACAGGATTACGTGAAATTATTCTGATTTATTGTAAAAGAAAAATAACGGCTATCCACTTCTTTATTTTCTATTTTTCCATGCAATGAGTTGATACACGAAGGCTGCTTAAAGGAAATTATATTATATGTTTCTACATACATGTTTTTGTTATGTAATAATTATTCTTAACCTATGTATTCATATAAAAAAAAAACGTAGATTTACACGCATAAAAATATTTACATTCCTATAATGTAGATATTTTTATGCGTGTTCGGAACATTCATTATTAGCATTCCATTAGAGAGTTTTTTTTTATTCCTTGTGTGAAAACTTTAAAATATTTTATTTTTAACTTGAAATAGAATACGGTTTTTTGAGTAAGTGTGTAAAGCATAGCTCAAAAATAGAACTTATCAACAATCGAATAAATGTAAAAATGAATTGTACTCGTATACATATGTACCTACATTACTACATTGTACATAGTTCAATTAATTCAAATAAATTAAGTAGATTTTTAAATAAATTTGACTTGTGTAAATGGACTTTTTTCCACACAAAAACGGGAGTTCACGTTATCGTATTTGGTGGCCAGACTAGCCTTGAAGATTGTTTTATGGATTGAAGCCAATAGCACTCAAATTAGTCCAATATCAGTTCTTTTTTTTAAATTTTGAACATGGCGTAGTAGCAAAGACCAGACAACTCTGAACAGTGAAATATCTAACATCTGAAATTGTAAACCCCAAAGAGCTTTGGCTCATGTTTTGTGAAAATTTATATTTGTCTGATATAAAAATCAATAAAAACTGTTTAAAATAAAACTTTTTTATTTATTTTACACAAGAAATAAAAGCACAACAGTCAAAATGAAAATCAACCACAATGACACTTTCCACAATTCTGTTACCTAAGTAGCAATTGTAGAAAATCCTGATTTAAAACTGTTCCAAACTGTACAGAACAACTCCACTGAACAAAATTTATAATTACATATTATTGAATACGATGAACAAGAAGCAAAAAAGGTGACAACAAAATAATAGAAAAAGAGTTTGGACTAAAGAGTTTCTTAAAATGCGCCCAAAAGTGAAATCAATAGAGAATCTAGTAGACTTCTGTAAAACACTTTAATCTGCCAATTTCAAAACATTTTTAAAATGAAATTTCCTTCCAGTGTGACAAGAATACGTTCATGTAACTTGTTAATATTTAAATTCTACAAAGACTTTTTATTAGGAGAAATGCTTTTCATAAGAATATTGTCGTGCGTGTATTTTTCCGAAATGTATGTATGTATGTATGTACATATGTATATATATCCACCTTTAGGAAATGACAAAACATTTTAAACTTTATCCGGTGATATTGTTGGATATAATATGTGCATACATTTTAGTAGACACATACAAACAAATACAAATACTCCAAGGTATACAACATAACGGTTTCTTTTACACTTTAATCTCACTCTCTCTCTCTCTCTCTCTCTGTCTTTCTCTCAGTCTCACTCTCGCTCTTATAGCTCAAGGACCTTTTTGCTTAAACATCCTTCTGAGTTTGCTAAAAAAATTGAATGTTTACTTTGTACCACAACACGTACATCCATACATGCATACTATGTACGTAGCTACCTATAGCTTGTCCCATTTGCATCGTAAAAAGAAAAGTAAACACAAGATTGTCCCTAATAGATAGTGCTCTTAACACGTTTGGAAAATTCCATATAATGTACTCCTGGCTATATGACTTCTTGTGACATATTATACTACCCGTATGAAAAATGTACTTCCCCTCAATGCAGTTTTCTAAAAGTTCCCGCGGCACGAAAAAAACAACAACGGTAGAATGTGCCATTCAAGATGTCTCAAATAGGAAAACTTATTTTAGTTTTAGCCTGGAAATCTTAGCTGAATTTTGTACCATAAAAAGTCCATTTGTACAGGTGTTTGATGTTTTTCTTGTCGATAGATTAGTCTCATAGAACAATTATATTTTTATCGAATATCATTTCATTAACTGTTGTACGACTTTCTATCTTACTATACTTTATACAATACGCATAAGTACCTACTCTTGATGCAAACTTAACTTCGCATCACCTCTTTCAAAGAAAATCATAAATCAATCCATTTGATTTATGGCACCCAAACCGAGCGCAAATAATAACGGTAATCTATGGACATTTTGTTAAAAATTCGATTTTGTTAACGTGAACCCTGTGGAGTAGCAAAACCTTTGGGGGCCAGTATTTTAATCAATTTGGATATTTCGAATAAAATTAAACATTCTAAATATCTTTTTTATGATAAGTCTGAAACAGCACAGAGAGAAATATATCTATCATCGAAGATAAAGCAGATAATTAAGAATGAAAAGATAAAAATGTGGGCCCAGGTATCTGGCCTAAGGAACTCTAGACTCTTGTCTTGACAATAAAAGCCATTGAGTTATCTGGATTAAAGGTGATTCAAAATGCCTTCTCGTAAAACGGATGATCAAATTCTTATCCGCATTGGCGGTTTCTTGAATAATTAATTTTCAAATAATATACAAAGTTGACAGACCGAATTCGAGATAACAAATTGGGATTTCAACAAGCTAGTCAAAAGTTGAGAATATTTTTAACTAAAACAAAATATTTGGTACAATAATAATAATTTAACGTCTAATTAACAGGTTGATATTAGATATATTCAATTACGAGAATAATATGACGGCGGTATGGGACGGAAAGGAAGGTTCTACAAGGCTGTCTGCTCAGTGCACTTCTGTTTTCGCTGTTTTTGGAAGATACGAGTATTTCCTCTAATCTTCCAGAAGGAATCAGCTTTGCTGGTGTTTACATCAAAACTCTGATGTATGCAGACAAAAGTGAGAGATATGCCAGGGAGGAGAAATGAACCTGGGAAAATACGGAATTAGAACTGGTTGAGGAGTACAAGTACATTGGAGTCGTAATTACACTCAAGCTTTCCTTTAAGAAGCATCTGCAGGGCAAATTAAATTACTGGAATCCAAAAAAGCCATTAATTGTGATTGGGAGGGTGTTCTTGGTAAAAAAACATTTGCCCCCAAGTCCAAATACAAGCTTTTTGAAGCGGTGATGAGATTCATCATGTACTACGCGGGTCAGGTATGGAGATTTCTGCAGTGCTCCCAGAAAATACCCCTACATACATACATGCAACATGAGTTGGCCCAAAGAAGTGAGTCACGAAGCACCTACAAACTTCTTCAATACAACCTTGGCGTCAACAACTATTTGGACGATCGATACTCAATAGACACAATCTCTACAATCTTCAAAATCCAAAGTTAAAAACTTATGAATCAGAAGACAACCCACTGTGTTCCCTTTGCAACCTCAGAGAAACGGAAAATGTATTTCACTTTCTAGGAGCCTGCTCTATCCTTAGGAAAATTTGACGAGCGAACTGGGAAAGAAGTATGCTCACCCTAAACGAAACAGTTAATATTCTAAACGGAAACAATTGGAATGTTTTAGGTAGGTATATAGTTTCGTAAGAACCTCATTAATATATAGCAACCAAATTACAAATTAAGCTTTTTAATCTACAAAAAAAAACACGATCAAATGTACCAGAAAACTAGCACCATGACTCTATTAAATTTAAATATGCCTTTGCTTAAATGTGTACCTATAAAAAAATTATTGTTAATTTTAATCTTTTGTTTAGTTAATGTCGTTTTCAATTGGCAATCTGGAATCAGAAAAAAGCATTCTCAAAGCGTTCAATTGGGCAAAAGTGACAGTTCTAACTATGAAAAAGAAGAGATTTCTCTTCTGGATTTGAAGTCAGAAGCAAAAACAGAATCACTCACACATTCAAAGATTTTACATGTCACACTTGACAAATGTCATATTTTTGAATTAACAAATTGTGCGAACTGTGAAGTGATTGCTTGAAATTAAAATTAAACTATAAAAAATGGATAATAATATTGACAATATCTTAGCAATTGTTCCTAATTTGTTAGAAACATTGTTGGAGTCGTCTTCCTCATCTTCTTCATCAAGTGATGACGATGGAAGTGGTGCAGTTAATTTTCTATTGCAGGAGCTTTCCAAAAAGCCAAGATTGTAAAACTACCAATACAGTCACACCAAACTTCAAATTTTTCAGAATTCACAAAAAGTGTTCAATTGGGATTCTGCTTCTACTTCTCATTCCGGATTGCCAATTGAAAACGACATAACTCTTTTTTTTCAGTCTGACGACACAAGCCAATGCTTTAAAATGTGAAACTGTGTAAAACAAATCAAGTAATATTAAAGTTATAAAAACACGTTTCTACTGTACTCTCTTATATTCAACTAAAATAATAATTTTTATGTTTGTTTGAATACCAATGTTATATTTTCTTGTTTTTATTAACAGTAGGTATGCACTCTTGGTAGTCCGGTGTTACCGTTAAAAATATATAATAAATTCAATATAAAAGAGTTACATATGAACCGAAAGATTGAAACTTCTGAGCCCCCTTTTTTTGTGAAATCTGTGGAATTAGTACAGTTGTAACAACACATAATGTATAATAGAACAAGTAAAAGGAATAAATGAATGAAATTTTAAAATCGATGCTGGTGGTTTTGAGATATATCTGAGCTTGAATTTGGCTGATAATAATTTCGGCAAAAAAAAAAATTAGAATTGGACACTACCTTGACAAGAAAAAAAAACCAGAGCTATGTAAGTGTCAACCAATCTTGTTTATCAAAATAGATATAGTCTTATGCGTATATTTTTGATACAGATACAGAAAAAGGTTCAAGAAGATCAAGAAGTTTTTAATTTTTTATTCCATATCTTAATTGAAAGTAATCCCGTATCGATAAGATGCCTCTTATGTTGTGTATGAATAATTCACACACCCAGTTCTTGGTAAAACATCGCTTAAAGACTTTTTTTAAGGTGTAAATGTTTCTCTATTCCCCATTCTATTTATCATAAACGATACGGGATACGGGTTCCTTAACAACAAGCTAAAGGGAAAAATGTATGTATGTCATCTTAAACATCAATAAATCCTCTTTGAAGCCAGTGTCCAAGTTATTTCTTTGATTACTGTGCCGAATAAAACACGAGTATACCTAATCAGCATAAACTGCAACTATCTTCATACATATTGTAGTATGAAAATTAAACAATGTTTTTTTTATGACTTTTATTTTTCAAAGTTGTGTTGGATTTATTTTATTATTGCATTTACTTTATAATAATAAAAAAAATATGTGACAGCATGTATTTTTTAAATTAAAACAGAAAAGGCTGCATACAATTCTCATAATGCATATCTGGATCTATCCCACAAAGTACATTATATATATACATACCATACATAGTATATTCATGCGGGGTTTGTGGAAAAAATATAAACATGTCACCATACATGTGTACATATGTATATGTATGCTGTATGCAAATCATGAGCTTACTGCAGTGGGCATTAAGTGGAGCGCGGGCAGAATGCTTTAGTTATTACATCCTCTTTTGTGTAAGGGATTTATTTTTGCTGTTGTTTTTTTTATTTTCCTGTGGAAAAATCATGTTGCAGATGCAAATTAAAACTTCGCTTCCGGGTGTCTTTTCTTTGATGGGCGCATAATTTGGAAAGGAAAGCACCATTCTTAATGAAAATAAAAAAACAACAAAATTTATGATTAAAATTCATGTTGAAATTAAAACAAAAAAATTATTTAAAATAAATAATTAAATCCTTAATATTTGACATTCAGAAGTAAATTTAGGCAATAAATCTTCATAAGAAAAATAAAGTAAAAATATTTTCAATATGTAGGATAGAAATGACAGGTAGGATTGTAATGCCGTTTAAATAATTTCAATTTATGTAGACTTGTATATATATGTATGTGTATGTTAATAAATAATCTTTGTACCTTCTTTGCCTTTGTATTAAGGCTTACATTTTTCAGAAACGTTGCTCTCTATTGCTCAACTCGTCATTTTGGAAAACAAATACTATTTACATTTGTAATGTATATACCAAAAAAAGGGATTTATTTTGCTTTGAATTATAAATCTGCCAACATACGGCTTAACACGTTGTGAGTTATATGAAAAAAATCACCTGAATTTAATTTAATATAAATCAAATTCAATAAAATGTTTTGAAAACATATATGTATGTACATACTTTGTATAATGTATAATGTTATATAAAAATGTGTCAAAATCATATGTACATTTAATTAACGTCTTTTTAGTCGTAAATATGAGGAACAAGAATTAAGGCTTTATAAATAATACAAAACACTAAAAAAAATATTAGCAATTGTTACATCAAAGACAAAATTAGGTAGGTAAGTAATATATGTAAGGAAAATTTGGAATTTTGAATAAACACTTAGGTCGAAACTTTAGCCTTGCCTCATTCTTGTCACTGTTCTTTGATTCATATTTTATATGTACATATGTATGTATGTATGTATGTATGTATGTTGGATAAGCAACGACATTATTCATTCAATCCTTTATGTTGTTTCAAACAAATGAGTTCTGTGCAACTTTCTTTGCATTTATTATTTCTTTTTCAACTTTTCCAAGAAGCCTATTTTAATATTATCCCAACACACGCGTACACGTTTGTAAAATATAAAACATTATATACATACATATGTACATACTTGTACACACCGGTGTTGCTACCTACCTATTTGGTTTAGTTTTGAATACATAACAGCGTACAATAAACATTTGAATAGCCACATAAGGACATCTCTGGGGAAATTTGAACTACGAGCATGAAAATCTATGCTGTCGAATTTGTACCTACTCTTGTTTTTTATTTTTTGTTTTTTGTTCTACTAAAATAACAAACTAATTCAACTTCTGCAAAGTATTATACAACTTTTTTGTGTTCTTTTCTAAATTATAAATTTTGGAAAGTTTTGCCATCACAAATGTACACATGCATATACCTATACATATGTATGTACGCTGACGAAACGTTTATTTGTTATACAGGGAGTTCCGTACATTTATAGATACATATAGGTAGGTATGTATGTATATAACGTTCTTATATTTTTGGTGATTGTTAAAAATTAAATATTTTGTTAACATATTTATGCAGTTGATTATTTCTGGTGTCTGACATTGTTGTTTTCTTAGTATCAAGATTCAAATATCCTTTTGATTAAATTTAAAGTTTGGTATCAGCTAACTTTTTTAATTTAAAAGGGTAAGTAAAAACTAGTGACAAAAAATACCATAAAAATTTAAATGAAATATTATTATAAACCAAAACTTTTATTTCGGAAATCAAAGAGTTTGATAAGCTTTTTATTAGCCGGGACTGAGACAAACATAATGAAAATATAGTTAAAAGTGTTGTACACCTAATTCTGCGAATACCTTAAACACAATAAAAATATTTCGAGGAAACTAAGAGCTTTTCCAAAAATGTTTGTTCATATTTTATCTAATAACACCAATAACAAATAAACAGAAGCAAAAAAAAAAAACAAATACATTTATGTATATAGGATAGTGTGTATAATATAAATCAATTAATACTAAAAGACTAAACATACAACTTTCTTTATTACAGAAAAGTTTAGCTCTGTGGCTCAGTCTGGCGAAAACTCATTTTTATACTAACAATCTTTTCCAGTTAAAGCCCTATTTTTCTAACACTACGTTTGTTAGAGCCTTGACTAATTTGATTCGATTTGATTGTATCACATTGAAAACATCTTTACTTTGTGTCAATGTACCTACAGCGTTCAAAAACAGTTCAACCTAGATTATAGTTTTTTATTAATGGAACACCCTGCACCTAGTGACATAAGCTTCAATCTTATTTTCAACCTCGTTTATAAAATGAATAAACTTCCGGTTTAAGAAAACAAAAATAAGGTCATCTGCTCACTTCTTCACATAAAGTCAATTTTCTATGGTGATATAAAGTTAAAGCTAGAAGCGAATGACAAGTTCCCCCATATAATGTTTTATAGCTGCAAGTGTACGCCCTTACCCTGTCATAGGTGTACGGTTATAATGTCAACCAAACACTGCAAGCCCTTTATGGCCAAGTGATTTTAAGACGATGCGATCCTTTGAAATGCAAGCTATATGTATGTATGTTATGTAGTCGTAGTATGTTCTGTATGTCATATAATTTTTATCGTTTAAAGAATGAGTCATCATTTTATCAACGTGAACATTTCCTGAATGCTTGTTTATATGAAAATAATACATATATGTATGTATGTATATATGTATATTGAAGGGAAATTAGGTGGCTACAGAATTGGGTCAAATCAACTTGAGAATTGGATTAACAAGATAAGGTTTTGTTGCCTTAGTTATGGCGATAATTTAACCGCAATAACATTTTATTTATTTGAAAGTTATTTGTAACGGAATAAATGTTTATTACACGTAGAACAATCTATAATTTTAAATTTCTCTTAAATGTCAAAGTGCTTTCACACCTCAACCTGGCTATGCTGCTCTATAGAAATTTAAGTCTACTATCAAGATGGGACTTTTCGCAATTGCTTCTGAATCCTATCGATTTGCTTTGAATGAATATAATTACATATACATATAATAGGTGAATTAATAACTTACTTAAATTATGTTCAAAAAAGAACATATGTACCTATTTAGGTATCATCAAAACATTTTCATTTATTATTTATTTTCTTCTAAAATTCGCTAACTTCTCAAAAAAATATTGATAATTTCAGGTCCTTAAAACTCAAGATTTTTAATCGAATTCTCCGAGTATATAGTTTTTGGGTTCTATTAAAAGTATTCTTAAAATAATATTTCAAAGAAAAAGTGGTCAATCTATAACGCCAGATATTAATTGTTAATTATTTTTGAATATAATAAAAACATTTAGGCCGAGTAAAGTCACGGCTTTGGTGACATAACTTTATCGGGATGATTCATATTTTCGATGACGCTGGCATAATTGTGGTTCAAAGAGTAAAAATTCTAGTTTTAATTCAAAATTTGCATGAATGAACCCAGTGAGGGAGGATGTTCAATTTTTGAGCACGATGTCGAAACGAGGTTGTCGTCTCTTCTCGCACACTGCCGCAAATAGTAGCAATGTTTGTTGCTGAACCAACTACTACGTACTGCTCAACTGTTCACCTTTTCATGGTTAAATCCGTCAAAGGGTAAAACAATTAAATATATGTATGTACATTATATCAAATAAGATTGGGTAAAAACCTTGACGTTAAGATTAACAACGTGCGTTATTGGCTTATGGCTTGACCACCCTTCACAAATCGAGTTTTAAAATAATTTAAGAACTTCATAAAAAAATTCGAAAATAAAATTTTTAATTTTGTAGCTTCTTTTAGCTTCTTTTATCTTCTTTCTAATATTCTAATATATAAATTACAATACTCTTGTCACAATGTTTGTTCCCATACTCCTCCGAAACGGCTCGACGGATTGTAATGAAATTTAATTTGTATGAATATTCAATAATCTGAGAATCACCTGTTCATTCAAATACCTAAGTGATAACGGGTTTCCACACTAAATTTTTTCTACCCTAGAGTGATGACATTATTGAAGTCACGAATTTTTGGTGTGATGTTAATTTGTGCTTTAATTGTTTTTCTGTTCAGCCCAAACCAAACAAAAATTGAAGCAATCTTCGGTAATTGTTTTACGAAACGAAACAGAATATTACAACAACTAGAACATGAACTTCGATTGTCCTGCCACTCGAAACACATTTTTTTCAAACAATACACAGTTATATTTAAAGGCAAGACCATGTATTTTGATTTTTTTTTTTTTCAAATAACTATTAGACTAAAGTAAACTTTTTAAACATTGGATTTTTAAAAGGAAAAGTTTTAATATCTTTTAATTAGTGATACGAAGCACACCGGGCGCTCTAGAAACTATAAAAAATTGCACAACAAAATTGAACAAACATTCTGACACGAGAATTTTATTATAAATGAATTACTTAAAAAAAATAACACATTCTTTCTTAAGAAATAGAAAGGATCTATCCCTAAAACTTTTTCTTTTAACTTAATTACATTGTCAAGAAATTAATAACTTTTCGAACGCTTAAAAAACATTAAATCACCATTAAAAGCCAATCTCAACCAATATAGCAGTTTTATTGCAAATTTATTTATTTACTTATACATACGTACCTTGTTGACTTAGAAAACATTTCAAACGTTCAGTTCCAAAACTCAAAACATAAATCAGCATCAAATAAACTTGCAATTTCTTCTATACAAAAGGAAACTTATCCTGGCAATTAATCTACCGTCTTCACAACTTTGAAATATAAAGAAAAAAAAGTGTGATTGATTGCTTTCAAAATAGCTTGTTGGCAGTCGCTATCAATTTATGAAATGAAACCATCTTTTACTCATCCGTCCGAAGACTATGACGCGTCATCTCATCTCTTTCTCCGTGGTTGTTGTCAACCATCGTTCGTCGTCGCGTCGTCTATATTTCCATCAAGAGAAGTGTGAGATGTGTGAAGATTTCTAAGTTTAATTTGAATAGTTATTGCAGAGTTGAGATATTATCGTATTTGAAGAATAAGTTATTGCAAACTTTTGAGAAATGTTGACAGAAATAACTTATTTGGTGTTTGAATAATGTTCCAATTAGAAGCAGTTGAATTTAATCGATGATGAACGTTTTTGGTTCTGAAAATTTGCATCGAATTATCGGAAAATGAGGTCAAGATATTCTTATATGTATATCTAGTATAATTTTCGATTTGATTTCTTTGATATTAAAATCGTATTTATTTTTCTTACAATTCAATTGGCATAGACTTGAAATCGCTCTTATAATTAATACCTTATCTATCTGCAGCACTCAAAATAGTTCCATTTTATTTTCCATTTATTATAATAGAATATAAAGAGTTAAAGTTAACACCTTTCTCTTATAACGCAGAAGTTAGACCATAAAATATAAGAGTCATATAGATTATTATTTTGTAATTATTGTGACTCGTATTTCATTACGCATACCGCATACTCCTATAAACAATAAACTAAACGGTTAAGCTGAATTAATTGATATTAAAATTGGTTTATAAAATTGAATATAAAATCAATAATAAATAAAATATAGCAGTTATTAGATAAAATGTAAATGCTACCAAAAATAGTTCAGGGGAAAATAAAACAACTTTCCAAGTTAATTTAAGTTAATTTAATTTAACTATTCTATTGTTATTGCTGAACTTTTTATGATATAAGTTCATAATCGTAAACTTTTGTTTAGCTTCATTTAATTTTGTGTTACAATACATTTAAGTCAGAATTCTAATGTCGGATACAACAATTCGAACTAAAAAATAACATTATTTAATTTAATTTGGCTCTTTCTTATTCTATCTTCTTGTTTCCAATCCATACTTATACTTAATATACATATATAAATGCGTGTGTTTGTTCGTCTTGCACGGCAAAACCGAGCGACGAATTGACGTGATTTTTTAAGTGGAGATATTTGAATTGATGGAGAGTGGCATAGGCTATTTTTAATCTCGTTTGTATAAAATATTCCGCAATTTTCAAGGTAGAAAGCTAAAAATTTGTATGCGGACTATTTATGACCCATCCCCTAAAATTAGGGTTGGAAATTTGTGTACAGTACAGGTTCTGTGATACAAACGAATAATAATTAACAACAATAAAACAAATTTAATAAATAAATATTAAAATCAATCAGCTTTATTTGAGATAAAAATCAACATTCGAAACATAAATAAGTGTTAGTTATGGATTCCGACAGATGGTGCTGATTTGTTTTGAAACAATCTGTACTTAAATGAGGGTATCGGCCTATATACTCTGTTATTAATTTGACGAATGATTTACATTGATTTAACTGCTTTCGATTTTTGGCTATTCGTGTTTAGCTTTGCGATTTGGTATTGTTGTCTTGGTTTGGATCTCCGAAAACAAACTCGGTTTCGGATTGGGTTTTACCGTTGTTATTTTTCGGATTGGATTAATTCGTTTAGTTAACATTAATAAAAATATTCCTGGACTTTTAAGCAATAAGACAATCG
This sequence comes from Scaeva pyrastri, assembly GCA_905146935.1. NCBI lineage: Eukaryota > Metazoa > Arthropoda > Insecta > Diptera > Syrphidae > Scaeva > Scaeva pyrastri. The sequence continues at coordinate 90,047,828 of LR989927.1, forward strand.
CTTTTTTGGGATTTTTTGCTTCGAGAATTAGTTTAAAGTAGAAATATGTATATGTATATAAAAACTATGCGTCCCAATCATGCTTATGTGAAATTTGGATGCCCCGAGATTATGTATTATGGGACGAGACTTCATGTCTTAACCGGTGCGGCGGGCGGCGCGTGTTCTTTTCTGTGTTCTAAATCAGGAAAGGGGAACAGTGTTACCACGAATTTAACGCGAACGAAGTCGCAAGTAAAAGCTAAGCCAACCGGCCTACTAAATAACATTTTCAATCATTCCTTATTTAAAACCTTAAAAAATATTCACATCATCATTACCTACATAAATCAATGGATTGGTTTTGAACTTCTGCTGGAAAGTCATTTTTACAAATTGAGAACAGCAATGGCCTAATACATATACTAAAGATATATTTTCCTACAACTGCAGATTGTTTTCACCCAGAAAGATAAGAAAAGAATAACCTGGAAGCTGATTTCGTAAACCGAAATCAAAGGCCTTACAAAATCAAGCAATCTTAAAATTGAAACTTTACACTCATCGAGCTTTCAAGATATCTAATTTCGGATAATTTTGCACTTGAGAACAGATATTAAGTTTGATACAAATCAAAATTATTAAAGTAGATTGAGATTTTTACTTCATCTCATCTTCTTTACACTGATGATAAAAGGAAGGTTAACCTTTTATCATCTAATTATTTTTGGAGTGCAAATATACAATGACGGAAAAGTGATATCATCTTCAAAACATTTTTTGTACTATGTGAAATGTAGTATTTTATGTACATCTGGAAAAATTTTAAAAAAAATTGAATTGGCAGTTTTTTTACAAAAAATAAAAAAGTACAAAAAATTCTACTAAAAGTTGGTAAAAATTGTTTTTGACTTGAATATCACGAGAATGGGCAACGATATTGACTTCAAATTTATTTTATGTTTAACATAATGTATTTGTCAATACCTGAAAAATTGTAAAATATTGACGAATATCAAATTGAGATTCTCACAATAAATACAAAATTAACAATATTTCTAAAAAAATTGGTAAATATTGTTTTTCAGAATCAATATCTCCGATGTTTATCAACTAACATCAAAAGTTAATCATTTATTACCAGGTACGTTAAGTTTTCAAATTATGCATAATGGGAAGTTATCAGTGTGGGTGCACCCAGTCTCTTTTTTATTTTATTGTGATCTGATCACTATTGTAAGTATCTGCATAGTTTTTATTGTCTCTGAACTTAACATTAACATATCGTTTAAAACTTTAAGTCGGAAATGTGTTTAATACATACATAAGTTCGGCTGATAAAAAAATAGTATTTAATGATTTGTATCCTTTTTGAGAGTATCCAAATTAATGTGAAGGTCACGATGGTAAAGAATTTTTGAAATTTCAAGTCAAAAGCAATTAAATACTTCAAATAAAATGTATAATAGCCCGGTCAAGTATTTTAAAAAAGAACCAGGATTGCGATATGCAAAATTGGTTTCAATAAAGTGAAAAAAGTTTCCACACAGAAGAAGTGAACGTTGGTCAGTGCATATGTAACAATTAAAATATTCTTTTGTTATAATAAAACAAGTTTTTATCTTTTGTTTTGCTTTATTTTTTGTTCGGAATACTGAAAACCATATTTTAATACAGCATTCTCTGACGAGTTGAAAAGATTTTCCTTTGAATGCGTTAATGCATTAAAACATTTCACAGAACTGCAAACAATTGCTTACAAATTTCCTCTTATTGTAGTTTTTAGTGTAAAGTTAAAATGATCTTGTGGTGAACACTTTCTATTTTAAAACTTAATACCTTGTCTGTGTATTACCTCACGTTTTTGTTTTGTATTGCTAAACAATGCGAAAAGGATTTTGTACCTGGATAGAAAAAGGACAATGCGTACAAAATTATCAGACAATAAGTTTTTTGTGTTTGTAAAACAGAACAACACGTTGGTTGTTGGAAAATAATAAAACAAAACATAACTTTCGTCCATTTGTTATACCTCAATAACACTTAAGTATAAGAGTATTTGCTATTTTTAACGGAAACTTAAAAATCCATATAAAGTTTACAAAATTCACAATTGGTTTTATTTATTAATTTTATATTCTGAGTAGCGGTTTTAACTACAAGTTCCGTTCGACATTTGCCTTTTTTTACTTTAAAGTTAAAAATTTAATGTAGATATAAGGGGTTTATAAGGTTGAATTACGGGGGTAGTCTCTGGATCTACTGAACCGATTTGAATAATTCTTTTTCCTGAAAATTGAAAAGACTATTTCGTGGTAGCCGGATTTGCAAAGTAAGTCAGAAAAAAAAAACGGCCGTAGGAGAACGTTTCTTGCGAACGCTGCCTTACCAATGGGAGATAAGGGATTGAGTCCTAGAGAAAAGTGGTAGAGCCCGATAATGCCTACAAAAAAGTCAGCAACAGCATAATTTCTAACTTTCATATATAACTAAGTCTAAGAAGTAGTTTTTCTTATATTAAACGAAATATTTAAATCTTAAGGTCATGTTTTTTTGTCAGTATTATCTTTCAATACTGTGGCCACAAGGAAAAACCGCTAAAGTCGCTTTTCAACATTTTTCAGGAGAGACGTTTGAAGTTTTTGGAAAAAGTACAAAATTACAAATTGTTCTAGAATATTATTAAAAAATCTGATCGTCTTGAAACTAGTATCAAATTGAAGGTATTTTAGATATCTGTTAATTTAAAATGAAACAATTCACTTAACATTGAAATAAAAAGCGTGGGAGGCAAAATAAACACTTTAGTTGTTTTGGTTTGAGGCAATTGTTCTATCAAAAAATCTAAAATCGACTTTAGCTGTTTTTCCTTGAAGTAAATCAAAATTTTCATTGCACAAAGTTGAGTTTAACTTTTCTTCCTTGTGATAATTTAGGATTTTACTATGCCAATCTGGACTTTAGTTGTTATTCCACAACATGAAACTTAGAATATATAAAAATATCATCGAGGAAGAATAACTAAACTCGAGTTTAGTAGTTTTTCCTTACATGAGAACGGAAATAAATCAATAAATTGAATACGGAAAAACAACCAAATTAAGTTTTAGTTATTATTCCTTGAGTAAACAAGAAGAAATTATAATCTTAAGTCAAGTTTAGTTGTTTTTCCTAGATGACGTTGTAAGAAACTGACTTTAGTTGTTTTGTTTTTTGAAAATTGTGGGTCCATTTTTTACAATGCGGAGTTAAAAAAAAATTACAAAATAGAGTCGGATACTCTGAATCTAACGACATAAAAATCTTAATTTTGTCTAAACTCAACTTTAGCGGTTTTGCTTTGTGGGCACTATGCACCATTGGTTAAAGAGGTAATACGAAATAGATAAGGAACCGCGACAGTGAGTAATGCTAATGCTATTATAGAAATTGAGTAACATTTCTATTATATAAATCGCTTTATCAGCAAGGATTTAAATTTAAATAAAATTTGTTTCTTGGACTGTCTTAATTCTATAGTGGAGAAGTCATTTATTGTAATAACAGAAATTTGCACGCATTTTGGGTAGAGAAATGAACAAGGTGAATAATAAATACCGATTAATACCACAACCTGATAGATGGCGTTATACATTGACTTAAGCTGTGCGCAATTTGACACTTTCGCATTGTCATTTTCTATTGATGAAAAGTGCAATTTTTGCAAATTATCAATTTTTGTTTATTATAACACTGATTCCAAACAGTCCTACATATTTTGTTTATCATATCAGCACAATTCCGAAATCGCCCACTTCGATATCAAATGCTCTCCTTACCCCACGATTTCTTACTGATCTTTTATTCCAATTCAATCGTATCCAGATTTCCGTCGTTGGTTTCATTGTCTTTTGCAATGTTGACAAACCGTCTTCTTTGTATTTGAACCGGAAAACTTATTGAAAAAAATTGATTTATTATCATATCGCTATCTACTGAATACGAATTCAATCAAATTATTCAACTCTTGAAATTTCAACTATTATTACTCTGGAGCTTATCATAAGGCGCTAAATTGGGTCTAAACGAAGCTCGCAGGGTTAGATAGTTTTTAATAAATTTGACCATTTTAGTCCGAGCTTCATTTATTTTCATCTTATTTCGTTCCAGTGTAAAAACCAAAACTATATTTTTAAACCATAAGTTACTGAAAAAGTTTATTAAAAAAAAAACTTTTAACTTTTTTTAAATAATTCCGAATTTCTTTGCAGATACGAGTATTGCAAGCCTTATAAAAAACGAGGTACCTACTACATTATTATTTTTTCATTCTTTTCGAATTAAAAACATTCCACTTCCAACTATCACCATTGAGCAATTTATTTTCAGAAACATTAATTTAACAATGGCTAATCACTTGGGTTTTGTGAAATTAGAACCTGTATAAGAGATTGCAGAAATAAAAAAATTTAAAATTGAAGTACGAAGAAGAAGAAATGAAACGAACCTTTTAATAAACAACAACATGAATGGTTTATAAAGCATTTGTCTTTTGGGATTTCAACTTAACTGCAGTATCTACAACAAAATATTTTTTTCTTTAATGAAATTCATCTATATCTGTCGATGTTTTGGAGAAATTGTTTGTAGTCCTGAAGATGCAACTGTATGCAGCTTGCCTCTTAACTTTTGCTTGGACAAATTTTTGGTAAATAGTATATACATAGTTCCACTACATGATAACAATACATTTTTTGTCATCTAGAGTTATTTAACCAAATCTAACTGTACTCTGACAAAGTTTATTCATTACGAGATTACACTTTAAATAAAATTTAATTTTCAAATAGAAAATTAAATTATGAATATTATGTTTTTAATGAAGGGTAATTGGGAAAGAGATGCAGCATTCGAATTATTCGCTAGGTATTCAACCAAAAACGCCAGACAAAAAATTGGTAATATCCGACTTTTTATTAATTTTTTTTCTCGCTATTGAAAATTTTCAGTTTGTTGCAAATTATAGTCGGCATAGGAACAAAATATCGCATTTTTTATTACATGTACATAAGTATTTTGTGTGATAAATAAATGGTATTTGAATGAGTGTGTGTTTTTTTTATTTCCGTTTTTCCGTCTTGCGGCATCTCTCCTCAAAATTAGGTTTTTTTAAGTGAGTATTAAGCTTTGTTATGAAAAAAAAACTACTAAAAGGCCAAATATTTCTACATGAAAACTGTACACATTACAAATCACTATAATCCACCCTTATATCCACTTATTGTGGACGTGATCAAAAACGCAAGAAACATGAATCAAACCCATAAAATGGTTTTCCTAGAATTTATTATTACATTTCATAGTTTCATACTATAATAAGAAGTATCTTTTCAGCTACCTACGTCAAATTTATACTATTTTATCACTTATAATGTTGTTTCGAAATTTGATCGCACCAAGATTGTGTAATGACCCGCGATAAGTCATTAAAGAAATCATGAGAGGTATTTATATATTGAAATTTTGATATTTGATGGACAACCACAAGTTTATCCTTTGCTAAATGAAGTACATAGGTAGGTAGGTATGCACTAAGTAAATTTCATACCATATTCGTTGCTCAATTATTATCTCTGCCTATTTTGATAAATTTAGTTTCTCTCACAAAAATAATTTTTCCTCAAATATCCCCCAACAAACACTTACTTTCATTGATGGAAGACGAAAACGTCTAAGATGAATGGAAATCTAATTAATGAAGGTTATTGATGAGTGCTGTAGACACCTTCAAAGATATACAAAGCTGTGAAAATTAATTGGCAGCATAATTCCAACTATCATCTATTATAATATTTCTAATCTGTTTGATGACTAGAAGAACAAAATAAGAACAAGTGTTCCATAACAAGGATTTCAGCTGTCTTTCACTCAAATCCAATGGTTTTTCAATATTGCATAATCTCATCCACCATAACCAAAGAATGTCTAAGTTTTATTCATTTTTCATCTCGTCTGTCGTATTTTATACAAAAAAAAAAAAAAAAAACTGGAAAAATGTTTCGTTGTTTGATGTTCATTCCCTAGGATAGCTACAACAGTAATTTGCATGGCGCCGTTGATGGAACAAACAATTTATGTGTCTTACATCGTTTACCCTGGATTGTCAATTTATGCAAGATTTTTCTTTGAATAGCATTAGAATGCCAATTTGGAGTTGAAAAATATATTTGGGATAGTAAAACCGAGATTTTTTAAGCAGCGTTTAGGTTTTACCTGATTTATATAAAGAGACTCTTTGACTGTTTAAAAATGAAACTAAATATTTTATTTAAACAGACAGAAAAGAATGTGCTTTCGTTTTATCGTTGCTGTTGATTTGTTCTAATAATTGTCTAGTTTTAGTACTTTTTCGGTGAATATAACTCTTTGGGGTAAGTTTAATCCATTGTTTTGGAAAAGCCACTCAATTTTAAAACTTATAGGCTGCACTGGCTATTTCCTATTTTTCCCCTTTGTAAAAGAAAACCGACGTTATCTTGTCGTGAAGTCGGTGTTAAATATTCAAAGTTCGAAAATGGAATTTGAGCATTTTGCTGTTGATATTTTTCAGGAAACTTTGTTTTTATTAGTCTCGTTAAAAAAACATATCGTAATAACAAATTTCATGAAAATTTTTTGATATAATGAACATAATGTACATATGTATGTGTATGTAGGTAGGTAATCAAAAACATTTACTCTCTTGGTTGAAACCTGCGCATTTCTATAAAAACTACTACATTCGAAGAAATAATGATCATATACAGAGCAAGCAGGATTTTAAAAGAATCTTCTTCTAATAGCGTCAGTGTTTACCGGTTCACTGTTTTGAAAGTCTATATGAAGACGATTCTTTAAATAGTAAAATTTGTATAAAAGGTTCAAGATTCGTTCTTACTTTTTATCAAAATAAGTCCCCGATTGATTAATTTATTATTCACTTTAAAAACAATAATAAAGTTTTAAAAAGCTAGCTATAAACATATTTGTTAAATGCTTTTATTTATTTAATAGACAGTAGTACATATACGAATTGTAAATTGTGTCCAAACTCCAAAGTCAATGTATCATTTTCTAATATCATTATACAGATGCATATAATATCTAGAAGCGGAATTTTTCCACTTTTTATTTAGGTGATGATAAATCCCTAATTTTGTTAGCTATACTTTCAGCAGTAGATAAAGCTCTTAAAATTATAAATTTTAAAGTATGTTCTATAATTTTTTTTTTCAAGTGAACATTTTGCATTAATGTGACATATTTTCGTTCAAATTGCGTAATTACTTGGGATATTTTTGCTCGCTAATTAAAAATATAAAGGAAATAATCATTCTTTTCAATTTTGAAACCATTCTTGGTTTTTAACACATATTGAAAAAAAGTGATTAAAGTAAAGAAAATAAATCATCCCTGCACTAGAATTTTCATACATGTATGTATGTACATAAGTATTATTTGTATTATATAATTTCTCACGGGCCAGAATTCAATTACCTACTGCAAATAAAACTTTATCCCATACATATTTACAATTTAATCTTATAAAAAAAACAAATATTATTTAATCACACATTCAAAACAAAATCGAACAATTTTAAATTAATTTGGAATACTTCCAAAGCCAACACAAAAAGTAAACCTATTATATGTATACCTACCTACTTTATTTTTAATTGAAAAAAATTGTATTTTCAGTTGCAATTTCCTCATGGAAAAAATAAATGCGCTTTTGTTTTAATATCCACACGAAAATAAAAAAAACAGCATGTCTGTAATTTGTAAATGTACAATTGAAAATTTTATTATTCACTGAAATCAAGTAGAATTTTTAATTATGGAATCATATAGCTATCCCACGACTCTTGATTGTTTTGTAAGTTGATATAATATTTGTATTCTCTGGCAAATTTAAATGAAAAATAATATAATTTTAATTATACCCTCAGCCAAAGTTCGCCTAGTAGTCTTGAGTACTACAACTCTAAAGTACATACATACACACATTTTCAAAATTCTTTTCAAATAGAATAAAGAATAAGAGAATTTTAATTTTTTTTAGAAAAACAGAGTTTTGCGCAATTAGATAAAAATAATTGTGATAAGCCACATACATTTATGAATTTGAGAATTAGATAAAATGAGATTTTCCTTTACATTTTCCATTTAAATTTTGTAAAAATGAAAAGAATTTTTCTGCTAAACCCAAAATATATTTTCTGCTAAATCAACTTGTCATTTATAATAATTAGCGTAGTTTGGTTAAGGTGAAATATTAATATTTATATATGAGCTAAACTCCAACGGCCTCTAAGTCATAACATCTCAATCGCACATTAAATAATTAAGTAGTAAGTTAATTTTTGTGACACTTAACAGTTAAAAAATATTACCAAACCATTAAACCATTTAGTTGAATAAATATTCGACCCTATCTTAAGGAACAGTTTAAATTCCTTTTTTAAAATAAGTTTACTAAACAATGCCATTATTATACGAATCAACATAAAAAGTACATACCTCATAAAACAATATTCCCAAATCCCTATACAATCGGGAGTTTCGTAACAATTTATTCGGTCTACCGAAGCGAATCTCCATTTATCTTACTTAAAGAAAAGATTCTAGATCCAAAAAAATCAAAATCCAAAATCGATTATTATATACATACAAACATACTGTAGAAAATATAGGTGTATGAATGTATACATATATCCATCTCCATGCACAAATGAGCTAAATTTGCAATATCTACTATTTTTTACTGTCGTCTATGTGTACATACATAATAATATACATATGTACAACATATCGCCAACGCATACATTTTAAAGAAGAAATTGTTGACGGTCCAATTCCAGTACCATATCCATATGAATGTGATAAATTGGCCGAATAAAATAAAATAAAATACGAAAACGCGTCCCTCACTAGCCCACATGCACATCTAAGCACAAACATTAATTCCGGTCATCGCTCAGTTGCGATTTGAGTAAAAAGCTCCTAACCGGAACCGGATGAAAGATTGCGATACTTACCATGATGGTTTGATATACAGTATTGTTGGTGTGTGTTGTTTATGTCGAAAGTAGTGATGACTGCATGAAAATGCATCCAGAAAACATATTTTACTCAAACTCATTGAACTATTGAACTTTCCCTAAAAATATAATCTATGTATTTGTTTCGTTCTGATAAAAAAAGCGGAACAGAAATGGTAGTATAATGCGCATGCAAGCATCCGTGTTTCGTGTGATACGTAATAAGGACGTCAGATTTGTTCATGTCTGAAACGACGACTTTAATCTAGGAAATTAACCGAGCGCTATCCGAGGTATTAAAAACACGAATTATTGATCAAGTTTTTCACCTGGCGTCGTTCACGATATTGAAAAAAGGTGGTGAAATTGATGTTGTGGACGATAAAATCTTATCTCAATCATAAACAGTTTATTACAACATATTTTAATAAAGGATCATTAATTTCTCACTCAGTGGGAATTTAAACAAACCTAATTGCTGGTGCGTTTGCATTCAGCATCCAGACAAAGTGACTGTTTGGTATGGTCTTGGTCTATGGTGAAAAAGTATCATTGATGCGTATTTCTTTGAAATGCCAATAAATTGGCAAAATTATTTTTTATTCTAATAATTGGTACAACTTTATAAACCTAAATTTTTAGCAGATTTAAAAAATTGTAGAAGAATAATAATTGCAGCTGGTATTTTGCCACTCATACTAATGGCGTGAATTAAAACACTTGTTTCTTACTTTTAAAATTAAACAATATTTATTTGGAACTATGTCCTTTATTATTGAAATACTTTTTACTAATTCTAAAAGGAGCTTAAGGCTACTATGTAGTTACAATAAGACTATTGATAAATTCATCATACAGTCGTATTTATATACTTTTCTTATCTATCTACAAGGAGACCCAAGCGTACAATCGTCTTGCTTGATAATGAAGAAGAGATAATATTCCAACATTGTATACAAACGATATTATCTCTTTTACATATGTTATCATTGTAGCGTTGTGTGCAAGACTGTACTAGAGACTAAAGATATCATTGAATACAAATAATGTTATCTTTTTTCTCAATATGTTTTGCTATGGATACTTAACTCCCCCCCTTGTTAAACGAAATCGTCTCGATTTTTCGACGCTATTTTTAACATTTCTCTTTCATAAGTTTTGTTATATGCGTCAATCTTTTTTTGTTTTTGACGATCTGTTATACATTGTATAGTTTTTATCATTACGTACGTAAATGCTAGAATAACAATCAGTGTTACAATTGTGTATATAGTTGATAATATCGGTTTTTCTTCAAAAGGAATAATTAGTTTTTTTAAAGTATCTATGTTATCGAATTTGTACATTGTATCTTCTTTAATTATTTGGTCGATGTAAGACTCTGAATTATGATTTCTTAATATAACTTCTTTAATTTGCTTATGCATGTTTTTGTATATTTTATCGTCTAGATTTATAGTATTTTCATAAGTAACTAAGTTTATACCATTAATTGTTTGATTATTTAACTTATGCTTACCGCTTAATAACATAACACCGGATTCAATTTCTAAGTCGTAATCGTATTCTTGTTTAATGTTGCATTTTGAAGTTATATTCTTTAAAAGTGGAATAAGACAATTTTCTTCTTCAAAGTTAATTTCACAAATGTTTTTACTTAGATGATTTTGACAATTTCTTGTTCTTAAATAAGTTTGGTTACATAAGGCAATTGTTTTATCTGTAATGATTTTTCCATGTTTTGAATTTAAAGGTGTTACTTTATACAATTTACATGATTTAATTAGAACTGGATATTTATATATTGTGATGAAGAATTCATCAGTTCTAGCTAATAATATTTTAGAGTACTGAAGTATATTTATTATGGGTACTTGAATTATTTCATGTTGAATAATATTTTTAATGTCATCTAAGTCTAGGCTTTCTGATAAATATTCATTATTTTTTGCTGCATTAATTGTTCTGGTCAATAATAATAATTGTTCGTACACTTGTTCTATTACTAAATGTTCTTTAAGGCTCTGACCTTCGAATTGTTGCAAAATTTGTTCAAATCTAGAATTTATAGTTTTTTGTTTATTATTGTTTTCTATGAGATTATTTATACTCGTTTCTATGTTAACTAAGTCATAATGGTCAGGATTACCAAACACATATTTGAAAGCTGTTCCTAAAAAGTTAATTGATCTAGTATGCCTAGTATGTTCTTGTAATTGGTCTGCTAAATTCTTAATTTTACTTAACCAAATTTTTTCTTCTTGTGTAGGTTGATATTTACTAGTTACGATATTTACGTAAGGTTGAAATATCGAAGTCAGGTTGGTGGCATGTAACAAATAAGTTTGTTCTTTGAATAAATACACGTCATCTGTTTGCGTAAGTATAAACTTCTTGTTTAGTAACTCAGTTATTTGAACGTTTCCTTGCCCTTCTTGACTCTGTACAATTCCTAGTAATGTTAGGAATATTAATATTTTCGTCATCTGAAAAATGATAATTCTTTATGTTATCCTTGTGAATTTTTATTCCTTCTTTAGAGATTACAGTGTCTCCTTTATCTTCTTCTACTATTCTTGTTATGTATCTGGCGTTAGATTTCTTTCTAAGACCTGTGATTCTTACCATTATCTTATCTCCTTTTTTATACTCTCTGTGTCGAGTTCCTTTATTTAGACGTTCGATCACTTTTTTGGATGCTGAGTTTAGTTTATTTATTATAATTTCACTATTGCTATATTTATTTTGATTAAAGAAAATGTCTCTAGGTTTCAAACCGGTAACTGAGTGTATAGAATTATTTAATTCACGCACTGTTCTAAATATTTCTTCGATAAGTCTTGTTTTATTCTGAATTGTGAATATTCTAGACAGTTCAGTTATTGTACCGTTTACACGTTCTACCTGACCGTTCGCTGTCGATCTGTATACTGGAGTTTCTACTTTAGTTATGTTGTATTTCAAACACATTTGGTTCACCATTTCTGTTTTGAATCCCTTCTCGTTATCTGTCATGAGTCGTTCACATTTTGGGAAATAATTAGATAAGACCTCTTCCATAACGTCGTACAGTCTGTTTCGAGTTTCGATTTCCCGAAGGATTGTATATTTAGAATACTTATCTACTGTTACAAGGAAAGTATACTTGTCGTTGAAGTATATGTCCATATGAATGTGTGTTCCCACATGTGTTGGTATTTCTGAATTATTCAGAGGTTCTCTGATAGGTTTTCTTTCATATTTTCCAAATAGACATGCTATGCATTTTTTGTTGAAACTCTTTGCTTGTTTATTTAGATCGGGCCAGTAATATTTCTCTGAGATTTCTTGTATATTGTTACGTAACCCTCGGTGTGCTCTTTCGTGAGTTACCCTTACAAGTTTTAGTTGTTCCTCCAAATTTGTCACGTCTTGAAGTTTTCTTGGTGTGAATATAAATCTTACTAGTGGGAATTCTTTTTTTATGTTTTCACCATATTTGTATATGTTTTCAAATTTCGTATGCAAAGCTACAATCTTTTGGGGTTGTATAACTTCTTTCATCTGCCTTAGTAAAGAGTCTTTGTCCTTAAACTTTATTATGGGTCTTATTTTGTTACTAAAATAGATTTGTGTTTCGATATTATTTGTTATATCTTCAATAAGTTCGAACTGTGCAGCGTATGCATTAAAAGGCTGATTCACAGTTTTTATTATATCATTAGAAGAACTTTCAGCTGAATGTGCTGTTTCTATGGTAGAAGTATTTATGCGTTGACGTGATAATGCGTCAGCTACAAGATTTAGGTTTCCTGGTTTATAAACTAATTTTGCTCCAAAGTCTTCAATGATTCCCTTCCAACGTTTCAGCTTTGTGTTGGGATTTTTTTCTGATACAGAATATATAAGGCTCTGGTGATCGGTATATATGGTTAAGTCTGCTATACCATATATGTAGTTTCTGAGTTTTTGTAAGGACCATATGATCGCTAATAGCTCTTTCTCGTTTGTGCTATAGTTCTCTTCTGTCTTACTCAGTGTTCTTGACAAGAAGTGTATAGGTTGCTTATTCTGACTTAGTACGGCTCCAATAGCTATGTTGGATGCATCAGTAGTAAGCTCGAATGGTTTACTATAATCCGGTTGAAAAAGTTCGACTTGTTCTTTCAAATAATTTTTTAAAATTCTAATCGCTTCTAATGCTGAATCATTCAGATTTAACTTAATATTTTTACTTTGTTTTTTGTTTACTTTACCGTTATCTCCTCGTAAATATAATGTCAGGGGCTTGGCTATGCTTGCGTATCCTTTTATAAACTTACGATAGTAACCTGTAAGACCTAAAAATCCTCTCAAATCCTTTACCGTTTGTGGGACTGGAAAATTTTCTATAGCTGCTATTTTCTCAGGGTTCGTAGTGATTCTACCATGTCTGATTATGTGACCTAAGTATTCTACTTCTTCTTGAAAAAACTTACTTTTCTCATCAGATATTTTTAATGTGGCTTTATTGAGTACGTCGAATACTTGACTTATGTGCTGTATATGTTCTTCCTCAGATGAAGAATATATCAATACGTCATCAATGTAAACGTGTACGAATTTACCTACAAAGTCTCTCAAAATGTCGTCCACGCATCTCTGAAATATGCTTGGTGCATTTTTGAGCCCGAAAGGCATTCGTTTAAAATGATATTTTGCGCCATTTATAGCAAAAGCTGTTTTTTCTTTATCATCTGTTTTGATTTTAATTTGGTGGAAACCTGACTCCAAATCTAACGTTGTAAAGTACTTGGCTTTACCTAAATTTTGAATTGTCATGTTGACATCCGGAATGGGGTATCTGTCTGTTACAGTGTGAGCGTTAAGTTTTTGGAAATCAACAACCATGCGCCGTTTTGGTTTTCCTTTTTCGTCCAAACCTTTTTTAGGTACTGTCCATATGGGACTGTTATAAGGACTATGGCTTTTTTCTATTATATCGTCATGTAAGAGTTTCTGTATTTCTTTGTTTACGAATTCGTTATCTGCTATGGGATATGGATATTGTTTAACATAAACCGGATTATCATTGGTCGTCCTAATGCTTGCTTCTATAGTATCTGTAAAGGGTAACGGTCCTATGCTGTTATTAATCTTCATCAGTCTATCTATGTCTGCTTTATAAATATTATTTTCCCCAATTATGTAATTAATTTTCTGAATAGATTCGACACTGCTTATGGTAGTTAGAGTCATATTACTGAAATTTATTTCCGCGTTTAGAACTTTAAGTCCTTCATATCCTAATATCATATCAAAAGACTGAATATCCTCTAATTCAAAAAATGTTATATTTTTCTTTAATATCCTAACTACTTTCTTTGTATCTACCATAGAATAACCATGCATTGTTTTTATTTTTATAGGTTTAATTTTAATTTTTTCGCTAGAATCGCATTTTCTATTAATGTAATTATGGGTTGCACCAGTATCAATAAGAATTTTATAAATTTTCTTAGAAATAGTACTAGTTAAATTTAAGCAGGGCAACCCGTCTACTAGTTTAAATGATCTATTCTTATGTTATTATTTACCATACATTCCGTTTCATCTGCTTCTGCATATGTACTGCTGACATCGTCTCTGCGTTGTTGTCGGGAGTTATTTACTCTCTGCTGCTTGAAGTTCTGCTGATAAGATCGTTGCGGTCTGTTGTGTGTGTTGAAACTCCCGCTGTGTTCACGTTTCGCTGGTGGATTATATACATCGGGTTTGTATTGATTCCAATTTTGTCGCTGTGCATGTACAATTTGTCTCGAGTTTATCTCCATCGGCTGTGGTCCGTCATTTCTCTTGAAAGGGTTTAGGCGTGGTCCTTGATTGTGTTGCTGCATATTATCGTATTGCTTCTGGGGTTGATAATTCGTTGTTTGGCTCGAATAATTTGGTCTTCTTTCGTTTCTGCGTTCATGTGGCATATTTTTGTGGTGCTTATCTTGAGTGAGATGTAAATGCCTGTGCACATTATCATGTTCTATTCTGCGAGCAATTGCGAATGCGTGTTCTAGATCATTTATTGTAGCTGAATATAATGATCCTCTTGTAAAGTTGTCACTCATACCATCAATGAATAT
The DNA here is from genome assembly GCA_905146935.1 of Scaeva pyrastri. Lineage (NCBI taxonomy): Eukaryota > Metazoa > Arthropoda > Insecta > Diptera > Syrphidae > Scaeva > Scaeva pyrastri. The sequence goes on from LR989927.1 coordinate 90,062,961, forward strand.
ACGAACTGCGTCGTCGTTAGCATTTTTAATTAGTCTGTCGATTATATTCGGCGGATCACCTGACATAGTGATTTTTGATATTATTAAATTGAGATTTTTATTTATCTCGTCGTGGTATTCAGACAGTGTGCTTCTTTTTTGCGTGATGGCTTTCATCATGTCTTGTAGCACGTATAGAGGTTCTTGATTAGAGTACGTATAATCTAATCTGTTACGTATCGCCTCAAAATTAAAAATTGTGTTATAATTAGTTAACACATTCGCGGCTGCACCCTGTATTTTACTTTTCACTATAGTCAATGCTGCTGCGTACTTACTGTGTGTTTTGAAGTTTTTAATGCTGTCCATTAATCTGGATGCTTCTTCGCGCCACGACCGATAATTTGATTGATCGCCGTTGAAAATAGGTAGGCTTTTAAATGCGTCTAACTGTATTTCACTACCATCTGTATATGTGGTTCTTATTTCCTCTAGCACAGGTATGTTTGGTACTATGCCTAATCCAGATTTTACTTCATTTAGTTTTGTTTCTAAATTAGTGTTTATTTGATTTTGGTTAGTTATTATTGCTGCTAACCTTGCATTCTCTGTGCGTGTGTGCTCTAGGGTTTGTGTTACTGTGTTGCACCTGGTTTCTAAAGCTTCTAATCTTGCCATTAATACTGCGAGTTGTTCCATTTTGAACTCGTGTCTGTTGTCGTCGAATTTGTGTGTTTTTTTCCTCCACATATACACTTTCACTGAATTGCTTTGCTGCTTCGTACGAAGAAGCTATATTTGTACCTGCTATGCTAGGTAATTCTTGTAACCGGTAACGCGAGTGTTCTGTTTATACTAGATTTCACTACTTGTTCCCGAGGTCCGCTCGATTGAAGTTAAAAAGTATATTTAACCTCCTGGCAGGATCGCCAATTAAAACACTTGTTTCTTACTTTTAAAATTAAACAATATTTATTTGGAACTATGTCCTTTATTATTGAAATACTTTTTACTAATTCTAAAAGGAGCTTAAGGCTACTATGTAGTTACAATAAGACTATTGATAAATTCATTATACAGTCGTATTTATATACTTTTCTTATCTATCTACAAGGAGACCCAAGCGTACAATCGTCTTGCTTGATAATGAAGAAGAGATAATATTCCAACATTGTATACAAACGATATTATCTCTTTTACATATGTTATCATTGTAGCGTTGTGTGCAAGACTGTACTAGAGACTAAAGATATCATTGAATACAAATAATGTTATCTTTTTTCTCAATATGTTTTGCTATGGATACTTAACTCGTGCCATTACATTATTTGGAAGCATTGAATTTTGAATTGGGTTATCAGTCAATGATTTTTGTATGTTACTTTGATTATACTGCCACCAAGTAACAATGTTATGAAAGTCAGATATCTATATATACATACATTAAATAAAGTGTGAGTTACACTATTTATAACTCAAGAACGGCTTTACCGATATGGCTGAAAATTGTTGAGGAGGTAGCTTAGAGCCAGGAGACGGACACAGGATACTATTTATTCCGTTCGACAGCGTCCCCGTGTGACTTGACATAAAACATCAGTCACTATAAAACGTGGTATAACAAAAAAGAATCAGACTTGGAATAACAAAACGCAAATGACAGCTATGTAATGGCCGGGCATTCACGATACAAAAAAACTGCGCAAACTGAGTTTACAAACCTGAGCAAAATATCAAATTATTGATCAAAACGCGCATCTCAAAAATTAATGGTTAAAAATTTGAGTTTTGAAATAAATATTTAGGTGAATTGAAGTGAAGTGAAGTTTAATTACTAATACCGCGACCAAGACGATCGAATCTTTCCCGACAAAGGCGTAATGCAAGAAGGATACGAATCACTGCAAATAAAAGGACTGAAGAAGAACAAGAAATTGCACGTGGCTCGACAGTCCGTGAAACGGCTCGGTTGGTTGATAAATTCGTCGAGCGAACAACTGAGGTCAACAAATAGATAATTTGCGACGCAGAACAAGAGATTTATCAAGTGCTGATTTGAATCGAGCAGCGTTTCGATACGATTGCAACAATGATTACAGCTTGCATCTTTGCATTGGGCAAATGGACGTTATTTGCAATTATTGTGGTGCATTAAAGTTTTCCGGAGAAACGCCAGGATTATGCTGCTTTAGTGGTAACGTGAAATTGCCATTGTTGACTTCGCCACCTGAGCCATTGTATTCATTGCTTTATGGCGAAACACCAGAATCACGCCTCTACTCAAAAATACAATGGTTGTTTCCAAATGACATCATTTGGGGCAGATATTATCAAAGAACGAGGATTTAATCCGACATTTAAGGTATTTATTAATACGCTTTTATAAGTCTGGGTTGTATGTACATATGTATTTAATGGAATCTTTGAGCATATATTTACTAATTTTGAACTCTACTCTTTCACCGAAAAAAGTGTATATAGGTAACTCAGTAAATACTGACTGGTTTTTATTCTGTAGATACAAGGACAGATAAACTCAAGAACGACTCAACTGATTTAGCTTAAATTTTACACAGAGAAAGTTTATAGCCAGGGATACGCTTTTATCCAGGAAAAAATGTATTTTATTAGGATTATAGATTGACCACGTTTTACACAAAAATTGAAACAATCTGCGGTAATTGTTTTACATTCAACATATCGAAACAGATGGTCGCAACAACTAGGACATGAACTTTGGTTATCCTGCCGCTCGATCTACTTTATATTAAACTTAAGAAGTTACCGGGCCATCTAGAAACTAAAAAAACATTGAACTACACATGGAATAAGCAACAACAATATTTTTCCATAGCTTGAGTTTTTGCATTAAATTGGGGCGAGACGAAGTTTGCCGGGCCCTCTAGTATTGTATATTTTTATCTAATTGAATTTTGCCTTTGCAATTGTTGATCATTTTAATGTTGAGCACAAAAAGTTATGGTAAGAGAAAATTTAATGATATTCCACCATAAGTAAAATTATTTCAAACATGCGTTTATTTCGTTCGAATATGTATGTAAGTATGACGTGTAATGACTGCCTAAAATCACCAGATAGCAAAAGTAGAGCACTACTAAAACGCCAAGTTTTCTTTTATCGAACTGTCAACAGCTTCAAGCGAAAGCTTGTGGACTCATCAGATAATAATTTTACACCTTCTCAAAACATCAGCCATGATTGAATGCTTCTTAATGCTACACAACGCGTCGGGATTTATATGAATATTCAAAAGTAACTAAGGTGCTGAATGCGCAGTCCACCCATTTAATGGTAAGGTTCCTGCAATTCCTGACGAAGCGATTGCCAATGCAATATTTTTTTGTGATTGAATACGAAAAAGTGTCAATGAGATGAGGAATGCTTTGTCAGTGCCACCCAGTGCATCATTCTTGAATCGACTTCATTTTGCCGAGCAAAAAATTGTTCTGAAGTTAATATAATTTATTTTCTGCTCTGTATGATCTCATAAGGTTTAGATATATTATTTGTCCCTAATGAAAATTTTCACTTTTTTTTTAGATATTCACCTAGCTACAAAAAAGTCCTTTCTGAATATTTTAAATTTGTAGCTACATAGTTGAATACAATTTATTTGAAGTCGAAATCTCTACTCGTTCTTAAAATATCACCAACGAAAGGTATATCGAACGTACTAACACCGTAGATCTGAGAAGCAATGCAGATACACACCTGTGTTACCATAATCAAAATATTGGCTTTTGTTTTGACAGACTAATTTAAATTAAAACCATTTCGAGTTTAGTGTCGTAGGATGGCCTGACTCAAAATTTTAGCATCTGAAATGTATGTCAACTATGACGAACATCCCTCATGTTATCTTGCCCGACAAGATCGATAATGGTGACTATGTTAAATAACAGAAAAACTTCATAAGACACTAATAACTGTATTCATAAAACACACATAGAACAGCACAGGCTGTCCTTTTCTTTGGTTATTAATGTTGTTTTTTCTTTACTCTTCCCACTTTAGCGTGTTATTAATCTTATAAAGATACTCATTTTTTCTCCGACTCTATTCTATTCTTGTTCAAAAAGAGCGTAGAGAGAGAGTAACGAAAAAAAAAACAAAATTCCTGAATTCTGACTAAATATGGCGATACCATAAAATTCATGACAAAAAAGGTCACTTACACAAATAAAGTCATTTACATGAAGTTTAAGTTTGCCGATCTAATAAGAAAAGAGAAAGATAATTACAAAATTATGTTAAGGTTGGAAGACCACGAGACAAATTCTAATTTGTGATTGAGCTGTTGGTTTTTCTAAGAGACCTTACTAATATAAAGACTAATACCTACATTTGAAGTGCGAAAACTGGAGGGGTTTTTGCGTTTTGCCTGCAGTCGCCAAAATAATAGCAAAAATTGTTCTAGAACGCATTAAAGAACACCTCGAAACATCGCTCGACGCTGAACAAGCAGTCTTCCGCACTGGGTCCTCCTGCATCGATCTCATCAAACCTTGCTGGCCAGGCAATGCAAGAAGGAAGAAGAGTTGGTAGACCGAGAAGAACGTGAAGAAGAACAGTTGAGGAGGAATCTGCGAGATTGGGAAAGAGCTGGAGGGAGCTAAAATACATCGCTGGAAACCGCACATGATAGCGCGTATGAGTAGTTGAGGCTTTATATCCCGCTAGGAAACACCAACGCACTTCGTAGGTCTGAGGAACTAAATAAGTAACTAAGTTATACCTACATTTAGTTTTATGCACCAAAAAGAGCTTGTTCTAAAAAACCACTCTCATGCCTCTTCGAGTTCTAATGTCAGTCGTATAAATCCTTACCCAATCTTAACACACTTTTTGTTAATTTTCTTAAAGCGTCAGCAGTAGAAATGTTTCCGTTGGCAGTGTTTTTGCAACTGGCTAGTTCCCATTTCGGAATGTTGTTTTTCCACAGGATATCTATGAACGTTTTCGCCTCTACTACCCCCTAAACTCTGTTCGCCCCTCTTTGGTTTCTGTGTTTTGCCTTAAGCTTGAGCAAATGAAAACCATATGTCTACAACATAAATTGCACCCGGGTCTGGGTATCACACTTTTCTATTCTGCTACTGCAACTGCATTTCCAGCGTTCATGGCTATTCCTCAACAGAAAAGCACACAAGGCGCCTTTTTCGATTTTCATTCGTTATTCGTTGAATTATGAACTTTCATAAACATTTTTGTTCTAAAAAAAAAAAACGAAATGAAATGAAATGAAAAGAACCGTGATAACGACAGCCAAGCCACAACTGTCGACGAATTGCATTTACATAACATGCCTCCTAAACTAAAATATAGGCCATCGCCACCCCATCTCCAACAAAAGAGTCTAAAAATATTTTTCTATTTTTCCGTACTCCGAATGCTTTTATATCAAAAGCCTCACATAAAAGAAGTCGAGGGTCCAAATGCATAAATCGATTTCCACTGGTTATTTTATTCTATTTTGTTTCCGGTTTGTTGATAGTTTTTGTGTTTTTTGCCTTCATTTTGTTTTTACAACTAAACAAAGATTTTTTATGGCGGAAAATATTGGATGAATCCGTTTGGTAATGTTTGGGGTGGCATGATAGTGGCAAGGCTTGGGGCTTGGGTCGGCTTACTTAGAAATTACTTTCAAGGGATATCACTTTTCTGTTGGGGGAGGGGGCTCGAAGAGAAAAGTGACGGGCGCTAGGTTAAATGATTTGGTATGTAAAAGCTTTGAGTGGGGTTCGATGCTTTAAGACTTTATTAAAATAATGTGGCCTCTTCGTTCTGTTTGGCCAAGTAAAAAGAAAGTCGCTTTTTATGTTGGTAATATTATTGCATATTTTGTTTACATCGCAGAAAATTAATCTATCCCAAATTATCCGCCAAAAAGTAGTGTAACAGAAAATTCTATTTATTTTTTGTGCGGAGGTAATAAAATTTTAAAATTAGTTTGTTTCATAACGTGACTGAAATTGAAAATTTAAAATTAAAGGAAAGAATTTTCTTATAAAAATTTAATGGGAAATTCAAATACAGTGGGGTTTTGATTTTATTTGTTACTCTGCAAAAAAGACAGGAACATAATCTTATGACGAAAAGCAGGATATGATTTTTATCCGTATCATGATTAAGCAGATTTTTGTTTTTAAATTAAATCGATAGTAAAGAAAAATGAATAGGTACCTACATAAAATGGACTTTATGATTTGTAAGCATCATGAAAGTAACATTTTGAAGGAAAAATGTTTGCAGATGAAGAACAGCTTTTCGATTTTAAATTATTTTCATCTACGGAATCATCGTCATATTAGTAATGGTACATATTACTTTCCCGTGAACTCAAAGGAGCCATTATAAACATCATGCGTATAGTAAAACATTGCCTATAATATTAGAAAATATTATATTTTTTATATTGTATATGTACATACCTACATACATGTATTTAAGATTAACTTAAGGTTGTGTTAAAATAAACTTCTTAAAATTAACTTATTTCAAATGACTTATAAAATAAAAATCCAATCTAATATAAACTTGTAAAATAAAGTTAAAAAAACATTAAAAATCGGGTCTAATATAAACTTGTCAAATAAATTAAAAGCACAATTGATGTAAATCTAGAAACAACTATTTCAATTGAAACGTGTATATTTTTGTTTTTCAACTCAATAAAAGTCTTATGAATTTTGTTTTTTGCAAGCACTGTTTAACACCGTGAATGAACTCAAGTTAGTCAATAAAGTGTGAGAAATATAGAGAAGGTAAAAACGAATTCATGCTATCTTTGGGGCAATAAAATAAGGGAGTAATTGCTGGAAGGTACGTTTCTTGACAATGTTAGCATAAATAAACCATCTGATATCTGAGATTTTAAGTTAATTATATAACCTCTAATGGTAGACAGTAAAATAGTTAAAGTATTAAGAATTTGTACTATTTACATTATTTTACTGGTACATTATGCAGAAGTAGTAAGTGCGTAAAGGTAGCGAGACAAAAATTTTATTTTATATTTAATCTTCTGTCTGATTTAAGAACATACAATATGGAAATATGCAAATTTTCTGTTTAATGTTTCTCGAAATGCGGGAATGTGTAAAACAATATTTGAAAAGTAAAGAACGACAGCTCTGAGTCTTAATCGGGAAAAATAAAAGTAATATGTATTTAAAAAAGGTAATTTGTAAGTTTATATTCCAATAAAAAGAAACAACACAATAAACATATGAAAATGAAAATGCATTACAGCATCTCAATTTGCTCGCATATTTAATTAATTTTTGCATCTTCAACATTTATTAAAAGACAGCAAAACAACTTATACTTTCGAGTACTGAAATCGATGTTCGTTTTAGTTTATGATCAAAATTCATTAAAGCCTGGTTTTTTAGTTCTGAGTTAGGCTAAGGGTTAAATCAAATACTTCGTTCAACACAAATATACCATACAGGGAAAATCGGATGTTTGCCTTTCACCCTTACAAGTATAACTTTCAAAAAACTATTTCGCTCCAACAGCTCTAGTATGGTTTCCGTACAGAGCAATATTAATAGCCATAGTTCTATAAAAAATGTCAGCTGGGTTACCATCTGTTCATTATAATTTTATGAATATCCAATCTTTGGTACTCTATCAATAGACAATGGTAGAAGTTAATAATAAGTATACATTTATCTCAACTTGCAACTTCTTATTTTCCCACGTTTTCCCACATTCCCATATTTCAAATTGCATCTACTTATTTTCCCACGTTCTACCACATTCTCCCAATTTACTTAGTTTGCACTTCCTGCACACGCAGTGTCAAATAGCATTAAGTTTTAGGTAATTTAAGAAAAGCTTAAGAATTAAGAATGATACATAAAATAAATTCAGTTCAAAACCAGAACCCAAAGACGAAAGGTCTATCTTTTACTGGCGCCCAACGTTAAGAAATTCGATTAGTATTGTGTGCTCCGAAAATCTTTGTATAAAGAGAATAGAGCAAATTATAAACCACAAAAACATCGACCACGGAAGTAACCATAGAAGAACCCACACCTAGAGAAGAACCCGCAAAAAAAACCAATAGAAGATGCAGATACAGTTATTTATTGTGTAATTATTATTAATTATTTTATTTTTATACAATTTTTGTGCTTAATTATCTATTACCATCCATATTCATTGAGTTTAAATATTTTTAATTTTGTGACTGTGCTTAGAATTATTGTGCTTTAAAAAAAATGTCTGAAATCGCGCAAACTATAGCATCAGCCGTGCGGGTAGCTGTGGAAGCAGCTTGTGAGACAATGGTGAAAAGAATGGCAGATTTAGGGGTAGAAAATAAAACAAATAATGATAGGTTAAATGAAAAAATTTTCCAGCTTTCCGAAAAATTAAATTCAATTCAATTACCACAGACAGTTGTTGCCTACCAACCCATTTCTGTCGCGACACCCGAAGTAGTATGTCAAATATCACTCGATGTAGTGAAATCCGTTCCAGATTTCAATGGTGATCGTGCGAGATATATTTCGTGGCGTCAAGCGGCCAAGACCGCAATAGCACTATTCGATCCATATAATGGATCAGAGAGGTATTATCAAGCCGTTGCAATAATTAGGAACAAAGTTGTTGGATCTGCCGATTTAATTTTATCGTCATTCAACACAGTTCTAAATTTCGAGGCAATAATTGCTCGTCTTGATAATTCATATTCTGACAAACGCCCACTACACGTACTCGAAAACCAAATGAGCATTCTATGTCAAGGACATTTGTCAATCTCTGAGTACTACGACAAAATAGAAAAACATCTCACGTCTATCACAAATAAAATTTCAATGGAATATTCAGGCAATAATGTACTAATTAACTCATTAGCATCAAAATACAGAGCAGATGCATTGCGAGTATTTATTTCAGGCCTTAACAAGCCTATTTGCAATATTTTATTTTCTTCTGGTTGTGAAGATCTGCCATCTGCATTAGCGAAGGCACAGGAACTTGAGGCTAACCAACACAGGTACGAATTTGCAAGAGCATTTGATAAAAATGTATCATATGCTAGTACAAGTGGTTTTCCAAGAAGCAACCCTCACTATAAACGTGTCGTTCAAGGAAAACCTCAAGCCCCCCAAGCCCAAGTTTCCTCGACTGATAACCAGCAGAAGCAAAACCATCAATCAGAGGCATACGATCATATGAGCGTTGACAACTCGTCAATATACAGACGCAGTAAAAAGTCACAAGTTCGACCAGCAGCGGTGCCAGAGGGTAGTCACAAACAATCTATCAGGCAACAGCCGCAAACCTTTGAGAACAGGGCACCGAAGCGCTCACTTGAATCCGACAGGGCACCACTATCGAAAGCCCAAAGAACTAATTTTCTAGACGAATACGAAGACGATTATGAAAACCTCGATGAGGAACATGAATATGAAGATCAGATTCATTTTTTAGAATAAAGTCGGCTTTACCATTTGTTGAAAAGAAACTCAATGGCAAAACTGTATTGAGAATCCTAGTAGACACTGGTACAGCCAAAAACTATATCAAACAAATTCCTCAATTAAAAGTAGTTCCAAATAGTAAACATTTTAAGGTTAAGTCCCTTCACGGTGAAAATAAAGTAACTCACAAATGTAAAATACAATTTTGTGGTATAATAACAGAGTTTTTTATCCTCCCCCAATTAGAAACCTTCGATGCGATTATAGGGTATGATTTTCTCACGCAGATAAAAGCGCAAATTGATACAAAACGTTCTTTGTTAATTTACGAAAATGGGGAAATGGAAATCAAATTTTCGGAATGCGAACAAGTTAATAATTTAGATATCGATATGAAAACAATTCCTAACACCGTCAAAAGTGAATTTCAGGAACTAATCGAAGATTTTTCAGAAGTGTTCGCCCAACCGGATGAGAGATTACCTTTTAATACAAAAATAAAAGCAACCATTAGAACAATAGACTCAGAACCAATATATTCAAAACCAAGACCATACAATATGGCAGCAATTCCTTTTGTAAATAAGGAAATTAAAAGACTGCTGAGTGATGGAATAATTCGGCCTTCACATTCCCCGTATAACACTCCCATATTGGTAGTAGGGAAAAAAGGCATTAACGAAGACGGTACTCCCAAATCCAGGTTAGTGTTTGACTATAGAAAGTTAAATGAACGCACTATACCAGATCGGTATCCTATTCCAGAAAGTTCAGTAATCCTTTCAAATTTAGGACAAGCTAGATTCTATACAACAATAGATCTAAAATCCGGATTCCATCAAATTCTCCTAGAAGAAAAGGACCGGGAAAAAACTGCTTTTTCCATTAATAATGGAAAATACGAGTTCTGCAGATTACCTTTCGGCTTGAAAAATGCTCCCAGTATTTTTCAGCGAACAATAGACAACATATTGCGAGATGACATAGGCAAATGTTGTCATGTGTATATAGATGATGTTATCATTTTTTCGCAGACAGAAAAAGATCATCTAGAAGACATAAGAAAAATATTTTCTAAGCTTTTCAACGCCAACATGCGAATATCTCCAGAAAAATGTAAATTTTTTAAGCATGAGGTTGAATTTTTAGGATTTCTTGTCTCTGGAGACGCCATTAAAACCTGCCCAAATAAAGTCAAAGACATTGTAGACTTCGAATTGCCAAAAACACTTCGTGCACTAAGATCTTTTCTTGGTCTTTCTGGTTATTACCGTCGTTTTGTTAAAGATTATGCTCAAATAACCAAACCCTTAACAAAATACCTAAGAGGAGATAACGGAAATATAGGAACGAATAAGTCTAAAAGCATCAAAATTAATCTGAATACTGAGGCTATATGTGCCTTTAATAGAATAAAGAACATTTTAGCCTCAGAAGATGTTTTGCTATTCTATCCCGATTTTCAAAAACCTTTGGATTTGACTACCGATGCTTCATCACAAGCAATAGGTGCCGTTCTGTCTCAAGGTGGTAGACCTATCACAATGATATCTCGAACTTTGAGTAAATCTGAAGAAAATTTCGCTACGAACGAACGTGAAATGCTAGCAATAGTTTGGGCATTGCAATCTTTGAGAAATTATCTATATGGTGCGCCCGATATTCATATCTATACAGATCACCAACCGCTCACGTTTGCGATCTCTGAAAAAAATCCTAACACCAAACTGAAGAGATGGAGAGCATTTATTGAGGAATATTCTCCAACCTTTCATTACAAACCTGGTAAAGAAAACAAGGTAGCAGATGCACTATCTCGGCAACATATTAACACGCACTCTACCTCCAGAGAAACGGTTCACAGCGAAGAGTCTTTAACAAAAGTAATACCTTCAGTAGAAAATCCAATAAATTGCTTCAAAAATCAAATCTTTATCAGTCAAGGTTCTCAAAAAAGCAAAAAAGTTAAAATTCTTTTCCAAAAACAGGTTAGACATACAATAACATTCAGTTCCATTGGAGAACTTATCGAGATAATGCGTGATGTTCTTCATACGCACTTAGCCAATGGAATCCACTGTGACATTGAAACTTTAGGAAAAATACAAAATGACCTCATGATTGCTTTCCCCAAAGTAAAAATTAAATATGCAAAAAAACTTGTTCAAGATGTGTTTAACACAAACGATCAAGAGGAACTTATCATAAACGAGCACAACAGAGCTCATAGAGGACCAAAAGAAAACTTCAAACAAATAATCTCAGAATACTATTTTCCAAATCTTATGAAGCTATGTAACACATACGCTTCTAAATGTAAAATTTGTAAAGAAAATAAATATCAGCGTAGACCAGCGCAACATCCGATCGGTGCAACACCAATTCCCACGTATGTAGGAGAGATTTTGCATTTAGATATTTACAATACTGGTCGAAAATATTTTATAACATGCATAGACAAATTTTCTAAATTTGCCATTATAAAACATATTCCATCCAGAAATTCTGTTGACATAAAAAACCCATTAATCGAAATAATTTCCCAATTTAGAAATACGAAAATAATAGTTATAGATAATGAAGGTGCTTTTACATCAATTGCAACGCAAGCATTACTAAAAAACGAATTTAACATTTCTACACATTCTGTACCAGCACTCCACAGTAAAAGCAATGGACAAGTCGAACGATTCCATTCGACTCTTGCTGAAATAGCTAGGTGTACAAAGGATAGTACAACAGATATTGTTGAATTAATGCTACTATCAACCTACAAATATAACAACTCAATACACTCGGTAATAGGTTATCAGCCTTCAGAAATTTTTCACGATATCTCTAAAAAAATGAGAAATGCAATAATCTCAAAATTAAAAATTAAACAAAACAAAGACCTTGAATTCCACAATAAAAATACCACGGCTAAAAATTTTAATCCAGGTGAAAAGGTATATGTAAAAACTAATAAGAGAATTGGAAATAAATTATCCAAACTTTATAATCAAAAAACTATTCAGGCTGATTTAGGCACAGCTGTTGTAATTGAAGGAAGACAAGCGCATAAAAATAACCTAAGATAAAACTTTATTTTTAGATTTATGAAAGTATGGCTAGGCGCCGCAAAAATTGTTGACTATTTTTCAGCGCTATTCATTCCTATTCCTGCAGGAGAAGTTGCCATTTACGAAGACAATTTCTATCTTAAACATATTACAAATTTTTCGGAAATTGATATAATATTGTCAGAAAATAGAAATGTATTAAAGGAAATCAAAATCGAAATATACAAAGAAATGCTGCTTCAGGATATAAATGAAATTGAACGCTTGTTAACATTACTCAGACCTTCCACATTTTCAATCCATTAATTCTTAGCACAGAGGAAATAACCGATTTAAGTGACTTGTTAAATATTGACGATGTAAAAATGTATTACCATTATAATTCTTTAGTTTATTTAATTAAGATTAAAATAATAGATTTAAGTTCGAATATTTCAGCAAGTTGTAAAAAAAATTCAATATCAATATTAAGTACTTGTAAGAAAGCTCCTTTATATTCCTATTGTAAAATAGATTCCCAAAATCCTTGCCTTTCCCAATTCCTTAATAATAATACGGCACACTGCCCCACGACTCCTGCTACCGACGACATCAAAAACATCGAAGTCGTAAAAAATGGACTTATAATAGCCAGGGATGAAAACATAACTTTAGAAGAAAAAGGTCAGCGTATCGTCCTGAATGGAACCTTCCTAATAACATACGATGGTAAAATCAATATCAATGGCAAACAATTTTTCACAGAAAAGTCTATGGAAGTGAATCACCTACCAGCACCAAAACGAACTATTTTGAATGAAGTTGTCTTTAACGAAAAAATTACGCTCCCGCGCTTACACAAGCTGCACATTATCAACAACCAAAAAATAAAAGAATTTTCCATTACGCTCGAGATAAGCAAATGGATGCTATATGGCACCATAGCTATACTTGCACTTGTGATTTTCGTGCTGCTTTACGTTAAAATTAAGCCGAAAACTGTTAAAATCACAACAAAAACAGACAATGTTTCATCAGCTTTAGACGAAGAAATTTTAAAATTACGCGTTATGAACATCATGAACGAGGACGTCCAGTCTTAAGGATGGGAGGAGTTAATAATAAGTATACATTTATCTCAACTTGCAACTTCTTATTTTCCCACGTTTTCCCACATTCCCATATTTCAAATTGCATCTACTTATTTTCCCACGTTCTACCACATTCTCCCAATTTACTTAGTTTGCACTTCCTGCACACGCAGTGTCAAATAGCATTAAGTTTTAGGTAATTTAAGAAAAGCTTTAGAATTAAGAATGATACATAAAATAAATTCAGTTCAAAACCAGAACCCAAAGACGAAAGGTCTATCTTTTACTTAGATAACTCTGTTGGAAAACCGTTTTTTTTTTTTCATTTGAAACATCGAGACTAGAAATGAGCAAGCGATCAGAAAGCATGCTTTCAGTATCGCCTATATGGCCTGTACTGCACATTTTTGTTGAACGGAGTGTAGATGATTTAAATAATAAAACAATTATTGGTAAAAGATTAATTCTAGCTTTATGAGTGGTTTTTGATTTGGTATCACTCCCAAAAATATATAAAAAAAATATCAATCGTTCCGCTCAAGAAATTTAAATGTTGCTTGAGCGCTTCGAAAAGTTTAGGAGCGCAATTAAGTGAAAACGGACCGACCAAACAAACTCCCAAAATAAACCAAATGCATGAGCAGAAATCGCCAAAGAAATCAAAAGAACACCCTATAATTCATAAAACAGAAACAAAACTACTTTTTTGATTACTATTTCAACTTTTGTCAAGTTGACTAACCAAATGTTTGAAAGATATGGTTCAGAACGGGGATGATTACTTATTAAAAAACTGGACAAAATTCTATAAATATTATTTGGACGTAATTTGGAATAAAATATCAATGATCTCATTTTCTTTTGCACGTTTCTCTTGTGTTTGATTATTATCGCTAACAATCTTACTATTTTAAAACTAAGTCACATCTATCGGATTGCACTGATCGCAGCCATCATTCAAAATCATGAAATCATGCGATAAAATGCAAACCTTTTCGGAACTCTCCAATTTTTACTTCTCGAGAACCCATTCTGAAACAACAAACAAAAATTGAGCCAAATCGGCCCAGCTGTTCTCAATTATTGATAAATTACTATCAATTTTTCACACCACATTCTTATACTTATTTATGTTACATACCTAAGTATACATAAATTCTTATGTTTCATAATACGTTCCAAGGTTACACATTGTTAATGTACAATGTAGGTACATACATATGTACATATGTATATAATTTTCGTAAAATAAAAAAACAGATGTCATTTATATTGCAAATAACCTAAAGTAATAAGACAGCTTATCAAATATACATTCCCAACTTCAAAGAAACTTGCAATATACAATGTACATACATACAACCGAAATCAAGACAAAACAGCTGCGATAAATGTATCTAATACCAATATTTGTTTTTATTCCATATATTCCATATATGTACAGTTTAATTTAAGATAAAATGCTACAAAACTTAGATATGGACATAATGTATATTATGTACTCTTCATTTGATAGAAAGACGAATCAAACTTCGTGAAAAAAACACACACATTTCGCAATAGTTTGTTTTTCAAAATTCAAATTGAATGCACTAGTGACTATATTATGAATTGTGATTGAGTTTTGAATTTACATTTTTTTTTTTTGTAAATCAGACTTTTAAAATTGTATAACTTTTCATGTCGATAAAAAAATACGAGACCTTATTAACAAAAAAAAACCTACTCCATAGTAGCCACATTCTGATTCTTCTTTGGTATTTATCAAGGTTCTTTACTTGAAACTTTTTCTAACTTTGGTGCTTGATTCTCTCCCGACAGCTGACAATTTGTTGGACGTAAAAAGATAACCCACTCTTTGTTGTCCTATCTTCGTGTAATCGCAACAATAAAAAGAAAACAACGATGACGACGAGCGACGGATAAAAACTTTTCATTATAACAACTAAGAAGAATCTGGAACTGAATTTCCCAATCTTTGTTATTTGACCCAAAAAACAAAATAAAAATACAAACTATTCGTTTTATAGCGAACAAATTGAGATGTGAATCAATTTCAATTTTCCGCTTAGAGAAATATTTTTTGTTATATTCACTCTCGGATCTCAAACTTTTTAAACCGATAAAGCTGTTAAAAAAGTTTAGAACAATTTTTTGAATTTATGCTCGGGTGTTATATTTATGCAATATATGTATGTATGTATATTGTACATGTATATATAAATAAAATTTGTACCTACCTACACAATGTAGGTACGTCAGGATTATACTCTGAAAATAGAATTACCGTCGGTATTAATTATATTTAATAGTCGTGCCGAGATTAATTAAACTCTTACGAACGTAAATTTATTTAAATTGTGTGCCTACCTGAAGGGAAGATGCTTAACATACTGTACCATACGAACTCAAAACAACAAGGACAAAGGGATTAGGGCTGAAGTTTAAAAACAAAAAAAAAACAAAAAAATAAGACGAAAGAAAAGTTTTGAAAGTAATTACTTTTATACAAAAGTGAGTGTTGTGGAAAATGTATTTTCCTGGTCCTCCAAATGAACGTAGTTAATTTTGCGTATATAATAATCATTTTGGAAGTACAGAGAGATGTTTCATTTTCATTCGTAGGCACACACATTAATAAATAAAACTCGCAGGTAATTTAATCCTTGGTGGAAAAAATCGTAAAAATAAATACTAAACATAAAGCTGCCTGGATAAACCTTCATGTATTATTGTAAATACATTCATGGAATATATGAGTGGATGAGAACACAAACACATGCTCGCATACAAAATATTTATATCTGCGTGATTAATCGCTTTGATCCATACTCATGGAAGAAAGACTCGTATAATGATAGCTAAGTGATTTTGTAAGATTTCAATCTCAAAAGATAACATGGAAATAGAATTATACCGTCATACATAAACAGGAACATCTTAAAAATTCATCATTATCATTAATCAACTAAAAAAACAAGGACCATTTGTTACGGGTATCGAAGCTGATTACAAGTGCAATCAAAGCAAACACTGCAAACTTAACAGCTTATGTTATATCTAGCTATTCCACAAAGAAATTTAAGGTTAAAAGAATAACATTTGCTATTAGGGAGCAGGGAGGATGATGACAATGAGTTGCTGATTTCATTTTCATTGAAATGTTAATTTTTTATTATGAACTAAGTTGTATTTATTTATAAGTTGAGTTGTCAAAAAAGGTATTATTAACTACACATTGAAAGTTATTGTTATCGGTCTGATTTGTCAAATTGAATTTTTTGAATAATCCTGGACGTTTTAATGTTCTTAGAATCTAAATCCGTCATTTCTTCAGAGATGTTTGTGCTCGTGTGTACAACTGTACGTACATATGTTCGTAAGTTCAAGATACTTTTTTTTGTCCACGGTATCTTAAGAATAAATAGCGATATCGACTCTATTTTGTTTTTGTTCGAAAGGTTACAACTTTAAAAGATTTTTTTTTTACAATAAAATAAAAACTTCAAAAGTTCTACCAAAAATTGGTAAAAATTGTTTTTCGAATTTAGAATCTCGAGAAATTTCTTAAGTCTGATTTTTTTGTTAGATACCCAATAAAATTGTTAGCAATTAATATCCAAAGTAAATTGATTACATGTATGTATGTATGTATTATTATGTACGATATAGATACATGTGTAGTTGTGTAATGTGTACTAAGATGGTATTTGAAAATTTTAATTTAATATATTTTTTAGTTTCGCTAAAATTTAAATCATAAAAAGGCTATTTTCATTTTGAACAGTCCGTATTTGGCGCTTGCAAAATTTAAAAATGATTGTCGAAAAGCCCCTCCATCTTCAAAGTGTCACTGTTTGGTATGGTTTTACGGCTAGGGATGTAAACTTTACTTATTCAATGCAAACAATTTTAAAAAGTGCAACTTATGGCCGAAGTTGGATGTTATTGATGATAACGAAAATTTATTTTCAATAACACGATGACACTATGTTCCACAAATGCAACGAAAAAAAGTAATTTTGAAAGAAAAGTATTCAGAGTATTTTTCAAATAGGTACCTAATCATAACTGGCCAACGAGCTCTTGTGATTTAACACCTTTAGGCTTAGGTATTCTTTAGGGCGCGAAAGAAAGGGTCTATGCTAATGATCCACAATCGATTTAAGACCTGAAAGATGGAATTCTTGAAGTTATCGAGAACATACAGCCACAAATGATGATCAAATTGATCATGGAGAATTTCATGTAAAAGACGTAGTATTGAACCCGTGTGGCTATTTCATTTATTTTTATATGATTTCCTTTTTTTTAATAAAATTATACCTCTTTTTGGAAAACGCGTACCTAACACCTAATTATAAACTTTGGACTAAATCAATTCCTTTTGGTAACTTTTTTTTTCAGAAAATTGTCTTGATGATAGCAACAACTATTAACAAATTAAAGTGGTTTTAGCAAAGTACGATTAAGTTATCAAACTGTTAGTTAGCATCATGCTATGTAATAATTTATTATTTAGCTGCTTAAAATGTTTTTCCCGTATATCTTATCACTTTTAATATTTAATTCAATTAGAAAGTAATTTGGACAAATATTTTTTTTTGTCACTATTTTTCAAATAAAAAATAGCCAATTTTTTTCTGAATTAAAATTATATCATAATGTCCATTATTCATGACAAAATGATCCTTCAGAAATGAAATTAAGGAATTAATTAATTACATATTGCCACTGTCAACCCATGTGCCGTGACGTGACCGTAATGACAAAAATGCTTCTGGTGTTTAAAAATGAACTGTATTTGTTTGGCAGAACTATGTGGGATAATGTGGCAGTGGCATGGCAGTGACACAAATATCTAGTAAAATATTGAAAGGCATGATTCTTGTACTGCTTATAATGTATTTAATTTTTGCTTTGTGTATTTAACTGTCCTCTTGTGTGCAATTTTAATGGAAGCATTTTTGTATGGCTTTGTCAAATTTTAAACTTTTGAATAGATATAATTTTATTTTATACGTTATATGCTTACCAAAACACTTACGCAGATAAAATGGTAAAATGTTTATGTTAGATTTGGATATAAATCATGGCTTTAAAGTTATTCATTAAAGGGCAATGATTTTGCCTATTATAATATACTGAACTGATAAAAAGGTTTCTTAAATGACCTATATAATCCCTTATACTTCATCATTGACCCAATAATGTTTTAAATTATTCACAACCCTAGCTATAATAAACTTACAATGACTTTAAAATTACAATTGCAATCACACTCACACCTATGATTGAGAAGAACGAACTTAGTTCATTTACATTTACACCGCCAACTTTCGCCTTTTAATTTCGCAAACGATTTGATCGAAAATGTTGAAGACTATGTATGTATGTACAAACATACTACATAGTATATATGTATATATTTTTTTTAATTGAACAGTGTTCGTTGACATTGTGTTAATCGATGTCTCAGGTATATTCTGCACATATCCGCAATTGTGACTTACCACCATATAAAATTTATCGAAATCAGTCAAATAGGTACCTATACTTTTTGAGAAAATGGTATATCACAAAATTTACCTAAGCCTATTAATATTTATATAGAAGATTTTGGTAGAGTTAGGAAGTAAAGATAATAATAGCCGTGTTTTTTTTAATTAGTGCATACATTACCTACATCGCAAAATTCTATATGGAAAAAAAGTGGTGTACAGTTAAAATTTCCCTTAACATATATACATATATGTATGTACATCACATAATTTTTTAGTTATTAAGTCAATTTTTTAAACTTTCAATTTTTATTGGAGGAAATTATGTATATAATACGCACCTGAATCTCAATTTTTACATCTGTCATGCATAGGTATTAAATGTTAATATATGTATGTACAGTACATACATACATAATGTATGTATATTTTGCTTAAACACTTTTCATATTTCATTTCATTTATTTTACACAGTACCTACACTACATGACCAGATACCAGACCATGTCTCATTTGTTTCCTTCAGATTTAAATTCAAACTGGAATCATTTCACTAAATGCATCCTCCGTCTTTTGGTGGATGAATTCTGTAAAAATCCTTAAATAAATCTCAGATGAAGAACAAGGTTTTGGTTGAGAAACTCTATTTATCAATATGATATAGTGTGTAGCTTTAAAACCCGATTTATTCGCAAAATTCATTTCTGTATAAACGATGCAATGCTCGGTTGAATCTATGACTTGCAGAGTGCAATAAAGGGTCCTTTTTTGTTCCATGCACAAGTACCCACCTTACACATGTATATTGTACATACCATGATCCTGGCACAGCCATGTAGCCATAGAATCAGATGGTGGTTGATTTTCGAAATAAATTTGCTTTGTGAACGAAAATAATGCCACACCACATTGCTCCTCTGCGGAGTAAAATTTAAAAATTCGACTACCAAGCGTAAAGCGTGTACACATACCTTTGACAAGTACAAAATTAAATTAAACATGCTGTTTTAACAATTTATTGCAGAATGCAGCAGTACAAACCAAATAAATAACGAAAAAGGTATGTATAGCAATTTTCTGTGAAATACTAAATTCAGAAATAATAAAAAATAACTTAATAAATAAACGGGTAGATTTATTGGATTTTTGTTTACGATTGGTTGGATTTTAAATTTTAAGATTAAATGTGAGGGCTTTTCTGTTTCCTTCATATTTGCAAAGCAGTTAAGTTTAAATGCATTATTTTTAGGAAAGTGATTTAAGATTAAAACATACCATTTTAGGGACGCAAGATTTATGCTTGGGGCTAATGGATGGATTCCAAAAAAAAATAGTTGTATGTATAGTCAAAAAAGGATCAATTCTTGTTCGCACTTCACCTTATGCTAAGAAAAGGGGTTTTGGCAGTTTTTTTATAATATTATTTCTTTGGAAACCATCTTCGAGAAGCTATTAACTCATGGCAACAATACGAAGGCAATCGAGAAAAGCCCGCCCTTACTAAACTTATCAACCAAGTATTGGTAGCCAACCCTTCAGACATCTGCTCCTTTGGCTCCTCCGCATATACAACTACAGGATATGCAGAAATTGTTGAAGATATAAATTGGTCTATCACTTTATATAATAAAAATAAAGTCAAGTGTTGGAGCATGGAAGTATTTGAAAAATGATGATCCTGTTCTAAAAATTAATTAATTATAGGAATAATTAATTTGATATATTTAATTTATCTCTAGAGCCAATAGCCTTAGCTGCTGGTGCTCTTGATTCTTATTTTGTAATACATTTAAATATTTGACTGATAAAAAGTAAATAAATATTTACTTTGTTAAAAGTGTAAAGCTAATATTATTACAACTTCCTGCCATATAATTAATATTATTTTTATTAAATTAGAAATTATAAATGCTTTGTATAGAGGAAATGTCACTTTTAGATTCAAAAGCCTTTGAAGTATTTCAAAGAGTTTTACGATATCTTAAATTAGATGGGCAAAAAGAGTGTCGTAAAATAACACCGAGTGAAATTCTAAAATTCGGAGTTATTTCACATTATGAAAGCCAAATAACGCCAATTTTGTAAATTTATGTAAAAATTGAAATAAGATGCAAAGAAATTTTTAAATAAAACATTCTATTCAATAAATATGATTTTTTTGAATTTAGTTTTGTGTAAATCAGCTTCATCATACGCGATAGATATAAAAAAGTTCTCCATTTTTCTACTTACTGCAATAACTTGATTCCACCACCGTCCGCATGCAGCATCCACCGAAACCGATGCTCAATCAGTGAAGTTATAAATACGATACAGCATACAGATAATATTGAGAAGATGAACTTCAACAAACATAACATAGTAATTTTCTTTCTGTTTCAGTCTTCATCGAAAATAAGGTAAAACATAATCAGCATACAAAACTCATTCTTATTTTAATTACATTGAACAACAGTTTAAAATTGATGATTTTTAGATATTAAAATTAGTTATAATATTTTGACTTTGCATTCAGGACTCCCATGTCCCCCCGTTTGATGGCGCCTATGGTTGTGTATATTGAGTTTGATTCTAGGATGTGCAGTGGAAGTGTTTTTGTAGATTCGACTGAACAAACGTCTACTCTCTATTTGCAATGAAACTTATACTGGACGAAAATTCCTACTTAAGATTTTGTTTGCTTACCATTTCTATTCAAACTGGATTCTGAATTACTACATATCTTTTTTGTTATTTGCTCAGTTTATTGAAGTAAATAAAATTAACCCTTGAACTTTCAGGATATATGTAATTGAATTACCGTATATCAATCATGTATGTAATTTCACATCAGGACGGGCACACATGACTAGAAATGTATGCAATTATTCAATATAAATATAATAATTTATACATTATTTAAACTGAATATATACATAATCATTGATACTGCAAGGGTCGTATGTCATTTTTCTGAGAATACCATATGTTTTATGTTGAAGGTTTTAATAAAAGATAATAACAAAAAATAATAATTTTGTTTTATACATAAACAAAAATTTAAATATTTCAATTTAAAATTAAACCAATTTGATAATTATGAACGCATTCTTTTCAAACCACGAAATTTAATTCTAAAAAGTTTTCTGTAATTGCGATCACATTCTATAATACCGAGAGCAGCTGCTAATACATCCGTGACTCTAGTGACTCTAGAGATAAACATATGCATGTAAATTGAATTAAGAAAGTCAAAGAATCATTATAAAATTAAGATAAGCCGAAATTCGTTATTTCATTGATTTTATATTCAAGAAAAAAAGTGTTATCGAAATTGAAAGAGCAAAAACAGATATATATTTTTTCTTAATTTAGATCAAAACTAAAGAATGCATCTGAATTGAGAATGTATTGAAATTGTAACAGACGTTTTCGAGGTGTGACCTGCAGTGCCCAAGCGCGTAGATCTATTGCTAAAAATTCATATGTATTTGTACGGTAATTCCATCCTTCAAGTACTTTTAACTTCTTATGAGAAATTAAAAAGAATTTAAGTATTTACTTGAGGAATTAAAATAAATTGAAAGAAACAAGTTCAGGTCTCGGTTTTGATACTTAAACTTTTCAAGTAAAGGTACAAATGAAGTGTATTTTGGACTTGTATTAGTAGAAACATTATGTTTGCACATTTATGAACATAAACCTCAGGATTATTCTATCTTAATTCATAAATTTAAATTCCATAAAAGACTATGATTGTATTATTTTTAATTAAAAAAAATGATTTCAGCCTTTATGATAGTGGTATTACAAGTAAACATATTGAACATTTTGGTTCATCCCGTTTATCCTTGTCAAAAAAACTCCCTGATAATAAAAACGGTCATTATAAGTCTCTAGATATAAGGTCTGGTAAGTAAGTAATGCAATAGATTTATAGTTTATACGCATTTAAATCTACACAATCCGAGAAGGGTCGATTTATGTACCTAAATGCCAAAATATTGAACATATTTCCTGTTTTACTGAAAATGATGTTCAGTTTTCATCTAACTCTTTTGAAACATCGATGTTTTTATAACCTTTTAAACATTTAACTTAATTAATTAATTAAAACGGTTTTCACATTCACTGCAAGCTAGTAACTCTTTTATCAATCAACAATTTGTATAATTTGTCTAGTGATTGTTAGTCCATTGATCGACACTTAATTTTTACAAGGTACAGCTAATGTTAATGGCCAAGTTTAAAGTCTTGCTACAATAATTAATCTTTTTAACAAACAACACACAAAATCACGCAATTGTCTTTGGCTTCTCTTGATATCCTTATTGCCACCGACTATTGATGACGTATTATTTATTCATAAATCAAAAGTGTTTCGCCAACGGTTTATTTTAAAAATTCGTTAAAATTCTCATAAGAAGCTGTACCCCTTTCTGTTGGAATAAGCTTATTTTAAGATTAATACGTTTTACCTTTTTTCTAATTGCAAGTTTTAGAGTCTATCAATTGTAATATATGTATTTATCTATATTTTTTAGAATAAATTGTAATTCACATTCTTGATGTACATTTGTACATATGTGTCATTTATTTAATAAATATGTAATATGTATTGTCCTATTTAACAGTTTATGTTAATGAATTCAATAAATATCAAATACATAAATTATTAAATACAATAAATCAAAATTTTTATTTTGCTCATTATTTTGGAGGACTTTAAATGTCAAATTTAAAAATATATTTCTTTTCATGAAATGAAAATTTCGTGTTCTTTTTAATAAATGCATTTTAATTACATATATTATCTAGAAAATAACTGTAAGCCCTGATTTAGGTTTTGGGGGAAATCGTTTTGTTTAAATACTTATCTTACTAATGTATGTATGTCTTTAATTAAATCCTCCCTTTATCTTTATGTATGTAAGTGTAGTTCAGAATCAGATAAGTTATAAATCATTATCTATTTTTTTTACATATTTTATACTAAATAACTTTACCCATCAGCATTTCATTTGCATAAATTTGGGATTACCGACCCATACTTTATTAGATAAGCTACGAATCAGGTTGTAAGAGAGAGGAATGAAGCGAAAAAAGGTGATTTTACGCTAAACACCCTTTTTAACACCTCTCTATTCTATGTGTTATAGCGGGTGGAAATAAAGGGACGAATTTACATCCAGCAGAACACTTATCGGAGTGTGCAAATAGCGAAATGGCCTTAATTCCGTCGAGTCTAA
Source organism: Scaeva pyrastri (assembly GCA_905146935.1). Lineage (NCBI taxonomy): Eukaryota > Metazoa > Arthropoda > Insecta > Diptera > Syrphidae > Scaeva > Scaeva pyrastri. The sequence goes on from LR989927.1 coordinate 90,087,259, forward strand.
ATAGCTGTTAATACTTTTTACTTTATTCGCAATTTGTCGAAACGACACCATCACATTACAAGTTTAATGCGCAAAGAACATGTAATTTATTTTTGTATGTATTGTAACATCCTTTGCAGCAGGAACGTATACTGTAGGGTAATTTTGGGAGATGTGCCGCGAGGCGGAAAAAAACCCGCAGTGTGACCCAAAATCTTAACTTGGTCAAACCGTTCCATCTATAATTTGATCATTTGGTTTATCTACTAATACCAAGCAAGAAGTAAGCATATTATTAGAATATGTTCAGTTTACCTAAAACGTAACTGATGATGGTTAAAGAAGTAAGTCAAAATAGATGGCCTAATTTTTAAATCCATGATATTTGCTATGCCAAAAGATTCTTTTCAAATCTTTTTCTCCTTAGTTGAATCTTATTCTCATATCCTTTATATTCATAAATCATAATTATTATTTTTGTAACTTGAAAAAACTAAAAAAAAATAATATTTCAAAAGTATGCTATTATTATTAGCAATAGACAAATAGTTTTGTCTAAATTAAAACTTATTTATCGTTTACAAAAAATGTTTCCAGAGAAATAATTTTTTTTAAGTGAATTCTATTTCTTGAAATACGTTCATGTACATTTATGTATATAATTTAAAATAATATACATTATACATGCATATCTCGCTTTAAAATTATTTGAATGTGATCTGAACATGTACTTTCCATTTAAATTGTAAAGTTTAGAACTTCATGAAAACATATACATAACATTATTTTTTCATACTTTTCTTATAAAAAAGTGCCAAATAACAAAAGATCAGACGATTTTCGTTTGAACTTTGTTAAAGAAAAGTTTAATCTAGTGTAGCTATTGAAATTATTTGAATTTCTTCAAAAATGTACGCATACGTTCTAATATGTTTCATAGGAACTATACTTCATTTTTCATTATAATTTTTGTTTTTGTAACGTTTGCTGTAATCACGTTTATCTTTTTACAAAGATCATAGATTTACTCGTATCTACGTCCAATGTTATCCAATATCCAAAGTAAAAAGAATAAAGAGATTTATCTTGTTTGATTGCTCTCAACCTAACTTATTTTCATATAAAATTCTGAACTTGTATGCATTTACATTTTTTATTTTCTCAAAAATTACAACAGCTATTTTAATGAAACTTATAAGTCTTGCATTGCATTTTCTTAATGAAGTTACCTTATTTTGTTTATTTCTATTTCAGTGTTTGTGTATATTTTATTAAGTCCAATCAATGTTCTTTTTCATTAGAAAAGCAAATTCATAAGTGGATTTTATCAGCTCAAAGTCTTAATATCGAAATCAGATTTAGGTATTTTTAGTTTGATCATGACCAATTTTATGAACACATTAATTTTCTTCTTACATATATCGGACAACCATTAAATTTACAATCTATTATTCTATATGTACAAGACCGCAGTACACTTGCGATTACATTTATTATTTCGTAGAATGGCCCATGTGTAGGTATCCTCCGCTTGTCTACGTCCCTGTTATCTAACTATCAAATAAGACAAGTTACCAGCAACACCATTACACAGCATCAAAATGCACCTAAGCCATAAGAGCATGAGGTGGAGGCCCTATAAAAACAGCATATGTATGCACCCAAGTACTGAGTAATAAAGCTGCTACTAATACTGGTTGAATTGGAATCCTTTCCAAATAATGTTAAAAATGAACCTTACCGAACGTGACACATAATTTACGAGTATCCTTTGAGGAAAGGCTTAAGAGAAGCTTATTTAGGTTTTCGACGACGACACGTTACCATAATGTTAAGAAGAATCATTGAAGAAATTGCCTAAAGCGATAAGAGGAATTTATGGTAGAATTCGTCTGCTTCTCAAGGCGGTTACATAAGATTCATCGCGGCTCTGCGCCGCACCGCACCGCACCGCCCTAGTTATATGTATGTACATACTACATATGTAATTGTAAAATTATGTATTAAATTGAACTTACCACACAGTATTTTTCGGATGACTTTGTGCACTCCTTAAGGTAGAGATGGGCGTATCGGTCCGAATAGTTAAGGCATGGTGTAATCGAGCCCACCCCTTCGTTGTATTGGCCGCACATGTAGCACTTGAGGCCATTTGTAATTGTAAATCCAATAAAAGCTATTGAGACTAAAATAATGATGTTTGGGAAGCTAGTAATTGCGTTGGCCATTTTCGTAACAAGTTCCTTATTTTTTCTTAAATAATCAAAAACTGACCCGAAGCCAAGAAGACACTTCAATTTAAATAGGTATACAATCAAACTTTAGATATTCTTAAATATGCTGTAAAGTTTGAAATTAATTGCACTTTCTGTTTTCGTTTTATTGGCATATAATTTTTATGTTATAAAGGCGAGTGAACGCGACCCCTTTTTATTTTGTATTTTGTTTTTTTTTTTTTTATGTCAACCGATGTCAGGGGGATGTGCTAATTATTTTGGTCGACCCTACAATTTATTTTCGTTTTTGATTTTTCTTTTCAGTGACATACGACGACAAAGACTAACAACAGCTCTGACAAAACTTGATTAATTGCTCGATGGTTGTAATTAGTGGTGTTAGCTAATGGCAATGACACAAAATTAGTGCGTGATTAGGTGCAGCTAAACGAATAATTTTATTTATTTCAAAACAATTCAATCTTCCATACAGTTTGCAAAGAATTTCCGTCTAAATTAAGAATTTTGATCACAAAACTTTTTAAACATAAAATACAATATGAAAATTCAAATCCAGTGAAATAACGGTTGCTAAACTTTTTTTTTTTGTATAGAGAAATATCACTCGCAATGCGGTCCGACAGTATTGATAGGACTTATAGACAACGAAATTCCAAATAAAACTGAGTAACCAAAATGCAGAAAGTACTGCAGAATACACTGATGTTAGTTCTTTATCGCGCACGAGATTTTGTGAATTGGTCCATGGATGCTGCGCACATCATCCACATGGTTCCGAGATTTACTAGAGGATTGAGTCTTAAGTTTTTGGTTTAAGTTTTGGCTATAAGTTCGCAGCTGTTTAAATTTTAGATACATTGGCATAGCAGCATTTACGCTGCACTTCTTTCTAGGTATGGGTTAATTTTTGGGATAAACCATGGGTGGACCATTGTTAATTTTTCAGAATTTTGTAATTTGTTCATCATTCATCATTTTTTTTTTATTAAAAACGCTGTTATTATTAAAAACAAACGTCAAACTAAGTCTCCTCTAAGGATTATAATATGAGTACAGTCTCTAAATAAAATTGATAGGTACATTACATTTTATAGAATTGATTTAATTTTTAAAATGTTAATGAGAAAAATGATACCCCAGGATATTAATATTTAGAAATTTTGACACATATATGTAGATGAACAAATAATTTCCCATAGATTTTTTAAAAACATGAAATTTCTGATATTTTTTTGATAAATAGCCAATTAAATATTATTTATAAGGTTAAGAGTCATTACTGAAAGCTTTTTTATCGGTTTAACTATAAATCTTTTTTTTAGTTTTCTAGTTGTTAACAAAATGTCTGAGCATTTGAAGTCTTTCGTTCAAGTTTAAAAGCACATTTTTCCAATTGTTAACAGAATCTTTTTTGAATATTTTCTTTAAAAAAAACGGTCAATCGTATATTAACAATTGTTAAAAACTCTTTTATTTATAATAGGTACACAATACACATACATAAATATATTATATTATTTTAAATTACATTTATTTTAAATTTAGTATCAATTCGTATTCTTAAGATTTATTATTAATTATTTTGTCTATCATGAAGGTGGACAGATATGTTTAATAGCGTTCATCAAAACAAGCAAGGTGGTTGCGGCAGCGGCGGCAGCGGCAGCGGCAAGCACCGCGGCACTACGTCCAACAATACGACACATCATATTGGAATATCGGTCGTACGATGCCCTTAAACTTTTTCTTGTGACCACAAGCTACATATCATAAGGGTCACCAAAGCCAACATACGATTAGCCTAATATTAATATGGTATTGAAACGAAAGAAAACTATCTCGTCGTTCTCCAAAAATGATATGGAGTTATTATAATTTGAATACCCATTTCAATAAAAATAAACCCAATCCACATTATGTAAGTTATTGTCTAAACTCTAAAATGTACAATGTGCATACATATGTATATGTATATCACATGTCAGACATAAAGGTTAATGTCAAGAAAGTTCAGCAAATTTTAATTTTAGCATTATCCAAAGTAATAGGCTCTTGTTATCCTAGTTCCGGCCGTTTAAGTCGATTATACAATTTGGCCAGAACAATTTTGATCGTAAGGTAGGCTGTAAAGATAATCCACAACTTTCAAAGATTTAGATAGCACACTTAAAGAATAGGTACACCTACACATTACATTTTTCTAGTATAAATAAATAATCTCCAATAGCCTGTCATTAATTTTAAGCTGTCTCAAATATCACACAATTATCAGCACAATTATATTCATTTCTCTCTCAAAATGATGGATTTATAAGCTCCAATAATGGCAATTTGGCATAAAGAAAACCCGATACCGTTTAAGAATTTAGTTCAAGAGCAGGGACTTTAATTTGTTGATTAGCTTATCGGTACAAATATTCTGCTATATAAATTTTGTAATCAATTGAATTCGGATTAGTTTTTCTAAAAAAGTTACACTATTAGGTGTGAAAATGATCAGAATTTTTGTACTCGTTTTGTTTCTAATACAAACGGTGTATTGCTTGCCTTTAGAAAATCGTGTCGTTAATGGAACTGACGCATTTCCTGGACAGTTTCCCTTTATTGTAAGATATTATAAAAATGTGTTGCTTCCAACCTATTGAATGCGGAAATCTCCTAACTTATTTGTCAGGTCTCTTTGCGCAGTGCTTCAGGCTCGCATTCTTGTGGTGCAAGTATTATCAGTAGTCAATGGATTTTAACAGCTGCTCATTGTGTTAAGGGCAAAAAACCAAGTTCCATAAGCATTCAATATGGGGTTACAATAATTTCATCAACTGGACCAAATGTTGCTGCCGTGCGAAGAATTATTGTGCATGAGAATTATTCGCCTGCCGATAATTATGCTGATGACATTGCACTACTTCAGCTGGAAGGAAGATTGTCCATAAACGATAAGACAATTGGCCAACTTAAACTACCAAAGCAAGGATTTGAGGTTCCTGAAGATGATATGGGAACTCTTATAGGATGGGGCCTTGAAAAGGTACATGCGTTACATGCAATTTGAATTTTTGAACATCCATTAATTTTCTGCAATCTTATTCTAGACTGGTGGAGTCATTCAAAAGAATCTGCAACAAGTTCAACTTAAAATTTACTCCGATGAAGAATGCCATAAACGACACGAGGGATTGACTACCGTGCATCAGATTTGTGGAGGTGTGGATGAAGGTGGCAAAGGACAATGCAGTGGAGATTCTGGTGGTCCACTCATTTATGATGGTTACCAAGTTGGTATTGTCTCATGGAGCGTCAAACCATGCACAATCGCACCCTATCCTGGAGTATATACGAAAGTATCACATTACATTGATTGGATTATGGATAAAATTGAATGAAACAATAAACTCTGTCAAAACAAAAAATATATAAATAAATACATGTATATATTACTCTCAGACGTTGGAAGTATAAGATTCAAATACCCAAGTAACGTGCATTCAGAACTTATATATGTATGTACATAATAGCCATATTTTTTTGGTAAGTGAAAATACTATAGCTAGTAAAATTTTACATGGAAAACAACAACACCTCATTAGTGAACAAAAATAAACTAGTATTCTCCAAAAGTATTTTAGTGAAGAAAGAGTTTCATCTAGTTAAATATAGAAGTGCAAGAAATATAATAAATGTTGGCAAACATGAGGCCATGAGGGTGTATTCGTGATAAATACATTTACTTTACACTTTGCCTGCATTGCAAACTGCAAGCGTTTCACAAAATTTCAAACCAAAGGTTTTTTTGGGTTGAAATTATCAAAACAAAATTATTTCCTAAGTTAACTTACAAAAATCAATTCGTCACAAAATTGGTAAGACTTATAGGATCAATTCATATAATATCAAATAATTTTCTTTAGGATTAATGAATTAGTTATGGTTAAGACATATTATTGAAAAAAAATTGAAATTATGCTTGTTCTCATTACAAAGCTGACAAAAGGTGCTTCCATAAATGCATGTTGCATAACTTTCATAAATGCAAATGTTAAATGTCAGATTTTCATAAAAGCAAAACACAAATATTCGTAGTGCAAATGTGAAACTATAAAAACTGACATGCAAACATTTTTTCTATGACATTTTTTCGAGACGAAGTTTGCCGGGCCATCTAGTTTGATAAGGATTATCTAAATGAAAAGCAAATTTACAAACAAACAATATATATATTTATTTAAGGAAAACGTTCCTACAGCTTGAAGTATTAATTTAATAATAAAAATAATTTTTCTGATTAATTTACACATAATAAAATAACTACTTATAGTTATATATAAGCTACAAAGTAATATATTTTGTTAAGTGATTTATCTAGCTTTAACATAGTTAAACATAATATTTACATTTTTGATTGCAACTCTTCTGTCAAATTCTTTTAAAATAAACATTTAAATGAAAAAATCACAGAGTAACAAAATTCAAGCTGATGCTGAATGAAAATCCGATGATATTGTGACACAGTTCAATTTAAATTTAATAATTTAAAAACAATTCTTTTAACAGCTGACCAATCCGGGGCTAGAAATTTATGTCGTTTGTAATTGGAAATCCGGAATTGGAATTAGAAGCAGAATCCCACTTGAACAGTTTTTCTGAATTCTGAACAATTTGAAGTTTGGTGTGACTGTATTGGTAGTTTTGCGATCTTGGCTTTTGGAAAACTCCTGCAAGATAAAATTACCTGCATCACTTGCATCGTCCTCACTTGATGAAGAAGATGAGGAAGACTACTCCAACAATGTTTCTAACAAATTAGGAACAATTGTTAAAATATTTTCAATATTACTTTACAATATTAACACGCTTATATTTTTATTTTTTTATTTTTATTTCAAGCAATCACTTCACAGTTCGCACAAAGTTAGTTCAAAGAATATGACAATTATCAAGTGTGACATTTAAAATCTTTGAATGTGTGAGTGATTCTGTTTTTGCTTCTGATTTCAAATCCAGAAGAGAAATCTCTTCTTTTTCAGAATCAAAACTGTCACTTTTGCCACCAATTCCCTTGTTGTCTGAATATACATACATACATAAATTATTTATCATTGACGTACTCAGTAGACTGCGCGAGCGTGTCTTCATAGGACGACGATACTTGCTGGTTGTACATAAGTGGTGAGGGGTACTAAAAGTTACAAGGTTAGTACTCGATGAGTATTAAAGCTAAGAGGGAAACGGAAGAAAATTTATAACTCTCAGCTGAGGAAAATAGATAGATTGCTTAAAACTTCCTTTGCTTGGACCAGATCGTTTATTTTTATATCAAAAAAATAAAAGCCTCTTGAAAAATTCTGGTTCACTATTTAATGTATTTATATTTGTTATACTGAGTAATAACTAATAAGTACGCTTAAGTATTCAAACAATAACATAAGTACTTGTCAGTGTGGCCTCGGGATAAGGGTAAACTACACACCGGTAAGGCAGTTTGGGCAGTTTGTTGTGCTTTATTTCCATGTCGTTCACATGTCATATTTGGAAAGTGTCAAATATTGAAATATGTCAAATAAAATACAAAAGAAAATCAAAATATTTAAATTGATCAAATTAATTTAATTTTTCTACAAATTTATTTATATATTATATATTAAAAAATGTCCATACCACGCATAACAGAGTATGAAATATTAGAAAAATTAGGAGAGGGAAGTTATTCCACTGTATACAAAGCAAAACACAGAGTACATAACATTAAAATTACAAAAGAAAAATCAGTTTGCATAATTTGTTTTTACTTTATTTATAACTCTTATTTAGAAAAATCGATCATATCATGCAATAAAATTTGTGGAAAAATCAACTTTGTGCAAGAGTTCAACAGATAATTTGGTGACTGAGATAAAACTTTTGCGCTCCTTGACCCACAAGTATATTGTGGGCTTAGATGATTTCTTTTGGGATGACAAGTAAGTACCTTTAAATCTGGGATTGGATATTATTTACCTATCTTTATTTACATATGCTTGAAATTATAAAGAAAGATATATATCGTCCTTGAATACTGCAATGCTGGAAATCTATCTACGTTCATACGTTCCCGTAAATCATTGCCAGAAACAACTTGCAAGTACTTTCTGAGGCAGCTGGCCTCTGGAATTCAGTATATGCGAACAAATGATATCTGCCACTTTGATCTGAAGCCACAGAATTTGCTGCTAACTCGTAGTCCCAATGTCTGTCTTAAAATAGCCGATTTTGGGTTAGTAGGTAACAAAGTTAATTTGAGAGCACTCCTTTTGATCTTTCATATACTTTTAGTTTCGCTCAGCATCTCAAATTGGGAGAAATAAATCAGAAACTTAAAGGATCGCCTCTGTATATGGCACCGGAAATCGTGAGCAAACATCAATACGATGCTAAGGCTGATCTATGGAGCATTGGAGTAATTTTATATGAATGTCTTTTCGGAAAGGCTCCTTACACATCCAAAACAATCGATGAACTCTTAATCAAAATCAAAAACAATGAAAAAATTACAATACCTCCAAACACAAAGATAAGTACCGAGTGCAACGATCTGCTTACACGCTTATTGCAACACGAACCGTCCAAGCGAATATCGTTTGAAGAATTTTTCACTCATCCGTTTATTGATCTCAAAACAATTCCATCAGAAAAGGTGATATGTTTTTCTTTTTAAGTTAATTTTGTATATTTGAATGATAGGAAAGGCTAGGCTATTCTTATCAATGATTCTTATGCCTAGTCGAATCATGAGCCTTATATCAAAATGCAAATATTTTAAGTCACACAAAATAAAATTTAAAAAATGACTTATTTTAAAGACTCTCCAAAAAGCTGTTCAATTGGTCACAACCGCCGTTGAATTGGACGAAAAGAAAAAGTACAAAGAAGCTTATTATTTGTACTGCCAATCACTTCAGTATTTCGTGCCTTTAATAACAGAGGAACCTGATGCAAACAAACGACAAGTTCTAAGAAGTCGAGCCTTAGCGTATCTTAAGAGAGCCGAAGAAATAAAAGCAGTAGTATTGAATGAATACACATGTCCTTGCGATGAACCCAAACAACCTTGTGTTTCTAAAATTCTAGAGCCAGATCAAAGATACAAGCAACTTTGTATATAAATAAGTTTAATATTTGTTTTGTTTTTCTAAAAAAAAAATCCTTTTAGATGCAGTTTCGAACTCGAGCCCATTACTTAAAACTGGTTTAGAAATCGGTCGGCAAGCAGAGCTCTATTCATATGAACAGAAACTAGAAGCTGCATTAGAAGGATATACATCAGCATTAGGAATTCTTGTGCCCTTTGTTAACAATGAACCGAAAAGCGACCGAAGACAGCTGATATTGCAGCAGGTAATTTTCTTAATATCATTTTTCGAATTTTGTTTAAGTGTTTCATTCTGTTTTCTTGATGAAGATTGATTTTTGGATGAAAGAAGCTGAAAGTATAAAGAGCATTCTATCCACGAAAGATATCTGTGACGAACAAAAAAATTCATCGTTGCGGAGCTGCGTTATCCAATAAATACGAGGCAAACAAAACTCATTAGTATAAAAAAAAATATATATTTGTAGATGTTTGATTTGTTATTTTTTATAATATCTGTTATTATAGTGTGTAGTATGTATATTTATGGCATAAGATACACTTTTTCCGAGAGTCACTTTCCTGGCGTATACAAGGAAGAGACAAAACAAAATTTTATTAAACAACAATTTAAAAAAATATTCCTCATTGAGACTTATAGCTTTTCCATTTTATTTTTAAATGTTTATTTATATATTTTAAGTATTTGAATTTCTTTTGGCCATATCAATGATTTAAGGCAATTTTTTCGATACATGTGTTAAAAAATAAAAGTGATCAAAATTCTGTTTTTACATTGAAAAAATGTGTATTTTTGGGCCCTAATTTTTTTTTTTCAAATCTGTATTTATAAATAATGTGACATATGAATAACATAATTACAGTACTTTTGGTTTATCTAATCGAAAAAGAGCACCACATATTTTGCAACAGACCCCACTAATATTTCAACATCGATCTCAAAAATCGTCATCGTTTTAGTTAAAATGCATGTTGTAATACATACATAGAATCATTTTCAAGTTAAGGAAATTTGTGCATAGAAAATCTTTAGGTATTTGTGTAGCCAATTTTTGTGTGTTTGTTCCGATTTCTTTATAGTAGATATTCAAAAGCACACATTGCTTACATTATCCGACATTTTCCATGCATTCTAACTTGCCTTTAGTATACCGAAAATTCAAAGCGCCCCCTATATTATCTATACTGAAAGTCTGAACCTCCCATATGAGTTGTTGAGATTGTTGTACTTTTATTAATAAAGTTAAAAGGTAAGGTGAGGGAAATAAGAATCAAGCTAATGAGAGCACTTTAAGCTGTCAAATACCCTTGTTATACAGAAATATAAGCCGTGACCTTTATAATAGGTAGTGACTTGGAGTGTAAGCGAGCACTATATTATTCAAGTTCAAAGGTGATAATTTTATTATATGTACCTCTATCCCCAAAATCATCAGCTCAATTAAAATCAATCAACTCTCAAAAATTACAATTCTGCTTTCGTTTAGAATTTTAATTGAATATGTTCTTAAAAAAAATAAATTATGTTTATTTCCTTACCAGAAGAAATAAATATACATTTAATTAAACTAATTGATTTGTTCTCCTATATATAAAAAAATGAGTTGCAATTAAGCAAGCTATAATTTTATTTCAACTCTTAAATTTACTTCCTACTTCTAAAATTTGGAACCATGTACAAAATACAAACCCACAAATAAAAAACATAAATTCCGGTGTTTTACAATCTTTCCATATCCGTTTTCCGTTCTATCTTCCAATATTCCATTGCACATCCAAAATCCTATTTCGTTCCCGTAAAGTCGAATAGCTCCTACATATATTCGCATTTGCAGTCGAACATAGCCGCTTTTGTAATTTATTTTGACATTTGTGAACGTACTGTCATTGAAAGTGGAAGAAAATTGGGTGTCTATTTACTATACGGGATTTTATTGATTTTTGTGTTATTATGCCGTAGTTTCTTTTTTCCAGGGTTTTGTGTATGTGATTGATTATAAGGAGTTTTCTCTCCCTCTGAATTCGGTATTCTATATCGCGAAAATATTCATTTTAATTCCTTCAACAATAATTAAAGAACAAATTAAGTATAAAATGTGCTAGAAAAGTTTACCTACCCCCGCTTTAACAGCGTGAGAGTGTGTTGAGTGCATCGATTAAGATAAATAATATAGTTTGGATACGATTATTAGAGTGATTGATCAAATAATATCAAATCTGGCAAGAAAATGTGGATACCCTCGAATAATAAGTACGGTGTCGGTAAGTACAATTCAAAAAATGTTATTCCTAAAAAGAAAAAAACTTGGTTCCTTCTATTTCCTACTGCGGAGACGGAGTCGTCGTCGCCGTTCTAGCGGATGGGCCACCCCCTTCCCCGTTTTTTCACCAATTAAGCGAAATTTCTTTGTCTGCAACTGCAACTTGTTTGTTGTTTGTATCTTTCTTCCTGTTCGGTTAGTATTGGCATTATTATTATAAATATTTAACCAACTTCCTATGCATCAGCAAGAAACTAAGTAGAACCATGTAGGTACCTAGTTCATTTTATGTAAAATTGGAAATTTATAGCTAAATTGGGAATATGTGTAGATACAGTATGGGCGTAGGTGTATGATTAATAAATTACTTCAGTTTAGGAAGAACATGATTATGTGCCAATCCTTTGTCGGAAAATTATCCATTTAAAAAACTTGACTTCGCCACATAAACAAATCAATTTAAAATATTTGCCCAATTAAATTAGTCTTGGACAAAGGATTTAGTATGAAGAGGCTGATTAGCATGCAGCATGCAGTCAACGTACTTAACTCACGTCACACTCAACGATGTTGTATTTATGTATGTACGTTTATATGTTGATGTTCTATTCTGGCTGCAGAGTAGGTAAATTTTGGTTCGTTTACATTTTGACCGGAAGTACAAGGCCATATGCGGTAAACTATTCAAAGCAGAATTGACAATCGAAGACATACATGAGACGACCGCAAGTCAAAGAAACTGAAAAACAATTTTTATTTCTTTTTTCAATGGGAATTACTGAGGTTCCTAATAATCGCAACGTAAAGTTATGAAGGTAAATGCTCTAAGGTAAAAGAACAGTAAAATAGTTAAATGTAGATATTAACAGATATACGTAATGCAATTAATCTTTGCATTACTTATTGACTTTTTGGTACTGAAACTGAATTCTTATATAAATACAATATATTTTACCTACAAAATGCGCTCCCATATTTTCCATTTGATTTTTTCTAGATGTTATTTTATGAATCACTATTTTACATGTGATGTATGTATGTAGATGTTTTTATATAATATCTATAAGTAGGTAAACATAATAAATGTTTTTCATGTCACTTTCTTATGAATATTCGGAAGAGTTTTATATTGGATTTTTATACTAATAAAATAAAAGTACTTACATAGGAATAATTATTTTAATTTTTTTTAAAGATAGCCAAAAAATTCAAAAATATCTTAGATTGTTTAAAATTCATTCACAGCTTAAAAATTAT